>CM075101.1:5175208-6449708 GCA_037576195.1 Phytoseiulus persimilis | reverse complement strand
GCAGGTAGGAGCTCAAAACAGCCTTGGTAGAGACGTCGCAAAATATGCAGCGATCTCCTAGGTTGCCTGACCAGAAACAGGACGGAAAGTCAAACGGAGAATGGACACGGAGAAACCTCTGGATAGGTTTCGGGTGCTCCCTTCCTTGGCACAGCTGGAATAAATGCCGAGTTTTGTCTTGAACTGACGACCGCGCAGAACTCTTTGAACCTCTACAGGGTCATAGAGATTTGCCCGTGAAGGGCAGCCATATGCTGTCTATGGATGAGGACCAGACATTCCTCAGCGACCTTTGGTATCGGGCGAAATCATCGTTTTCGCGATCAAACGACGACGACGGATCTGTTGACGAGGTTCTTGGCTGAGAATTTCAAAAACTGAAAACCGCGGACTCTTCCCGCTCCGAGCAGCCGTCTCAAGTTTATCGTCGTTTTCCGCTCCGGCAGAGTCGTATATTTTCCAATCAATTCCGAAGCAGTTCATATTCCCTGATCGCTCGTGATAGGGTGATGGACAAAAATCCCGATGGAAATTGCGATCTTGTATACACTGCGAGCAGCACGGAATCCGCCGCCGAGCGCCTTCTCAAGCTGAGGAGTGTTCGATTCTCACGGTCCCAATTCATAATCAAATGTTTTCTTGAAGTAACTGCGCTCATTTTGAGCGCGGCGAATGCGAGCAAATGACACTACGGTCCAAGCGAATGTTTAGGTTAACGACGACAACCGACAAAGCTTATCGTGTTAGAAAATGCCCAAGATCTGTTTCTAAAGTGTGGTCATAACTTGAAACCACAAACGGACAACTCTTCAAACTCCGACCGGGATGTTAATTGCCCTTCCTCTCGTTCCTTATCCGTTCGTCTTGAAGTGAACGTCCGTTTCCTCGCCTCGTCCCTACTCCTCCGCAGGTTACACAGACCGATATCATGAGGTCGTCAGTCGATGAAGATTCTATCGCCTGCAGAGTTTGCGGAGACTTTTGAGACATGTCCGCACGACAGCGATAAAAGTTGGATGAGTTCCGCGGCGGATCACTCGCCCAGAGGAGGGAGTTCGCGCGCCACACGAGCGAACTCTTTTAAATGGCGAGCGACCGGTAGTTTGCAGGTGGCTCAACGGCGAACAGCTTGGCTCATGGCGCCAAATCCGCCCCAGCATAATAAGCAAAATCGCAGTCATTGCCAGGAGACCGGAGCGCGAACCGACAACTTATGCTATCGAAGAATTCCTGGAGCTGCTGAAATTATGCGCCGGTTCGTAGGCCCTACTTCAACGTCTCCCTCCGAAGATCGGAGGACAACAGCGACACCGACGACAACGGCACTCATTGGCTATCCAGTCGACCGGTCCGGTTAAACACTGCTCGGTCATAAAAACAACATCATCAGCCCTGTCTGGGCGAGCGAGAATATTTTTTAGGCGGTCGAGGTTAAATGTATAGAGAGACCGTCTGGCAGATCGGTCGGTCGGTCGGTCGGTCAGCAGTACAACGGCGGCCGGCGTAGGCCGGACCAACGATCCAACGAGCGGGGCAGGAAAGCGAGGCTTCCATAGACGGCAAGTGCGGCGGCCAAATATTTAAAGTCGTCGAAACAGACGTTGTTCCGAAGGTATTTTTTATGCGGCGGTCCTACGAATTCAACGGCTGGTCGAACGAAAGCCTCGCCAACGACTCAGAGAACAGTCAATGCTCACTCAGAAGCTGAACTAACATAAAAAAAAAAGGAACTAGGAGAGCGGCCGTTGCCGCGGTTCAGAATTCCGCCGGAAGCTCTCGTGTCGCTCGATACACAGTCCCTGGAGAACATCTCCGCGGTTGCATTTATCCGTTCTAGAAGAAACATCGCGAGTCTCTGTTCAAGGGGAAGAGATCAAAAACTATTTCGGCAGTTTACTCTCGCGATCGATTGGAACGCACCACTGATTCCGGAGAATCCCTTCAGGAATAAACGCTTTCAGTTTACATCGGAAACCAACGGGAAGCGATGAGAGGCAAGGCTTCGTATGGCTGAGTAAACGCAAGACTTAGAAGATCCCAAAGGAAGACGTCGGGAATACTTCGCTCCGAACTGGACCGCATTCGGTCAGACAAGGGGCGGCCTTTCGGTTATTTCTCGCCGTGAGAAGGATGCCGTGAACGGAGTATGCGAGCCACTCGGTAGAAGAGTAGGGGGTGTGGGCAACTGACTGATCAGCGATCCTCAAGTGGAAATTTGATGAATAACGCAACGCTTGCGCGATACCGTCGACGATCTGTTTGTAACACCGGGTAGATGAGTCGAGAGATAGCACCAATTTTGAAGAACATCATCCACTGCAGATCGTTTTACCACCTTTTCACGTCTCCATGGCGGTCTATCTTCAGATCGATGTCAGATGCGTGAGGGACAGGACTCGGACGGACTGAATGCGACATTAGAGGCTGAATCCAGCAAGAACGCCGAGCAGTTACAGGGAATTCAGATGGAACCAAAGCGGCTTTTCCTCTTTTACAAGCCTTCCGCTCGGTTGATCGTCTTGGTTTTTCACGAACAGCTGCATAGGAGGACCTCGGAGCCGCTATACTTCGATGACTGAATACTGTCGATGTTTTCCGGAGCTATAATTGATGGCGCTGGGAGTTAATTTAATAAAATAAGACGTGACGATTCCGATCGGGAAGGACAGGCATTCGCTCCGATAACTGAACATCGAAAATATTCGAATGCAGTACCTCGGGGTAAAATTGGACCGTCACGCTACTTTCCTGCCCATGTTTCGCACGCTGTCTACTTCTGACTTCGGTCGCCCGCGTTACCATCTTTCTCTGTGCGCCATCCTCCACCTGATTTTCCGCCAAGCGCAGAGCGCTTGTCGAATGTCGTTCTCCAAATCGGGGGAATAGAAGGGCCAGAATGTCACAATTAATGTCGAAAACCTCGGCGCGGAAAATCACTCTTGATATTATTCATTCTGCGCCGATACGCATGCGCTTGGAAGGCATCCTGATCGAAATCTAGATGAGGACAAACCGCACAGAACTTCTTTGGAAGTTCGCTTCCCAATTCTCCCCTAGCTCAGCGGGTGTCCCACTTGCTTTATAGTTGCCCGTCAGACTGATCGAGATCTATCACCGGTTTCTCCTGTTTCCATTCTGCATCGCCGGAACGAATATCTCCCAAATCTAGTTCCACCGGTTTCTTCGTCAGTCTTCGTCGATATCTAAGATTTAAGCAGGCGAGAAGGACCGCCGCTTGCGCTGAGAGGATAGTTCCCAACAACCGGAGGATCATTCCGATACAGCTTTAGAGAGATGCTGAACTCCCATCGTGGTTTCCAATTCTGGATATGCGTAGTTGTTGAAGCGAGCAGGCGAGCGGCGGCTATGAATGCAAAGAGCCCGCATCGCGCTTTGATCATCGACTTCTGGATGGATGGGCAGATGGACGGACGGATCGTCAGACGGATAGAAATATGGACAGGAATACAGACGGAGTCTCGATGGCACGGAATCGATTCCCGCTCGTTCAATCAGTAATTGTCTTGTATGTCATCAATAACACGGTCGTTGAAGTGAAAGGGGCGCCAACTTCTCGTTGGCTGTTATGCGGCGTCACTAATTTCCTTCCTGAATATTTCCTAGGGAAAAACGAGCGATAATTTACCGGCAACAGGAGTTCACTGTGTCAACACTCCCCGGTACCGACAATGATCGCGAAGCCGATTCGTTAACGGCAGGCGTACTGGGGAACTCCAAATTTTCTGAACCAACCGTCGGTCAGATTTGAACTCCATCCGCCATACTTGAATTCCAGCCGCCATTTTTGAATTGCAGTCGCCATATCCGAGATCCTGCCGCCATCTTTGAATTCCAGTCGCCATATTCGGGATCCTGCCGCCACCTGACGAGACCTTCCACATTGTCTCGATCTGATCCCTATTCCCAGTTCTTTGATTCTCGTTTCTATGGCTCAAGATTTCCACTCATTCCGATTGAGCTCGGTTTGGGTTCCAAGGCGCTTGTCCTGGGGTTTCAGCGATCAGACTCGATGTCACCTCCTGAGTTGCAGCTCGAAGAGGAGCGTTAACAGAAAACTAGAGGCGGAGCTGCTGTCGCAGACAAATGCTTATCACGCCATCCAGCTGACTCTGGATTTTTTCCCGTACACAAGAAGTTCCGCCATGCATTGTTTTTGTGCTCGAGCGAATTGTTTCAGCGGCCGCGGCGTAGGTGCTTCGCAGCTCTTCGTGCCCGGCTCTGCCCGTGACAGCCTCACCCGGAGCAAAGTACACTGATGCGCGAATGCGCATTCTAAAAAACCTGGAAAGTCAACGCTACTGACTGATGGTTTGGCGAGTGTGTCGCGCACGTAGTCCCAGCCTCGTTTGAACGACGTATTTTTTTAATGGCTCCGAGGCGGTTGTGGGCATGGAGTGATCGCAGTCCGCACTCCTTAGCGGCCTGGTGGTTGGCTGGCTGATCGCGCAGCTATTCAGGCTTTTTAAACCGCAGCTGAAAGTATGGCGGCTGCTGCTGCGGCGGAGACACCTATGAGTACTCCACTGCAGTTGTTTGTTTCAGGGATGTCGTTAAAAAATTCTATTTTTAAGGGCGCGCTCTCGAACCATTGAGCCAGCCCGCCAGTCACTCAGTCAGTGAGCACCGGATATTATTTTCGAGAATACTCTCATCGCGTTGCAGCCGTACGACGCCAGCTTGCCTCGGTGACACCACATCAAAAACTGAGTCACAGACGCACTCGCTTCCCTCCGAAGTAATAGTGATTCCGTTGGCGGCCAATGGATACGGATCGGGCGGAAGAACATGTTTTCGTCTTTATTTTGTATGTTATCGAGTTTCATTTGACATGGCTTCCGGCCGATCTTAGCTCATCGGCTGTAATAGAAGCAGGTGGATTTGCGCTCCGGTATACAGTCGGCAGCTGTCAGGAATAGAACATTTTTGTAAACAGTCTATCTTGGGCTCCCTGCAAAACGTCCAGAACGGGGTCGCTCTGGTGATCGGCACCCAGTTCAGTGTCCCTGTATTGTGAGACCGAATGACTGCAGAACGGCAGCAGTTGCTGCTGCAGTTTCTGTGCTTGGATGGGACCCACTCGACCGAGACGTACAGCGGCGGCAACCGAATTTCTCAGAGTTGAAAACACGAAACCGTCCATGCTTTCGGTCAGTCCTACGCCCAACAGACCGCAGAGTGCTCCGAGGACGACTGCTAGGTTGCCCTCGAAATGCCCGTCGTCCTTGGCCCTGAGCAGAGATGAGAGCTTCTGCTGATGGCCAGGAAACACTTCCATCGCCAAAGAGAGGAGACTCTTCCCTTGCTGGGTCGAGGCGCGTTTGGTAACGTGGTTACTGATGCTGACTCCGAGATGGTTGTCAAGTTCCAGGATTCGCGAG
Source organism: Phytoseiulus persimilis (assembly GCA_037576195.1). Lineage (NCBI taxonomy): Eukaryota > Metazoa > Arthropoda > Arachnida > Mesostigmata > Phytoseiidae > Phytoseiulus > Phytoseiulus persimilis. The sequence goes on along the minus strand of CM075101.1, from coordinate 6,444,309 downwards.
ACCATGGGGCACTCCGGCTGGCAGTATCCTTTGGGAGCTCCTGATTCAGGGTCTTGACTCGGGGCTGCGGCAGTTGTTATCGACGCTACCGCCGCCTGGTGAGCTGCCTTCATGTATGGGATTTGTTGGGAGCAGGTGGCGAGCACGGTCGTTTTAAGAAATAATTGAAGACTTTCCAAATCTGGAACAGCGCCCCGTCTCCAGGCCGACTCCAAGCCGCCACTGTGTGTGAATCCGCCGATTGGAAATGAGCTATCACAGATCTAAAAAAAGAAACTCCAAAAACAGATGACGAATCACTGCACAGCACCACGATGCCTCCAACAAACGCTTTCGTTGCCAGGGGTGCAGTTTGTCAGAGTCAGAGTTTCGAAATTTCCGTTCTCGGAACGGATTCGTTCTTGTGTTCCCAACTGGAGAGAGGGAACCAGCAGGAAGGTCGAACATTGAAACATATTCAAGTTTACGGAGCAATAGCCTCACCTGGAGAAGGTTGAGAAGCACAGTCCGCGATGAGAGCCCAGCGGCTCCTGAAGGCTCTCCTGCATTCATGGTCGAGCTCCGCGATGCTGAACTCCGTTCGAAGTCGGCCGAAGTTCAGCTGTGCTGGCGTCGTGTTCCGTTCGTGGGGATGCTCATCCATCGCAGTCAATGCTGTCTCCGGCTAGACCCACGGCGTTCCACGCACTCGCCCTCCGGCCTCACTTCAGCCCTGCTATCTTTACAGCTTTCCATGATCGCCAGATATGAGGGTTGTTTACAATCCATCATTCGATTATCTCAGCTGGTCCTTCTCGATTTTCTCCCAAATCCTCGTCATAAGAATCTCAACGCTCGAGTCAGACGGGACGCCAAACCAGCGGAAACCGACCGGTATGACTGTCAAGTCAACGATCAACGTGATTGACTTTTCTTCTCATGGTCCAGTTTGTCCAGTTTGACCACAGTTTGGTGGCCGTGCTCACTCGGTTGATTGCCCGCACCGAGTTGTGGTTTCTATGGTCGCCGTCGTGGAAATTGTCACCGCCACCGTCGACGGCGATGGAAATCCATCCGCAGGGGCAGGGTGGAAGATGTGTACAGATCATGGTGATGATTATTGTTGCGCGTGTAAACGACATTAAACGACACGGTGGGCCGATCGGGTCTAGTGGTCGTAGTCACCGCCGCATAACACCGCTCACGAGCGAGTTCATTGAAAACAGGTCTTTCGAAAATTCGCTCGCCGGGCGGCTAGTGGCAGTCACCGATGTCAATGTGAGTCACGTGCTATTTGTATTCGTCTCGTCGTACTGTTGTAATAATAATCGTCCGCTGCATTCTAAGAATCGTCGTCGGACACACATGCAGATGTGTAGATAGAGCGAAAGAAGAGCCCAGTGCGAGATGTCTCGCATAGATAAACGCGCTGTTAATGGCTCGGAGGAGGTGGGTAATTGAAGTGCCGAAGCACTGCGCTGAACTGCGGGACGCGCGCGCGCGCTTTTCGGTGCGGTAGCGTACGCCACCAAAGCTCAAGCATCGCTGCTTTCGACGACACTCCGTCGCAAACCCCGCAGGAAGTCAACGAGCTGAGGGTCGGGGAAGAAAATTTCCCGCTCAGGGAATGAGTTCATCTGTCATAGATGCATTTTTCGATTGATATCATCGGTATGGAATACAGCCGATACGAAGGACTGGGAGAGATTTTCCTGTCGCGCGGGAAAACGTGATCGTGATCCCCCTCGATTCGACCGTCGGCATCGGTCGCGCGTTCTTCTTGGTGCTACCGAAAAGAAACCACCGCTGGGCTTGCACTGTGTATCCTTGGCGTGTTTCCGAGAAACTCTGCTCGACTAGCCTCGGGTAGCTCGTCCGGGTTGCATGATCCGGTGCAACCGGCGGTGGATCATACCGCAACGTTCCTTGTGCAGCGCTAAACGCTCTTTTCGACGGGAGGGAAACGTAGCTGCGACCAGTCGGCCCAGCCAAATCGATAATTGTTCCATCCGGCGAGCGAGCAGCTACGGACGAAAGAGGGGACGAATTTGAAATTCACAAGGAATCGCTTCCTTGCAGGCAGTTCTGCATCGCAGCAAGCGCAGTTAGATGTCGGAGGAAGAGAGATGATTACTCAAATTGATTCCATCGACGGTCCCTGTTTCGGTAACCCTTTCTGGGTCAAAACGATCGTGTTTGCGGCGGCTCCGGTAGAACGGCCGCGTCGTCGCCGAGACCCCGGTGACGGAGCCGAGCCATCAAGGACCACCGGCGGTTGACCACATTCCCAGGCAGGGCCTGCGGCGGCAGAGGTGTCGGTTGCAAGCGACAGTATCGCACGCGCGGAAGATCGCGGCAAAAACGTCGGAAGGGGAGTTCGACACCGGTAACGAAAGGTAAGCCGTGACCGGGACGGCCCGAGTTCGTCGAGCACTCACTTCCTAAGCAAACACAGGGTGTTCCAGAGCCGCGGATCTGTCTTCATCGAAGCCCCGATCTCTGACAAGCTCATGAAGAGCGAAGGAGGTGTCGAGATCTAGGTGGTAAACGCCCGTGATTGATAACTCTCGGAGACCGTTCTCAGATTGGTACACCGAGAAGCCGACCCCAAAAGCCGCGCTCGTTTCATTGAAGATCGATCACTCCAATGCTCTTCCACGCTCGGCGTTCGTGGACAAAGAATTCCATGTTTCAAGCCCCAGGCTAGCTCCGGGATGTCCGAAAACGATGGCTACGACGACGACGTCATCATCCGCTAAAGACCCACATCGGTCCCGTCGACTCAATTCAACAAAATAGAAGAGAACCGCTGGATGGAATCCACCTCCAATAGTTTCTCATGTAGCGGGGCTCCCAGATGTCTGGAATGCTCGATTCAGCAGTGAGGGCAGGAACGAGAGCGCTGAACGGCTCGTAGAGAAGTCGCCGGATCTCTGGTCAATCACAACGACTTCGGATGAGGATCTATCTCCGGAATATCACGACTTCGACGACGATTTTATGACCGACGAATTAATCTCACTAGGGTCAACGTGGCTGCCTCAGCTTCTGTTTTCCGCCCGAAAATAATTAAGAGTCCTCGCTGAAGTACGCCGTCGATCATGGCTCTGTTCAAAAATCAATTCTTAGCGTCCGTTTCATCACCTTTTCAACGACCGAGCAACGGCTACACCGGCGGCGGCGACGACGACGACGACAGAGAAGATTTGAGCCGGCGCTCCCCGCAAGAAAAATTAATAAAGATTTCTGACGCCTCGGGTCAGAATTCGGATTCGCGAAGCTCCGTTCCGAACAATGTCGACGGAGGACTTGCGGCTTTCCTCCGATGCCGGTCCGGGTTGGTTGCGAGGAGTTCGCCACGCATCGATTAGACAACGAGCTGCGGGCTTAGCCGATTCTCTGGAGGAGTTTGCGAGGATTTCATCTTAAGATGTGATTCCGACTCTCGGTTTCACGCCCAAAAGCCTCCGGAACCCGTGCTCGACGACACCGCGCTCCCAGGGCTCCCCTTGGAAAGTTTCTCTGCTTGACATCTCTACGGTGGACTTGTTTGATTGAATTGAGTCGTTGATGACTCGATCTTCTCCTCAAATCTATGGATTCATCATCGAAAATCATCGGAGCAACAGGACCGACCGCTGTACCGAAGCATTAGGGTTTGCCTTTCAATCAGGCGAGTGGTGGATGCTCCGACCATCGACCGGACGGCCAAGCGAGCGACAATGGATTTCCTATCGCCAGGATTCTTCGCTTTTAGCAGCTCGCAATTGCGGAGTCGGCTTTTGTTATCGATGTGTTTGTATGAGGCTCATAGAAAGGTGCCATTCAGATGAAGGGGTGGTGTTCCGCAAAATGAGGAGTTTTGTCCCAGAATTGGCGCTCAATTCCTCGGCTGAGTCGGTCGGTGTTTCTGCCGACACCCGCTCCGTCGGTTGCTCGTCACTTCGTTGGCCGGCGGCGGCGAGCGCGATTCCTTTTCGAATTTCGGATTGAAAAGATCACTCAGGGAGCAGGAGATGAGAATAAAGAACGAGAATACAATCAAAGAAAAACGGGTCTTCAAATCTGATGGCTCTTCGGATGATGCTCCTTCGGATTCTCCTCTGGAGGGACGCCCCGGTAGAACTGGTAGACATTCGGCCAGTCAGACGGGCCGATCGACGAACAGACGAATCGGGTGTGGCACTATAGAGCTCCAACGGCAGCGTTCGATTCAGTCAATCACCGAGGAGAAAAGTTTTTCTCGCTCTTCACACACAGTTCCACAAAGGCTACATCTTCACAGCGCGAATCAAAATTTCTGTTTCCATTTTTACGGGTTCGCTTGCTCGTTCTAATCGACCTGTTCTGCTCGAAACTCCCTCCACAATCCAATAGGATCACAGAACTTCATTGTTTTTCACCTCGAGCGCCGGTTCCTCCGAGGTACGAATTTCCTGTTTTGTCCACAGATTCATTGCTAATTTCGCAACGGTCATCTCCAGTGAAGTTCGATCTTTCACCCGAATCACGTCTTGATCGAATCGGCCGTTCCGGCAGATGATTCATTTGAGGAGTTTGCTCTCGTTAATCGTCGCCTCGAGCTCGAGGCGCCAAGAGTTCAGAGGCTGAAAGAGAGACTCGTGAACGACTCGCTCATGACGACTGAGAAGCGTTTGAACAGCGGCCGCGAGGAACTAGCTGGGCTCGAACCGGGCGACCAGCGAAACTCGTCAGCGCAGCAAGCCGAAATGAACGAACGAGAGAGACAAGAGAGATAGACGAACAGTCGAAGCAACCCTTTTGGCCTCCGACCCCGGTACGAGTCGCTCAAAAAACTCGCAGTAAGAAAAAGCTAAAAAAAATCGAGGAAATCGGAGGTTCACAGTGTCGGATCGCTAGCTCTGACTGGCTGGATGGATGGGAAGACCTTGAACGAAGAAAACGCTGTTACATAATTTTTATTACATGAGAAAACCCAAATGGATGGCTGGTGGCGCTGTCGGACTCGAGACTTCTCAGCCTGGCGGTTGAGAGCCGCTCAACAACAGATCAAAGCCTCGATCAACGGCTCCGCGGGCTGTGGCGGGTGATCGATGCCCACTTCGAAGCTAAAGCTTCCTGCTACCAATTTTTCCAGGGATTCTCGCCGGAATGCTGACAGCGACGGCTGGCTTCCAGAAATCTCGATGGACTTCGAACGCTTCTGTTGGGCTCTTTCGGGGGTTTCACCTGTCCTCACCTGCCAGACTCGTTCGGACGTGTACGATTCGGATCTCTGGACGGGTCATTGTTCACCTAGTCTCTCGCTCGCCGGCCTTTCCTCCCGATATATATCTCTCCGCGGCCCGGGTCACTTGCTTCTCGTGCATAGAGACCTCTCAGCCGGAAACGGAACAGGTGACCCCCAGTTCGCATGGGTCAGTCTGCTTTGTGGCTCTCTCCGTGCAGAATCTCAGGAATTTTCACGAGCAGATTGTACAGAGATTCTTCGTGTGCCGAGCACTCGCGCCGTTCAGAAGTTACTTCGCCTGCTCGACCGCCGGACGGACGGGCCGCGTAGCCAACGAACCCGACGCTCGATGCGGTCCAAATGACAGTTTTACAACCCTTCGGGATGTAGTGGACTGAATGCCCATAGCACTTCGGGCAGAGATATCTAATAGGAAGTATAGGAAGAACAGACGGCAGGACCAGTTCCCCAAACTTCCAACCGAAATCAATTATGACTCAGAAACTGACCCAAATTAGTCGCTCGGATGTTCATTCGCAACGAAGGAATGAGAAATTAGAGTCTCATTTTTGGAAATCGTACTTCGAGTCAGGTGTAATTCCCCTCGACCAGCGAAATTGGAGAACCGTTTCACCATTCCGAAACGGGGCACTTCGGGAAACAAGTACAACCCTTCATGTTGATGAGCACTTTTTATTATTTATCATTTGTCCATTGAATATGTTCTGCAAGACCTCGAATAAAAATGGCTTCCAATTATCAGACTTCATCGGAGGCAAAGGAGATTGTAGTCGTTACGTTCTACGAGAAGTTCATCACATGTGGCGAGGAAATTGATGGAAACGAGAGCAGCGGACCCGAAGTTACTCTGGATCGCAGTTTCCCTTTTCCTTCCGCTCGCCCGTCGAGATAATATGTCGCTCTGAAGTCGAGTGATTTCACGAGAGCTCGTGAGGCAACCTATCTCTCGGAAGAGCTCGCACTACGCTTTCCCTGCTTGGCTGCCCCCCCCCCCCCCCCCCAAAACGGTCTCGGGAAGCCACTGATGAGAGCAACGGGCACTAGGCTTACGCTCTCAATCAGCTCGTCAGAAAACATGAAGAATCGCCCCCACACGTGTTGACTCGATTTCCAACTTCTGCATGAGAACAAGTGGTGGTCGAACATCTTCCGGGAGACCATGAGGCCACACCGGGAGAGCTTGAACGTAGCGCTTCGGTATCCTTTCCTGGTGCTGGAAGTTTCTCATGACGTGAGATACCAGAGGGCGGCTCGTTCCGCCGGTTCCGAATTCGACATGATTATGTAACACGATTTCTCGTGGCCTCATCGTGACTTGAGTTCAGTGATATCGCGACTCGAAGTCTTGGTTTTTTCTCCCTAGCAGCGGATAAGCCTTTCGCAGTTGCAAGGTGCGCAAGCAGCCATTGCTTGTGTGTATTGTAAGTTCGTGGAAGCTCGTTAGGTTCACTGTTGGACCTGTTCGAATCGCTTTCGAGAAATTCTTGAGCTAAAAACTCGACAAATTCAACAGAAGGCACTGCTAGGCGAAGATCGAAACCGAAGAATTCTCTCCATACTAAGTCGTCGAAGACCCTCTGGAGGGGCCTCCCGATTGTGACCCCTGAGATGTTCTCTCTAAAAAGGGTTTTCCGTTCTGCGAGGCTGCCATGACGGCTTTCGACCCATGTGAGACTGAACGTCGGAAGACGGTTCCGGCGGTTCTATGCCGAAAAAATCGCTGAATCTCGATGAGAGCTTACTGAGCATTCGAGCTGCGAGGAGCCCTGGAGCCGTCCTCTCAGAACTAGGGAGGTGCCCCCCATCGAAGCGTCCATAGGCCAAATGTCAGCTCGCTTTTAAACAAAAAACCTTGTTGCGCAACCCTTGCAGCCGAGTCCACAAAAAAATCTTATCATTCTACTCGCTGAAGGTAGGCTACGAAATCGATGTTGAGAAAACCCGCCCCATCGAGAGGCAAGGCCGCGAAAAAAGCGTCAGAGACATCGGTCGCTCGTCTCGGAATTTACCAGGAATCGCCAGAGTTTTTTCTCTGCTGAACACGTCGATTCCACGTCCTAGCGCTCAAAAGTGGCTTCAGAGCGTATCTTCAGTTCGGAAGGGATGATCCGGTGTGCTATATGTGCGGTGATTTCGACCGCCAGAGAGCATTTCTTCGGTCTCCAAGGTTTGGCACCGTGATCTAATCCGAGGGCATTCCGGATGAACACAGAGCTGATCAGGCCGGATAATTGTTGAGCCCGGAAGCAAAACCCTGTCGTTAACTCAGCTGTCAACAACACTGGCAGCACGATCACTTCAGGATAACGGGTTCGCCGTTGGCTTCTTCGCTCGCATACACGAGATTAGGTACAGTCGTTAGAGATCCTGAGCTCAGAAGAAAAATAAGTTGTCTAAATAAGAGATTTGTCAGCAGAGGTCACATGACGCCGCCCATTCCTTTGTGCTTCGGAAGGTCACCGAGCCGGGAGCGGGCATGAAAAGTCAGACTCGAAAATGTTGAAAAATTGAAGCGTCATCATCATCCAGTCTAGAAGTGAATTGGGAGAGCCAAACATCATTTTTCTTGCCGGTGTCACCAGAGCACAACGAGAGTGGGTGTGTCCTTCTCACAGGTATGTTCGACCCGTCGTCTTCGTGCTGCTGCTGCACGTCTCTGACTCCATGTAGCAGCCCATGCTCGTGTATCGATTACTCCACGACAACTACACTCGTTTGTGATGCGTGTTCATCGCAGCCGCCACTGTTAGGAGCAGGCTCGAGAGACAAGCCAGCGAGTCAACCAGTCAGACCCTAGTGACTCCCTCGTGTCTTCAACCTTGGTTCACAATCTGTCAGTTTCAATAGGATGAAAAGCTGCGAGAGCCATTAACGGACTATCCTCACTGTGATGTTGATCTTTGCGAATTTCAAATCACATGAAACGCCGCCCTCACTGAAAAAAACCTCCGTCAGGACTCGGAATGCATCCACTCAGGCTCTGTTGCTCAGGAATAGCGAGCAGTCATAACACACTCCTTTCCGAACTTCCAGTGATTCAACTCTGGTCTTTGTGCTCTCGGAGTCCTGCTAGAGTGAGTACCGAACGACGGGATGACAGCTCGACCGAGTATCACGAGCTGCAGGAAGTAGTGCTCATCGGATGCAACAATCCTCATCTTGGAATGTAAACAATGATTCCACAGGCGAAAACATGTTCAGCTTTCTGGTGCTGCCCGAAGAGTCTCCGTCTGCTGTTCTGAATAAGCGTTCCATAACGGAGTCACCTGCTCACAAAAACCACGTTCGTGGTCTGAACCCTCCGGTTCTGCGCGGGGAGCTCGAACTCTGACGATTTCGATCCCGTTCCCATTTCTTTCGCAGCCATGAATGTGCCATCTAGTGGTTCCCGAACACCATCCACGAAAATCTGGGCCTGACGCCCGGGCCCAGAACCCCTTTGGTCTTTGTTCCCGTCGCTGAATGAATATGTCATTTTCGTCACAAGAAAAGTGGAGAAGTCCCTGTGCCGTAGCGGGAATCGAGGTGGCAGAAGGGTAGAGGAATCAGTCAGTGAGCGTCAGGTCGGTAGGAGCTATGCCTCGACGGTTTTCTATCGTCAACTCTATCTCAGGAAGAAGATCTCCTCTCATCAGGGAGGAATCGTTCTTCAAAAATCTTCCCACACAACCGTACTCCGATCTCGCGCACAGGTGACTCCCTCGACTGGAGATTAATCTCTGAACTGTCTCATTGTTTCATTCGCCCGTTCGACTTGGACAAGCAGCAACCCCTTTCGATTTGGCTCATCCGGTCGAACAACGACTTCGTACAGTGTCGGTGTCCCAATCCACGCTCAGATGCGCTGCCACATGACCCCTTGAGTGACCAAATGGACGCATCATTCGAGATCGGAACACAAGGTCCAGCGTGCGAAGTTCTATGCAGCAATTCTTCCTTGGTGTCTTCTCGCTGAAAGTCGCTCGATTCGCAGTTTCCGATGGCGAACTCGGAGACTGGTCTGCCGAGATTTTGATTCATTTGCTCAGTACGAGAATAGCCAAAGACTGGCATCAGCTGAGCGCCTGGGTAATGTCCGAGAATTCCGGCCTCCAAACGTTGGCATTTCCTCTTGTCGCCAGTTAGGGAGTCTTGAGGGCTTCGGTTCCTCCTGCTGAGCATCCGTGTTATGAATGTTTCGTTTCCTCCAAAACGACTCAAAAGTCTCGTGAGCACCGGGACCCGTCGCGTCGCGTAGTTTATCAGGAAGGTTAACACTTGGAAGTCGAGGATATGCTTTCTCCGAGCAACTCATGGAGGCAAATAGGAGGCCGGGGATATCGTGATCCGTCACGACGGCACGAGATCTAGCCTCTTTGAAATCCCGGATGCATCAGATTCGTGAGTTTGGATCCCGGTCAAGGTTCCAAGTCGAGTTCTTGGTTCAACTCCCCAGTTAGATTCGCTCCTTACAAATACCGTTTTCCTGAACCTCAGGTCCGGAATCTGATATTCCGCCGGATATCGCTGCCGACGATTTGCTCTGAATGATCAACCGCAGAGCATCCCAGTTTTTCCCGCAGTTTTTCCCTATGCCGCCGCCGAGCCCGTGGGCTGCAATCAAGCGATGGCGGAATTATTTCCGCTTTTAGAGATCGTTTAGTATTGTTGGTGGACAGATAGATGTGGGCTCTCTAACGAGACTGTGAGTGAAAGCGCCGCCGAACTCTCGTGAAAAGAATTTCTCGGTCGCCGAATGGGCGGAAGAGCCGAGAGATCATATCCTGCAGTGTCGGCAACTGTGTCTTCCCTCATAGTTCGGGGCCAAAGAACCGACTGACACTCTACCGCGTGGAATCCCTCGCACACTTTTCTCGCCACGAGCTTTTTTTCTTCTCACATCTCAATGCAAGTGCAATCGGTTCGGCGCAGGATGTTCAAGGCGAAAGCGGTAGTTCGAACCGCAGGTCCCGCTAGTTCGTGGAAAACTGAGCGATATGCAAATACCGAGACGAGCTGCGCAACATCTGATGCTCCGGAGTCCTGATCCCGACATCCACGCAGAACCGGGCACGTGACATCGTTCCGGATGTTTCGCGAAAACCACACACAAACAACAGCAATGTCGCCCGGGGAACCGAGTTGACACCGAACATGTCTCGACACATCTTGCCGTATTGTTGGCAAAGCTCCTGTGCATCATGAGCTTGTGCCCACATCATCATGCATACTTTCTGTGAGCGATCTCGGCACAAATCTCCACAGAGATGCACGCACTCACACAAACTCTCAGGCTTCCATCAGGGTCGTTGAGCAGAGAGAGCCTTTCTTTCCCAGGCATTTCGAGTTCGCAACCCATCAATTGATTGTATCTTTTTTCTTTCTTCTTGGCTTCTGTGGAAACCTTTTTTCCATCTCAAACTGTTGGGGCCGTGTGTCTGTGCCTTTCCCACCAGACCACTACCCTCGACGAGGTTGAGCAAACTCGCTCAAGTCTCGCTGACTTGCGACCTGCAGAGCAATGATATAATGATCACATGATTATGAGTCAGGGTTGTCAAGTAACCAGCGGTGGTCCAGAGAAGATTTCCGTCGGGTTATGAGTTGAGTTTGAGAGTTAGGGCAACACTCAATGATTATCCCCGGGTATGGATGCCCCATAGGTGCCAGATCCGGAGTCCATACCCATTTGGTCCATCGATCCAGTGGCGTAGCGAGGAGGGGGGGGGGGGGGGGGGGCGGTCCGCCCGGGCATTAGGTCACCAGGGGCATCTGAATGCCCCTCCATGCCTGGTACATTGGGCAACTTGAGCTCTTCCAAGTTGCTCTCTTTCCCGTAATCCTCGGAGTAGGGGCGAAGTTAGATCGTTGCATCTGATTCTCCACCCTCTTGACGAACCATCATCTATCTTTTAACCCAGAAAAAGAGGGGGGGGGGCATCAAATACGCCACGGGCATAATGTTGGCTCGCTACGCCACCGCATCGATCGATGTGCGTTCAACCCGTCGCTTACGAATTAAAAACCATGGACGATAATAACAGCAACAATGGAGGTCACAAGAAACGAGCGACTTATAGTGTGGGTATCTCGAGAGGTAATCGGGGCACCGCAGCGGTGACCTTTCTAGGGGTTTCCGAACAAGAGTCGACCGCAATCTGACTCGGAATCTCTGGAAACACCATTGTAACATCAGTCAGATTGGAAAATGACGGAATACCTACAGGCTCCATCGCTGGTCAGACGATGCTGCAACTCGCTTCTTCCGAGGCGCCTCCCAGAACGCGCAAAATTAACTCGCGCTTCAGATAAGATTCCGAGCCGAGAGAGCTCGTGTGGGGCATTCTGGATCGTGATTCCGAATCGGAAAATACGGTTTCGCTCATTGTATGCCGCGGAGCTCGTTGATGCCGGCTAATCAGCCGACCGCGTGGAGCACGCAACCCTTGCGAAACCCTAGCGGTCCTCGACTCCGTCCCCGAACGTATCTTCAGCCGAAAACGTCGACCTCCTCCGCTTTGTCGTGACGCTCCACATTACAAAAAGGCCTCGATTCTGTCGACTACCAACAAACGCTGTCTGACGCATCCGACGTTGTGCGCAAACACCGTTACACGATGACTTTCGTCTCGGGAGGACAGAGAACAGCAACGCCGGCTCCCAATCCGAAATTTCCAAATGAGCTCCGGCGCGAACCCTCGGAACAGGGAGCCGAAAATAGAACGACGGGAAGCAACGGAGGGCGACCAGCGGTAATGTACCTGAAGCCCTCCGCAAAAGCTGACCGCGTCGGATACAGCACCAATTTCAGGTTGACCCCCCACACGGTGGGATTATTGAGTCATTACGTCTTATCCTCGGAGTATTTGCTGTCTGTGCGCGTTGCGATGGCTGACCGGACGGACGGCAGATTGGACCGCCAGACGGTGCATTCTTCTTATTTTGTTTGTTGTTTTCCTCTAGACGCTTCACTCGTTTGTGTGTTCTCTCTGGTTATCATTATGATAATGATTATCATAAATAAAGCTCGAATGATGAGCTAAACGCTTTTTCGGGCCGCACTCGTACGCCACAGAAGTTCGATTTGGGCCGCACAATTAAGTTGTAATTCGCCGCTGCGGTGATCTTCTGCTTCCTGAGTATTTTTTTCCCCGATCGTTTCTGGAGCGACTCGCTCATCGCCTCCACCCACAACGACGTCGAATGCGACCGCAGCGGCGAGAAACGCAACAGGTTATCGGCAACGACTCCAGAGCAGTCGGTTGGGAGGAACAAAGAGCAACCCCACACCTCAGCCAGCGGAGCTCAAACGGTTTTGACACGGAATTCCGTCGTCGCGATCGCATTCAATGCGATCGCGGGTCGTCGTCGGCGGAGATTCGTCCGATGACGCGTCGTCGAGAGAAATCTTGTGCCGCATTCACCATGAGACAGCTAATTGCACCGATGGTGTCGCTACAGTAATTTACGGCACGTGAAGTATAGCCACGGAAACGGCGAAAACCAAGACAAGTAGAGTGGGGCTGGTTGGGAGACGAAACAGCTTATTCATGGGAACGGTCCGCTCTCACAAAAGTTCTCGATCGAGGAACGCCACGCAAATAGTTCGAGCAAGACCTCTTATATATATGTATATCTATAAGGTATAAATTATCGCCGATGATGAGCTTTCGAAAGTTTCCAGACGGTCTACTTGCGGCTCATAGACGAAACGAACCACAGATTTAAATCTAACCGAGGTAGCAGAACCTAATCCACTTTGGAGATCGAGTCTGATACGGGACGAAGCGATCCCTATAAATGCCTTCGGCAATACTGACGGCATTCGTAGACGTTGAAGGTTAGCCGAAAGAATTGGCAGAGAGAAATGGAGCCATGAAAGCACGGGATGAGAGGTCTTCTTGAGCCGAGCCCAGAATAGCCGGCGCATATTATCGTGAGATGAGTGGAAAATCAATTGCGATTTGGTTACTCCTTTGACACCAGGCCGGCGGACACGCAGGCAGGCACGCGGCTTTTCCCGAGCTGCCTGCACGCTTGCTGGGCTGGCTGGCGATGTGCTCGCCCGAGTCCGGTCAGGCCGAGCCGAATTAGCTTCTTTCCGCTCGATGTTTCTACCTTGTTGGCTCGTTTTCACTCACCGCACACAGGAGGTTATTTATCTCGGACTAATCGACTCGCTACTACAAAGGAGGAGGTGATCTATAAGTAATAATCTCGCTCAGCGCATCCATGCTAAGCGTGTCGCTATGTAAGCATCAAACCACGCGCTCGACTCCACGATGCGGGCACTGCCTTCCTGGCCGGGATGATTCTCGAGCAGGGATGTCTGAAAATGCTTTTAACAACAATTTCTCCAGACGTTCGTCCTCTGTTTTCTTTTCCGCGCGGAATCCACACGAAAAACTCGGGCAGCCGAGCAGTCAAACAACGCGGGTACGGAGTAGCAGCTGCTCGTGTACAGCTCCGCGGAGAGCAACGCATTTACGACTATAATTAGCAAGAACAACGGATTCTTCCCTGGAGTTCTCATCGTCTTCGTCAGCTTCTCTTCTCAATTTGTTTCTCTTCTCTATCTCGTTCCCACTCCGGAACCTCCACGTTTTATTTCTCTCGATTTTTGTACACACAAATAATAATTACAAAGACGCGAAGATTTAAGCTGGATGTTCTAATACAATTTTCTTTCAGACGGCCGGCATGACAGAACACAGACATCCTCGCAGAAAAATTGGACAATTTCATCTGCTGTATCTACATCCAATTGTCCGTTGCTCGTATCTGGTATTTTATTGCGATGTGTTTGTTTGTGTTCCTCCATCTAGACGCGTATTTGGGCTCGCGCGGCGTTCCCGGCCGCCACTATCGAGGCTGGGACCTGTCAACGAGCTGGAAGTGTGAAAGCGCCCCGAGTTCCTCGATCGGCTCCCTTGATTCTCTCCCGGAGTTCTCCCGAGGGCGCCGCTCGAAAAGCCGATGCTCATCGCCCGCTGTCGCTTGTGAAATTTCGCAGTGCGCTCTCTCTATCGGCATCGGCGGAAAGAGGCGAGTTATTTCAAAGTATGCGGAAGCTGATACGGTGAGCCTCGGGATTAGTCCTGTGGATAACTTATTTCGAGCAGCGTATGGCAGCGTGGAAGCCGGACAGACACATTTGCAAACTGGACGCTGGGAAACGAGAAACCGGAGGAAAACAAATCGAACAGATATCGCACTTTTCCTCTTCATTCCTCCTGAGAATCAACGAGGTACAGAACAAATCGAGTAAACAGAGAGACGTATGCAGAGAAAAGCGGATAAATTATTCGCGAAACGAATAAATCACCGCTCAACCACAGGGTATCATCGACCGCTACACCGACCACCATCGCAGTGAAAAGATACCATTGATACCAATATGTCTTCTCTACTCTTCGATTCTCTTCATTGTATCCGAACTGGAAAAGCTCTTTTCCGTCTGACGGTCGGAGACAAAAACGAGCGGCCATGCTCGAATTTCGATTCGAGGAACATGGTCAACTTCTAAAGTTCGCCACTTGTCGGCGAGCCTTCTGATTGCATTGCAAAAACAATGTTTTGTCCCCCGAATCCCCGCCATCAAGCGTAGTGACTCGTATATCTGATTCTAGATGAAATATTTAGATAATTCCTCCAGACGCTTCGATCAATATACGTCTCGTGTTAGCTGGCCGGCAAGAGCGAACAATGTCCAGGAACGGTGCCTTAATGAGGTATTGTTGTCAGGAATTGAAGAAGGAGAAGATGACCATGTTCCAGAATCCGATTAAAGTGACGACGCTAGCTCGCCTGCATGCCTGGCAGCCGATAAAAGATAAAGAAGAAAAAAAGAGAAACGTATTCCAGAAATGTTCTCAAAAAGCAGCTGAAATCGAGCCGAACTGAACCGAAGCCGGCGGTCGTCTGTTCATTGCTGCCACGAGTTATCTGGAAAGTTCGCAAACCTAGCCTCGGGCACTGGAATTTCATTGAATATTCGTTCATTTTCTTTCCAAATCACGACCGAAACAAATCATCCCACAGTTTGGAATTCCTGCGCACTCGGAACACCGAGAACGCATCTACCGCAGTTTGTTTTATGCTCCGATTTGAGAGGGTTATTCTTCTCTCGTTGTGTCACTCCGACGAATGATTCCGTTGGTTGATGGAACGAGAATAAAAAAAGAGAGAAAAGTCGCGCTATTGATTTCAGAGGACGCCTCGACGGCTCCGACCTTTGAGAGTGAGCGCTCCGAAGGAAGCACACACGGGGGAAAACGCGATATTTGCACAAAATTGCGTTCCATCTTGATCAGGGAGATGTTCCGGGGCTGAGAACCCGTGGAGAATCTCCTTTTGAGGCGCTTGTGGATGTCGAGAAATTCGGCCCAGGTTCCGGTCCTCAAGGCCACATGGAGCCGCCGCTCTTGCATCAACGACCAGTGTGAGGTAGCCTGTTCGTCCCCCAAGCTCGCTCGCTCGTCGGTCGGTCTCTATCTACCGATCCCGGGCAGAGAATGAGAATTCGCGCTCGTAGCAAGGAAAAGGGAGTGTGATTTCCCGCTGACCCGAGTTCGGGAAGATGTTGCCCGCATGCACAGAGAGCTCTCGCGATATTTCATTTTCCTTACGGGGCTGTGGCGGCAAAGAGAACGGACAGGGAAAGCGAACAAATCGCAGAAAGTGCGTCGGAGGCTTCCATTGTCGGATTGGAACCGAATGTGGCGCGTTCATCGGGAATGAAAATCGATTGAAGGTTGACCCGGACATTTATTGGCGGGCGACAAATGTCGAACGCTTTTAAAATGACCATAAAAGTAGGAAAAGGATTTACAACACAACACTCCGACTTTGTGGGGGGCTCAGACTCGGACGAAATTCACCAGATCACAAAGCGCGGATTTTGGAAATAATTCTCCACTTCCAAGTACGCATGCCGTTCCCGTCTATTGTGCGCCGGTCGCACAGGGATCCATCGCGAACAAATCCGCCATGGCACTCGGGACTGGCCAGCAAAATGTGCTGAGATGCTGTGCAAAGTCTCGATATTCTTCCTCCGATGGGAGATCCCAGGAAAGCGAGAAAATTCAGTGTTACTTCACACCGGCTACTGGGGAATGGCTATCGGGTTGATCCGATAAAACAACGGCCACCACTTGAGGTACAGCTTGGAGAGCCAGATGCGGGCTGGTCGTAGCTGTCTGACTTGCTCTTCAGCCTGCGCTGCAGATACTCGTAGGTAGGGAGGAAGGTAGACTCCCGCTGTTCGTTCGGCCAGCTCCCCCTTTCCTCCCTCGGTCGGTTCTTGAGCAAATCAAACAGCAGAGGAAGATGTTTCAGATAACCTTCGTTCAGATGCCAGCTCGGGACATCTTGCTTTGTTTACTTGCTGCATAACAAGAAAAACAGAGTCGGCGTATCCGATGTCGTCGACAAGCCACCCCATGGACCCAAAAGCAATCGCGACAGTTTTCAGTCGAACAGAGCGAAATGTAGAACTGTAGAATCGGCTCCTCTGTTACTGGAGTCAGGACTCCGAACAGGATCGTTGATTGTTATCATCATCGTGAGTTACATCAACAGCACCAACGACAACTAGAGGAACGTGGGCAGTGTCGGGCCGGCCGGATGGATGGATCGCTTTGGTACAACTCACTCACGGAGCGAAAGCCGCGGTTAGAAATCTTAGACTTGCTATAAATAATCCGAGTCCGAATTCTCTAAGTGCACAAACATAGACGCACACGCGCAGCGTAGCGGCATTCCGTTGTTTATTCAGTGCTTTTTAACGATTAGCAGCCCATTTCTCGTTCGCATCCCGTGTTCGGCAATGTGAGTGTTCACATGAGCGTCTCAGTAGAGGTTAGCGCGAGGTTGAGCCAAGCAAGGTCGGCCGGAGCACGATAGCTCGAGTTCGGCACGGCTGAGTCCTAGCCCGGGTTCAACCGGCTCGAACAGCTGCTCTAGAGGAGGGAAAGTAGCTGAATCCGCGCCATGCTTTCCGAAAAACTTGTTGAGTCGGTTTTGTCTTACATTGATCCGATATTCTCTGCCAGGTTGGCAACATACCATTGTTCTTGAAGATTGTTTTTGCTTTTTCGAGAACCACATGAAGAAATGCGAATCATTTGCTGAAATGAGCAAACCGTCTTCTCCCTCTCAGCATTCGTTCGTTCGAAGAGATATCCGTCGTTCGAAGAGCTGCTATTCCAGATTCAACACACGGAGGCACGACGAGCATGGCCTTAGAATCAGCGTCAGAGCAGGTGACAATGCCGCTGATGGCGGTCCCGCCTTCCCGCATGGTGTTCTTGTTCCAGCGATTCTCGATTTCAACATTCGAGCATTGGGACCGCATAACTGTCCGGAGTACAACGAAAGCTAATTTTTTTATTCAGTAAGCATCTCTGCTGATCGAAGAGAGCGATTGTGCTCATTGTTGGCGCAGTGAGTGCCTGAAACAATGTGTGGGAAGCGACCACGAGGAAAACTTGTCTCTCGCGAGCACCACAAAACCGAAAAAGCGGTTTCGGTATCTCGGTGAACAACCAGCGGAGGCGCGAACGCTTCTTGCACACTGCAAATGACCACATCGCT
The DNA here is from genome assembly GCA_037576195.1 of Phytoseiulus persimilis. Lineage (NCBI taxonomy): Eukaryota > Metazoa > Arthropoda > Arachnida > Mesostigmata > Phytoseiidae > Phytoseiulus > Phytoseiulus persimilis. The sequence continues at coordinate 6,426,524 of CM075101.1, read as the reverse complement.
ACGTTTCGCGACTTTGGCCATGCACGATTCTGTTTCCCTCGTTACAAGACCGGTGGGAAGTCATTCATCTCCCTGAGATAAGGTCTCTCGATTGGCCCGCTGACTGGCGTCAGCAGACGGATCGAGACTGTTTGCCGGTCACAAATTCGCCAGATCAGCTTTTCGACCCTGGCCGAAGTCACAAAAATCACACCAAGTGAAACCTTTGAGCCGGCCGGTCGACGAGCTTCTAAATTTCTGCTCAAAGACGGCCGGCAATCGAATGGACACTCGGACCTCCTGCCAGGCCTAACAATGCTCCGGGCTCGGCTTTGATGTCGGGCACGGCTGGAGAACCCGCTACACCGGCGCTTGACTTTAATTTTTCTGTCGATCACCGAGACTCGACCGTACGAGGGAGACTCCGGCGGAGGAAGACTCTGAGGCTGGGTTCATGTCCGCGTTCGTCAAAGTTGAGTTCGTTCTGACGATTCCTCGTGAGTAATTGTGAGCGAAGTCTCGATTGTAACAAGAGTGTAAAACAGAACGGAAATCGTTCTCTCATTAAACCGAGGAGAGAGCCTAGGGACTACTTCGCCGTTAATATATGCCTCGCCCTTGGTTTGATGGATGGGGTGACCGACTACCCGTAGGCTCGCTCACCGGCGAGGCTTCAACGAAAAAATAGGTTCTGAAGATGGCTGCGAACCGGGAGGATGCTCAAGGAAAACCAGGCCCAAAAGCTATCATGGTTTCCTCAGAAGATGATGGCCTTGCCTGTAAAGGCTCATGGGACCCGGTGGCGGAGTCTGTCATGTCTGAGAAGCCCTTCTCTTCAAATGCTCTCAGAGAAGCAGTTATGCGGTAGTTAATCGCTTCGGACATCGTGAAACACGATACTCCGCCACCAACACCACCGACACAACAAACTCGCTCTAAGACGCTCAAGCCACAACCTCGGTGCAGTGCCGATGGCCACCACCCGGGCCATTGTCGAGAATGATGAGGACAATGGGTCCCGTGATAGATTTGACATCAACGGGTCCCTTGTTCTGTTCCGGAAAGATGTTGGCGAGAACTCACTTTTATCCGGAAAACCTTTCGGCGTACGAAACCGGGGTCAAGACCACGCAGCGAGGCGGTCGCCGGACGACACTTCGACAAAGACGGCGATCGGGACCGTGATCCCGAGCTCTTCGCCTTCTTCTCGCCTACGAGGCCTCTGACGACAGTATTTTTTTAACCCTGTGCTCTAATCAGCGTTCACACGACTTGTCGCGCTTCGTAATCTCGATTCGATCTTCCGACCCGATCTCGACTCGATCGAAAAGCTGTTGAGGAAGCCACCTCATTTTTTGAAATTTTGCTAAGGCATCATCTCCCGCCGCCGCCGAGTGAATCTGCTTCTGAGGGCTCACTAATCTCACGGCCTTGTACCGGAGAGCCGGAAGACGGCGCTGATCAGTTGACAGGTTCGTGCATACAGATCTTCTCAAGTCGAATTTTTCTCTCTAAAAGGCTGTCGATTTGCTCGATTGATAACCATAGTCAACTCGCACCTTGAAGCGCCGCGGCGGGTTAGCGAGCGAGCGACCGAGACCTGGGCGAAGCACGCAGGCTCTAGGCGCGAATCTCGAGTTATCTCGATAACTGTCACAAAATGGCGAACATAGCGAGCTTCCTGAAAAGCGCAGTCAAACTCTTTGTGCGTCTGCGAACGAAAGTGGCCTTCGCCGAAGCGTCTGGCGTTTGAGGGAGCTTCATTTTTCTCAATATCTCGGCGGAGAGAGGAAAATATGAGGAATTTGCCCAGCGATTCGTTCTCTCGCCGAGAGTTCCTCCCGCGGCCGCGCGAGAATTGAAGATTTTAGCGCGCCGCTCTCAGAACAAATTTATCATAAACTGTCTCCGGTGCAAAGGTACTCGGTCCGAGCTCCTGCTGCGAAGCATCTCCCGATGCGACAACCCCGTTTGCTCGCTCGCCTGCGACTCGCGGTGCCGGCGGGGAACTTTCAGAAAGGGATCATCTTCAAACTCGGATCCGAGAACCAGGAAGTGCATGAAGAGTGAAACTGGATACAGAACAACGCTTCCTGATCCTAAACGAGATCTCCCAACAGCCCTTCAGCGCGAGCGAGACTCCGACGGGAACGAGGTGCTCCGCAATGAATGCTAGAAATTTCTCTTCTCGAGCAGCAGAAGTGAGACTCGATTCACCGAGCTCCTCGAAGAGGAAAGTCCGCAGAGTCACTGCCGGAAGACGAACTCGCGAAAAGTGCGAAGCTCAGAACGATACGGCTGTTGCGGGTGTACCGGTTGATGAGTTCATTCGGTGGAGTCGAGGAAGTCATCCCTCACTTTACAGGCTGTGGATTCACTGCGAAGCGGAACCACATTTTCGATTCCATCAGTCTTTAATCCACTCTCGATCAGGGCAGCGGCGGATATCGTTGTGGTGAGGGTCTATCCGTCTTTTTGAATATGTGAGAAAGTTCATAAGTTCTCTGTACCGATCGGCGTGACTCGTGATCGGTGAAGTCGATTCATCGTCCCGTGACGCGCTCCGACCCACAGCGGTTCGATGCCAGGAGCCCCCAACAGCTGAGTGCGCGGAGCACCGCTCCGGGGAGCTCCCGATTCGAATCGAAGACACGTCCGAGGGACGGAATGGAAACTCGGTTTCACTCATTCAGCGAAGGGCTTGCCGGTGATGTCGGCGAAGTCGCCAAATTTCACTATCTGGGAATGAGTGCTATGCATCGCGGCTCACTCCGAGCGCTCGAGGCGCGCAGATTTCACGTCAAATCCGAGGCGAGCCAGACCTCGAGCTTGGTGCCCCAAAAATCCCAGTGTGTGTTTCACGAAGACAGCTCGACCGACGCGAAGAAACCCTATGGGCCTCAACTCGTTTAATTCCTCAGAGATTCGGTCTGACCGAGCAGTGACAGACTCTGGGAGCAGAACCTGTGAGAATGTTAAATCCGGGGTCGCGGCAGTGTTCGCAGGTGGCTCCATCGGTATTATCGACACCAACACGTTCGTCGGTGCCATCTTCCCATTGTTCCTCCGGCCAACTCCCGAATCCTTAAATCTTCCCGACCCCATGTCGATTCACCTCTCAAAGATTGGGACGCAGAGAAAAAAATCGATGAATCGGTGGCACTTTTCGGGAAGCGATTATTGTGCTGATCTGACCGGTTCATGCCAATCCAGAGAGTTTGGTTATCTAAGTCATCGCGATCCATCGCGAATGGAACACGGTCGACGCTGAAAATGTGAGTCGAGTGCTTCCGAAGACGATCTACGATACCTTTCCGAAGGACAAGATGCCTTACTGGAGTGCGAGGTGCTGCTACCGCGCGGTTGAACGAAGCGATCGTTTGCAAAGCTCGAAATCAGGGGAATGCATTCATCATCCTCCGCATCGGCGACGAAATCGTTCGTGTGGCGCGTCTGAAATACCAGCACTTCAGCACACGCCGCAAATCGCTTGTATGTGTTTTGTTTTCGTCTCCGCCATGAACGTCTGTTTGCGACTTTTGTTGTGTCCTCGATGTCCAGGCGATAGGTGTCAACAACCCCGCGCGCGCGCGCCGAGCCTCGTTGGAGATTTGTCCCAAAATCATGATAATCTCTCTGAGCCGGCTGAGCTTTTCCTTTCATCGACAAATGATTATTTTCCTTTCTTTCTTCTCTGAAATAATATTCTGAACAGTCGGACAAGTCGTCAGACAGAGAGAGAGAGAGGCGACTGGCCGTCGGGCCGGCCGACTGGCTGGTGACTTTGATGGCAAAAAGTCAAACGGCGATCCCCAGCTCGCCTGCAGTTATGGCCGCGGTCGGAGCGGCTGCGATTTTTGATTAATCTTAATTCCCGAGCGAACGGAAGAGAGCGAGATTGAAAACTCTAGGACGATGCGACCGAAGACAGACTCGACACAGAGAGAAACTCCAAGGGAGAGTCGAACCCGTCCGTCGGCAGGAAGACTGAATGGATCAAAGTGACTGCGAACGAGTTGAAACTACTCAGCGAGAGAAAAAATCCACCGATATGATGGATGTTAGGTGGGGTCGAGATTTTTTCCTTCTATTCTGACCAAGGTTTGTGTGTAGCAAAGACAAATACATTAAGTCTTTCTTGACTCCGTTGCGGAGAGCACTCCCTCAGTGCGCTCTCGTCGATCGTCCCCCCGCAGCTCGAGCGAGGCTCGTTCGTCTCCATGGGAGATTTTTGCTGTGAAAAATTAGAAGCCCCGCCGAAAAAAACTGGGTGCCGAATTCGACGATAGCCTTTGAATTAAAAATATTGCTCTCGGGTATTAACCCTTTCATCGCTCACGGGAATGAAGAATGAGTTGCGCTCCAACGGGCCCGGCAAGACTTTCTTCTTTTTTTTTTTGTTCTCTTTTCAATCGTTCTCAATTGGACTCGGTGCTGGCTGCATCGAGCCTCGTCAGCGCAACGGAGAACACGCTGGTTTCGATGGTAGTTCCGCATCGCGTCTTGAAAGCGCGATGGATTTCGCTCATTCCAATGAGATTTCATTCCGCCTCGAACAAATCATGCTTCCTACACACCGGCTGTGATTTTTTCTCGTGAATGCATCCATCCGACGATAAGTCTTCGAAGGTATCGTCGAGACGTTGCTCCTTGTAAGTTTCTGACGGCAATATCTTAAGCGTTGCGGTTCCCGAGTGCTTGAAACCCGAAACCTTGAGGGCGCATAACGAGTATTGTTAAGTCTGAGATTTCCTTTCATCTGTACTCGAAATGACAAACGATCGGTAGAAAGGCTCTATTAACACAAGAGGTCAGACGACTCTCTTCAGCAGGTCTTCAACGAAAGCGGTTGTTCCAACGGGTTGTTGTTGCCGCCACCACCACCGTTGGCTCAGTTGACCGTTCCGTGAGAACGAAAACAGAGTTCGGCGTTGTTGAACTAACAATCTGTCTTTAGAGGTTCATGTTGTCTGTACCTGCGGCTATAAATACAAAACCGATTCGCTCACTTGATTCATTGACTGCGCCCTTCCGATAGGCTGGCTCGGGTTCGATTCACCGCGCACTTTCTTTTGGAGTCTTGTTTAGAGAACGAGCCGAAAGTAAAGTGAGATCGACTGGAGACCTCAGGAGTACATCCTCTACCGAGTGAATTCCGGACTCAGAAATGTGGAAGGGTATCCACGAGTGCCCTCTGTCGTTACCAACCCTGAAGAGCACGAACCAGGGCTCGAGCTCAGAGCAGAGGATGAAAGCGAGAAACGAATCGAGTTACCGAGGAAGCGAGCCGAGAACGCCGCTAAGGGGATCAGCGGGCAGCGAATTCATCGTCGACGCTAATCAGACAACGAAAACGACAAGAGCAAAACCTTGCCCATCATTTTCCTTCTCTACCCCTTTCTGCTTTCTCGACGAATCAATTTCGCGCACCTCGCTCGGCGGACGACTGATCTCGGTCTCGGATGTTCCAAATAAAGTTCAGAACACCTTTTAGCGAGGCTGGCACACACAACGTTTCGCATTCGGCGTTACACCAATTAATTCAGCTGACGAGGAACAACGGTCGGTAGGACGACTCCATCACAGCGAGCGTGAGATTGGAACAGGCGAAGATGATTGAGATTCTCGTTTTCGGGTCACAGTCAGATCAGCTCGGATCTTGGAGCCAACCAGCCACAAGAAGCTCCGTCGCGGTGAACTTGTGTCCCGGCTCTGGAGATCTTGAGCTTCTCGAGGACTTCAAGAGCATTGTCTGTAGTGGACTCTGTATTAATGAGAAAATATCCCGAGTGGACAAATACCTAACGGAGTGAATGGAGACATCCTACGGCAGCAGCTCCCTGTATCAGGGGGTTGTCTCGAGCATTTAGGCTTCATCGTCGGACCCTTCAGTGGAGAAAATACGGTCGGAAGTATGAATTAGCTCTTCCAATTGTTTAGGCGAGCGGCTGTTTGTTCCGGGTCGAATCCGGTCGGGCCGACCAGATTGTTCGATAGAACTAGTAAGCTAGTCAATCGGTTCAGATCCGCCCACTACACTTGTGCACTGCGTTCAGACCGCAAGGCGCCCGACATCTTGGCACCCATGTCGTGTCCCTCAAGACTTCTCTTTTTCCTTGATTCACAACAGTTCTGTCCATCGGCTCAATTGTTTTTTGAGGTCTGTTGTTTCAGTCTCACAGTAAACACGAACACTTCCAAGTGTTCCGGTATCTTCAGTCTGTTCCACGCGGTAGCCCAGAGCGTGGGGCCACTGCACATGAATGATGACTTCACCGAGAATTTGATCGATTCACTCAGTCTCGAGTTGAGGAATTCGGAGCAATTTTCCGAAGTTGCCCCTTCAGCCTGTTGTTGATTTCAGTAGTGGACCCGATCTCCGTCCCCGCCGCTCTCCCGGTAGGTCGGGACAGCGCAGAGACAGCACGAGAACCGCGGCAGCTAGAAAGAAGACCACTCAAGCTGAGTGTCACCAGGGTTTGAGTCGGTTTGTGTGTCGGCGGCAACACGGCGAGTAGAGCGCGTCGAATTTGTTTTTCTAATCGTCCATTGTCTGTGGATATTTTTTCACTCACACCTTTACTACACTAGCCGCCGCAGCGGCAGCGTCGTCACTTTTTGAATGTGTCGTTCGGAAAGAAAAAATTATTTCTTTCCTTAGCAGCTGGCCGTTATACGACGAGAGAAGGAAGAGAAACACGAAAGCCTAAAAATGGGACTTGTCGGAGGAGAGAGCGAAATCGTGGAATGATTGCGGAATGCTCTCTGCTTGGTTTGTCTTTCCTGAGTGCGCAATCAGTCTCTAATCCGCTCACGGTCAAAACTCACTCTTTGAGAGCATCCCCCGGAAGGAATGTTCTGGGGTCGAAAATTCGCGATGCCGTATCCTGATTCTTCCATAAATACAGGACGTCCCGTTCCGGCCGCCGTCTTCGGGAGAATTCCGGACCAACCCGGTGACTGCTGGTCAGTGGCGTGCCTGGAGGGGCGCGTACCTCCCAGGGCGAACATCCACGGAAATGTACCGGGGTGGAGAACTGAGATTTCAAACATATTTCGGATCGCCTTCGCGCGTAGGTTTCACGAGGAATGAATTCCAGAGCTCTCACCTCCACACGCGTTCGCGAAGATAGTTCAACACTCGAGGCTGGTGCAGCTTACATAGAAGTTCATCGCCCTCGGCCGATTCCGATACTCGTGTTTCACTCCGGGTTCTCCATTGGATGACTAATCAAGCAGCGAGAGTCGACTCCACTCCGACCGCCTTCGAATTCGGAGCTGAGCATACTGACAAGCTCAAGTGCGCTGGCGGCAAAAATAATAGCTACAACAAAGTGGACAAGAGGAGCGACCACGACGAGACCACGGACCTTCAATGAACATCGATCATGAGCGTCTCCTCGCTTCGAGTCGTGGTTTCTCGTCGAGGGCGGCTCCCTCCTCCAACGCCTGTCACTAAGTTCCCAGGGTCGTCGCGTAACCCATCAATCCAGGCAAGCGGCGATCCATCTATCAATGCGTTAACCGTATATCAGCCTCTTCATCCGCTCGAACATATGCATCCGTACGTTTAGCGATCAATCGATCGATTGGGCGAGCGAGCTCTAGGAGTCAATTGTTCGTGGGACTGCTGCTCCTGATGCTCGAACGCTAACAATTAGCACAAGTGAAACAACTGTAGAAGCCGGCTGTGGCTGAACACCCGTACGAGCTGAAGAGAGGGAATCGAAGAGATCATAGTGGTCGTCAAATTGAAAACGACGGCGTCGACGACGATGCTCATGCTGCTGCCTCTGTGATCTCGCAGTGGCGTTGTTTTACATGTCAAACGAGCGAACGAACAGACGATCGGTTGTTTGGCTTCAATTAACTCCAAGCTCAAACAGACAGTCTTCCTGTCTGATGAGTGCATTCGACGCATATGAACAGGAGAAACTCACGGAACCGAGAGCAAACTCGTCTGCGAGAAGTCACGTGATCGAATTTTCGAGGCGAATTCCGGGTCTAGTCCTTGCCTCAACCACAAGGGAGGAAGTATGGAAGGCTGTCGAGTGTTGGAGCGAAGTTTTTTGAATGCCGCACGGTTACTGTAAACAGTAAGAACGGACGCCAAGAGTAGATGGATCAGCAACAACTCTAGCTATAAATCGCACTTCCTACCGAGCTCGAACTGCTACTCTTTGCAAGCGTCGATCATTCGAACAAGGCACGTGCGCGGCCCGCCGAGTAACGGAACGTCAGCCTCATGCTTTGACGTCGTTGGCGCTGCTGTTGCCTGCAGCAATACAAATAGGCACAGAAAATGTCAAAAGAGTCATCTCCGACTCCATCGGGAATCAAATCAATTTCTAGCTGTAACAGCGGCAACAGACCGACAGAGCCGAAGCAACAGCTTGTACCGCCGTATCCGTATTCGAAGCGTGAAAAGAAGTCTATCGGAAAGAAGAATTTCTCGATCGGCGAAATACGATTTTTAATAGCTGAAGCTTTTAACGCAACAACGAAGAAGCGGAATAGAAAATTGTTCACTGGTGCTTCTGCCTTGTCTTCTGCGTTTTTATTCTTCACGTGAACGTCGGGCGTCGGACTTCTCTGTCGAGAATACACAGCTCAAATGTTTCAAACTCTTGGATCTGATGCCCAGAGAAAGACTAAATCAATTACTAGATGGTATTTCGAGCGCCAAACGTCTGCTGGCGTTCCCCAGTCTCTTATGAAGATCGAAGATTAGTCGAGTGACCAGAAACTGATTCACAGCTGGACAATCGGAGAATTATCATGAAATTCAATGGATTCTGCAAGGTTACCGGTTCGTCGAGTGTCCCATGATGCAAAGGAGCGAATGGATTCCAAGCAGCCACCCGGTGAGAACTCGCTTCTGTCAGGCTTCCCCTATGAATACGTACTGATGAAAAAACTGACAATAACCAGCGAAGACTTTTGTTCGAAAAGCTAATTATCATAATTCGTTCCCGTTGAATGTGCTTTGATATTTTTTCTAGGCGGCAGCAGCAGCTCGGTACCCGACACTGAACCGATGGAATACTCACTCTCGGCCTGATCCAGCCTGGTTGAGGCCTCTGATTTGACTTCGACTCCGGCGTTACGGATTCGGCTCGTAACGCCCACAACGGCCACTGCACCGATCACTACGGGAAATTTTTACTGGGAAGGTCGCGGAGACCGTATTCTCATCTTCAGTCCTCACCGCAGAGGTCATCGGTTCTCTCGGATCCTCTCCCCTGTGGGGAGTATTTTCAACTTGAATATCCGGAATCGCGATCACCCCTCCGAGGAATCTTCCTCATCTACGGCATGCCTCAAAAATCGTCGCTCAGTGTTTAGAAGGCGATACATCACCGAGTTTCAGGCATCGGTGACCCACGCGGTGTCACCACGCGGCAAGAGAGCGATACGGACCTCTTGGCAGAAACAATATCCTACTCTCCCGAACTCTCACCCTGCTCATCACGAAGCGATTAAAAGGTTGTAAATAACTTTGAAACAGCTACCGGAGCACCCAGGCTGGCAAACAAAAGAGTCATTTGATTGGACGATCGTTGATTGATGGCACCGCTGACGATCGCTCTCGGGAGCCCTGGGCACGAAATCGAATTGCGCCCCGCGGCCAAGGCCTGAAGATTCCTCTCCGAATTACTTATTACCCGTGGTCTTAAACCCAATTTCCATGGAGTACGGGAATGATTCGGAAAATCTTCAACTTCAAATTTTTCCTCGAGCCGGAAGATCCTAGCGTTGGAGCCCTCTTTCGTGGACGAGGGGAGCTCTGAACCGTCTACGTTGGCTCATTGACATCCGATGTGGGCTATTCATGATTAAAATAAGAGCGCTCGCTCGTCTATGGGTGTGAGTGACTGTCTCGATCCATTGCGGAGTGAAACAATAAAATTGTTGCCTTGAGTTCATTCATTCCGGAGACGGACAGGAACATCATGGAGCGGAACAACAAGAAGCTAATTGGACACTGGAGAATGGTCGTAACGTCGTTCGTATGACAGATATTCCGATTATATCGAAACGCCGACGGAGCGAGCGAGCCGAACTTTTGTGTGCCGTAAAGTCTTCGGAATGCCAGCGCGATGAACAACTTGGCATAACAGAGTCTCGGATCGCAGCTCACAGATTCTTCATCGGCTCTCGCTGGCGAGCACAAAGGAGTTTTCTGAATTCTCAGGGTTCAATGAGGCCAACAATTAAGATTATTTCCTGCCGTCCAGTATCATTACTTCATTTCGGTGAAACGACGTTGCAATTATGCTTCGGTTTCGAAACAATAACATCACAATCACTGCCTCTGAAGTGTGCGCTGCTCCGCGTGTGTTTTCTCTCCGATCTGACGCTGCTTCGTCTTCTCCACCATCGTTGCCTCCGCCTGAACTAGCTCGATCCTCATTTTACCGAACGGAATGATCGTAAGACCTCGTTCTCTAAATGGTCGGAGTGGACGAAAAGGATTCCTCTCCGAAGAGCTTCCGATCGGAATGCGAGAACGAGCTTGAGACGAAAAAGCGACTCGCCGCTCCATCCAGGGTGTTTTCTTTCTGTTCTTGGTCTCGAAACATCGAAAGCTCTGCGGCTCCAATCGACTCGACGGGATCGTCAGGAGCTATGAGAAAGACGTGGGATTGTCTTCATCTTCAGCCCATTCTGTTCGTGAAATGCAGGAGGAACGCTTCCGAAAGGAGCGAAACGCCGGCTCTTGCACACTAACATCAAACGGTCTCCTTGCTATCCGACCCTTTTTCCGTTGGGATCATCTGGCTCTCGACCCAGATATCATTTAGAAGATCACCCGCTCAATTAGATAAAACTGTTACAATGTCTGCCGCGTAATCGCAGGCTTCGTCGTTTTTGTCCCGACTAACGTTCACTGCGGTTTGCGGAAACTATTCTCTCCTGTCGAGCCGGATATTTCCGTTTGGTGGGAAACTTGTTGATCGATTACTGAAGCTTGGATTAATGGATGAGTCTTACCTCAGAATTATCACGGGTCAACTCGCATCGATGCGAGGTGTCATTCCGTTTCCTCAGAGCTCATCGGTCTCTCAGCACCCACGATCGAAGCACTTCACAGAAATCAATTTTCCACTCGCTAATCGTTGAGCACAAAACGTCACCTGATACTCAATGTTCGATCGAACCCGTTTGATCACAGAACCAGAAGCGCACGCGAGATTATTCGAAATTGGGACGAGTGGAGCCGAGATACGAAGCGGAAACGACTTCCCAAAAAGAGGACGCTCGAGCGGAAGGCAACCGAGCGACGAACAAGTGTTTTCCAACGAGCGGCTCCTCCAAAGTGACAACTATGCAAATGAATCCAGGCTGGTAGTAAAGAGAAGGAAAGCCGACCGTTAGACTCGATGTTCGGTCGGCGCGTTGCCGCTGCTTGAAGAAGTGCTCCAAAGCTTACCTCGGACAAATGAGCTCGCCCATGCAGCTCGAGAGCATTTCGCCCACTGTTCGCGAAGGTTATTCATTTCTCGACTTCCGTGATCTTCGATTTTTCATCCATATTTGCGGGAGATTCCAAGATCACAGTGACAGTTGTTTGATTTTCTCTCCGAACTTCGCCTCTTCCGTTCGGAATCCAGAAGGCGAACCGCCGTCGACTGGAGTAATTCGGCTGCGCTCGACCCGACAGTTCGAGCCCCCGGTCCGCTCCAGAAGCCGATAGTTCCGTCGTGACTCGGAGATCTTGTGGAGACGAGCTTTTTTTGTGCTTGGAAACTGGAAGTAGTCGTTCTTCTCTGACAGCAGTGTTCGCCGCGTTCGAATCCGATCTGGCGGGCGGCAAATCGGCTTCAGAATTGAAACCAAAAGAAAAAGTTCACTCGAATTAGCGGAATGGATCATCGCCGAACGGCTGTTCGCAGTGGGGGCCAGGCAATATAAGACAGATTGTGAAACGAGAACGGAGACGGCTGCCGACTTTTGACGGACGAATATTGCGTAGAAAATTCCGGAATTAAGCTCCATCTTTCATTGCCTGCCCGCCCATCGGTTCTCGTCTGATGAGCATCCCTGGATCCAGACTCGAATAATGAAATCTCGATCCTATTCATGCATACAGTGGAGCCTCGATTGCGTGCACTGATCACTGTCAGAACGATTCCTGATATCGAGGACGCCTCTGAATACTTGTCCATTCGGCCCAAATATCGATGAAAGCTCAAAGAAAAAAAAATGCTGCCATCCTTGACCGTTGCCGTGTCTATGAACAGGGATGTGGAATTCTCATAATTGGGGTTCGAATCGATAGCTCGTACGACCGAGGTGTTACTTCATCCTTCATCTCGATATGTTGAATCATATCTTATGATTGCAAATGACTATTCACAGTCTGATGATTTCTTTCCCTCAACTCCCTCCTCTATGTGGATTTCCTCGATCGGATTCCCCTACATCGAATATCGAGACGGATCCACCAGGGAGCGCACGAGCAATGAAACCTCGGCAGCCGTTTCTCGTTTCGTTCTCGATGGCAGCCACTCTCACGTTCCGGTGAGATTGTGTCGAGCAAGTCTGGCGGCCGGTCTGCTGGCCGGCCGGCCGGCTATCTCTCACTTCCATCTCACTCACTGAACGCACTCAAGTCTTTGGGACACTTGAAGAGAGATGTGGGTTCACCTCCGAAATATTTTTAGAAATATTCAGGTCGTCCTCTCTCGATTATCGCACCGCTCCCGCTCTGCCGCTCGGGGAGTGTGTTTCGCATGTCATGGCAATCCCGTTCTCTCATTCCCTCCAACTGGTCAACTGCAGCTCGATCTTCTCTTCTGTCTTCCTGTGTGATTCGATCGTGCTATATTCGATACCTGATCCCGTTTTTTTGCCTACAATGGTTGGAATCTGGATTGCGACTGCTCGACGCGCTACGAGAGCTCACCGATTTCAAGATGGGCAGGCCTGTCCTGAGTTCACAAGTCGTGGAATGTCTGCATGGGAAAATCAGTAATAATAATAGTTCGGCCAGTTCGTGTCTGTTTGGGAGCGAACGAGCGAGCGAGAATTCCCTCCGTCCCTCCCGAGGACGAGGAATTCAGTCGAAGATCGTTGAGGAGTCGGACCATTTTCTCTCGTCGTTTCTCTCGCTGAGCCAACTAGGAAGTAGAGCCCAACGGAGCCCGGTCGTGATAAAAAATGCAATTCTGCTAGCTGGCTCTGCTCTTCGAGAGAGACAAAAAAATACCCGAAGCGAAAAAGGGTTAGAGACAGAGGAGAGGTCTGCGCACATAAAAAAAATTGCATAGCCAAGTCCAACAACACACACTCTCAGAGCATACGACGCCGACGAAAGTCCCTCACGGTGACTCAATTCTAAAAATCTCATCGACAGTCCACACTATATCCACACTGGACGGAGGAGGCAGAAAGAGTAGAAAAAATATCAACACTCAACGTGCACCGGACTCCAAAGGACGGGGGACGAGCACCGCACCCGGCTGGACCGTCGCTGGACTGGGGAATGAGTTTCGAGAAAAAAACGCAAAGGTATTCATCGGTGAAAAACATCTCGAATTGCCAGAGAAAAAATCCAAGCGCGCACCGATTCGCGAAAAAATCATGTCGCCGTATTTTTGAACAGATTGTTTTGTTCGTGAGGATCATAAAAACCATGATGCGGGTCCATCGATTTTCGGATGAACTCGGACAATGCCGATGGTTTTTTGATCAGAGCTGACTTTCGATTTCATCCTCGGAACGATCTCCGTTTCAAACTGTCCCGGGCTCCCGTGAATCCGGCCTCTGTTTGGTGTTATGAGGCTCTATCGAGGACGATTTCCCATTTTGTCGAGCCATATGGCGGAGTTTCCTCGGTTGGAAGGTGCTTGGAAATCTGACCCTCTTTCTCTCAAACTCAACTCCACCCCAGGCTTTTGGTTTTTTTTTCCATCGTCTGAAACCTTCAAGATTGAACCCGTGATTTCCACGGAATCGTTTCCGAAATCACTGGTTGGAATGCAGAGGAGCTCAATACCGTTCCACGACTTCCCAATTTCTTGAAGCTAGATTCTGTCACGAGCATCTGGGCCTTTCTCAAAAAGAGCGAGGCAGCCCTCCAACAACAACGGACGAAGAAGGAGAAGATACCCCGCCAAAAGCTGCCCAGCGCACCGGAGTCACTCAGAACTCAAATGAGTTGAACGATTACATTTCAATCAAGGCTTCGATGAGCGAGTGAACCGGCACGCAATGGGGATTCGCATTCGCCGAACAAACGGCCTGAGTGACCGACGCATGGACCCGCGCGCACGCGGAATCTTCCCTGGTCTTCATGCCTTCAGAAAACTTCTCCTCAAAGAATGAGACGAAAACGATGGCGCGAGAGGATCAGAAATGTAGAAAAAGGCGTAGTTACAATAAACGAAGAAGCCGCCGCTCTGCCGAAATTCTTTTAACGATTTGTGTCGTTTTAACGACATCAGCTCGAGTGAGCAACAGTCAGAAAGTCTGAGTCGACGTCCTGGACTTCGGCGGTGCTCAGCGCTGTCGCCGACGTCTTTGCTGTTGGTGTCTCCATCACCGACGTAGTGAGTGGTAGTAATCTTTGAGATCATTTTTCTCCTCGAATGCCACCCGTGAACGTTTTCGTGTGAAATTCTTTCCATTTTTGCTCCATTGGACGCTTCGATTATCTTTCGATTCGACTTTTTTTTCGGCTTTCGCCGCTGGGAGCGCTGTCCAATCCGCTTATGCGAAACATGTCTATCAGTAGCTCCGCCAGACTCTTTTATTACTTGGCGCTGCCGTTACCGTCGCCAACGCCACGATTCTCATTCAACTAATGATCAGTTAAACGGATACCGTTTGAGATTCTGATGGTTTGTCTCGAGATTTCTGTTTTCCACAAAAGCAACTGAGAAACTAACCGAGTGAGATTCCGGCTCACCGGTCTGATGGAATGGCGGGAAGTCGGTAGCGTTCCGTAGAACTTCCCCCTCCCCGAATTACGGCGGAGTCGATGATTGTCCGCGCAGGCTTGATGCAGTGAGTTGTGCCATAAGTTTCGCTGTTCGATCTGAATCGAATCCCTTTTAGGAGAAGCCGCGCGTTTCTCGGCTCTAATTGCACTCACGACTTAGGTACGATGGACCAGAAGGAAACTACCTGGTTTCAGAACTGTCGGAGAATCTTCCTCTGTCGGTCCGTGGATCCGTGCGTCCAACCATCCGTCGGGAGTTCGAGTGTGTGCTGAACCCTTTAAGCTCGAAGGGCCTCAAAGCTGCGGTTGTTTCTGTGTGTGAGAAGAGCATCGAATAAGATGATCACAACGCGTCTGTGGTAGGGCACGACCCGTCTTTCATAACAGCTGGTTATGGGAATATAACGGCGGCAAAGTGCACAACAACTCGGGACTAGCAGCAGCGGCAGCAACAACAACAACGACAAAGGCGATCACAACACAGCGCAGAACAGCCACCTAAAAGAATATCCTTTATTTATAACTACACCGACTCGCTGGCTGTGCAGAGTTCGTCCACGAAAAGTTGAGGCCGAACGACCAGTATATATGCAGACACTTCGCGATTCAAAAAGTTCAGGAGATCGTAGATGATAAACCGAGGCCGATGAGCAATCGGCCAAGACGGAGAGCGACGAGAGCAAGTGGAGAGCAAGGAGACTCTCTTCAGAATACATCGGACAATATTTCCGTGCTGCACACCAGTTCTGATCGGCGTTCAGGGTTCCTGCGGGAGCAAGTCGAATCCTGACCTTCAAGATCGATTCTGGAGTCGACGCCGTTTCCTCTATCGATGCAAGTACTGTTTCGCGCGCTGAAATAATTGTTGAATTCTTCATCAGTCTCGGAGTCGACAGGCTCTCTCACGGAACGACCGGACGGGCGTCAACGATGTTTCATATCGAGAAAAATGGAGGAAGAGAAAAACATTGATTCACATCCTGATGTAGATTTTCCCCTTCTGTTCCCGCGAGCTGTCAAACTGAACGGACGGCGGACGCTCGCTCGTCTGGGTGCTCTGGTCATCCAGAAAGTGGCCTGTCGGCTGCGATGGCGATTTGTTGTCCGCCTCCTTGAGCCACTTCTCGCTCGAAGTTGTTAACGTCGAGGGTGGCGGCGGTGTTAAGGACGGGGTATTTGTCTATCGTGTTTCGTTGGTCGCCAAGCAATTCGCCATATTTCTCCCGAATTTCCCTCGACCACGACCGTGCTCCGCAACGCGGACCGAGCCTCGGCATACTGTGAACCAAAAGTTGTTCGATCCGATCGCTGCTGCGACGATAGCGGCGTTATGGCGAGCGAGCCCCGCACCGAGCTTTCCGTCCCTTCCTTACCCATTAATATTGCCGATTGGGTGCAAACGTAGCGATTGAATTTGGCGATAAGCAAATATTAAACCCGGATCGCTTCGCGAAGAACGAAGGATTTGATCCTCGTTTGGATGGGCGTTTTGAGCGGAAAAAATAAACAGAATGGAATGAGATGAAGAAAAATCAGATGGGTTTTCCGCAAAACAATAATTACGGTATGCCTATGACAACATCGATGGCGCCACGAGTCGTTCCAGCGACTATCACACAAGCCACAACTTCGAAGACGACGCCAGCAATAACTTCGGAGCAGCTCATGCAAATTATTTATTCACTCGCTCACTCACTTGATAGTTGTTTAGTGTTTGGTTGGCTGCCTCGATCGTTCCGAATCCGCATCGTGGTTCTCATTTGTGCAAATAATCCCTCTTCTCTAACAGCTCATCAATTATCCAGAGTTGAGCGTCACAATAAAGCAACAATTAAAATCTTCGGGATTCCTCTGATCCTACTTTCGACACAGGCTGCGCAGATTGAGAGCCCTTCTCTGGATTCATCGGATTCGGCTGGATAAGGGACGTTTCCGATCGGACCGCTTCGGAATTGAGCGGTCACCAGAGGAGAAATAACGTGATGAGTCCGAGATAGCTCATGGAGAGACCTCGTGCATTTCGAGACTTCCAGAATTTCACGTAAATTTCTGAAAATTCCCTGCGAAAAATCGATTATTTCCACTGCGCCCCCGCAGTTTTTCACAAACGCTTTGAGCGCGCATGATTAGTGATTGAGCTTCGCCGATCTCCATTCATCTGAATCCTCAGAACTCGCTGTGAAGTTCCTGAAGCACGAGTTGAACGGTGAGGAACCATCGGTAATTCCAGGCGATCACGGTTGTGCCTCGTGCGGTTTACCAGGTTTTCTGAGTTCAAGTGCTGCCGTGAGAATCTACGCCCTGGTTCCCACTAAGGAAGCCGAAGCGATGCTCGAAGTCCTGAAAGATTAATCATAACACCTTTTTGTAACAGGGTTCGCATCGAAAGCGGGCCGAGTTAATTAGTGATCCGTGGCCGAGCATGGCGAGCGCATGCCACCGAGCGGATATGTATCTCCGGTGGATTCGCGGACTTCTTTTCAATGAGAAACTTTCGACCCTCCAGTGACCCTGATGGATCGAAAACAGAATTCGCACTGAGATTCTCCTGAACCATTCCGACGGGTGGTTTGAAACTGCCCAGAACTGATATCCCTGACCTGGAGAGGTGAGTGAAATGTAAGACGAGTAGTCGTCCAATTCCCTAGACGCGTATTGCTGCACTTTCAGTTGCATCTCGGCAGCGTCGAGGATGACGCACGGCGGCCGACGGGTTCCTCGCCAGCTTTCAGCGCGTCTTTTTTTCGCCACGAAACCAACGTGGTTCCAGGGCGTCGCCACCCTTCATTTCCGCAGTCGCCAGATGAAGTTCATCGATCACTTTCATTCAGGTTAACCTTGAACTTGAAGCTTCGCGCCTTCGATCTTCAGCGGCGGTGAGGTAATTCATCACACGCGGCTCAGTGGTCTTCACTGAACCCCAATCTTGCTGGGTAGGCTGCTTGGTTGGGTGGTTGGCGGGCCGGCCTCACCCCGTGCCTGCAGCATATGTACGATACCCATCCCTACTTTCACTTCCGCAATGGGACCGCGGATTCCAGCCAACGATCTCTTCCCCCTTTCTCTCTGCTCACGGGCTCCCCTTCGACACAGCTCCAATTGGGAGACAGATAGATCAACTTTTAGTGCTTCTATTTCACTGTTCACGACCCCCGTGCCCTCCCTAATCCTCGAGTGGCTGCTTGCGCTACACCGAGAAGACTCCCGGGTCGATCGAAGTTATCTTCGGCTCTGCGAAGCTCATAACCTCTAAGATCTTCTTCAGGCTGTTCAAGACTCGCAATTGTCCCGTGGCCGAAAAATCTCCCGGGAAAATGGGGATAAGTATAAAACACTGAGATGACGCTTTCTCGCTCAGCTCTACGCCCGATCGAATGCTCGCGGCCACCGGTGCTCTGTCAAATCAACGCTACAAAGTAAGCATCTCTGTCGCGGGAGCCCGAGATTGGGGGCCCACAGGAGATCGCACGATTCGGAACAAACTTTCTCATACCGTTTCCCGATGAAATTCGCGTTCGACTCGTCATGCTCCTCGTCTCTCTTGAGCCATTCTGAAAGTTCCTCTGAAGATCCCAGCTTCTCGGGGCGAATCCGCGAACAGGAATTAATCGTTCCATTCGATGCGAAAACAGAGAAATATTATCAATTTTTTTTCTGCGTTCGCCCACGCGATACGCGGCCCGGATTTAATGGCTATTTTCTCTCGTTCGAAGTTCTACTTGCAGCCCCGGACCCGCACCTTCGAATTTCTCCGACATTGATTGATTTACTTCAGTGCCATCATTACTTAAGGCGTCATCAATCCACCAATCATCATCACTGCTAATTATTTCCTGGGCCCTACCGTTGAGAACTTTCTTGTGGCGCGTCTCCTCGTCCGCCTTCAACAGAACTGTCGAGAGAACGAAGTGACTCCATCAAATGAGGGTAGACCCATTACAGGTGACTCCGATATTCTTCTATCAGATATTCATCAGTGCGGAGATGTTTGGAAGTGTCCTCGCCGAGGCAGCGGATCCCTTCTAATCAGTCCCGCTCTCGAGGTGATGTCCATGCATTACGTGCGGATATCTTCGACCAAAACGACCAACACCGCCTGTTCTCTGAGGAATACCTTTTTATTTCGTTTTGTTCGCCATGAACGTTTTCGTACCTACAATGCAGCAGATCGAGCCACCGATCGATGGAGGAATGGATGGTTGGGGCTACAATTAGAATTAGCGCAGACGATACATGCGGGCGTCCGACCTTTCGTTTGTGCTTCAGCTCGTGTGTTGTTCCTCATGCGTTCAAAGTGTAGTCCTGTCCGTGAGCTCGACATTACAGCGCTCGGATCATGCCGGATCAACTTTTCAATTATCGGCGGACCTATGCGGCAACAATCGCATCTGGTCGGATACCATCAGGCCGAATGATCTGAGCCAACCGACCCATTGAGGAACTTCCAGCGGAGCGAAGCGCTGAAACGAAAGAGAAAAACTGGAACGCACTCACTGAAAACTCCAGAAGCTGCCGATCATGTGAACGCGTGCTTCCGGCTTCCCGACTCGAACCCCGCGACCGAAGCGAATACTTGCAGAGCCGAAGATCAACGAAAAAATACATTATCTATCCGAAAACCAGAACCGAAGCAGCAGCGTACGCACCCGGGCATCGCCAGTAACATCAATTGTATCAACGAGAGCCCGGGGAAGATGAAGTATTAAGTGCTAGTCGTTCCTCCAATCAGTAACTTGAGTCGCTGTTCTTTCGTTGCCAACTCAAATCACACCCCCATCGTCCGGTCCGTAATGGAACGCCAATAGGAGAACGTTGATTCAACGGCGAAAATTGAAGGTGGTGTCACTGCGTGAAGCAAGCACTCATTTCTGATAATGAATGATGAATGAATCCGTGCTCGATATGTTCGAGCGTGCCGCGAGATGAAGGCACCGCACATGGCAATTTCCACAGACATGAAGGCGTTGGTAAGCCGTTGTAGAATCGTGGCGTACCCGCTTTTTGCTTTCTTTTTACTCTGATCGTAATGACGCCGCACACCATTCAGCTCTCGTCGAGAAATCTGCCCTCTCGGTCTGTCATATGCTCGCTCACCGTAAATGCCCCGCTCAAATACTCCCCGTCATTCTCCGTCCCCGGAGGCAGGTTCTTCGGAGGCTCCGGAATCTTCTGATCGAGAAGCCCGGGCCAAAAGTCCGTCCGTCGAAGAGCGAAATCCCGTTGAATCTTCTCCGTTTTGCTTTCTTTTTCTTAGCGGCCCGGAACGGTGGAGAAGTCCATCTGCGTGGAATCTGTGCTCTCACTGTTACGAGTGATGGGATGATCCAGAATGACCGGGGGGGGGGGGCAAACGAGACCACAACGAAGTTGGAAGACAGAGACAAGGAACCTTTGCCTGGGATTCGATGATGAGACCCTCGTAGAACATCAGGAGTTGTTCCCCGGTATATTTGAGAGAAGCTATCTGAGGATAATCTGATAAACGTTCCCCATCGTCGATAAGATTCATTGACTGAATCGCGCACAGGAAGAGAAGCAGCGAGGTCGTCACTGTCCGCCTACTCATCGTTGGCGGAACTTATTGGGACTCGTAGGGTTTTCGAAAGCGGCCGTGGACCGCGTTTCGTTTGCGTCTAGCACTGATTTACTAACAAGCTGACTGCCTACTTAACTATTATAAGAGCCGATGCAGTTAGGGACAGGCGGGCTTTCTCCGCAATAGTGGCTGTGCGCGGTACGACAGAACGGCCATGTTCACCATAGGGTTCTCTGCGAGTGCGTGTGTTGTCTCAAAATAATCTCCGAAAGCAAGATGATGGGGACAGTGGAGGAGGGAGGGTGGGCCTGTTCTAAAAAATGCTCGACCGATCCTTAATGAACGACCAGAAGAGCTGCTGTCGTGACCAAACGTCCTCACGCTGCAAACAAGCTCGGACCCCGGGCCTCGGATAGCAAGAGACGAGTCCGCTCCGATGTTTATGCCGTTCCAAAAGCTTGGTTTCGACCGCCTTCGTCTTGGTTAAGCGGTTGCGGAGTAGTTAGAGGGAATATTCGGACTGCGCGACATCCGTCAGTCACAGATATGGGTGCCGCTAATCGTGCTCAGGGTCCTTACTCTGACTTGGACTAGTCCTATTTCTGATTGTTGCGCTCAGCACCAGTGAGGCTTGCAGCGGGCTGCGATGTCGTTGCAATTTTTTTTAGGATGCCATTGTTTTTGGATGCAGACGCGGTCTGGCAGCATTTGCGTGTGCGCTGTTTGCTGGCGCAGTATTTTTTTCCTCTCTTGTTTTTGACATGGTTGTTGTCGGCGAGGTCTGCGGGTGACGAAGGAGTGCCGGAAGGCTCGGCGAAAACCCGGTGCCCTCCTTAACGGACTCGTTGTCACTGTAGAGCCATTTTGGAACTACCAGCTGCTGCTGATCAACTGGCGCGACGACTTTTCCGCGTGCATTCTCGCCCGTCCAGAGTCGATTCGGGCCGCGGTTTCGAATCAAGCGTGGTTCGGCGCGGGTCCGAGATGGAATAGAAATCGCGCGCTGTTTTGGCTTGTTTTCCCTCGAATATTCTCCGTACATCCCAGTAATGCCTCCTCAACGGTTTGACTCCGTCGGATGCTCGATTCAATCAAGAGAACTTTTCCTGCGTCCAATTTTTTTGGCCATTTTGAGGCTCGCGGCCGTTCCCATATTTCACCCGCAGCTTGTCAGCTGACCAGACAGCAACCGAATGATTACCCCTACAGAGCTGTTCTTCTCCCGACGCACCGTTAATGAATTTGAGTCAAAATTTATATTCGGAATCGTCATCAATTAAACTCAGCGAAGTTGTTATACGTTTCTTCATCCATCTGTCGGCTCGATATCCAGGATTTTGTTGACAATCGGAAACCAACAACAGATACGGTCCCTGAGGCTCTTGAAGTTTGGTGATTGAGGCTCGTGGAATTCGTTGAGGACACGGGATGCGGACCCTTGAAATCCTACATAATCTCTGAGTTTCCGTTGAATACCTGCCGGGGAGCATCCAAGCCTTACACGTTCGATAGACCCAGAGTGGTCAAGTGAGTTGGGGATTTTCTCACACTCCCTCTTTTCGCCCATTTCTCAGTGGAGAATGGACCGATTTGTTTTGCAATCGAAAGGTGGAAGGATGACGCTTTTTTCCCGTCCATTTATTATGTTGGGTTTTCTCTTCCACGACGAAAAACTTGCGACGCTGAATTTGGGAGTGAGAAAAAGAATGGTCGGTGCGACCCGGCAACCCCATAGTCGGATAGTTTGGACCAATCTGAAAACTTTTTGCGATTCGAATTTTTTTCGGGTTCGGCTTCCGTGACCAGATATGGGGCGATTGAATCAGGGGCGAGATTCCGTCAATGGATTTGTGATGCAGATGAGCAGATGCGACCGGTCGTCAATACGAGAAGTGGACCGATCCTCGACATTTCTCCAGCGAATGTGTGGAATCCTTTGCCGCATCCGATGAAATCGATACGAACTGGATCGATTCATTCAAGACGTTCCTCGAGCAAAGTTACGACAAAGTTCGAAAGAATGTATTTCACGAGGCTTTCTAGAAATGTGAATTCATGACCATTTGACGCAATTAAGACGGGAAAATATGTGATTTCCTTTCAGCTATGAACCACAAAACGAATTTCCCTACCTACGTTGACCACACTGTAGAGTCATTGAAGACTCGACCTTACCAAACTATCATTGATGAGTGGAGCTGAGAGGTTCAGCCAAGATCATTCATCATCATCCATCAATCCATGGATCTATGGGTTGATACATGGATGAATTGATGGATTATGCATTATTGCCAATAGAACTGACAATCTGAGCCATCAGAGTCTCATTTATCCATCTCCCTTTATGGATGGACGGGAGGCATGAAACGATGAATGCCTGGTTTCCTAACTTTAATGATGAGCATAGCGTCTTCTGCATAAGGTTTCGAGACGAAGCTAATCAACAGTCCATGTCACAAGGCAATCCGGAAGTCGAGGGATTCGAGAATTCCAAGACTCAGGCCGATATTCCGAATAGTTGTCGGAATCCGATGTCGTGGTCATCTGATCATGAAGCATCTGGAGCTCTTCTAGCACTTCCGAGGTTTCGTAGCTCCGTATTGGAGTCCACGTTGCGGAATCGCGTTTGTTGATGGAGTCCGGACATCTTGATTCTATATTCTCGAAAACGCTGTGGGTATATCTTGGAGGCGAGACGACTAAGAAAAAGCGCAATTCATCACCACTGAAGAATGCTTCTGCTCATCATCGCTCCTACTGGTGCAATGTCGTTAAAAGGAAATATGGAGCATTCTCAAAGATTCTAAGCTGTGCGAGAGTGATACGATGGTTAAGGTGCCGGCATGACCAGCCATGAGTTTCCATCACGTAGCAATCAGGCTCAAAAGAGTCGAGTGCCAGCTGAATGGTGAACCCCAGTTCTTTAACCAGGACAAATGGGGAGCAATGCCCTCCTGGAGCCCTGTCGCGATGAAACCGACATCGAAATTCTGCAACACGAGTCTGGATACGAGTCTCAGTGCGGTCAGGGGTACCTAATCTGAAACGGGCCTGACTCGTTGCTTCAGGTGAATCTAGCCTTTGATTCCTTGATTCCCAACGAGGACTTAACATCGAATATTCTTCCCGACTGAGAAACTTGTCTTGAGTGACTTGAGAAAATGATTCCGTGCCGGTCCGTGCTCGCTCCATGGAAACTTGAGCAATGTGAGTCTCCATAGACTCTATAATTTTTTTGCGTCGGAAGAGTCGTTTTCGCGAGTTACTGAGACCGTTGTGTCACCCCAAGCTGCTTCTCTCTTCCCCAAGGAAAGGCCTGGGGAATGGGTCCGGAGGTTTAGCGTTTTTCTCAGGATCTGAGAGAGTTAGCGGCCTGAAACTGGTGATATTGAGTTTAGTCCAAGGCATGGAGATTCGAGATGGATTGCTTCTCCAAGAGTCTCTCTTCCACAATCTGCCTGCTCGTTTCCATCTCATAGATCAGAGATCCTCAAACTTTTTCGACATCGACAGCCCAGGGTGTCGAGGGGTGCCGTGGCCCTGTCCTCGCCGAGAAGTTGCCGAAGGATGCCTTTTCTGGTTCCGACCTTACTTCGGAGTTCATTCCGTCCCGCTCTGACAATCTTTCTGGGGATCTGTTGAGGTGATTCCGCGGTCGATCTGACCATACATTTCGAAGTCCATGGAGGTAATGCCACTGACGATCTGACCGTTCTTTTCGGGGTCCATGGAGGTGATTCCGGAGTCGATCTGACCATATCTCTGGGGTTCTATGGAGATCATTGAGCCCCATCCGCCCCCCCCCCAGAAATATGTTCAGATCGATCTGGAAATCAGCTCCATGGCACCTAAAAAGGATGGTCGGATCGACCTCGGAACCACCTGTTTGGGCCCCGAGAAGTACTGTCAGATCGATCTCGGAACCTTCACATGGCACCTGATAAGTATGTCGGAATCACCGACATGAAATCCCGGAATGTATGGCGGAATCATCACCGAAGTGAGGTCAGGACAAACAAAGACGTCGTTTGGCCTCATTCGACATCCCTCGTTACCCCTCGGCCCCCCTCAACACTCTCTTCCCCCTGAGCATCCCGCGACACCCTTAAGACACTCGGAACCCCGCGAGACCCCTGGCAACCTGGTGTGTCGCGACACAAAAGTTGACGACCTCTGTATGTCGTAGATAGAATTGCAGAAACAAAGGGGCAAGGCGAGAACACTCTCAAATTCAAATCCGGTACACATGCATCGCTCTATAATATGCATGTCGAGGAACCAACCGGCTCTGAATCGAACATTCGATTCCACCTCTCGAATCCACTGTTATGGATCTGTTATGGAAGCAGGAGTATACATCTCGTATGTACATCTGGTATACATTTCCAAAGTCCGAGAAATTGAGAGGTATGGACAGTCAGTTCGAATTGAAGGCAGGTCATCCGGGATAATGGAGCTGGAAGATGAGTGGGTGAGCTCGAGCTCCAAGTTTATGTAGCTCCATCATGCCTCGTGCGATCTGTGATCTGAAACTGTTCACAGCAAGGATGGGAATGGCTTCTCGTCGGAGGTGCCTCTCAGGAAGGAGAGCAGCCAGTGGTGAAGCCAATCGAGTAAGATACAGAAATTCCCGAGATGGCGGATCACCTCTTCCTTGAGTTCCAACAATGTGGCACGACGGAAACTCCCTCGCAACTTCTACTGATTGTGAGTAATCCTCTCCGAGCTATTCGAAGGTGGAGTGCGGTGCAGCTGATTACGGCACCCCCCGATTTTCACGAAACCGGAGAATCTCGAGAAAATAGGGCATTTCCGGGAAATGAGACTGGTGCAGATGGTTACGACACCTCACAGAAGCCCTCCACATCTCGCTGCGCTGTTGAAGGGAAGTGCTCGTTCTCTTTGACACATTTCGGGGCGTAAGTTCTCAGTGGTCTGTGAGCGTCCCAGAACGCCCGATTAGTTGAAAAACGCGGCGCTCCATGCTCTCTATGAGGTTCCCGAGGATGAGTGACTCTACGCCGAGCCATGCGCTTTTAATGGCCTCTTTCAGTTCTCCAACGGTTTGTTCTCAGCGTATACACGACGCACCATGATTGCCCACCGTGGAAGTTTAGCTTGGAGAAAACCACCGCTTCCCTCCGCAGATATCTCCAGGAGGCCGCATAGCCATCGGGCCCGTCCAAGTTAAACTTACCTCCAACAGAAAAAATGACCTAGGAATAGAACATTGACCTAGAAGACCTCAGGGACGCTCTGACTCGACTAGTCCGGACTTCTCCTCATCAGACCCACCGTTGTCCAATCTCTATCAATGTTTTCTCTCCTGAATGCCACTCTGGCCTCGATGTGTTCCTCCTTGAGATGCGGGACAGTCTGCATCCTATCTCTCCTGAGCACCGGGGAAGCCGGAATCGGCGCCAGACGCTCCATCTTGACAGCTTCAGATCCAGGGCTCTCGCCAGCTTTTGGCGACTACTGCTGATATTGGCAGCAGCGGTCACTATCCGACGTCGATCCCGTTCGGACAACTTAGATTTACGTTTTTCTTCCCGCTTTGACCCGTAAGCTTGCGGATCTTGCAAGAAAGCACGCACTACTTACCTCGTCCTACCTATTTTGCGTGCAATCGTTTCCAGTCTTCGACCCACTTCGCTAGGAGCACTAATTTTGTTTTGTTCTTCACTCGTCAAGCTTGTGCCGCGTCCCATCGTGCTCGACCCGGTGCGCAAACGAGTGATGCTTCGTTGACGTCGATGATATGAATCGCGTACTGTGTCGTCTCCTCTGCCCTAGTCCCTCGAGATTCTCAGATTTCGTAAAAATCGGGGTGTGTCGTAATCAACTGCACCGCACTTGAGTAGTTCAGAGAGTTTCCCCCCGTATTTCCGCTCCGGGCCGCGTCTACAGGCTCTCCACCCAATAATGTTCCGCCGGAACAACCCTCATCTTCTCATCTGATGATAAGATTGTCGCCGGATCATACTCCATCGTCATTCGCGGAACCTGGACACTGTCCAGCCCAACGTATCGTTTGCAATACCCGATCTCTCGAGGGTTTGAGTTGATTGGCAAGATGTTTCGAAGGTACAGAGTAGTGCTGACATGGAAAAAAACATGATACGTGAAACTTCAGGCGAAGTTCAAAACTTGCAAGATTCCTTATGGATCCACGATGCATACGGGATCGAATTAAAAAGGATTCGAATTAATGAGAGGTGATTTTCGAACTTCGCGTCAATCTCCCATTTCTACTGAGGGAGACTGATAGCCCTGGATAAGTCAGCCAGCTCACCGCCCTTCTCGGTGTCAACGCTACTTCCGCATGTTCGGCTGCTCGGGTGACGATGAATACCTTCCTCTGCCGACAAGATGCTCTCAACATTTGCACATCGAGTGTTTCGAAACCTAAGCCGTATTTTCTCCTGCACCGTTTTTCTCGAACCCAACCGCCGCACGCTCCATGCTCACAGGCAGGGATGCTCCAGCAACCCATAGAATGGAGGTTTCCATTTCGTCAACGATTATTTCCTCAACCGAAAGGACGACGGGTGGCAACGAACAGTCCTCCACATTGAAGATTCTCGAAATTTCCGACCAACTCGAATTCCTAGAGGTGATTTCGATCTCGGTCCGGCCACTCATTCCGGAGTCCACAGAGAGAGGTGAGAGAATATTGCGAGGTTTCACCACTGAAAAGTATGGCCACACCGAACCCGGAATCGCCTCCATGTGCTCCGATGGGATCGACTCCAGAGGCTCTGTGAGTCAGTCGAGTTTGAGAGCCACTGCTTCGGATCAACAGTTCTCTGAGCGTCCTGGTGAAACTCAGGATTCGCCGCGTGTTATCAGGTGAATTTTCATCGTTGGGAATGTAATGTTCAGCGTGACCCGCTGTCCGCTTCGGTCGCTCAGAGCGTGTTATATCTCGCCCGTTGGAATGCCCGAGAGTTATTCGCTCTGGAGAGCGCTCCGATTGATACGTCCGTGGCTTTCCGGAATCTGGAAAGTCACGAGAGGAAATGTTCGAGTCACCCCGCTCCATTGAATCCTCCTGTAGGCGCGGCGAGAAAGCAGCCTACCCATAACAGTGATTCAGATTCCAGCGCTGAGATTCAGTTATACTGCGCTTTCAGTTCTGCATTCCATACGTGGCATGATCCAAGGTATCGGCTGTCGGCGGTCTAGAATGATGTCGAGATGACGAATCGACCAGTGCATGCGTTCGTGTGCGCCTCAGGAGAAGGCCATTGGTTTGACGGCGTTGACCTCCCGGGTGGTTGGTGACCATGCGGGTTGAAAGGTTCGTCTCGCACACAAGGCGAGGTAGCAGAGAAGTCTACTCGAATGAGGACAGGTACGATTCATTATTATCACTCGTCATCGTTGCTACTCGGAGAAAGCTGTTCCCTTCTTCGGGGACAAAGTCAAAGGGGGCCTGAGAATCATCCGACAGTTTCCAGAATACGGCAGAGGTCTCTCGACAGACATATCTTCATTCTCTCGAATCCCACTGTCGATCCGTGGCCCCACGCTCGGCTAAACTCGGCAGCGGTTGGTATCTCCAAGCGTGATTTGTGGTGGAGAGTATCAGAAGCAAGACGTCGACGACGGGCCTCTCCTGCTCCAGAAGCGGAGTTCATGGACATTCGTCGTATTTGTTCGAAGTTCAAGCACTCTGAGCAGAGGAGAATCGTGCGATCATTATGCATGGTCTGTATTCATCTATAGACTCTTTCATGCGACAAGCTCTGGGATGCCTCAGTCAACCTTAGCAGAACCGATTTCTATCCGCAACCTTTTTAGGAACGGGAATCCGTTTCAGCGGAGTTTTGCTCCAACTGCACCGTAAAGGCAGAGATATCCAGACCAAAACGATCCAAGGTCATTGACTATTATCGATGAGCTCGAGCGGTTCGAGAGTTGCTGGATTAGGTTCCGCGGTGCGTCAGGTCAGCAGACTCGATAGTGGTAGACTCGATCTGACTCGATGTTCGAGTGGCATTTACTCCGAAACCACACGGGTCAGGCTCTAGGACGATGATACAAATGATCGAGAAAAACAACTCGCGCGTGATATGCAGTCAACTTCGCCTTCAGTGTTCAGCGAGCTCAAAACAACGGGGGGATTGGGAACGCCACTTGAAAGCAATCATCGCCCTCTCCCAAGCAACAGGTTTCTCGTGATGCTACTAACGCATCGCTAGAGCTGGCGGCCAGCAACATTGCCCTACTAGATCCGACATAGAGTTGTGACGAAAGAACGCATTGTCATGTCCGTCACCGGAAGCTTTGTTACAACGGTTCTCTCAACGGCAGCGCCACAGTGACCACTCCCGCCAGCGGCGTCCGTTCCAGAAAAACGGAGGAATGGGAAACCTTTCACTCTCGCCCAACCACTGACTCGTGGGCCAATGTTTACATCAGACGAAAAGTTCTTCTTCTCTTCAATGAACGATGTTTTGAAAGTCTGTTGAAATCGATCTCGATACCATGTTCCCGGGAAAAGAAACGTTCAACGAACACCTCGCGCATTTGCGGATAGTCGTCTTCGGCATTCCAAAATGGACCCGAAAAAAAATATTCAAGTGCTTCGCAAGATTCGGTATCATCACTGGTGAGTAGCACAAGAATCCGCTCGAACAGTTCTGATTTCCGAAACGCGATTCGTGGAGTGTTCAGAGTACTCAGCATTCGGTGTGACAAATCGTCACGGAAGCTCTTCTCCGCCGAGAGTCTGATTATGCAGTGTTTGGTGAGAGGATATTCTATTCCCTTCGAGGTATTTCCGATGTCACGTCCAGGGGTTTTGCCTTCGTGCAGTTCAGAAGCGAGGAGTCTGTCATCAAAGCGATGAAAATCATGAACCAGAAAAGTTTACTTGGGAACTCAATAACAGTAAAACGGGACTACGGCCCATTGAAAAAGCGGAAAAGGAGAATCCCACACGGAAACAAGTAAGCCGTCTCCCTCGTCAGAGACAATAAGTTTTAGAGTTTTCGAGCCTGACTTTCGCTTCCGGTTGTTTACCGATCGCACCGACTAGTATCTGAACGACTTGCATGGAACGGGCTCCGCATGGAATCATCAGAGGAGGTGACCCATTGTGCTTGGGTGCTGATAATGTTCAACATATGGCAGGAATATTCTTGAGCAATACAGCTACTGCTGGATCCTCGGATCGAGGCATTTCCATCGTATGGAAGGGCTTTCATAGCGATGCCGTGCTCAGAGTCCAACATGGATCGGGCCTTTGCTCGCATTCCACTTCAGCTTTCGTTGTGGGTGTCGACGCGAGTAGACTCACGCGTCTCCCGCGGAGTTCGAGGCTCGCGTGAATTCTGAGCGGACGAATAAAAGAAGTTATTTTCGCTCGTTAGATTCAAATTTGAAAGATCTCCCAGAAAGGATGATCAGGAAGTTGACTCGAGAACGATGAGTTATTCATCCCACTCAGAAGATCAGATGAATTTGATGTCCGAGGAGAGGTAGGTCACTTCACACTCGCTTGCTCGGCTCCGCTTCCATCCTCCAAGATTCTGTGCGAAGACTCCATAATGGCGTTTGACTTCGACAGGAGTGAAGCATCCTCGAGAGCGTCATCTGTGAATACCTGCGACATCTCTGTTTCGGAAGAATGCATGAGTGAAACCTCCACTATTTGGTTTGTTTTTATTTGGTGTTTCATGACGGGATCATGCATGGCTTGGCGGGATCTTTGCACGCATGTCCTCTTTTACCCACTCATGACCCTCCCTCCGCTCTTCAGTGAAGATGAATGTGAGACACCGGAGGATCAAGGGCTGGTTTCAATCGTCAGCGACGACATCAACATCGAAGAAGTCCCAATGGATATTTGTATACAAGAAAGGTTGGCCTCTTCTTCCACGTGGATAAAAGTTCCTCGGTGCGCAGTTCGAATATGATCGATCCAATATGAACTTGTCTGATGTTCCGTTCGTTAATCCAACTAGTTCGCGAAGCGCAAGCGAGCATTCATTCCACTCAGACTCAACATTGGACTTGGGAGAAAAAGTTCTGCCATCGAAGCGATCTCCGTCTACCGTGGCCAGCACTTCCGTTGGAGCGGAAGCCTCTACACAAACTTTCCGACATTACTCGAGGTAAGCGATGTTCTCGAAAATTCTGTCTGAATATCCATCGACGGGAATCGACGATTTTCGTTGCGCAGTGTGAACCCACGGGAGAAGCCCGCCTCTAACACTCGACTCGCTCAAGTCCTCAGTGGAATCGACCAAGTGGTCCAAATGACTGCTTCGTGGCGCAGCAAGTCGGGACAGAAGAGTACGGTGAAAAAGTCAAGAGTCTCCTGACAAACGTTGGAATCAAACACTCGGATCTGTATTTTGAGAACCTGTCCGATGCCGAGAACCCTATCATGGAGTACATCGAGAATTGCCCGGAGGCGCTCTACGGTATTTTCATCTGCGACAGCGACGTCAAAGAAGTGACGATATCCGTGCTGAGTGAATCTAAATGTGAGTGATCTATTAACGTTCCGTCGCAGCATCATTTCCATTTGTCCCGTTATGTTTCTGCGCGAGCGGCCGTCTGATCATCTGCTCTGTTCACAGTGACTAAGAATATGCCCCTGACAGAAGCAATCGCAAGTCTGCAAAAACACTTCGAGGCAATTAGGGCGACAACCTGGAACAAGTTTCGAGTCATGAAGTTTTTCTTGAACCCAATGATGTCGGCTTTGGAGGGTTTGTCGATGGAAGATATGCAATACGCAGCTCAATACGTTCAACAGAGGAACACATTCGTTGATGGGCCGGGCACCAGCAGTAAACGGCGAAGTAGCTGTGAAACCCAGGCGAGGCACGACGTACCTGTGTTTGGGCAAACATGAAGTCTCATTGGAACAGTTAGGTCGAGGGATCAAGAAGAGTCATTTGTTAAGAGCATCATCATGCACAACTTGTTATTATATAGCATCAAGCTCATCTCGCGATATATTTTCTCCATCTCGCCATCTCATCCAGTCCGATGGATTGCCCCGAGACTGTAGAGATTTTGTATCGGAAATCTGTATTAAACGTTGGGCGATGTCGTTCTGAAAGAATGTGGAAGAATTCGAAACTCCTGGTGCTTGTCATTCCGTGATGGATCGGATTTGCTCGTTTTATGAAGTGGGAAACTCGAGTCAGTCTTTTACGAGTTCTCGAGGAAGGAATTCGGGTAGAGTTAGGTCAGGTCAGAATGGGCGGAATATTATGCGGTCATCTAGAAACAATGCTTGGGTCGTAGAGAAAGGATGGTTAAGCAGGGTCTTATCTCTGAGGCCTCTTGAAAGTCAGAGAGGTCCATCTCTTGCCTCACATACGCTTTTTAGGGCTCGGAAACAGTTCGCAAGTGGAATTCTAGCAAAAACGGAGGAATTATTTTTCACAGAAATTCCTATTAAGAAGATTTCAGGTGTGCATCGTACGAATTATGATTCCCTTTGAAGTAATCCGTGGAATCCATGAGCACATATACTGCCGTGAGCATTATTTCTTTCGCTCGCGGAGGCAAGATCATGAACCCGGACTTAATCTTGAAGGGGAACAAAGTTGCTTGGAAGCAGGTTTACGGACCGGGGTGATTGACCCGGCGCGAATGAATCCAAATGAGAGTGACTCGCCGTTCCACAAATCGCGCTCGCTGCTCCAGGTGGTTCTGACATCTGTGCGGCGCGCTGCGTCTCGCCACCATCCCCTTGCCTTTCGTGGACATTAGATTTTCAGAGGGAGTGACGGCAGGCACGGCGTCATTCCAATACTTTCCAGAGTAGCGAGTGGCAGAAGATGAGTGAGAATGAAATTGACGGAGAAACTCTCTTGAGTGGTCATAACTCGTACTAATAGGTTCCGATTTAAAAAAAAAGGGGGAGCGTTAGAGCGCTGCAGCGAGAAGCTCCATCTTCTAGCTTCCCAATCGGCTCTATGTAGTGGACGCTCAAAGTTTTCTTGCAAGGGCTTCCAAACAGTGACAAGATCGAATTTCGAAGTTCTGTTCCCGTCAAAGAACCCGCCATACCAGGGCGATGATTCGCCTGGAGTTTCAACTCAATGCTTCCCGTCGCAAGCAGTGGGAACGTACCTGAGGCAGAGGACTGTGCAATCGATTCCTCCGAAGTGAGATCGATAACTTTACACCGAGAGCAGACTTCAACGCTCATGTTGGCTTTCTTCTGTCCCGCTTTTTCGGACACTTGATGAATGCGTCTAAATCACTTGATGAGGCGTTCGGCGCCAAACTCTGCTCCCGTTGTTATATTTTCGATCAGGCTCCGTTGGAATCGACTGTCCAGTCTTCTGAGGTCAGTATAGGACCGAGGATTGATCCGGTTCGACCGAGTTATGGTTTCCGAAAGCGAATAAGGGAGAATGTATAGTTGGAGGGGTTGCCCTGTGTGTCGCCCGGGGAAATTCGAGGGGAATTCGATTCGTTAGCTCAATGAGTACAATAACAATTCCAACGATACGTTGTTTAGGAACATCAGACTCCACTGCAATCCCACGCGCTCTCCAGCATTGGAATCGAGTCACAAGAAGTCCCGCGTGTAGATTAGCTTTCCTGGTACATTCAAAGAGGAACAATCGGACCAAAACGACAATGCACGAAACGAGAGCTCGAATTACTACGGAGTCTGAGGTCGATTACAGCTGTCGTTTTTACGGGCCTTCCTCCTTGCTGGAATTGGATGACCAGGGATGGATAGCCACGAATCTTATAAAACTACATCTCAGCCTCGAAATTTCGCTCGGGTACATCCCAACGCTCAAGAAGAGTGAGCCTCGATGATACTTTTTAGCCAGAGCGGCCCTTCATGAAACGGCGGAACCAATCCTCGGATCGTCTTGTTTCCCCACAAATCGAGGAAATGATTTTGAGCGCAAGGGTATTTTTCCTCCGATACCTCAGTATTCGATGCTCTTCCGTATGGAGATTCAAGATTCTGGAGACTCAACGAGCTCCAGATGCCAGTAGCGTAGCGAGGTTGGGGGGGGGGGGGGGGGGGGGGGGCGGTCGCATCAGAATGCCTCTCCATGCCTATCACATTAGGGTTTCTAAGCTCTTCCAGGAAATTTTTTCCCCGGAATCCTCAGAGTGGGGGCGAAGTCCGATCGCTGCATCTGATTTTTCACCCTATTGACGAAACCACCATATTATTTTCGTCCTCCTTCCTGATCGAGAGGCAACGTTGAGTTCATTTTGTTTCTGCCTCGGACCAGAGATCGAGCCAACGAAGTTGACAAACCTCGCTGTCCTATCTATCGGGATGTCCATCACGGATGAGTTTAACTTCAATGAGGAGTCAATAGAAGATTCGCAGCACCAGGGGCGAAGCAAATAACCCTCCAAGAATACGTAATCCAGTAGCTCATATAATATTCTAATTGCTCACATTCGGGTCAGCTCGCGCAAGCTGTCTCCATTTCTCGGACGATCTCCATTTCAGATGATCATAATTTATGTTTGAGGGCATACAAAGATACATTCAGTATGCATCGAAGGCATCCAACTTCTCAGACCCCAAAAAAATAGGGGGGGGGGGCATCAAATCCGCCCCGGGCATCATGGAGGCTCGCTACGCCACTGCCAGATGCTTGTTCTGAATATTGTTGGATGTTGAAGACTCCCTGGTAGGAGTAAGTCCAAGAAAGCTCCTGGAAGGAGTGAAGACGCTCGAGCTCGATCAGTCCACAGTCTAGACTCTAGAGCGAATCACCGTTCCGCAGTTCGCGCTCGCAGCCCTTGACAGGCCCGGCACCCTTCCTGAGCGTTGCTTTCTACCACAGTCTCTCTCAAGCTCGCGCGGAGCAGCGGTACATTCCAACACCCACCCTCTTTTGTTTATTACTCGGCACGTGCGTCGAGCGACTGTGTTCGTCGGCGGTCTCGTTCAGCATCAAGCGGAGTTAGTTTTCAGTGACACATTCTTTCGGTCCTTGCAAGAATCGAACTTCGAACATCATGGGCAAGTGGAAGCTCATGAAACGCAAAATGGCGAAGGCGGGCGAGTCATCCTCAGAATCCTCTGATTCAGAAACAGAAGTCCCTACGACAAGGAATTCAGACGACGCACCGAGAACGAAAACTCGTTGGACGAATCGACAGGTATTCGGAGAAGTATATCCGCCTTGTTCAGATAAGAGCCTCGAGCTCTGTTAGCGAGACGGTATTATCCTGACCTATATGCTCCTGATACTAAGCGCGCCTCATTTACTGCAGCGGTTACTGATTTTCGCATCCCGCGGCATCACATACCGGGATCGGCATTTGATGAATTCTTTCAAAGCCATGCTGGCGCATTCGAAGCAAGAGTGCAAATTCGAGAAAAAGGACGATCTGTCTGTCATCAATGAGATTGCCGAAATGAAGAACTGCAACAGAGTAAGAGCTCAGATTAACCTAGAATTCGTTCCATCGATCGTTGCGGAGGAGCTCTGCCGCCAGATAAGTCCCGCTGAGAGCTCCCTGAAAATAATTCATGTCTTGTCTTCAGGTGATGTATTTCGAGAATCGCAAGAAGTCCGATACGTACATGTGGCTGGCAAACATGGAAACCGGACCGACTTTGAAATTCCTGGTGCAGAACGTTCACACCATGGAAGAGCTGAAATTCACAGGGAATTGCCTCCGCGGATCCCGGCCTTTTCTGTCGTTCGATCCCTCGTTTGATGAGCACCCTTGGTCGAAATTGGTGAAAGAGGTGCTCACGCAGACTTTCGGCACCCCGGCCTATCACCCTAAAAGCCAACCATTTTTTGACCACGTTTTCACCTTCCGCATCCTCGACAAACGCATTTGGTTCCGGAATTATCAGATCGTTGAAGAGGACGGCTCGCTCGTCGAGATCGGACCCCGCTTCTGTCTCAATCTCGTCAAAATCTTCGACGGCCCATTCTCTGGTGCCATAATTTACACAAATCCACATTACGTGGCTCCTAACAAGGCTCGAAGACTGGCTAAGCAGGACAACACATACGTTAACCGCATTGAACAGAAGGTGAGTTTATGACCGAATCTCGAAGCAATGCGATCGCGCCTAGCAAGCTGCGGGCCATACACTAATTGCAGTTTAATGATCCCATTTCGATTTCCAGGCGAAACGTCATCTTATCGAGACCCTTCCTGAGGTGGAACATGACGATGACGTTTTTGAAACGGAGCCGCGGAAGCAGAAGGTTCCGTCGAAGACGAATGCTACCAGGAAACGAAAGCTCAATGCTTGAAGATCTCATTGCCTGAGATTGTTAAGTTGTAAACTTGAATACATTGACCGCAAAGTTTGGAAAAGGGCTTATTTCTTCCACTCCAATGAGAGTCTCATGGGCGATCCAAGTGAGCTGTGAATCATCGCAGCCCGTCCTGGCTTTCTTTGAGGCGGGATTCCGCGACAACACACGGCAATGGACCGGCCTCTGACCCACAGGGCGCGGAATACAACGACGATTCTGCATTTCCAATCAGCCCGCCTCTATACCCTCGGCGCACTCAACGCGGACAGCGCTGGTCTCGTTCATCAGGGCAGGGAATCTGCGCTAACAAGCGCTGTCTAGTTGAATAGCCCGATTATCGGAGGGTCGAGTAATGAACACGAAAGAGTGTATGTGTACTGAAGTTGCTGTTGGTCTGTGATAATGAATCTCGATTGAGGTTTCACATCAGAAGCCGTTCGATGAATGAAGCACTCGTTTTCTCAAGGATGTAACGACCGTTCAACGATTTTCCCCGGCTGGGCCCTTTCACCGAGGGTTTCCGCAAAATGTATTCATGGCATGAATATACAAGGAGCCGATTCGCGAGTTCGAAACCAGATACCAATTTTGAACGCCAGGTCCACGGCAGAGCGGAACAACTTGGTTCGTTTCTTTTTTGGAGCTCAGACGGGCTCTCACTCAGTTTATCCTGACCCCCGATTGCTGGTCAGCTGGATTCTTGGGATGACGTGACCACAAATCTGTTGTCGGAATCAATCTTTCTGACACATCTAGTCTCTGAAAGCAAATGATTTCTGGTTACGCTTCAGGAGGGACTGTATGAGCAAAACTCCGGTAATTACTCATAACCATGGCCGTTGATCCGATGAACGGAGCGTGAGAAGTATTGTGATCGTAACTTCGGTGATTCAAACCGAGCCAGGGAAGCTCGAGTTGCAGGAGTCTCAGCTTCTGCTTCCGTCGAACCCTCGGAATCGACCGTGCTGGTCACGAATCGATTGAACATGATTACCCAATAGCTCCTTATGGCACGAGGTGACCTCCATAACAACTCAATAGGCTCCCGCCAATCGCTGACTTACGATTCCGGGGTTGAGTTGATGGTTCCTGCTTGGAAACTTACAAGTTATGAGTGGTTTGAGAGTTCAACAGTCCCGCAACATCTGAAACCCGAGCGAGAACCGATGTCGTTTATTAGCCTGAGCATTTGCTTGAGAACTCTCTCTATCCGACTGGATCTGATGAGTGCATATAAATTAATTGCGCAGAGTCAGATTCATTCCGACCACTGCTCTTCTTAAGTCGAAGACTCAAACGTCTCGAGTGGATTCTCGAAATGCCATCATCAGGGGGTGTTCCGAGCAGAAATAACTTTCAGTCTATTCAGTTCTGAAATCTGCGATGAACTTGAACTTCGAGGAGAACACCTCTTATCACGTTCCAGATCAGACGCCAAATTTAAATTCTGCAAGGAAAAACCGGAAGCTCAACGCCACCTTCTTTGGTGCTCTTTGAGCTCATACCGGTCTTCTGTCCCCTTCATTTTCGGGGGTCAAGCTTTATCGGACTTGAATATGCACGATTCCGCTGGAAACCAGAGGTCCGACAGAATGAATTCGACACTTCGTGAACCGTATCGTCAAACTGGAACTCGTAATTGTTATGGATGAGGAACAATCTCAGAACATATGGGATTAGTTATCCCCATCAGAGCTCACTTCGAGTCTTTTCTCGTCCCAGGAGCTTCGCGGGGTTCAAAACTCTCTAACACCCAGATCGGGGATTAATGCCATCTCCCCGAGTTCAAATACCCTCTTCAAGCAGTGCAAGTTCATCAGCAGCTCGGGGAAGACCTCGTTTCCTTGACTCTCTAACAAAGTTTAGATCTCACGCTCGTAGTCACCTCATGGGGTCCATGCGTCATCGATCGGAGCTCCAAACACCTCTCCTCACCGTGGAGCTTCTAGGTTGAATCTCGAGTGTTACGTTCCACCTCGGAAATGATCGATTTCGTGCTCTTCTGTCCTTTCATGAGTTCGCAGTTTATTCGGTCGATTGTATAATTGCGTTGATGTGAATTGGAAGTTCGTAACATGATCATCGTCATCCCTATCGATAATTAATCAAGTGGTCAGGATGCATACAGCGCAAGTTGCTGTGACCCCTCATCGGTCGAGATGTGTGCATGTTTGCACGCAGACGTCTTTCGCACAGTCCTGTCTGTTCTTGCGGAACACTTGATTCGACCGCGCAGCTGCCTTCTCAATGAGGATATTGATTGTACAAAATTGGATCGCAGCACATCTTCTACGCCTCGCCTCCTTGCTATCATACACCATAGTCTCCGAAGTCATTCCCCTACCAATCTACATGATTGCGAGAATCTGCGAAATCAACAGCCCATAGATGTTTCTGCATCGTTCATCCATCCGGAGAAGAAGCCAGAGGGTCGTCACCAGGCAGAACAAAAAACGAACGTGCCACAGAACTCGTACAATAACTGTGCCATCGGCGATCACACCTTCCGATCTGGGCGGGCGAGTTTAGGCTCCAGGCGGAGTCTCTCTCTCTCTCTCTAATATCTCACGGAGCCACGTGAGTCCGTCGTCTGGTCGCTCTGATATAGTTCCGTCAAAATATTTTTTGGATTCCCGTTTCGAATTGGCGGATGCTAGATACATGAGATGCCAAACCCTCTGTCGGAAATCAGTACAGCGAAGGGATATCGATCTCGATGAAGAAAATGTCACGAGGCCACTCTCTAAATAAAGTACCAAAGAAGCACCAACCCTGTACTTCGCTCTCCATCCACGAGATGCCTATCGAGTATCGACTGTATACGAGTCCATGTCGGAAGGAATGGAATCACAATTCGCAGAATAGGATCGAGCAACCGATGGCTGCAAGAGCCGATTGGATCCCTCGACGTCCACGACTCGTTCGTTTCCGCAGCAACTCCGAATCGAGTGATTGAACGAATTTCGAGAAGTCGTCGGCGTCATCTGCACAGGGGTGCCCGACGCACAACCAGAGGGCCTTGAGTGACTCGCGACAAATTCACACACAAGTCCACGAAGAGTCCGCGAATATCACCACTCACACATCCCGATACCACGCATTTGCAGTCATGCACCTCCTGATCCATCTAAGGCGAGGAAACGACACGCGCGAGGTTCTGACCTCACATTCAAGAGAGACGCGGAACCGAAAACCTGTTCAGGTGTCGGCCGCCTCTGCATCGATTTTTGTAGTACAAGTGCTCCGTGTTCAAATAAAGAGTTACCTACGTCGGAATGAATTGACAATAGATGAGGGAACAAACTGGGCAAACCAAGTCAAGGAAGGCATCATCGAAGTTTACTTCGATTCCTCTTCGTCGGTCCAACAACAGCTCAACTGTATCTCACAGGGTTTTCACAAAACTCAATCAATCGGGAGGTCAATTTTTTAGTCAGGCATACAAACGGTACATGGAGACGTGATTGTAGAGCATGGATTCCAGTCCATTCATCGTTCGCCGAAAAGGAGTATAACAGTTCGGTTGTAACCATCGTAGGGTGATAATAATATCATTGGGGGAATGCGAGGGAAGGGGTGTTTATGGATTCTAAAACCCTGAAAGCTAACGAATCATCTGCGGAGCGTTCCCTCCGCAGACTCAATGTGAGTGTAAAATGGGGCTCGCCATCAACAAAGTGTAGTCAAGACATGAGACGACAGTCGGGCGAAATCGGTGCTGGAAGTGCGGGCTATCCGAAACGATTGTGCAGTGATGGGCCCAGGCTCTCGGTACGCGTGAATCGGATACGAAGAGAGCAATAGGACGTAACAGGATCCCAACTGCTGGACGACGGCTTTGGGCCTCAGAGTTTGATTTTGTTGAATTGCTGATCGGTGGTCGGTGTTGTCGGTTCCGAGACCTCAGTTTGCACCGAGAGCTTCTGGCGCACAGGAGCGTGTTGTGCGTTCGACTCAGCACCGCTGGGTTCCGATGCTGACTTCTTGTGACATGGCGGACGCACAGGGAGATCCAGATGGTTTTCCAGGGCGTAATGCTCCCAGAAACCGTCGTCTGACTCATGTGTAAGATACCGAACTCCCACTAGGCTTTCTAGTTGTATCAGATCCGTCCACATCTGATAGTTTTGCAACCAGGCATGCGCGAGAGATTTGTCAACCGTGTAGCGTTTTCTTGTCTTAACCTGCGAGGATAAAAAAGAGAAATCAGGATTCGGTGCCTTTGGCGGGTGTTTGGAAGATGTTTACCGCAGAAAATGAACATTGAGATCGGTAAAATCCGATTCTGGGATGAGGACGAGCTTCAGCCGGTTCTACCTGTAGAAGGTTACTGATAAGATGAACGGCCTCGACCGAAATCTCTTTCCAAGGCTGTGGCGGGTACATGAAGTCGGCGTTCTGAATTTGGTCGTTGATATCTTCATCCTGGGGAGGAGGCAACAAGCGTCAGGAGAGTCCACGTGCTCTGGATTGCAGTAGGCCACGAGAAAGTAGGCACAGCGCATCCTGGTCAGTGTCTGCACGTGCGCCCTTTCAGCGGTCACAGCTGGATGCCGCCGTGAAGCCGATCCCATTGTGGCACGACCCAAAAACAGCAACTGATTTGCTCATAGTCAACTTACCTCGTTGAAGGGGAAAGTCCCAGATAGACTGACATAAATAATAACGCCCACCGACCACATGTCAAGGGACCTATTATAGCCTTTATCACGAAGCACCTGCAAGAATCGATCTGTTCCTCACTCGTCCGCAAGAGCTGCCAGAGTATATCACAACTGGACTGGAGGCATGGTAGAAACGGATTCGAGGGAATAATTCGCTCTCGAATGAGCTGGATGAAGCATATGATCAAAGCGACTTGGGAGGAGTCTCTGTCATCTGCTTTTTTTTTTTATTGTTGCAAGCCAGGTTTTTTTGACTCCTGCCTTCTCACCTCTGGAGCCAGGTAGGCAGGTGTGCCGACAACAGATCGGCGGAAACTTGTTTCACCAATTATTCTGGCGAAGCCGAAATCACAGAGTTTCACCTGAAGGGAATAAATCCGGTGGTTGGTAAGGGATCGCTTCTCCTCTCCTCTTCAGATCGTCTGAGAGGCGACGTATGCCTGAAGTAACGATTCCGGGGACAGCCTTGGTGAGGCTCGTTTAGAGCACAGCGAATCTAAGAAATCGTAAGCTCACCTGGGGCAATTTACTGTCACTGCTGAGGAGGACATTCTCCGGCTTAAGATCGCAGTGTACAATGTTCTTGGAATGGAGAAATTTCAGCGCCATCAGGATTTGATATATCAGGAAACGGGTTGTGCGTTCCGTAAGCCGTCCCTAAAAACACGTTTGAGAAAGAGCTTGTAGCGGTAGATCATCGTCATAGGTTTTCAGGTTGGAGGGGCAATGAGCAAAAAACTCGAAGGGATCAGCTGCTCTCCAGGAGCTCAGCAGATGATCCGATTCATGT
Organism: Phytoseiulus persimilis; assembly: GCA_037576195.1. Classification (NCBI taxonomy): domain Eukaryota; kingdom Metazoa; phylum Arthropoda; class Arachnida; order Mesostigmata; family Phytoseiidae; genus Phytoseiulus; species Phytoseiulus persimilis. Next base: position 6,385,357 of record CM075101.1, on the reverse strand, counting down.
TCAAGGGAACGGGAGAACGGAACCTTCCGAAGCACTTTCAGAGTGCCAGGCTCGCTTGAAGCCGCGCGGAACGAGTGCGATAAGGATTGAGTTTTTTTTTCCTGAAATTCCCCCTCTACGCATTTGCTACTGACAGATGAATGCAATTGGAAGTAGCGATAAGGAAGCTCGGAGCATCGTTTTGCGCACCCCGTCTGCTGCCGAATCAGTGCCGTCGCTGAACGACTTCGGCGAACTTACATTGGTGCTATGGAGAATCATTTCTAACATGTCGCCTTTAAGCTTCTCCATGACGACGAAGATTCGTTCTGGAGTTTCATACATCCGCTCGAGCCTGCAAGAGTTCGAATCGGTTGGCTTTATCTTCGAGTGGTTTCTCTGCGGCAAACGCTCCGTCATCCCGCATGTTATCTCAACTCCCGAGCTCAGATCCGACGGATCGGATTGAGAGCGAGCAAATTCAGAGCACTTACGTTACGACTCCGGGGTGCTGTATATTTTGAAGTATTGACACTTCGTTTTTGAGTTGAGCTTCCTGTTTCGTGGGAAACCGAAGTTTGTCGATCACCTGAGGATATTAAATGGTATCTCTGTGAGCCCGAGAGCTCAGGCGGCTGTGCGTGACAGATAGTCAATAATTTTAATGACTCTCAAAAATCGCAGATCGAGTGCGGCGGACTGCCTTACTCTCGACGATCGAAACTCGGCGAGCCGAAAGGGAACCGCATCGCGGGAAACGTTGTTCAGAGCTAAGCCGCTGGCTCACCTTGATTGCGACGAGCTTCTGTGTCGTTCGGTGAACTCCACCATATACGATTCCGAATTGACCCGAGCCGAGGACCTCGTCGGGGAAAATTTGATAGCGAAGACTCATGTCAACCTCCTGACCGCCGTCGGTGGGCGAATCCGCTGTTTCGGCAGCTTTAACTTGAGTCGCGGTGACTGGCAACAAAGCCTGTCGAATAGCGGTTTCCCAACTCTTGTCGCGTTCATCGCCTACGAAAAAAGTGCAGGTGGGAGTTTTCAGCTCGAAGCAGAACTGTTGAGGGTTTGCTTCGTTGCGGAGTGCCAAAACGATGACATTTGTCAGGAGGATTTCTTTGTAGTAGTTGCTTGAGTGTTCGTTCTGAGGAGGAGAAATGGAGCGGATGAGGAAAGATATTAAAGTATGAGAAGATTTCTGCCGGAAGGGCTTCGGGGGTTCCCCGGCATCTTCCCCTCTCTTCCAACCTGATAAAGGGTGAGTGCATTGGTGTCGAGACGCCAGTAATGACGCTTCCGGAGAGCATCCTTGTCGGTGAAGTGAACGAGCCAGCCTTCTTTGATGGTGGCTCCGCTGCCGCGTTTCTTGGTGTGCTTGACTGACTGCACGATTCGCATAAGAGGAATGTTGTTCGACGAACTTTCATTCAGGGCCTGCTTCTCTTCCTGTGATTCCTGGGACTCCTGCGAGCCTTGTTTAGGAGTGTCAGCGATGGGAAGCGACTCCGAAACCTGTGATTGTGTCGGGGTCTGAAACATAATTGCTGCAAGTTGAGAATTTTCGACCACAGAAATTGCTTTGAAAACTTTGGATTACAAAAATCGATTGGAAAACTTTCGATCACAATTTTCCTCTCGAATATTCTATGGACGAGAATCGAAACAAACGTTCTCCCCTCAAGAATTACCCGGCTCAGCCTGACCCCGAAAATCGATATGAAATTTTTGACCTCAAAAACGACCTGAATACATTCACCCGGGAATCGACGATTTTTTTTTCGTATTTCGCGACTGGACACAGTCCTCACCATGCGATTGGCTAAAATAGTCATCTCGGAAAGTAAGTGTGACCGGAGGAAAACCCTAATTCATCGCGTTTACCTGGGGAATCGTCGCATCCGGCGTTTTTCCGTCCTGACTATCTTCGAAATCGTTATCACTATCGGCGTCACCGGTCTTGCTCACCGGTAAGTCGAGTTCCACCGTGTATTCTGGAGCCCAACCTTTCGGTGCTTCCCCAGGACAGTCCGACGGAACTTTTTCCTCCGCGCATTTACGGTGCGCATTGAACCTGTCGGCGATGAAAGGCCATTGATTAGACTTTTCTCCTTCTGCAACCTCTCCTCTCTCTCTCTCTCTCTCTTTCCCCTCCTCCTTCTTGAGAATTTTCGCACTATTGAAGTATTTTCTTCCTCGTATACTCATCCACATGACTCGTTTAACCTCTCAGCTTCTCGCAACGCACCCTTTGCTCGTCGCCCTCGACACATCTCCAACACTTTCCTCCTCCCGTGTGCGTGATTCCCCCTCAATTTTCGCCAATTCTTCCAACCATCTTCCTCTCTATATTGCATATTCCCTCTCTCCTTTTTTCCTCTCCAACTCTCTCGAAAGAAGTCGATGCGAAGACGTTTGCGCCGATCTGAAGTAGCCCGGGCGAAGCCATTTCTTTTCTCACCTGCAGTCTTTGCATTGAACGCCTTGACGGAAGAAGCCTTTCAGCAACTTCTTACAGTGCATGCACATCGTAGGCTTTGTATATGAGTGGACGACGAAGGTGTGCGGGATACGAATCCTGCCTGCCAGTTCACGTTCTACCCACGCAGGTCGACCCATGTTCAACGACGGTGAGCGTTTCTCGCGGTTGGGTGGCGTTGCGAGCAGCACGCTGTGATCATCGATGAACGCTGGAATGGAAGAAGCTGCGCGCGACACCTCGTTGCCCAGCTTATCCTTGAATTCGGAACTGGGTGACGGCTTTGTGGGAGTCGCCGGCAGGTAGGTGGATGATCGTCTTCTCCGAGTGTGCGTGCAGTTGTTGGGGATCTTGTAGGCGCAACGCTTGTGGAAGTTTTGCCCGCAGCCGTCGCATTTCAAACCTTGCCGGGTGAGTCCGAAGAGCATTTCGCCTGTCGGAATTCGGTCATGCTTCAGTGGTGTTCAGCTCGATGATAATGATATGGTCTCCGATTCCCTAGGGACTCAGTGAGACTTCCCAATTCGGTCCCGAGTCGCACGGGGGACCCGTTAAAGCTACTCCTAACCGAATACTTATTCGAAGAATTCCCTGAAGTAAGTCTTTCCGTTGTAATCAAAAGCAACCGGAATCAGTCGGGCTCACCACAAAAATCGCAGAATGTGGGAGACTTGTATGAATGAATCGCGAGACAGTGAGGTCGTATGTCGATTTCGTCGGAGAGCTCTTTGGACGAAACGATGATCTCTACCAGAGTACCCTCGGTAATCTCGGAGACGCTGGAACGTTCGAATTGCAAAATCCATTTCACCGGAGTTCGGAATTTGGACTTCAATCTCGCGGAAGTTACTGGGGTAACTCGGTTGCTAGATCCGAAACAACTTACGTGTTGATAGGAATGAGTATGTTGTCTTGATTGTAGTCATGTCGAAATAGCAGGAGTCTCTCTGGCAGCCGCGTTAGGCCGTGCTCGGGGCATTTTCGGTCGAGGAAATTGCACGCCAGATCTTTGAGTGACTTGAGGTTAAGCTCGGCAGTTTCGATCGAGACACTGTCCCGCACGATCCCGCTTTGCATCAGGAAATTTATCTGAAATCCAGAGAAGTTCGTTCATCAGGCTCAGATTCAACCGTTCGCTCGAGACATCGGAACTCTTGCTCCGGATTTGGACCAACTTGACCGATATGATTTTCAATTGTCGGCCGTTTCAAAATCACTACTGAGTGACTGAAGGGCCACTAGCGCTTGTCAGCTCTCCGATCGACTAATGGGCTGATGAATGGATTGACGGTCGATGATGAGCTGATTGATGGATTGACCCCAAGAATGTTTTTTCTTCGCTCGGGCGAACTGATTTTTTGCGACTCTCGCAGTCGAATCAGAGCCACGGTTACTGCTGAACGGGGTTCCGCGTCGTCGGGTTCCAATCTTTATCCGGTGGTCTTATAGGAACAACAGATACATACCTCGGGCGCTGGTATGTTGAGTTTGGGGAGCTCCATGGTTAAGCCGGGTGAAGTCACAGCGCGAGTCAAAACTTTGAAGCGATGGTCTGCAAGTATTGGAAAGCTTGTTAGAGAAATAAGCCTATCCGTGGCGTGTGGACAGCCAGCCGAGCTGTTGTCGGAGCGTGGCTCATTCGTTCGCGGCCGGTAGCCTGCGAGCACTACGAACGAATTCTGATCCCCGTTACCTCCCCGCAGTCGACCGAGCATATATACATATCGAGTATAGGGTCTGTAATCCAAGCTTTATGTAGCACATGGCCGAGCGGCGTCTAACCCGCCATTCGTCGCGTTCGTCGAATCCGTAGCGAGCAAATCGTGACACGAATGTGAGCGAGCCTCGTAATGCTCTACGACACTAATTCGGATCATTCGACGGCCGTTCGTCTCCAGTGCGTTCGCGTCGCTTCGCAGGCTCGTTATTCTCTGTATATCCTGGTAAAAGTGGAGAGACAGCTCCCTTACTCGGGAGCGCCGGGGCGCTTCCTGTTTGCAGCTTCCGCGACTGAAACCATGGATGCAAACACAGCAGGTCTCGAGAATTTCCCATGAAAATGCTCGGAAATCTCAATCAATCCAGTCATCTCGGATGACCGCCGATTTTCAGCGAATTTCCTTTGCGACGGGATCACGAGTGCTCTCCGCCTCTAAAGTGCTGCCTGTAGGCTTCAGCGATTTCCATTTGCCTGATCACACTCTATCCTTTCTCTGAGAACCGATCATGGCGACGACAGTGAATAGGGTTCGAATGAGAAAAAACTGCGAGCCTTAGGGGAATGAAGAGGATTTCCGGCTGTCTAGCGCTGAGCCACCACAATTCTTCAACAGCTGTGAACCAGTGGAAAGTATCTCTGACCCCATTGAATCACAGAGCTGAGTTATATCTTCGATGGTGAGCTTTGCTCGATATTTTGGATGTCGAAACTACCCCGAAAGGCCCAGTTTCGGGTGCATCGAACGGCACCCTTCCTTTCCCTCTCGTTCAAATCCGAGCTTGAGACTAGCGAGCGACGCTGAACCGCCGTTACATTGCACTCAAAGTGAACCGTGAAAGAGTCAGTTGGCTGGGGTTTTTGTTCCAAAGAATTCGTTCCAAGAATCGCAGAGTGATAACAACGCTTGCAGAACGAACTCGAACTGGTTGCCAAAAAAGGCAGCATCGGCGCAACGAGCGCCTTACGCGTCACGGTGGAATAACAAACAAGTAGCAATCACACTTCGAGCAATTTCATGCCACATGGCCCCGAAAATTCTCAATGAGTATCGCGAGAGAGGAAGGACACGCCGAAAACTGTCAGATACCTCCGCTGATCCATCCCCCGCACGATCTAATTTCCTTTCCGGAGAAGCGATCCGCCGCTCCCATTACCTCCTCAAACAAGAACCGATACTGGAACGAATATCTTCGAACTATGTACCTTCTCGTCCCTCGTACCGTCGCCGCAACATCGCTCTCCGAAAATCGAGCATGTTCAAGGGCACAGACAGGAACCTCATCAATCCACGCACGCATCTCTCGCTCGTCGCAGCAGCGAGAGCAGTGAGTACAGTGTCGAGAACTCAGTGTTGTTGCGGCTGCTAAAGTGGCTGACGGCAGCAGCAGCGACGTCGGTCGAGGCGGCGACGGCCAAACCGCAGTTTGGGCGTGTGTTCTGTCCCGTGAGCACAAGTCACTCGTTCGAGCAAGTTGCCCCGCTCACATCACCAGGAACTCCGGCAGCTGACCTCCGGAGGCACGAGAACACGTTGTGCCCGATCGACGCACTCTTCACAGGTTGGGCTGCTCTCACGAACGAAACAGTCTGGGCCAGGATTCCGGGACGACGATTCCCGCAGGAGATTTGGAGCGAGGCGACAACAGGTAGGAGCGAAGCCACGACTGCTCCAGCTGTCGCAGACGCAATCCGCCCCCACGCAGCGATCAGACGAACTGTTTAACGGAAAAAGGCAGCGGCGCGTCGAAGTAGTTGTTGTCGGCGGCGGCGACCGAGAAATAGTTTGCCAAGGTCTCTTTGGACTACTGATTCCAAAGACGTCGAACGAACACCGTTGAACAGGAGCTGTGGTGGTTGGCCGCTCGTCGATGGAGCCGAGCGCAGTGGTCACTTTTCAAGTGAAAAAAATCGTGGTGAACGCGGCTCGGCGTCGGCGGTTCGAGCCGGGCAAGCTGACGGTATCAGTGCTGCGTTCCCCTCGCTCCGGTTCCAGTCGGCATATCGATCTACAAGGTCCACTTCCGATCAAACTCTCAGTCAGGTTCAACGCGAGCGACGACAACAACCGCGTGGCAGGAGACTAAACACGAGCCACGACGAGTGCATCTCCTTGGACCACCTCTCGTGAGGGATTAAGTGCTAGCTTGCTTGCTCGAGTTGGTTCTGTGCTGGAGTATCTCTTGTTTGGCAAGGAACTCTTTCCAAGGAGAGGGGCTCCCTTCGATGTCGTCGTCGTGGCGAACAGTACCTTGAGTGCTTTTGCGTCGCACAATAGAACGACTTTCCATTTTTCTGATGCCGAATTCTTCAGCCGACCGAGTGTATCGTTCACAGGCAGGTAGAAAATCGAAAACCACGCGACGTAAACAGTCAACAGAAATTGGCGTCGGAAACCCTTCAGCGATTGTCATCCTATTCCGGCGAGAAGACTCTCGGCACTCCCGAAGCGGTGCATACGGTAAACCCGGTCGGAGCTTTAGCCGATCTTGTGGATTGCAACTTGCAACCCGAATCGAGACGCTACACACCAAGCACAACGGATGAGCCAATATCTGGCTTCATGATTGAATGAGGTAACGCTGGGCGTAGATGGACTCCAAGGAGCAGCATCGGTGACATCCGCGGTGTCGACATTGCGGGACTCGGCGAGTGGCGCGGAATGAAACCACGCCGTGAATGAACCAGCTAGAGAGATCAATTCATGGAGACACGCGCAGAGAGCGGCTCGATTCGAGTCCATAAACTTCGGAGGATCATCAGGGCGACACAACGAGAGAACCTTGGTCCAGGAACGATGAGAACGATCTCCTCGAGCCTAAAGCCCTGGCCATCTTGGTAATATTCATCGTTCCTGAAGAGATAAGTACAGAGTTTGATGACCCTCTCAAGCGACTGCGAGTGATCATAGCGTCCTCCGAGAGCACGCCGAAAGTGCTCGGAAGGGGTCTCCGAGACCCTAGAAGCAAGTACAAAACATACACTTGTTTTAATGGTCACATCGCCACGGTAGAAGTTTCTGTGAGCGATAATCGGATCAGGCGGAGCCGTCGCTCCCACATGGCAAACGCAATTTATTTACTTATATTCTTACAGGAGCGCCGATAAATTGCTCCTTTTCGTCGCAACCTGCGCGTACCGCTCGCTACCGACGACGATGAAGGCCAAAAATTAATATTTGCAGAGGTTTTTTAGGTATTTTTTTTTTTGCCACGAAGCACCGGATAGACAGTATTCTGGTGAACGATGAGGCCGATGGGGGCAACAGTGAAGGTCTCTCGACGACAAGTCTAACAGCGACCCGATTAAGGGTCGGTAACGATTTTGATCAGGCTTCGACGACAATCATGACTCGGCAACAAACAACAAGCTGATGATGACACGATCAACCATAACGTTGGAAGCTTGACGACGTTCGTGACGACTCATTGCTGGGACGAAGAAAAGTCCTCGTGGAGGAAGGCTCGCGAACTATGGAGAAGTAGGATATCGTGGACCAGAAACTTTTGCAGTTCGTTGCGTCCGCGCGGCAGTGTTCCGGCTTTCTACTCGAGTCGTTACTGCCAACAGAAGTCTCGTCGCTCACTGGCGCTCATATGGCACATATCCTCACTATGTAATATGTATATATATAAGTATATATATATACGCGCATTCGGAGACGTCTCCTGCAGAGGACTCGCGGTCGAGCCGGCCAGTCGACCGTCGTCATAAAACCAGACGGGCAATCCAAACGAATTGCTCTATCTTTCGCTCACGTAGTCTTTCCCTTCCCCTTCCCGTTGATCCCTTTGCGAGGCGGCCGCACTGGAACTCGGTTTGACAGCGTCTCCGCTGCAGGGCTGTACCGAGCGAACCGAATTCAAGGCTTTGAAGGTGGTTTCAATACCTCGAGCCCTTGTTCGCTCCCCAGACAGGCGTTGCTCCAAACACATTCCGTCGCATCTGATCGAGTTCGAGAGCGAACCCAGCCGAAACGTTTTTTCCTCGGGAGGATATAGCAGCGCCGCTGAGTTCTCCCAAAATTAGACTTTCGACTCGTTGTTCCTCGGGCGGGTTTGCTTCGAGTGCTCCTTCAGAGTTCAAAAGCTCAGAGTTTGTTCTCCTCCCCGGAATGAGATTATCATCTATGAATCGGGTGGAGGGGTTTCGAACTTGTTCTAAGAACTTTCTTCTCAGAACTTCGAGCGGAATTTTCACCTCAAGCTGTCGGGTCTGTTGCCAACAGCGCACGAAGTCCTAGCGGAGCAATGGAACGTCGTGTCATGCTTCCGGAATTCGCGATCCCTTGGGAAGCTATGCTGGTTGTATACCCAGAATTAACTCGCGAAGCGGAGTTCCTTGACCGTGATTCTCACGAGATTCTCTCGAAAACTTAGGCTCAAATTCAGCAGCTCGTACGACCCATATTTCGATGCTCGATCGCTGTTGTGATGTACTCCGTCGCCGTTGCAGGAGACTCCGCAACATCTGCATTCAGGTACACTCAGAAACCACAGCTTGCCACAGGCTCACTCGATGTGGACAACCTGCTTTCTCGGCGCTCGTTCCTGGACGCTACCTGGTGATGGCCTCAGAACAAGCGAGTCGGGTCTGGCCGGCGGTATTTCCGCCGCTCGTATCCAACAGCGATCTCGAGGAAGGCCACGCTCCCCAGGGAGAGGAAACCGCAACGAGGAATGCACAACGGTGTCTCTTTCGCCGGATCAAGATCCCAGGAACAGCAGGGCAAGGCTTATGCAGAAGGATTCATACAGGAGAGAAGAAAATACACCACTCAAAAAAGTCCACAGCCTAACAAATCCGGTAACGATGTCTTTCTTCCGACCCGGTCCTGATCGCCGCGGCGGCGGTTCGCCTCTCTCCCAATTCATCCGGCCGGAATTTCAACCCGCAATCATGGCTAGTATCGCCCCTCGACGTAATCTCATTGTTTATCCACGATGTTCCGACGCGACGTCAACGAAATTCTCGGCGGACTTTGATTGCAGGAACTTGAACAACGTCCCCTTAGTATTGAGACGCGTGGCTTCCGATTCCGAGAGCAGTCCGGCCCCGACGCGAGTCGGAGAGGATGTTGTGACCAACAGTAGCCTGACCGATGTCGGGTTCATTGCAACTTCGCATCGCTGCGACTCATTTCCGCGCATCCGGTGATTGTGCGACTGTGGTAGTCTGCGTCGGCGCACCGAGAATCACTTCGTCGTCCTCGGTTAGGATCGCGGCAAACATCGTCTGCCACCGACGGCTGTGCGGCCACGGTTGTGGGTCGCCTTCGAGGGAAAAATGCCTCGACGACCTGGTCGTGCATGACTCGAGCAAATTTCGTCGCGACACGGGATGTTTTCGCGACGGATGCTTTTTTCGCAACTTTGAAGACTCGGGAACGTATTGCGTTTGACTCGGGGCAGCCTCTGCGAAGGAAGCCATCGAACACGACCAGAGAGGCTTTGTGGACTTTCGTCCCCGAAGCCGAATCGATGAGCTGTTCCATCGGACTAGCATTTGTACTCATATGATGTATCGCACAGAAGCACGACCCGGGATTAGGCTCAAGTGTGACTCACATCGAGTCCTGTCCCCACCGTTCTCTGTTCGAGACGAACGAATAGAGGATTCGGGGACAATGGCAAGGACGGCGTGCGAGAGGTGCGATCGGGAAAAATCGTCAGCGTCGGAACTGGAGGGTTCCGTTGGGTACGGAACGCAGGGAGCGAGGTTAGCGCTCGGCGGGATCATAAAACAAGAATGTTGATCGGAAACAGATTCTCCCGTGTGTTGGGCAGCAACCGGACGCGAGAATCGGCTTTGATGCCCGTAGTCGAAACAGTTGATCACCGCCACACCGAAGGAAGGTCCACGATCTCGTTCCAGCTCCGCCTCTCGGGGTCCCTTGAAGCGAGCACGATCGGAGCAAGGGAGAACCGCGGCCGTGATGAGAACCGTCTAGGAGTTGTTACGAAACCATCGTGTTCCCAAGAAGGGGTAAATGTAGCCGTCGCGTCTGTTATTCAGACGGCAATCAGCCAAAAACAATTGCATCAACCAGCCGACTGATCGCGAGTGCATTGGAGAGCTCCGTCGACGAGCTCGGAATTTACAAGACGGGTTGTTGTCGCGCCTCGACCGAGCTTCGTTCTCGCTGGCTGTGAACGGATGGGCTGAGACGGTTCCGACTCCGTGCGGTCCTCGTTCCTCTGCGCGACGTTGCTCCATGTTGTCTCGAACGTCTCCCCGCGGAAAGATGCTCTACAACGCGCTCGACCCGGGAACGTCAGCTCATCGAAACTGACACGACTGCACCGCGTCGCCGATCCGCTATTCCAGCGGTGGCGGGAAAATCCGAAACCCGTTCCTCGATCCATCTTCCAGTGCCAAGTCTCCGATCCGCCTCTCCTACTCCCCACCAGAGGCAATCGACGCGGGGCTTTGGAAGTGGCGGTGGAGGGAACATCGATCTGACTTTGACGCTGACAATGATCGCATCTTTCATCTCCTCGCTCCCCGTCGGTTAGACCTCGTCGGTTTCCTCCCTCGTCGACCCCACCTCTGAAGAACTTGTTTTCGCTCCCTTTCAGGATTCCCGGGCCGGGATTCGCGAACTCGGGCATCGAGTCGAAACCCCGACTCGCAACGATGACACTTGACGGGTCCGTAGCGAGCGAAGAACCAGACTCGCGGCTCGGGACTGAGGAAACGAGCGAGTCGGGTCGGCGGCAGAATTTTCATTCTTCTCAGGTACGACTCGTGCCAGATAACAAGGTTCCGACGCGGAGCGCGCAAGCCACTCGAAAGCATGGCGAGCTGTAATGCAACGCGTCCGATGCGCGAGCACGCGAGCACATTTTCGGAGACCGAGTCCTTGGCCGGGTGCTCGGGAAAGCTTCCGTAAGCAAACGCTGCCGAGAGACGGCAACGCCGGCGAATTCCAAGACAAATCCAATCATCTTCCCCGCTCCCGTGCTCGTGCAGCAGCATTGCTTCGGTGGCCGAGGTCCCGACCTGAGCGAGAGAGGAACATACTAGGGAAAGGACTGAGACCGAAAACGGCCAGGTTCAACAGCCCGGCGGTCAAATACCAGGAAATCCGCCGGGATCGGCAACGGGAGAGATCAACGGCAGCAGAACCGGAGACGGGTTCGCCGCTGGCGCGGCTGTTGGGGCTCGCCGAGTGTGTCCACGACCGCTCGTCGAAGGCATCGCACACTTCCGGTGCACGCCCCTCTCTGCGGCACCGCGATCCCGTTCGCGGACGAACGAGCCGGCCGACCCGCTGCCTGCTTACATGGATACCTATCCAGTGAGCACTGGTTGGCGGCGCGGTGGTCTCCGGTCCAGATTGATTCTATTCTTGGAGTTGGACTCTCTGTTCTGTGCATTCCAAGTAGGATTTCTTGGCGAGGGGATGCCATCTGCCGATCCCGCCTCGCCCGCCGCTACCGTGGCTGGCCAGCCTTTCCAGGCGTTCGCGAGCCGAGCTGAAAGTCACCCTATGGTTCGATACAACCGTACAATACTTCACACCCATGAACCATTTCCAGGAAGTGCACTTTTGGATTGCATCCCTCGTTCGCGAGCAGAGCAGCGCACGCATCGCGCAAGAAAGAGTCGGCTGGAGGCATCGCTCAAGTTTCCCGGCCAGCTTTGCAGGTTTCGAAGGCGGACAGAGTCATTCCCAACTCGAGGGCGGTTGGTCCAAGCTCCGCGACCACAAGGCCCGTCGGTCGCGGGAACCGTCCGGCGCCAACGTTCACGCTCTCACATCTGGAAGGGTCCCCATCCTTTTTGGGAGCCGCTGCAGACGTTTGAGATGACCGAGCGATCGGCCACCGGTACCGAACGCCCTCACCACAGGTTTTTGAGGTCTCATCTGGAGAATCGAATGAAGCAGTTGAGAAACCGAACCGATCTCGCTCCGACGAACAACCGCACATCAAGAAGGAGGTTCTGTTAATTATTCCCCGAGAAGGAGCGGTGAGCCCCCATTGCGGGACCCGTTTGAGGTGCGGCCCAAGGAACAGAAGAGCTCGCCGCACCTCTCGATTCATCACACCCGGAAACCTACACCCGCGGCCGCACCGGGATGGCGGAGCGTTTTTCTTATCGTTTGCAAAGATCTGGTCACCGATCGGTTCTCTTGAATTCTACCAGAAACCCTCGGAACGAGCCGCCGACGAAGTCCACTGAAGGGTGTTCCTCGGAGGGATTCTCGGTCGTCCGCACGAAACCCGCGGAACGTTCCGACGGGTGGCGGGGCGCTGACCAGAGCGATGCATGGCAAGCTGTCGCGAGAACGCGCCTCACCGACAGCCCGGAATGCTCGCCATGACGACTTGTGAAAGTGACCTGGCTGACGGCGGTTAGCGCAACGGAACATGGATCATGCGAAACACAACGAAACTGAAACGGCTCGTGAAGGCTGCGCGTGCACAGCCCAACGGCGCTTTCAAGTCAACTTGACGGCCGTAATTATTCGATCGGAGTGTCGAGGAACAGCTTCTTCCCGTGCGTCGGAAGCTATCCCCCGACAGTTTCAACTAGAGCAAGCAATTAAAGGCTCACGCGCGTAGAAACGGAATCTCTACGGAGGGTGAATTGGGGCGCCACGGGTGGCAGACCTTGTGCTCTCAACGGTACCGTTTCTCGGGAGAGGGAGCGGCAGGAAAGCTGCCACCTGCGATGATATGTATCGATCGGGAGGGCGCAGGTGTTAGCGTTCACTCCCCTGAATGCTATGAAGAGGGGACGCTGGCAGCGGGATTTTGATCCAACGAGTCGTGCCCGCTCGAGGTATCGCCCAATGGTTTAATTTTGCTCTCGATCTGAGAGGACGGCCGTCGAATCTCAGGTCTGGAGCGCTCCATCCACCCAAATCGCGACATCGCGCGCCGGGAGACGAGTTCCGAGAGCTGCGCTCTTAGACCACTTCGCGGATGGAAATGCGTCGCCGGAGGACGTTTGCGAGGGGGTCGCATTCGTCGGGTGCAGCTCGAAGTCGACCCTGAGGACGGACGCGAACACCACCTGTTGCGCCCGCGTCGAATCGAAAACGCAGTAAAAATTGAGATTTTCGCAAAGTCATGATCGCTGTTTCGGCGGATTTTTCGGTCGGTGAGGTCTGCCCCGCCACTGCGGCCTCTGGAAAAATCTTCCGACGCCGAGTGGAAAATTGAGGGATTGTTGTCAATAATGAGCGTTGACGTGATTTGTAATCTGGTCAGCTGTGCTCAAACGAAGGACGTCGGCCATGTTTTCATGACAATGTGACCGCGTTACAGATCATGGGCGAAGCCGTTAACTGCGACAACGAGAAGGACTCCAATTCGAGCGGTAGACCGAACAAACAGAAACGAAATTACGCGTCTCGACTGCCAACTTCAATTCGCGGCCGGAATCGTGGCTGACTCAATAAACCGCTCCGAGAACTCCGAAAATGGGAACCGGCCGCCCAGGATCCCACAGTTCTCCACTTTATCGACGTCTGACCGCTATTCCGGCGGCGAGCGAGTTCCGGCCGTTCGTCCCTCTCGTCTCGCTGCGTTTGACACACATACTATACCGATCCGAGCATGCGATAGATTTGATCGGAGCCAACAATCCGGAGAAACAAGCGATTAATCACAACCGTCGTCACACGCGACAATTGAAACGCCAGCTCCGCGCAACGTCCAGTCGAAAACAGGGGGACCTCACGCAATTTCGCGCGAGGTCACCAGGATGAGGGTCAAGGCCACCGTGCTTTCTTTTTGACGGCCGCTTTCTGACCTGTTCGTTCGGCTTCATCATCATCGTCGCCGTTTTGCCATCAACATCGTCGCGTTCCGAGCGAAAGAACCGATCCGGAAAAGCTAGTAAATATGAATCGCGTGCATGAATGGCGTATGTTTCCCGAATGTGTCTCCGACGGAGTAGCGGGAAGCAACAGAGCGTATGTGTAGTACTCGCGGGAACATATGCGGATCGACTTTGTCGACGGTCGCCACCGTGTGTGTCAAGTGTCCTTTCGGTGAGCGGAATCATAATGAATGAATGAATCAAATCATCGATAACCCGCGCAGCTCCCTTCGTATGATCGAAACCGTCGGGATAGAGCTTCCTATGGGATTCCTCAACACCTTCTCCACTGACACTGGCCGTTTCGTTCAGGAGCCACCTGCGCCTCATCTGAGCAGTGCTTCCAACACGACGAACAAATCCGAAATCAGATTTTTCTCCGGTTGGGCAACCGAAGTACGGAACGGTTCCGACACCACGGCTGGCCCCCGTATCCGGCACGAAGACCCCACGCTGTATGCGCACCCCCGATGAAAACGAGCCCCATTCGAATCTGTCAGAGCACCCACCTGTTACCGTCGGTTCGATGCCGAGCCCGGCTCACCGCCGTGCCCCAAAAGTTGAGAGCACACTCACAACAAGAAAAGTCTCACCTCACCGTTTCGGAACGGGGGAGAATAATGAAAAGTATCCGAAGCGTCACTGGGTCGGAACTGGAGTCGAACAACTGTGAAGGCCGTCGATAATGCTTTCACGGAGTTTTTCGAACGCTCCACTTTGTCGGCGCTGCCGGAATTCTGCGGCCGCGGCAGTGGACGTCAATGTGGAACGAGCGCCGGTCCCTTCTTTTGCACCGGATCACCGCAGCGGCGCGAGCAGCGGCCGCGGCAGTAGAACAACCAGTCAGACGTTCCACCGATCGACCACTAGCTCCTCCGCCGGAGCCGCCAGAACCAAAAACACCACAGCAGCGGACCGCGTCATAGAAGGGTGATACTTTTTGTGGTACTTTTGTAACAGCTAGAAGATCAGTGGTAAATATGTCAGTCGTCGCTGTCAGTAATCAGGCGCTTGAGAGCGTCGTCTGCTCGGGAGCGCGTGGAACAGCTGAAAACTCCGGGATCCCGCCCGGTGTGGCTCGATTTCGGAATAATCCCGAGAGATGAGACCACATCTCGTTTTGGAGATGAGTCAGAACCGCGGGCGAGATCACCGAGCAGGGTGGACGTCTCCAAGTTCAGAAGTGTCGGACGCACAAACGCCACGGTTCGCAGTCGGCCCGCGTCAGTCCAAAGCGAGAACTTCGTTTGTCCTGATCCTGGGATCGATGCAGGTCGTTTGTGTGGAAAATTTCCACTGGAAATGCTCCCGTGTTCGAATCCCGGTGAATGTCTTCCTTGAAAGGATGCATACTGCCGTCCGTCCACGGAAGATCTTGCAGGCAAAGGCGCCTCTGGGATTCCGCTCGGATGCGCGTAACGATCACGTTCATCACGGGATCCCTTAGATCAGGCCGCTTCCTTCGACTCCGATGATATTTTATCGGGATAGAGAACGGTGGAGGGAATTGCCGCCCTCCCACTCCGACATGACTTCGACGAAACGATCAATCCACCCGCCGATCCTCGTAGATGTTCTGGGCCGAAAATTCCGTCTGTCATTTCACATGGTTGGGTCGGTTGTGAGTTCTGCTCGTCCCTTCCTGTGCGAAGGAATGGTCGCCGGCAAACCATCACACTATTCCTTCAGTTCACCAAGGCTCGTCTGGTTCTCTCCGAGGCTGAGGTTGAGCGGTAACCTCAACCTGCGCGCTCCAAGTGAGTGCTGCGATGACCTCAGAGAAACAGAGATCATTCAGCTGTCTCATTTCTACAGCGACGTCTGTGCATAATAGAGCCCGAGGGAGCCCTGAAGCGGGTTGGCAGTGTTTGTTGAAGAAATTCCCCTCGGAACTCCCCATGGTCTGCTACCCAGAAGGAGAACGAAACGGATCCAGGAAGTCATGCGGGAGCGAACACTTGATTTGCGTGAGTCGGTCTGAACACCTGGTCAGGTTATCGATGCAAAACGTTCGTTTCCTCTAGATCCGAAGTGATTACACTCAAATGAACGCGACTTGCCGACGCCTAAGCGGGACTGCTACTTCCACATAACTCGAAATAGACTTCCTTGTTCGGAGGCTGCTGATCGCGCCAGCTGAGGAGATCGAAGCGCAAGCGAACAGACGCTGAGGACAGGAGGAGCTCGCGAGGGACCGATCGAGGGATATGCTGCTGATCGTGATGTCGGTTTCAGCTTGCACAGGTTGTAGACTTCCGAGTTGGGAAACATTCAGTGCACGAAGCGAACATCTGCTGATTCCACGAGACGATGACTTGGAAAGCACCGAATTTAGCATCAGAGCCCTCTTGTCCTTCTCACAGCCGGCCCGGCTGAGGTCTTCGAGATGAGGACACGCGGGATCAGCTCCGAGAATCCCGAACCCTTTTCCGAGCGAAAAACCCAGACGGGCGACTCGCGACGATCCGTTCCGTCTTCATTCGCGCAGCGCCAGTAACGCTCCGCAGTTTTTCTTCACAAGCCATAGTTGATACCCAAGCAGCTTCGTTGAGAGGGAAGTCGTCGGTCCTCGTTTTTTCTCGGAGGAGAGGAATTCTCTAAGAGCATCTGAATCGTTCGGCACTCGGTAGTGCTCTCGCTTCCGTCAGATTTGGGCTGAGTTTCCAGCTTCCAGTAGCTGGCTGAATCATGAACCCGCTACATAAGGGTGTTGCATTCCTCCCAGTCTCGAATTTCGAGCCTCACGTTAAGCGCTCCGAATCGACGGCTGACAAGCCCGGCTCCGTAAGTCTCGTTGAAATCGTGTTGGATCACCAGGACTGTCTTTGAATTTCGAACCATTGAATGCTGGGACTCCTCGAGACCTTATGATTTCCTAGAGGGGCGATCGCGTTCAGTCGCAGCACCGGGCCCGAGCTAACTGGATGATCGAGCGAATCGAATCCACTGCAAAGGACCATTCATGGTCGGAAGCGCCTTCAGAACGGCCCTTGATCGCTTTCCTCCTTTCGCTGGGGACGGTTCTTCCCAGTGGATGGAGACGCCGGCTCCGCGGTGCTCCGCGGAGTCTGGAGCATCGTCTCCTTGCGCAACATCTGACTTCGATATCTCCGTTGTCAGAAGCATCAGACGTCGAAGTCCCTCACTCGCCATTCCTTGAACATGGAGATGCCCTCGCGTAGGGACCAACTCGTAGGTCCGACCAAGGACGCCGAGCCGGTCCCTGGTCATGATCTGCGCGAGGCGGATCCCGACCCCACTCGGTGACGAAATCGTTTCACTTCCTCGGAACTTTCGGCTGCTCCGTTTTGCAGAGTTTGCCCATCTCAAACATTCCCAAACGCTTGGGAATCTCGTGGGACATGAATGTGGAGTCCTCATTCACTGGGGCGTGGCCAGACTGCCTCCCAAGAGGGGGCAGGGAAGACAGATTTTTCCCCATCAACGGCCTACCATTGTGAAATTGTCGGAAAATTGAGTGGCTCGTCCGAACTCAGATGGTCGAAGTTCGGATGACTGTGGGCCCTTGTAGATACGCCATTCGTTTGTTCGGAGGGCGAGGAAGCCGCGATACGTTTGCGAACCTTCCCAGAACCTATGACTCTGGCGGGTGTTTTCTCCAAATGACGTTTTTCCTCCGATTGGGCTAGACACATGCTAGAGAGACCATGTTGAAAACTTCCGCGCCACATCATTCGAAGCTGACAACTCTCACTGCCCCTCAAGGTGTCCGTACGAGAGAATATAGCCGGAGCACTATTCCACGCTTCATGGACCAATCTGAACACACGATGCAGTTGAATAAAGCAAAAACTTATCCTACTAACGTGATTCCGCGTGATCACGGCTACCGTCAGGCGGCGGCATCCTCAGAGGGGGATGAGGTCTGCCGCGCGGTAAATACCATGGAAATGACCGCGACCAACTCACTGTCGTAACAGCCCGAACCCGCGACACCAAAGAGGATCCCCATCAGTTGGCCCTGGATAGGTCGCTGCGGAAAAACCGCACGTCGGACGGTTGCGTCGGGACGTTTGACAGTGATCTTTTGCGACGGCTTCTGGTGATCTCAACTCGCTTTCGGAATTCATTTTAGACCCGTGCTCAGACTCTGATGTGGAGACCCTGACTTCACCATCAATTCAATCTACTACTGTGCCCAAAGAAGCTCCGGCGCAATAATCTAGTTTTCAGCCGCATCACGCGTCTGTGAACATCAGTCGGTTCAGTGGAGGGTGGTTTCAAGCTGGATAGCTTTTTCGCTCGAAGGAGCAGTTGCTCCGGAGGTCAACTTGGATAGGACGCGCGCGAACCATGTGCGACTAGGCCGCTATTACACATCGTTCGATCGGGTATTTACTGACTGATGAGTGGGTCTTCCGATCGGGATGGTTTCCGCATTGTCATCTCCCCCTGGAAGCTTCGTTTGCTGAGCTTTTTCGCCGCTGCCGGCCAATTGTCTGGTCGGCGCAGATCGAGAGGTTGAACCCGTGGTCGGTTCGACGAGATATTCGTTTGTCACCGCTGCACGTGGCAAACGTCGACAGTGGACCACAGCGTGCTCGTTGCCCCCATCGAGCTCCTGAACACACTCGAGAAGATGTCCTACATTCGCCGAGAAGAGCCGCAGTCTCGAGTTGAAACCCCAACCCACGAGACACCGAGTGTTTTCCATCTTCTACGTCCCCTCCTCTCGGCGCGACAGTGTTTCCAGCTTGTTGACCAGTTCAGCGGGCGAGCGACCGACCGACATCACGAACTCCGTTTCGCGCCGATCGATGCTTCCGGGAGCCGCCTCGCAACACCTGCTCTGTAGCGTGACCTCGGAAAGAGCTCTCACTCCACAAGTTGACAAGCTGAAAAGCCGGGTGTGGAGGTTGCCCGCGGCTCCGACCGTTGCGACAATGTCTCGGCACGGAGACGAGTGGTCTAAGCGACGGAACCCCCGCTCCGATCGCTGCCCTACGACGATTCCGAGTTTCGATTATAGCCAGCCTGAAGCCCTCGTGGCTTCGGAGAACGATGGAGTGGATATGGGAACTCGTGGCATCGAATGTGTGTGCCAACTGGCAGCATACGCGAGCCGTTGGAAGCGGATCGAGGGACCGGCGGAACCCGGGCTCGGGACGCACTAGTTTTGTTCGAGCGAAGCCTCGCTGCAGCTAATCGGCCTTGGGTCGAATTTCAAAACTAGCGCTGTGTCCTGAGGCGACGGGGAAGTAATTGTGCGGTCCGGCGCTCTCCCAGATGCCGAAACTGCAGCGACGACAGTCAAGCGGTGATGGAATGCGTCTGTTGTTTGTTTGCCCGAACGCGTGTCTGTGCGCGGACGAGGACGAAGGAGCTTAGCTCCTAGAGCTGGGAGAAGTCCTACTCGAGTGCGATCGGGACTGCAACGACAGAATCATGTGGGGATTGAACGCGAAGAAAAAATTGCCAAAACCGTGAGCTCCGTGCGGAGCCGATTTGCAACGGCCGAGTCCAGGAACTGGTCTCCCTGACGTTTCGAGGCCCCGGCGTGGGGAATCCGGGAAAGGAAACGCCTGTGCGACAACAAGGCCGGTTGTCCCGCCTCGAGCTGGAACCTCCGACCAGGGTCCATATTCGGATCCAGGAGGGGGTTCCCGCGTTCCTCCCTCCCTCTATTCAAGATCCTCGACGCTGCAGGGCAAACCACAGGATACCGAGGGGGGTCACTAACGTCATTATTTTCCGACATCAGGAGTCGGGATCCAGCGGCACGACACGGTAATGCTGCTCAGGTCGGTTCTCAGATGGCGTTCCTGGGGCCGGTGCTCTCCTGCGCAAAGCTCGTCACGAAGTCGGGGGAAAAGATGGATTGACTTCGGGATCTGTTCCGATTCATGCGAAATCCATCCGGGTCCGCGAGCGTTTCTATCGGCAGGGATGAACGCCCGACAAGAGTTCGGACGTCGCTTTCTGCATCGGAATCATGGAATGGATACAGCGAGGAATTTGCTCGGAATTTCAGATTCTGCAGGATTCGGTTTTCGGTTTGATGTCATATCGAACGGCGAGCCCGGTTCCCTCGGTCGGCGGTAGGCGTTCTGCGGAGCCGCCGTCGCTTTTTATAGCCGGGAAAGTCGAACAAACGCGCTGGAAGGTAAGCCCTGCAACAAGCGAGCGAGCGTGCTCGCTCGCTGGGCCGACATTCCGCCTCGGCACTACAGTTCCCTCGCGCTTCCTCATCGCAAATCCGTCTGTGCAGTTTTCCTTTGTGCGTCTCCACAGGCTCCGTGAGGATTTTCAGCACTTACGGCAGAACTACCTTCTGCTGACGCAAACTTCAAAAACCTCTCAAACCCTGTCACCGGAACCTCGTCGAGGGATTGCCGGGTGAGCTCGCGTCTGCATAATTAACCCTGCGTCGCGTGATTGGGAAATAATTTGGATGGTTGAGCTCTCGCGAGTTCGCCGCGGTCTGGCCTTCGGACGACGACAACGCCGCCGCCGCCGCCGACGACGACGACGAAGATGTTAACCAATCTAATGAACTGTAGAGGAGAAAATCACGCGGAGATCTTCCATAGAAACGTCATTAGAGGACGTCTGCATGCAACTCCCTCTCCTGCAGCGTCCGGAACCTGTCCCGTACTTAACAAGAATCCCCTAATCCCCGGCTTGCTGCGGGAATTCGTTCGACGTCCCGGTGGAGCCTGAACAGGAAGAAACGGCCTCGGCGTCGGGAGAATTCCGCCGATAGAAAGTGGACAAAGGAGTTGCGCGGTCCGGCTGTGGGGGGAACTTCCCGGCCACTCGTCCGGCGTTTATTCAGCGAGGCTAATCAAGCCATCAAACACAGCACTTGGAGCAAGTTTATCGTCCAGCCCCGTTCCATCGGCGGTATGGCAAGCCTACGGCCGAGCTGGCGGCCGGCGCGGCGCGGTCTTCCTCCGCGAGCCGACTCGTGACACCCGGCTGATAAGGTATTTTAGGACCTCGCGCTGTTCTGCCCAGCCCCGCCGATCTCGCTCCTCTGGTGCGCCGTGTGGACCAGCAGAACCTTGACAATCCAAATATTCAGACACTAGTTTGAAGGGGGCGAGGCGAGGTCGGATTCGAGTCTCTCGACAAGAGCTCGCAACATGCGCATCCAGAAGCTGCATTTGAATTTTTCGCGAGAACGCATAGCGCTTGATCCGGGTTCTGTTGCTTGTAACTGCATAAGTACGGCAGCCGTTTTGCATCATTGCTTCCGACGGCGGCTGCTGCTGCGGCCGCGGCGCATACATATAAGCCCGAGCTCGATTCTTCTGCGAGCGCCGCGCCGCCCTCCCCTCGCACGGCCGACGGCGAGCGCAAGGTAAGTGAATCAGAAATCAAGTCAATAAGTCCCCGATCCGGATGAGGAACCCCTCGAGCGCGGAAGTTATCATCAAACTCGGGGCACGACCTCGCCGCGGACAGGGTCATCAGGTGAGGAATGAAACCGCGGAGGTCCCTCCGATTCAGATGAATTCCACAGATGTTCGCTCCCAAAGCCGCGTGAATGTGGACAGGAGTCTCAATACAACGAGCTGATGGAGGGAAACTAGACTCCCGTGTTTGGACCTCCAGCAGACACCGGATTCTCCACATGATTCATCGACCTTCGAGACTGATTCGAAGGCAGCACCGTGCTTACTGGTGCGGAGTATGAATATTCCGTGCATATTCGTCTAGAGTGGAGATATGTATGAATGTCAGGCATGTTCTGTCCAACGGGAACAGGGTTTCCAGATCCGGCGGCACCAAAAGCTCTCAGAATGTTTGATGTCATCTCAAGATGATCATCGAGCTCTCGGAACAGGTCCTCACCTCTCAGATTATGTCCTGCGCTCGATCGAATTGCGTTCCGATATGGGACAGAGTTTGGAGCTGAGCTGTCCTTGGCGAAGCAAGCTCGCTCCCTGGAGTCACCTCACAGACCGCCGATTTGGGCACATGCCGTGAATTTGGATAATTCCGCGACTCATAAGATTCGAGTGAGGAGCCGTGTATGCACTCGGAGTCCGAAAGAAGCTTGCGCCGAAATGCGGTGTGTTATTTGAGACTTCTGAATGGTCCTACCCTGCCAGGAATATCTGTCTTCTCTGTGAACGATACTCTCGTGGAGGATCCACGGGATGAGGGGGTTTCCAGACCCCGAAAAGGAACGGGTGGGTTGGGCTCGGGGTCGTTCGGAAGTTCGGGCTCCGACAGAGCCGAACACAAATAGCTCGTCTGTGGTCGTCCGGCAGGGGTGGGGGGAGAGTCGGCAGAATGCTCGCCTTTCTCGGTGGTGGGAATCCCCCTTTCCGTGGTCCCCCCTCCGAAAGCATCTCTCCTCGTTGCTTGGCAGGTGCAGAAAAGGAAACTTTCAAGCTGACGGTTCCCCCCGTTCGTCCAGTCGGCCGGGCACCATCACGGAAGAGTGAGTCAAAACGCGAGGTCCGCTGACGAACATGCGTGCGATGAATGGACGAACAGGTCCGAAACGTGTCCTTCATCGACACTCCAATGCTCTGTTTTCGGCTGAACCTCTCAGCCAGCCCTCAGGAGTGTCCCGGAATCACCTTTCGGTATTGCTTCAGTAACACTCCCTATCGCCTCGCAAATCCCATTGCGGGCGGTGGGCTTGGGTCTTAAGATGGTTCAGATTTAATTCTGATGTAAATTAAATCTTTTTTTTTTACCACCTAAGAAATTTTGTTGTCCTGGCCGGGGATCGAACCCGCGATTGCTAGCTTGGCGTGGCACCCAAGGCGTTGGTTTATGCCACACGGCCAACGGACCGGTTGACACTCCAATGCATCCTTAGTATTTCCATCCTATTTCATCTAGGCGGACCATGCTCCATGCCCTTGGCCCGAGAGTGGGCCGAAGGAGTCCTCCGGTGGAGTACTTCTGGCGATGAACGTTCTAGAATCTCTTCGACAACCACATCTCGAATCGGACGGATACGGTCGACTGTCTCTCTCAGGTCCCGTTGTCGAAACGACCCACTTGGCCGTTTTTTGGAGAGATTCCCGAGGTGGGAGGACCGAGGAAAAAGGAGATCAAACGACGACAGAACTGCGAAGATCGCGACAGTCGACTCAAACGTTCACTTGCATCAAGTGCTCGTACATGCTATGCCTGTTCCGTCATCCTGGGCTCCACCTCCCCGCCCGGCCTCTCCCAGTTTTTTCGCCATCCCTTTACTTCGCGATGCTTTCGCTTCCATTCGGCGCCCCCCCTCTGACCCTCTTTTTCCCACGGCTGTCAAACCAGCCTTACCTCTTGTTGCCGATCGAACTTTTTTTGCGGGCTCCTTCGACGCACGGACTCGGTTCCTCACGACCAAACAATCGACGAAGCGGAGGCTCCGTCGTCGCGCCCTTCCATGCTCGTAGACTGGTCTGACTCGTGCAGTAGGCTCGTCAGCGAGACTGCCCACCAGAATTTGGAGCGCGGTTTGGGATTAAGAAGCCGCTTGGAACACGATGCAAGGCTGGACTTCGATCTGCATGGTAGGGAACGAGTTATCCACCCTCAACGACGACCGGAGGTCCACACCCGC
Organism: Phytoseiulus persimilis; assembly: GCA_037576195.1. Taxonomy (NCBI): domain Eukaryota; kingdom Metazoa; phylum Arthropoda; class Arachnida; order Mesostigmata; family Phytoseiidae; genus Phytoseiulus; species Phytoseiulus persimilis. The sequence continues at coordinate 6,361,807 of CM075101.1, read as the reverse complement.
GATCTGGAGGGTAGGGGGGGGGGGGGCAGCGGATTCCTCAGGGGAGCTGAAGGTTTCGACAGACCTTTTGGGAAGGAGGGAGCAGAGCGCTTCGGATGAACGACAGCGAGCCCAGCTCCCGCCGATGGGAGCACTTTTACGACTCCAGCTCGCTTGCGGTCATTCTACGCCAACGGTGGATTTCTTCACTCTCTCTCTCTTCCTCCGTTTCCTTCCTCCTCTCCCGATCTGAGCTCGAGTTCCGACCGACTTGACGCGCTGCTGTGAGCGGTTTGCTTTTCGAATAAACGAAGCGTCGGGGCGATAGCTCGAGCTGGAGCTCATTCGCGTTTGTTCGACCCTTGTACACCTTTGTCGAGGAAGGACGGAGTTTCTGTTGTGAGCTGAGCTGAGCCAGCCACGAACGGAGCTAAGGACAAAGAGGAAACAAACCAAGCCAGCAAGGAAGCAATCAGATTCCCGCAGACGGCCGCGAACCTTTCGAATCCTCGTGGACTCGCCCAGATTCGCTGCTCGGGAGTTTGCGAACTTCGGTGGGTCGACTCAGTTTGTTTGTCCGTCCGTCCCCAGAGGAGCTTACGACGAGTCGATCGAGTGAGCGGATGAATAAATGAGTCAGCGAATACTGCGCTCCGACTGAGTTCTAGTCCTGAACCTGAGCCGTTGGTCGTTTCTGGACCGAGAGCGGGGAGGAAGGGGGCTGCAAAGGAACACCTATCGATCGGCTGGACTCCGCCTGCTCGATTGTTCGGGGTCTTCAGAGAAATCGACCTCCAGACCAGCGACCGGGCGGGAACTCGGCCGAAGCACGAGCCCGATGCGGGAGAACATCCGATGGGACGTCGACAGCTGCTCTTTCCTGATCTCTGCTCCCGATCGCCGCCGCTCTATATTTTTGCTTGAATGGAGAGCACAAGGCAGGTTGTCATGCGCTCGTTTTTCGCTCCGTCATCTTCCCTCTCGAACGGCGGCGGCTGAACGGCGCCGAAGTTTTCAGCGCTTATTTCCTATCCAATCAACGCTGTTATGATCAATGATTCGAATGAGCGGCAATGTGTTGACGGTTGTTCTGTTCCGAAACTTCGATCGGGCGATCCAATGAATGCGCTTCAGCTGATTCGGATGACAAACAGTGAAGCGATAGCAGTTGGGCTTTGCCTCCCGAACCGCCGCAGAGTGTCGGAAGGTTATCTGGGCAAGATCTGGAGGCCGCTACCGGTTGGGGCGGCTCCAATTGGCGAATGGGTTCTCGTCGTGGAGGAATTCACTCATTCAAGGCAAGAACGGATGGTCTCGTTCAGATGTAATAGCCGCGGACTGAGCTCAGCGAGAACGACCGATTACACACTCGAGCACTCTGGAGCAACGAAACGGGAGCAGGCTGTCGAGTCTCGGCCAAACCGTCAGCGAGGCGTGTCGCGGAACAAAACTTCCCAAGTTTGGCTGGTCATAGGGAGCCAATCGGGTGGGATAGCATGTATTCGTTGCCCTCACGGAAACGAGCAGATAGTTAACTTGTTACTTTGCCGGCTCTCCAAATCGGTTTCACTCGGAAGACGACCTGGCTGCGACAATTCGTAGCTGCCGCGATCCGGAAGATGGAGCGAGTGAGTACGGGTCGCGCAACCCAAAGGTCGTGCCGAACGAGGACGTGTCGATCCAAGGGGTCGCAGTTCATTTTTCGAGAGAACTCGTGCCCTCCCCCTACCTCCCATCTCGTTGCCTGGAATCGAAAACACCAGCACAAGTGCTCGGCGGCGAACTCCCACTAGCTCTCAACTACGCGTGCCCTTTTTGTTGTCATCGTCATCGACGACATTAAATTTCGAGTTCGTTCAAGGTCGTCTATTCACTAGTTTGCTGGCTAGAAAGATTCTGAGTGGTCGCGTCGTTCACTTGTCGAAGACAAACCCTCTCCCAAGGTTATTCATTCGCGCATTCAGAAGCGTCCTTGTCTTCCTTGTTCTCATCCCCCTCGCGCATTCTGTCTGTTTGGAGTGTACCACTCAACGAGACTCCCTTTTCCCTCATCTGGAGCTCCCAGCGACGAAAAACGGCCGTCGAACCCCTCCTCAGCGCCGCGATGTCCGCAACCGTCCCGACACTCCGGATTCAGACCTGAAATCAACGAAATAAGCCGAGTCCTCGAGTGCCAGCCAATTGCGAACCGAGAACCATCTGCACCGGGCCCTCGCGGAGCATATCGGTTGTGGAAAATGCTGCAGTTGGCTCGAGTGTTCGTCCGGTGAGAGAACAAGATAGAAGCGAACGAATCGCGCTGAGGAGGCGGCGCAGGTTGACTAAGTGTTGACTGCGGAGTCGTACGACTTCAATTTTCCTACGGCATTGTTCTCCCGCTCAGACTGCGATAGCAGCAGCTATATTCGCTCCTCCACCTGTAGCTTGCCGGGCTGTTGTTTTACACGCTGCAGGTGTTTGCAGGTGTTGTCCTCGATTCAGCCCGTTCCCGGTGACTCGCTTCTGTTTCAACATCAACGAGCGGCTTCATGTCGTCGCCTAATTTCGTCGCTGCAGGCATCGTCTCTCCGTTATTTCAGTAAGGAGATCCGCAAAAAGCTCCCTTCCGTCGGTTTTCCTCTGCATGTGGATTCATTTATCGCGTCAAGTCGGGAAGTTTGCTTTGGCTGCTTTTTCGTTCAGCCGACTTGTCGGTCACCCGACTGAGAGGTGCCGCGTTCTATTCTTCGTCGGTGCCCATCATGCTGAAGCTTCCAGTGAGGCCAAGCGTTAGATTTTCCTTTGTCGCGTACAAAACGCTTGATCTCATTAACGGCGACGACGACAGCGGCGATGATAAGCAAAGAGCCGCGAGGGAACGCCTCGTTTGAGTATGCAATGGGCCGCTTCTCCAGTCGATGAACGCGCGTGGAGCTCTTCGCCCCCCCCTCCCCGCCGCCTGCAGCTTGAAGTAGACATGGCTGCGCAACCGATCACGACCGAGTCTCTTCGAAAGCGTGTCTTCCGGACATCGTCAAGAGAGACGCGTCCACGTCGAGATCGCGATCTCCCGCCTGGGTGCCGCGTCGAGCCTTGCGAGGAAATGAATTCGCTCCCAGCCGAAGTGTAGCCGGCCGGCTACTCGTCTCTGTCGAGGCACAAGCGAGCAGGATCACAACAAACCGTTAAGAGTCGTGACTTGCTCGGAGGAAGCGAGATCGCTGGATGACTTCATCACTCGCCCAAGCCGAGTGACTCGGCCGGCGGACATCGTTAATGAGGAGGGAGAGATGGCGAGTCCGCTCCAGGCCGTTGCGTGAGCGGGCGTGGGGGAGGGGTATCTGGTCCCTGTCTTCGCCCGGAAAAGTCCACGCCGGAGCAGCAGAGGAACCTTCGCATGCGATTGAACTCGTGACGGTGGTCACTCAATCCCGACGGGATGGACTACTGTTTCGATCTCGCCTCCCTCCCCCCTCCGCAACGAGTCGGCTTTGGAAGGTTGTGGGGGGAGCCGATGCAGCCCGCTTAGTCACCCCCTCCCCCTCCCCAGACCGACAACGTAGGTGTATTCCAGAGACTGTGCCTCTCTCCCACCACCGGCTACAGTCGCGAAATTCTGCGGCTCGCGAGGTTAATCTTGAAAAAGGTGCAATCCTCAGCTAATTCATCAAGGAGTTCAGCCGAGCAGATCCGCGCCTGCCGGGGCCTCGTTTCGTTGCTTTCCGCGGTTCAAAAGTGCGATCCGCATCGATGCGGAGCAAGAAGTGAACCGCTCTTACCCACCGGATAGTCCCTGTGGTTCTGTTCGCAGGAGCCTGAGAAGAGGATAACGTGACTGCTCCCATGAGTCATTTGACTAGTTCCGCAGTCAACGATCTGGTACGACGATGCATTAAATGGAGACATTCATGATTGTCAGCACTGTCAGAGTTTTATGGTCGCGTTCTTCTCCTGAAACCCGTCCTTCCCGCAGGCTGGCTTTTTCCCTCTCACGATATCGTCTCTTGAGATAAAATCCTTGGTGTGCGTGACCTTGCTGTCCGAAAGGAATCCTCGGTGTGCGTGACCTTGCCCAGTTCACCGACGAATCCACCTTAGCTCCCGGCCGACTCCGCGAGGTGCTTCGGAGAAGCATCGATTAGGACTGAAGCTTCTTGGGACTCTCACTCCAGGCTGATTTTTCAGAGCGGCCACTCGAGAGGGTTTCGAAAGTCGCCCCGCACGGAGCAAAGCAAGGACCCTCCCGACGCAATTTTCCGGGACAGCACCCGTATGCGTACTGTCCGGCGAGACATGCAGCATTCATCATCCGTGGTTTCTTGGCACCAGCTTCCTTGGTTCGTGCAAGTGGAGAGCAGGCCTTGGCTGATGAAAGACCTTATCAGTATAATCATAATATTCAGTCGAACTCGACTATGCGACAGACTAGGATGCTCTTGGACAGCGTCGGATACCGAAAACGCGCACGCAATCAACATATGAGCTCACTCCAAGCCCGAAGTGGGAAGATATTCCAGAACGTTGCCTACGTCGAGCGTTATTGCCGCGTCGCTGGAGCCGCTAACTTGCGTCTCTGCCGGGGCCGTTTCTCTACGTGTCACGCGCTCGAAGCTTGCCACAGGGGACGAATTTTTTTCCTCCCTCGGCCGTCTTCTGAATTGTCCCTCGAGCGGGGCCCGCTGTCCAACAAGTAGAGGAGCGCCAGCTTCGTTGGCGGCGATCATCGCAAGTGGTCCTCATGGAGGCTCCGAGCGCTGGCAGTGTTGAGCACGCGGCGCCTTCATCGATTCATCGTTTCCTCGATCAATTTGTGATTTCATCGACGACAGAACGTGTTTTCCCGGCTCTGAGGCTGGCATTTTCCTCCTAATTCATTAAATGAGCTCATGATTCTAGTTTCACGCCCACAGAACCAGCGAGTTCGAGCAATCGGTGGAACCCGGCCAACGAGCAACTCCATCCGGAGCATCCGAATGCGGAGGATGTTCCGCGGACTCATCGTTTACAACGGGTTATCGTCCGGTTCCCCTGCCCCCACGCTTGGTTCGAAGCGCCCTCGGCCAAGAGGTTGGCGTTGACTACGTTCCATCAGGATGCTTGTCCGCGGTTTGCTACTGGCTCTGCTGTCGCTGAGGAGCTGCTCGATGGCGTCGTTCTGAGTTGATGTCTCGAGGGCATCCGACACATCAGAAGACGGCCGCTCCTTCTCTGATTGATCGGACCCTGATCGAGGTCTCTCGAGCGGGAGGGTCTTCTGCGACAGCGGTGACGCCTCAAGGATTTGGAATCGGGTCCATGCTGCCCGTTCCTTCCTGTCGAGACGAACCGAGCGGAGAACCATCCCTGCTAGTGACTACCCCGCTTCCGGTTCCTATTAGCCTGACAGGGTCCGAGCCCCTCGGCCTGACGGAGTGGCCGACGAAAGCGATGGTGACAGTCATAAAACCGAAAGGAGCCTCCAGTACGAACTGTCCATGTTGAGTTTCGCGGCATCTCTCTGTAGGACCTGTGTTCGGCGGATTAGCGAGGCCGACAAGTCGAATAGTCGCAGGCCAGGACACGAGTTCAAGGCACTAACCGAGCAGCGGAACTTCGAGAAGACTTCCTCGCCTCCTCCGTCGCCTCAAGGGCTCACTGGCCATCATCAGCCGACCGACCGACCAACCAACCGATATGAGAACTCAAGTTCCTTGGCCGGAGTCTCGGAGGGCGCCCAACGTGCGGTCATCCCACAGACCCCCGATCTGTGGAGGCGCAATCTTTCGCTCCTCCGTAGTTCACTTTCAAGTTTCTCTACCTGTTCCTCCCATTTAATAATTCACTGTTTGATTTGAAGGGTGCGGGCTGAAGCGAGTCCGCGAGATCCGCGGTGGGAGCGATTGCAGTGGGAGGACACGGCGATTCCCAGAGGCTCCATTCGACTCCCATCCATGGCTGACTGCTGGATCATCTGAACATACGATCAGGTAAAAATGAATGATCCACCTAGTTACGGGCAGCAACTTAGAGAGCCCATATCGACGCCGATCAGACCGGCCGACCTCGTCGATATCCCCTCGATTGAACGGTGTCGATGGATTAATGAGCGGCCGCGACCCTCCAAGAAGCTCCTCCGGATGGCGTCTCAACGATTACGACGGCGGTGGCAGAAAGCGAACGTGCAACACTCTAACGGCGCGGCCGACGACGAGAGGTCATCGAGTTGCGCCCCGGGCAGTCATTTGTCCTCCAAACGTTTCCGCGGTGCGATCTCTCTGTCGTCGCCAACACTTCCCGCAAACTCGGGGAGGCCGCCCTCGACCGAGACTCTTAGTCTTCTCCACCGTTGGGGACAGGACCCCCGGCCGTGCGAGTGCTGCCGTCAGCTGGCGGAATCGGAAACGACAACAGATCCCGCCCCGACCACTCGACACTGAGCGACCAGGAACGGTATCAACAGACTCGAAGTTGGATAGCGCTGATTTCGTGCTCACCCCTCCGCTACCAGTCCACCTGTTGCGACGGCAGCTACGCGGCCGTCTGTGTGATCGAGCTAAATAGTTCGATGATAACGTCAACTGCAACGACGAAGACAACAACGTCGACTACAGCTGAAGATAGATGCTGGGGGAAGGTTCAGCGGCATCGATGGCATGTGGGACAAAATCAACAGAACGGCGAGAGCGATCGGGAGAACTGCTGCAGCAGTGTTTGCGGCCGCTACGTCGACGTCGTTGCCAGCGACGGCAACGACAACGAGGACAATAATGGCTTTGATCACGACGACGAAGGCCTCACACTGAAAGCAGCAACGGAACCGCCCTCGGTGCGAGTGACGACGAGGGTGGTAAAACCCTCGGCGCCATCAACCAGCTCGGCGACAGACTCAAATCTCATTACCAATCTCGACTATCTCTATTTCGACATAGGTATGCCAAACAGCCAGCAGGCTGCGCGGGATCCTACGTCCAGGTGATCACGAATCTTCCGACAAAACGAGGGATGGAGCGTTTGGATGCTTGCAATGAGGATTCGATGAGCTCGGAACTAGATGGCGCCGACAGAATCGAAGCAACGTGTGCATGAGCAGACAAACACACATCGGGAATGCGACCGGACCTCCGACGCTCATCAATAGCCTCTGAATGGCGTGAAATATACGTTACGAGAAGTCCCGAGCAGACACACATCGAGGGGAGTGAGGTCTACTTCAAACGGGGCTAGCAGACAGGAGCTCCGTAACATGATTCCCTGATTGCATGATTCGGTTACGTTCACCGAGCCGCCGCCGCCGAGAGACGGATAGATGAAGAACGACGTAACCGTCAGGCAGATTACATAGGAGAGAGGAAAATAGCGCTGTCGAGAACGTCGCCGAGGAGCGAAGTTCATCGCGACATGAACCGTGCTCCTGGAGGAAAGGAGCTCCGTCGTAATGTTGGAGGAATCCGCGGCATGAAGTCCCCCATGCGCTGAGGAGTCCCTTTGCAATGAGGAGATCCTTGCGCGACGTCGAAGGGGCGGCAGCGATACGCGGATGACAAATCATGGTACGGCTGGATCGTCGGACGAATATCAATCTTGCACCGAGTCCAGAGGAACGTTAATCAAGTGAGATTTCTTCTTCGCGTGTTGGTTTCCCGGCGTGCACGCATGCGAAAGGCCCGCTGGGGTCGTATGTTTGTGTACGTGCACGGGTTCACCAGCATCCGCAGCGAACAGTCGGAGCGAGCGTCTCCCGCTCAGTTGAGCTCAATCGATGCCATCACTCAGAGCTCGTTCCGATTGTCACTGATTGAGCTTTCGTTCAGTCTCGCGAACCCGGGCTCCGATGAAGTTCCGCAGCTTTCGTCCGCAACCTTCCCACTCCGGACTCTCATAGACATCACGCGCGATACGGACCCCGAAACCGTTATTGCTCCCTGGTTCCTCCGAGGCAAGCTCTGCGTGGCCGGCGAGCCAGTGCCCTCCGTGGACTACTTTGCATTGGACGTCTGCGAACGACGGAGCGGGGTTCCGAATCTGCGCGAGTCTCCACGAGGCTGATGTATCGCGGAAACTAAAAAAAACAGTTGAACAAGATCGTCGTCCAAGTCTCGTTCCTTAATTGAGCTGTTGGTCACTCGGCCGAGTTCCCGCCGCGGGTCCGAGCCCCCGGAACCGGCCGTTCCCGCCAAGTCGACTTATCCAAACGGGGCGAAGCTCGGAAACGATCACAAAGGTGGTCTGGCCACGGCGCACTTTCGAACCAGAAGGGATGGCGAAGTCATTCTGAATGGAACGCGTGTCGTCTCTAAGTAATTAAATCGCCAGCGACGAAGACTGTGCGCGGTGCGTCTTCGACGTGCGTCAACTCGACAATTGCGGCTTCTTGCTCGGGGGCTTGCCGTCCACCCTCGAGATCCCACGTGAGCGCAGCCTGCCTCGCCGACAATGTCGTGGGACTCCCGGCTCCCGATGATGAGGGGTCTTGCAGAACAAACGCTTTTCGTTGGGATTGGCTGAGTGTGGGGAACTTGGACAGAGTGCTCCGCGCTGAGTGCTGTGTTCAGGAGACGATGAAACTCTTATGTGAGAGCAGATCTCTCTTGATTGAGGATTCCTCCACCGAAGGCACCTTTTACGATCCCTGACGGACGGAACTGTCTGGAGGCTCCTCACGATCACAACTCAGGAGACTATTCAGCGGTTCAGCGCTATCAACGCCGGCTTGGCATCTTTCACGATGCTCAGCCTTCTGCTCGGGCCTCTTTTTCTTTCTCTCCGATGAACATTTCGTGCGGATTCCGCGATTCGGCTCCTGTGGCGTCAGAGTCACGTACAAGCTGACGGACCTTACCACCTTGGCAAAGCTCTTTCTCATCGTTAACGAGGCCAATTTATAATTGCTTGACAACACCTGATCGAGAGACTCAGGCCCAATGAACCCTCTCTGTCGGAAGGGGGAGCCAGTCCGGAAGTTGCGCGAGGAGCTGAAGCTCGCATCTCAAATGCTGAAACTCGAGCATGCATTCAACCGAGAATCGGGTATCGAGTCGCTCGGTATGTTCCTTGTTGGGGCAATTGTCGCAGCTCACCAGTTTGCGTCGGGTGGGTCGGAGGATCGCCGTAAGATAGCCGGTCGGAGAACTTAGGAGAGTTTCGTCGTTGCTTCGTCGAATTGGCACTTTGGCAAGATCCGTTTGAGCCGCGTGTCAACTGAATCCAAACGCACTGAAAGGATGGACAGCGTGCGGCGACTGGAGAGTTCACCCTAGAGCATTGTAGGAGAAGTCTCAGGGCGCATTGTTGACGCCGGCCGGGTTCACTAGGCTAGACTTGACGCACTAAGGACACTGGTCCGCGACAAGCCGTTTGGCACACTGTCGAGTAGGACTGTGCTCCTTGCGATATCTTGCAGTCTGCTGTCGGTCCTCTCCACTTTCCCGCCGCTTTCCCGAACGCTCAGCGCCACCCCCGGCCGAGAGGACAAGCGTCTCGAAGCTGGTAAAGTCCGACATCCGAGCTACAATATGACCCTTCCTTCTTCCAACAGCGATCAGTGGTAAGGCTGCCTGCCATGATCTTCTTAGAGCGGCAATTTTCCTCAGGACGAAACGGCCGATCTCGCTTTGCTGGCTCCGCCGCTCCCAGTTGATACAGGTCTAATCACAACAACCCAATCCGAAATAATTCTTCAGGACCAAATACGAGAACTTTTCTCGCGCTCCGCGGGCATCGAGCACTTGACTCGCTTCTCTCGAGGAATCTGGCGAGGCTCCGCCGAGTTCCCACTGGAATGCATCCAGGGTTTCGGAATTCGGTCCGAATCATCGGAGAAAGCAATCGAGGAATTCAAATGCACGTATGTGTATGAGTATTCCCGCAAACGACGTCAGGTTTATGCTCAGACAATGATTCGGGTTCTGTTGATGGATTGCTGGAAGGAACGATGAACTCGGAGAGTGGACCCTCCTGAATTGGAGGCTTCGAGAACTCGCATGACTCATCGATCTGGTTTTCCTGAAGGAGGCATAAAAGTAATTATCCTCAACGAATCTCTAGAATCCTCGTTGTCTTTGTGGAATTAGATTTCCGGTAAGAGTGGACCGATAATCCGAGACAAGCGGGGACTTCGAGCTCATCGTCTTCACTCTACATCTCCTAGTATGTGGATTTGAAAACAAGCGCAGCCGTTCCAGGAGCGACGAGCTTCGATAAGAGTCGAGCCCGGAGCTGTCGGATCGTTGTGATAGAGCGTCGGCCGACGGAAAGATCCCCTGAAGACAGGTTCGGGCTCGACCATGAGTTGAACGACGGTAGGTTCACTTTTCCCATTTCTACGGAAAGAGCGAATCACTGCTCTTCGGAACGACTCATCACATGGAGTTAATTGGACGACTGAGATTGCGTGATTGGACGGATGAATTCTGCGAAAATGGAAATAACCGCCAATTACGCTAGCTGGAGAACATTGTTCGCTATTAGTGAGTCGGTGTCGGTTTTCCCGCATGCGGATCACGGCGGTGCGGTGCAGCCCGCCAGACCAGACGGGTCGAGTGTCTGCAGAAGAAAAACATTGAAGGGCTTGTTTTGATTAGATGTCCGAGGACGTAGAGCCTATGTCGGCTGATCCGGCTCCCATGACGAGAAGATGAAATACAATTACGATTGCGTTCCTCGGTTTTCGGGTAGAGGCTGCGGGATTCCTGCGGGTTCGTTCAGGATCGCAACTCTGTCGTCCTCCGAAAGCTCAGTTCATGGAGGTCTCCCAAGAACATTTCTGGTCGAACGTTGTCCTGAATTTGCATCAGTTACCCGGAAAGGCTCAAATGTGATTGAGATCGCACCATTGATCGCTGTGATCAATCGGAGCATTCAGTTTCAGAACCTCAGCGGGTGATGAAGAGCGTTGTGTTCGCGTCTTCAGTGCTCAAGGCGGGATTAGTCGGTTCCGCAAAGTCGTCAACGAGCGAGGTTGCCTCCGATTTCAAGAGAGTACTTGGAGGCGGGACGAACAGGCTTGAACCGTGGTGAGACGCGCTCGTCCCGCGGAGAACTGACCTCCAGGAGACGTCTCCGGAGGAATTCCTCCTGGAAGCTCGAAACATCATTTGTCGTTGGAAAATGAGTAAGTCGTGGATGGATTTCGAGCCGAGTTCTTCTCGATGCTCGACAGGACAGCGTGGTGACACAACTAAACACCAACGACTGAGAACAACTCCGCCTCTTCAGAAGAATAATACTCTCTTTTATTGACCGACCCTCGTTATGCACAATCTCCGCGAGACGGAGCTCTGTTCATGAATCAACAAAAAGTTCACCAATCGCTTCGTACCGCATTTCTCCACAATATACCGCTCCTCCGGCGCTGACTTTGCACCAATCGATTAGGAGCCCTTGACTCAGTCATGATCTCGACAATCCAACATCATTTGCACTCGTACCAACGTTTCCTCCGAGAGCTTGAAGCTTAAGTTGCGTTATGATGCATGAGTATCATTCTGTCTATGGATCATTCGTTTCGGTGAACTGCGTTATTCGGTACCTACCCACCAACCCACTTGATCAACTATCTATGGAAGGGCGCAGTCAAAAATTTCGAGACATGATCGCGATTCACCGAGAGTCATCGTTATCTCACAAATTAATTCGGGTGGTAACCCAGCGCGCCCAGTTGTGTCGCGCAAACCGCTCCATAATTTATAATCACTGGCGGAAAGCCTTGCTCATGATGCGTATTGCACAATTATAACGTTTTGGCGGGAAGCACTTCGAGTCGAATGATGGCCAGAAGCAGCCGAACCGGGCCAGGGAAGTACTCAGCCATCAGTGAGTATGGTTATCGACCTTCGAAAGTCTGCAGGAGGTTGCCAGGGCTCTCGCGTCGGAAGAAATATCTGCTCTGAGCACGTTCTCCGAAAGCTCCGTGTCAGATCGCAGGTAACTGCCGACCTGCTTCAGGTTGCGAAGCAGCTCTTTTCTCTGGGTTCGACGAGCTGTGGAGAATCGCATCGATCTCCGTCGTTCGGTAGTGAGAGCTATCCTTCACTTCCTGCGACGAGAATTCAGCCTTGATCAAATTCTACTCCATAGAAGGGATGTTCCCTTTATCATCGACAGGCGCGTTCCTGCTCCAACCATCGCACATTCCGGAAGACTTCAGCGGAAATTTCGTCGATTCCGAAAGCTCCGGTGGAATGTCGCTTGAGTTCTGGAAGAGCAGGTAAATTCGAAAAAAGGATTCGAAAAGTATCCTATCAAAACATCTTCAGATGGCTTTCAGCCGCGGAAACAGGCAATGCCATTGTGCGTCACCACTTTGGATTGAGTCGGATCATCTTCTATCCGAACACAAGCGGTTGTCTTGTTCTGTCCGATTGATGTTCACGAGCGACTCGCTCTGAATTTCATTCAAGCGGGAAAACTCTTCTCCTCTCTTCCCACACGTCGAGTATAACACAAAAGGGGCAGGCAAGCCGAGAGAGAGAGGAAGACCGGAGCTGATAGATAACTGTCCGACAGGGAGCCGAGCTGTCAGCAAGCGGATTCAGAACTTTGAGGAGAGAGAGGAGCTAACCGATAACAAATGACAGTCAAGTGACCACTCCAAGTTCAGTTATGTTCCCTCGCTTGCCTTTCGTGGAGTCAACTGAAGTTCTCTCCTTTCTCCAAACGTCTGCCGGGGCTGCCGCGCGAAGCCTTCTGTTGGAAATGACGTTTGGCTCATTGTCTGTGACGGGTGACTACAATGACTCGGCGTCGTCAGATGAACGCTGTCGGAGCTGCTGTCAGAATTCACAGCAGACCTCGCGAAACAGAAGCCGTCCATGTAGAGCGTCCTCAAGAGCAATTTACGCGTCGGCACAGTGCGGGGTCTACAACAAGCCCGAGCACTCTGTACGCTTCGAGAATCCCCGCCAGAGATTCGAACGCCGATAAGTGAGCGGAATTTGCGGAAGTCCGTCGAAGTTTCCCCGCTGAAGTATTTCGGCGATCGGAACAGCTCGGAGAGTCGTCCTGTTCGAGCTTGAATGACCAGAAACGGATCGCGAAGTATCACGACGGGTCCCGCAAGTCAAGTTCCGATAGGCCGCTCGTTTTGGAGGCCGAGGACGCTGTGAGCTGCTGGTCGACATGTTCAGGCCGTGTCGGTTCCTTCTCCACGACATTTCAAACCGACAGCGGAACAAAACTCCTCTTGAAACGCTGAGCTGTGATTCGACGTCCGTTTCGATCTTCCATATTAATATAGTCTGTGATATAGCAGCCGTTGATAAGCTTCGGAACATGTTCCATATCTCATCTTGGACGGCCGTGGTTAAATCGCTCGCCCCGTAGACCAGGACCCTTCCAGGGAGAAAGGCACTTTCAGACGAGCGACATCGTGCCAGATCCACTCACGTGGGGCCCACACGTACAATCGTGTTATGAAAGCTAATCAGATTCGCGGACAATCACTCGCGCTCCATTCGACTCCGTCCACATTGTTACACCTAACCGTCTGAGTCTATAAACACCGAAACTATCAGCGCCGATGATGCGCGTTGATAGTTGTGCAGAAAGGTTCGCAGTCAACGACTTCCCCAGGGGTTCGTTGCGAAGACGGTCTCTGTGCGCAGCGCAAACGGGCTGAGCAATGCGATCCTCGCAAGCAGGGCTCCTCCTGGATCGTTTGTTCACATTATTCGCGTCGGACTCCCCACCGACTCGTCGCGGTGTCCACATCCGAGGGGCCGGTGTTGAATGCGACGAGCAGAACGCGGCCCACGCTGAACGTAACAGCCTCCGACGGGATGATTCTCACAGACATTGAGACGACACTGGTCCAGCCAGATGGTGGCTCGCCATGAGTATATTCACGGGCGGCGCAAATTCCCAGCAGGCAGCTCATTTCCATATCACAATGCGCGATCCTTGACAGATTTGTTTCGGTCAACGGTTACTTATGGTTATCTTATGCGTTATTGAGATCCTGTTGCGGGAACGTCATGTTCTCGTTCCGTCTGTCGAAAGCCGGGTCCCGAACAACGAGGGCTGTGAGGGGGGCCCTGAAGGGGGAGAGCCGCCGTTGGCGTCAGTTTCGGAGGATCGAAATTGAGTGCAGTCCTCCCCTCGAGTCCCGGAAGCTCGGTCTCGTTCATTCGCTTTCTCCGACCAGGAGCGTGATCTGGCCTCAAAATCTGATTCCCAGGTCATAGTAGAGACTTGTTGGTCTGAAAAACGCTGCCTTTGACTTGGATTTCGCTCAGGACACCCCAGTGGTCCTGGTCTACGAGCACCACGAGTCGAACCCCCATCGCCGGGAAAGAGATCGGACCGCTCTGAGCGAGGCCGCTGTGATCGAACTTCGCGATCTCCTGCCAGGATTCGTTCCTTGCCGTCTTCTCCGATGTGGCCAAAGGTGTTTCAGCTGTTTGGCCGGCTTGTGACTCATCGGGCTGGTGATCCGGCAGCTGAACGTAAGGCAAGACCTCGACTGAGGCGTTGACGAAACGGTCGTTCGGATGCTCGGCGTCCCCGCTGCGGAAAAGAACTTTTTCGAGCATCACCGGTTCGTGGAAGGCAATCGTGATGTGATCGCCCGACACCGGTAACAAGCCCCAGAACAACGAGTCTCCGAGGTAGGCCCGCTCGATCGTGTAGGTCTTGTAACTTCTGATGGAAGTTTTCACGTCGGCAGGCACGTTGTCCCGGTGCGCGATGAACAGGTTGACCTTCCCGAACTGGCGATCCTTCAGTTTCTGCGTCTTCCCCTTGAGCGATGAATGGGTGCCCACGTGTTGGAACAGTGACGGTTTGTGGGCTATCCAGATTGTCCCCTTCATCTTCCGACAGTGTTTGGCGTCTTTGTCGAAACGGCACACCTTCGTCTGGACGTAGTGGTCGAGAATCCAGTCCACCGGCTGATCCGAGGCAAAGGTCAGAATGTAGGTGGCGAATTTCATGAGATCAACGCATTTGAACAGCTTCCCGATGAAGCCGAGTTGGCAGAAGTCGAGCACGAAGAAGTTTTTCAGGTTGGAAGCCATCTGTCGTTGGGCAAACTTCAACATCTGAGTCACGAAGCCCGGCTTGCTCAGTATGTCGTCTTCGAGCTGCACGTAGAACTCCCCCCTCGACGACGCGTACATCATGAGGTAGGCGAAGTCGTACGCTTGTTTGGTGCGCCACTTCACCTGGAAAGCACAGCAAAGCGACTTTTAGGATTGGTTTCAACAACGTTCGGCGAACGGGCGAAGCTTATTTGATCGAGCTCCGAAAGTGATTCATGGTCACGAACACCGGCGAGTGTCCAGAGTGTTAACTTGTGACATGGAAACGTTGAGATGTCACGCGAACAATTCATCTTCATCGCTATCATCATCATCGTTTCACGAGCTCCGTCATTAGTGTCACGATTTTTTCCTCACTGAAGCATGCAGTCGTCGTCGTCGTGACGACAAACAAATAGATCACCCATGATGTTCGGTGTCATCGCGAACATGTTCGTTGGGATGATTCCCATCCGCACCACCTGAACAATGAGCCCTGATCTCTTCCCGGATTTGAGAAGCGTCGAGGTCGGACTCACCCTTTGAATATCATCACCGAGAGTGGTTCCGAGTGCGTTCATATCTGGATAGAATTGTTTCGGCGGATTGATGACTTCAACGAGACCTGATTTCAAGTGCTCGTCTAGTACAGCTCGCACATCTTGAAACTGCGCCTCTACCTGTGAACCAACGGATAAATTCGTGAGTTCATCGAGACGAGCGATTTCCGGTAATGTGTGAGACATATCGGTCCGAGTAAGCGTCCACATCGAGCGTGATAGAAATTCAGTTTTCTCCCGGATTCCCCCGACACCCAATCGCTGACAAACCTTCGAGGAATTCGTGTCGGCGAGCAGGATAACAATCAGTGTCATGTCCCTCTCGTTAGGGTTCATGTTGGCGATCAAGTTCTCTACCGTAGACGTGAGGTACGATTGTATGTCGCGTTTCACCGATGGAATGCCTGGAAGCGAGGGAAATAACACGTCCGTGAGGCAATTTCTAGGAATCGCTACGGTTTCTGCGCGATTCATAACGGAATGAGCGAATGATCGACGGCATGACTGATTCGATTTCGTATCGCATGTTTCACGGGACTTCTCCGCCGACGATGATCGTTTCGCTCCCTCTCAGTGCCTTTGCGAATGAGGGATCTCGTGTCTCAATCAAAACTACCCGATCGATGACTATCCCTGATACCTCAGTTCCCGAGTTGCACGATTTGGGCATCCAGAAGTGGCCTTCGCTTCCCTTCCGCGGAAACCGCCATGAAGGGACGGAGGGTGCCGAATGCGGCGACCGCTTCCCACCGGGAACGGAGGTGAAACTCGTGACGACGGCTCGTATTGATCGGACTTTCCTCTCTCGCGCAACAGCCGCCCGAAGCAGACCGAGCTCCAGAAAGAGCGGAAATTATCGGAGTCTCCCGGAAACTCGGAATCTTCTTCGCAGCTTTCCCTCGACTCGATCGGAAGTCAATTGCGTCGAATCGAGCCTTTGACTGGTCCGGTCCTTTGGTTCGATAGCCGTCCCTTTGCACCATCTCCGCCAACACGAAGATAGCAATTGACTCCTGTGCCTCGCTCGGCTCGGTCAGTAATCCTCGATCGCTGATTTGAGGTTGGAAGCGACGATGGAGTCGCCGAGAAAGGTCGTTCCCACTCTCCCGCCACGTCTTCTTCTCCGTCCGATTTTTCCAATTTCTCCTTTCTTCTCCCGTGTCGCCGACATCTCACCCGACTGGAGCGAAACCATCGGAGCATGTACAAGAGGGGTCATATTTTCGAAGAGAATCGATCCGTCACGTAGGCCGGCGTTGGAATGACGGTGTTCCGTCGAAATTCACTTCCAAGCCACCGGAAAATTACAGCCAGCTCCGCGCGGCACGAGATCATTACGTAGCGTATCAACAATGGCGTCAGCAATGAAATAGCGCCAGCGTCTCCCGAGCAGCTCCCCGAAAGGTGAATCCAGTCACAGAGAGGCTCGAAAGTTGATTTCTCCGTCATCGATGTAGCGAGCGCGCGATATCGCTCCAATGGGAAAAGAACTCCTCGACGAGAAGAGGAGCGGTAGGCTCGCCAGAATTGAGGCAACATGCACTTACCAAGCACGACACGAACGCCCGATCTCGACGAGTTGGACACTCGAAGCGCGGGTTCCAGATGCGTCGAGTTCCTCAGGTATGGCAAGAAATCAAAAATCGAAGGCAACGGCAATGAGAGGTTCGCGTTGCCCGCGAGGCGTGTCTCGGTCTGCATAACATCATGCCATTTCTTCTGAACCATCAATTCCGCGTAGCCGACTCGTTGCTGAAAAGAAGAGAGGAACACGCACAGTGAGTCCGAAGTGGTTATCTGGGAAACTTTTTCGGATCCTCGACCCGGATTCTCGCCATTCCATTCCACTTCATTCGCCATTCCGGAACCGACAGGGGAAGAACGTGTTTCTGGGAAAACTAGAAGAAAAAAAAACGGTTCGAGAACTTCTCGTCTGAATCGGGAGGGCTCCGACTTCACTCAGAGTCTGAGCGATACCGCGTGAGCATGAAGTCCTCTGGATCTGATCGAAGAGCTCGAAGGCTTCCCACAAGTTCCTTGACCCCGATCCAAACCCTATCGACAGAAGGGAACGAAGCTTAGGCTTTGTCTGCTCTCCCCATCGTCCACTGCGGAAGGCGGTGGTTATGTACGAATGAAGTGCCATCAGAGTCGAGCCCTCTGTACGGCTCTTTTGTGAAGAGTTTTCGATCTCCGGGATGTGCCGCGCGCTCGAGACCTCTATTTCGGACTGAAGGAGATAAAAAGTAGGGTTCGGCACGACGGAGTTTCAAGCAGTGATTTTCGATGAACGGGACCCCCACGGTCCACCAGCGATCGCACTTTCGGAACAGCTCTTCGGAACGCCTTCCGACTACAGTTTTAGATAACAACGGAAAAACTCCGAGCGAAAAAAAAAACATCGGATGACGCTCACGATGAGAAGATCAGACATCATCGAATCACTCCGAAAATGCGGACAGGAAGGAGTTTCGGCAGTCTGAGCCTCCCGCTCTCACTATCACTGGAATTTCCGCGTATCAACTCCGAAGCCCAATCGGGTGTCAGCCTTGTGGAATCAACAACAAGCTGATCGAATGAAACCGTTTCGTCCCATGTCTGGTCCTGAGCTGCAGGACCCATCCACTCTATGAATCCTGGAGAACGGGACGAATGTGCTCAAGGAGGTTTTCACGGCGAAATCTGTTCAACCGATCAAGAAAATTCCCCACAGGCTTCACATCCCTCAACCTTTCAAAAAAGAGTAAATTGCGGAACGCCGGAAGCATCGTCCGTCCCTCTTCCCTCGAGAAGTATCGACAACTCGCTTCTACCTGCTTCGCAAAGAGCTTCGGTTTTCACCGACTCACCATTCGAAAGTAACTTTTTCTCCCCCGTTTTCCTCTCAAGAATGGTGCCATTCAACGGAACGAGCCATGGAAACTGGAAGCGACCGCGACGCCTCGCTGAAACTTCACAGTTTCGATTTGGTGCGTGAAACGGTTCAGCTCGCGCGGGAGCGCTGGCCATTTGCTCCGGAATGGAACCGCGCGCACCGACTTCAAACGGGTGCCAAATCTCATTCATAGATAAATAAATGGACAAACAAACAAACAAACGAGTGAACGCGCTCTCCGCAAGCGTAACGAATTGGCCAGAACACGAAGAGGAACGGGAGCCATCGACCGTGGTGGGGATGTTTTTGTCATGCTGCTGCTGCTGCTGCACCGCCGCCGCAATTTCACTTCGTAATGCAGTTTGTAGTTTGGCATTCCTCCTCCTTCTCGGTGTTTGTCTCCGGAATTCCTTCAGATCCCGACTGTTCCCAGATGAGAAACTCGGCTCAATCGCAACGAAGTTCGGTCCGAAAGGGCCCGCAGAACCATTTTTGATCGTGATTCTTGTACTTTGTCATGCTCGTCCGGATTTCACCATCGACCATCACGTCCAAAGTTCGAACGTCGATTCTCAACAGCAAAAACCTCAGCTGATTCTTGGGTTGCAGGGCTAGACACTGTCTTGCCTCGTCCAATGCCACCATCCGAGATCCGTGGGTGAATTTCGAGGGTTGGCTAGCAACTCCGATAATCAGCAGCTTCGATTGCGATGTCGAATGATGTGTTGATGTGGATCGCTCACGAAGTAGAGGTGTTCGGGAATGCGACAGATTGCTGGCCTTTCGGTTCCCATCATTCATTGGTGGTCAACAGGGTTTGGTTTTCAGCGAAACTATGGGAACTAGGATCGGCGGAATTTCGACCCGCGAAAATATGTCCGCGCATCTTTCCGAGGGCCGCTAAGCTGCCTGCTCGACTCAAAGGAAAAACCATCCGCGAAGGACTTCTTGGAGTTTTGAGGAGCGTTTTCGAGATTTATCCAGTCAGTGAAGACGGGATATTCCGCAATCGAATCGCATATCGGAGTGGAAACGAACTTTTCGCTCACAGTTGACCCGAGCAGCTGTGATTCAAAGCAGTCTGAACGAGGCAAACGTGAATCCATTCGTGCAGCCTAGCTAAGATGGATCAATGAGAACTCTGTTTTTCGAAAAGACACTGACTGATTACTGGCGCGAGATCCGATTTCAGTAGTCTGAGCGCAAATACGCTCAAACATTTACTCCCTTCCCCTACAACTTCTGCTTGAGAAGTTGTTTTCCACCCTGATGGAATGGGAAACGTAAAAGCGGAATCGCCTCGACATTGAAGCCAATCTCCGCCTCAAAGTTACGATTATCCAGCCCGGGACCCGCGTTCTGTTCTCTGAGCGGACTCAACTTCAGAAATTGCATTAATTTCTCAAGAGGGAAGCTTTCCCGTATTGATTCTCAGAAGTGAACTCTCTTGATATCAAAAATCACTCCATTTTCTTGTGTCCTTCACCATCTTCCACAGGCGAATTGTTCGGAATTTCGCTCGAAATCAAGCTCCCCTTCATCTCTGACCATCCGAGGGATCGATACTTGACAGAAATTTTCGTCCTCCGTTTCAGCTCAGTGATAATCCTGGGAGCATTTGTGAAGCTGAATTAAGGAGGAGAACTTCTGCCGGAGGGAGTCTGCGGGCCTGAATGGGCCAGGCTGGGCCGATGTGGGTTTTGCCATCGTCCCGGAAAATATGTTCATCAACGATGCATGCAAAGGCTTTCGAAGTATCAAACAAGGATACGTGGAGCGTACGAGAGCAGTGTCGAGAACGGCGGGACGGAGCTCGTGCAGTATGCGCCGTACGACAGGCCCAGCTGTTGGAACGGAATCTTTCGCTGAACGGAATCTGTTATCCCGACCAAATGGCCAGTCAGCCATGCTGCAAGCTCGGTCGAGTGGTCGCTCGGCTGTCGGAAACTCGCGCTCAGAGGTCACGGCTCGGCGCCTGGGAGCCTGAACGAATGAACGTGGCGTGGGCATGGTGGAGACAGCGGTCGGAATGAATGCCTGTGCGTCTGATCATATATATAGCTTGTTCCCGGGACTTCTGTAAATCCGGCTCGGGACCGATGCTCGCTCGGATGCGAACTTATTTGGATGTGAAGGAGTGCGGCCGAATAGAGACGCGCTCAGAAGGAGCCGGAGAACGAGAGGCGGGCCCACATACAATACAAGCTCATGCAAAAGAGCCCATCCAATTATCCGGAGCTCATACACACGTCCCTGCGGTATCGGAGCGATCCCCCTAGTTTCCGAGAGGCTTTCGCGGCTTTCTTCTGGCGCGACGCGATGACGTGGCGTCGGCTCTTCGAGCGATGCTCCGCCGGAACCGACTCTGGGGTTCCATTTCGAAGTTTTGCCACATCCGCTTCCGCCGATCGATGCGTCAGTAAGAATACCGCCGTCAATAACGACCTCAACAACATCAATGCCAACGACGAAGTCAACCGAGCATGGCGGTTCGGAGGAACCCTAGAAGGCTCGACCTTATGCAGCTCATCCGCGAGCGCCGTTCCTTGAGAATCATGCATCAGACCAGAGACATCGGGGCGTTGATGCGGCGC
Organism: Phytoseiulus persimilis; assembly: GCA_037576195.1. Classification (NCBI taxonomy): domain Eukaryota; kingdom Metazoa; phylum Arthropoda; class Arachnida; order Mesostigmata; family Phytoseiidae; genus Phytoseiulus; species Phytoseiulus persimilis. The sequence continues at coordinate 6,340,827 of CM075101.1, read as the reverse complement.
TTCAAGATCCCCGCAAGATGGCATGCCATCGAGAGACTCCTATCGTTTGTGGAGTGCAATTTGCGGCTCAACACGTAATATCGGAGAGCTTATTCACGCTGACGAACAAACAAGCCGACGAACGGGCGAGCAGCGAAGCAAACATTCCGCTTAATCCCAAGTAATGCCGAAGCTACGCTTCGCGAACCCAACGGCCGCTGCTTTTCCTACTGGAGGCGTTATCGACGTCACCCGGCTGACGGCGATTCCTCCGCCCCGCGTTCGAACGGTCTTTGTGTTAGCAGCCAAGGCTTTGATTGAGACGATTTCGAGCATCCCACCGAACCAAGATAAAGAAAGAAAGTGATCGAGACGAGATTCCATTCCGTTCGAAGCGAATAATCGTTTCACTGGTTGCCTGAGGTCGTCCACGATGACCGCACGAACTTAACAATGGAATTGCTTTTGCGCGGAGTCGATTGTCGGCCAAACTTCATTGGGGTAAGTAGGTAGGTGTTCCATGACTGATAGCTTCTCCCGAAGCTAAATTTTCCAAAACGCTCCCTTGCGTCCCTATGGATACACAAATAGCCGCTCGACGAGAGATAGTTCCACTGCACTGCTCGTGATGATTCGAAGAAGACAGCTTCCTGGGGAGGAATCAACGCAGAGAGTCGGAACAGAAGTGCAAAAAAAATGGGCAATGAAACCATCTCTAACACAAATTCAGCGACGCTCGGCTGGGCCGGGGCAAGCGAGCGGAGTCAACTTTCAAGTTCGAGAAGCACTTCACGGCCGAGCGGGGTCTGCCGTTAGCATCCAGTTTTCAATTGCAGTGCCAGCAGCGGCAGCGTTCGTGGGAGGAGAACGAGAGGAAAAATAAGAAACACAACAAAGCGTTAGTGCTTCACTCCTTCGCCATTCTTGCCTCCCTTCCCGCACACCCCCACCCCTCCCCTCGGGATGGGATGGGGCCGCCTTCCTGAGCGAAACCTGTTTTGGGCGAGCCAAGCGTTCCATGTTCGCCTTCATCAAGTTCATCGTGGAAGCTTTAATAAAAACTCGACGGAGAGCGGAACACACGGCAAAACTCTTCGCTCAGAGACGAGTCTCAGTTTGAAATTTAATACACTCTGTGCTTTCACTCAGTCCACCCACTTTTCGCAGCTTGACAATCAGAAAAGCAAGCTGTCGAAATCGAGTATTTCCCGCGAAGCAACGAGCCGAGATCGTCGAGCGAGGTCGAGGTGCTCTCCTAGCTCCGTATTCCCCTTTTTCTCGCTTCGATGCGGTCTCCGAGGCTGCGATAGAGCGTTGGCGGTGATATTGTTCAGTGCTACGATCTCTTTGCAGTTCCACTTGGCGTTGCTTCGATTCCTCAGCTCCGCCGAAACCATGAGCTTCGTGGATGACACGACCCGGGGCGAAGAGTTCCCGCATCTTGCGACATGGTGAAGTCTACACAATAGTGCAGTCGCCCTCGCAGGCAGTCCCGCGTCACTGTGCCAATGCGTCGATTCATTTCCACGTGCGGTGAAACGCGTTTTTTCCCCTCGTTTCGCTTCCGGAGCTTTGATCAGCAACTCTTTTTCTCCAGATCCGACCGGGCCTTCCAAGCAATATTTTCGCTCACAAACTGTGAACAGGAGATGGTTTCCCCAGGATTTACAGCACACAAAACACGAGGAATAGCGGTTTGACGATCGAATGGCTCCACAGATCACTCGGCTTCGCTCGATGCGTTGCTGCCAGGACGAGGATTGTTGCATCTATCATCCGAGATGGACTTGCCCATTACCGGCGACGGCTCATGCGCCGCATATGAAATGCAATTTGACTAATAGAGGGCGCAGTGTGGGCGGACCTCGTGTATCCACATACTCGGCGACCGCAACCACACACCAGACATGGCGTGGCTTCAGCGTCACGCCACGCTGACCGACACCACGGTCGACCTTGCGCTCAACAGAGCCCACGTCGCAAACTCGATGAACGCAGTAGGCGCCTGGATGGAGTGGGTCTGGTGCCGAATTTCTCCGCTCCAATCGATGAGCCCACTCTGGAACACCCAATTCCATGACGATGGCGGAAGATCCATCTCATTCAACGGAACATCTGCGGCTCGAAGGATCCTCCAAATCAGCACTGAACGGAGCGCGGAAGCTCCGTCGGCGTCGGGTTCCATCGCTCAGATCGATGTAACTGATCCGTCACCTGACCTGATCGTTGACACGGCCACGTCATGCTATGGACGGCTTCGACGACGGCGCGAAAAACAACCCGGGAAGCATGGCAATGTCAGGGCCTGGCGGACATTTCGTCGGTTACGCCAGAAGAAAAATACCCGGCTACGACAGCGGAATAATTACAAGGGATTCGTGTCCTCGGACTCGACCACAGCGTCAATGTTCCCGCACCGAACAGCTGCTTTTGAGCAGAACGGAGCCCGTTGTAAGACAAAGAATACAACGAAATGAGCTGCGTGTGAGCGGGTCCGGTACGGGCGCGCGAATTGCCGAACTTCTCACAGACTTCCCCGGAGCAGAATGCGAGCGTTTCGTAGAAATGAAACAGTGCTTCAACCAAGAGGAGAGGATTTTTCAAAAGGGGTAGAAGTGAGACAGGTTGAGTAGCATGCATTGACGTCGGGTTTCAAACTTCTGTGTTTCCATCTTCTGATTCCCTCGAGTCGAATCGGAAACGGCGCCGGACAGCATCAGAGCCACATCGACAGCGGAGAAGAAGAACACAAGAGGAGGAGCGTCACGTAAGAAGTCGGCTCCTGGTCCGTTTTCATCAAACAACTCATTCCGTCGGCGAAGTTTGAACTTTCATTTACTCACTACTAGCGGATACGAGCTTTGTTGGATCCCGCGTTGCTCCGGGCTCATGTTCTCGAATGAATCGGTGCGGGAAGAGGTTCCGTCACGACATTCGAAATCGACACCGACCCATGAATTTACGCCGCTCAGCCATGTTGATATCGTCTGGATGGGAATCGATCACTGCGCAGTGTATGGGTTCGTTTTGCTCCAACGGCATTTCTTCGTCGACCGGTGTCCAGCCGTCATATGACGCGCGAGCCGTTGTTGTAAAAACGGAGAATGATTCAAGTCGTTACGGACAAGTGTCTGTTTCAATCGAGAAGCCGGTGTCGAAGTCCGGGCAGACCTGTTTTCCGCACATTCTCACGATTCGCCCAGTCAGCCAGAGCTTCGGAAAGGTCTGCCGATTGAGCCCTGTCGAGTGGTAGTACCTCAGAACAGAGTCGGAGAATGCAACGCGGGGAACATTCGATATGTTGAGAGCGGGAACAAAAGATTTGTACCTCGAAAGGCAGGTGCGCACGAGCGAAGGAGTTTACATTCGTGTTTGTCTCGCTCGCGTCTATTTAGGGGCACGCGTGACCCAGAACAAGCAGTGGAGAATAAACACCGCAAAATCTAAACAAGCAACCAATGGTATTGACAAAAATTTCTCAGACTCCGCGAGGTCAGACCCGGGCGGAACAAGTGGTGGATAAATTTCGGCGCAGCGGATGGAAGAGTTTCGCGAAGGACCTGGCGGATGGAAATCGAAAACTGACGGGAAAAAGCCCGAAACTGGAATCCGAAGCCGGACGGGCGGAGCGCAACTGTTTATTCAAAAGAGAAATTGATAGTCTGTCAGATCAAAAGAAACAAAGGGTTCTTGAGCGACGTTCTTTCTGATAGTTTGGCTCTCGTGTCTTCCGGAATAGAAAACTGTCATTGTTCGTTTTGAGTGGCGGCGGAGCAAGTGACAGCCAACTCGCTGGTCGGCCAACAAACTGCCAGTCAACAAAGCAACCGACGAAGCAGTCCGCTCGAGCACCGAAGCCAGCTACAGATGGAGCTATGGATACCGAGGAACGGATAAGGAATACTCTCGCTCGCCAGTGATAGTGGCACTAACCTGTAACGACTCGACCTTCCCGTGGAGATCCACTCTGACCGTTTCCAGCGGAGGACTAGGAACGGTGAGAGCTCCATAGAACACACACAAAAGAGCCCCAGTCCCGAGCACATAGCCCGCGAGCAGCAATAGAATTTTCGGCCGAACCATCGTCGAGCTTCATTGTTTGCGCAGCGGCACAGTTTTCATCATCGAAGCTGGGCTTTTGACGGCCGCCGTCACACAAGACACTGTACACCGTGTTTCTTCTTCTGTGTGATGATGTCGACGGTGGTGGCATCGAACTTGATGGGCGAGGACTTCACAGCCGGTGGCAAGGGACCTCCGTGGAGAGCTGCGGAGGAGAAAGGGAACCAAGGGACAACAGACAGCCACACGGTGAGCTCCTAGGCCTGCTCGCTCGTCTGTTTGTCCGCACGCTGGTCAGCCCGGTCCTCCGTCTGCCTGTTGGTAGCTCGTTCAGTTTGTTGGTCTGAGTCCGACTTCCTATCCCTCTGCCGGAAGCCTACCGGAACGCGCGGAGGGTCGGCCGGCCGGCAGTCCGCCACGCCGACTCGCCCACCGATCAGCGAGCATGGTACGCTGTCAAACGACGAGCAGTTCAAAAAATAGCGCCCTGGGAGCTTTCTGAAGACTCAAGGGACACATGTTTGTCGCTGATAACACGCGCAAACCAGCGGACTAACCTCCTCCAGAAGCTTGGAGGCTCTAACGCGCCGTTTCACTTCTTACAACGAGCCGGGCTCATCTGTCGAGCTCCCCCTCGAAATCGCGCAGGCCCGCGCTCTGATGCCATCGTCATTCCTTCTTTCATCGTGGACTACCCACATCACATTCAGTTCGACTCTAGGAAATGGTCTCACTCCGAACGTTCGGGAACCCGCTTGATTCGCAAAAGCCGCATGTAGGTGATCACCATTCGCTGTCAACAACGGCATTGCTCGTAGACGACGAAGCGTCGAGGTTCGTGCTTAATCATCCTGAAGTTGGTAACTGAAAGTCTGCGAGACCATCTGGGAGGGCTGTGTGCGGAAGCTCGAAGTGATCGGCGTAAAGTGGAAGTCCACGGCGCCGTCTACTCCGGATGAATTTTTTTGATGTAGATAGCTAGAAAAAATGAGCCGAACTTCCTTGTTGAACATCAAACAGTTGTTCTGATTCCACCGACACTCATTTATCCATCTATCCTTATGGGTATGTCCCAATGGATGGAAAAAAGATGATGAATGCCCAATCTTCCAGGCTATGGTCATTACCGATATCTGTGCTGCCAATGGCTCAGCATCATCCCTTCCTACCTGGCGCAACTGATTGGGACGGCCGAGCCAAGAACGAGCGGATCGTAGGATACTGGTTCTTGAATGTTGGAGTGAATTCAGTGACACGCGTAGAATGCACTCGTTTTGATCTGTGAAGGACATGTCCGAAAGTTTGAGCCCCAAGAAGTACGGGTGACGTACAACGTGCCGCATCAGAGAAGACGCATTCCTGGCGGAGCGTAAAAGCCAGGGCAGTCGGATGGAAGAGAATATAAATCACGGTCCCCCACTGGATGAACTGAGAGGTCAACGCCCCCTGCCCCGAGACATACGTCCATTTCAGGACCTTATTTCGATTGTCGTCACCATTCACGGCCAGGCCCCCCTTCCCCCCCGCGAGAAACAAATGAAAGAATGGTCATGGCTTCCCGAACTATCTCGGGTACGCCCCGGAGCCTCGGGTGCATGTCGACGTGAACGCGGGAAGTTTGATCTCTGTGGCGTATGTCTTGGAAGCTATCTTCTGAATCTTTCGGGAAAACTAACTCCAGGAGCTCGGTGTGGGAAGACCAAGGAAGGGTGGCCGACGAGAATATGTAGCCTGTTTTTCCAGATGACAGAGGCTACAAAGGAGATGGTGATCGTTGAAATGAGATTCTGCTCTCAATAACGACCTCGCTGGAATGGGCATTCGCTGTCGTTGTCCAACGACACTCATAGAATCTTACATCAGTATCGAAAGGAATCGGATGGAGAATACCTTCTTTCTTAATATTAGGTTAACAAGCTCATATTTCAGTGAACCAATAATATGAACTGAATCTTGTGGAGAATGTCTGCGCTCGAATCGGTCGAAATGCCTAGCAATTATGACCCGTTGGACCGAGATTGAGAAAGCTGGAAAATGAAGAGCGACCACCCGTCGGAAACTATGTTGGTGCTGTCGCCGAGGTCTCCTTGTCGCTTCCCTGAGTATCGCGACCTCAGCCGAGCTAAGAATCCTGGGAATCAGGGCAGGGGTTCGTTTGCATGCGAATATTTTCCCGAGAGAGGAAATTCGCACACGATGGTCTATGCCGCAGCGTGCGAAGTCTTCCAGGCGCTTACTCCTTGATTCGTGGGTTCCTTCTACTCGAGCCTCGTGCACAAGAAGTTCTCAATCGCGCGGGCTTCCGTCTAGTTCGAGGGTACACAGATCCCTGTATTGTCACTGAGGTTCGGACGTGATGACCTCTTCGCAACACCGCCTGTCAGAAGTTGAACATCTTGTTATGCTAACAAGGAGGAAGCAGCCTCAGTGCAATCTTGGCAAGTAGATCCGCCACTCAGACGGCCCAGATAATGGTGATTTAGGAGAATCCCCTCTAGGGTCTGGAGAAAGGTTAAGAAAATTCCCCACTTAGGTTGACCGGGTGATTCCGGGACACTTCTGAGGGCTGGCTGAGAGATTCAGCCGGAAAACAAAAGGTTGACCGCCCTTTTTATCAATATGATTTTTGATCTTGCCTAGGAGTCATTTTGAAATGCGGTGTTCAACTCGAACTGCTGTGCCTGGACAGAGAACTCATTGGCGTTCCTTTTGAGAGTCCCGTCTGCTAGATCGTTCTCTTGCTGGTTATTACCAACTCGTTTTTCATGCAAAATGCATCAAATGCGTAAAAATTCTCGTTTCGGGACTTCATCGTATAGAATGCATGAGATAAGGGATATCCCATAAAATCGCGTGAATCGACTGCTCATCGATTCATGAGTGGAGACGCAGTCGGAGGCTGCACTGCCACCCAATGTTTGCGACCATAACCGCAAAACGAGAAAGTCCTGGTTCCGAACTCCAATGAAAAAATAATCTCGGAAATCATCCACTCGATTCGTTGAGCTCGGCGAAGTTCATTGCTTTCTTTTTCTCTCAGAGAGAAAGCGCATGTCATCCCATTACCACCTGCCTGACAAGATCAAGCACCTGAGTTACTGCTGCATTATACTGAGCACAAAACGTGCATGAATTCGCATCAGGTCTAGATGGGACTCGACGAGAACGAAGCCACCTGCATTCCCATGGCGCAGCACCGACGAAAAAAACTTCGTTGAAAGAGTTTCCGGCCTTCATCCGCGCTCAGCTCGTGGGTTTACCCTTGTGACATCGAAAACCTCGAGAGAGAAGGAATGCCACTCGTGGAAACTAAGAACGACCTTGGAGACCGTCTGAAAGGTGTTCAGCTGACGTCGGGCCCCCACGGCGCACACCTCCACCTTCGAAAGTTTGAAACGAGTTCTGGTCATCATTCGTAACGAAAGATACATGTGCTTCCATAAACCTTATTGACAGTGTTACGGATCAGCCCGTTTTTTGACGGGGAGAGTTCGTTCGTTTTGAGAGCTAGAACAATTTGAATAAAAGTTCCCCAGCAGGTTGCTGATAACTGCATATTGCTCATTTTTGAGTGCATGAATCAAATTTTCTCGCGTTTCCATGTAAAAAGGTCGTTCGTTCTTATGAAGGGTCGCTGTGGAACGTAGCGAGGTGCTGTGGTTCTAAGCTATGGATGTCACCATAGAGTTGGCATCTGGGGCATGAGGTAGAGCTATGAATAAACTCAGGAGGACCCGGATCAGGCTATCGACCGAGATAACCTCCATGAAGGGAGACAGAGAAGCGATCGGAAAAGTCCCGATGTGCATGAAGTGACGAGCTCTAGTTATCACGTCCCCGGGGAGAATGGAACCTCGCAAGCTGTTCCCCTCCATTGTTCCCCTCCTCTCACCTCTGAGCTGCATTTCTGGTAACTCCATCGTAGCCGAGATTTGACGGGGAGCCACCGAGAAATCACGATGTAAAATATGTATTACCATTTCAGCTCGGAGTCTTCTCCCCACCTTCGAGATAGTGTCTGAAATCAGGTCCACCAATTCGTCATCGGTAGCCCCGGGGAACCCTGGTCCCAATGGAAGAGTTTCCGAGCTGGGAGCGGATGGCAAAGTTGAGTCGAGCTTTTTCCCAGTCGGTCCCGTATTGAACAGCTCCGAGCAGCGACAATGATTAGAAATCAAGATTTTCCAACAAAAAGTTGACAGTTAATGGCCCGAACGGGCCTGGAAGCTGGGGAATCTCTAAGCAATGCGTACCCGAAACTACGTTAGAACTGTAAGGGGACCCTGACTGATGGGCATTGACTGGTGCGTTTCCCTAGCTTGAAGTTCAGCACGCCTCAAGGAGAATGACACATACGTTATATTATGTAGCACGTTGTCCCCTTCGCAATGGAGAGCAGAAAGAACCGAAGCCTTGGACGCAATCCGGTACCAATGGCTTTGATACAGAGCTCTGTTCGGGTCGGACTCCAGCGAGCGTTAGAGCCCGATTCTATCGATGTGGACCGATGCTTCATGAGCCAATTAGCGAAACGTGTTGCGGGACGCATCGAAAACTCTCGAGTGTTCACACGGAAGCCGCGGACCGCGATTCAAGCAACAAACACGGCTCACCTCAGAAACTGATCACCAGAACCTGTGATTGGTGGAATTGGTTTTTCTCGGGAATCGGCGACTGAGAAGAAGTGAATTGATCCAGTTCGCAAAATCTGTCTCTCTCCCAGTTTCCTGTCTCCCTGATATTCGCTCTGCCTGACTGCCCATCGTCCAATCATCCGTTTGGCGAGTTTTCCGCTTTTCGGCCCGGTTTCTCCAGATGTTCTTTGCGCAGTTGACCAGCGCAGCTTTTTTCAACCAGGTGAACAGAGCCGAAACGTCTTTCTTCTGTTGCTTCTGTTCTTTCAATCGAAATCTCCTCCAGGAGTCGAACCAGGGGACGCTATAACCGCTGCAGCGCGACTTGTGTTTGCCTAGTTACACGCCCGTGCTGTCGACAGAAGAATTGCCTGTGGGGAATTGATAAGGGAGATTCCCGAATTGAGACCTGGCACCTCGGAGAGCTCCTAGGAGGTTCGTCAGCGGTCACGTATATTGCTGAGGAATTTGTTATTCGTTAGGTTCTCTTACTGAGCCGACGATGTCCGACATATTGAGGAATCACATCATCGAGTTTCAGCTGGACTCTGTAAAGCTCAGATGCTACCATGAAACTGAATGTGAGTTTTCCCCAATACGTTCCCTAATATGAGGCTGACTCGTACGCAGCTTATTATAAGCCATTCCCTGAATGTATACTTTTTGAGGAAGGCATGAATTGGGAGGAGGGCTCTTTTTCGGAGGAGGGCTCGTATAAATTTCCGGTCGTTCGTCCAAGAGAGGCCAATGTCGCGGTGGGTTCATGGAGAGAAACAAGTCTGAAATGAAAACCATCGAGAGCTTGCGAGAGAGTCCTCACGAATGAGGGTCCGATAACTGACGGTAGCGTTTGTTCCGTGCTACGAATGTAGTTCCTGCGCCTGTGTCTGATCTTGTTAAGAAAGCGAACATGTTATGGTTCCGAGCATGTTGCGTTCTTTCCCACAGGAACCTCCAACTACTCGTTCGGGGAATCAACGATTCGAAGACATATATGTGGCTTGGGACACTCTCGGTTCTACTTTCCTACTGATTCTACAAAGACGATCGCACTGAGACCCGGATAGAGAAGAAGCGTACGCTGAGCTCGTACAAACTGTAGAGGACGAGAGCTGATTATGGTTATTATGGTTATTTATTGGTCCTCCGATTTGTTATCCACATTTACTTTTATTTACGTATCACATGGGAGCCAACTCCTGGGACGATTGAGCTCGGCCGATCTCTCGTTTTTTCCCCCCATTTTTCCAGGGTCATTCCTGTATCCCTCCGTGTCTCCTGGCTGCGTTCGAACCCCCCGTTGATTCAGGGGAGGCGAACACCTCAAAACTCTTTTCCCAGTGGGAATGAGTTCTCGTAATTTCGTTCATATTCTATGAGTAAGGAATGTCGGCGGCTCGCTCCGGGCACTTGTCCGCGGTGTTGACCATGAGGAATTCGAACGGGAAGAACGCACATCCGAATTCGCTGTTGGAGGATTTGTCGGGAAAATGGAGAAAATGTTTTTACGAAGTGATTCCGGACGGCTGTGAAATACTCGTGATCGCTCCTGGGTCTCGAACAATCAGAAACGGCTCAAAGCGACGTCGCACTCTCGCCTGGAAGACGGTTGGCGGCTCCTGATATTCCCCTGATGATAATATTCGTTGCAGATACGCAGGGCCAATGGAAAACTGGGTCTCAAGGAAACAGTTACAGCTCGGAAAGTCTCCAAATAATATGAACGCGGGTTTTCCGGCTATATTTTCTTGGGCGACACCAGCAGCCGTGTTGCGATTCTCTGGGGATCGATCCGTTCCGGGAAAGCGGTCAAAAAATGCTCTAACGGTTCCAATGCGTCTTGAATATCCAGGGACAACGCTGAGCAAATCACCGAGGCCAGTATTGTTGTGGGAGTCTTTGAAGCGCTGCAATGAGAACCAGCGCTGAGTCATGGAATCAATCACAAGCTGCCTCAGCTGTCTCAGGCCGTACGATTCTCGATCAACTTTGAAGTTCAGGAGTTGAGTATATTCGCAGTGGGCATGATGGGAAGAATACGAATTCTCCGAGTGTAGGAAGCAGACGAATGCTGGCGGGCGATATCTGGGACGATCTTCCATTCTTTCTGCAGGTCACGTCCTCCACGTCATATTTGTATCAATCTTCACAGTGGATATTCACCTGTAGTTCCTTCATCAAAGGACGATTTTCACAGGTCATACGAGACTTCCAGGAGCTCGTCTAGCGGCCTCCCTGATGACCTCGCGCGACATCCAAGCTCAATGGCACGTGTTTTTGTGGGTGAATTGCGCCGGAGAACGCCACTGCATCGGCCTGTACAGGCAACGACGGATCGGCACGGAATTCTTGTGCAAAAGCAAAACGTCTCCCTGCGTTGTGGCGGGACTTTTTCAGAATGAGACCAATATTTCAAACCGCAGTTCCACGAGGTATATTGCACTGTGATCACTGAGACCTTGCACGATATTCTTCGGGAGCCACTGAACATAATGTCACAGCATCATCAACAAAGGCAGATATTAGAAGGGGACAAGCATTTCAGCGAGATGCTATAATCCGATATGATTGGCGATAGACCGCAGAGAGTGTCTAAGATCATTGCTGCTCGGATTCGACCTGAATAGGGGGACGTTACGGATTGCGAAGCTCGACTGCTGGCGAAGCATCGATCGATGTTCGCGAGAATATCTCAGGAAGCGGTCGTTTCATCCGAAAGTGGCAACAGAAGCGGAATTCTCGCGCCAAAGTTATGCGGACCCCTTATATGACATTTCGAGAGTCTCGCACAGAAAAATGTCGGACGACATTTCTGTTGCTGATGAACCTCGACGACGATCAGCCTGGAACCTCAGCCGATATCCATCACAGCGTTGTACGTCGATTCGTAGAGTCGACTCATCAGATAAGGGACCTATCAAGCAAGGGGCTCATCACAAAGGGGCTCACCCTCACTTTCGCAAGCAATGTTACGGAGAATATCTGCAGTGTCGTTGAAACGGCTGAAGTTATCAGTTGGAGTCTGAGGAGATGTTTAGTTAGAAAGTGTTTCAAGATGGAGCGTGACGGCAGTGATTCCGAAACTGATAGGGACCCGATAACCCTTGTCGCCAAGTCTGCCTTTATGAAACGACAAGAAGAAGAAGGAAAGGTTTCTGCGACCGCAACTCCGTCGAAAATGCGTCGGTCGACGGCGTCAATCATCGCGCGAAATAGCGAAAGAGTCGCCGATCACTCCAAGAAAGATGCTACGGCTTCGAATCAAACAATCGTAAACAGAGGCGCGGTTATATACATCGTGGAACGGAAGAGCTCATGAGCCTGTGGATCGATCGGCCCCGCAGTTCTTGCTTTCCACTCGATAGATCTCGCAATGGAGCTGAGAGTGTCCTGGAACATCGAAAAAGATCCTTCCTCCGAAGTCTCGGCTCAACGGAATCTCCGATGTGGTCGGTCTGGCTTGGAAGAACATGCTTGAACGTTCCTACGTTGCGCTCAACGAGGAATCCACGCCTGGTCACGATAGCGAGAAGGATCGCCCGACTCTGCTTCTCGGAGGCAACTGCGCAGGCGACAGCAAACTCAAACCGCTCATGATCTGCCAATGTCAGTATCCTGGAGCTCTCAAAATAATGCCGACGGGAAGTTTCTCGCTGACCTGGACTTCATATATATAAGTCCTCCATACGATAAGCCATCTATCTGAGAAGCCCTCACGATTAGTTCCTTATCTGACAAGTCTCTTGAGCGCCGGACAGTTTTCATGGGAAACGGGTCCCTGATCTCCTAGGCTTTGCGGTCATCAACAAGCCCAGATCTGAGACTTCGAAATACCGTTTCTCGAGTTTTGGGAAAGTTAAGAAAAAGCAGACTCGCGTTTGTTGGGTTGGATGAGCGTTCTCGGATTCAATCAAGCACTGCGGTAGGTGTTTGAATATTTGCGGGTTGGCTATGTATCGACCTCGGATACCCCCCGTACACCATAGACTACAAAAAGTATGGTCGGATTGTCCCCGAAATCACCTTCATAGACTCTGAGAGGCATCATCAGCTCGACCCCGAAATGACCTCCATAAACTGCAAAAAGTATGGTATGATCGAGCCCAGGAAAAGCCGACCGATGGCTGCGGCAGAGAACAAAAATATGCGCCATCATTCCAGCTATCTATCGCAAGAAAGGAAATAAGAGTCTGATCCTCCTCCCTTCGAGTAATGAGCGAAAGAAGGAAGGGTAACGAAACTATCAACTCACGCCGACTACTGTGTACATGCGCGAGATGCCAGCAGCGAATACCCACGAGATCCGACAGAAGTCCCTCGGCTGGTCTGGAATGGACGAGCTCATCATCGAATGTCAGCCTCCCACTCTCAATGCAGCAGCTCTGTCACTCTTTCGACCTGAAGGCGGTGCGTTGGGACCATCTAAGGGCTGAAAAAGTGGCCAAATCATCGTAGGCGAGCAGTTCTCGCTGGACCAAGGCTACCTTCTATTGTCGTTCATATCTTTCTATAAAACCGTCAGGAATTCGGGAGGCGGAGAGCGGGTCAGAGACATACCGAAGAAACTCTTGTCGTCTCTCTTTTGTTATCGGAGTTCTACCGAGAATGCTGATGAAAGTTTACTACTTTTCCCGGACCCAATCTATCACAAGCACACCACATGTTTCCGGAGAGAATCTAATATCTCCAACTCGCCACGAGAATATTAACTTCCAAGTTTCGGAAGCTCATACCGAGCAGCGGTGTCCGGCCCTGATCCAGGAGTCGAGATACTCGATGGTTCCTCCGCGGAGGCCCGTCTCGATCGCAGCACCCTGTTGAACATCTCAGTTCTCCTGATGTAGCCCGTTCCGTCTTCCTTTTCGTTTTCTCGTGATTTTGGAGATTTTTCCAGTTATCACACCCTCAGGCCGTACCCGCCCTCGAGGCTATTTGTGTGAAGTTATTCGGTAAAATTGGAAGGGAGATAGCTACTTCGTGAAAGTACAAGCTCACAAATTCAATGGATCGCCAGCTGCCCACATCTTGTGAATAGGTTACCAATCTAGTCTTGAGCATTTTGAGTTGCCAACTGCTCCGTGAAGTTCAGGTCAGGGAGCGATAGACAGAGCTGAGCTGTCACATTCGTCCATGTGAAATGAGGTTTGTTCCCCCTTCACATTGTGACGCACGAGTCTCGTATTCCTAATAGGTTTCAAAATGTCATCACATCGAAACCCCCCTCAGCCTTCGTGGGCACGTTTCTGTGCCTGAGATGAAGCAGATTTTATAGCTTCAGAAAAGAGTTTCACAGAACTTCATCCCTCCCACGTCTCTGCAGCGAGACTCCGTTGCCGAGACGAATCGAATGTCCGAGGCAGTCAGGGAAATTGAAGAAACTTGAGTTGGGATTCTGCACCTCTCAGATCTTTGGGGCGTCTATCAGTATGGGAGACCAATCGAGTTTATTTTGCGGTTACGTCTTTAGGGAAAAAACAACTACGGTCTATGGCACCTCAGATTTGCGCCTCATTAGTTTGGCGCCCGGGTCACGTGGCCCTTCTGCTCCACTCGCAAATGCCTCGATTCCACTGCAGCTCCCACGGCCTGATCCTCCCTGTCAGTACCAATTCTCCCCAGGTCGAAACGGCTTCGCGCAGAGATATGGACAGCGTATCGGAAGCTGAGCCGATGGGGCCCTGAATGTCTTCGCAAAAGTTCGAATCGTGCAAGGTCGAAGGGATAACCAACAATTGAGAGCGATATCAGTCTCCGAAACGGGATTTCACTCGTCACTGCAGAGAAAATGATTCTAGATCGTGGCTGCGAATTCGAAGTCAATGTATCTTCTGGGTCATGCTTCAATGCATTTTCTCCCCTATGGCTCTCCTGTCATCTCCCGTTCTCCTTTTTTTTCGTACTCGCAGTTCCTTTTGTGAACCACAGGGTCTACCCTTTATGAGTTGTTCAACGAAAGAGAAAATATCTGTACTGTATCGGAAATGTTGGATGAGTGCTTAACGACTGTGAGAGAAGGGACTGCAAACGGGATACAGATGAAAATAGCTGAGACATTCCAAGGATGAGCTGCGGCTATATAAGAGGATGTCACTGTTTGTCGAAGCTTGACATCAGCTCTCACTGCGAACTGCAACGATGAAGGTGTGTACCCTCCCTCCGTACGTTTTGATCCAAGATTACCTCCGTATAGGGCCGATACTATGCAGCTCGTCAGATGGTACTTCGAGGGATCATGGATATCCCTGTCAATACGGATATTGAGTGTTGGAGCTCGATTCGGCAACTCATTGTGCTGAAAACTCCCACCCTGGAAGCCCTCCCTTCATGGTGTATCGATCACTTGATACCTTGGCTTCAGGATATCCTCAATAGGGAATCCGGAACTTCATCAGTTGTCTTTTTTTCATGGGGATTACCGAACCATTGTCCGCTGTTATATCTCAATAATTCATCAATTGGTATCCTTGACTTCAGATATTTTTGGTCGTAGCTGCCCCTTCGATTACTACAGCCCAGATCGAGCTGCCAGGTAGAAGGACTGGGTTTCCGAACAACCTGAATAACTCGAACAACGTAAATTCAGGCTCTCGTGTTGCTGCGCAAAACCACCCACCGACGCCCTACGAGTTCGCTTTCTTCTCCGAAGATGTCGCAGGATCCCATCCCGCTCAACAGACAGGTGACGCAGGCGGTCGGGTGCAACGCTCGTGAACAAACGCTTCAGCCGTTGATCCTGGTCGTGAACGAACTGTCAACTTCATTGCGGATGAAAACGGATATCGCGCTGAGGTCACCATCAACGAGCTCGGAACCGAATCGAGGAACCCCGCCGACGTCATCATTGGTTCATCCGCGATCACTGGGGCGCAGGCTGCAATTCAATATGGTCCTCAACACAAGTCGCTGTTGTCAGGCACCTTCGCCGGCGTGAACGCTGCTCGAGGTTGGATGGCATGCTCAGCAGTTCAGATCGAAGCTACTCGCGGTTTGAGCGCTGTTCGGCTCTGTGATTTTCCGTCATCCAACGGAGAGAGGTCCAAGCAAGGTCGGAGAAGTTTGGATCAACGATCAGAAGCGTGAGTAGCCGCTGGCGATCAATGAAGTAATTTTGCTTCCCACCAAGTGATAGAAGAAGTGTTTCCATGGACGCATTGAATCAAGCAGGAGCCACCGAGCGAAAACCTTAGCAGTTCATTACTTGTTCCGGAGATCCCTTCTGCGCACAGGTCTCTGTTAACTAACGAGCGGTCTTGCATCCAGTTTCCCCTTTCAAATTCAAGAGGAGTATTGTACGAAACAAACTTCATGTCGTACGGAGCTCGATGGCTCATCAATCGGCAAAGACCGCGTCAATCGCGATCGCGGCCACTGGGGAAAGACGATCGCGCCATGAGCTGAGGACCGGTATGAGCTGAGATACCCTCCGTGAATACGGTTGCGGATAGTTGGTCGAGTTGCGTTGTCTGGGATACTGTCCAAGACATCTTTCGCGGATGGAGCAACACTCGCTGAACCGACCAAGGTAAATCCGATTCCGTGTGTGTTCAGAGCATTTACTGTGAATAGCACTCTCGTGAGCAGAGAGCTGTCCGATCGGACACGTCAAGCTCTCAAAACAGCGGCAGCAATGCGAACTGACGCGGATGGCCCCAGCTGTTCCTCGTTGCTCTTCTGGACTGGCTCCTCAGATGTCCTCCGTCATACAGATTCAGTTTTCGGTCATCCCGTCTTCAGCTTCTATGAGTATTTCTCTTTCCCAAACACGATGCCCATCCGAAACCCTGATCGATTCTGACGTGGTCGTCCCCTAATCGGCGGAGGACCCAAGTTTTCGGCCGATGAAGCACATTGATGGTGTCTGACATTTTTAGCACCAGGATGTTCTGATTGCATGAGCGGGTGAGCCGATGGAGCTAGAATGGAAGGGCCTAATAGGACGGTTACACGGTGTCATCCTTGCCCCCATGTTCTGCTAGCAATGAGTCACCATGCGTGTTTTCCAGCACGTAGGTGCGACCGAGGTGAACTTCCGCGATCCGAAACCAGGTCGATCTCGCGCTTGGAAGGGTCATTACGGGGGCTACTTTCAGACCTGAGCGGAAGTCCTCGCTCCCAAGCTCCTCTCCCGTCGAGGGTATCTCTGTGGAGAGTGGAATATTTCGCAAGGGCGGAGAAGGGGTATCATTTGCCTTCTCAAACTTCGGTCAATATCCCCACATCGCTCACTGGTTTGAGCGGTGCGCTATTGACCGCGCTGATTCGACTTTCGAGACCAACGAAATTTTGCTTCTCGGACGCGAATTTCCCATGTTCCAGATCTATCTGATTCTAGGACAGCTGCGGAAACCGCGAAGCCCCTTATTCCATGTCTTCTGTTTTCCGAGAAATTCGGTTGGAGTTCCCGGAGGATGAGCGAGAAAATCCAATTGAAGGCCCGTTGCGTCGCGAGAGATGCATTCCCTCATAGGAAGCTCGGACTCGGCTTTCCCTCTTGCCTCGGATTTCCAACCGGCTGGAGGAAAGAAGACGCGGAAAATGCTCCAAAGAGAGAACTCCCATCTTTGAGTGAATACGCTGAACAAAGTCGAAGCAAATCTCGAAGACTGGCTGCAATCGCAAACCGTGGCGCTAACGAAATTTAACCCAAGAGAGGGCGACGAAGCTGGTCCCAAACGATACCCACTCCCGATTCGACGTGGAGAGCTTCAATCCGCAACACCAGCAATTCATCAAGTTGCTACACTCGTCAGAATCCCTAACAGGTCCATCTGCTGCGAACCTTTCTGCAGCGCCCAGCTTGATGGATAGATCACTTGCCGTGAACGAGGAGGGTGACGTGCCTTTCTGAGACACAAGCTACCACAATTTCTGAAAAGTCTGTGAGAGCGTTGTGCTCTTTCCACTAACGACAGACCGCCATGGGCCCTCTCCGAAGCGTCGTACCTTGTGTTTGGTTTGTTCTCCCTTTGCCGAACGCTCGAGCTTGATTTTGGATTAGCGGAGCTGTGTTGTCCGTCGGACTGAAACAGTTCCGTTTGATGTCGTTCGCTTGACGCTATTCCTGACTCATGTGTATGGTGAACTGTGCGTCGCTTAGTAAACTCTGATGTCATGAGCAGCACGAGTGTTGACTTGGCGGCCGGTCGGGGGCCTCCGTCTGAAGCTGGCACGGCCGCCGACCTCAAAGAACATGAGAATAGGCGTGAGCGTCTTCGCCGCCTTCTACACTCCCAGCGATTTCACGTAAGCCAGCAACTGGCGCTCTCGCGTCTATTTTTTTCGATCATTTGTGTTCCCGTCTGTATATGCTTTCACGAGAAGCTGAGTTTCCATGGCCAAGGAGTTTGTCACAATGAGACTTGACGACGGAATTCGAAGCTATTCTTGCGAATCACTCCTGTGGCTGAGATGGGACTCTTGGAAATTGCGCAGAGATCGATGAAAGGAACAAACAACGGCGTTGAACTTGGATACCCCCCGAAGGAGCCGGAATGATGGGGAGCGAAACGTCAAGAAAGTTGATTTTCAGCTGATTGTTTGCGCCCTGATCATCTTGGATATCATTCTGATCATCGTCGAACTCCTCGCTGAGATGAGGATCCTCGAAGCCAACATTATCGAAATGTTTGAACACACGGAGAGTCCATCGGCGCTCGTGAGTTTTGCCAACTCCCGATTCTCATCTACGAGCGCCCGCTTTTCGTTCTCTCATCAGTGCGTATTTGACGGATCATTTTCAGTGGGCACACAGACTATCTATCACCGTCCTGATCATATTCTCGATAGAGATCCTCTCGAAAATATACGCTTTCGGAGTCAGAGGTTTCCTGCAACACAAACTGGAGGCAAGTCTGCGAGAACTCTGAGCTGTATTCTGACCAAGTTCCCCACCTCAAGTCAGCGTCCTTTGGTGCGATCGTTGGAGCATATTTATATCTCACACCAAAACTTTCGGGTTCCCAGGTTTTCGACGCTGTCATCGTCATGATCTCGCTGATACTTGATCTCACGTTCTACAGAGCAGATTCCGCTGCCTCCATCGGCTCAGGATTAATTATAACCCTCCGACTGTGGCGGGTGGGTCGTTTGTTAAATGGTGAGTTTCCATAAATGATCATTACGAAACTGTTCGAGCTGAAGAAATCGTGTCCCTCCTCATTCGAAAATCAGCCGCCGCATTCCTGGTCCTTGCTCGCGAATACTTACGCGTGAGAGCTCCTGCGTCGGGGTCAACTAAAGAGGTTCTCCTTAGCTGCCAACCTGGCGAGATGTCGTTTGGAGACTCCGATTCAGGTCCGCCGATGACTGTCTTCGTTAGAACTCGCAGTTTCTCAGCAAGGCATTCCTCCGTAAAATTCCATCAAGGTCACTCTTTTTTATCACATTCCATGAAACAGATCGAGCGTCCATTCAACAAACAGAGTGAGAATATCTACTTCCGCGCGGTATCGTAATTCCAAACGAACCAGTCGACACTCTCTTTGACAGCTTGCTCCATCGGAGTGAATTCGAATGACGGCAGATACTTGCGAAGCTTGGAGTTATCGGCGGTCTTCTTGAACTGTCCATCGGATTTTGTCGGGTCCAGTATGATCCCGTGAGTGAAGTCCATGGCTTTGCAAATCATGCCTGCGAGCTGAGCGATGCTGACTTCCTGAGATTCGTCGACCGAAAGAATGATGGGCTCAACCTCGGGGTATTCGCGAACAACCCAGAGCAGCAGTTTCCCCAGATCCAGGCTGTAGATGAACTGCCGCAAAGGCTTACCAGAGCCCCAGACTGTGACAGGTGTATCGTTGCGCTTAGCCAAATAGGTCTTGTGTATCAAACCGGGCAGCACGTGTCCGTCTTCAATGTTGTAGTTGTCGTGCGGACCGAAAACGTTGGTGGGAATAACCGAAGTGAAGAACCGGCCGTGCTGATCGTGATAAGCTTTATTCTGGACGTCGATCAGTCGCTTCGCATGCGAGTACCCGTAGTTGCTCTGATGAGGCGGTCCACTATGCACCATCGTCTCATCGATGGGGTACTCGGTTTTGTCGGGGAAAATGCAGGTGGACAGGCAAGAAACGACCTTGGTGACGTTATGCAGGAATGCAGAATTCAGCACGTTGTCATTAATGGCCAGGTTGAATCGCAAAAAATCGAGATTCCGTTTCATGTTCCGATAGAGACCGCCGACGAACGCGGCCAGATGGAGGACGTGAGTGGGTTTGTGTTTCTCGAAAATCTCATTCACGACTCCAGCGTCTCGCAGATCCCCATCTTTCGATGAAAGGAAAATCCATTCTTCATCTGCCCGCCTGTTCTCTGGGTTCTCAAGGGCCATCTGCACTCCTTTGCCCACGAGCCCAGAACCACCTGTCACAAGGATACGCTTGATATTTCCTTGGGTCTCCTCCATCGTGTTGGAAAGATTTTGAGCGAGCAGAAACTCGCGACTCCGGAAGCCGTTCGAACTTCACTGATTGGTTTCGTCGGATGAACGGTTGTGGTGAACACCGGCACACCTGTCCGGACTTCTCCGCGGCTGACCTTAGTCGTTGTTTCGATGAGCGTGTTGGTAAGAGTGGCGATTTGCGTGACCATTAGCAGGGGCACAACGGCGTTCTTGAGGATTTCACGCTACAGTACTGAGCGATCAGAGGAGATATCCAGACGCAGACGCAGTTTCATCGCTCGAGCAACCGACAGGCGCCCGTAAATGACGAATTTCGATGATGCTGATGGTTTTTGCCTGCACAAGAGCTCCACGGGGACGGCTTCCTGTTGACGTAGAGACGCCGGCGTTTCTTCGTGACAGATATGTCGAGGTTCGCGGTGGGGAGGTTGGGATCCATGAAAGGAATGAGCCGTTCTCAGACCGTCACGGATTCTTCAGCCGCAAAAATGTGCGACGGAAGATATTCGCTGAAAATGGCATTTGTTGGTGGAACGTGGACCGAAATCAGCCTGTTACATTCTGTTGCAGGAATCGTTCTGACAGTCAAGTTACAAGCCGAGCGGCACTTAGAGAAGGAAATCCAGCTCAGGGAGAACCTCAAACAGAACATTTTGACCCAACGAGATTACTGCAACGCCCTGGAGCAGGACAACAAGTACTTGCGACAATTGCTGGATGAGAACAATATCAGAGCTCCGCCTCCGGTAGACCCTCCCCATATGGAGATCGCCTTGATTTCGTAAAATCTTCTCTTGCCGTGAATATTCGTGAGCTTCCGCGGTATTTTCTTGCTAGAAGGAACATCCGCGAGATGATGAGTGAGAGGGAACATGTTCAATTCCTCAACCCCGAGAGAACTCGCGTTCATGCTCTTGGCCTGGACTGCGTGCCTGAGAGTATTAGGAAACTTGGAGAACCGCGTCGTTGAGATCTTGCGCAACTCGACGGCGTTCCCTCGAAACCGTAAGTGACTGCCGTCCCAAGGATGCCGGCTTCGACGACCCATGCGTGATTCCTCGGAGACCGTCGTGTCAACGGCATCGCTCAAGACGACACATTATGAAAGAATAGGAATCGAATGGAAAGTTCGGCCGCGTCAAACAAATAGAGCTCTGAGCCGCCTTCGCACAAAGATTCCGAGTGTGCGGGTCCGTTGACGGTCTTCCCCGAGAAATAATATTTATATGAGTCGAGGAGTTACCGCTGAGCAATGTCTTTGCCCTCGACCAAGGATCGATCGCTTGATTCATATTTATATGGCCAAATCATCAATGCCCAATGTTCAGAACCCTTCGTATTCCCCAATGGGTGCGAATAGATTCATTCATCAATCAGAGCATCGGTTAGTTTACAATGTATTTGGCGCCAACGGAACCCCATCCAGTTTCGTGAAATTTTACGACCTGTTTGGAACAGAATGGATCTATCAAAATCGATGAAAGCCAAACTTCACTCGTTACACTCGGGAGTTCGTCAACGCTGTAGACTTCAACCATTTTCCGCTGTAGTCGATCAGTTCCAGCCAAGTGAGAACAGAACCTGAAACATCAATGAAGACAACTCGACTCACTTGGTTGACCGAGCCAAAAGTTTTTATTATGCCCTCAACTTACATCAGAGAATATGGATTGATACAATGTGTATTCCTTACTGAGAGAGGAGAAAGAAATGAATGATTCAACGAGGCCGAATGCACTACGAAAAACAAACTGAGCTCATTGAAAAGTAAGCCGCCGCAACCAACAAAACACCTCACATTCCACTAAAATCATGAAGTATCGATTCCATTTTGCACTTTCAGATTTAGCTCCAGATCTCTGCTCAGGGGAAAATCCGACGATTTAGAACGGCCTCATCAATCCAGCCTTACAACCTTCCAGTGAGCGGAAGCTATACTTTATCCAGGTTTAGAGAACGCAAAGACAATGCCAATCTTGAATGCAAGCATCATTCAATATCTTGGACCGAAAGTACTGGGATTCTTCGAGGAGGCGTTTTCAGTTGTACGTTTGGTTTCTGAATCGAGGAAATTTGATACAAAAAAGACGAAGGCCGGGGCAGCCTACTGAGCATGGGACATCTCATTCCCCACCGTTAGTACGCGGTGATACTTCAAGGCTCTGGGTTCTCGAGGCAGGGAATGCGGGAAAAAAGAACTAGGAGAATTCGGGAAACGCTTCGAGTGAAACATGCCGATGATGATTCTCGCGCACGCATAAAGCGGCCGCTGGTCGTCGAAATTCGTAGAGCCGCGTCACCATTTAATAACGCCCGCCATAGCGATTCCCTGCAGGGGGGCCGCCGAAGCGCTCAGCGCCGTAAGGAGGTGGCCTGCCTCGATTGTCGCCTCGGAATCCACCGTTAGCGTAACCGGGCTCCGGTCTGTAGTATTCTCTCGGAGGGCTTCGTCGCGCGTAATAATCCATACGTCTGTCATCGAAATCGGGGCGATCGAACGAGCCGGCACCGACGTCTTCGCCGCCGCCTCCCCTACCATAATCATCGTAGCCACCGCCACCTCCGCCGCCTCGGTTACCATCGAATCTATCGTAAGGCCTGCGGCGGTCGTACGGAGCTTCATCGTACTGGACTTCGTAGTTTGAGGGAGGACGCCTCTCAAAAGCCGGAGGAGGGCGTCGATCATATGGAGTCGGTCTTCCGCCTTGACCTCTGAATCCACCTCCATAAGGGCCACCACCGCCGCCGCCACCACCAGCACCATATGGGCCGCCGCCGCCGCCGCCGCCCATGCGACATTCCTTACTCCAGTGACCTTGTTTGCCGCATCGGAAACAAGTCATCTTGCCACCCATGCCGGGCTTTTGTCTGACGCGAGATCGAGACTGTTCAACGTTGATCGCTACCCCGCGGAATTCGTGTCCGTTGAGAGCAGCAATGGCCGCTTGGGCATCGGCATCGTTAGCCATATGAACGAAACCGTAGTCCTTGATGACGTCGCACTCCTGAACTTGACCGTGGGCTTCGAACAAGGCGCGAACATCGTCCGTGGAAGTCCCTTCTGGGAGACTTCCGACAAAAATTTTCGTGGGCGCCATGTTCACACCGTCTTTGAATCAGAGAGAGGGGAGAGTGATTTTTTCTTAGGGGCCGAGCTTCGTGACTTCCCGTTGCTTCAACACTTCCCGAGTAGACGCTGCAGTCTCGTTGGATCCACGCGCTTGTCACGCGACCGACCGCACGCACTTTGTAGGTTCCGCAAATCTGTAATGCGCGCCGCAATCAAAAATGGATTATTCGTTTGGTCTTTCATCGGTTGTCAGACGATTCAACCCCAATATTCGCTCCATCACAAAACAAAACATGTCGCCTCGCTTTGGGATCGTTCCGTCCCAAGAGCATCCTTAGCGGATGACCTCGCGTCGAAGCTAGACAATGGGACCATAAAGACAAGGACTCATGGCAACGCTGAGTGCAGGCTCTTTTCCAAGGGACGCAACCGTAGTCTCCCTCGACTCAACCGCTCCAAAAAAGACACGATGCTGCACACTGCTCACTTCGCCGCTCTCTCATAGAGATTCAGACTTCACGAACAGTACTCGCGACTGTCTATGGTAACTAGATCGCCGCCATCGCGAAAAATTGCGACGCACTTCCTTTCCGCGATTCCAGGCAGCGCACTAACTGGAATAGCGATCATGGAAACCGTTATCAGAGTTCTACCCGCGCTCAAGTTCCAACTTGCAAAATCCAACAAATTGCATTCAGCGAATGGTGTTGCTAGATCTGCGAGAATATCTTCTCGATCAGGTCTTCGGAAGAATAACTGAGAGAATTCACGAGCATTAGAGATAAGTTCGGGGCTCTCTCCGGATTCGAGAAGTCGCCGCCGGCCTCCTACAGCGAGAGAGTTCTCGAAAAATCGTTGAAGAGAGAGACGCGCCCAAAAGTTGAAGGCACCGATAGTTGTCCGGTCCGTCGCCACGCCGCGCTTGGCGCCGTTGGGAGACGAGGAATCGAGAAATCGAAAGCCGCGTGACTCCAGGAGATCGCTCGGAGCTCGAACACTGGCGATTGGGGCTCGTTGTATATACCGACGAGATGCTCTTCTACACATCGCGAGCTACTGAAAACCTAGTGATTCAGGATTACGTCGAACCGATTGCGGCACTTCGACCGCCGAGGAAGAGAACAGAGAACGCTCACAATCATCGACACCGATGCGGAAAGTCATCGTTGAGAAACAAATAGAGAGAAGTGCCCGTCGCGTTTCCAATGGGACAGGCGAGCACTCCAAGGGAAGAGAACTTGGGCGCCCGTCGTAGCGCTGACGCTCGATGGCTCGCCTGAATACGAAATACGAGCGCTTCTGAACGGGGGACGCATAGCATCTTCTAAGCGAACGAACGAGTAGAAGCCGACTCGGAGTCGAAAATAATGTATGAAAGCATAACTTCGGTGACCGCAACATCAAAACTAACCTCTTAGTGTACGCTAGTCTGCCTACGTTGCAGACGTTTCTCAACGCCGGGTTGCGATCCCGCGTTCGAACGAGTTCAGGCCCGAGTAAACGTTCCCCTTGCCGACGCAGATGCTCGTCAACTCGCTGTGTTGTTGTTGTCGCCGTTGTCGTCTCCGCGGTCAAAGTGTGCTAGAGATTCCGCGAATGGATCTGAACGCGCCTCTTTTCGTAACGAGCCCGACGACGTTTCGTGGCTCCTAAAGACTCAACGGACAAACGTGCTTTCCCGTTCGCCAGCCCCGTAGGCTAGGTGAGATCACGAGGAACTCCACCAACGATTCTCGCCGCCAACGTCACTGCCACTGCTTCGATCGAAGAGAGTTTTCACTAACAACAAGACCGTTGTAGATGGGAAAAGGCCACCCTTGTCCGCCTCGCTGACTGGATGGCTGGCTGCTTGGCTCCTCACTAACAGCGGGAGGCAGGTAAGCCGACAGACTGGCACGCAGGCGGAGTAGCAGACTTGCTGTAACTCGGTGCGATAATGGCCGCCGTTATTTCGTCTGTCCGTCCGGTAGTCGTTGTCGTCGACGATTGAGTAGACTCACGGTATCGTCTTCAACGTTTGTGTGGCACAACAACAAAAGCAAGCATCGCAGACCGGAGCAGCCGAAATGAGAAGACGCGGCGGTGAACGAAGTGGTGGCAACAAAAACAACGCAAGCGTTCTGTTTGGAAGTCGATGATTTTGCTATGACGCGCGCAGCCTCGAGTTGGAGCCACCATTCGTTGGATGCTATACCCGCTCGGAAGCCGGCAGCGCGACTAGCAGACAGAATTTAGCTGCACCTTCCCTTCTTCTGATCGGGTGGGGAACGGCTTGAGATTTGCAGCTCTATCTAGAGTTGAAAACTTCTGGTGAGGAGGTATGGAGGTGAGGTCGTACCTAATAGGTGCGGAGGTACGGCTCAAAAGTACGGAGGTACGGAAACGAGCGAGATCGTTGAAATCTCGCGAGCATACATGGGATGCTGCTTGTGATCTCTCACAGCATGAGCAACATCGGGCGGTCAGTCGTTCGCGCGCAGCCGCGCTTCCAAGTTTCGCTATAGGACTCCCATGGAGCCATAAGCCCAAGGGCCGTACCTGCAGAGGTACGGAGGTACGGAAACGAGCGAGATCGATTAAATCCCGCGAGCATAGTCGGTATGATGCTTGGTATCTCTGATACCATGGGTATTATCGGGCGATCAGCCGTTCGCCCGCAGCCGCGCTCCCACGTGTCGATATGGGACTCCCATGGAGCCATGGGCCCGAGGGCCGTTCCATACCTGTAGAGGCACGCCGGCACGGAAACGAGCAGGATATCCGTTGGATATTTTTTCCGGCTTCCTCTCAATCGATTCCCTTCGATTCCCAATCGTCACTGGAAAGCGGTCGCGTGAGACCAGTCTGACCGTGCGAAGCTGATCCTGAGTGCTACCTGGGTCCCTCAGAGCAATCGATCCGAGTTTTGGTATTTTTCATATAGGGTGCAGCATCGGTAACGATCAAACAGCTGCTTTGGCAAACAGCTGCTCGATCAGTTATCTCTGAAGTCCTCAACAACTCATTGGCTGCTCATTTTCCTGGAACGGCTCCCCCTCAATCGATACCTTTCGAGTTTGCGAATAAAGTTTGCTTGTGTCCTACTGTCGGTGTGTATGACATTTCATCTCAATTGGAGTCGCTGAAAAAAAGTTCAACACTGAGAAATGATAACTGAAATCACCTGATCAACCATTCGCCATTCGATTTCACCATTCGATATCTGTTTTCTGGGCTTCCCCGCAATCGATACCCTTCGAGTTTGCGAATGAAATTTGCTTGTGTACGACTCTCGATGTGTATGGAATTTCATCTCAAGTGGAGACGCTGAGAAAAAGTTCGACCCTGAGAAATGATTTAAAGTGATTCGAGTTTCACCATTCGATATCTCTTATCTCGACTTCCCCGCAATCGATTCCCTTCGAGTTTGCGAATGAAGTTTGCTCGTGTCCGACTCTCGATGTGTATGAAATTTCATCTCAATGGGAGTCGCTGATAAAAAGTTCGACCCTGAGAAATGATTCACTGAAATGATTCGAGTTTTACCATTCAATATAATTTATTTCGACTTCCCCGGAATCGATTCCTTTCGAGTTTGCGGGTAAAGTTTGCTTGTGTCCCACTCTCGGTGTGCATCTAAAAAGAAATGAAATTTCATCTCAATGGGCAGCCTGACAGCAAGCGGCCTGATGGCAGTGCGAGGGCATTGGGTAAGGTTAGGTTATCCGAGGGTTTGTTGTATCCGACAATCAACTACAACGAAGCGTTTCCCGCGACGCTATGGAAGGAGCGGTCAACTTCGAATAAATGCTTGTTTGCCTATTCACTCTTCAAGTCTCAACGTCGTTGTCCTGATCCTACTCTGATACACTCCATTGGCGCAGTCGAGAACTTGAACAGTCTGCAGACCTGTCGAACCCTGGCAGGAGGAAGACTAGACGGGGATCAGGATCAAGAAGTCAACCTTGAGGAAGCTCTGAAGACGATTGCCGATGCCATCAGAATGTTGACAGGAAGTCATCAACGAGGGGACACGGCGGCGTCAACTCTGCAAAGTACGGTGACTCTGCTAGGTACTTCCTTCCGCAAGCCAGATCAAGATCTAATTTTCGAAACGTGGTATTCACGACACAAGGCCATTGTGGAGGAAGCGGCCCCATCGAGTAAACTCCGAACCCAACTACTGCTGAAGGCGTTAGGGCCGACGGAATATGCTAGACTCCTCAGACGTCTCTCACCAGAGCTACCAGAAGCTAAACGGTATGATGACCTCGTTGAAATCTTTTAGACGACCTTCGGATCCTCGAAATCAACATTTCGGAGACGGCATGACATCTTGAGTCGACATGCTTCGTTGACAGCTCCGGATAATCCGGAGGGAATCGTCGACTGGGCTAACCTTAAAGGCGATCACTTCGAGTGGGGCAGCATGTACGTGGAGAAGTTCAAAATTTCCTAGCAATCAACTAAGCAGCCGGTCCGACCTTCAAAAACATTCGCAATGTAATGCTGAAGGCAGCTGATGACAAGGCTGACCTAACGGTGAAAGAGTTACGGGAGGTTGTCACGCGGTACGTTACCCGAACAAGAGATTCTACGATCGTCAAATCGTGCGCGCATTGAGCTCAGCATGTCGTGAATCCGACGAAAGTTCCTCTCGCTCCGTGGCCAGATCCGGGAAAGCCGCGGGTCCGTCTTCACATGGATTACGCGGAACCCCAAAAAGGCCATTCGTTCCTCGTCATTTTGGACGCATTTTCCAACTACGTAGATGCCACGTACATGAATCTGGCATCGAGCGGTACACTCGTCGACTATTTGAGAGTGGTTTTCTGCCTGCTTGGTCCCCCGGAGACCCTCGTCACCGACAACGGGGGTCAGTTCACCTCCGCTTCGTTCGCGGAACTCTGTCAGGAGTTCTCAATCATCAACCTGCGATCTTCCCCGTACTCTCCAATGAGTAATGGCTTGACCGAGAAAATGGTGTGTACGCTGAAGAATGCCATCGAGAGTACAGGTCCGCTGAGCTTAGACGAGGCCGTAACGGTTTCCAATTACACGCCGGCTGCATCTCTCAACGGGAAAACTCCTTCTGAGACTCTCTTCGGTCGGCCGCGTCGTTCGTTCCCCCCATTTTCAGGTCCCAGGCTACCACGATTTCGGACAGCAGCAGGAACTTCAAGCTTGATTCCGACAGGCACCATGGGACGCGTCCACGTCTCTTTCGAAGAGGAGAGAAGGTTGTCGTCGCGTTGGACAAACGGCGTCGAGTACCCGCGACATTTGTGGAACCGGTTGGGGCGGTTTTGGCTCGTCTTGAGGCAGATGGCAAACGTGTCGTACGGCACCTCAATCAAATCTGGGAACGGGCGGCTTCATGGACCGACGAAAACGACTTCCCCCTCGAGCTCTTGCCCTCTTCGCCGATGACCGTCACCGGCGGAGTGCAATGCGGGTCCGTATCCGAGTCCCTAGCTCCGGGAAAACGAAGAAGGCGGCCCTTCAGCTCCGTCGGTTGAGGATGGCAGCGAGGAGAGCATCCGTTTTATTCCCCCAAACGAGCTCGTGCTCAAGGTCCGGCACGATTGCAGCCCGCGCGCGTCGCGAAGAACGCTGAGGATGACGGAGTCCTCGCGGGCGTCAGGCGCATGTTCGAACGTTAGCCCGCTGAAGAGGGAGGAATGTTGTATCCGACAATCAACTAAAACGAAGCGTTACCCGCAACGCTATGAAAGAAGCAGCCAACTTTGAATGAATGCTTTGCTCGCCCATTCACTCTTCAAGTCTCAACGTCGTTGTCCTGATCTACTCTGAAACAGCTCAAGGTTCCTGGCGAGCGAGCGAAGCGATGCGAGCAGACCGACAGTAAGCGGCCTCAGGGCAGCGTGGGGGATTGGGTGAGTCTCTTTGGTAAGTCTCTTTGGAGATTCCGCCCGATTTGAGCGGAGGCCCGATTTGAGCGAAGTCCCGATCTGAGCGGAGACCCAATTTGAGCGAAGGCCCGATTTGAGCGAAGGCCCGATTTGAGCGGAGGCCCGATTTGAGCGGAAGCCAACAGCGGCTGTGGTACCGTTGCTCGCGCTAGAGTTGGGTCCGGCACCTTCTGATGGCGATCATGACTGAAGAAGAGCTGCAGGCTGCAGCCCTCGTTTCTTGAGCCAGTACCATAGAACACTGCTCATGGCACCGAAAAGAGCCTGCGTTCTCTGAGTCCAATTCCTTGAGGGAGTTCAAGACACCGATCGCTGATTTGAGGGCTTGCGCCTCATCGAAAAGCTGCTGTCAACGCCGCTCGCTACGCTCGCGGGGCACTCCGATTCTCGCTAGTCGGTGGGCCGTAAATGGCGGCGACGCAAAGGATAATAGTGGTCAACGATGAGCAAAGGTTGCCCTCTGGCCGAATCCACGAAGCTCGGCGGCATACTTGCTTCGCATTCCGGCACAACGCGCGCACGCAGTCCTGCGAGGCTCTACCTGAAACCGATACATTCGAAAGGAACGAAGTGAAAGAAGTTCGAACCACACCAGCGTCTTCCGCACCGCTGCTGTCCGCTCAAATCGGACCTCCGCTCAAATCGGGCTTTCGCTCAAATCGGGCCTTCGCCAGTGGCGTAGCTAGCCTCCATGATGCCCGGGGCGGATTTGATGCCCCCCCCCCCTCTTTCTTGGGGTCCGAATGCGTTTTATGCGCGCTGAATGTATCCTTATATGTCCTCGAACATAAAGTATGATCATCCGAAATGGAGATCTTCGGAGAAATGGAGACAACTTGCGCAAGCTGACCCCGATGTGAGCAACTAGAATATTACATGAGCAACTGGATCACGTTTTCTTAGAGGGTTATTTGCTTCGCTCCTGGAGCTGCGAATCTTCTATTGACTCCTCAAAGTTGAACTCATCCGTGATGGACATCTCGATAGGTAGGACAGCGAGGTTTGTCAATTTCGTTGGCTCGATCTCTGTTCCGGAGCAGAAACAAAATGAACTGAACGTTTCTTGATCAGGAAGGAGGACGGAAATTTTACGGTGGTTCGTCAATGGGGTGAAAAATCAGATGCAACTATCGGACTCCGCCCCCACACTGAGACTTCCGGGAAAAATTCACCAGGAAGAGCTTAGAAACCTCAATGTGATAGGCATGGAGAGGCATCCTGATGCCCCCAGCGACCTGATGCCCGGGGCGGACCGCCCCCCCCCCCGCCCCCCGCCTCGCTACGCTACTGGCCTTCGCTCAAATTGGGTCTCCGCTAAAATCGGGACTCCGCTCAAATTGGACCTCCGCTCAAATGTAGCGGCACCCTCTTTGGAGTTCCTCCTCTCCCATTTCTCTCTCCCAATCACCAACTCGGCATTCCGGCGTTTCGTTTTTTGTTGTTTTTCTTCGCAACCCGCGTCAACGAAAAATTCCGTATTTTCTGGATGAGAAAGCTTTCACAAAACTTTGTAGCGCGTTCCTTTGGAACGGGATTCCCTACTCTAAAGCATGCGTTCCCCCGTTCCACTGGAACGGTGTTATAAACATACGTTCCTCCGTTCCATTGGATCGCCGTTCCTTCGTTCCGAATTTCTCACACCTAGGTCTAGATAATCTAAAATTCCAGCATTTTGCCAGACATTTGAATCGCCCGCGCAGGCGAACAGCCGCCGCTGATCGAGTGCGTTGTACAGTAAGCACGGAGCGAGCGGCGCGGTCTTGGGGGAATCGCGGTCCGACGAGCGACGATCGTGAGTTAATGAGTCGGTAGAACTCAGATCTTCTCGTGAGCTATGGAATCTAGTGATGACATTCGGAGTCCGTCCATACGGACAAATAGTTGAAGAAGTGGGAAAGATGAAGATTTTACACTTCAGAAAGAATTCTAGATTATTCCCCAGTCTCGGACTTTGCTCGGTCTAGTCCAACATGAAGGCGGGCTCTTTCTCTTCGTTTTGAGAAAATAATCAACTCTCTAGCTCGTTCCAGCGTCGAGAAAGCGTCCGAAAACGACGGAGTACCCATCGGTCGGGATCGCTGAAATTCGGGGCTCGAAATATCGGAGGCTAGATCGAACCATTGTGTAGGTGATTTCTCCTCACCCGGTGTATCGATTCCGAGAAATCTTTCTCTCAATCATAGCTAATGGATGTGGCTTCCTCACTGCTGGTGAACTAGAACGATCGCATGCGGAGTCCGTCTCTCCGGAGAGATCGTTGAAGAAGGGGGCAATTTCCCCTTCAAGAGGAATTCTAGAATATTTCGCAGTCTCAGACTCCGCTCGTTCTAGTTCAACATGGAGGCAGGCTCTTCATCTACGTTTCAGAAAAATAATCAACTGTCTAGCTCATTCCATCGTGGGAGAGTCGTCTAAAAACGACGACGTACGAGGTACCCGTGGGTCGATGTAGGTAAACTTCAGGGCTAGATATTGTAACGAGGTTTCCGCTATCTGCTAAAGCTCGCTCACAGGACGTCCTAGTGACCTGGGGAAAAGATGAGCCGTCGCTTCTGGAGCAAGTAGGTGCCATGGTACACTCATCACAGCATGGAGCAATAAGGAATACTGTGGGCACGGTCGCCAGCGTTTACTCCTTCATTTCGACTTCTCCCCCTCGCATCACCAGTCTCGAGAATCAAGCTACATTTCAACGATGAGGTGGCGCGTAGGCTCAAGCCGATGTGTGCGACCAGATGGGTGGAAAGTCACAAGGCCTTCATTACCTTCAGGGAGATGTTCGTGCCGATCGTTGGCGCGCTGGAAGACATCAGCACAAACAGGAGAGACGCAAGTCATCGCGCTCATGAGCTCCTCACCTCGATTTTCTCGTGCAGATTTGTGGCAGCCGTTCTCGTCATAGAGAGCTTTTCGTCGCTCATACTCCCCCTGTCAGTAAATCTTAAGTCCTTCGAACTCGGTATATTAAGTGCACTCGATACCGTCGACAGTACGACGTCTGTTTTGCAGCAGTGAACAGAAAACGCTGGAGCAGTATATGCCGGAATTTTCAGCCAGGTCGAATCGATTTGTTCTCAACTGGACATCGACGTCAAACTCCCTAGACTCTGCCACATTCAGAGAAACAGAGAGAACTATGCCTCGCAAACAGTTGAAGAGTTCTCCAGAGTCTCACTGTACATACCATACTTGGATGAACTCATCAACGAGATGAATAGCCTCTTCGAGGACACCCGCGAACCTCCTTGAAAGAAGAGAGCCTCAACGGTCTCACAGCGATGAAGATTCACCGAGAAATTCCTATAGCCGTTGAGGAGTTCCTTGAACTACTCGCTGCTTCACAACCCTTGACCCCCCCCCCCCTCATAAAAAAAAGCTGGGTACGCCCCTGGTTGCTGTACGGAAAAATGCCACAGTCTACTGCGAAAATCATGATTCGGCATGGTGCCCCTGGGGGGATCTCCAGGGGAGCCAAGAGTTCGCTTCTTGGTGCTTTACTTCGGATATTAGTGCAGTGCTCGAGTCAGGAGGATCCACTGTCTACCATTCGGCAAGCTGCTGACGGTGCACAGCGGTCGGGATTGTCGGAAAATCATAGTTTTTCAACGGCTGGACCCATTTTCCTGAATTTTCGCGAGCGAGTTCTGAGTCGTTACTTCTTGTGGGAACTATTCCCTGTATTGGCGCCGCGTAGGAGGAGCATATTCCTTTTCAAGATTATAATATTCTTTGGAAAATCAGGAATCACCATTCTCATTTGCGTATCATATTTGATTTCAATTCTCGGGGTATTCATCGGAATCCTCGACCGCGGGCGGTTGATCTACTCCCGACCTCAAGTTTAGTTTCTTCATCAGATCAATCCATGGCGTAGTTTGATTATACTTGTTCTTAAGTGCGAATTTCCTCGTGAATCGATCGGCATCCATCCGCCCTTGGGTGAACTTTCGACTGTGTCGCGCGAAGCTGAATGCCCTCTCAGCTCTGATGCTAGTTGGTGGAATGGAGTCCAGGACTCCGATGAATTCACGAGGAAAATTCAGCTTTGGGTTGCTTCCCCCGAAATTATCATGTTTTTTCATGAACAATTCTGCTTGGTCAGCCGCTGATACATTCGTGTCACAAGTTTTTGGGCGCTTCGCCGCGACCCGGGCTCGTACGTAACTCCTTGTGTGACCTCAATTGATGTAGATGAGTTTGAAACTGGAGGCTCTTCTTCTGTGGACATTTGGCTGCCTTCAGCTCTCTGGAGCTCGGAATAGAGATTCACAAAATCTCTTTTGATATCTTCGGAGTCGGGTAACTCTCCGATCATCTCATCCAGACGAGGAACCCGATCCGCTGTGTAGGCATACATGGCGAGTCTTGAGGCCACTGTTCTCCTCTTGGCAAGATGTACTCTCATATTGTTTAACAAGTTCATGCGCTATGCGGTCGACCCAAAGGGCGCTCGCTATAAGGGTATCGACAGCGTACCGGACGGTCTCGACTGAGGCACTGTTGGGATCTCCTGGCGGGCCAACGACGAGCAATGTATATGGATGGAGACTACGAGCCCACACGCGCCAGAGAGGCGACGATCCGTCAGTGGCCGGTGGAGTGGGAGCAGATTAGACCTTTGGAGGAGCCTCGGGGACGCTGGACCAAGCGCTCGATTCCGGACATCGTTAGATGGCTCGACCGACCTGGGGGAGAACTATCCTATGAGGCCACGCAGGTTCTCACTGGTCACGGCCAGTTCCAGACCTTCATGGCAACGCGCCCCTTGTCTCCTCCGGTCCTGATGCGTCCTCCTTCGGTGACGACCTGTAGGCAAGGTTGACTCCTTTGGATCACGGCTGTGGCGTCAAGGTTGAAAACTTGATAAGAGTCGCGTGAAAGACGAGAGCACCACTTCGGACTTCGAAGTAATTGCCTAGCAGGTTCCCAACGCGGGAGGGTACGGGGGGAATACAGAGTTTAGTGGGTTTGTCAAGTCTCACACTTGCTGCATGCCACAAGCAGCGCATGTGCATCATGCATTCTCTGGAACCTCCATAACAAAAAAAAAAAAAAGTCCGAGCAGAAAATACTTTGTTGCGAGAGTTTCTCCAGTTGGTTGATCATAAACTGAAATAAAACCATTCCGAATTATTTTCGTGATGCGAGATGGAGCTCGTCATAGAACGCACGTGACCGACAGTTCCTATGGATGTGATATTCTATTCTGCATGATATGTATTCATCAATAATTAGGACGGATCTAAAACGATCGCGAAGAAAGACCAGAGTTCAGATATCAATTGATCGCAAAAAACGACGAGAATTTAGATATGAATCGGTCGCAAAAAAAGACTAGGATTCAGATACAAACTGATCGCGAAAGAAAGACTAGAAAGTGGAAGAGACTAGAATAGAATTGACTAGATCTTGCTGCTCGACAAACCTCAACCGTTTACGAGAGCGAACTATCTAAAGCAGAGGTGGGCAAAGTGTGGCCCGCGAGTTGACACCTGCGTTTGAGCAGGGTTTTGCACAGCTCAATCGCTCGAAATCGCCAAATCGCTTCCATGGAGTGTTCACTTTTCGTTCGTCACATCGACGTGTCATGATATTTCTGGAGCCCAGATTTCTCATTCTCGCCAAGAAAACAATGCCTGAGTTCGAAACCCCATCTTTGTCGGTTGTTGCTCTTTGGAGTCACGTCATAAGGCCCACGAATACAAAAAGCTCGCTGAGATACGTTCTCTGAAGCGGCCCGTAAGTTTGAACCGCCGCGATGTTCCTCTGCACTGCGGCCCGCGAAACAGATTTTGCGGCCCGCGGGCCGCACAAAGTTGCCCACCCCTGATCTAAAGTATCAGATCAACCAGTTGTTTTCTGGGCGTCGGGCGACTTGCCTGACGCCGAAAACTCCCTTGCTAAACTGTGACTTCCTCGAGGTCGGACAAGCGCCTTTCTTGCCGCCTACGAACTACCTATCAGTTCACCGAGTCCTAGCAAGCGCCTTGCTTGCCGCCTAGAAAATACCTATCTGAGCTATCCGTTCACCAAGGCCTGGCAAGCGTCTTGCCTGCCGCCTAGGAACTATGGGTACGTCTGAACTTTCGGCTAACTTAGGCCTAGCAAGCGCCTGGCTTGCCGCTCAGAAACTGCTTATCTAGAATGGAGAAGAGGAAAAGCTCCGAAGAGCGAAAAAGCTCTAAAGACCAGCAAGATCCCCAGAAAGACCAGGGAGCTTGAGAGGACTGAAGAGTAAGGAAAATGAGCAATGAAGCTAAACTCATGAAATGTCGCAAGGGACTCACTACATACGCTGCTCTCGGAGATCGCACACAAGAGAAACTGTCTCAAAGCGCGCGTAAAGAAACCGTTAGCCACGGTGGCTGCCCTTCCCCTTCGAGTTAGCGTTGCACTTCGATCGGTGAATTCCCATCTACTCGCGGGAAAAGGCGACCGAATCTCATTGCGAAAAAGGCTGCGCTGATGCTCGGTGTAACGAGACATTTGTGTATCTGTCTGCAAGTACTTCGCCGGGCCCGTAGGCGCTTAGCCGAAGTACTCTGCCTGCCCCGAAGGTGCCTGGCCGGTCCGTACTACAGAACCGTCGGAATTCATAGCTGGCGCGCTCTCTCTCCCTCCCAAAAGAATGCGTCCATCAGCCTTGCTCCGGGACTGTGATCGTCACCCCGGAAAACGGCCAATGGGTCGCAAACAATGAAGCGGAACGTCTATATTTTCGAGGGAGAGGAGGAGCCGACACCCACGGCAGTCGGAGAGGGAGCGAGCCCGATCCAAATAACCGAGGGCTCGTAGAGGATATCGGCCGGTCCAAGAAGACCACTGGAGTAGGATCATCGCATACGTTATATTCCAGGTGCTGGTTTCATATGCCCGATTTGAGCCCGAATCAGAGTCTCTTTTCTGAGACCGATCGCTGAATGTACAACCAAGAATTCGGTGCTCAGTCATTCAACGGATGAACCATGTCGGTCTTGTTTCCCCAAGGTGAGAGGTCTTCGATTGGAATATCTACGCGCATGCCCCATCTTCCGGCTTGTTAGCGATAGAATCGACTTGGGAAATCCACGAAGATGAGAATGTGATGATTTTCGGATCATCCATGCCCATTCCTTCGGGCATTGCCTCCAGCAGCATCGTCTGAAGACCTCGCATTCCGCGTAAATCGCGATTTCCAGAGCCTGTCCGAGCGCCAACGCCCTCAAAGAACCCCCTTGATTTGAATAGTGCGCGACTCCTCTACCAGTGCATCGGATGTCGCCTTATCCTTTTCCTCGAATCCGTCTGCTACACTTTGGCCTACAGCCCCTAGACCCCGCAGGATGAGAGGCTCTGCTCTCTTCCCGGCCGAGAAGCTTGGTAGGTAGCCAGGGAAGATAGATGGTGGACTGAGAACAAATCCAGTCTGTCCAATCAGGCAGAATGGGCAAATTACACTGCCCGACAAGAAAAAATTCGCGTAACGAAGAAGTTTACATCTAGGTTGGGGTAAGTGGAGGTCATAGATTCCGAATTTCCCAACCGATTCCTCGGATTCGCTCTAGTTTTTCTGTTATTCCGACTTTTCGGATTTTCGTGAGTTTTTCGATGTTGGATTTTTTATCTCTGCTCCGAAGAGAGCCGGACTCATGAAAATTTGGGAGCATGTAGGCATACAACAGAACTATGTCTGGTCAAAAATTTCGTGCGACTCGGAGCCACGGTCTCTGAGCTAGAAGAGATCAAAAGTAGTTTTTGAGAGAAAGAGCACCGAAAAGTTCCCTCTTCTCCAGCCGATGTAGAAAAAAAACCTATCGTTCCCACAACCAACTTCCGTTGACCTTTTTGACCCATCCAATCCATTTACGAACATTTTGAGACAAAGTTTAGCGTGATCGGAGGATCCATCCAGTTTTTATCCACAAAATACTTGAAACAACGAAAACACTCCATTTCACCCAAAACTCAGGGGTCCACCGCTCCGAGTTTCAAGTGAGCTCCAAACCGGCGCCATGTGTGGGAATAGCGAGAAGATTCGTTTCGCAGTCTGCAGAACTCTTAACATCGAGGTTGAATGAAAGGAAATAATCTGTTAGCGCCAGTTACTTTCAGCTATTGACTTTGTTGAATACAATTCGTTGAACATGTTAGGAAAGAATTCGAATTCGAATTTGACTCCTTCAATGCCAGGCACCAGAGTAACGTTCTACCGCACACGGGAGACAGAACTCTTTCCGTACTTTGACGCGGAACCCGACTTGGTATACTGCAATTATGTCGAAAATCTCCTTGAACACATGTGTCTGCCACGATACGACGCCACCGGGCGGCTCTTTCTCGACAGTCCGAAGAGAAGCTTGAAGTGCGTCCTTCAGCACAACGGCAACCAGTACGCTTCAATTCTGTGGGGGCTATGGTTTTCTCGGTTTCCGCCGAAGAAGGGGCAACTTTCCGGTGTTCTCCGACGAAAATTGTCTTTTCGCTTTTCGCGTTGAGATCGTGACTCCGAATGGCACAACATTTCTACCAGAGATAGTTCTATTTTAGGTCTACATGCTCCCAAATTTCCACATAATTGCCTCACTCAGGAGCAGAGATAAGAAGTCCAACATGAGAAAAATCACGAAAATACGAAGAATCGAAATAACAAAAAAAAAAACGATTCCGAGGTAACGGTTGACAGATTCGGATTCTACGACCTCGATTTACCCCAACCTAGGTGTCAGCTTCCCTCTTACGTTTTTTTTGTCGGGCAGTGTCATTGAGCCGCCGATTTAGCATGTCGAATCATACAGCTATCTAGCGTTGGATGCCCAGTGTTAGATAGGATGAGATCCGTATCAATGACCACCTTGTCCGTCGTTAGAGGAACGGACGAAGGTTGAAGAGTGATGATTGGAGATAGGTGTTTCGGGCACAATGCCATAAATGCCTGAAACTGCCTATATCCCTTTGTTTAGCCTTTTTCAATGTTTCGTCTGGAATTCTGCCTATTTGCGACTTCATGGACCGAGAAATACATGGAACAAGCTGATCCGAAATTCAGATCTTTGGGAAAGTAAAACAATATCTGGATCACGCTCATGTGGCCATTGCTCGAAATAGCGCATGCTTCATTCTCTCCGAGGATCGCTTATGTCCGCGTCCTCGATCTCGTGAGCGCACGTTCGACGCGCACTCGATGAACTCACGGCGGCAGCTTGGTAGGTAGCCAGGGAAGATAGATGGTGGACTGAGAACAAATCCAGTCTGTCCAATCAGGCAGAATGGGCAAATTACACTGCCCGACAAGAAAAAATTCGCGTAACGAAGAAGTTTACATCTAGGTTGGGGTAAGTGGAGGTCATAGATTCCGAATTTCCCAACCGATTCCTCGGATTCGCTCTAGTTTTTCTGTTATTCCGACTTTTCGGATTTTCGTGAGTTTTTCGATGTTGGATTTTTTATCTCTGCTCCGAAGAGAGCCGGACTCATGAGAATTTGGGAGCATGTAGGCATACAACAGAACTATGTCTGGTCAAAAATTTCGTGCGACTCGGAGCCACGGTCTCTGAGCTAGAAGAGATCAAAAGTAGTTTTTGAGAGAAAGAGCACCGAAAAGTTCCCTCTTCTCCAGCCGATGTAGAAAAAAAACCTATCGTTCCCACAACCAACTTCCGTTGACCTTTTTGACCCATCCAATCCATTTACGAACATTTTGAGACAAAGTTTAGCGTGATCGGAGGATCCATCCAGTTTTTATCCACAAAATACTTGAAACAACGAAAACACTCCATTTCACCCAAAACTCAGGGGTCCACCGCTCCGAGTTTCAAGTGAGCTCTAAACCGGCGCCATGTGTGGGAATAGCGAGAAGATTCGTTTCGCAGTCTGCAGAACTCTTAACATCGAGGTTGAAAGGAAATAATCTGTTAGCGCCAGTTACTTTCAGCTATTGACTTTGTTGAATACAATTCGTTGAACATGTTAGGAAAGAATTCGAATTCGAATTTGACTCCTTCAATGCCAGGCACCAGAGTAACGTTCTACCGCACACGGGAGACAGAACTCTTTCCGTACTTTGACGCGGAACCCGACTTGGTATACTGCAATTATGTCGAAAATCTCCTTGAACACATGTGTCTGCCACGATACGACGCCACCGGGCGGCTCTTTCTCGACAGTCCGAAGAGAAGCTTGAAGTGCGTCCTTCAGCACAACGGCAACCAGTACGCTTCAATTCTGTGGGGGCTATGGTTTTCTCGGTTTCCGCCGAAGAAGGGGCAACTTTCCGGTGTTCTCCGACGAAAATTGTCTTTTCGCTTTTCGCGTTGAGATCGTGACTCCGAATGGCACAACATTTCTACCAGAGATAGTTCTATTATAGGTCTACATGCTCCCAAATTTCCACATAATTGCCTCACTCAGGAGCAGAGATAAGAAGTCCAACATGAGAAAAATCACGAAAATACGAAGAATCGAGATGACAAAAAAAAAAAAAACGATTCCGAGGTAACGGTTGACAGATTCGGATTCTACGACCTCGATTTACCCCAACCTAGGTGTCAGCTTCCCTCTTACGTTTTTTTTGTCGGGCAGTGTCATTGAGCCGCCGATTTAGCATGTCGAATCATACAGCTATCTAGCGTTGGATGCCCAGTGTTAGATAGGATGAGATCCGTATCAATGACCACCTTGTCCGTCGTTAGAGGAACGGACGAAGGTTGAAGAGTGATGATTGGAGATAGGTGTTTCGGGCACAATGCCATAAATGCCTGAAACTGCCTATATCCCTTTGTTTAGCCTTTTTCAATGTTTCGTCTGGAATTCTGCCTATTTGCGATTTCATGGACCGAGAAATACATGGAACAAGCTGATCCGAAATTCAGATCTTTGGGAAAGTAAAACAATATCTGGATCACGCTCATGTGGCCATTGCTCGAAATAGCGCATGCTTCATTCTCTCCGAGGATCGCTTATGTCCGCGTCCTCGATCTCGTGAGCGCACGTTCGACGCGCACTCGATGAACTCACGGCGGCAGCTTGGTAGGTAGCCAGGGAAGATAGATGGTGGACTGAGAACAAATCCAGTCTGTCCAATCAGGCAGAATGGGCAAATTACACTGCCCGACAAGAAAAAATTCGCGTAACGAAGAAGTTTACATCTAGGTTGGGGTAAGTGGAGGTCATAGATTCCGAATTTCCCAACCGATTCCTCGGATTCGCTCTAGTTTTTCTGTTATTCCGACTTTTCGGATTTTCGTGAGTTTTTCGATGTTGGATTTTTTATCTCTGCTCCGAAGAGAGCCGGACTCATGAAAATTTGGGAGCATGTAGGCATACAACAGAACTATGTCTGGTCAAAAATTTCGTGCGACTCGGAGCCACGGTCTCTGAGCTAGAAGAGATCAAAAGTAGTTTTTGAGAGAAAGAGCACCGAAAAGTTCCCTCTTCTCCAGCCGATGTAGAAAAAAAACCTATCGTTCCCACAACCAACTTCCGTTGACCTTTTTGACCCATCCAATCCATTTACGAACATTTTGAGACAAAGTTTAGCGTGATCGGAGGATCCATCCAGTTTTTATCCACAAAATACTTGAAACAACGAAAACACTCCATTTCACCCAAAACTCAGGGGTCCACCGCTCCGAGTTTCAAGTGAGCTCTAAACCGGCGCCATGTGTGGGAATAGCGAGAAGATTCGTTTCGCAGTCTGCAGAACTCTTAACATCGAGGTTGAAAGGAAATAATCTGTTAGCGCCAGTTACTTTCAGCTATTGACTTTGTTGAATACAATTCGTTGAACATGTTAGGTAAGAATTCGAATTCGAATTTGACTCCTTCAATGCCAGGCACCAGAGTAACGTTCTACCGCACACGGGAGACAGAACTCTTTCCGTACTTTGACGCGGAACCCGACTTGGTATACTGCAATTATGTCGAAAATCTCCTTGAACACATGTGTCTGCCACGATACGACGCCACCGGGCGGCTCTTTCTCGACAGTCCGAAGAGAAGCTTGAAGTGCGTCCTTCAGCACAACGGCAACCAGTACGCTTCAATTCTGTGGGGGCTATGGTTTTCTCGGTTTCCGCCGAAGAAGGGGCAACTTTCCGGTGTTCTCCGACGAAAATTGTCTTTTCGCTTTTCGCGTTGAGATCGTGACTCCGAATGGCACAACATTTCTACCAGAGATAGTTCTATTATAGGTCTACATGCTCCCAAATTCCCACATAATTGCCTCACTCAGGAGCAGAGATAAGAAGTCCAACATGAGAAAAATCACGAAAATACGAAGAATCGAGATGACAAAAAAAAAAAAACGATTCCGAGGTAACGGTTGACAGATTCGGATTCTACGACCTCGATTTACCCCAACCTAGGTGTCAGCTTCCCTCTTACGTTTTTTTTGTCGGGCAGTGTCATTGAGCCGCCGATTTAGCATGTCGAATCATACAGCTATCTAGCGTTGGATGCCCAGTGTTAGATAGGATGAGATCCGTATCAATGACCACCTTGTCCGTCGTTAGAGGAACGGACGAAGGTTGAAGAGTGATGATTGGAGATAGGTGTTTCGGGCACAATGCCATAAATGCCTGAAACTGCCTATATCCCTTTGTTTAGCCTTTTTCAATGTTTCGTCTGGAATTCTGCCTATTTGCGATTTCATGGACCGAGAAATACATGGAACAAGCTGATCCGAAATTCAGATCTTTGGGAAAGTAAAACAATATCTGGATCACGCTCATGTGGCCATTGCTCGAAATAGCGCATGCTTCATTCTCTCCGAGGATCGCTTATGTCCGCGTCCTCGATCTCGTGAGCGCACGTTCGACGCGCACTCGATGAACTCACGGCGGCAGCTTGGTAGGTAGCCAGGGAAGATAGATGGTGGACTGAGAACAAATCCAGTCTGTCCAATCAGGCAGAATGGGCAAATTACACTGCCCGACAAGAAAAAATTCGCGTAACGAAGAAGTTCACATCTAGGTTGGGGTAAGTGGAGGTCATAGATTCCGAATTTCCCAACCGATTCCTCGGATTCGCTCTAGTTTTTCTGTTATTCCGACTTTTCGGATTTTCGTGAGTTTTTCGATGTTGGATTTTTTATCTCTGCTCCGAAGAGAGCCGGACTCATGAAAATTTGGGAGCATGTAGGCATACAACAGAACTATGTCTGGTCAAAAATTTCGTGCGACTCGGAGCCACGGTCTCTGAGCTAGAAGAGATCAAAAGTAGTTTTTGAGAGAAAGAGCACCGAAAAGTTCCCTCTTCTCCAGCCGATGTAGAAAAAAAACCTATCGTTCCCACAACCAACTTCCGTTGACCTTTTTGACCCATCCAATCCATTTACGAACATTTTGAGACAAAGTTCAGCGTGATCGGAGGATCCATCCAGTTTTTATCCACAAAATACTTGAAACAACGAAAACACTCCATTTCACCCAAAACTCAGGGGTCCACCGCTCCGAGTTTCAAGTGAGCTCTAAACCGGCGCCATGTGTGGGAACAGCGAGAAGATTCGTTTCGCAGTCTGCAGAACTCTTAACATCGAGGTTGAAAGAAAATCTGTTAGCGCCAATTACTTTCAGCTATTGACTTTGCTGAATACAACTCGTTGAACATGTTAGGAAAGAATTCGAATTCGAATTTGACTCCTTCAATGCCAGGCACCAGAGTAACGTTCTACCGCACACGGGAGACAGAACTCTTTCCGTACTTTGACGCGGAACCCGACTTGGTATACTGCAATTATGTCGAAAATCTCCTTGAACACATGTGTCTGCCACGATACGACGCCACCGGGCGGCTCTTTCTCGACAGTCCGAAGAGAAGCTTGAAGTGCGTCCTTCAGCACAACGGCAACCAGTACGCTTCAATTCTGTGGGGGCTATGGTTTTCTCGGTTTCCGCCGAAGAAGGGGCAACTTTCCGGTGTTCTCCGACGAAAATTGTCTTTTCGCTTTTCGCGTTGAGATCGTGACTCCGAATGGCACAACATTTCTACCAGAGATAGTTCTATTATAGGTCTACATGCTCCCAAATTTCCACATAATTGCCTCACTCAGGAGCAGAGATAAGAAGTCCAACATGAGAAAAATCACGAAAATACGAAGAATCGAAATAACAAAAAAAAAACGATTCCGAGGTAACGGTTGACAGATTCGGATTCTACGACCGCGATTTACCCCAACCTAGGTGTCAGCTTCCCTCTTACGTTTTTTTTTGTCGGGCAGTGTCATTGAACCGCCGATTTAGCATGTCGAATCATACAGCTATCTAGCGTTGGATGCCCAGTGTTAGATAGGATGAGATCCGTATCAATGACCACCTTGTCCGTCGTTAGAGGAACGGAGGAAGGTTGAAGAGTGATGATTGGAGATAGGGGTTTCGGGCACAATGCCATAAATGCCTGAAACTGCCTATATCCCTTTGTATAGCCTTTTTCAATGTTTCGTCTGGAATTCTGCCTATCTGTCGATTTCATGGACCGAGAAATACATGGATCAAGCTGATCCGAAATTCAGATCTTTGGGAAAGTAGAACAATATCTGGATCACGCTCATTTGGCCATTGCTCGAAATAGCGCATGCTTCATTCTCTCCGAGGATCGCTTATGTCCGCGTCCTCGATCTCGTGAGCGCACGTTCGACGCGCGCTCGATAAACTCACGGCGGCAGTTTTTTTTCATGACATGGGGCGCCAAATTTTCTCCAGCCTAGACGCGGCGATTTCTTAAATCCGGCCCTGCCCATTGCACTTGTTTTTAGCACCATGGCCCCCCCAAAACTCTTCGATAATATTGCGAAGGGTGAATTCTATTCTACTTTAATGGACGAAAAAGTTCCACAAAGATTCAGTCTTATGAGGAAAATTCTCACAGGTTTGAAAACCACGTTGATTGCGTCATGAAAATCTCAAGACGATGATCTTCATCATCATCGGCATCATCATCACATCCTTGGCCCCCCCAAAAAAAAAGCTGGGTACGCCCCTGTTTGCCCCTCTAGTCGGTGAGAATGTGGAGCGGTCGTTTTCTAGCTTCGAGTCTCTGCTCTCAGACCGCAGATATCGGTTGACTCCGGACAATGCAAAGCTTCATATAGCTCCAATGTGCAATAAGGAGCTGCAGGATTAGCAAGGTTTAACCTTTTACCCCCATCATCTCAAGATGGCTTCCTTTCTCCGGAGTGTCAACGCCTCTCCCAACAATTTCGCCGCCTGTTTCAGCAAGTGTGAATGCCTATTTTGTGGATTTTCAGTGCCTTTTTCCGGGATTTTGAATGCCTTTTTGCCTGCCTTTTCTGGAGTTTTTTAGAGCCTGAAACCCCTATCTCTAGTGATGATGATCGGTTGGGATTAATCTCATCGAGGCACTTCTTTTCATCTCAAACGGGGCGATCCGGAGGACCGCTGTCAGGGGCTTCCCCTGCTGTGGAGTTAAGCCAACTGGGGTGCCGGTTCCTGGAATATAGATATGATCATTTACTCCATGTGGGTCCTGATAGTTGACCAATCTTTCTGCGGTGGTCACCTCGGTAACGTCAACTCGCGCATCTTCGACGCTTCTTTCAGCAATTTCTTGTGGTGCTCTGACCCATCTCCATCCACATACGTTTGAGTCGGCATGCCAGCACCAACCTGAGTGCTACAAATGAGACATGGCTCGCATAGGCTTCATCTGGGGACCTTTACTGAATTACGGGAACAAGCCTCGTGCTTGATAGCTTGTTTATTAACATCGGTATCCAGCGTATCTCTGGTCCGAAACGGGGGATCGCTCTTCTTCGTTAGACTCCTTTGGCT
Source organism: Phytoseiulus persimilis (assembly GCA_037576195.1). Lineage (NCBI taxonomy): Eukaryota > Metazoa > Arthropoda > Arachnida > Mesostigmata > Phytoseiidae > Phytoseiulus > Phytoseiulus persimilis. The sequence goes on along the minus strand of CM075101.1, from coordinate 6,296,005 downwards.
TCGATTTCGTCGTCATCATGAATTCATCGAGTGCACCTGCAGCTTGGCAGAAGCAGAGCAATCGGACACTCATTCTATTCCGAGTGTCCGATCAGAATATTTCGCCCACTCCTGTTCAGGCTCTGAGGACAATATCTCGCCTTCAGATTTTAGAGATTCTGCCGGGCAAAGTCTATCAGATTCATCATTCGGGTCTTCCAGCTCTTATCAACTCGTCGGTACCATTTCTGTGAAAACTTTTGATAGCTGGGTCGAAAATCCATCTACAAGCTCGACCCCTTAGCGAACCTCCTGTTCCAGATCGATTCTATTTCGTCCATATGCGGTCTCGAAAAAACGTCTTGCCTCTCAGCGCACAGCTCAGCGGTTGTGGCCTGGATCCCTCGGGCCCCCGGAGTTGCGCGTTTCGCTATGAAGGGTGAACGCCGCTTTTAAGAAAACATGAGGAGATCGAGACACGGAAAGCATTCGTGAGTACGGAAAAAAGGCCCAGAGCTTCAAGAAAGAGTTCAGAAAACAAACAGATAAGTTCGAAGCTCAACAACAAATTTATTCCGGAACTGATGTTGGATTCCAGCTCTGTGGTATGAATTCAGGAAAAAAGAACACGAGTCCCCATCCTACTCGCGTGCGATTTTGAAGCTTTCCGCCTGGAGCATCGAGTCGCATCTCGCGCCTAACGCGCAAAACACGATGAACTGTCCCTGACGGGAGGTCCTCAATTCTTCAGCCGAGTCCGCGGCACAATTTCTGATTCCGGCACGAATTGGGGCACTGTCCGCACGACGGCCCAGCTTGGTACGGTCGATCTCTAGTGGAGGGATGGTTTCCGCTGGAATTTCAAATTGTTTCGCTGCTCATCCCTCCTGACCGCGATAAGTAACAGTGATCTATATCTGGACCGAACTCACATGGGACAGTAAATGCAAACGTAGTTGTGGAAAGTCTTCGTTTTGTTCTCGACCTCCATCTCACAGCGAGCATACCCGCAGCCAACTTTGTTTGAAGTTGCCCAAACCTGACATCGAACAGTCCCTCGAATATTCAGATCAGACTCTGAGATTTTCATACTCAGCTTGCGAATTCAGAGGGAGTCCATTGATATTCTATTCGGGAGTACCAACCAGCTGCGTGTAGTGCCCGTTCAGACCGATGCTGTTGTTAAGGATCCCTCCATAGGAAAAATTGAACTTCTCCACGTCCCAGACTCGCAACGCGAATGACCAAGGTACCTCGGTTGAGGACACGAAAATGTTCTGCCCACATTGGCCCATGACTGCAACAGTGTCTTCGATTTCTTTCTGAATTTATCAATCCACGATAATCAGTGCCTTCGGCGCTCAGAAACAATTCGCTCCTACGACTCACCCGGATCGGTCAGCTCTTCTAAGCTCGTGTGGACTAGCAAGAGACACTTTTTCGCCCATTTATGGGCCAATCTCCCTGCCCATCGATACCATTTCTGTCGGAGAGAAGAGGGAGAGAGCTCAGGAGCGTTGTTGGGAAACTGGGAAAACCGGAGAACTCTTCAGATGCGAAGTGAAACCAAACCATCTCCTGCATATTTTCCGCGGTGGGATCTACGTTCGCGCGATGAAAGTTGTGTCCATCCAAGATGGAGTCTCGCACCCGCCTATACCGTGGGATCAGGTCCCTTCTCGACAGCATTGATCCGTAGATCGCTGGCCCTGAAAAATCACCGGATCCGATGAATGGCACGAGAAACGAGGGTTTCCCCGATCGTCTATCGAACGTAGTCTCCTGGTCGAGCTCGACCATTGCTGGGGCCTGCTCTGATTCAGTCGTGGTAGACGTGATACTCACGCGGGAGCTTCGGTGTGGATGAATCGACACAGTTTCGTATAAGCGCAAGACTAATTAGTACCAGGAGCTCCATCGCTATTGGTTGAGTTCCAGAATGGAACTGAGTCTGTCATCTCGGAAAAACACGAGCATCCGTTTGGGAGGGTGAGGGGAGCCAGACAGTATAAAAATTGACCGTCTGGAAAGCGGCCATTCACCCGCTTGCAAATCTTCTTTATTACATCAGACTGGCCATGTGAAGTCCAATCGAAATGATATTGTGAAATCGGAGTCACGATCACACAGTTTTGGATTCTTGAACCATAGTTCGACCTCAAATTGGTACTGTGAACATCATTCAGTTTCGGTGCCGATGGGGTGACCTGTTGGGGAGTCACAGACTCGGGGTTTGAACCGTAGCCGAGCTCCGCGCTGAAGAGTTTGGATAGGAGTACAGAATTCATGGTCACTGAGACGTAACAGAGAACGCGGAACAAAACAGAAAGAGCTCGGGATCCAGGCCGAAGACAGCATCAAGATACCGGCCATGACTTCGCCGATCCACCCATGATATTGACAGTTGGATTCCCCCGAAGGACGGAGTCTTTCGCGTCTAGATATTCTCGAAGAAAACGGTCTGACCTTCGGGTCACTGCGAACGCCTCCCCCCGCCTTCCCGTTACACTTAGGAAGCAGAGGGTGCCTTGTTCCGTCTCACCTAGTTGAGGAACTAATCGACTTCTTTCATGGTGTCTTACAGCGAAACGAAATTTCCGCTGATGAATTTCTTTCGTCATCCCGAAAATGAGGCATGCAGACGTGTATGCCACGTCGACGCCGTCTATGGTTGCGTCCGGCAGTGGTTGACCAGCATTATCCGCGCAAAGATTCCTTCTCATAGAACAACCTTGTCCCACATGGGTCTGGTTCGAACGGTCCAGTTTTACCCTGGTCCCAATTTCACCGAGGATCGTGGAACTCTAACCGGTTTCATGAACATTATTTATTGGCACCGAAACCTTATCACTGATATCTTTGTACAACCCGAGCGAACAGATTCATCCCTGATGGTCATCCCTAATTGGGTGGCCTGGGTTCACATGATTACGCTATTTGAGTAAATCGATCACTCTCGGAAGATGCCCTAGACGCTGCCGGACATGGATCGGTATGGAGCTTCCCTCAGGGTACGTGGTCCTGATGCCCTGTCGATCCACGAAACAAAACTCGTTCGGCTTTCCCGATGTTGGAGCGTCAACAGCGACCTTTGTGCGGTCGTAGAACTCGATAACGATCTCTCCAGAAGGCAGCCTCTTAGCGACTCCGAGACCGTCCACATGGATCTCTCGAGCCTTGACTAGTCTCAAAGACTGGACCGATTCCGGACTCCGATCCACCAGTGATGTGAAGTTCGTTGTGAGGGTGAAGTCGGATCTTGTTGGAGTGTCTCCGCTAGCGTTTGTGCGTCTGCCGAAAATCGCCGGAAACATTTCCGGACTGGGGTCGACCATGCAGATGGACTCTTCTAGAGCCGTCAGTTTAACCGCGACTGTTTGCAGGAACTGCCAGTCGTTGATATCGATGGATGAGGCTGAAGCGATCTGGTTGTTCAGTTTGATGGTTCCATCCTTCAGGCGGACGATTTTTTTCGGCAATTCGGTCACTCCGGCTCCCCCGAACTTGACCTCAACGTCACCGTTCTCCATCAGGAAGCAGGCTGAATCTCCCTGCAAGAGAAATAAGGTTCTCGTCTGAGTTCGCTGGACCAGCATGAGCTGGAATACCTCCCAAGTTGACGACGCTCACCTGGTACAGGATGATCTTCACTGTTTTCTGTCTGACGAGGTGGACGAATCGCGCTGCGATGGCATATTTCTTCCACAAGATTTGCGGCAGGCTTTCGAAAGAGAAGCGGTCGTCGGTTCCACCCAGGGGCAGCCCTGCAGCCTGAGTAGGATGCCACGCTGTTCTCGGTTGATAGACGACGACCCATTGCCCGTCCGCAGACACCCTGAATACGCTTTTGATCATTTCACCCTTCAGGAACTCGATGACGACTTCGCCGGTGTCCAGGATCGACAACATCATTTTGCCGGACTTGATTCTCGTCGCTTTGAGGCGAGTTGTATTCAACGGCTCGCTAGGTTTCGGTCCATGGACGGCGCTTCTCGATGCAGCAGGCATGCACGCTCTCTTCAGGAGGGACGCGCTCCTGCACATGAAAGGATGGGATAGAACTTCGGACAGCCGAATCCGCTGTCTGGGATTCTTTTGCAACAGTTTCTCGATCAAATCACGAGCTTCAGCCGACAAATGATTCGGGATCTGTATGCTGCTCATGACAACTTTAGTGAGCGTGGACCGGATTTTCGCATCGTGGAAAGGAGGTGAACCGGTGAGGAAAGTATACAGCATGCAACCCAGAGACCACAGATCTACTTCCAGGCCGTGTTCTGAGCGAGCTGCAATTTCAGGAGGTATATAGTTTGGAGTTCCACACATTGTGGTATGCTTCTCGGTCGGGTTATTCAGTTGAGTAGCCAGACCGAAGTCGCTGATTTTCACTTGGAGGTCTTGGGTGAGGAGGAGATTGCTCAGGGTGAGATCTCGGTGCAAGATGTTGTGATTCTGCAGGTACTGCATCCCGTGCGCTACCTGCACCAAGAAATGCCGAGCTTCAGTTTCTGTGAGCGTCTGTCGCGCCTCAAGGTACTTCTGCATCTCGCCTCCGTGACAAAACTCCACGACAAGGTAAACGTTCGTGTCATCTTCAAAGAAAGTCAACAACTCGACCACGGACGGGTGGCGTAGTCGACAGTGTATCGAAACCTTGAATATAAAGGGCGCGTTGATTTAGGACATTCCCGTTACTCGGGGAAGTATAGTGAACACGTCAAGCTGGGTCCCGATGTCCATCTGAACAGCTATCACAGCTCACCTCTTGTTGAACCCTAGACGTAAGTCCTGCGGAGCGCATCTGTTCTTTGTCGATCATCTGCAACGGTACATAACAGAATTATGAGGGTGCAAACAGCATTCTTGTGTTGAGCGCCGTATACGCTCATTATGTCGCGTTCTCTGAAGCACTCCGTGTGAGCGAGTTTGCCCGGCTTCTCAGGACGAGAGCACCTAATCCTGATTGATATTGACCATGGCTACGCCTGGAACAGACTCCTCCTTACCTTGATGGCAACTTCGACGCCAGTCTTCTTGCAAGTGGCATGGTAGACGTGGGCAAAACCACCTCTCCCGAGTAGTTTTGTGATTTCGTAGTTCTCTATCCGCTGTCCGAGCTCTTTTGTTAGGTCTCTCATGGCGACCAGTCCACGACATACTTAGAGCATTCCGGAGAGAAGGGTGTCACTCACGATTCACTGTCACTGGACTCCTTCGGGAATTTCAAAAACGTCGTGTATTTTCTTGTTTGATATCGCCTCGCCGAACGTTCGAACTCCCGCCAACGGCTTTTTCGATTTAAATATGGCGCTCCTGCAACGCGTCGGAAAGGCGCTTTTTGCTCAGAAACTGCCGGCTTCGGGCCCGTATACAGCACAAGAGAATAATTGCCCTACCCGTTGTACATTCCCCTCGTCCTTCCCTGCGATCACAACCAAAGTGTCCAGAATTTCACAGGTTCGAGTCACAAGCTCCGCGCCTCACCAGCTCGGAAACATCGTCAGGCAAGCCCGGGAAGAAGCACTAGCAGCAACATCATCATAAGCAGCCGAAAACTCAACAGCTGACACGCTGTGTTTGTAAGCAATCAACCGACCCACACACCCACAACCACAAGTGCTCTCTTCGAGTTTCCTCCGCCTGATTTCTCTGAGAGACATATCCGAGAGCGTTCCTCCCCGAGTTCAGCGATATCCATTGAACCATCTGCTCTCGAGTAACCAGAGTCTCACCATCCGATTCTTCTGGATGCTAGGATAGAAGAAATTGGTGGAGACATCGAATTGAAATCGTTACCTGGGCACGATAGTCATTGATGAAAAATGATCGAGGAGCTACCAAAGCCGAACGAGAAGCTCGAAGCATTCTCCGCTGCCGTTGAGGACTTTTACCATGCACGGAAGGTCTATTACAAAGAGCATCCTGACAGCAAGGAAAATGACTTGGAAGAAATGTTGGCATCTAGAGGGAAGGAGCTTTTGCAAACCTACGAACCGCTCTTGGCAAGTTTGAGAGGTGAGGCTCAGAAGCCACCAGATTCGGATGTTTAACGTGATAGTCATCGTGATGAATTGGAAGCATCGAGAGAAGTCCGAAAACAAGAGTTGAAGGAACGCATTGCCGATTTCAGGCGCAGATAAATCTCGATGCCTCATGCTGATCGGTCGGATTCACAATGCCTCGAACACCTACTCGAGGCAAGCGGAGGAATATTTGTACAAAGCCGCAAAAATGAACCCGACGCTATCAGAAGCCTGGAACGCGTTAGGTGAATGCTACTACAAAAACGACCAAGTTGACAAAGCCCTGAATTGTTTCCAATGTGTTTTGAAGCACGTGAAGGACAAGGTAGCGCTCCGGAACCTTTCGAAAGTGATGAGATGTCAGGATAGGATAGACCCGAACAATCTACAGGAGAGCATCAAACGCTCCCAGGAGGCTCTAGAGATTGATCTCAGCGATGGCGCGTCTTGGTTCAATCTCGGCAACGCGTACCTCACAGCATTTTTCTACGGCGGACAGCCGGAACGCGTACTCAGACAGGCCCTTTTCTGCTACCGCAAAGCCTTGGCGGATGGATCTCAGATCGACGACCCGGATCTCCATTTCAGTCTCGCGGAAGCGTCGAAGTACACTGAAGATTTCCAGACGGCTCTGGACAGCTACAGCAATGCGCACAAATGTAATCCAACTTGGTCGGTTCCTTCGGAGAAGGTCGACAATCTCGAAATGTACCTGAGAGACGTCGACGAAGCTGTCAGTTCGAAAGGGAAGACTCGACCTAGGAAACTGGAACTGATACTGAAAACAATCAAACCGCATCACTGCGCGGTGTTCTCAACTGTGAAGAAGACTCTCAGAGATGTCGAGTGGGGGGAACCTCCGGAGGACACGAACTGGCACATCGTGTTGAAAGTGAGTCATTCAGCGAGCATTTCCGGTTCTTTTGTCCTTCAACCTAACAGAAATCGCCTCCCCAGGTCGTGACTACCCTGAGCAGCCGAGCCTTGGCTTTCACATGTTGCGCCATCGATGAGAACCTCGACTGCGTAGCGGTGAGCGTATTCAACTTGGACGAAGGGAAAGCCTTCATCGTTGGCGACACCATTGTGATCGCAGGTCCCGAACCCAAGCACCACACTGTGACACTACGGAACGATGCGAGAATCGATTTCAAATCCCTCCGAGTCTCCGACCCGCGTACGATAGCAGTCAACGGACGGCTGATCACTAACAAATGGCTGGCGCCTGTCAGGCTCAGGACAGAGCTGTACAACTCATAGATCTCCGATGGAATCAGCGATCGCGGTCATCAGCTGGGAGAGTCGTGATAATCTCACAGTCCGAAGTGTTCGATTATTTATTTGATCCTGTAGCATTTTCCGTGGGGTGAAGCAATCTGTGAAAAGCCGTCAAGGACTTTGCTCGATTATCCAGAGAATCATCTCTTAGCAAATACTTGTTCGTGTGAATTTGATGCTCGTGCCGAATAAAGTGGTTTCGTGGCGCAGCTTCCGAACGCCTGGAATTCCGGTCGCATCGACCGATTTCTGATCATGAAATCCGAGAAGTCCAAGAACTTTCCAAGTTCAAGAAGATACACTCGATGGACACAAGGTTCGAAAGAAAGCTCAACAAGTACTGGGTGATATCGTCAGCCTCTTTCGTTTTCATGTCGACAAGCTGAACCACATTCTTTATTTGTTTCTTCTGTAACCCAGTATTCGTTATTTGCAATGGATTTACAGGTTGGGGATTTCAAGCAGTTTCTCCCATTCGATAGCGACGTCGTACACTTGGCACTTGAGCCAGTAGCGGTAGTTTTCCTTGAAGTCGGGGAGTAAATCAAACTGTCGACCCAGAACGGATAGGAAACAGTTATCAACAGGGGCTATGTCGAGCAGAGGATCCTTATCGGAGAAATCTAGAGCGCTTGCAAGACCTTGGTTCTGGTTGCCGGGTAGCCGGTCGTAACGACGTCGATGGTAGTCGTTAATGGCAGCCTGAAGCGAGAATTCTTCTCCCTGCAAAAGAGTTTCTCGCTCAAGGTGAGCTCGAAGAGGACAATGCTCCCAGGCGTGAGGGATTGAATTCTGGGGAAACTCCAGTTGTGGGGGTCCTTACCTGGAAATCCCATGGTCGCGCATCGAGATCGCCGCCGTAGGCCCAATCGTCACCTAGGCGATGGCGCACCTTCTGGTAGATCGCCGACATGGTTTTCATATTGGTCTTCCGCCACTGGCGACCCAGGTACTTGGTCTGCATTTTCAGTAGTTTGAGGGCGTACAGTTGAAGCATTGCCTGACGCACCTTGAGGGCACGCTTGAGTATTGGGGCGCTCTTAAAGACGACAAGCATCATGACCCGCGAGTGTTTGTTCTTGGTAAGTTTGTTCAGAATTCTCAGAAGGTTAATACAGGCGAAAACGTTACGCCAGCAGTATAATTGCCCCGCCACTTCCGTTGAGCCTTCAAGCATCTCCGAAGTGAGTTCTCCGGGTTTCTCCAAAATCACTCTGGGGAACTCAAACGCCAGCAATGTGTGTCTGGCGGCGGCGTAGGAAACAACGTTTTGGTTGAAGAATTTCAGCACGAGTGGGATGCAATTGGCAAACATCAGTTGTTGCGCGAGGTATTCAAACTGCAGGCAATGAGAAATTTTGACGTGCTTCACGAGCAAAAGCAGGATGGCTGATATTGCTTTGACCAGGATTTCTTTGTGCCGATTTATATCGGCCGCCAGCAGAGTACTCTGGACGGCGGTGACGCAGTTCTCGACAGTCAGGTCATGCGTCGGAAGGAGATCGGCGAGGATGTTCACCGACTCTGTTTTGGCCTTCGAAGTCGGAGCCGCGGCCAGGAGGATCTTCAGCAGCGAAATCATGTGCTGTGGCATGTGCGGCAGGAGAGCCTGGTACAGCCTGGAAAATGAAAGCGAACCGTGTTTCCTTGGTAACTTCTGAGAACTACGATTCCTTCTCGGACCGAGCGTTGTGAGTCGAAGACTCAACCCTCCTTCCTCGTCACAAACCTTTCAATAGGTGTATCGGCCAGCTCGATCGGATGGGTGTAAGGATGTCTCTCAATTTTCATCTCGAGCATGATTTGGACTTCGCTGAGGGGTGTGTATTTATGCTTCTCGAGAATTCTGAGGCCTTCATGCACAGGCTCGGGCAGGCCAGCGAGTGTCGTCCTGGAGACGGTAATCTCAATTCAGAGAAAATAGCGTGAAAGCTCACGGTGCGGAATCATCGGAACCGTCGAGAAAAAACTCACGTATCGTTCGGAAGCTGGAATCCTACGAACTTCATACGAGCTTGAGCTAGGAAATTGTCTATATCTCTCAGGGCAGCTTTTGGTTGCCAAGGCAGACTACGCTTCTCTTTACTTTCAGTTGAGGACTTAGATTTCGGCTCTTTTTCAACCGATTCTGAGTGCGCAATCTGAGCCTCTCCCACGACTGGCGTCTCTCTGAGGAAATCGGGATTATTCATGAATTATCGCCCCTTAAATCGCTCCTTCACGGATTCTGAACATCACTACCGGCCGCATATCAAACAGGGGATGTATCCTCAAAGCAAGGGCAAGCGCTCACCCGATCGGCTCATCGGGAAGGACATCCGGCATTTCGGTAGGATCAATCTGGTTCTCCACATTGTTCGCAGCCTCCTGGTCGTCCATGGAGCTTTGCTTGACGAGACTTTGACGTTTGAAATTCATACGGAAGGACTTCCGCTGTTGTTGAACTTCGATCATGTCGACCAGGCTTGCGGGGGGTGAAGCCGGACGCATGGTCCGCACGACATCAGTGGTGTCGGGTGGGCCGGGTGGCAAACCTTCCTGCAGGCATGGGCGAACAAAGTGAGATTTGCGATGCGTGCACGATCCTCGGCAAATCAATCTGAATTGAAGACTGCTCCCGTTACACGAACCTTCTCACGAGCGGCGGCGCGGAGCACTTTCAACTCCTCGATCCCGCCAAGAGAAAGAATCAAGGTTTTCCATAAAAGCAAGAGGAGCTTTTTGACGGGGAAATGTTGGGAAGTTCCATTGCAAAACGCTGTTATCATCTTCAGAAGGATCACGGCCATGATGTCATTGTTCTCGTCGCTGCCTGATAACTCGTCGCAGAAGGCTTTTTTCAGAGCGATCTGATCCTCCGGACTCTCCGATCCGATGTGTCGGAAAACCTGCGCAGAGAAGATGCCACATTTTGCAAAATGTGGTTTTCAATGGAATTCCTTCCTGGTATGCACACGATTCTCCAAGGACCCCGTATGGGCATCTTCTAACGATCTTGGCTCGGACCCTGATACTCACCTCGGTTATGGTGCACATGGTGGAGAGAATGTCACGCAGTCTCCGAGAATCGCCCAAAGCCACATTAGTCGGCGAAGTGGGCGATTTCTCGGATTCGAGACGCAAGAGCTGAACGAGGATCGGCCACGCTCCGAGACGATATAAGAGCAAACAATTCTCTTGGATGTTCGAAATCACTCGTGGTATACGGTCGCACATGTCTGTGTCTTTGATTTCATGTTCCGCCCATGTGCCCTGCGGAATATCAACGCATCTCCGAATTATTCGACGATCGAGGCGATGCTCACTCAGAGCCTGGTTTCTTTGTTCCAGAACGAGGATACCCCAACGCTGAGGAAACTGCCCCAAAAAAAACGCGAATGAGCGGGAAGGATAACGAACCTGCGCCACATAGAGGATCGCCCGGACCGCATCCTTCCGAGTTTTTTGGTCAGCACTTTCCGCGGCCTCGAGAAGTCGTCGGACTACGGAAACTTTTCTCCCTTGTTTCCAGCCGGTTGAAAAGTCTTGGAACTTCTGAGCGCACGACTGGAACTCATTCTGCTCGGAATAGGAGTAGATTTCGGCAATCTCGAGCTGGAAGGAAGTCGATCCGATTAGCCGGCGGATGCATAAATCACTCAATCCGCTGACGGGGAACACATTCGATAGCTCTGGAGACGCGTGGATGCAATGCGCTTCGTCGATATGGACTCGTCAGCTGATTTTGAGCAAGGCCAGATAGAAGGCGTCAGTTGAATCTTCTCGGACGACTCGAGTCCTCTCGGACCTTTCTATGCTCTCATCGGATGGGAACTTCGAGCTCTCGCATGATATATCCACGCGACGACTAGAATGAGCTACCACCCGAGCGCTGTCAACAGTATAGTGTGGAGAAACTCTAACCTCGAGGGTGTCTGCGTCGGCGTACTGGAAATCCAGATCGCCCAGCTCGGGGCCTACTCCATTACCCTGGTCCATTAGGTGGTTGTTGCTCACAGCTAATGGACCTGAATTGTCAAAAAGAGACGATCTTCGTTTGATCTCACATACTCTTCACCGGAATGCGTTTCCCTCGAACGATTGGTCGGAAAGAACAGACCCAGGATCCGCATGCTGTTCGCGGAGCCTCGATCTGCGTCTGCCGCAGTGCTGTTCAAATCCATGGCGGCAACGAGGCGGCTGTCAAAGTCGAATATAGTAACGACGCTCGACCTCGTGGAGCACAGTTCGGCGGGCGAAGATGTGCTTTCACCAGGGATATATCGAGTTGCATACGGAGCGATGATGAGACCATTCCTGGGACAGCCTTTTCGGCTCGACACATTGTTTTATTCGTTCCGAACTACGATTCCATCTTTACTCAGAAAGTTTACTCAACGTTCAGTGTCTATTTTTCGTGTTCGGACTCTTCACATTAAACGTGGAATATATTTACAAACAGCGGTTGCACTCGACGGGCGCCCTCTGGGCACGCCACTGGTCGTACTCTGAGAAACCGCCCACAACGTCAACCTCGATCGATCCTAATAAATAATACAAGCTGGGTCACCGTGATGCATGCTCCCGCAGGCAGCGTGGTTGAACCCGAGGCTCTCCGGCACACCCAGCGATCGAGCGGCCGGTGGAAGTCCCCAGTCTTGACAAGTGCGTCGCTGACTTTGGTTTGAGGCTTGTGCGCAATCCCTAAATGAGTATGTTCCGTCCATGGAAAGTACTATAACCAGGGGACGCTAGTTCGTCGTTGTTGTCGTTCATGAGGAATGATGTGTCGTCGTAACGGCTCGCACAAGTGCAAATCAAGCGACCGCGTTTTTTTCGTTTCAGGTAGCGCTTCACGAGCTTGACAGGAGCTACTGGAAACTCGCTCTCCGCGTCCAGGGTGTCCTTGTACTGTACGATAATACCGGTCATCGAGAGTATGAGCCATATGCAGATGAGTACGACATCAACGACTGCGAAGGGCACTTGGTTATGGGTGTGGATTGAAGTTGTTGCCTCGAATCTAGCGCGGGCGACATCAACAATTTTCGAGAATGTGGAGTGAAGGAACACTCTGTCCACCGCGTACAAGCTGCTGAACGACCCGACGACGGCGGAAGACAGAATGCTCAGGAGTTGGGTCGTTGGCAATAGCAATGCAGTGATGCTCAGCATCGTGCACACGGTAACCGTCCGGTAAGCGAACACAGACCTGAAGATGAACAGATTTCCCAAGGGGGTGAAGAAGAATATCGCTGTCATCAGAAGCCCCAGCAAGAAACCAGAAGGAATCACGGCGATCGTAGGTATCCCGAAGAAGAACCAAACGCCGAGAAGAGCCATAGCGGTGAGTCCCGACACTGCAACGCTCGCAACAGGATCCATAAGGGGTTCGAAGACCAGAAGGCTGAGCACGAAGGCTGCCAACGCGATCTGAGTTTTCAGGAAACGATGTCCTGCGAGGGTCATGCACAACGCCAGGGCGGTGACAACAGCCAACGCGATGACGGACCCGGTTGATGTCCTGCATGCGGCCAGGAACGGATAGTCTCCACAACCAAGAGTCGCCACGGGCACGTAGGCAGCGGCGGTCGAGTAGCCGCTGCGGTAGGACTGCGTGACAACCACGCCATAAATCGCGCGGTTCTGCGGATACGCTACGAAAATATTTCTGGTTTTGGGAGAATCCAGCGTGGCATGAACCCGAGTGGCGTGTTTGCGGATCTTGTGGGCGTCGCTCATCAGCTGAAGGGCTTTGTGGTAGTCTTCGTTGTGGCCCATGTAGTAGAGGTAGATTTCGTAGCGCAGGGCTGAGAAACTGTCGCGGCAGGTGGCGGCATCCGTCGACAGACTTCCAGCTCGAGCGTGCTGGAAGTCGATGCTGATCTCCGTCGGCGAATAGAGATTCAGCCGGAGGTAGGGCGCCACCCTCACGGGGAACTCCAGGTTGCAGCCTCCAGGTACGGGATCGACTCTGCTGTAGCCAACGGCTATCAGAAGGACAGTCAGGTTTCGAGATGTCTGCTCGTTGATGAGAAATACCCGTGCCGCCGAACAAGGTCGAAGTAAACCAGCATTTCGCGAGCTGTGGCTGTTGTTGGCGCGGGGGGTTCCGTCGTACGATAGGGTGACATTAGCTCCGAATTTCGTGTGGGCTTGGAAGAGTACGTAGGAGACTTCATCGGGGCACTCGGCGTCAACGATTTGCCTCTCCCTCGGACGCAACACGACGGCGGTCGCTGGGCTCCGGTCGGAATCAGTTATTTTAAATAAAACCTTAGCTGGAGCTACCGAAACCAATAAACCGCAAAACACTGTCACAGAGATCAGCATGAAACGGTCCACGACACGGAGCATGTTTGTGCCCTGGCCGTATCGTTTATCTTCTCGATGGAAGTCTACCAGCGAGCTTTGTCTTCTTCGACACTCTCCAGTGGCCACGACGGTGACGGCGGTCGCAGCGACAGCACCGGCCAGGTCGCTCCTCACACCTCTGTTTGCGGAGTGTCCGAATTTGTGAGCATCTACTCTAGCTTGTTTGGGCGGCCATTTTTAAAGGTCTCGAGCAACTTTGCCAGACTGGAGCGATGTCACCATAGAAGCTTCAGAATCCCATTCAAGAGGGCTCGGGCTGGACGGGCGCAGCTCAGAGATGACGGTCGGCCGCTCAAGTATTCAGTGCGAACGGGAGAACCGCGACTGCTGCGGGCGACGAGTTCACGATCGGACTCCCAAATCAGCCAGGAAGTGGCTCTGCTTTTAACATGAGGAACGCTGTCATCACGAATCCCACTGCTATCGAGTCGTTGCGCTTTTCGTGGCCCCGTGATTCCGCGGTCGACCGCGGTGCATGGTGGTGGTAATCAGTCGTCGAGAACTCTCTGGTCTGGTCGTCTTCACGCAGCATTGGGGGAAATTTATGGGCCCAATTGAAATCCAGCAGTTTTCTGAGATAGGTTCATGATGTCCGTTGTATTTTTGTCTCCAGTTCCGTCTGGAGTCCTGTTATCACTGATTTTTCAACTCTCGGATGTCGAACTGTGATAAGTTTGGAACGCTCCCCAGAGCCGCTGTCGTTATGCCGCTGTGGAATTCCATCTGTACTGTTCCTCTATGGGATCCACCGAGAGGCATCCACAGCAGAGTTGACTGGTCCTGGTACTGGTCGTCATCACGGCCACTAGCGTGAGCCACCGGTCGGGGCGGCTCAATGAGTACACTCGATGCGAACATCCGTGAACACTTCCCGGGGGACCTATGCATGGTTGTTCTTTCATGCATCCCATTAGGCCGCTCTGAGGATTATTTCGGGGCTGTGGATTCTTGATAACGCAATGTCTCCCATGTGCGACTTTCTTTCTTGGCGAAGAAAGTCCTGAGGACTTTGGGTTCCCGATTCGCTCGTTCTAAGGACGTGTTTGACATAACATGGCTTCAAGACGCCCGTTGTTGGCACTAGTTGATAGAAAGTTCGCGTTCCACTTCGGCTAGCGGAGCGTTCTCATCGCGAAGGGGACGCCGACCTTGCTGCTACCGTTCCCGCGCTCTCCCGTGTGGCGCGCAGAAACCATCTGGTTGTCTGGACTGAAAGTCAGTCTCAAGAGCATTTTAGCTCTGTTCAATAAACCTTAGAGGGAGCAGCATTTCACGTTTTCCGTTATCGTAGTTTCAGCCCAGAGTAAGCGAGGATTGGTTTTGCGTCGAGCGGCTAAGCGTAGCTTTCGAAGTTGTGATTGAAAGTTTTACGGGGGTCGCGATCCCGAAATTCAGCAGCGAAGCTGAGCTCTCCAGTTCCCGCTCATCGAAGTCACACGAGCATCTGAGCGCACACCTGAATTTCCCGAACTCTCCGGGAACGAGGATCACTCCTCCATCGCATCCGATGCTGGGCGAAAGAGTAGCGATTGTAATTGAGTCGTTATGCCCTCGTTCACTCGAGTAAGGAGTGAAGGCGGGTAATGCTCGGCTTCAGAGCTATCGATCAGAGAGACCGCGCGGACATCGACCCGCGCTCACGAACGAGGGTAACCGACGATGCATAGCGATAAAATTCTAAAAATATCTCCCACGAAGGATTGTTATTTCATGACGTCGTGGTCGCTGTAATCTGCTCCCCATTAGTGAAGTCGAGGTCATGGGAGCATTGAAGCTCCCGAGTCGAGCATTAACGATGTCTCACATAAGAATATTGAATATATCGGACATGATGTTCCCCTTCAAAATTTTCAGCCGATTTAAGCTGCTCCGGTACCAGGGCTGCACCCTCCCGCATTCTGGATCAGAGGAGGCTCAGTACAGCTTTCGGAGGACCCTTCTGCTTCACGGATTCAAACCTCGGGAAGGGCAGCATCGGAACTCCTGAGTGGAAGCTCACCTACCGAGCTCAGGCTCGGTCTCGAAACAGCGCTGCCATTTCCCGGACCAGAATTTCGAGGGCGGTGTACCTCTGTTTCGGTTTCCTCGGTCATTCCATGAATGCTCACTTGAACGGACAGCAGCTCTTCAGAAAGCGTGAAGTGGGGCAACAAGGCACTGTGGTTACGACCCGAAAACCCTCGGTGCTTCGTGACATTTTACGTCAGCGACGAGCTCGCCGAAGTGATGAAGTCCCGAACTGAAGCCTTCCTAGCTCCGGGTGAAGAGGTGCTCCAGAAGCATCGAAGCGTATGTTTCAAACCCCCGCCCAATCGACGGACTCCCCGACCTGTAACGGGCGAAATTCAGAGCCTTGCTCGGCAAGACTCAGGCGATTGTTCACTGATTGGCTTCTCCAATTTTTTCCAAATAGAGAAAAGCAAGGTCGGGCTCATAGGGACGAGGCAAGCGTTGTCCGTTTCATCGATGAATCGGGTCCTCACCCATATCACTCGGTATACAACAACCCGAATCATATATCTGCGGATTGACCACCGGTTCCCCAGCACGGCGTCGCCGTAGAATTTATTCTAGTAGGGACGCCGCGGTGTCTTATGGTTCGTGTGAATGTTTGCGGAGCGTTCCTCTATGAAGTTCTGGTAGGGAAAACGCCCAGCTCTTGACAGTGGACTGTTTCAGTTCACGGCATGCGGAACGGCTTTCATGCCGAAGCTGATCACACGTCGCGACAGCTGGAACGAGCCGATGATTGGCTCTCAACCTCGTTTCCTTCCTCGGAATGGAAACGATTGCCGTTTCTAAGGATGCCTGAGTAAGGGAGCATATGCGCTACTTCTCGCGAAACTTTTTAGAAACACTCTATTTTTTGCCACGGGCTAAAATGGTAATCAAAGTACTTGGATATCATTCGCACCGAGCCCCGCGTACAACCCCATATCACACCATTCCCGTCATATCGTCTCTCTTCTCGAGCTAGGTTCGGTTCGAGCGTTTGGAATTTTTTTCTCAAACCGCAGCTCGAGCCTCCGAAAGTGAATGCGGAGAAGCATTCGCTCCTGGGCGCTCTTGAATGCCTTCCCATAAATCTCAAGCCGCCTCCCTCAAACTCGACAGCCTATCAAAATAAGCAGTAGAAGCTTTATATTGGAACCAGGGCTGGCAGACACTGGTGAAGAAACCATAGCGGTACATAAACACGGATTGAGCGGAACGGGCAGAAATTCCTCTGTTGGGCATTTAGCTTGAGTTTCTATTCGGTGAGCTCGAGATCGCTCGAATCGACTTTCCCTCAGTGACGCGTATCTCCCGACGAACTTCTCCTGTACTTCCTGTACTCGGGAGAGTTTGGATAGGAAGGCCTATGGCCCTCCCAGCGACCCTCTCTTCAACATGTCACGAGTCTCACGCAGATCCAATCATTGGTTTGGAAGTCCGTTGAGGACAGAAGGGTGTACAGAGGGACAGAATTCGCGTAGCATGAGGGTATTGCACAAAGATCCGCATCATTGCCTGCAGGGCCAAGGAGTTGTTTCTTTTTTATACAGGCTGGTCATCTTATGTCGGAAACTTTCTGCCTCTCTCTTCTTCTGCTTATGACTTGGTGAAAAATAAGTTTTTTTGCGTTCGATAGGTGGAAGGATGGAAAATATTTTTCTCCTCGATTTTTTGTAAATCGGCGGAAAATTTGATTTTGTAAATCGGCGGAAAATTTGATTTTGTAAATCGGCGGAAAATTTGATTTTGTAGATCGGCGGAAAATTTGATTTTGTGAATCGGCTCAAAGATTGCTTTCGTTTTCAACTTTTCTCAATGAACCGATCAACAAACTTCTGAAGTCAACCGATCCGATTCGGACGTGCCATGGTCGACGCAGGATAGGATGCCGCTCAAACGCCCAGCTCCAAGTTTCTAGTACAGGGTCTGTAAGAAGGGCGAACGGTCATTTCAACCTTGACGTCAAGATCGGCCTTCTGACAAGATCGCGTCCTCTTTGCATTTCGGTCCGCAACTCCTCAGGGAAGCCGATTTCGAAGAATTTTACGAGTGCGTAAAGTTCTTAGGTTGCTCCAAACTACCTGATAAGGATGTTCATGGATCGTTACGATCCATGAATGATCAATACGATACGATCGTTTCTTTTTCCGCCCGAAAATCGAGCTCAGTCAGTTTTTCTTTCCAGGACGAGAAACTGGAGAAGCTCAATTCTTTGAGGAAGAAAAAGTGTTCGGATAGACCCAACAACTCTCAAGCTGTGTAGAATGGACCAATCTGAGAACTTTTTGCTCTCGGGGGATCTTTCGAATCCGGCTTTCCTGCGAAGATAAAGGGCGAATGCATCGAAAACGCGTTTTGTCAAGAGGTCAGCTCTTGACGTCAAGATTGAAACGAGGGTTCGTCCTTCTCACAGATCCTGAGCTAGAAATCTTGAGTTGACGGGCGTCTGAGCAGCGTCCTATGCTGCGTCGACCTTGGCACTTCCGAGTTCGATCGATCGACTTCAGAAGTCTGTCGATCGGTTTTTTGAGAGAAATACGGAATACAATATTTGAGCCGATTCACAACATACAAATTGAAGAGAAAAGACGCGCCATCCTTCCAGCTACCGAATGCAAAAAATGAAATAATTATTCACCGAGTTATGAGCAAAAGAAGAGAGACCGCGAAAGTTCTCGACTTATGATGACCACCCTGGCTGGATGACCCCTAGCTGGGAAGGATGTTTAATACTTGAAGGATCTGATTGGCGTATTAATCATTCCTCCTTGAGTATGAATTCATGTCATATCTCATCAAGATATCCATTCGCGGGCTCAGTTTTCAGTGGTCGTCGTTCTGGACGGGGTCGACCCCCCCCTGTATTCCTCGCCCCGATTTTCCGACTCTTCTCTTGATGTATTCTATAACCCTTCTCCTGGAATTCTAATAGCAACCAATCATTTTCCGCAGTCCATGATGGAATGTTCCAGCGTTCCTTCACCTCTGCCTCACTTGGCCACAAGTGTCTCCCGAAACCCATCTTGAAACCTGTTCTCCCGTTTAGAGAGAAGCAGCTCGGGCTCCAGAGGAGAGCGAACAGCCTCTCGTCATCATCCAGATGGTCGATGCTTTTGTAGCCGATTCCAATGACTCATAGCAGCCTGCGGGCTTGGAGTTTCCAATCGTATGAATTCATGCAGAGGTTTGCGAACTCCCCCTCTTTGACCCAACGTCTCCGATGCCTAAAAACGGGGAGAAGGTCAGACACCTCTTGAGAGATCATCGTGAGCAGACGGTCCTGGGATCTGGAATCCCGGTGTTCTCGCCTGGTCTCCCGGGAACGCGTGAGCGAACTACGGCAGCGGTTCTCCGGTGCCAACTCCCTGTGGATTCGCATTTTCGTCTGAGTCTAGCGCGGATTTATGGGGGGTGAGCGAAGTCAAATTGGGTCATCTGGAAATCGTCAGCTACCGGGAACCAAAATCGCCATGGGAGGCTCCATTTTCCGTTCGGAAACCTCACGAAGCAAGATTAGAGGTCTCTCGAAGGTATCAGAACCGAAATTGATTGCCAGGACTCCCTGGAATGCTCGATCGATGTGTTCGCTTAGAGAACTCCTAGAACGTTTGCTTCGATAGACCAAACTTGAATTGGGAAGGTCGCCTGTTCAGGGTTCAAGGTCGCACAAACAATCGAGATAGAGAGAAAGATGTTTCGATTCCTACTCGAACACGCGGCTCATCGTTAACGAGTTGTGAGATGCCGCTCAGTTCGGCATTTTTCTCAACTCCCGCACGGCGATATTTCCAACATCGCGCTTGAATCGTCCAAGTCGAGGCCAAATCGAGAGCGCCTCAGACCAAGAGTCGGCCACGGCCATCTCGACCTGACGATCGAGCCGCTCATCTGAGCTTCGATTGACTTGCCTCAAATCGTCATCAAGGCTTTCAATCGAGAGAGATCGGTGACGCCTGCACGAGATGACTTCCCTAGTGATTCCGAACCTCAGGAGCCATTTCACGGAACTCGAAACATCGTCTCGTTTTAGGGAAGAACGTATTAGGCTTCCGATAGTGCTTTGTATATTTTCCCAGAGAGATAACGATTTCACAAGTTTCCTTCATCCAGTGCCGAAGAAGGATCTCCAACTAGGTAGCCTCGTATTCCAGTCGTTGGACAGGATCGTTGTGATGTTGATCGCTTGAAGTGGAATGATTCTTCGGCAAAACCTGTTTCTCGCCGCCTCTTGAATAGAAACGATCTTCGCCCGGCTCGCGCCATTCGTTGCGTTGCCAACTGATGGTGAACTAACAGTTCTAAACTCACGGAAGTTTTCAACATTCCTCAATAATACCACGATACTTCAAGAGCGCTTTACTTGGGGCGGCCCATCGTTGAGTACCTATGTCAGGATCATAGCTCGCCATTCGGTCGGTTATCAGGGCTAAGCCGTTCCATATTATCGACCACCACTCTTAGATACGTCGAGCGTCGTTCTCTACCACAGACTCGCTCAGTTTGCATTCTTCCAGTTCTGCTGGCTCAGGGTTGGTGAACGTCCGCTAAAACTCCGCCAGAGTTTTCATGCGTCGACGAATCCAAGATTGTAATGAGTCAAAGTAAAACACCGGATCTCTGGCACTGCGTATTCATCGAATTATTCTCAGATAAACTGATTTGGTGAGAGGCCGGGTCGGAAGCTGCCGGAATCGAAGCGAGCAGATGCTCGCTTTTCTTTCGCTGAGTCTGCTGATTTCGATTCGCTTACGCTAACCCAACGGGAACGTCTGCGATGGCTGTCAGCCCAGAGAGAATTCAGAGTAGCGCACCGGTCAATCAAATCGGCGCTCTGCGATGGCTTCCTGCGAACTGTTGCCCAACGGTGTTGTTCTTATCGGAGCAAGCTGTATTCATCAGATCGGCTCGCCACAGCCAGTTCGAAATGAATGTCTTGGCTTGTGTTTTTGTTCTGAAGCCTTTACCCACCCAGTGTAGTCCCGACACAGCAGCGCTTTGGTCACTGACATTCCGTCCGGGTTGTGTGCGCAAGTGAGAGACCTTGTGACACTGAGGGAGAATCGGGTGAGGGTAACTTGCAGTGGTCCATCCGCTTGCCCTTACCACAACAGTCCCCTCGCCACACGGACGAACGACAACTTTGAGCTCCACCAGTTGGCAACTCTTCTGTGTGGAGCACAAACGGATCATAAGTTTCTCCCGACTTTTAGAGCGAATCCTGATTCGATGTTCGTGCAAGTTTTTCTAGAACCCTCCCACGTGTCCCTCCGTGCACGAGGCTGCATGTGAAACCCGCAACGCAGTCGCTCCTCCGAGATCGCTGCTGGGTGGCGAGATCGAACACAGAGCGGTCGATGCTGCCGCCGTCGCTTTGAGCGCTGTAGAGTGCTTGGGAAAAAGAACCGGTGCTTGTTCGGGATCGAGGAATAGAATCCACAACTGCTCCCAACCATCACGTGATCGAGCCGAGGGTGTTGAGCGCGCTACGTGAACAGGTGAGTTTCGACATTCTGAAAACGATCCCTTGCCATCGGGTTCCGTCCCCCTGTCGATGCCTGTCGATCGAGATCGCCGATGGCTCCTTCTCGCTTCCTTCTGTATCCACGCTCCCTCTAGTTGGGTCTGAAGTTTGAGCCGATAGGCGATCTCTCAATTCTCAATGGTGCGACGATGTTCAGCGCGAGTGGTCAACCCGTCGAAATCGCGGTGACGTTGCACCGCTTGTTCGGCGCTGCAGCTGAACTTATTGCTGCTGTTGGTTTTCCCCGCCGCTGGGCGTGTTTTCATCGCGCCGAGCCGAACAATGCAATCAGCTGATTGCGTCCGCATGTTTAGTTCGATCGTTTGTCGAGAGGCTCCATCTGGACGCCTCGTTGACGCCATCAGCTATCCGAACTTTCCCGATATCGTTCTCCGAAGAGCTGGTCTGAGGAAAGTGTAGGGAGAGCCGATCTGATTACCAAGGTCCCAATTATGGGGGAGGGGGGCTGAAAATAATTAGGACGAAAGAAAACGCAGCGCAGCGTCGATCGAATGTCTGTTGGGACCGTTCGCTGGATCGAACGAAGCTTTGTTTTGATCTCCAGTCAAAAAACTTTCCGCACTCGATTCGCCAGCGCTATTTTCGTAACGAAGTTCGCTGCAATTCGGCCGCGGTTGCTCAAGTAGCTTATGTTACTCAATACGTTTACATCTGGTTTGGAACCGACGTGGATGTCGCCGGCGCGTCGGAATGCGTTGCTTGTGGAAAACCTTGTTTCCACGAAGCAGCGATGACGACCACTGTCGAGCGATACCGATCTCGTATCGCGGATATTTTCCTCCGTTCTTTCCGGATCTCCTCGGTTCCATTCTGATGGCGTCCCCCGCTGCCGAGAACCCCGACGGTTCACCGAGCTCACAGCTTGCGCTAAATACGGTATCAGTAAGACGGGCGCGACGGCCGGTCACCATCGACGCTGAAGCCTCGCTGCTCTCGGCCTGCGAAGCGTATCATTTGATTCGCCATATCTCTCCAGAGGGCACAATAATGAGGGATGATGTTCTTTGGCAAGATACAGCGTAAGGGCCCCGTAGCCCGGGCGGGACACGGGAAAGGTCCGCGGAGGAGCCGCATTCGTGCAACGACTTGCGTTTGTCAATTAGTAACCGCGTTTTTCGGGCGAGCTGTCGCGCGTTGCTGTTCCTTCTTCGACTGAAACGACCACCGTGCCGGGCGGATTGCCAACTCAACCAAACCATCAACCGGACACCAGTGATTCCCAGCTTGCGCAATGCAGTCTGCACCGGGAGCGAGCTCCGACCGGCGAGGCCAGAGCAGGCATTCACGTGCCAGCAGCAGCTCCGTAGCTAATAAATCCCGGCACGATAGCCGGATCCCTTTGACCTTTGTAGACGCGGAAAGTTTACTCTCAATACAAGGTTGCTCACCAAAGCCGAACACAAGCTGCTGCTCTAAACTCAAATGGGTAGACAATCTCGTGCGAGCATTGTTTCTTACGGGCCTCTCACTGCGCCGCGTGCCTTCGAGGAACTTGTGTAGGAGGCAACCATCCCGGTTGTGGCTCAGAATCGTTCTTTTATAGCTATCGACGCGTTCGGTTTCGCTAAAACCGCACTCCCACCCTGACCACCAAAACGACCATGTGATGGAACGGGTGTTCGCAATTCGAGTGGGGAGCTCCATAGCGAACATCGATCACGAGAAACCATCAATCGAAGATGCCCTTCGTGATTCCGACACGTTTCCGTGAATGCCTTTGAAAATTCACCGAGAGAACAAGAGACTCATGGAGAAGGATCCCCGATTTCTTTGGTTTGACAAAAAGAAGCAACGTTCCCCGTGGAAACATACGAAATCCCGGGTCTTTTCGGTTCTGGTTCAGAACCCGCCCTGTATCCAAGTTTGGAGCAGCTGTTGTGCGGAGTCCCAAGTGGCGGCAGGGCTGCGTGAACGCTCTGATCCCTGAATAGTTCCTGAATGAGTTCAGAACGGCAGCTTGAGCCCAGTTGATCCTGGTTTGAACACTCCAATTGAATGAGTCCGATCACAGCGAGGGCCAGTCGCTCGGATCCGGCTGTAATCCCCGGCGGCCGAGTAAGCCCAGGGATGTCGCAGTCATCATGTTCGCGGTTTTTGTCGCGTTCGAAGCCCCCGATTCCGCTGTTGGATTGCGGACCTTTCCGGAGCAACGACGGAACTTCTCCGGATCTCGATGACGACGGAGAACCGGCCCGGGCAACACTCGGACAATCTTCTCTTGTTTGCTGAGCGCCCAGCCATTTGTCAGTTCAATGGCCCAAGAGCCTTTCCTCCTTCCGGCAGAGAAGGATTCACATGCTGAGTTCCCTCCTGGTAGCTCGATGTCTTCCTTTCGTATCCTGCTGTCTATGCCGAAAGCTCCTGTGTCTCCATACGCCTTCGTTTCCCTGAGTTCTCTCCTACCTCCTGAGAATCCTTCAGATTCGCCCGCCCCTCTACCCTTGGGCACCGAAACTTCTTGGATGGACGAACCCGGATAAAAATCTCGCTGAGAGCTATTTTTACTGCTGGGCCCACCGAAAATCCTGCGGAATCTGATCAGAGAATGAAGACAGACGATGCAACGTTGAGCCCGGCGATTTTCTTGCGCTGGAAGACACAGCTTCTGCTTCCCGAAATTCGTGCTGACGGAAGCTTCTGCAGAGGAGCTTTTGAACTGCAATAGAGGGTTTAGAGATTCTCAGCTCGAGCTCCCGCCCGCGAAAGCGACTGCGTGTGGCAACCACTTGCATTCAACAGAGGAAACGAAACGGGCTTGTCATGCCTTCTCGAGATAGAAGCGCGGTTGCCCGCATCGTTACGTGCCGATTCTTCATCCGTGCTCGTTTAGCGACGCTCTTTCCGGAAGTTAATGAACAACCTTTCCCTGGGCGTTCGTCGAACCAGATCGGAACATAGAGCAATAGAAAACCTCATTTGCCGGTATCGGGGACGACTCCGAGATAATCGAGTAGCCATCCTGGTCTAAGATGGTATCAATGTTGAATGCGGGGCTCAATGCACGAGTACACTCGCGGGGCCACCATCGTCGAACAATCGATGACAACGGTCGCCCAATAATTCAGCTGATATCAGAATCCCGGGAATACTTCTACGGCTCTAATGCCGGCACACGGGTGTGTTGGCTTTCGCAACTGTGCGGGGAGCATTGCGGAGTGCGTCGAGCCAACCAGGACCTATCAATTGGAGCATCATCGATTGCTCGTGAGGTTCCGGTTCAAAAGCCCGAGCTGTATTTTCTCCAGTGGAGTTCGGCCTTCGACCGGCGGCGGATTGTAACGCCAAATACGGTGGGAGAATCGGAAGAACACAAGCGGTTAGTGCAAGCACGTGGCCATCCGTTGACGATCATCGAGGAGGCTGACTCTGCACTCAGCCATCCGAAGGTCCGGAAGCGATGGAGAGGATCCCGGGGCGGAGTTTCCGTCCACCTACGGGACCGGGGACCTTGTCATTGAACGGCTAGATCGTCCGCCGAGTTCGGTTCAATGTACTTGAGCGAAGCGCTCGGCACGTTTCGTGGAACCGGCGCGTGACAGAATCGTGATCGCTGAGACTGCGATGATGCTGAATCGGATCGGTATCCGAGAACTTCCGAGCACTATGGAGAGAACGCATTTTCGCGAGAGACCGCGCACAAACATCGACGAGAACGCCGAGTGGCCTAAGCGCTCTGCACGCTACGCGCAAATCTCCACGTGATTCGAAGGGACGTTTGGTCTAGACGGGCTCGATGCCTCCTTCCATGGAAGATCGCTTCCATTAATTCCACTTCGTCAAGGAGGATGTCGACGAGTTCTTCCTGGACTTCGGTGCCTGGGACTGCTCCAACTTGCGGGGCGGAAACAATGAAACAAGCGCTGCTGAAGTGGCTCACAGCATAAACATCCGACGCATCCAGCTAAATCAGTAGGGGCTCTGAGGGAGGAATCCGAGCGGCTCCCGCAAGTGGAATCGAAGCCCTCGATTTGCCCTTCGGCTCGATCTATATTCCTCGGTTGCGATTTTTCTCGGAACGCGCAACTGCCGTATCGCTGGCATACTATCACAAGTAGTAGCTGAAGTCTAACCCTGAATTTCTCCTGACAGATCCGCGAGGAGAGGTGTGAGGCAGAAACGCGATTCGCGGAGCTTCTGACGATGTCCAACAATAATTCTTCGAAGGACTCTCCCGAGATAGCTGGACGAAGTAAATGGGGCCGCGACAGACTCCCGCGAAAACAGTGCTCCAGTTCGTGGTCGGTATGGTCGATACTCAAGAAATGCCTCGGCAAGGTTCGTGCATCCCAGTCGCTCCGTGGAACGAATTCGATTCAATGATCGAGCTCGTTTGAGTTGCAAATCAAAATCTTTCGTAGAATTCCGACCGAGGTTCCGTATATTCAACACTTACTCCCAAGGGCTATTCAGCTCGAGCCTCCAGCATGTAGAGAGATCTCTCCCGGATCTCGAAACGAGTCTTCGGGACATTATTGAGTGAGGTCCCTGAAAACGCCACGTCAGAACCTGGCGTGAGGTTAGAGCCTGACTTGAGGTTGGAACATGAAGTTTCTCTCCTGACATCGTTGATGTTTACAGGAGCTGTACAAAATCTCGATGCCGGTAGAGTTCAACGAGCCTTTGAGCTTCCTTCAACGCTTAGTCGAAACGTTCGAGTACGTTAATCTCCTTGACCAGGCAGCTCAGGAGCCGGATCCAGTTCGACGAATGCAGCTCGTAGCGGCGTTCGCAGTCGCGAGCCTAAGCTCCAACTTGGACAGAATGAAAAAACCCTTCAATCCCTTGCTGGGTGAAACCTACGAACTCGACAGGTCAGTCGCTTGGCTCTTTATTGTTCCTGCCCATTCGATGCAGCCCGAGAATCTTCCGCCTCCCGCGAGCCTTCCCGACGGACACCACGGATTCGTTGACAACCCGTCAAATCGATCACTTTGGGCTCCGAGGCCGCTTCCCAGTACAATGATCCGACATTTGTACGTGGATTCCGCCGGAGGACTCTCACAAACGGGCGGATGAACTCACTCCGTAGAGGACCATTTCTGCGTTATTCTCTGCGGAGCGCCCGCCTCCCCTCCCGTTGGAATTTCTCGGACCGATTCATATTCAGATTCTCTCAGCCATTCGTTCGGGCGTTTCGGAGTCAGAACCCCAGGCCGTGGAAGCACTTTGCTGTCTTCCGGGTAGAGCGAGGGGGAACTCCGAAGTCTCCCTAAAATCGAGTCATAAATTTCTGCGGGTGTCCTCGCGGTGATCGAATTTTTATATCCACGAAGGAAACCATGAATGCTGTCATTTATTTCTGGTTATTTCGGTTCCTCGATCTCGCTTCCGCTACCGTCCCGCTCATGAGAACCGTTCAGCCTGCTTCGTGTGACGGCGAAGTCGGCCACACCACTTCGCTGCTTTCGCCGGCCGGAGGAATGTTGCCGAACTGGGTCTCTTGCCGAATTTAGCTTTCATTCGACGCAAGTATCTGGTGAACACGAAGGAAATATTTTCACCTTCCTTCGAACATGAGCAGCGCCCGTTCGCTACCACAGAGCTCGCAGCTTTACTCGGATGGAACTGCGGCTTCCACCTCTTGAATCCCGTTAAAAACATCCATGATTGGGTATCGGACCGAAAACTCCGGGGAAAACGAAACGCCGCCGACGGAGGCGAGAGAGAGACAGAGAGCTCCAATTCGAGAAACAGTTCGGATTCTGGGATTCCGGCTCCGGCGGTCGTTTCCAGGACGACTCAGAGTCGGATTGCGAAACGGCCAGGAAACGATGGCGAGCGAACCTGAGAGAGGAACAGAGTCTGAACTCTCACTCGCGAAGAACCACCATAGCCGCCTACTCGAGTTTTTTTTCTTCCTCATCTCGTTTGCAGAAGTGCCGAGGATGGCTTCCGAATCATGGCCGAGCAAGTTTCGCATCATCCCCCAATTTCTGCTTTCTATTGTGCGAGTACAAAGGGCGAATACGAAGTTGAAGGATGCCTGAATCCACGCTTGAAATTCTGGGGCAAAAGCGTCGAAATCAAACCCGAAGGTGAGCTTTTTTTGGGAAATCATATCACCGTTGCTCCCAAAATCATTTCATTGATTGTTCTACCGGCCAATCGTGTCGGGAAGCCCCTGCGAAGCACTGACTCAACAGGACTCGAGGCGATAACGATCAATCTGGAAAATGCGACGAGATCGAATAGTTCCCTATGCCGTCTTGGCTGACAATCGTGGAGCGGTCCCGGGCGTCTTCGACGGGGAATCCAATTCATCGCGAGATTCAATATCTAAACAGATCGATTCATCCTGCGATCTGAGCTCTGGCGATATCTCTCACTCAACGGAGTCGGGTGACTCCTCGTGGACCTCGTATTGAATCCGATGGAGTCAGACGGACTTCAGAGAGAGAGTCTCAATTTGCAAACAAGACTAAACAGAAGAAGTGCGGTCGATCAGCCCGAGTGGTCCGGAGCAAACTTCGAATGCTCGTCACGGCACGCCAGCCGCTCGTTTGTAAGCCCACCAGGATCCTCAATGAAGTATCGATTTCATTCATAGACAGGCTCCAGTTGTCAAGGCAACAGACTCTAGTGCATCGGCGAGAACTCCGGCCGGGTTGGACCGAAGCAGAAATCACGGATTCGGTTCAATTGGAAACGATCCTCGGAAAGCTCCCAAACATGGAGCACTTCCGAGTACGAGACTTCCAAGAGATGGGA
Source organism: Phytoseiulus persimilis (assembly GCA_037576195.1). Classification (NCBI taxonomy): domain Eukaryota; kingdom Metazoa; phylum Arthropoda; class Arachnida; order Mesostigmata; family Phytoseiidae; genus Phytoseiulus; species Phytoseiulus persimilis. The sequence continues at coordinate 6,268,126 of CM075101.1, read as the reverse complement.
GTTTCTCACATCAACGGGTCGATTTTGGCGCGACCGCCTCGAGCCATCGAAAGAATGGAGGGATGGTTTCAGGAGATTTGCCGAAAATTCTGAAACGAGATCCACGCAGGAGGGAGGTAGTCAGGAGCTGAGAAGTCAGACGGGTGTGGTCTATCCTTGATGGAGGTATTCCTGTCGTTCCAGGTTCAATCCGTGTGCGCTTCCCTAAGCTGAACAACGAAGAATACGTCTGGCAGAACGTTGACTGCTGTATTCATAATATCATTTTGGGGACGCTGTACTTTGAGCAGTACGGCGACCAATTCATCTCATGCAAGGATACGGACCTGATGTGCCGCATCAACTACAAAAAAGCCAACGGACCAACTGATATTCAGCTTCACAGCATCCTCGGGTCAGTGCGATCCTCAGTCGGCCACCACGAAAATTGACTGCTCTCTCAAAATTGCTGGAATATTTCGCCCGTCGTCTTCCTGATATTCCGACCGATACGCGGAATTTCTCAATTCGGCTGCGATCTACAGGTACATCATCAACAAATCAGGACAAAAAGTGTCGAAGATCTCCGGAAAGTGGTGTCATGAGGTGTACACTTCCTCAATGGCTGACGAGGAGAGCAAACCGGTGTGGCAGGCGACACCGAGACCTCCTTACGCGGCCGATTACTATAACTTCACAACGATGGCTATGGCTTTGAACGAACAACTTCCCGCCACTTGTTCTGCCAAACTTCCGTCAACGGACTCGCGTTTCAGGCCGGACATCCGCCTCTTGGAGGAAGGCGATCTTGGTGAGTGACCGAGGATTATGACAGAGAACTCTGCTCGAAACCCTACAACGGGCTACGATACCGAGCTCATAAACTGCACGCTATGCGCGAATCCGAGCCGGCACGCTAGCTCGCCTCCAGATCCTGGGGCTCAAAATAGCGCCCGATACCTCGTACGTTGGAGGGGTGCGCCTTAGCAATTGAATTCGATCCGGCTATCACCCTGGAGCGAGTCATCTTTCCCGGGCGAGCGGAGCTCGTTCGGAGTGCACTGATCTCTCGGTTCTAGCGAGCATGGGAAGAAGTGAATTTCATGGATGATTCCGAGAGTAGAGAAATTTGAACTTGGATCATTCCACTCGATGGATATTTGGGAGAGCCTGGACCTGAGTCCGGGATTTCGGTCGACGATCTGGGTGCAAACACGAGGTTGGTTCGCGCGTTTCTCTGGACCTGAAGTCCAAGTCAGAGAAAAACACGAATCAACCCGAGATTCACTTTTCTCATCTCGACCATCTCCTACAGCAGAAACAGCAGCATCGATCCCCTTCCGTACAATCGTACTCACGTTCTCTTTGACTGCATTGCAGACGGAGCCTCCGCCGAGAAGCACCGTTTGGAGGAGAAGCAGCGGGATGCCAAAAAGAAACGAAATAAGACTTCGAGCGAGTGGAAGCCGCTGTGGTTCGAAAAGGTGTCGGACGTGCACTGGCGCTACACAGGCGGCTACTGGGATCGTCCTAGCGATAAATGTTCAGTCGATATTTTCTAAGTTGTCCTCAGCACAGTCTAGCCGCTGCACGGGGCAATCGACGAACGAACGAAACACTCCCGAATATCTCGATTCCGATTTCTGGGAAATCATAGCTTCGGAAGGTCCTTCTCTCGTTGTGTCGCCGAAAAGAGACAACTTTCCGGAAATCTTGCCGTCAAGCTCGACACGTGTTCCGAAACCGAGCTGTTGCCTGATTATAGAGTACCACTTTCAGCAACCGACACGCCAACGAAACGACAAGCTCGTTGTAGTAGGGGATCAACTTTTTTAATTTGCGAGCTGCGTGAGCAGAGGCGCAAAACGTGCGGAGACGATTAGGCGACTTCTCACGCAGCCCAGGACGACGCTAGGTAGACTAACTGCTGCTCCTAATGACTACATGAGACACTTCATCTGATCACTACATCCGCAGCAAAATTCGATCTGAGTTAAATTGGGACGCACAATCCCAGAACTTAAAAATCACTGCTAGTAGTGGGCTATATTCTCCCCAGAGATTCGAAGCTCTCCATTGTTCTGAGATTGTACAATCAGGGATGAGTTCTTTATCACAGAAAACTATACCATTTGTGAACGACGGAAACACGCGGATAGCTGCTCCGGTGAACAGACTCTCGGGCGGGTGTCGGATCTCATTTGGAAAACGACAGATAATAATCAATCAGTGAGATAATTGACCCATCGGATGGGAAGGAAGAGGCGAGGGTATCGCCATCGGAAAAGTTCGTTATCTACCAATTCGAATATCCGGCAAGTTCTTCATCCGACAAGCTCTTTTAATGTAAAGTTCTCCATCTCCGGCATTCTAGGGTGGTCTCATTCGTTCCTCTTCGGGCGGAGCTTGCCTTCGATAAATCATGCAGGGTCAGGAAGGCACTTCTGACTTCTGAACGACAAATTGAGAAGGGATTGTGGCCTATTTTGATATAATCGAATTATACCAACCAGTATCCAATCTGTCCAGAACTAGCTGAAATTCACGAGCGGATTGCGTAGATATTTGTGTCTCGTCATTGAACCAATTGGCGCATTGGTGTGAACGCACATGAGCTTGACGATTTTTCAAACGACGCGCCGGCTGCGTTCGAGGATTGTGGCTGCCAGATCGAAAAGATATCGGGCAATCTCCTTCGTAAGCCCAGAACTATACACCATGTAGTTTCTGAAAAGAAATGCAGTGAAGACGTCTCGAAGTTGCGCCGGTGTCGAGGTAGGGTTACTGCAGAGATACTCGAGTGTTGTGTTTTCGGGTCAGTTGGAATTTTCGGACCCGTTATGAATCAGCCGGTGACAAGCCCGGTGGCAGTTCAGAAGTTCCCGGAATGGCTGCATCCTGTTCCCAGAGAGTGGCTGGAAGGGAAAGAATTCCGAGCCGTCTGTATGGAGCGCGACCGTGAATCACTTATGGACGGAAATTGGTAATCGAAGGACGACGAACATGTTTAGCCGATTGGGAGTGGCGGAGCCGAGCAGCGATCCCCATCTTGGAGCCCAATCTAGCCGGTATGGACTTCGGAACAACATAACAACAACTCAGGGTATTATTGATCTACGTTGAACATTTCCATCCTCACGTCAGTCGCTATGGAAATTTGCTCTACAATTGAATTTTACTCATCACCATAAAATACGCGAACTGCGTCGAATGAGCGGCTCGCTAGCTATGAGCGTGGAAGGTACAAATCTTGTCGAATACTTTGGAAACTTATTGATCGCAATTGACAACTGAGAGCCGGCTGTTTTGTGGGCTCGGATTCGGGATACTGAGATCCTGGGTCAATGTTCAGTGAAGGCCATCATTGCTTTTATGAAACCCAAAACACATTGTGAATCGTCGGGTTTGGGGGAAGTAATCATTGGAATTCCGGACGGGAAGCTCAAGCTTACTAAACCATTCCATCGATTCGTGTTCTAACTGACCAAGCATGAACAATCACCGTAGCAGAATCGAGGGCCTCGATTGACCAGGTCCCGCGTCCACAGCCGAAATTCGTATCGTATCCTTTTCGGTGTGGTTCGAGTAGAATCAGAGCTTTCTGCCTGCGCGCACGATCCGAGCTCTGTGTAGCACACCCGAGATGAGGTCGGGCTTGCGATGGGCGAATGTCGCTGCTCATCGTGAACCGATTCCGAAACCCTGATACATTCCGATCTGTCAATAAATGTTTGATCGAATCGAACGAACCAGTGGAATGAATCTCTCTTAATTCCACTCCCCCTCTCTCACCCCGTTCTTATGACGAATTCATATGCCATGCCAGCTCACAGACCCGAAGCCCGCCGTTCTCTTCCTTGAGATTCTGGTCGTCCGGCAGCTCAGTTGACCGATCTCTTCATTCCATCCGGAAGCGGGACGGAATCGAAATGCAGCCGTTCCGAATCGTGAAACCTTCTCTGTGACAATTCCGAACAGCCCGTAGTGTGTCTTCCAATTCATGACCGAATCCGGGAAGCCCATTCTCGATTTTACTGGGGTGGCTACGCGTCCGAAGATCAAGGTCAGGCCGGAAATGTTTCCTCTGCAAACGAACCAAAGGATAACCTCTCGACTAGGGGTCGCAAAATCCACGAGTCCGACTCCGGCGAGTCGTTATCTCTTGGACTCGTCGGACTCGCGAGTCCGAGTCCACGAGTCCAGGTAAGGGCGCAAAATCTCGGTTACGGGTTCGACGGCATTCCCTGGCATCGAGGCTCTTTCTTCACTGGGTCAGCATCATTCCTGGAACCATCTCCCCATTCGGTTGAGTGGTACATGTTGTTATGGTCAGATAGACTCCGCAATCACCTTCTCAAAATCCGGAAAGTATGGTCAGGTCGATCCTGGATTCAGCCCTGCAGACTCGGAAGGGTATGGTCAGATTGGTCTCAGAATCATCCCCCCAGTCTTGTAAAAGTATGGTCAGATCGGTCCCGGAATCACCCCTACAGTCAGTGATTCTGGAACGAAAGTCAGCCTCAAATTCCGATCTTACTAGCTCAGAATCTGGACCTCACCTGGACTCGGACTCGCGAGTCCGACGAGTTCAAGGAATGGGGGCTCGCTGGACTCGCGAGCCCGAGTCTGCGACCCCTACTCTCGACTCCAGATTTCAAGTCAGCATTTGCTCCTCCGTGGGGGACACATGCTCTAAAGGGAGTATATCAAAAACGTCAACTTCATCATCGTAGCTATCGGATATGATCACTCCATAGGCTCTGTGGCCAAAAAACGAGGCTGAGCGTTCGAAGTTTTTTGCTCAGCGGGACGAATCGATGATGGGAACAGCTGTTCCATATTCAGGTACGATTCCAGTCAACTCCAGAGGCTGGAGATGTCCACGATTTCTCATCTCAGGAAGCGGACCAAGGCCCGGAACGTACATGCTGCAGTGCTAATCTTCTCTTGGGCGGGCGCCGGGAGCGAAGCTGTTCAGGAGGAAGGGAGTTGTCTAGCAAGTCAGCCTCGGTGCAGGGCTTCTGCTGTATCCTCTCGTGCCGGATGAGACTTCGTATACCAGTTTACGTCTAGGAACGGAATGAATATTCCGATCAGTTCCACCGACGCAGAGTTTATTCCTTCCATTCAGAGTTTATTCCTTCAGACCTGCCAATTACTTTGCTTTCCTTTGTCTCTCTCCTTGGCGCTCCTCGAGCTCTTCCCTGGTGCAACTTGGGTAGTATTCCGGGCCTAATACTTCATCCATTCTCCACATCCTCGCTCGATGTTTCGTCCGTCTGGGTTCCGGCTTCCATTGAGAGAGTTTCTACGGCGCCACTCTTGAACCCTCGTTCCTCGGGCCTCCGAGACTTCAGACCGCTAGGGTTGGAACCTATGATCCTTGGAAAGGTGTGATAGGTCGATAGAATCGGATAGAGTCCCTCCAAAGCGCTTCCACCCTCTTCCTGTAGTGCGTTCTCTCGATCTTTGAGCATTATCGTCGTGCGACCATTGAGTGAAACGCTGAGCACTGTGTCGAAATTCAGTTTCGTGATGTCTGCGCCCTGAACCGCTGACAACTATCGAAATTCGTCGATGCCCCCAGCTCCAACATGAGGGGAGCCAGCGCCACGCATTGGGCATTGGGAGCGGTCTCTCCTGGAGTACCAGAGCTCCCTCCCCAACTGGGCAGGGGATGCGACAACTCGGCCTTGCTATGCCCGCATTTCGGACGTTCCATCGCTTCCCAGAGGTCCTTCTCGTGGTGGCTTCTGCCCCAAGTCAACCGTCTTGGCTTGAATTCCCGAACGCTAAGACTTTTCTGCGACCCACTTCTGCTGCGAGCTGACGAATAAATTTCTCGGCTTCCCATTTTTTCGTCCCTGGAATTGCTCCGCCATTTACCTCACTGGGATGTGATAGATGGACAAGAGTACGAGACAGCGTCCGCATCTAATTTCAATCCTGTCGCAGCCTTCGAGGATTCCGGTAATCGCGTGGTATTGGCCTCTCTCGCCTCGCGGAGCCCTCTTGAAAGGCTATCGGAAGCCGCGGAACCTCTGCGCGGTACGCGGCCGAAAAAATCTGTTGATGTAGTTCCCAGCGTACGGCAGCAGGCTTGACATTGAACACCGTCTCACCCGTATTTGTGAGGAAACGTAGATATGGACAAGACCATCTTGATGAACGCAGAGTTCCGGCGTCGGGGGCTCTTCGAGATATCAGCAGCCGCTTTCCGTCGGCGGCTTTGGACCGATTGCGATGCTTGTTCCTCGTTAGAGCGTACATTTAAGGCTCAATCGGCTCCGCTGACTGGCGTTGTAACGGATTGTGCGAGCACCCGCACGTCAAACTTCGACTATCCAGAGAAGTCTTTATTCAAAAAGTACGCCAATGAAGTTCCTTCAAAGATCTGCTCCAAAAACACAGGATTCCATACAAGGGCGAGTTGTTTTCTCTTCGAAAACCTGCGAGGGATTCCTGATACGATCGTGAATAGAATTGAAGTTCCGTTGCCCCTTGTCAATCGACGATCGAGGTGCTCAGAGATCCCTTCTCACGGAATTCTTGTCGTTCTGTATGGCGATATCCTCGAGGGAATCGTGAAGCGTAAATGATTCGTCTTCCGTTCGGACATCAGTTCTCACGGAACCTAAACAGTTGAAGCTATCAGGAGACGTTTTTTTCTGATCGCTGACTCGCTGAGGTCTCAGTTTTTTTGCCCAAGTTTGAGCGAAAAAAAATCAATGGGCAAATTGCAAAAAAGCACTGGGGCTCGTTCCCAATGCTCTCCCAGAAAAACTAATCACCTACTAAAGTTTTTCAATCACGAATCCAAATGAGGAGAATGGTGTTTAAGTTCGGTTTCGTCGAGGTGATTCGAAAAGTCCGGTTCGCGCTCATATCACGATATGCGGCCCATCACATGAACCGGAGTTTCGGTGGGTCACGAGTTGAGCCATGATAGTTCCGAACGACCGTTTTCCCTTCCCCCCCCCCCCCCCCTGAAGTTCTCGTTCGGACTTCTTGGGGTTGCGGATCGTGAGCTTTCGCTCAGAAGGGCTCGTAACCGAGAATTTTCAAAACCGTTGAGCCATGATAGCTTTCTGCCGGCGACTTCACGGTGTCCACCCACCTCACCCTACGAGTTTTGTTGTGGATGTCGAGAATTGGCAGCTTTCCCTCAGGAGTACTCAATACCGAACGTTCACGTTACCGCGAATCGTTTCAAAATAGAACTCTGCGCCGGATCGACGCATTTTGAGAGTTTATTTTCGCGCGCGCTGTGCTCAAGATGGCGGCGCCCTCCCTGTCGAGTTTGTTGTTTGTTGTAATGATGATTGGCACAGGCAGTGGAAGCAGCAAGCGCAGCTCGATCTAGAAGTGTTTTAGCTAAGAGTACGACAGTAGTTTTTCGTTGAGTTTCGTTACCGTCAAATACTTCGTTGCTACGTGTGTTTTGTTAAGTTTTCGAGCACTTGAACTGCAGTTTCAAAGTTTGGTTGCTAGCTCACACTCACCGACACACACTCACGCCGCGGACAACCTACCCCGCCGCAGATGCTCGAAACAAGTTCGGAACTAAGTTTCACCTGAAGTTGGTGCTGCACTCTGAAGCCCTCCACTGTTGTCAACCGCCGCGGGGCAGCTCCCAGCGCGATTTAGTGCCTTCGGACTCGAAAATCTCTTTTCGGAAACTAGCGAGCGAGCAGAGCAACGAATCACCCCTCGACTACCCCTACCCTCTGAACATTGTGAGGACGACGCAACAGGTATCCACCGGTCAAAATTCAATGCGATTGGCTCCAGTCCGCTTGGGACGCAATTTAGCCATGTCGATGCGTCCATGAGTGTTCGCGACTCGAACTGCAATGGTCGGAGTGCTACCCGGAATCACCGGGGGGCGCTTCAGACAAGACCAAACTGCAGTTTCCTCGCACCCTGACGTCACCGGCTCGATGGGGAAGGTGTGTTTTGTATGTGGAGGTGTTCCTGCTCGACTCGTTCTGCTCACGAAACAGCTCGTCGACAGCAATGGCATGTGCCCGCCGTACTTTCCGTTCCTTGAGAAGCACAGCGCACCTCAGGGAGCCGAACGGCCTTCAGCTGACGGACGTGTGCTTGCCTGCAACGTTTGTCACGCTCTCCTGCAGCAGCAGTGGGAAACGCACGAAATCCAACGCACGCCTCACGCGAAACGAACCTATTGGCTCAAACGCGTGGATAATGGCCCGTTCAGCGGGCTCGATCTCCGACAAGAAGACTATCAAACTCAAAACAACGCTCAACAGCATCTCCATCAGAATCAGCACTTGCAGCAGCACATGCAACAGCTGCAACAACAAAGTCAACAGCTGCAGCAGCAGCAGCATCTAATTCCACAGCAGCAACCGTACCACCCTGGCAAGCACGCACCCGTGAGTTACCGTACGACTGCTCCGGCCAAAGATCTGAGTTTGAGGGTCCCGGCAGCTCCGAATCAAAATGACTCGAACGGACAGAATATCCTCGACCTGTCTAAACCGGTCGGTCGCAACACCCCTGATAAGATCAACCTTCTCTCGATTAACCTCAACGCAGCCAGTCGCGATAGCAGCAGCAGCACCAGCAAAGACAATAAAGCCGGCTGTAACAACAATATCATCAATAACAACAACACGATCGCGTATGACTACTCGAAGCAGAGCAATCAAAACACTGCTGACAGGAAGGAAGGCGATCGCGTCGCGGATGTTTCTTCTCAGCGAGAAGGGACCTCGGAAACGTCAGACGTCTGTTATGTGTGTGGAGGCCAAGTGGTGCGTGGGACGCTATTAAACATTTTTGCTAAGCGCGTCGCGAATTGCCCGTTCTTCCCGAGTCTCCTCAATCACGACAGACCTCCGCGCAGCTTCCCGGTCGACCAGGCGATGGGTCGCATCAAAGCGTGCCAGTCGTGTCACGCTTTTCTCTTGCACCAGTGGGACGCGTACCAGAAGCTGAACGTGCCCCCGAACGAAAGGCACTACCAAATGCCGCCCCCCCGGGCTTCGGGTTGCCCCGCCCTCCCGATGGGCAGCTTGCCTCCACCGACCGTCGTCCACAAAGCCGCCAAGGAGATCGTGAACGCCGCATCCGCGCATCCCGCGCCTCCCAAGCCGAGCGCGGGAAATTTCGTCTGTTTCACCTGCGGGAACGAGCTGCCGTCGTCGCTGCACCGGCTTGTCTCGACACTCCCCCAAACAGACAATGAGGCGTACTTCGGCTTCCTCCGGAGGTTGAAAGCCCCACCCGGAGCGCACTCGTTGAACGCTCAAGGTCAGGCCGTTATCTGTTCTCCTTGTTACAAGAACTTACAGCGCCAGCATCGTGTGTTTGAAATTTCCAAAGTTCCGGAGCAAAAAAGGAACTACAAGGTGATGAATAACAGCGAGCCACTCGAAAGCCAGAGCTGTGCCCTCGCGTCGTCGTTGTCGGCGTCCAGTCTGAACAAGTCGCCGTCGATGCCCCATCCGCCGCAAAACGCGGCGAACCTCAAAACGGGAGCCGTTCCCGCCGTTACCGCCCAGCCCCTCCAGACGAAAACAACCCACAAGCTGGCGACGACCAACCCTTTATCGCGTCCATCGAATGGTCCAAAGTACGTGGGATGCTATATTTGTGAGAAAATCGACCTCATTGACGTCTTCGTTCCGGTGGATACCCAGATGAACCGTGAAGCACGGGCGTTCTTCCCCGTCATCGGAGATCTGCCCCGTCCTATCGCGGCGATGCCGATGGATGACGCTGGCAAAGTGCTTCTGTGCAGTGACTGCCGGAACAACCTGATGCTGCAATGGTCCACTTTCGAGGCCACCGGAATTCCCTACCAACACCGCGTTTACCAGGTGAAGGCGACCCCCTCGCCGACCGGCGGGAGTTCCTGCCCTCAACCGATGAAAATCACCGGGTCCAGACCCCCGACGGCTCGTGACGCGGGTTTGGGCCGCAACGAGCCCGTGGCCCTCCGAGTCCAGGTTTCTGCGAGCTCGCACGCGACGGACGCGGGCGGCCATTTCCCGATGCAGACTTTGCTCACCACGGTCCCCACGAACCCGACGTATACGGCCCCGAACGTGGTGCAGGCGCCGATGAAGCAAGCCGGACTAGGCCAGTTCGTCGGCTTGGATCTCAAGGTCTCGAGACCGAAACCGGCCACGAGCCCCGCGGCAAACCTCGTTCTCAAGCCAGCCGCTGCGAAGCACGTCAAAGACATGCCCGCATTGAGCCGACCCGCTTCCGCGTTTGCGACAGCGCCCCCGAGCTCGTCCGAGAACGACTGTTTCTTCTGCGCTGAACGCACGTCAACCATGTACTCCGTGTGCGCGCAGCAAATCGACGATCAGTCCCCGTTCTTCCCAATCATCAACCGCATCCTGGACGCGCGCAGAGGAGCCCGGACTCAGGACGTCGACAATACTGATGGGACGGTGTTCGCGTGCAGTTTTTGTTATCATTCGCTCATGGCCCAGTGGTCGGCGTACGAGATGTCACCGCACGTCGAAGATCGTGACCGAGTGAATCGGAAGTACAACACCCACGACTACGTGTGTTACATTTGCGGTATTATCACATACCGGAAGCGTGTTCGTTCCATTACTGTCAAGGATTTCCCGTTCCTGATGGCGCATCCTCGTCACGGCGGCGCTCTGCAGCTGCACCAATTCGAGAGCGTTGTCACCTGTTTGACCTGTTTCGAAGGTCTCACGAGTCAATGGCGGGAATACGAACGGTTGAGAGTGCCCCTAGAAATGCGGAAATACAACTGGATCACGGTTCCGCCGCCACCAGAACAGGTGAGTCCGGAGCTCCTGTGGCGTCTCTCGACATTCTGCGGAGAGGTTCTTCAAACAAACGTTCAGGGGGACTCATTAGCTCCAACCCGAAAGGATCGAATCTCGAGCTTGAGGTGAATGAATGGACGATCCGAGACTCCGTTTCATTGCTTGCTACAGCGACAGAAATCCCAATCCTCGATCATTCAGCTCATGAGGGGAGATGCAACCGGAAAAGTTATTCACTTCATCGATCGACGATTCATCTATCTATCGGAAGTCTCGAATCGAGTTCCGGATTGAACCGCTCGGTCCGGCGGAATGCTTTCCGCAGCTGACGGGTATTTCGAATCAATCATTCCAGCTGGGGGTCAGCCAATCTTTGATATCAGAGTCAATCACTTGATTTCCATTAACTGTCGGAGCTGTAACGATCACCTCAGCGATTCTCCGCGCTGTGGGCCCCGTCGCTTCTAACGGATCTCTGTCGATCGGTAACTGTGAGAATGAGAGGGGAGAATTATGAATCGAGGAGGAAGAAGTGCCCTGGAATTACGTCGCTCCCATTTTTGTTATCGCCTAGGACGTGAGAATGCGTCATCAACGACGCGTTATCGAACTCTCCCACGAAGGAGGGTTTCTGAACTTGTCGAAACTGGCTTCGAATCACAGATTCGCACCTTGACCTACAGATTGATCGTGATGAGCTCGTCGAGAACCCTTATGCTTCGCGAGTCCATGATCCAACTGGTCGTTAGCTTGTCGTGCACGAGTGCGACACATGTGTGCGTGCTCTCCGCGTGGAGCCCAGCCGGTCCGCTGAATTCGCAGAGTCTCACTCTCGAACTCGGATTCTGGCGGAGCGATCGCCCTCTCCGGTTCCGTCACGGACGATGTTTCCTTTCTCATCACTTCAGCTCGCTTCCTCGAGCCGGACGGAGGATCGAATCGAATGAGGATCGAGCTAGGATAGCACTCGCGTCCGTTCAGCGCGGGCTCATCCGCCGTTGAGCGCAATTCATCTATCAATTCCGTGATCAATCGGAGATTGACGGCTGGCTGGGTCCGGAGGAATGCGGGCTTCGAGCTGGACTTCTACATTCCAGCAACATCCGTCAACGTAACGTACCGGCATTCCTATCTGAATAGACGATAAGGAACTCGGAACGATACGAGAGAGTTACGGAGATCACGGGGATGGAGACGATGGCGATAACGAAGGCAACTGCGATGATGGTACCCGTCGCTCGATATAGTATCAGACTATCCCGACAAGGCTCAATCGTGGGCACCCGTGGCGTTGTATCAAGATGCGTCGCTACAGCAGATGCAGAGGATCCCTCTGGATGAACAATTTCCTCTTTTCGTCGAAAACTCTGCCGCTTTGTTGAGACTGGTTTCTAATCTTAGCGGACTCTTCAACTGGAGATTGCGCAGTCGAACAAGGGCACCGAACCGGTGCCGGCTGGCTTGCTTCCTCCGCGCGGTCGGCGTCTACAAAGTTCTTGTCAGCGGTCATCACTTCGCGTATCAATCTCATCACTCTCCTATCTTATCCAATCATCGAATCACCCACTTTTCCACTCCAACGATGGAGGGGTTGATTCATCGATCGCCTTGTAGGTTTGTCTGAGCCCCGTGTTTCCCTCGGGTTGTCTCCCAATAACTTGCTAGACCATGTGAAGCTTCCCGGGCTTTCGAACGCGATTTCCCCAGCTGGAGGTTCCTCCTCGCAACGCTCGATCATTCATTCGAACAGTCTTCTTGTCCCACATAGTATTCCTCTCTTCTCCTTCACTCTCATTCTCTTCTCTTTCTCTCTCTCTCTTTCTTTCTTACTCTTTCTCTCACTCTCCCTCAACCTCTCTTTATATTTCTCTCTCTCAACCTCTCTTGATATCTCTCTCTCTCTGTATCTCACACGCACACTCTCTCGCTCGAGTCTCAACCGGACCAACGATTCCTCTCGAGAATTGCCTTGTTGCAACTTTGAAATCGCACACCGATTGATACGTTATTTTTGACGGCGAATGACAGAAGGTTCTGTTGCTCTTGCAGGATGAAGACAGCAATGGAGCGCCATGCGCGGGGGAAGGTGAGTTTTCGCTTTGGTGTTCTGAGTCCCCGGAGTAATTTTATCGATTCACGGAGCAGAGATTCACTTCTCCGGATGAGTTTGCCGCGTGGGCGACGTTGCGTCACATCAGGGAAGAGAGCTTAAGCTAAAGACTATGAGGATATAATGGAACGACTTGGAACATAGACTCCCGAACCGCACGGATCAACAGTGGTGTCACCCACACAAAGCGCGAACTTCGGATCCAGGAATAGCTTGGAGGAAAGTCATGATTCCGTCGTCTTGTAACTTCGAAGAGCAAACGCAACCCGAGGTGGGAACCGACTCAGCCCGACAGGCGGCAGGAGTTCATCCGAGTGGGAGGGGGGAGCATGGGGGACAAAACAGTCTGGGGGGAGAAGCCAGCTCCGGAGTCAGCTGACTGTGTGTGTTTGGACTGTGTAGCAGAAGTGATCAACTCCTGAGCGAACGGGGGGAGAGGAGTCGAACGAGAGGAAGGGTCGATGGTGGAAAGGACCGCTCATTCTCCTGATGGCTGGTTACAACCTGGAGCGAAAAAGCGTGAGTCTCGATGCACTCTGCACGCAGCCGAGCAGCACCCGCACCCTAGCCAACATCGACGACGAACGAAAGCATCGGAACCTCAACCACTGATACACTGTTCTGTGGGGCGGTCGGACGCGGATTTACGCCGATCGGTCCAGACGTCGGATCGCAGTATCGGACTCCGTGTGGGGTCTGAGAGGAACGTGCGTCTGGAGTGCAAGCGGTTTGTTACCGATGAGGACAGGTCGGAGCAAACAACAATCTCGGATCCCCGACTCCTCGTGGGGGGACCATCGGAACCGTATCACCGCGTCTTCTGCCAATCGTCGGAGGGTCGGCGTGCGGACGAGCACGGCTCAGGTTCGGGATAATTAGAGCTCGGCCTCTGAGCAAGTGTTGTGTTTTGGTTCTCGCTGACGGATTCGGAGCGAGGAGGGGAAGCGCCAACCTGAACGTCGTCATCGCGATCCACACCGAAAATGTGAAGCCGCATAGCGTCCCGCTCCAGCTATGCAATGAGTCTGAACAATCTGTTCGGGGGTCTGCCCCCGCTGCCAGGCGGCGCAGTGAACGGTCTTCCTCATCATCCGGTGGTTGCGAATCATCCGGTCAACTCTTTGATGCCGCCATCGCCGCTCTTGTTGAGTCCCGTTCCACCACCGGTCCCATCGCTTTCGCCGGGAACATCTCCGTGCCCGCAAAGTTCAGCTCCGGCCCATTGCGGCGGAATTCCGACAACGACATCCGCGTTCAACTTCTTGAGACCGTTCGCGTTTTCAGATTATGCTCTGCCGTCGCCGATTCCTGGTGAGTTCGCATCGTCAATGCTCCCCGAGGGTCCCCGTTCTTATTTCCGTCCCAGCAACACGGCATGCTTCGCAAGCTCCCTCACGTTTATTCCTGGAACTCCTCCCGGCGGAGAGTTCCTCTACCGCGGAGACGACTCCGGACAGCTCGAAGCTTTTGAATACCCGGGATGATCGACGTCACGGCCGTATGTCGGCAAGGAATGGAGGCAGAGGCTGCGAATCAGCAGAACCGTCGCGCGAGAGATCCTGTTCCGTCCAGATTCCACGGCACAGAACAGCGAGAGAACAGGACTCGGCCTAATCCGCAAAGCCTTCCGTCGGTCGAGCGACGTCCGCGAGAACCGAGTCTGCTTCCCTTGAGCTTTCTCTCGGGCTCGGGCACATTATCTCGGGTGATTCGTCAAGTACCATTCTCCAACTGCCGAAGCTCGCAGGAGTCCCGGTGGGATGGAGAGGCGTGAATCGTTACAGTGATTCTCATGGAAACTCCAAGGGCGAGAACTCGTGTTTTCGTCGTTGCGTCCTCATTAGCGGCGTAGCCTGGAGGCAATTCGAGAGATCCTGTTGAATCTGGCTCGGGTCGCCGGAATGACAGTTGTTTTGCGAGCGCCGACTGCGTTCGGGCTGCGCGACTGATGACAAAGTGCCAGTTCTAGAGGTTTTGACCGACTCGATCCGACTTTCCGCCTTTTTGAAATGGGTTCCCTCGTGACGGCGGCGGGGAAGCCTGGCTCAGAGCGCTTTCCGCTGGCTTTGAGTCGCTCGGTCTACGAGCAAAGGGAACAGCGCCTAAGATGTGCGTACCCTCGCCCGTGGGAGCAACCCGGTCGTGGTCCCGCGCCCCAGCGTTTCCACACTGACTGGGCTGACCGCCTAAGGGAAGAGTCAGCGCCGCTGCCGCTACCGCGACTCGGATCAAGCGGAGGTTTGAAGACCGCAAAAACCAGGGGGCAAACGAGCTTCTCGCCGAGTATGTGGAGAGGAATTCGATGGCGAGGCGCACGCCCCGATGGACTTCGACGACGGAATCAACAGCCGAAATCTGCTGCTGACGCTCTCGGAACACTCGCCCAGCGATATTCCACTGAGCATTCATTTACTTTTCGTTCGGCGACATTTTTATTCAGTTCGATACATCCTCGTCTCTTTCCCAACGAATACCGTGGCCTTGATGCCTGGTTTCGTGAACGCTATCACCATCTGATCCTCAGGTCTCAACAGATCCTTTGCGAGGAGGGGATTTCCGAAAGAAGACATGGCTTCGGGATACGTTGGATATCAATGCTAATGATGCTCGCTTTCTTCGAAGGCTTTCCTGCGGCGAACGTTCCGCCCCATGGGAATGGCGCTGTGAATCCCGGGAGCAAACAAATCAGTCGGACAGGGAACCAAGCTCAATCAGGAACGCAATTCGGTCCTCTGAACGGATTTCTACCTCAAGGCAACGGTGGTCGACCCCAGAGCGGAGCGCGGACGTCGAGCTATGCCGCAGCGCTCCGGAAACTCGCCAAACAGGCCGTCGATCCAGCGGGTAAGTGAACGTGTGGTGGAGGTCCTGTTGTGAAAACACATCTTCGAGCTCCTATTTCACGGAGCTCATGCTCCATCGAGTGTCGCGCGCATGGCTTCCGGACAGTGGGATGGATAAGTGATAGCGGCAGGGTATGAAGTATTTCCTTTATCGCAACAGATGTCGGCAAGGAGCCCCGCTCCCCGAGCCTGCAGGCCATATCTCCGTCTCCGTTGCCGAACGGCGGAGTGGCCTCAAACGTTCCATCGTCGTCGTCGTCGTTGTTGTTGTCAACTCCGGGCTCTGCTTTGACGAGCTCAACCATGTTGACCATGTCTTCGGTGGCCTCTTCTCCGTCGGGCGTCATCTCAGCCACAATGTCGACGGGAGCCAACAAGAAGCACTGTCCCTCGCCGAGCGCAGGGATAGACGCCCGGAAACCCATCGACCTGACGAGCACAACCCCCGAGCCGCACAAGAAACAGCAGCCTTCGCCGAGCAGAGGATTCCAACCCTACAGGTGAGCGTGGGCACATCTCGCTCTCCCGATCGAGTCTATGTAGTTTCCGGTCCCACTTCATCAGCAAAACAGAGGAATTGCTACGACGATGTCCTCCGTTTCCAGAGCGGGCTCGTCCTCCATAATCTCAAACGGATCCTCAATGCCGGCCGCGGAATCCGTGTCCCCGACGTTGATTCCGCATCCTTCACCGCTGGCCCCTTCTTACGACTACAACCAATATCTTCTGCATCATCACCAACAAATGGCCGCCGTGCAGAGCGGCCACCCCGCATTCCGTCTCGACGACCCGATGCTCTTCGATCCGCGTTACGCCCCGCAGCTGACGTATCCGTACATTCCGGCGGGAGCGCCTCTGCCCGCAGCGCGAAAGGATGAATCCAAACGAACTCCGACGCCTCGGGGCTCCATCATCCAGGGCACGCCGCGATCGGAGGCGTCGACACCGTCGGCCTCGGCGGCGAAAGCGGCGAACGAGGGTCTGCCTGAAGCGTCCGACATGTCTGCGTACGGCCTCGCGGGACTCTCCGCGGGACCCCACAGCGACCCGCAGTGGTTCGCTCAAGCGAGACTCGACATCGAAAAGCGCAAGGAGTTGCAGTACCAGCATGAGCTCTTCCTCAGAGAACAACAGGGCGTCGCTCGCGCCCAAAGGTGAGCGCTCGGACAAAGGATTCGATCTGAGGTTTCCGTCTCGGGTGGGAACGGAAACGAGCAATCAACGCTCACGGAAGTCGATTGAGCCGAGCTTTCTTCCAGCCAAAACGCTTCGAGGAACTCCAGAGCGACCGCGGCTCAGGATCAGGGTAAAGCCCCGTCGGGTTCGCCCCACCCCCAACCTGTGGGCGGCTTGCAGCATCACCAGAGCTCGAAATTCGTTCAGGTCGGTTCATTTGATCCTCGGTTCCTCCAGTTGCTTGCAACTCGAACGGGAGGGGTTCTCATGAGAATGTGGTTGATTGCAGGTGACGCCGCAGACGAGTGGGAATAACGGTGCTATGATGCAATCGATTCCAACGAGTTTAGCCGGACAGCCGTTGTCGATGTCCGGACTCCCTGTTCAAGGTCTCAATCTCAGCCATTCGTCGGGCGGGGCGTTCACCCAAATATTGCCGAATTCGTTCAACGAGAACAATAATGTTATCAATTACGGAGAAGAAGGTAATGAGGCAGGCGTTTATATCGTCCGCGACATTCTCAGGATCGTGTTCAGGGTGAACTAAGGTCCGTTCTCCTCGACAGGCATGCACGCGCGACTGCTGGAGACCCAAAATAAGCACAAAGTTGTCAAGCCAACTGTGATTCAGCAGAATGGTATTCCGCCGTTCTACTCGCCGTTCTCAGCTGATTCGCTCCTTGGGCATCCTGCTTTGCCGTACACTTTGCCAACACCGTATCCGCCGACCGGGAGTGCGGGCTACTCCGAAAACGTCAACGCAGCTGAGAAAGAACAGCTCGTCGTCGAGGCGCCGTTGTTCGGACTCGCGCCGATGCCGGTCGAGCGCGACGAAGAGGGAATCACGTCAGCACTCGACCTACAGGTCAGAGATAAGGACGCTCTCGGGGGTTACGTAGAGAGGGACTTCAGCGTGTTCAGCGTGACATGGACCGGACCCAAAGCGAAACTAGAGTGCGACGAGAAGGTAATTTTTGCTTGGTGCCACATGTTATCAACTCATGTTCGTTGTTTGATTGCAACGCCTCATCGTCCCCCTTCGTTTTCTGCGCTTCCCCTTCCACCTGTGTGAGAATGTGTGTCGTTCGTCGTTGTCATTCTCTGTGATAACTAATTCTCTGTGTCTCTTCGTGTGTTCTCTTTAGAAACTCGAGTTTCTTGAAAGTTTTGGACTCACAACACACATAAAGGTCAAACGAATTCAATGTCAGCAAATTGTCAACAAACGGAAACACGATGACCCGCTGCTCATCGAGGAAACAGACGAACTGTCAGAGAAGTTTTGGAGGCGTCTATTGTTGCTCGACGTTGATGAAGCTCGACCGAGCGTTCCTGAGTTGAGCAATGGAACTCCCAAACACTCAGGTTCTGCACCGGAATCAAGTTTTCTGAACGCGCTCGGCTTGGCAGTCGCATCGACCGACAAAACCGGTAGGGAAAGTCTCCAGGGTCTGTTGTCTTCAACATTCTGAGAAAACGCCTATCATTGATGCTTATGGCTCAGTCGCGCTCCCTTGTCCCGTAGAGGTCGAGCTCAGGTGGCGCGCCGTCCTGAAAGATCGGTCGAGACGGCATAACATCAAGTTGCCGGAGCCGAGAAAGAACCCCAGAACGCAGGAGAGAGTCAGCGAGGTGTTCGACGAGTCACTCCTGAAAAAGGCACGATTTGATCCCAAAAGCTTTGCTCAGGAGTTCCACGAGTCTGTGCTGAAGGATACTAGGGAAAAACTTGGTAAGTCTTCCCCGTTGGATGACAGACAGAGACTTCGACTATCACACCGAACTGTTCTCCCCGTTCGTCAGCGGAATTTTTCCCGATGCACTCAGAAGACTGTGGGCTGATTGAATCTTTTTGCAGGCTACGTCGAGCCGCAATCCCCAGAAGAACCGTTCAGCGGTGTCTCGCTGACTTCATTTTCGCGTATAGTCGATTCGAGAAAATCGAGTCAATCCGGCGACCTTGGAACTTGTGAAACACCTGCAGTTGACAAGCCCAAACGTGTACATCCAGCTTTCCGCATGTACCTGGCTGGCGAGGAAGACGCTCCCAGCCCGTCTCCAGAATCTACCCGGACACCGTTCCAGTGGCCAGGCGTCGAGATCATGATGGAGGCTTACCACCGGTATCATGAAATCCTCGCTCAGGAACAGCGGTATCTGCGGGAGAAATTCAAGAAACTCAAGGAGCAAGAGCTTCAACTGCAACAGGAGTTCACAGGAGTCAAAACGCAAATGGAGGTGAGCACAATCTGCGCGGACACATCCGGCCGTATGTTTTGTTCGTTCGTCTTGGATAGAACTCTCCGTGGAGATATCAGTGTTCTCATCCGTTCTCGATTCCGCAGAAACTCGAAGAGACGAATCGTGTAGAGCTCCAGGAATTCGAGAAGAAGGAGAGAGCAGCTGAGAAGCTACTGTCCCAAATAAAATTCATTCGTCAGATCGGAAGCAACCCGTCGATAGCGACCTCAATACCAACAGCCCCAGCAACAGCAACAGGAACAACAATCTCTAACGGACACCGCTGATTGCGCGCAGTCCTGACCACGCACACGGAGTTCCCCCGGAGTTGTCATCATGATGAAGAGACTGAGCGGAGAGAGCCTAGTTGATGTAGGAACCATACGACCAAGTGTCAGGGCCCTCGCAGAAGCCCTCTGGTGCGTTTCGACCGAGTCCTAGCTATTAGCTGAGTCCATGCAGTTGTTCTTCAGTTTTAGTCCGGTTGCCAGATGACGGACTGACCGCCCCTCTCTCCCTATCGATACAACGACGACGACGACGACGGAGGCATCCTACTGAATCCTTCCGCCGATCCTCTGGGCCTGTCTTGGTATTCCTCCGACGTCGTCTCCATTCAAGGTGTTTGCTTTCGCCGGTGAGGTGAATCCGTCAGCTCGCAACCTGCGACATCCAGTTTTCGCATCGCTATACAACCCCTGATCGAACAAGCGCTTCATTTTTTCCCTCGCCCATCTCAGCTTTGTGGAGCTCGACTTTATCGCTGTGTCGAGCGAGACCCGGTCCAGTGATCTCCCGGCTCCAGGACTCTCCGTGGAGCCAACGGCAGATTCCTCCCAACTATTCGAGTATCGTCGGATGGTTCTTTGCAAGTTCTGCTATTTTCGGCTCCAATGGGAGCCTGTGGTCCTTATCAGCGCTAACTCCTTCGGCCTCCGATTACGTTGTTGCGTTCATTCCCCCTCACAAACGTTCTGTTGATGGGACGATCCCGTTCAAAATGCACTTCCGAACTTTTGAGCCCGAGGCCCCCTCATGGCTCGAAAGAGAGAATCTGGATGAGTTTTTCTATTAGGTAAAAGTTTCCCATGCCTGTTGTGGCATGAGCTGTATCAGTTCATCATGATCTGTGGACGCGATCATATTCTTTTAGTTGCCTCCTAGCGTTGGCTCGCTTCTCATCTCTCTCCACGATCGCCTGCTGGCAAGCCGAGCAGGCAGGCGGGCAGCCTACCTACCTAACTACCTACCTATTTACGTAAAAGTCGTCAATCCACGCGGAATGGATGCAAGTGTACATAAACAAGCCTTTCCCGAGGCTGTAAATATTCTGTCGAGTGTCGGAAGATCTGCGTGTGTCGGATTTTCTTGACAATCGTGAGCATTGACCGCTAGTATGAGAGCTATTTCCGCGATCAACGTTTAAGATGACAAGATAAAAACTTCTCGGACGTCAGTGTTCCGTAGGGAGCGACGTCTCTAGACCGTAAACGCCAGTCGTAGCCAACTTCGAGCCGATTTCGATGACGGAGGGGGCGAGAAAGGATGATAATTGACCCAGAGCCAGTATTCCAAAATGTCTTGTGCGAACAAGTGTAAAAAGTTCTTCATGAAACCTAACCCGTGAACTATGCGAGAGTTTTGACCGATTGTGAATAAAATATTTGCGTACGCACACTGTCATTCAAGCAATGCTCATGGTGTGGAGAGGGAAAGACGAGTCTTGATCATACTAGATGCATTCGACCGAGAGCATTCAACTCTATCGAATCGCAAGTTTTCGAGTCGACTTGGATCCTACAGGTCAGTCGGAGAGTTTTCGATCGGCGTCGCCAATGAGGTTCGGAAAGATTTCCGCATCGAAGATGATTGTAGATTAGCTTCTTAGCCTCTCTGTTTTCGGCTGAACCTCTCAGCCAGCCCTCAGGAGTGTCCCGGATTCACCTTTTCGGTATTGCTTCAGTAACACTCCCTATCGCCTCGCAAATCCCATTGCGGGCGGTGGGCTTGGGTCTTAAGATGGTTCAGATTTAATTCTGATATAAATTAAATCCTCTTTTTACCACATAAGAAATTTGTTGTCCCGGCCGGGGATCGAACCCGCGATTGCTAGCTTAGCGTGGCACCCAAGGCGTTGGTTTATGCCACACGGCCAACGAGCCGATTAGCTTCTTAGCCTGACGACTTTGGTTTCGCGTTGCTTAAAAGTCGTACCCACAGTTTCGCCACCATCTTCACACAATTCACTAGAGATCCAAAGCAGCACATACACGTGGCCGGAGCATGTGCGTGCTTACATCGATTGCCACACATATTCTTCACTGAGAGCGTGTCTAACGGCTGTATTTTTCTTCGGGAGCCGTGTTCGTTGTCTGCACAGCTAACTCGCTTTGCCGTGGGAGGCTCGTCCATGTCTGAGGTCTCCTGAAACAGATTCTGTCACCTGGGCGGAAATCCAGCAGAGAAATCGAACGTAAAATATGGAGTCAGAATAGGGGTTTAACTTCCGATTCGCCGGGAAGTTCCCCGACGATTTCGGACGATCGAGATGTCGCGGAGTTCATCCCCTAGATTTGAATGACTTGAGCTCAACGTCAGGAAGGCGGTTCTCAAGTGCGGGAGTGTGAGGCCTCCTCAATGTGGGATCACCGGAGCTACGATCGACGTCAGCAATGTAACAGTTCGAAGCTTCTGCCGACCTCAGACACAAGGGGGGGCTAAAACTTGGGCGGAGAGAACAATTCCGCCGGGGGAGGAGGAACGGAGAGCTCAGGACCAGTGTGCTGTAGCGGATATCGTGGATACAGCGCTGGGTGGCACGCCGAGAAGCCCCCGTCTTCCCTCCCTCGTCGATTCGCCTCTCCGCTCGCTGCCTGATGGTGGTGACGGTGGTATGGCAAGCAGCCCCGAGTGGTAAACGCCAACCGTTAACCTTCGGCTCATACGGGAGAATCTGTGTGGCTGCTGGGACACAGGGACTGTGAACAACAATCTCTCAGTGGAGCTGCCGGTATTCTGAACCGACGGTGATCCCGGTGAATCGCAAGTGGAACTCTCTGTTACTCTGTTGTTCTCCGCTCCGGACGAGTATTCCACTCGGCAGCACCAGGACCGCGGGGCGAACCGTTCTCCAGACGGGCCCCGATCGGAGACGCGGTTCCAGTTCTCGGGACTTGCGGGGGAAAATTGCAAAACACGGATCGTGTTCGTGAGTTTAGCCCTAAACGAAGCAGAGAGAATCGGGGATTCAGGAATTTCGGCTTTGCATCTTGTCGGTGAGTAGATGCGCTCGAAGTGGAGTGGTGCGGTGAGCACTCGAAACGCTTTGACTCACATAGCAGATATTTGAATATTTCTAAGCTAGATGTGGCTTCGCGGCTAGAGTTGCGGTTCCTCTGGATGCAAAAGTAAGCAACCGCTCCACGGGGCTCGCAGACGGGTCTCGTGTGCTAATTGTCGACATCGAACACAGCGGTCGTCCTGGATGCCTCATCTGAGGAGCTAGGATCCGACTTGAGCTCGGTGACCTCCGAACGCCTCAGGAACGTCACAGGCCCGTTAAATGGCCCATTTCTTCGCAATCGCAACTGCCACCGCCGTCGAGTATCAGTGGAGCAGAGTGTATAACTCACTCCAGGCTCATTAAACTGGTTAGAGCTTCATCCGGCTGAATAATTATCCGCGGGTCGACCTTGATGTTTGCAATCGAGAATGCCGAAGCGCTCGGCGAGCGTCACCGTAAGTGCCAGTACTCTGCAGTCAACATGCTTGAGCGCGGAGTACCTCTGTACTGTATGTTTTCGGAGCTTGGGCTTAGTTTTCTTCGCCAGTTCGCCCGCTGAAGTCGAGGGGGGAGCTGGAGAACACCCACGCACATGGACGGAGGAGAGTGCTCATCCAGAAAGATAATCAATGGTTAGGCGGGATTTCTTCGGTGAATAGAGACGGAACGGATGTGGTGCGCCCGGTCCGAGACGGCCGGCATTCGTGTCAACAGCGGCTCGCGAAGGCTGATGACAGGACTCCGACAGAAGTGGAAACAAAGGCTCGGTCAAGCGCTCCGACCTCTCATATGAAACATCAGCCAGGTACTGACATGATTGGAGAGTCACCGTTGACACTGTCGAACATTTCATGAAGGCGCGCACGAACGGAAGTGGACGAACGATGCCATGTGATGGCATCCGATTGGCTCCCTGTAACAACTGTGCGAACCTGAAGAGGCGACCGACGAAAATAGCGCAAATCATTTTTACAGACTTATCGCTCAATCTGAGAGGCGACCGAGTCGGGAGCTCAAACGTTCGTTGCCATGAGTCGTGTTTCTTGAGCTTCACGCGGGAGTTTCTTTTGCGTTCTATCTATGAGACCCTCGAACTGAATGGTCTTCGCGGTCGCGAAGAGTGGCTTGAGCTGTCTCTGACTCAACCAGATAGAATGAGGTTTGTTTGAAACCAGTTCAACACGAAAAAAAGTGAAGCACGGCGCCTTGCTCTCTTGGAGATCGCTCGTGAAAGGCGGAATGCTATTTTCTCGGGTGTCGACGGGAGCCGCGAGTGGGGTGCTGTCAAGGTGCCTTTTTGATCCTAGATCCCGATCCTCGCGTTTTCTGTTTTATGATAGGATCCTGAACATACGTGTTTTAACCGGCTCGCTGGCGGAGAGCAGAGTTGGGCTGCTCGCCGAAGGGGAGGCAATTGAAACACTGCTGGAACATCGTCGGATCAACCCGCCAACTCCCACCGGGGATGCGTTTCTTCCTCCTCCCCGGTTCGTTCATGAAAATTTCGCCCCGTCCCTTCTGACACACGTTTCGAGGGCGGCTGAGGGATTAAGTTGGATTCTGAGTTTCGGGACGATCAAGCCGGAGCGAGCATCGTCGACCGACTGATGACTTCAAACAGTTTCGAGGGAGCTCATTATTCGGACTGACGGCGGGGCAATAACTACAGCGCTTGAAGCCGCCCACGCACTCGCACGCTTCACTTTTTCCCTCGTAAGCCGGTTGTTCGATTGGTTCGTTGGAGTCTTATCAATCAGCGGAGAAGGAGTTCCCAGCGGTCTCTCGCTATCCATGGGCGGGATTCGTGTTTTTTCCATCGTTTGACGAGGTGGCAAACGAGGTCGGGGGAGTTTGTCGGTGCTGTAACGCGGCGGAATTTCGGCCATTGCGTCCGAATGACTGCGGAAGCGACGTCCGCGAGGTATCGAGAAAAGTTTCGCTTCTCCGATGGCCAACAACCCGGTCATGCGTTAGGAGGATATTTCAAGCGGTTGTACATAACTTGTCTTATTGTGCCGCGCGCGTTTCCGAACAATGACGTTCCTTCACGTCATTTGATTCCCTCTCCTCAGCCGGCACGGTCGCGGATTCCCTCACCTCACTCCGACGTCGACTGGCTGCGAGAGGGACGAAGTCAAAGACAGACGTGATCGTGGGAGCTAGCCTTGATGCACTTCGCAACGTGAACTTCTTGGCGCGGCACGCTCCGTCCGCTGTGGCGAGCTGATCAATGCTTCGGGGACGATCGCGGTCTCGGTCGACGACGTAGGTGCTGGATCAGACGGCCAGGAGGATGCCACAACCTGAGTCTGCGGTTGCGTCACACAGAACGTCGTCCGCGGCTCCGATCCCGACTTTCCCGCGTTTTCCGTTTCGTGATCACAATGTCACATCTGGTTTCCATTGGGAGGCCGTTACTTTCAGGAACAGATGTCGCTTCCCCCTTTCCCTGGCGGGCGACGGTTCGCCTCGCCCTTCCCTTCGAACATGGAAACATCAGTGAAGAGTTCGCGAACGGAATCTCGTTTCGAAGAGCCCTCCTTCCGGCAGGTTGGAAGAACCACTTTGATGGACCAAGTCGCTCGGGAGAAGTTTCGCCCGCGGCTTCATCTCTCTGGGAGTCATAGAATTACTACGTCTGAGAAATTGGATCCGGTCGGGACTGTTGGGATCGAAAACCGGAGTCGACACGATGCCGAAAGATCAGAACATCAAAGAAAATCGGCTTGTCTCGCGAGAGCTGCTGTTTCTGTTCGCGGGAGAGAGTCTCCGTCCACTGGCGATCCTTCTCCAAACGAGCTGTCAGTGAACACTCGACTGAGGCCGTTGGAAATGTTCGTCGTGCTCTTTCAAACGGCTGAACAGGTTTGCAAGTCGTCATCCATCGCCTGCGTCGTTATCTAGTTCTTGACTGAGTTTTTCTCTTGGAAAGACCATAAACCTCTCGCTGTGATCTGCTGTTGGCATCAGTCGAGGGAAAGCTTCGCGAATGTCTCCCATGGACAGCGCGAAACCACGTTGTCGCCCAGGCTCTCAAAGACGCGCGAGAAATCAAGGCCCTCTGGTAAATCTTCGGAAAATCGACGGCTCCAGTGATTTCCCGCACCTTGATCCGAACAGGCCAAAATTTCCAAGCAAGAGGCCTCGCTTCAAGACCAGCCCTCCATTCTGTTGGCCCCGAAGCAGTTTTGTTTAGAGAACGACGAGTCGGTCTCTCGTTCAAATTCTCTTTCGGAGCCAGCTCCACGGAGTTCTGGAGAATAGATGAAAAATACCTCAGCCAACGAAAATATCGCTAAAACTAGAGTCGAGCCGAGCCGGCAACAACAGAGTGATCTAAGCGCAAGAGCGCTTTGGTTTATGTTCGTGTGCGACTCATGGGTGCAAGAGACGTGGAAGACCCACCCTGAGCGGTATTTGCCCCCTAGGAGCATCGAGGGAAACTGTGAGTCATCGACGAGGCCTGCCAGGGGCTGTCGAACCCCACGCACCCTGCCAGGATGACTAAGGCCCTCAGTGAGGCACTCCTGAGCAGAGGTAACTCGACAGAGAGAACGCGCACGAGTCATCCGAAAGGAAGAAAACGGAGATTCTTAAGCAACCAAGGAGCTGCCCCAACGAGAGTGGCGACAGCCGGTGGGCTCCTTGGAGGGTTGCGGGTCGAGGCGCGAAACACATGATGGGGGGTTTGTGCCGAACCCGCGCACGGAAGTTTTTGTTCCGCACCGGATCGCGAATAATATCCTCAGAGCTTTCCAAGCTCGGGTCGAGGGCATCTGTGCTCAGATTCTGCGGCTGAAATTAGAACCACAACTCCAAATGCGACGAGGTGGAGTTTGGAAGCGGAGGGCTGAGCTGCACGGAGAATCGGGCTTCCTCGTACGACATGATTCTGCTCCTACAATCCAACATGAACAATAGGAACGTAGGTACGCCGAAATTCGGGGAACCCAGGAATGGGATGGGGAATATTTACAGATCTGGCCGTGGGCGGCGAGTCTCAAATCAGCTGCCTGAGTACCCGCCCTCCAGACAGAATGACGTCAGCACTGCTTGATTTCATAGTTGATCGAGTAGCGCCCCCCCCCCCCCCCCCCCCCTGTACTTTCGGCTTATGTGTTCTCTCGTTCGTCCCCACGCTCACTCTACGGCAAACAGCCTCGACTCGGATGGTTTGGGAAGGGACACCTCGTTGCCTACACTCAAGCAGTAGCAGGAATTCCAAGCCTAGCGCGAGCGGTACGTAAAAGGACGTCGAAACTGTCGAACAGCAACAATCATGCCGTCAAATTACGTCTTCCCGTGCCGACGTAGCAGATCGGCGTGGAGCTCGCCAGAGCCGCGGTGTCCGAATCACACGAAGATGCTCTGTCATGGAGCTCATTCCAGTTCCACTGGTTTTGAGTTTTCCGCGAGGTCATGGGCAGAGGACCTCCTAGAGGCGCCGCGAGAGGTTCTACCTGCGGATGAGGTTCCCTTCCGCTAGACAAGGGAATCAGTGAGGTTGTAAACGGTTTGCTATCTTAAGGTAATAAATGACTCACCCCGCGACGATCTCTTGTGATAAAGCTACTCGTTAATTGGTATATTTCGAGCAGCAATTTTTTCTTTTCGTCCCCCATTCTGAAAGAGCACGTTCCGGTGAAGGGCTCGCGACCTTTGGTCTCGTTTTACTGAGGACAGTAGCCGAATTCCGGACCGTGATTTTTCACTGCCAGGTCGTCGTCTCAACGACGAGCATAAGTCTCTAGAGCCCATGAGGATGGCCGGAGCCCGCTGCATTTCGCTCCCATTTGCTGTGGAACGAGGGATGATCAACTGTTCGCGATGGTAAGTCCGTTATGCCGGTACCACCAACGAACAACTCACGTTTTCGGTCCAGGGCGTGCCGCGGTGTTGGGCAATACGTCATTGAGTGTAATGGAATGGAAGTTAAACACTTCGTGTTTACCGGAGATTCGAGGAATTGATCAGTTTCGAAAGCGGCTTTCCGTGAGAATCCGTCACACATTCGAGTGAATTGTGATCTTTCTCCCCGTAACCGACCATCTGACAAACGGCCGAGAGCGGGGAAGGAAACAGGCTTCCAGACACATAGAACATTCATGAGAGACAGCTGTCGTCATCTCGAATCATCATAACGTGTGGTTTGTCGTTCGCGAAAACTCCCAAGCGGTCGGTGCCATGCGGCGGACTCCTTTTCGCCTGGGAATCTTTCCCCGGAACCTCCCTCCTGTCCCGACTCTCCGCCGTGAGAAACCGCATCGGCCGACGTGTTTCACATATTTCCGGTTGCGAAATCTCCCGACGAGCCTGCGAGCGCGCTCCGTGAGCGATGGCGGATTCGCAACAGATTAGCAATCAATCAAAATCTCTCTCAATCATTCCTGCTCCATGGCGACTGCGCATCAGAGTCGGAAACGGTCATCCTCTTTTGAAGGAGAATATCGCGAGGAGAGGGGACGACATCAGTTCACAAAGCAGCTGGTGACTTGAGAGACAGATCAGCTGTTCCTGGATGACTCATCGCTTTCGTAATTACTAATGGAGCGAGCCCAGAAGCTTCGCCAATCGGAGCTGCATGGGGAATTGTTCCCGTCCTCTGACGTCGGTATTTTTTCCGGGAAAGTCCGTCCTGGGCTTCTCTCGGAGAAGGAAATCCTCAATTCCCTGCCGGGAGGTGCTTCCATCGAAGTCTGGATTTGCTAGAACTGGGATTCCGGTCAACAGCGAGGTGGCTGAGTGGTTTAAGTGGTGTGTTCGCCACTGTGGTACGCAACCACTGTTGGCTTACGGTCACGCGGCCGCGGTATCACAGGTCGCTGATTCGAATCGCAGGTCTTGTACCGCGATCGTTCCCATGGTTCCCACTCTGCGGAGGCGAATTTGGGAGTCGCTCCCCCCGGATGCCTCGCTTCCCTCTCCTTGATTCGCCTTCAGGAGGCGCAGAAAAATCATGAAATGATAAAAATGTGCGAAATCCAGTCAGCTTTCACATCTATCCGAGCTCGTGTTGATCCCGTGCCCACAACCAACCAATGATCAGAAATCGCTGTTTTGCGGAGGCCTCTGTCTAGAGAGGCCGATCGACGCCGAGGCCCGGAGCGAGGGACTCGGGTGTCCCTCCACGAAGAGGCGCTTTCCTGGAAACTTCTTCCCAGCTCCGGTTTCTACATTCTGCGAGACGATCAGAAACAGCCTCGGGACTGTCCCTACCGTGAGTTATTCGTCGTGGTAGCGGTTTCGGTTGCCTCGCGCGATACTTTCCGACCGGCTGGAATGATGAACGGAGTGAGACAGCTGAATGTTGACGCTCTGTGTCCCGGATACTCCGCATTTAAGGTCGGAAAATTCTGCAAAACCGCTCGCTGACGCCTTGGTGAAGTGCGACGTATGCAGGCTCGGTCGTTTGTGAGCGCGTCTGCGCAGAGAAGCCGTGCTGACTCATCGAAGCCAGCCATGAAAGCTGTCTTCGCGTTTGTGGCGAAGTGGTAGACTTATTCGTAGCTGGTCGGATGGCTGCTATGTAAACTTTGGAGGAACGATTGGCTTTCCTATTCGCTTCCATCGTCAATCGATTGAGAGACATTCTATGCCTCTCAGCGCGCTCGCGGCCGTCAGGGAGACGTCAATCGAGCCACCTGTTGTGCGTGCTATGAGAGTTTGACATTTGTTCTTGGTCCGATCGCGCATCCGTCATCGTAGTGACATCCGAAACCTTGAATGAACGGAGTGCCGAGGGTTGCCAACTTCGAGCCGAAACTCCCTCGTGCTGGTCTGGTGCAGCTCTGGAATGGAGTAGGCGCTGATTCGGATGGACAGCGGGAATTCACCGATGAGCTCTGTGGGTCACTGAGGTTTACCCAGGCGTCTCAGAACATCAACGAACTCGCTGTTCTGGAACGTCGGGAGTCAACCGACGCATTAGGATCACCTCGTTGCATGAATAAAAGTCTCATGGCACGTTGCCCACTGGGCAAAGTAGACTCATGACTAACAGAAAACGATCGCTCTCCCTTACTTCTGCATCACCCGAATTTTGCGGGGGAAACGACGACGCCGGAAACCGAGTTCTTGGAGTTTTCGAAAAATCGCTGTCACAAGTGACTGTGTCGAGCCGTGACTAATGAGCGGTGCTTCGCAGGCCGTGCGAGAGCTTTCCTGAAATGTACTTTTTCGGTGAGTCGAGATGAAACCGACGATGACTCGGTGGCCATAGACGAGGCGCCCGGTCGATTCTGACACATCACAGGGACCAGCTCGGGCCTCCGACCCGATGGCCTTCAGGCACAATCCTGAAAAGGCTAAGATTCTTCGATTCTTTGTTTGAGAACTGGGCTATTCGACCGCGTTTGCGCTTCGCATCGCTCCTCTGTTTCCTGCCTGGATGATGAGAGCTGACGAGTTTCTCTAACATCATTCGAACACGGCGGACTGCTATCCGCGAGCCGCATCGAACGCTTCCGGAGTTTTTGAGCGGTCTCCGGCCAAAACAACAGGAGTGCGACACCGGATTCCGACTCCTCGGAAAAACTTCCGACTCCTAATTTGTCTCGAAAAAGCCGTTGCCACAATACACGACGAGAAGAGAATGTTTCGCAGCGCAGTTGAGGTTTTTGTTGTCCTCGCTTCTCTGTCAATCATTTCGCTTACCTCGAACAGAAGGAGCAGCCAATGAGCATCCGAGCCGCTCTGTCACATCTAACAGTTGCCGGTAGGAGGACATCATCGTCCAAGTTGCTGGCCGAAATCATGTTGACCCCGAACCGCAATCCGAATAGAAAAGAACTCGGGTCGCTCTAAAGTTCTCCGCGCTGACTTCTGGAAAACTCGAGCTGAAAATCGTAGCCGAAGCTGAAAGGCACCACCTCTTTGGAATGCGTTCCATGACAATCGTGCGGATTTTCGTCGTGTGTACCTCAATCACCCGTTGATTCTTGGATGTTTCGGGACTCCATCCCTATAGGAGGTACCCTAAATGCCTCAATGCCCAATTATTGACCCTCCGGTCGACATTGTGGTATCAACGTGAAACGGATGCAAATCTGTTCAGATGTACATTTGTACAAAGTCTGTTCACAAGTTCGTCTTTAGCTTGGATGAATTGCGTAGGAAATGCGGGAAGACCCTCTCCGTAAACACATGAATTCTTTCCCGCATTCCAGTTTCAGACTAAATTAGGGCAAAAGCCCGCAACCCGTTTTTCCGATTTTTCATCAAAATACCGCCTAAGATCCGTCACTTTTCGGATTACGAGTTCATCACCTAACGAACTCTGGAGCTGGCGATCTCATGTGATGCGTTTCTTTAAAAAAGAATCGAAGGAAAGAAGGTTCGTGATGTGGGGTTTCAGGGTGAGACTCGCCCTCGAAATACAAATGTTCCAAAGAGGAAAAATATTCAGTCAACTCAAGGAATCGAATGTCCAGTAGAGGGACGCGAAATCGGGACCATATGCATTCAACAATATTCGCCGTGATTACGATCGAAAGAATCGCATCCATTCTATGTAAAACCGTGGATTCTGTTCAAGGAATCCACCTCTTGATACCGAGATTCGGAATCGAGGAGTGCGAAATAAAATTAGATCACTGGTCGAATCAGAATCTGATCATGCGGATTCATGCTTGTACTCGACATGACTCCAGCGAACTCATGAGCTTTGAGCTGTAGACTGTTATCCCGGATTTGGTCCAAGTCGCATCCCAAGGCATCTACAACAAGGAAATGCCAATATTCTTTCCTGGGAGTGCAATGAAACAGGATTTGCTTCGATCCCCGTTGGGTGGAATCAAGTTGGGAGAATCCCATCTTGAAGCTCGAAAACGCGTCACATCCAAGAGATTGCGCGTGATTGCCAAGGAGCATAGAGCGGACATCGAGACGGAATCTTCCAGCGGAATGGAAAAGGACCGAGCTTCATTTGTTCGGGGAAAATCTGGCTCACGAAAATTCTCCCGAGACAAACGCATACTCAGATAAATGATTACATGGAACGAGCGGCCGATTGGAGCATCAAGATTGCCGGAAACTCCCGTCTGAGTCGGACGGACTTTCTCCGACTTTTCACTCAAGAGCGAACACGATCCGAATAATGATTCTCGAACCCATATGCGAAATCCGTTTTCTCGGTGCTCCTGAGCTCGTGACAGCCTTTCTGCGCTGTAACAATCAAGGAAAACGGGAGAGGGTCTGGAGGAGGACGTTTGCTCTCATTTCGCTCGAGAGATAGATTTCTGAGAGAGTTTATCGTTCCCTGATCGAGAAGACAGGTCGGACATTTATTCAGATTTCCCCCGACGACGTTGGTAGCCATCGACGGCGACCGCATAACACCATTCTGTTAATGTCGCGCTCATGAAGCGTGTCGCTCGGCTTTTACAAATCGCGT
Organism: Phytoseiulus persimilis; assembly: GCA_037576195.1. Classification (NCBI taxonomy): domain Eukaryota; kingdom Metazoa; phylum Arthropoda; class Arachnida; order Mesostigmata; family Phytoseiidae; genus Phytoseiulus; species Phytoseiulus persimilis. Next base: position 6,236,319 of record CM075101.1, on the reverse strand, counting down.
TCGGTTCTCTCTATCGGGTTCGTGGTTTCACGCTGATTCCTGTTTCGACTCTCTCTCGATCCGCCACTCGAGGTCCCCGCCTCGCCGACTGGCCCTGTGCGACGTCGCTCGCTTTTCGCGAGAAGGGTGTTGATGTTGAGTAGTGTCGATGCAACTTCGAGGGTAATCTGTTGACCCCTTGATGGATGAGCGCCGGAAGTGGGCTTTGTAGTCATTTCCGGTTTGTCTTACACACAGCGAGCGACCGGCACACTCTCATACACACAAACCACCCAATAGATATGGGCCTCTGGTGACTAAGTCTTCTTCCTGACTCAGGCAGGCAGCGATCCAACCAGTCAGTCAGTCGGTCGGTCGCTCTCCCGCTCGTGCAGGAGGAGTACAGTCACCAACAGCTGATGGGAAACCCCCTTCATACATTCAAAGGGGCCTCGGCGTGTTTTTAGCGCGCACCTCGTTGCTGCATAGCTTTGAAACATGACAACATCTCCTACGGAGCTCAGGATGAGTAGAGAAGGAAGTTCATCGGGGAAGGACCTTGCGGGGTCCGGAGGCCAGTAGAACCCAATCATTCGATTCAGAGCGAGAGGTCGAGTTGTTCTCTCGTCTAGTTATCATCGAAGCTTCGCGCTCCTCATGGGGCCAATGTCTCGAGTTGTTTTCAATAACGCGCCGTATCTCTCTGGTGGAGAGATGGGGAGGGGGGATTGAGATTATCGGCCCCCGATGCGGAGTCCTTGTAAGAAATGACGAACCAGGTTCGTTGTAAATTGGGTTCTGAGGTGGCGAGCGCTTACTCACGAGACAGGCTCTCCTCACCCTGCTTGGAATGACTCAAACGGCCCGGGCCTCGGGGATACAGTCAGTCCTCACTCGCTAGCTGTCTCGCTCGTTCGCTCACCTTGTGGGGTTGGCGCTCACACACATTCGGTTGTGACCGGATTGATTCACTCACTAGCTCACTGCATGGGAGCCCAACAGTCATCCAGGAGTAGTGGCGGCGGCATCACTCAGGCTGACCGAGCTATTCAACGATTAGTCTACAAGTTGACTCTGTATCACAATCTAACATTCGCGAGCCTAAGTGAATCATTTAAGAGATCGATAAGTGCGTTTCCATGAATGGCTGATCCTACGGTTGATGTACATCAGAAACTCCAACTGAACCATTCCCAACTCTCCACCCCCTGAACGACTCTCAACGGTCAAGTTCATTCGGAACCTGCGCGAAACAGATCGAACGAGGATTCATCATCGACGATGCGGATGGTTCTCGTCAATCAGCCCGGGCGATAATTGCGAATCGATCGGGAGGGAGACCAGGGGAGCTGTTGTTCTCATTGACGTCTATCAGCCACTCCGGAAATCTGGAATCTGTTGGATTATCTCACGTGACAGCTGTGTATTCCAATCACGATAAGTTGAATCGGCCCCGTCCACTATGCCGCCGACTTGTCACGTCCCTCTTTCAGTCAAACTCTAATCAAACGAATTCAAAGGTCGGGGGAATCACCGATAAGCAGTCTGTGATAGCAAACCTGGATCATTCATCAACCTTTGGGTTCATCTTGGGCAGCATTAGCTATCCTCGTCCAGGTAATCACCAAGTTGAGGTTCGGATACTGTCGAAGTTCCAGGAAGAACTGACTGTGCGTTTCTGATGAGGAATCCGACCTGCCGGTCCCAGGGGATTAACGATTCACGTTTGGACGCGTTTGGAATAGCGACGCGACGGGCGAAGTGATCGAAACAGGCTTCGCATCGAATTGTTCCGGAATCGATGACTTCCGTTGTCGGAAACCGTTACGGCAGGGATGAGGTTGGCGATTTCGACTTTTGGAACGTCTTCCCTGGACTTCTAATCTTGGTCGGCCGAAAGCCCAACTCTCACACACGCCTGGGAGTGTGACTCTTGCGGCTAAAGAAAATTCGCCGCAATTCGGGAGATTTGTTGGGTAAAACCCTCGATGAATGAGAGATCGGTCTTCGGTAGCCCAGGTGATTTACGCTCTCGCTGGAGAAAGCTGAGCGCCCTGCTCTCGGCCCACCGCGGTGAAGCGAAAGCACCGTAAGCGGGGTGGTCTGTCACAACGGCTTGCGCAAGGCGGTCCACCATACCAGAAAATATTGGCGCTAGATTTTGACGAACAGAAGAACGGTCATTCCACCAGCCGTTCATCATTCATTCGGATCCAACTCGTGCTAGTTACACCAGAAGATTCTGCTCCAGCTCGCGGCAATGAAAGTCAATCATTCTGACGAAGGTCTCGCGAAGGCATGAGCTCCCCACAAATATCGATGATGGCTCTCTGCCGACGCGGAGGACCGTCTTTTGATGAGGAGCGAAGGTGTTCGTTCCGCAGGCATCAGACTACCGTGTATTGTCAGACTGGAGGGCTTAATTGAAGGCGCTCTTTGATTCCCGCCCCCCGCTTGGCGCCTCCAACCCTTCGTGTAGGGGCCGTTTGCATGCGCGGATCGCGCCGACTCGATGGTGGAGGGCATGAAAGCTGGAAATTCCTGCCGCTCCTGAATGAAGAGAGTTCACGCGATGACCCGGAGGCTGCCCGTTTTGTAGAGCGTGCTACCCGAACAGAACATGCCCCAACGTGCCGCTCACTTGAACAGACCCGTATTGTCCCCCTAATTGGGAGAAATACCCAAAGCCTGGAAGCTCAAGCATGAATCATTCTAGACCGTTAATCTTCCCATTTAGGTTGGTGCTCAGGGTGCTGTGCCCGAATTTATCGGTTCCCGTGACAACTGGGAATTACCGCCGATCTATCCTTTCGAATTATTTTCGAATCATGGATCATTGAATGATGCTTCAACTCCCAGACGCTAGTGATAACTGATCAATGCCTCAAGTTCCAGGCTCGAAAGATCAAGATAGGTAACGGCCGAGGAACAGGGCTATCGGCACTCGTGAATGGGTGGTCGTGGTTGAATATTTTGCGTGAAACAACTCATGCGTCCCATGACACAGATAATCGTGAATCCAACAAGTGAGCGCTCTCACCCAATGACGCGCTCAAGATTCAAGAAGAAGATACTGGGCCCAGGAAATGGTTCCGAGAGTGATTTGGACCTACCAAACGGAAAGCGAAAAACGCAGCACCTCTTGCTTCCCCCGTGTATTCTATCCGGTCGGAGCCGCTGTCAGACCCAAGAGGACTTCTTTAGGACAAAGGACAGTCCGGGGAAGCTGCATACGTCACGACAAAGCGGGCAGCGGCAAATTCACGCGGCTGACTCACGATCAGTTGTTCTCCGGAACGGCCTTCGCAGTTCCAACTTCGACTTAACCTCCCGTTGCTGGAGACCCGCTCTTGAATCGGCGTGAGCATTACATTTGGATTACTCAGATCGACGGGCCCCAATTGCCGAAATTCGCTTTCCGACTATTTCATGGCCGTGCGGAGATTCGCTCGGCTCCGAATATCCAGAGGGATGAACCAACAGTGACTAATCGGAGCGGGAATTTTTTCTCGGATGCTGGACTTGTCGCTGGATGACGCTTCCAAGTAACAAGCTAAGTCATCGGACCTCTGGTGTACATGCCATTTGGGCGACGATGATGTTGATTCATCCTTTGGTTTTGTCGGAAACGATCATGGTGAGGCTACTGAGCAACACCACCCATCCCGGATCTCCAAGAGCACGACCTCAAGCAGGAACCGGCCTTGACCTTGCTAGGTGGAGCGAAACAAGAGATTCGATCATCGCGCGAGCTTTCGTGACGCTGCCCGTAAAGTTCAGTTCGATCCTCGACATGATGATCTTCGCCCTATCGATCGGCGAGGCTCTACCCGCGAAAGCAAGGATGCTCTCAGTTCCGATTTGAACCTGTTTTTCTCGACTCCAACGCTCATAAATCAGATGCATGAGGAATTCAAAGTGAAGTACCAATGCGGAACGGGGCACCGATCCCCTTGGCCATCAATTTATTTGAACGGATGATTGATTCCCGAATCTTCCAAGCCTGGACTTCCAAGCTCTCATGATGAGAAACCCGGCAATGATCCGCCGGGAGCTCACTGTGAATCGATGACGTGGCTTCGACCGACTTCAGCCGTCCATCGAGGGCGTTAGGACAATGGTTTCGTCACTCAATAGGGGTCACGGTCGCTGAGCCGCTGTTGGCTTGGTCGCCAGGAGAGGTGTAGATTGGATTTATCTGTTTGGCTTAGCTTAGATAGAGAAGCGATAGTTTGAGGTGACAACTCACTCCCCTCGCATTGCTTGGGGTCGCTGGCCGCCAAGTTCTCTGAGCATGTTCGCTCGCTCGCTCAGATCCCTGTCCGTCCGTCTGTCGGGCAGCTTCGTCTTCTTTTGCGACCCCACTCTCACAGACTATCAATTTCTATGTACAAATCAGGCCAGGTAAGACCGGCTGGGAGGGGAGGGACTCGGGGAGTCAGGGAGCACGATGGGAAGTGTATGAGTGTGTATGTCTATGACTAAGCTCCAGCTGAATCATATACGCTGCTGCCGCTGTGTCATCGGCGGCGGTGGTGGTGGCGGCGGCGGTGGTGCTGGATGACTCGTTCGTCTTGGAGCAGTGACGTAATCGGGGGTAGTTGGTTAAGAATAGAATCAGGCCTCCACCTGGGCCTCTTTTTGAATTTTCAACCGCGCTCAGTGTCTTCGTTTTCCGGAGTCTGGAAGCTGGCCTCTTCGCGGATTTCGTGCTCAGCTCCTGTAACGGTTCGATATCGAGCACTCGGAACCAGGCATGGAATTTCTCGCTCGCCGCAATCCCAAGCCGTCAAAAATGTATCCTTTCAACATTCTTCCTTGAGTTCTGGAGAATTGGTTCCGCTAAGCCGAGCAATTGTCGCGCGGGTTGCGGAAGGATCCTATCACGGGGTTTTGGAGGCAGGTTTCGATAATCGCAGACGGTATGACGCAATCTTGCGCTGTGCACTTGAAATGCGTCTCAAGTGATCACCGGGTCTAGAGTTGGATGTGTTACGCTTGTCTGACGACCATGGCGCGAGGAGTACTTTCGTCGTCTGTGATGTCGCCGAATTCCTCCGCGCTACGAAACATCGACCTCGGTCTCTTTGATCTCGCTGCGCTCCTTGCGCGAGTCGGAAACTCGTTCGAGCCGGAAGAGCTTCTGCCTGAAGAACTCTTCCGTTTTGGGGGAGCCCGCGAAGCAAGGTTCTGACGAGCCGTCGAACGTGGGAAAACTTTCGCACGCGTCACTGTTACGCGTCGCGAAATACTCATGGTGGATGCCCGTCTATGCATCATCGCATTTCGGAGAAGTTTTAGAACGAATACGCACCGCAACCGAAAAATAGCTCGATTCGAATTCGAAACAAACGAACTGAGCTCCATCGATTCGATTGGTCGATCTTGCTCGTCGCGCTTTCTCTCTGCGAGTTTTTGACGGTCACGCGAAAGTTTCCGGCCCAGATTGCGAGCAGTAGTGACGATATTTCCGATTCGAAATTAGATTTCTCATTGAGCAGCCATCGCTGATTTTGACCGCTTCGAAGAAGTAGCACCTGTGGTAAGGACGGAAATCTCACGATTTCTTGTGATACATGGTTTTATCGGAAGAGGCGACAAAAGGGGGCGGCGAGAGCGCACGGAACGGTGTTCTCCATTTAGCCTCATGTGATACGGCTGTGCCATGCGAGTGAAATCGGAAGCGCTGATACAGAAATTGTCTCGATGTCATCGAATTATTAATGCGGCTAATCCCGAGCGGCAGTTGGAGAGAATTTCAAGGTCAGACGGCCGAGATCGTTGACGTCGCGCGGTTATCTGAAGCAAACGCGATTCTTCGCCCCAGCGGAGTTTTTAACTCCCGCGGTGTAGAACGAATCGGCAACCTCGCCGCTACGGCTGATGAACCGTGAAGAAGCGTTGACCCTCGTCGAGAGTCGTCTGGACGCACGTCGCTGTTCGGAATTCAAAAGCTCTGTGTCATCGGCATCTGGTTCCGTCTCCCTTCGTCTAGAAGGCGGATCTTCAAGAGAAAGCATGAGGCGCCTTGGAATAGGATCGGACCACGGAGACACCGAAGTGGGCGAATCCGGAGTCGAACTTGCGTCGCCGCTCCGAGTCGGAACTCCGTCTTCCGGTCGCTGGGGCATGAAGCCGAGCGTCGGAAAGCCTCTCACATAACTGAAGATCCCAAAACTCCGGTTTAGACGTCGATTCATCGTAACTCGGTTGGAGAGATTCATCCGGATTCGGAGATCAGCCAGGTGCACTGCATTCCTGAATGGCTGCATCTCACTGGAAGAACCGGTCTCCGAGGAAGACTTCCGCGATTCCCGTGATCGGGAGCAGACGGATACGAGGGAAAATCGCAACTTGCGCCGGATCGAATCCATGGATTCGATAGATGTCGGGTCGAGATCGCAGCCGCACTGCGGCGCGCGGTTCTTCGGAGAGGAACTCTCAGCTCGGTGCCAAAGCCCATTTCGAGAGATCTTCTTTCGTCGACGACGATGATGCCGCTGCTGCAGGTCCGCATGCTTTTTCGTCGCTCATTCAGCCGCCGCCGTGAGCTGCCGCCACGGCCGCCGCCGCTCTCCAGATGGCTGAGAAGAAATGTTGCTAGAGAGCCGGCCAGCCAGGTAGGTTCAAACGCGCCCGCTCGCTAGCTGGGTGGCGAGGATGATCTCCGAGTGATTCACTCTTAGTCAGCACTATTGGAGGGAGCAGTCCTCGCTCGACGGCTGCTGCTGACGGTGTTGGTGTTGTTGTCATCGTCGTCGCAGCGCGCGAGAGGGACCGGGTCCCTCCTCACCACCACATGAGTCACCAACGGCCCGCGCACTGAACATGCCGAGCGGCCAGGTCCGCCACCAACATTTGGATCAGACCGATCTAGCCCGCCGGCCGAGCTGGTGCTCCATGGATAGATAGGAGCCAGTGGACTGCGCTAACAGCACGGTTTTCTTTCGTACCCACTCAAAGTACAACGCACAAACCGTCGAGTGATTCTCTGTCCCTCTCCTTCAACAGTATTTGACTCGACTCACGTGTTCTACAGAGTGAAGAGTGTGCTTTGTGAACTCAACTGGTCCGTCCGTCTGGAACTCCTAATCTCAACCCGACACTGCCAAACGTTCATTTGTCGAATAAGTTCTTCCTTCCGTCGACGTGCTCTCCGACCCGCACTTCTGCCCGACTACTGGCGGTCCTCAAGTGACAATCATCGAAGTGAACAAGCTCAGTCTGGCGACAGACAGACGTTTCGTTCGATTGACTGAGTTCTCCGTCAAGCCCCTTCCCCCTCCGGCTGCGAAAGTTCCGCTCGTGACGGCCACCCCACGTCTCCGCCGTCTGCTCCACTCCGATTGAGGCCGTCCGCAGTTCCGTTGATGCGTGACTTAGGTCTCCTTGTCTGCGTGACATGATGACTTGCGATTCGTGTACAGATTGTCCTGTTCCAATGAAACGTGCTCGCTGCGGTCAGGTATGAATGTTTCCGACTTATTCGAATCGATAATGGTTAGCTACTGAGAAGAGATACGACGATCGAACCTGCGAAGGGTCACCCGAATGGTGGGCATGTGCAGCGTTAGCAAGTGTCCAGCCGAGCACGTAGCCACCGTCGAGGACAGAACGCTCAACGGGCTCGTATTGGACGAGAAAGATTGTTTCTTCCTCAACGTACATATCGTCTTGATGAAGATCCGCTCAGGGTGACGTCGGCCTCTGTTCATCAAACGACGTCGAGGATAACTCGCCTGCGGGATCCGATTTATCACGGCGGTGCACCGTGTCTATCAAACCCTTAACACCGCTATCATATTGCGCGATGGAATCGATAGACTGTCGCCGAGAAGAGATGAACTTCGCTGATTCGGCCGAATCCTGCCCTCGCGCCGAACCGACGAAGTCGGATTCGAGCTCGACGAGGAACGAAATTTGCCGCTGAAGTATCTCTTCTCGGCCACCTCTGTTTCTGATTAGTTTTCCACCCTCTCTCTCTCTCTCTCGATTTGGTGTATTCCGTACTGCTCTGTCTCTCCGGCGAGTCGGCCGGCTGGCGGTGGAACGATGGAGAGATGACGTCTGACGTCACGGATGATTCATGCTAGTTCTGTTCGACTTGTGATCCTCCCAGCGCTTACTTGCTACAATGGAGACAACGTGTTAAGGTTCTTGCCAATGCTTTCGAGAGTGTTCCCCGTCGGCTGAGTGAAGGGAGTTTGCGTTCTGACTTCCAAGCAGAGGGCGTTGGACCGTGTTGTAACGACTGTGAGTTTTCGTTTGGATCGGGCCTTGTCCGGAACTAGAGTTCAGCCCGCGCCCCATCGAATGAAGGTAACTCTCGGCCCGGATTCCGGCTGGATCGTTGTGAAATACTAATTGGAGTCAAGCTCGCGTCCCCTTCGGAGGTCCGTAGAAGTCGAGTCGACACCGTCTGGAGCGCCAGGCAGAACGAAAGCACCTTCCGACTCGGTTATGGTCGGGAATCCACTCGATCCGACCGCTGATCACGACAGATGATCGCAGGAGCGAGTCGGGCTCCGATTCCGTTGTAAGACTCGTCGCGTGCGCATGTGCAACGCTCGGCCGTGGGGCGGAGGACTGCCAGTTAGGGAACGCGCGATTCTCTTTCGGAATACGCAAATTCTGTTTGACGACTAGTCTCCGGTGCGGAGAGTTGTATTAGTCAGTGCACTTTGTGAGTGAGCGAACGAACGAACGACTGAGTGAGTCATTGCGGCTAGCAACGCCGTACAGCGCAGGCGTCGCCGCGACGCTCAGCCCCGCATGTGTACGGTCAAAGCTAGTATCAGAACTTCCGTAAAATCTCTGCCGAAGAACTGTGTGCGACTCCCTCAGCTGCGTCGCCGCCGCCACCACCAAAATGAGGTCGTTCTGCATTGAGCGACGACCGAGAGGCAAACAAACGAACTGGCGGACGAAGTCGGTCGCGTTCTGGAAAGCCTTGGGCTCCGAACAAAGGAACTTCTTGCGAACGAACGGTCGATCCGAAGTGCTATCCCATTTTTTCTCCGACCGTTTCAGTTTTCCATGCAACCCGTTCGCTTCGGCGCCGCTCGACGTCGAACATCCGCCGCGGTCACATCTCCATCGAGATAGTTTGGTCATCGGCCGCGCCGCTTGCGAACTATTGCGAAAATTCCATATCGGCTTCGTGTGTCAAGATGATCATCCGCAGGATGTTTCTGTTTAGCGCACGGCAATTTCGCAAAACATCTGTGGCTGAGTCATCTCTCCTCAAGCAGCCATTCAGTCAACAAGGCAGGCGGTCGCCCTAGCTAGAAATAAACCGCCGGCCTCGGCTTGATTCAACTCGTTCCTCCACGGAATGCGATCGGCTCGAACCGCGAGCAAGTTCTGAAGGTGGACTCGGGATGAACCAGCTGCTTCTCGAAGCCGTATCAGAGAACGGCTCCGAACCAAGAGATCTTTAGGGGTTCCGTCCACACATTCTCCTGGAGGATGAATTTCGAAGTTTTGAACGAAGGGTTCCCGCTATTAACCGTCGGGCGTACCCGATGTGACGCGCGATGCGACTGCGCGATTCGCGAACCTTGCGTCAGAGAGCAGATGTCGTTCGGCGGTCTGAGCTTAACGTTGCTTCCCGTTTGCAGGTGGACTGGTCTGAAGATGGGGAACAGCCTCCGCATGCCGCGGAGTGCGTCTGTCGCGTTCGAAGATTGCGGCAATCCCGCCGGACAACAGGATCCAATTCCCCATTGTTCACGCTGAGCCTGAGCAGGCCCCCCCTCAAACGACAGGCCCGAATCGGCATGGACGAAATCGCCATCGGACGACCCGGCGTTGTCGCGGCCATGGACGTCCACGAGCTGTTCGCACTACTCAGCAAACGCGACGACGTCCTCCTCATAGATTCCAGGTGGGTGAGAATCGAGTAGAATTCCCGCCTGCCTCCGACAGAGGAAAGATTCCAGAGATCGTCAGCGTCCGCGAGTTTCTGTCTTCCGTCGAGCCCGAGCACACATCGAGTGAACATATTCGCTCGGGAGAAAGCACGGGAAAACCTGAAACATCCAGCAGCGATCGTTTCATCGATTCGCTCCGTTACGGGTCTGGAAAGGCTTCGTATGACGCCGGGTGACCTCACTGCCGTATTCACAGATCTAAGATGGCGTCACCGATCATGCGAGGCGGAGTGGCGGCGGCCACCGAAATCAGCGCTGCAGCCGCAAACTGCATGAAATTCGTGAAATTCCTCTTTTGTCCGAAGTTCTCCCTCCGACCGCTCCCGCCCTCCGGTGTTCCCATGCCGGGGGTGCTCCACCGTCGGGCCTCCCCGCCGGACCCCGAGTCGAACCCCGCCGAAAGTGGACGTGTTCGTCCGCTGGCCGTAAACGAGTTCGGGGAGTTTCCACGAGCGTAGGGGTTGCGCGCGTCGGGAGAGATCTCATCGGAATTCGATGGCTCGCTCCAAGCCTCAACAGGATGGAGTTGTTATTCTGTTATCGCTTCGGCTCGGTCTAACGCTCCTTGTGTCTTTCTTCAGATATTTCATCGATTATAACACAAGTCACATCCAGCGATCGGTGAACGTGGCCAACTCAAAAATCATGAAACGACGGCTCGAACAAGATCGTGTCTCTGTGCGAGATCTTCTAGTCAGTAATTGTGATCCGGACTCCTACAGTAGGGCCGTAGTCTACGACGGCAACACCAAGAGCCTGCAACAGGTCGCCACCGATTCGTTCACCGCCGTCCTGCTCGACAAGCTGTCGTTCGTGTTCGAGCGCGTTTCGTTTCTGAACGGTGAGCCCGAACTTGCTGCTTCATCGCCAGAAAGTTTATTACCGCCGCCACCGCTCTGTTTTTCGCCCGTTTTCTCTCGATCTATCGCTCGCGGATCCTTCTCAGCGAGCGTCTCTCTCGGCAGAACTCTTCTAGATTACCTAGTCCGACTCTCCAAGCCGTCGGAGGCGACGACAGTGAATGACTCATTCACTGTTTGCCCAATTCACTAAACTGTGGACGACACGAGCAGCGAGAGCAGAAAGCCGGTCGGATCGCGGCGGGTGGAATCGGCGCGGCTAATCGATCCGCGGTCGTTGATGTTTCCTTCGTTTCCAGGCGGTTTCAGTGAGTTCCAGAGCTGCTATCCGCACCAGTGCGAGGACAAGCAGAGGCCGTGCGCGCCTCTCGCGTCGGCCCTGTCCCAGCCTTGCATGCCAATCACGAACGTGGGTCCGACGCGGATCCTGCCGTTCCTCTATCTGGGCTCCCAAACCGACGCTCACAACCGTCAGCTACTCTGGGAACACAACATCACCTACGTTCTGAACGTTTCCGCGACCTGTCCCAAAGCGGACTTCATCTCGGAAACTCAGTTCATGCGGATCTCGGTCAACGACAACTACAGCGAGAAGCTCATGCCGCACTTCGGGAAAGCGTTCCACTTCCTGGATCGCGTGCGCGAATCCAGCGGCTGCGTGCTGGTCCACTGCCTCGCCGGAATATCCCGCTCTCCGACGATCGCGATAGCTTACGTTATGAAGCACCTCAAGATGTCCTCTGACGACGCGTACAGGTGAGAAGCAGTCCTCCACTATCAGGACGCGTGACCATCCATCCATCCGTCCGTCTGAAACGAACTCGTTCTTTCCAGGTACGTGAAGTCGAAGAGGCCGACGATATCGCCGAACTTCAACTTCCTCGGCCAGCTGCTCGAGTACGAGAAGCAGCTACGCTGCGAGAAAGTCCTCGAAGTTGCGCCCGACCTCTGCTCCTCGGCGCCCGCGTTGCCCTCGTTACCCTACTGCAGTTCGAGCGAAAAGGGCGGCAGAGAACGAGAGGCTCCGTTCGTGTGCCAGAAGAAGCAGCGGCTTTTGCGAGGACCGATCCTGTCCAGAGGACTCAGCCTAAGCCTCAAGCGGCCCATGGACACCGTTAAGGCCTCGCCCCCGGACGGCAACAGTCCGGCAAGTGGAGGTACGCCTTCCCCTGTCAGATCGGGTCACTTCCGGTCCGAACGAGAGTTTCACGCCAGCCGTCTCGTTTGTCAATTGACGCTCTCCGCTAACGGAGCGTCGTTCCCTTGCAGCGATCTCACCGACGACTGGAATCGCCAGATTGAACTTCGGTGGTAGCCAGGAAAACTTGTCAGTGCCCGAACCGGCGCGTCCATTCGACGTGGCGCGATCGCTCAGTTGCAACCTCGACTGGCTGGGTTCGCACGAGGACGAGAACTTGCCACCACCCGAAGCGGAAGGCTCAGCCACCGAACGGTCCGAGATCCTCATCGGCGGCGATCTGCTCACCAGCTTGTCGACGACTTCGTCGTCGTCGTCAGCCGCATCTTCGGTGAAACGGAGAGACAACCCCCTGAAGCTGTGCAAAACGCTCAGCGGGGCCTCGCTGCGGCGCCACCTGTTGCGCTCGGACTCCGCGTCAACCTGCGCCACGAGCGGCTACGGATCGCAGATCTCCGAGCAGCAAATCGACCACCTCGACGACGAGATGATGTCGGACGCCGAGGACGCCGTCGTCCTGCGCGGAGTGAGCGGCCACAACGTGCATTCGAAGGTCTCGCGGCACGACAGCGCCTACCGCTCGATGACGTTCGAGGAGGGCCTCGCGACCGGATCCAGGGAAAGCAGCTCCAGAGAGAGGTCGACGACGAAGGCGTCGATCCCTTTGGGGAGTCCTCTGAGTCCCTCGGAGCATCACCTCCTCAACGACTTCGACGAAGAGCCGCTAGTCCGCGTGGGCTGCGACAGCAGCATGAGCTCGAGCACGAAATCCCGCTTCGACGCTACGGGCTTCAGCGATTCGTGGAAGAGCTCGAACACGACGGAGTTCGAGTCCAGCCACGACTCCGGCTTCATGTCGTCCTTGACATCCTCGCGGAGCAGTCTGACGTCGTCGATGCGCTCGTCGATCATGAGCACGTCGGCGAGAGGTTTCAAGGAGGTTGTCTGCTCGTCGAACTCGGGCGGCGCAGCGTTTTTCCGCGTCCGCTGCGATGTCTCTCACGCGGAACAACACGAGGGAACCAGAGCTCCGGGGAACGTCTCATCGTCGGCTCCAGACGCTCGAGTCCAAGACGCTCCTCAGGCCCCGTTGCTCAGGGCCAAGAGTCTCCCGGGCCTGGACGCTTTCAGGCTCATCGAGGGAGAGAGCAGCTCGGACTCGTTCGGCAAATCACGGAACCGGCACTCGTATTCGGGCCCCGCGGATCTCAACCGAGAAACTGCGCCACCTGCATCCAGCCAACGGATGAGCATAGCAGTCAACTGAATAGAAAATATGGAACAGATAGGATCTCACTAGGAGATCAGTAGCGTCAGAGGTGCCATCTAAATATCAAGATCCGGATCGCCGGAGGACGAGACAAAGAGAGCGGTTGGACGAGGCAGCCTCGTCGTTCTGGCGGACCGTGTCAAACAACATCATCGATTTCAGCGAGAATGAAGCAATCGCACTCTCGCCAAGTGAGAGCTTAACAGTGTAGAAACCAAACTTTGGCCACGGAGGGACCCAGCTACCCAGCCGTGTACAGTGCAATATTAGTAAGCTTCAAATTCTAGTTGAGTACATTAAAACATCTAGCATTCAATCAAAGGCTTTCTGTTCCTCGTACTTTCCCTTTTCGTCGTGCCCCTCCCGTTTCCGACTTCTGGCAAACAATCCTTAGTTCCTAACCCTCTTCCACGATCCGGAATCCAAACCTCTCTTGCGCGGAGACAATGCCACATATCAAACCAGTTCCCCATCATATCAGCCGCAGTCCTGTCACGGGCTTCTTGCACAACCCGATGATGCGGCAGTGTGTTGTTGAACCAACATTCAGCAGAGATAGTATCGTAGAGGACCGAAAACGTGAGAAAGCGAGGCGGAGTGCTCCTGTAGAGAGCTTTCGTCGGACAGGCGGAGCATGGCTGAAGGCATACTCACACGCTTATATGTACATACGGAATACGAACGAATCTAGAACGAGAGCAGATTCCGAGCAGATATCAATCACCGTAGAGGAGAAGACGAGTCTTTGAGAGATTGGGTTTCCGAGAAAATGAAATGAATCGACAGTATGGTAGCTGAGCCTGACGGAATGACAACTTGCGGTCGGTGACACTGTCAGCAGGGCCTGTTGATCCTCTCGAAGGGGGAACAACTTCCTACTATGCACCGCCTGTGAGACGAAGGAAATCGCACAATGAACTATAAGATAATAAAGAGCCCATCTGAATGAAAACAAACGTCTCGTGCTGTTCGTCACTCGGTTCGACACTCGTTTCCGAGCTTGGGGTCCCTCAGCAGAAGATCCCTTGATGCAAAAGTTCGGGCGAGACCATTCCTCAGAGTTCCCGTCCAGGACACTTCATAAAGTGAGTGGACCAGGATACGCGTCGGACTTCCTAAGCGGTCCCGTATTCATTCAATTCGATCCATCTTTTCATATATGCACTATGAGAGAATCAGGTCTACATATGGTGCCCTTATGAGCCTTTGTGTCACTGATAAGTCGGCATCGAACTTTCAGTCTTCCGTAGCGTGTCCTAAGCCGTGTATCTATCGTTTGAGTATTCTTTTTCGGCTTGAATGTGCAGCCTCAATCTATCCAGCGGCCATGTCTGAATCCCATACACGGCAGCGCCCCGCATAGATTCCGGTTGCGATGACGCGGAGGGAAACGGCCTCACGAAGTAGTTCAACTCCGAACGGCCGTCTAGAATATTGATATTCTCAGCGGAGGAGCACGTCTGTGCGGAGACAGAAGAGCTATCAAATATCAGTGGCTTGTTGAAACTTGATACGCCTCTGTTGAGAACAAACTTTCTCCGAATTTCGACGAGCTGAGCTGAACTTCGGTACCAGGCCAATTTCGATCGCAGAGAGGTTGACCGTTAAAACCGGGACGTTGAAAGCCATCGGCCGAGAATTCTCAACGGCAGACATGAGAGGAGGTGCTCTCGACTTCACACAATGCCACGGTATGAGGTGGGAAGTGGATCCTTGATTCCAGTCAGTGCTCAACAGTGGCTCAATCAGTGGGACTCGACCGTTTCCGCGTAGACGCCGGAGTCAAAAGATTGATCCGCTCGGTAGTGGCGCTCGCTCTGGTGCCTCTCAGTCAAATTGATATTACCTGCTCTGCGATCGGAGCGTAATCGCCTGGCATTGAACACGTAACCAATCAACAGCTGGAAGGCATACTTCATCGACTCATGCTTAAGAAACGCGACCGTCTCCCCCGGAGCTCTCTGAATCCACTGCAGAAATTATGGACCCCGCACCATGAATCATCTCGAAGGCTGGCAGCGGACTCCTAGTGTTGCCCTCCACTGCAGGCGAAAAACAATGCACAATGCTGGAGCTCCGGATGGGGCAGTAACCGCCACGGAAGTCGAGCGCATACGAGGTCCATGACGAACGCCTAATTACCTTCGTGAATGAATACGAATCTTATCAATTGAAAATGATCCAATATATGCACAGTGTCGCTTCCAACCTCCATTTCTGAAGAGCAGTGGCATCCGAGGTCAATGAACCCGCCACACATTCCTGTATCCAGAATATACAAACAGGTGAAGTGCTTCCCTCTACATTGGATGCTTCGGAGATTGCCCAGCTCGATGACCGAGGAAACTGGAACTCCTCGTTCACCGCGTGACACTGAAGGGTCCTACAATCTGATAGAAGGTTGGCTTCTCGAGACAATACGAAGGGCGCTCCAGAAATGGGTGAATACTTGGGAGAGTATTGTGCCGGAGGAACGGGATTCAGGGACAAAGACGGCACCGGTCTTCGGGCCCGGCGTTATCCGCAGGGTCTGCTCAGCTAACCCCTGTTGGACCTCGGTGTCCTGTTCCTCTCCACCTATTAGCGTGGTTTTCTCTTACTCTAGTATCTCCTCGAGCGGTGTTTCTGGACCGTGCACGAGAACCTCGACAGAAACGCGACGCGCGATCGATGTGTACAATTTCCCGACGCTTTGCCTATCCTGGCAGTACCCAGGATCTCTCCCTATGCCTACCTGACCTGGCTCCCCAGTTGCCACGTATGGGCCACCTATGGATCCATTTGCCGAAGATCACCTTCCACTTGAGACTCAGCCTCATCTGTTCTCGAAAACCATAACTTGGTCGAACCAGATTCAGTCCCAGGAAAAAAAACGAGCACTAGAGAGCCGGAAGAAAGAGCTTCACGTTCCTCCTATTCTACTCGGCTCAATACTAACACAGTTGAATTTGACGTCGACGTTCGTGTTTTCTATGTCACTCAAGCAGTTCCGAGCCGAATTTTCTAATACTCACTATCGGTCCCTTACAGACCGCAGACGATTGGACAGTCGATCCCAACGGAGCCGGATCTATAACTTGACCCCAGAAGCGGAGTTCGGCACCGAACGTCCTATCCAGGCATTCACGGTGTTCGCGGAAAGCAGGACAGGAGGAAGCCAACATGGGCGTGAGGTCTGCTCTCGATGTCAAGTTATCGATCCCACTTCGATGGAATCGACTGTTCAGTCCTCTGCTGTCTGTATGTCACCGATGATCACGACGGGAGCATAGAGTTGAAACTCCGGGCGAATCATCGCCCTAGTATGCTGCTATTCGCGGCGCGAACGGAACTTTGAAGCCCTCCAAAGTTCGATAACGGAGAAAATTTCTTACGCCCACTACAGCTCGACATGACTCTGTTAGTATTGAGCCGATCGGGGTGCTAGAAATTTTGAAGAAGCTGGAAAAACTCCTAGAATCGGAGTCCAACTGTACGAGTATGACATCTGGAAGCACGGGGATAAATTTAACTTCCATCGAAAATCCGAGACCACCCCCCGCCCCCCTTGAGTCACTCGGAGATCCGTCACTGAAAAATGTGGCCATTTCGATTGTCTTCCGGCTGCAAGTTCACTAAGTAATTAACATTCTAGATGCGGCCGCTATTGTAGTGTGCCTTCGCCTAACTTCATGACAATATCGCACTCCACGTGGCGCTCAACGGACATAATGCTCTATAGGTTTGTTTTTTCACGATATATCGAGCAGATGTTCTATGACATGATCCGTGTGGGAATTCTGTGTATGGTCGCCGTAGCTGTTTGTCTGGCGAAGCAATGGAGCCATAACTAATGTTTCCGCTGTCGGCCGTCGCTGCCGCGTCGGTGATGGTGTCGGTGAGTCAGCGTGACACATATCCCACAGGCCTTGAAGTGATCCCCGTCTCTCCACCGCGAGCAGCTCTAACGGAAAACTACCAGTCAGGCATTCACCTTGAAATCACTTTTCCGCTTCGGAATTCCCTTCGAGCTCACCCGCCATAGGGCGACGCTGATGGAAATTTCGGGAGACATGGTGGATTTTCGCGAGCCTTCTCCAAGACCACTCCCCAAGCAGCTCGAGAGGAAGGCGGAAACTGTCTTTGGCTCCCTTCTGAGGCAAGATCGACGCATTTCTGACAGATGGAAAACTTTTCCCGTTCTGTGGTAAAATTCAGGGGAACATTCCAAGTAGCTCTCGGGATCAATATCGCACGAAACCCATTCGAAAGTTTTCCCAAACGGTCGTCACTGCCTCTTCAGAAAGCCTCAGGTGCGACCGATGTCAGCGCGAATCGTTGTTGTTGCAATCACAGTCGTAGAAGCTGATTATGTGATCCATAAGAACGCCAAAGCCGGGATGTTTGATTCCATTTATTTAAATTATCACACCTCTGTTCACGAAAGAATGTTTCCACTTTCGGTGCTCAAAAAGGAGTCAACAAATATGTATCCTCGTTAGCTTCCGCAGGTGCTGACGGCGACGACGACCAATTTTCAAACGACAGATCCGTGAGTTCTCGACGAATTTGATCTGCCGATCGCTATTAGGGAAACCTACGGAGTGGTTTACATTTCGATCCCCGCCATTGGGAGCGTTTGGGCTCAGGCGGGGTGAGCGAGAACTCTGGAAAGAAATCGCGACGGACGCTCTGAGACACTCCAGATAACTTTAGAAATCCAATTGACATTCGAATCAAATTAGTCATTCCACACGCAACCCTACATCTCATCGCATTCGAGCGAGCTTTGATATCGCATGTGCATGAAGACCCTCTCGAGTTTCTGAGATGAGGTCGACGCTCTTTTCTAGTGCTCGTTCCCTCTATTGTGTCGCGGTCGTCGGAGGATCGATCTCTGCATACCTAACTCGACTCAATCATGTACAAGCCGTGTGTGTGTGTGTGTGTGTGCTCTTATCCTTTACTTCATATAAGTTTACATATAGATATTTCTGATGATGAAAAGAACGGATCTCCTTCTTATGATTTGTATTTCACTCCAGATAACATGACTGAATGTCTGGCCGACTTGACCACTGCCGCTCCCGCAGCGGATCCTTCCCCGTTAGACTGAGGGCGCGTCGACTACCGGGACCTGTTAAAAATTTATCAAAACCGCCCCGTTGTCGTTCCATCCTCGTTCTTCTCAATCTTCTGTTGCTCGTTCAAAATGTTCGCTTTCACCGCTGAACGGGCGTCGGGTGAGAGCCGGGGTGAGGGAGAAACGCTGCTTCAGAAGTCGGTTTCACAGAAATAGAATCTTGGATCGATTGAGGCGCGAGTTTGGAACCACGGGAATTTCTGGAAAGCTTTCGAAAATGACTCGACGGGAAGAAGGGGTTGAGAACGACCCCGGGGACTTGTTCGACGGATACGCTGAATGTTTGGAAAAAAAGAAGACAAGATCTAGGCCGTTTCCATGGGTTCCTCCGGGACCTCTTCCTTAGCCTCTTCCATGGGTTCTTCCTTCTCTTCCTTCGGAGGTGTTGGTGGCCTGGGCTTCGGTCTTGAGAGAATCTGATTGGCCACTCGCTCGAAGGATTCAGTCGCCTCTCGAATTTGGTGACTCATCACCGGAGGGGCCATGTGTTTCGGCGTGGTGTTCAACTTCCCGATGGTTTCGTCGAAGAACGCCTGTTTCGAGTCGAGCTGTTGAGCCAAACGGTCCATGTCATCTTTCGCTAGGTGGCTGTAAATCTCATCACCAGCGGCATAACTATCCAAGGCCTTGCGCGCTTTCTGGAGAGCACTCCCCAATTCTTCGAGAATGCGAGGACGTTCTTGGAACTCGCGATAGCGCTCCACGATCGGCTGGCCCAGGGAATGGAGTTTCTCCAGACGCTTGACGTACTCGGCTTTCTCGAGTTCCTCGCCTTCCCCGTACAGCCAGTCCTCGGTTTCGGCCAGATCTTTCGAGAGGGCCGCTCTGTCCGATTCGGAGGCGTATTCTTGGAGGGTTTCGGCAAGTTTGTCCCTCATTTCATAAACGTACTCTTCCACGGCGTTCTTGGCATCGAGGCGTTCCTGTTCGGTCCGATCTGCGACGATCATCTGTTTCTCTTCCTCGAGAAGTTGAACGACGTTCATTTGAGGCGTGGCCTCGGACTCTGTCGCTTTGCTCTCGATTTTGCACTCGGTCTGCTTCACGTTGGGCGCGGCTTTCTTCTTCTCTGCCTCTGCGGTCGCGACCTCGGGAGCGCCGTTCTGGCCAGCAGAGTCGCCGTCGTTCATTGGAGCCTCTTTGGTTTCTTCGGTTTCCACGACCTCCTCGCCCTTCTCGAACAGCGTCGCTGAGACCACGGTGAAGATTCCGTTCAAGTTTACCCTGATTTTAACCTTGACTTTGTCGTCCGGGGAGGCTTCCGGGTTCCTCGGCTCGACGTTGACCAGGAACCTCGAGATGAACTTGTCAGCGAACGGAACCTCCTGACGGTAGAACGCCTCGACAACGAACGGTTCTCGACGTGGAACGGAGATCATTCGAGAGAATGGTATCTGATGGTACTGCGGGAAGATGTCGTATTCGGCCCGCTCGTCGGGGTCGAGGCTCGGGAGAACCCTGACAGCGATAGGATAGGGTTGGAGGTCGATTATCGAGAAGTTCTTCACCTTGAAATTGGGTGAGAGCATGGCGCACTGCAGAGCACAGCCGCGGGACACGGCCTCGTCCGCGTTGAGGGTCGTCGAAGGTTCTTTGTCGAGAACCTTCCTTATTATAGCTTTGATCGCAGGGATCCGGGAGCTCCCACCGACGATTTCGACGGATTCGATGTCATCCAGGGCGAGGGGTCGATCGTCATCCAATTTGCATTTGGAAATAGCTCGACTGATGGTTTCTTCGACGCGCTGCAGGAGAGGACTTGCCAGCTCTTCGAACTGGTCTCTCTTCATTTTTCCGGCCACATCTTTGTCCTCCATGAAGCACTCGATGTTGATGGGAAGCTCAAGAGCGATTGACGACATCTGCTTTTTGAGCTTCTCACATTCGGTGTAGAGCCGAATGATCGCCCTCTTGTTGGAGCGCACATCGAGCTTGTACCGCGTGGAAAAGTCGTCACAGAAGTAGTCCACGAGCACCCTGTCGAAATCCCTCCCGCCGACCACGTCAGTTTCGCAGGCGAGCATCTTCAGACGATCTTTGTTGAAGGCGACCACAGAGACCTGCAGTGCCGATTGTCCCATGTCCACAAATGCGACGATTCTCGGTTTCTCCTCGGGCAGGTCGTGCTTGTAGAATCCGTAGCTGAGTGCAACGGCAGTGGTTTCGTTCATCAGCTTCAAGCAGTTGAGACCAGCGATCCGCGATGAATCAAGCAGGGCGCGTCTCTCCGCGTCGTTGCAGAAGTACGGGACGGAAATGACACAATCCACTACCTGGGGAACGTCGTTGGGAATGTCTGAGTTAGCGTGCTCTGCATATTCTGGTTGTAGTTTATTCCCAGCTTGGAAAAGTGGGACATAATCTCAGAGAAATCGGGTGAGAGAGGGTACCTTTATTTGCAGAGCAGCCTCAGCGACATGTTTCAGCTTCGTGAAAAGCATCGCCGTGATCTGGCGACTGGAGAAAGTCCTTTCCTGGTTGATATACCGAACGCGCACACCGACCTGTAGTGAATCAGAGAACGTTGGAGGAGGACATACATGGACGGGATGTGCTTGTTGGAATCTCATCACTCAACAAAAAACCGGTAACGCTCAGGAGTTTCATGGTTCTGAGCTCTCGAGGCCACCTGGGGGCTAACTTCGGCATACCTCGCCATCTGGCATCTCCACGACTTCATAAGGCAGGAGGGCTTTCTCGCTGTTCATCACAGGATCGTTGAACTTCCTCCCGATGTAGCGTTTAAATCCATAAACCGTTGATTTGATGTTCGTGTTCTGCTTATTTTTGGCAGACACTCCAAGATCTCTCTGCTTCTCTCCAAACCCGACGTAAGATCTGGAAATGAGAAGAGACGTCACCGTCTCGCTAGGGAAACCGCATGAGGTGGAAACATTCTCTGTTCGAAGTGTTCCCGTCAGGCAAACGACTGTTTTCTCTCTAGCTGATGCTGCTCTGGCAGATTCACAGGGCACTGAGATGGCATCGAGGCGCGTCCGCGCGGTCCGTGAGCGAACCCCTAGGGTCAGTGGCTTGATTCGTCCACTGGAAGCCGCCCACGCATCGGAAACGCTCGGGAATTTACTTCGTACGCTCGTGACAGCAAATTCAGTATTTTCTAGGCCACAATTAGACGAACGAGGAAGTCCCATAGGCTCGAGCCGTCCATCCACAAGCGAACCGTCCCAACTCTCGAACGGAATCGCGGTAGAGGAGCCGTCGCTGAGCGCGCATGAGATGGATGTGGAAACACGAAGGGTTATGTTCCATCTCCCGCGCTCTCTAGTGGAGGGCAGTTCAAATTTCAGCAAATAAAAAACAAACGTCGACACGGCTCTTATGGTCAGAATGGGATTTTCTCTCTTTCCGGTACCGATCTAGGGCTTTCCAATCAGCTACAACACACGCCTGCTGTTTCCTCATCGGCTAGGGAGAAGCGACCACTAGAAATATCGAGCGCTCCCGGTCGAGATCTACGACAGGATTGGCTTGGTATCCACACGAAGAACTACTAGATGAAAATTCGATAGATATATAAACTTACGGTGTAACTCTTTGCGAATATTCATTGGCGACGGTCTCGATCCCACCGGCACGAGCAACCGCGATGAAGCAGTTCTCGTTACCGAAATCGAATCCGATGACAGACATTCCGAAGGGAAGTCGTATACGATGATCTGAAACACTTCAGTACAGTTTGGAAGGGAGTCGAACGACCGAGTGAGCCTGATATGGCCCGATGACTGTCGTGCAAAAATTGACAGAAACAATCGAAACGACGAGAGGTGTCACTGTTTCAGAAAACTGGCTTGAATCTCAGGCGAAGGTGATCCAGTTACACGTGTCACCGTGAAACTTCGATGTCCCTCAAAAAGATAACTCCAAGATGAAGTCACTAGTCTCTCTCATACGCACGAGTTTGTGCAGCAAAGAAGACGAGCCACCGGCGATGTCTGCTGGGGATCCTTTGACAAAATCGAAACCAGCCTGGCAGCGGACTTCGTCCCGCCAAAGCGGTTGCACAACTCCTCAAAAGACCCGATTTCGGCGACAGTGTGTCTGACATATGGTGGGAAGCAGTCAAATCTCTGTGGGGTTCCGTTCGTATAGGTCTCTGAGGATTTCGCAGTCAAGAAATCGATTCGATGCTCTCCAGGAATTCTGACTCCTGAGAGATTCACCCGCCAAATCAGCGGAATCGCGGCAGTCGCTGCGCTGTGCAGGATTGTTCGAGAAATTGCGCGAAATCGTGCGCGAGTTCCAGATATTGGTTCTCCCTGAGACCATAGGTTAACGCTGCAGGTAAGCGGGGGAAGTCGCCTTCAAGAAGTTGTGGATCTTTCATGCTGCTTTCTTCGCCGCAGAATGTTTTGTGAGACACTCGGAGATGACGGCTACAAGTCTCAGTTGGGAAGCGGCGCAGGATCTTGTCAGAGAGTACAAAATTGGGTATTTCAGCTCTCGACAGCTGTTTTCCAAGGAAAACCTTCTTAAGTGTTGATGTGGCCCTGAGTTACAGAGCCAAGATCTCGAGCTGACTGATTGAATAGTAGTCGACAGCAAATGGTGCTGAGTCCTCTCCGCGAGGTCAACCCTTGAAAGATGTCCAACTGGTTTGAGTTCTAGATAAAACCATGAACCTCGGACGGACACGGTGGGTCTCGGGGCTTCTTGTCTCCACTCTATCCTCCGAATCTTTGAACCGAAACAATCGAATCGTCTAGGGAGCTGATACTGGTATTCCGCCGATTGCCGATCGTCGTATCAGAAAGTCAAATGTCGGAAAAAGAAAGATCATGATTTCCGAGAGGTTTCCTTGATACTCCTGCGAGATCACGTCTAGGTATTGAGACCGAAAGTTCTCATGCTTGCGAGTATTTCTGAGAACATCCACTCATCGTACCTTCCAGGCCTCCGGTCAAACGAGAGAATGTTCGACAGATTTTTTCCTGGGTTGTTCGCCTCCGTCTGCGACCGCTGCGGCTCGCCAACGACTCCGGCACCGAGGGAGGAAAGACCGGACATCTTTTGGTTTGACAATCTGCGCCACTTGTTCGATCTCGCGAACTTCGTTGGCCAAGAGGGCTACGGGTCTCAGTGCGTGGAAAATGTTCGTACTAATATGGTCGAGTGCGATCTGCGGCAGTTCCTGAACATCAGGCCAGAGAATATCACAATCGACGTCGATGGACACAACGTTTCTCTCCGAGGCCATCAAGAGAATAAATCTGAGGATGGCCAAAGCAGCTCCACGCATACGGTGCGTTCGAAGGGTTTCCACCTACTTTCCAACAACCAGAACAGCTGGCCACGAGTAATAAGGCGATCACGGTTTACTCTCCGATCATACAATTGCATAGCTCATACACTGTCTCCATGCAATTTCCAGGTGCAGTCGATGTTCACAATGCCCGCGTCAGCGGACATAGGCAAGCTTTCAGCGCACTATACACTCAACGGGCACCTCGTGCTCAAAGCTCCGATGTCGGCTCCACCCTCATCGAGTAGGAGCAGACCGGGTATGGTGCCTATTCAGATCAACCGACTGAAGGATAATTGACGAAACCTGAATCTAGTCGACGAGTTCGTCGCCTTGGCGTTAATTGGGGCGAGGTCTTCCTGATTCTCGAAGCTACCAAGCCGAGTTTACTAAATCGAATAGCACTCATGATTCGAACGATGCTGTCAACCTGTTTCGTTTCCAAGTGATCCCACTGTACCACTGACGAAGAGTCGTTTAGTCTTGGATTAATAAACTGAGGCAGCTCAGTCAGCCAGTCGTGAAATCCGTGTATTTCCGTTGCGTGGACAGCCCAGTGACTAAAGAATACTTGCGAGTGGATTTGTGTCGTTGTGTTTATTCAGCGACAGCCGACACGACTCCTCGAGAGTCGAAAACTTCCTGTCAACAAGTCTGAGCAAGGTAATTAGTCAATCCTCATCGACTCGTCGCTTTCATCGTCATCATCGTCGATGTCATCATCAAGGTCTTCGAAGTTGCCCTCGTCCTCATCGCCATCTTCACGGTTCGGAGATCCTACAGCCGACTGCGTGGCCCCATTATCATCGGCCGAAAAGGAATCCGAATCGTCCTCCTCCGTAATGCACATCTCAGCTTTTGGTAGAGCTTGCTCGGGAGATCTGGAATAGATTTCGGGTCTTTCTATGATGACATCAAGCCCAGAATGATATCAACCGGAAGAACACGCGAAAGCTTGCTCCATATGACGATGAACCGAGCTCATCAGGCTCCCTCACTCACCTGTTGGATGCTAGGAGGGTGTCCAGACGAGATTTTACCTCGCAAACTCTCTCTGCATTGATGAGTCGGCTTTTAAGTATATATTCTAGAGGCTGCAATATGTGAGGACAGGACTCCAGATAAGAAGAATGATGAATCAGCACCGATTTGGTCCATCTCAATGTTGAAGCAACGAATCGAGGACGACAGTGAAGCCTGGAAAAGGACGAGAGTGCCATCGAATCGAAGCTCCCCTGACTCTGCCTCAGAAAATTACGATTTGATTCAGGTCTCATACCTGTCTTGGAGTTCTTTCACCAGAATCTGTACCGCGTCCAGTGGTAACCGCCGCACCGTGTTATCGATGACCTCGGGGTCATTGCGAAAGATGACCGCGTTCAACATTGATTTGTCGCCTGATTGCAATCCTTGCAAAAGCAGGTGCACCATATTGTCCGTTCGAGGGTTCACGACCGGTTGATCCTCTAGTTCCTCACCTTTCCCCGAATCCGAATGGCACTCCAGCAATCTGCAATCAATGATAGAATTCAACCATGAATATTGGTTCTTATTCATTGATTGGTTGAGATAACGAGAACCAGTGCTTGAGTTCCAGCTACGAGGGCCCGATTAACAGTGAATGTCGTTGCCGCTTGATCCCAAGCCCATGAGGAAAACGCACCTTTCCTCCAGAGGAACCTCATCTTTCTCTTCGAGGCGTGGAGCCTTCTTCACTGTTTTATCCCTACGCTCATTGAGCGGCCCTATGATCTTGGCCGCCGCGGACTTATACTGCGAAATAAAAAAAGGGATTATGCTGAATCGAAATAATCGGAAGTCGAAACGACTCTCTAGGTTATGGAAAAGTGCCTCGGGCAAATGCGGGGTCCTCGAGATTCTGACGAATCACAGACTCTCACCTGTGTGACAGGAACTTCGGTGGAAGGTGCGAGAAATTTCGCCTTCTCGATTGAACGTATGAAGATCTGATTGCGGGAGGGTATGGGGAGAGTCTCGATGCGAGGCCTGTTAGATGGACCGTACACCAGGGTAACGCCTTTCTCCACAAGGCGGGCTTCGTGGATATCTAGCACCTCTGCAAGAGCAGTAGGAATACGGGTTCAGACTCGATCTAATTCTTCCTGATGAAGAAACCATGGTCGTTGGGAGTCACCAAGAATCGGATTTCAGCTTACCGGCTTCGGGGCTAGCGAATTGAATGGTTATGCTCTTCGAAGTATCGCGATCGTGCAGCGTGCATTCTCCAGTTTGGGAAACAGCTGAGATCCAAGTGCCCATGGTATGCACTGAAGCGATGCTCGAGGAGCTGAGTACCTAGATCGAAACCCTCAGTTGATTCGTCATTCTCGCACCTCTACGGCACGGTGAATCGAGAACATGTTCGTTCCTCGCGGAAAAATCTCTGATGTACAAACCAAAGTTTCTTCGCAGTGCAGCTTTTTACTCCAAACTACCACATGGCGACCCGCACTGCTCAGCAATCTCCCATCCTCGGTAGCGAGCAGGAACCTGAGAAAGCGAATCTTGATTCAGCGCTCACTGATCTGCTTAGGAATAAACTGGCACTCGACAACAATGCCCAGCTATCAGAAACTAGCCACCGGTTCTCTTGGAGCCGGAGCGCCGGAACTAACCTCACGGGAGAAACGTGCTGTGTAACAACAATTTTCAATAGTGCTCGGTTTCGTGCGTGGAAGACTCGCAACTGTGAAACGGAGGCTGCCAACATTCTCGTGTCGTCTCGGAAGAGGCACAACGAGTAAAGGGGGTGTGCTTGCTCGCTCTGCTCCCACTGGAGACGAGCTGAAAGGGAGGATCTTATTTTCGGACTTTCTGAATATTTGGATCCTTAAATATTCGTTTTCGGTATCCGATATGGATTAAGGATGGACGGAAATTGATTACTTTGCTCTTTGAGGTGATATTCATGTATGGCTCCGTCCTGACCGCAGGAGAGAAGACGTTCGTTGACAACGACAGCATCTTCAACGGCACCTGCATGAACCTATTGAGAGAAAAGATTATCCTTCCCTGTGTCAGATCTTCTGCCGGCCCAGCCTTCAAGCTCCACCTATGAGTGATCGAAAGAGCAGCAAGACCTTCCAAGCCCTGGGCGATGTTTCTAATTTGTCCTCACCTTTTTCAAGAAAGTTTTCACTTTAGCTTCCAAAGCGTCGAAAATTATGACAGTTCCATCTTGGCCTCCAATGACAAGTAGGTTGTCTCCCTGACAGAGGAAATGAATTTAATACTCCGGCACCTACCATTCGAAATCAGTCAGTCATCTAGAAGCCTCCGACCCCGGATCGCACAAGATTTAGAGGCACGAAATCGAGTGTCCTCCTCAGGACGACGCTCTGGCATGGGCGAAGTCGAAGAATTTTCTCGAGGCAACGAAGAGAAATGCCGGTGTCCTAATATCGTAGTCAGGTTGGCGGAGATCCTCCAGATCATGAAACCTACCTCCCAACGAACACAGCTTGCAGTGCATTGGAGATGACTCTCCGGGACGTACTCGCTTTTCACCGTACCCGAGGCATTCGCGTATACTACGATTCGACCCGAATCCCAGACCTGGGCACTGAATTTCGCGCTTGTTCGAAAGCGCATTTTTGTTATTGAGATCCAGCTGCCTTCTCACGTGTAGCCAATGTTTGGTGGTCATTCCTTCGAAAAACATGGCGGCGCAGCAGACGATTTCGTCCTCTTGTGCCATGAATACGATCGATAACCCCGAGTAACCGGGGCAGCGTGACTTTTTCTACAACCCACGATGTACCAACATCCATGGAGTCCAACCTTATCTGGAACGGCTCACTCGATGCACTCCCTGCGCTACGTTTATTGGGCCCGCTGAAATGAGGAGCTGTACTGCCGCCATATTTTTCGAAAGAATCGTCGGAGCGAGAACTCTGTTGATAAACAGCATATAGATTCCTGTCGAAGTTTCAAGGATCAACGCGCGGTGAAGGGAAAGCAAAGGCGCCCCAAAAGTATTTTAGAACCTCAGCGATTCACAGACCGATTGGAAATCTGGTTGGCTGCCGAGCGAGCTCGATGCTACACGAACAGTATTCGGTCTTGTTTGGTACCTTGGCTGGATCTTAGTCACGACTGCCATACTACATGATTTCGCCTAGTATGCACATATGGATTGAAACTCGTTGCGGGCTGGCTCGAGTCTTGGCTCCAAGATTTCATGCTACTCCTCCCTGACTGCTAAGTTGTGGCGACGGCTGAGCGCATCAAGGATGCTGAGCGAGATGCTAACGTCGCCCCTAGGTATGGCGGAAGATGGAGATCATGCTTCGCACTCGAGTTGGCTTCGACGCGATGTACCGGGATGCATAATGTGCGGTAGACGGGAATATTTCCTGTTGAGAAAAACTACGGAACCGGGAGAAAGGAATCCTCACTCCTTGTACGGGAACAGCTCAAAATGTGGAGCGGCTTGACGCACGGATGTCTCGAATCCCCTCGAGACGACGTTCTGAGGTTGAAACCCGTGATTCTCTCGTCAATGACAGCATGCGCGACAACCGGCTGACCGCAGGGTCCGTCGGGCCCGCATTCATACTTGGCTCTCCATCAATCCCGTCGCCAACATCATTGGTGAATAGTTGATTGGGGACTGGCGAGCTCACTCCTGATCAATGTCAGCGGCCGACCCCACAACATGAGTGAAGCAGATTTCGAATGCTCCGAAAAAATGTTTCCAGAGTTGATGGAGGCTCAGAATGTATCAGTATCCAATCGCGAGCCTGCAGGCTTTCGGTGGGAGGAACTTGCATGGGAGACGAGCAAAATCAGGAAGGAGCATCCATCGGAGGGAGTACAGCGAGGGTGGGCAACTTGGTGCGGCCTGCGAATGGAAGGTCCTTGCCGTGATAGTGAATGAGGAATCTGAGCTCCAGAAACAAATCAAACTCCTCGGAGATATGGATCATTATTTTGGAAGCAACACTAACTGCCTTCGCAGTGGATGTACTGTACGGACGAAGTCCATTGCGAGGACGGATGCAGTTAACAACTCATTCTCATGGAAAATTTGTTCGAAGATGTCGAGAGGGCAAATTCATTATGATACTCCCCTGTTTCTACGATATACTGATGATTACAGTGTTGTGATGAAGGTTTCGTTTAAACAAATACCTTCATCCAAATAAAGAATCTTTGAACTGAATCGAACATCACAACATCTCGCTAGCTAATACAGGTTTTCGAGTCATGGACAGAAATCCTCAAAGTTCTCCCGGTGAATAAGCCAGCGATGAAGGTTTGCCCGAGAGCATTGATCGGAGACAGAAATCTTCGCTCAGATTCACTGAGTACGAGCACACGTTTCGCAAACTCCGCACCTTGTGATACATTAGTCAACGCGGAAAGCAATCATATCAGCTTATCAGAATAGGGTTCCAAAATTTTCGAGACAGTACGCCACTTCCCGAGCCTCAGTTAAGCGGAAATCGACCAAAAAGAGTCCACAGGCCTGCCTGCGAGCTAAATTCATTGTCCAAATGCCTTGGCAGTTTCCTCCAACGAGATCCATCACAGGAAATTCTTCATGCTTCATTTTTCAGAGCGTTCACAGAGTTGAAAGAGTTGACAGGAATTGTCGCATCTCCTCTGACTGCGAGGCATGGCCGATTTGGCCCTTTGGGCGTCAATTCATGAGAGGGTGCCCGGCAAATATTTTGGCCCTCTACCCGGCTACTCGCCGCTTATGCCAGGCTCAGAAAATGGAGCATTTCCAGCCTCAGAGGAAATACGACATGCCACACTCTGCATAATACATTCTGACGAAAAGCTTCCGGCCGCCATGAAGAAAGGGTGGTGGGAGAGAAATCAATCGAGACTCGATAGAAAAAAAAATCGCAATGAGATGCGGGATCGTTGGGGAGAATTGATACGTTAGGGGAGCATGCTGGCGACTGTGTCAACTTCGAACCATGAATCGAAGCCTCATCGATTCGTTCCGGGCCCTCATCAGGCAGAAATTTCGACCTTTCCCTCCCCTGAGAGTGCACGAGAACCGGCGACGGCGCGCCGTCGATGTGTAGGACATTGTTATGGTAGTTCGATGGTAGCAGACGAAAGCTCAACGGCGGACGAACCACAGCGAACGAGCGAGGAGACTAGTAGGCATCGCCCCTGTTTCTTGTATGAGAACTGCTGTGGTGTTGCGGTTGCTGCTGCTGCTGCTGGTAGTGGTGGCTGTTGGTGCGGTGGTGTCCTCCTCTTACTACCCGTTGTCGTAGTCGTCGTTCTATCGAGAACAGTTTGTTGCAACGCAAACGGTTCCTTCTGCCCCCGTCGCCGAATCGATTCTTTCTGGCAGACGCAAGCACAGCCGACTGAGGTTCAGGTGTTTTGGCACTCGATCTCGGCCATTCCTGGCCTGTTGTCTCAACGGCGGCAGCGACGAATTTGTGATCGGTGTTGCTAGTGGTGTTGAAAAGTCCCGTGTGTGGCGGAGTCCAGCTGTAAACATAGAGAAGTTGTTCCGAAGAAATTTGCTGCCGTGTCGGCATGAAAATGGTCCTCTCACCGAAGTCCCGTGAGGAATTGTAAGTGTCCACAGAGTTCTCTTCGTCTCCGGCTGTCCTAGTTCATTGCGTTCTCGAGAACGATGGAAATCTTCGGCGCTGACAGCTATCGCTCGTTATTGTAGAAGCGGCTGGCATCGTGTTCTGGAGCATACTTCGTAACCGACGATAGGCATGTTGTTGTTGCTGCGGCTGTTGTCGTCGTCGTTGATGACGCCTGTGTTTTTCCAGAGGGAGTGGATGACTCCGACTTACTTGATATCGAAACTAACAGATTTCGACTCCTACGCACTCGAACCAAACTATTCTAAGGCCAAGTTCACTCTCAGCGAGGCTCGATCATCGGATTGCGTCCCGGCAAATGACAATATGTGGGCTCACGGCGGAGGACCAGCCCTAAATGGGACAGACCGGGAGCCGGTAGCTCAGTCACAATGGATGTCTGCATATGGGGGTGGGCGCTCAGCATAATGGTCCCGGAACCGGAGCTTCGCTGGCGATTTACTGTCGCGAATGTCCCAAATTATGTCCTGCCAGGGCTCATGCCCTCTTGGTGAGATGTCCCCGAGAGGAACCATCGACTGGGAGCGGTCTGCTATTTCCATGTAGGAGACAGAGATTTGCAAATGTGGTCGGAGTTCCCATCGCTATCCGTCCAGGAGTCCGACCATCGACTGAGTGAAGCACACCCCTTCTTCCGCTGTACCGTCTTCGAGTCGAGAACTGGTGTGCTAGTGAATCTCTCAGACTGCTGTGCCCTCCAAAGGCTCTTCGGCGCCTCGAATCGAAAGTGTCTCATGGTTTTGGCTCCCGGTGGAGCAGGCATGTCGAGCACGCTCTATTTCTCGAGTGGAAGCACCTCTTCGTTTCTGTTCGCTGCTAGCGCCGCGGAAATGATCTCGGACGCACATTTTTCGAGCGCTTCGTTCGACGGTTGTTTATTTCTACCGTGGCGTATCGATGGCAGGTGGTGTTTGAGCTCTCATCCGTTGCCGTTTGGCCCAAGCGTGACTCTACATGGAACCATTCCAATGTCGAGGAATTCTCGTCAGCTCCGTGACGCTCGGGGGAGCAAAAAGGTGGATATACCTGGCGTACGTATGAGTCACGCGTAAGCTCCAGTAGAAATATCCAACGAGGCCGCACGAACAAAATGAGATACCCATGAAATTGATCGCCGCGGTGCAATTTCAGCGGCGTCTTCGGGTGGGAGGTCAGTGGAATGGGATCCGCCGATTGTTTTGTGGGTGGCTACGAGCTTTGCCGAGGAATAATGCTGACCGGATAGGTGTTTGACTATTCGGGTGAAAACGGACAGGGAAGACGATGCGGGAACTTTCTGTGTTTAGCTGCTCCGCCAAGAGCTGCTATTTCCATGTTCACGGCGCAGCTCAGTCGCCCGGCGTTCCGTTTCTGGTCAAGGGAACTTCGAAGTTCGAAGCGGATGAAGCTGTGATGACTCATCGTAAGACTGACATTATTCCGCACTTGTCTGCCTGCGTGCTCGCTTGCTTGCCTGCTTGCCTGACTGGCCAGACACTTGTCTTCCAGACGGCGCTCACTGGAGGAGTCGTGGATCCGGTCCACCCCGACGCATGAGCATCGTAGGGGAAGGACGATGTGATGTAGCTCAAAGCGTGGTGATTCGAACACTATCCCGATTCGAACAGGTCGATTCCTTAGTGGAACGGAGCTGCTCTGAACGTAACCGTTCGCGACCAGTTTATCCTGCTCCGTCCTTTCTGAGCGTCGCTCTCTGAGTTATTGATGGTCGGACAAGGTTTCCCAGAGTCTTGATTCCGATAGAAGAGTGGATGGTCTGGATCTTGTTTAGAATAGTTTTCAGTCTAGTACTTTGCATCGTCAATGCTGCCAGTGGCGCGAGTGACGTCTAACTCGTCTTGAAACAGTCCTCGACCGATGGCCCCATCTTCATTGAGAATGTTATCAGTGGACATCACTGACTAGGTTTCAAACCGTAATCACCATGAAGTCCCCTCACACGGATCTCAAATATGCCATCTTTGTCCCACGTTTCAGGCACAAGGCGATCGCTGACTACCTCAGCAGCCAGGGTTTCATGTCGGCACTTGAGTCTTTCAAGAGAGAAGCAAATCTCACACAAGAACAAGATAAAACCACAGCCGGTCTTCTAGAAAAGAAATGGACGTCGGTGGTACGGATGCAGAAAAAGGTGAGGAGAACGCTTCACTAGCATTGCATCCAACACGGCACAATCGATGTTATTCGATCGATAGAAATATGTCCAGGAAGAGGAGAGAAATTTGGGCGGGGGATAACTTTTCAAGAATGGTAGCCTCAACTGATCAGGAATATATTTAATGTGAGGGACCTTCCATAAGGAGGTGATCAGGTCATTCCGACTTTCGGTTCCAGTGGAACCGTTCCACATATCCGTCGCTCCTTCTGTTCATCAGCGCATTGACGGATTGTGCCTCAGGATACGGGCTCCGATAATAGTGGCATCTTTTTCGAGCGCTCAGCCAGACTTACTTCTTCACTGGTGTCAAAAGGGTTCATGGTTCTCTAGATGGTTCGCGGATGGCAGAGCTGCGCTGAGCGTTCGCAGGGCTGCTGGTCTTGAATTCTAAGAATTCTCCTGGAAAGTCAATTGGCTGCTCTACTGGGGTACTTGATCGGGAAGTTTATTCTCGTGATTAC
The DNA here is from genome assembly GCA_037576195.1 of Phytoseiulus persimilis. Lineage (NCBI taxonomy): Eukaryota > Metazoa > Arthropoda > Arachnida > Mesostigmata > Phytoseiidae > Phytoseiulus > Phytoseiulus persimilis. Next base: position 6,203,468 of record CM075101.1, on the reverse strand, counting down.
CACGTGAATCCAGCGAATTCTCGAGATTGACCCTGCTGATTTCGAGACCGATGTCAGAATCGGGCTGCGCAACACATCCAATTTGGATCATTTTTCGAGTTTCCACTTCGAAGTGAGATTAAATCTTCTAAAGACATCCATTTAGAGGCTCAATATAGTGATCTGCGAAAGGGTGCTCAGGATAACTCTGACGCGGAAAATCCGGGAGGTTCTCGTTTCGTGAGATTCGGTGACTGAACCTGATGAAGACCACTATTGCTGTATATTGCGGCCTTTAGTATGAACAACAGCAGAATCCAGGGGAGACAGAGTAGTCTTGACGTAGAAATTGAAAGGACTGATCGGTGTATTTGAACATGAATTCGTGGGTGAACGTCCGAGATCTCGAGCCCAAACATCGGTGCTGATTGTATTTCGAACGCTCGTTGGGAGAGCGGTCTAGGAAATCGTTTGTCGAGAGAGTATTGATCTCTTGGAACGATTAGGCGTATTTTAGGACCGAGCGCCCACCAACCTCACGACGAGATCCCTCGGCGGCAATTAGCAAGAGCACTCGAAGTCGCGCTCTGTGCGTTCTTCTCTCATGGGGAACTCTGATGTCACAATTTTTGTTCTCGCTTTTCCCAAGTGATCGATTCTTCCTGCCTATCAGCTCTGTTATATTCACTTCCTCTGCACGTCATGCTATTCTCTCTCTTTCGAATCTTCTCCGGAACGTTCCTCTTTTCCGGCGTTTGTCTTCCTGTTATATGCTGAGAATAACTCTTGGCCATAGTTTGGTCCGAGCTCATGCTCGAATTGGGAGAGCAGCGCATGCCTCAGCGCGAATTCCGCTGGAAGCTCCTCAGGAGAGAAACTCGGAGTACTGAGCTGCTGTCTTTCCCCATCCAGGTGTTTGAACTAGAATCGAAAATCGCCGCTCAGGAAAAAGAATTCATCAGTGGAGCTCCGACGAGAGATAAACGACTGCCTTCGGAATGGATTCCGCGACCACCCGAGAGGTGAGTTTACCGATGTTGTTCTGCTCTTTTGTCGAGCACACGTTCCTTCGTGCGTTCATCGTCGCAGAGCTGGACCGGAGTCAAGAGAACTTCCTTGGATTCCAGGTATTGTTTGTCGGGACATCGGGGTCCAATCACCTCCGTCATCTTCCATCCAACTTATTCGATGGTGGTTTCAACTTCGGAAGACGCCACAATCAAGCTGTGGGACTACGAAAGCGGAGACTTCGAGAAAACACTGAAAGGTCACACCGACGTCGTTCAAGATTTGGCTCTCGATCCCAACGGAGGAAAGGTATCCTGACGCTTCGGCTCATCGGATTTGCGCGTTACACTGCGATCAACTATTCAAATGCGACGAGCGCTCTCGCGATTCTCTAACGACATTCGTTGTTTCAGCTTCTGGCGTCGTGCTCGGCGGATATGACAATCAAGCTTTGGGATTTTGAGTCCTACGAATGCGTCCGTACCATGCGTGGTCATGACCACAATGTCAGCTCCGTGACATTCTTGCCTTCAGGGGACCATCTAGTGTCCTGTTCTAGAGATAAAACAATTAAAGTCTGGGAAGTGGCCACCGGTTATTGTGTCAAAACACTCACCGGTAAGTTCCAAAGCAATCTCGGGGGTGCAGTCCCGGTTTCATCACGTTTTCAGGACGAGGTTCGTCGCGAATACGATCCAACTGATTGTGCTCGTGATTTCCAGGCCATCGGGAATGGGTTCGTCGAATCTCCTGCCACATCGACGGTTTGCTGCTAGCGTCTTGTTCTCAGGACCATTCGATTCGGATCTGGGCGCTTGAGGCCAAAGAGTGCCGCCAGGAGATGCGTGAACACGAGAACACAGTCGAGTGCATCGCTTGGGCTCCGGAGTCAGCCGCCGAAGCCATAAACCAAGCCGCCGCTCCTGATGTAAGTCGAACTCGCCATGCTTCGAGCGTCACAGGCCATTACCCGCTTCAGTTCGCGCGAGAGATGGATTGCTCAAGGATTTCACGCGGAGTGGTTTGTTTCAGAACGCTTCTGACAAGAAACGACAAGGGCCATTCCTGGCGTCAGGAAGTCGGGACAAATCTATCAAAATTTGGGATGCGTCAACGGGTCAGTGTTTGCTGACTCTAACAGGCCATGACAACTGGGTGCGCGATCTGAAATTCCATCCGGGGGGGAAATATCTTCTCAGTGCCTCGGACGACAAGACTGTTAAAGTTTGGGATCTGAAATCACGTGAGTACCGCTCGAAAACCGAGTTGGCTTCGAAGTGCATAGTGGCACGAATTGAGCTCCGAGTAATTATCATGAATGTCCTTTCTTAAGGTCGATGCTGCAAGACGTTGGACGCTCACGATCACTTCTGCACTACCATGGACTTCCATCCCACGGCGCCGTACTGTGTCACGGGTAGTGTCGACGAGAAGGTCAAAATTTGGGAGTGTCGTTGAAGTTATTTTCCGTCTTCAAAGTTGAACCTCTTCTGTCACCCTCTCCTCCTTTCATTCTACCGTATGCGGACAAGTGTGCTCCCAATCATCCAGTCATTGACATCCTCACCTTATGCTGCGACGGCCGAGCGGGGATCTTCAGAGTCTATTTTGTCGATTTCGACTCTGTTGCACCTGAAACCGCGTAGGTGCTCCCCTGACGGCGGTTTCGTAAAACATCGGCTCGCGTCGAGGGACGAGCTCCGCCAACAAGCCAACCTTAGGAACGGTGAAAGGAACTTTTGTTGAAACGCCTCTCAAACAACTCCTGGAATCCTCGGAACCCTCGTCCGCCTGTGTCTGTTCGACCCGAAGATTTCGATACGATCGATGGGAACCTTGATCGCGCGGGAAGCTTTGAGAAGCGCTGTGATGTGAAGAGTGAGCAACAGTGATACCGAGTATGATTAATCCCTTACACAGCGAGTCCGCGGAGTACGACTACGATACGGGAGCACACGACATCGAAATGCAGCACTTGGGGGATCGACTCTATATTAATGAAAGAAGAACGATGATGAGATGAACGTCGTGTCTTACGCACAGCAGGTTGTGTTGCCGACTCTGGTGGTTGAGAATGGGCAGTTGGTGACGATGTGTGAAGTTTAACACGAGCGAGGGGACAAATTGCTGGTTAGCCACGAGGAAAAGCAACCGAGCGAGCATGCAAACAAACAAGCAAGCAAGCAAACGAGAGATTCACAAAAATATGCAAAGATTATGTGTTAAGTAGGTAGCGAACTGAGGAGGAGCAGGAGAAGAAGAAATTTTCTCACAACGCAAAGGGATCGACGGCGTGTTGTTCGCATTTTTGGCAATTCTCTCTGTATTCTATATCTGGGGACGAAACTTCCCGCGGCCCGACGACCGGAGTGTACGGAACCAAAGGGACAGACGGTGCGGAACTCCAAGCACCAGCCAGCCGGTAGTTTTTATCGAACGGAAAGCATGGAGGAAAGTCCGGCAGTTTGTTGCAATAAAGATTCAAAAATTTCAAACCACCTGCATCTGCTGCGGAATTTTTTTCCCGGCGCGGTCGCCTGGAGTTCCGCCGTGGCAACGTTCCGAGCCCATTATGGTCGCTGCGAAAACTTGAGTTTCGCGGTGGTACAATCCTGTAACCATAAATCTGACTCCTGCCGACTTCGACTCTTCTGCCAAGAAGTTGTCAAGAAGTAGAGCCCGGTCCGTCGATCGATTCTCTCGATTCCATCCAGAGTGAACCCCTGGCCTCACCGAAACCGTATTTGCGCACACTCCGGTCGTTCGCCACAGTATTAGCTTTAATCGTCGTGCGTCGTCTCATGAAAAGATTAGCTTTTTATAACAACTAAGTTAATTCATTGATAATAGACTTTTCACGGCACGCTCCGATGGGTCGTGAAACGATTCGACCGCTCTTCGCGGATATTCACAATGAGATTCCCAAACTGATTGTCCCTATTTATCTCCACTAATGAGGATTATTGAAAACCCAGGCTGCATGACAGCGGAGATCGAGCAGAGTCGTCCTGCTTGCTCACAAAAACACGGAAACACCCCAACACACAGGAAAACACATCTAGATACGTACAATGAGAATTCGGTGCACGTGAGCGCGTGGGTATTAGGCGAGGAACTTGGGACGCTGACTGACACCAATGATCCAACCTAACGAGCGGGTAGTGCACCTCTTCGCAGAAGTTCTCGGAGTACGCTCCAATCACCGTTCGCTCTACTTTGGAAAAAAAATATTGCGGTGGTCCATTGAAAGGTATTTTAGGAACGAAAACATTTCACCCAAGGTTAGAGGAAAATCAAATTCAACGAAGGTTGGTGACGGATGAAAGATCGGTGACAAAGATACGAGAGTTGCTGAGTGTAAATGAACTTATAAATACAGAAAACACGTGGTTCCAATACGTCGCGTCTTGATTTTCCGTTCTCTCGGTTTCCCTTCCGCTGGGTTACTTTCCGATGTTGAATTTTTCTCCATGTGGGGCTCAAATGCTCATATGTGCGGTTCCGTGTGGAACCATCGAGTTGTAAAACGCATGTAGCCATCCAGAACCATGGTCTGTCCGAGTATCGCAAAGCAGACTCGAGAAGTAGAACACAGATATTGCGGGTAACTGTTCCCTTGCTTCGAGTGGATTCGTATAAAATCCGAAACGAGAGTCCCTGCTTCCTGAAAGCTCACCCTGCCCAGCTGATTCCAGACGTAACGAATCCGGCGATGGTTTGTGAGAACGAATCGCTTCTATGATCAACCAAGAGGGTATCATTTTCATTGAGAATGATGAGACCACGTAAAAGTGACCTGTACCGTGAGAGTAGCGCTCCTAATCGACCGTGACCTCGGGAAGTTCTATGATAATTCTGGCTTGATCTTGAGCTTGAAACTCACAGAACACGAATTATGAATGGATCGTCCGGGAGCAGATTTGCGGAGGCTCTTCGATATAGGATCCGGATAGTCTCTCATGGACGAATCCCGAGAAAGAAGAACGTTCTCGGATCTCCACCCTGATGTCTCGCGTAATCATGAGGATGTCGAGTTGGAGAGAGGAGATTGCTAGAGAGAAAGACGCAAGATGAGAAGCGATGTTCTGCAACTCGCAAGAGTCTCGATACGACGGAGTTCGAGCTCAAAAAATAAAGGAGGCATGCGGAAAATAACTGAATTTATTCATCCCCTTCTTCGACTCTCACGCGTTCTATCACTCCCTCAGTCTATTATTCCCCGACGCGAGAACGATCACAGCAAACTGGTCGTCCAACTCATCACAGTGCGGTCTGATGAGAACGTTTATCGCGGCCCCGAGCGACTAAAACGCAAGAAATTGACCTGAGAAATCCCAGTTCATTCGACTCGGAAATATTGGACTGTTTGAAAATGGTACTGTCTGGCAGGTCGTTTGTCACCAGTCCAGCGGTGACGGGAACTCTGATTGAGCGCAACAGTGGGCAATGTTCAAGTTCGAGCATACAAAAATGTTGAATGATCAGAGAAACCTGGAGCAGGAAGGGACCAGAAATGAGGCTGTGTGGTCAGAATCGTCGAACTAGGTGTCCAGGAGTGGGGGCGAAGGGAATTACGTTCGTCTATCAAGGCGACTCTAATAAAATAAATATAGAAAGTATGTTCGGTGAGAGGTATGTAGTTTTTCGGCGTTTCGTCATGTGGTTGCGAACCTGACCCCTGATTCGCAAGGTAGGTTCACTTCATAAATCATCAGTCTTGTCCATTCGCACATCGGACAAACCGGCCAACAATCGCAGCGCATAGAAATTCCCGTCAAAGCCGTGGCGATCGTGCTTTCGGCAAGGTAATTAACAACTGGAATCATTGCTCTCGCGGATCAAGTCATCAATGAATATTTGTCCGGCATCACGCCTACACCTCTATCATGCTGTAGCTCTCTTAAATTTTCATATTCAGCCAGGAATTTTTTCAGTCTCGACTCTGCCACGGCTGTCGAGTTTCCCCGCGAATATTTCCTCTCCATCGAATTCACTCAGTAGATTCGTCCGCCGTATAAACTCACTATACAAGAGGCTCTCTGCACAACCATTCTCTGTCAGCGTGAAAGGTGCGATACAGCCAACAGTCGTCAATTGATCAACCTAACGATTTGAGCGAGGATCCATGGCGCGTCAGTCTATATGGCCGCCACCTCTAAAATTATTACATTTGGCGCATCAACAGTCTAGACGGCTCTCTCAGATCCTCGGTTTTCCTCCAGGTTTAGAGTCGCTGAAGAAGTTTCGGATGCAGTACACTTGTGAGACCGTCACTAGAATAATGATAGTGCACTGCAAGATCGACCAGTAGAGCACCCAAGAGTTGTTTCCTTTCAAGAGATACCAGTCGACCACGAGGGTGTTCTTTGTGTGATCTTGATACTTCGAAATGTCGTTCAAATTCGACTCGAGCTTCTCGATCGTTGCCTACGAGAGAAACGGAAAGGTCCGAGTCAGTTAAAGTGGAGGAGGAGGGCAGAGCTTATTCTCAGCGCTGTGACGAATTTCTCAAAATATTCGAAGGTAAGATTCCTTCGATTCGTACCCTCATATGTAACCACTCCGTTCCTCGAATGGATATCGACTCACCGTGAAGTTGCTGACGGTGAGACCATGCTGTTCGATTTCAGCGATGTACTGGTTCCAGTTTTCCTTGATGAACGAATTGAAATACACTGACACGAGCTTCTCGGCGAAATGTGACAAACTGTTGTCGATGCAGAGGGTGTAGTGGCCCGTGACAGGCGCTTCTTGTTCCTCGAAGTCCGCTGACGGTTTCCATTCATAAGGAAGCAAAAGGTGACCTGTCGGACCTGTGACGGAGAAGGCAGCGTGGCCATCGCCCCCTCGGATCACCTTGAAATCAGAGAGTCGGGTTGAATCCATGAACTTTCGCTCTATCCGTGAGATTTGAGGGGAATCCTTCCGAGATCTCAGCTGTCCTTAAGGCAACAATCATCAATCACCACGCTCGGTCCTCGTAGAGACGGACGGTCCCCCAACCCGACGGCCTCACCGAGAAGGATGCATTCTGTTAGACTTCAGCGATTTGGTCTATCTGAGCAGAGCTCGAACGATCTTCGCGATGAGAGGAGCTGAACCTCAGCACGAAGTACGAAACTCTTCGAAAGGGGGGTCCGTCTTTGCACGAGATTGGGATTTCACGCGGGCATGCTCGCGATACTCTGATTTGAGGTCGAGGTTGAAGTTGGGCCAACCCTACACAAGGATCTCGTGATGGAAACTCGAAAACCAAGACCCATGTGCCCTCAGAGAGAAGGTCGAAGGGTGGCTATCGTGATTCTGATTTCCTTCTAGGCATGCAACGGTCCGCGGCTCGATGATAACATTCTTTCAACTGATAAGACAAGTCACCGCTGAAGTCCCGGTATCCATACCTCCTTATGAAGACTGCATTCTTCTCAATCGCATAACAGCTCGAATAATGATTTCGTGGAGGGACTCGGAGAAGGATTGCGATAACATTGCAGCACCTTACGGAAGCGGATGTCCCTCATTTCCAGACAAGGGAAGCAAGACCTCCATTGGTCATGGGGGACTGGAGAGTACTGGGAAGCGGCTGGTTCCGGACACCACAGGTAGGAAAAATCGAGCGCAAAATCAGTGCAGATTCCACATCTTAATCTGTACACATTTCGACCCGAATTTCCCCAGCGAGATTCCCCTCGAAAAGGAAACTCTCAGCCTCTGGAGCCATGATCGGAAATATATCCCGAGAATGAAGTCTCCTATGAATCGTCGACCGACGGACATCGATTCCCATCGAAGCGACACTTCAGCTCCGGGAAAACTGCGAGCAGCTGTCACCTGGCTGAGATCTGCACCGTTGAGAGCAACAGGTCTCCGTCCGTCCGTCTCGAATTCTTCGTTCGGAGTGTTGGGCTCGCGTGACAGAATCGTCTTTTCTCCTATGGAATCTCAGGAAACTTCCCTCACTTCAAGCGTAGAACTCACTTGGAACGATACGTAGACCGAAGAGTTCTGCTCAACATATTGATAGAAACACTCCTCCTTGCCGGCGTCGACGTGTAACTTGAACTCATAGCTGACTCCCAGACTCGCCGAGGACAGGTGAGTCTCCGCATCCGCTTTTCCAAGTATCAGCAATACAGCCGCGCTGAATACCGTTGACGTGTACATGCCGAGTTACGGCGACGTCAACCTTTGACGCCAACTACGCGACGAATGTTTCAGCCGGTGGCTGGCTGGCTGCGGCACACACGGAACACACACACGCACATACAATAACAAACTGTGGATCGCTCGTGGGAATTGCCCCCAAGGACCGAGAGAACCGGATTTCGTTGTTTCGTAACAAACTCCGTGCTCTCGGAGCGGAAGCCCAGCCCAGAACGAAGCAGAGGAGGAATGGAATGAGGTGGGCTGCCCCGAAATGAGGGGAACGTGAATGCCCCAACCCAAGTGGCAAAGAACTGAAAATGATGATCTCTGCTTGTACCGGACGATCAAGGAGCCGGAGGCGGCTCTCTCGGTGGACTGCGGTTACAGATCTACCCCTCTCGCTATTCGAAGAAGACATTCCTCCCACCATCTGAGTCACGAGCTGGGACAGATACTGCGTTCGCTGGTCGTCAAAGACGCACTGAGAAGTGCCATGGGTCGTGGCACCAGGCTGAATCAGGTCAGCACTCGCGGTCAAACGGTCGACGATTGTTCCAATGAAGATGCAGAACTCCAAGTACGCTCTGGCATAAAGGTTTTCGACGAAGCTCGAGTATCACTCATTGATCGAACGACATGTCAGAAGCAGAGATTTTGGGTCATGAAGAAATGAGCGGTGCTCCAAAAAGCTCAAGTTGAGCGACTATGTCACGGCACGATGCGACTACAGCCCTACGCACGATGCTTCTCTGCCCAAAATACGGTGAGCTTCCGCAAATGATGCCGAATACGGTATCAGATGGGTAACATAGGTATGCTGCTGGCTGCTGCGAGCCTCTATACTTCTGCTGTACGAATATTTGATGGATTCGAACCAGACGTGATCGATCTCACACCGAAATCCGGGAGCCCGCCTTCGTCGAAGATTCCAGCTCTTGTTCCTACACCAGAGGCGTGGGGAAAAACATTCGATGAACTGAGTTGAGGGTTTGCGAGAAGTGAGAATCCGGAATTTCATGGCTAAGTTGCTGGAATGGGTGTTAGGGATCGAGACTCACTTGCATGGGCGCGGTTCTGCGCTGGAAGTTTTTCGAGGATACTTCACGTTTGGACGGTGAGTATGAAGGTGGTTCTGAGATGAACTCATTCCCTTGGGGATGAGTGGAGCACACCCATACGCACTCACCGGATGGATTTCCGAGCTCAGGAGTGAATTACAGAGCAGTAGATACACGAGAACTGGTCCCTGCTTTGAGTACCCAGCACTCGGGTCCTGTAGGAACGAATTCGGTTCGAGGTACCGGAACATCGGACCTGAACGGTTATGAAAGCCATTGATCAGGTGGAAGTCGGCCGTTCGAAGTAATGCTAGCCCAGTTGGCCGGGTGAGATCTCCTCTCCCTGAACTTCGTGAGAGATGGGGTCAGAAGTGAATCAAGGAGCACATCAGATAAGGAGCGCCCGTCTGTGGCGGGAACTCGAGCCGGGATTTGCTCTCATTACGTGCCAGAAATTGTTCGGAGATCAGCGGGAGTAAGGTAACAGAATTCAGAGATTTGGCTCTCGGTTCTCGGGCTGGAAACAGCGCTCGAGATTGGGGCGCGCATTGCCCCAACCGAACAATGTTGAACAAGTCGTGATTCGTTTCCTGCGAATGTGCGACTCCTACTCGTCTGTCTCCCCATGGACCGATGTTCCTCGTGTCAGCTTTCATCTGTGGGAGATTGAATTGATTTTTTGGATCCCGATCAAATTGCATAGTGGTGCACAGAACGGAAACGAGCAGGTCGGTCTGGTACTACAATGCTCACGAAGCAAGAATACTTCATCGCTGGCCGGCTTCCCCGCATGAGGTTATAGAGCGACGATATCGTTCAAGCAACTGATTCTTCGTCGTTTTTCCACTAGCTTCGTAGGGTTATTCACGCTCACGAGCAGCTCTTCGAGCTGACGCCTCTGCGCCTCAGCTGACGAAGCTCGGAAGATAAGAGCTTCCAAAGAAAGAGACGTGAGCTATCCGTCAGTCTGAAGTCTTCTCTCTACTAAGCCGCTCATATTCCACAGGCTCCAAGATGGAAGACGACTTTCTCATATAGGCTCAAGTGAACAGGTGGTTCGGGAACTGAGGGAATCTTCGAAGAAGAAGATTCAGGTAATTGATCATTGATTGCATGCGCGCACGACGCAGGAATCCATGAGTCCTTCTCTCGAGGCTTCGGACGGGAGGGCAAACCGCAAATCTGATTCGTGATGAGACCGAAATGGAATGACAAATGAGAGATGACATGAATGGATTCGGAATCGAGCCCACAACCTGCTTACGGCGAAGAGCAGGACGTGCGAGATGACCACTCAACGGGAGGCTCTATCGAATGAGATGTCAGATGTCGCAGGCTGTCAATGTACCGCGTAGATCCGGATCATTGTCATACGAGTCGTCTAATGCATGTTGCGGTGGATGCGATGCAAACACACAGGTGGTGATGGCGTGCACTCGTTCCCGTAGTGCTCTTTTGTCAAGTGGATATCAGTTCTCTCCAGGGTATTGGGATCGAACGGATGATAATCATTCCAAGGTGCTACCATGAGTTTTCTGGAAGCTCAGACAGGCTTTCATCGAACGCCAGGCACACCGGTTCTTTATGAGTGCTAGGCACCGACCCTGACCTCTTTCCTTTTCGCATCTTTTCGGAGTCGGTGTCGTGAGAGCCACCGCAAGCGACGATTAGGTCGCCGGACGACCGGAGTTCGGCACAATCATAATCATGAAAATAAATGAGGAACGAGTTGGGGTTATTATTGATGATCAAGTTATGAATATGAATAAAGATCAAGTTCTGAATATGGATAATGATCGAGTTCTGAATATGAATAATAATCATCGTAGGATTATGAAAAATAATCAACGTAGGATTATGAAGAATAATCAACGTAGGATTATGAAGAATAATCAACGTAGGATTATGAAGAATAATCGAATTGTGATTATGAATAATAATCGAATTGTGAATTTGAATAATAATCGAATTGTGATTATGAATAATAATCGAATTGTGATTATGAATAATAATCGGATTGTGATTATGAATAATAATCGAATCGTGATTATGGATAATAATCGAACCGGATAAAAGACCGTCGAGCCTTGATTCACCTACGTGGACGCCAAGGAGTATGGTCAAATGCACCCCGGCATCACCTCTGTAAACCGGAGATCGGCCATCGACCTCGTGGGGGTCGACCGTCGACCCCCAGGGGTCGTAATCATAATCATAATCGAATCAAATAATCATAACTTTGATCATATTTCGAATAATTATAACTTTGATCATTTTCCGCATAATAATCATAACTTTGATCATCATCCAAATAATCATAACTTTGATCATAATTCGAATAATCATAACTTTGACCATTATCCGAATAATCATCACTTTGATCATTATACGAATAGTCATAACTTTGATCATTATCCGAATAATCATTACTTTGATCATTATCCGAATAATCATAACTTTGATCTTCATCCAAATAATCATAACTTTGATCATATTTCGAATAATCATAACTTTGATCATCATCCGAATAATCATAACTTTGATCATTATCCGAATAGTCATAACTTTGATCATTATCCGAATAATCATGACTTTGATCATTATCCGAATAATCATAACTTTGATCATCTTCCGAACAGTCGAATTATTAATAATCATGCCCAACTCTGCGGCCGACATCGGTTGCACTGGCGAGCCTTCATCAGTCCTCGGCGAAGAATTGTGTTTGATGTCACCATGCTGATTCCGAGATCATCTGGGATTCGGGCGCCATCGATTTTAGTACTGATTCCGACAAACTGACAATAAGATATCCATCAGATGAACATTTCTCAAAGCACTACCCGGAGATATCATAGGGATTCTTCTACGCCATTCAATCTTTGGAAATTCGTACCCTAGACGAGCTGTTCTGGGGAATGGCGTCGCCCAGTTGCCATGGGGGCCACCGGGGTTCCTCAGGTATGAAATTTGATGGTACTGAATCCGAGGGAAAGCAGTTCCGTAACTTCGAAAAATTTCCCGTCGGCCGGGAGATAAAGCGTGCCCACTGGGTATTCTGTCTGCTTTCCATTGACGGCAACGTTATGATGTATCAAGGAGTGTCACCCGAGTCGTGTCAAACGCGCCCAGATTCCCCAAACAGTTGTATAGCGCTACCTGTTGTGCACACAACTCAATCAGGTGGGTCGTCAGGTGTTGGCAGCAAATGTCGGTCGGATGTCGGACGAAGCAAGCAGCTCGCCTGGCAGCAAGCCAATATATGTTCACCACTGATAAGCAAGATTTCCTCGTCGGATCTGTCGGTGAAAAATGATGGAAGGAAAAAAATAGCCTCAATCTCTTGCTGGTTCCTACGCCGCTCTCTCTTTGCTCTGGCCACCGTCAACAGTGCGGTGCTCGATAAGAACGTCGACGTCAAAGACGTAAATAACGTAAACGCGCCTGTTTATCGAGGCTCCCATCCGCGCACAAAGAGCAAAACATCTTACCCACGCATGAGCTTGTCGGACAAGTTCTCTCGTTACCTGGACTTTCCTCGGGAAAGATTTTGTTGAGACTGAGCAGTTTCGAAGAAAAGAGGCTCCGGTCTAAGGGTTTGAAACAGTTAGCTGGGTTTATTGGATGGTTATTTCATTTAACGAGATCGGTTCTGAAAGAGCTATCGCCTGAATTCCCGCGCCTTGGATGTCGAGCGCTTGAAGGAAGCCTCCCCAGTGATATGATCCAGTACATGGAACACCGTTCTCGGAAAATCAAAACGTTCCATGTTCCTCGGTAGTAATCGCCTAGGTAACGTATCGATTAACATAAACATCGGAGTGAGGAGAATCCTCTAAGCATCCCCATGAAATATTGATTACCCTGAACACGGCGTCAAGAGACTCTCTTTCGGGTCGTCGTGAGTGTCAGTATGGCGTTGGTTTTCTAGTTCGGTAAATAACGCGAATCGTTGAAGAGGAACCGTGACGGCCTCGTGGACGATGTCACAGCTCGTCGGGGTCCCGGTACCTCAGAGTGACACAGCGAAGGGTCTCACCGGGACTATTCATGATTTAAGGAGGTTGGCTCCTTAGATCTCTGCCGTTTCATCCCTCCTCCCAGGAGATGTGGTGTCATGCACCCCTCCACTGGGCAGATTCGCGTACGAGGTATCGGTAACAACATTCGGATCGAAGCCGTTTTTTGATTCTTGGAATTGAACGAGATGGACAACGGCTCGATGTCTGCCGCTCGTCTTGGTATCGATTTGGCCTTGAAAATTCAACGTTACCGAATCCGAACAAGTGATTTTCTCTCGATGCAAGCGCCTGATAAGAGTAGAATTAACGCCGAGATTCCTCACTGTACGACACACTGATTGATCGAGTCCAGCTAGGGACTTTTCCGGATCCGAAGCCGCGGTCACGGTTCAAACAAAAACGCGGTGACGAACTCCTGACCGATGACGTCTTGAACGACGGAGAGAGTTCTGTCGGTATCGCGGGAGTCACTTTTGAGGACGGTAACGCAGTTCGAAATGCATTTCCAGATAAATAACGAAACATTGAAACGGTAGTCATGACCATATGGGAGGTCCACGAGAAAACGGCTTGGCTCGGAACGGTGTCAAGTGGCACTTCTTTTGGAGGTTGAGGTGTAGTAGGCACCGTCCACTCCGCTTTGAGATTCTACCTAAGATGAACAAGGCTCAGTGGTTCGTTGACAGAATCGAAGACGAGCCGACCGCGACCGGATGAGATTAGCGAGTGTAGGAAATGATGGAGGATGATTGCGAACCGTTGTTGGTTGCGTGTGCCATGATCTGGGGGTTAGCCTGAATAACGAATGACAGTGACGTCCTTCGGGGGGGGGGGAAGGGGATTCTGAGACACGAGGAAGACGAATCGAGATGAGATCCTTGGGGAACGTTTTGAGTCCCTCCGGAAATTTCGCACCAGCACTGTTCCGAGATAGATTCATGGAAACGAGAAGGCTGTGCAGATCGCCTTGACTGTCGCTCTCCTCGCTGAAGGGACGCAATCAACGCGGGAGGGAAACATAGAAACCATCACTCCGGGACACCGAACCGCACAGGAGAAGTCGGATGTTCGGCTGGCGGGAAGCATCCCCAAAGACAATCGTTAGCAAACTGCAGGTGGTTCCAAAACAATGTCACGCATTCGGAGGCAAAGTGATGTCACGCAAACGTGGTTTGGCCATGAGGTATCGTTTGGGATGAGCTCGGGATCGCGTCATCGCTGAATTTCTCCTTGTTTTCCCATGACTCTACTCTCTCCGTAATGTTCACCCAGCTCCGCGTCAGTCGGAACCAGAAATGAAAAAACCGACGACGCGTGAGGCGAATTCAAAGGATTGTTGCGCATTCGGTTGTAGCGATCCCACGTTCAACGTTCGAACTTCCGAGCTCGGGTCTCATCTAAGTGAATCTCGGCAACTTCGACAAATTCAGCCGAGGGTAGAGGCTCCTTAGGAAATCGCTTTAGGAATTTTCCGTCAACACTTGAAGCGATATGCAATTTCGGCTGATTGGCTCCTATGAGTCTGAGGGCTCTGCGAATCATGTAGATCCATGAAAGTACGAATAATAGAAACAAACTTGTGTTCCTGACTACATCGGTTTCAGCATTCCGCCCTCCGAGAACCGAGCCAAAGATTTGCGGCTATTAATTGGATATGTATTAGATATCAGTTCGTGGCTCAGGAAAGCAGGATGAATTGGCAGCAACGCAGAGCAAGGATACTTGAGAGGTTTATCTGAAGTTCTTCTCGCCTCGTGACTCGTTCGCCTGTCACTCTGTCAATTGATCTGGGGCAAAATAGGGTTTCTCAGGTTTCAGTCGTTTCCCTTGCCGACTCTACTCATATGACTACGATACGTGATGACGTCGAATAGCTGCTGTTGGAAAGTCTCTGCGGACTCCGCGGACATGCTTGAGGTCATTGAAATTCACCGCCGGTCGTTCTTGGCATTCGAGGCATTGCTTCGAGTTCGCAAGCCAGCAGTCGATCCAATGCACTGAGGGTCGCTCCGAAACCCTGATGATATGAGTAATCGAAAAGACATTATCCGGTGCAAGTCGATTGTGTGATATGAACGCATTCTCCGGAATTCCGCATTTTTGGCAGGAATAATTTGTCGTCTGTGTTTGAGTGGTGCTCGAGTGGGCTTTCATTGAAGTTTGACTGACGAGGAGGAATAGTGTCAGGGGCATCGGTTTGTTGGAACGGGTGCTGCTAACGCGGCGCAGCTACAATTTACGTGACTGCACGTTACGTTCGCTTGCATACCGTTAGTAACGTACTATGTGGTTCTATGAACTTTCGCTCTGATAAAGCTTTTGGAACTGCTCCGAGTATGACTGTGTATGATATAAGAGTGTGTTACGAGTCTGGCTGTGCGGCCGTCAGCGTGCTGAGACCGGCGCGTCCAGCGTTTTGATTGATCCTAGATTCATCTGTCTCCGCCAGAGTCCCCCGCTCTCGTTGGAGCGCTGGATCAGGAACGTTCTCGCTCGGCGACACGATACCTCCTAGAGAGTTGAAGCTGGCTACATGAACTTCGCTGCGCCTGAAAGCCTGGAGCTGCACGTTGCACCGCTCGTCCACGAGCCAGCGCGCGAGCGGAACGATGATTATTTTTATATTGAACTAGGACGCGATCGTTGCTGGGAGTGTGACTCGCACCGGATCTTGCTGACGTTTTCTGCCGATGGTGACGCGGAGCTTACTTCGTTGCGGACGGCTCGACGTCGTTCTGTTTCGCCAGGGCCAAAAGCACCATGGTCAGCTCCTTTTTGGATATCTTGCCGTCTTTGTTGAAGTCACATCCTCTCAGGATGGACTCCTGGAACTCTTCAAGATCCTGGGCGTCGTAGTCCTGGAAGGAGAATCAGAGGTCTGTTCACACACAAGCGGAGCCTGGTAATGAAGTGAGATCGAGGTTGATTGCTCCCCGGCTGCACAATCAGAACGTCCGTCGGGAAACAGTTCCGGGCCGATTTCGATTTCTCAGACGTTTGCTCCGTTCTCTTATCTGTGTGCGCCCGCTCCAGTCGAGCTCTCAGGACGGAGTTTTCATCGCGGAAGCGGTTTACGATTAGAAACTTTCGGGGGTCAGAAGCAATTTATCACCGCTGGTTTTCGACCGATCGAAAATTGATTTTCAGAGCTGCCCCGCCATTCTGTTCGAGAGCCGCGCATTGTTTGATTTCGCTGACAGGTCATCGGATCTACCAGCGGTTCGAGAAGCAACGATTGCGAATGCAAATTCCACAGAGGATCGATTGGATTCCATAGCGCTCGTTATTCCGTGCGATCTATGAGCTCGCTGCATTTTCCGGCACACATTTACACATCATGAATGCTTCGGAGGGTCGGTGATCCGGCTAAGCGGTTTTCAGACCTTACCTTCTTCACCAGCTCTAGGAGATCCTTGAGGAAGCCCTTTAGCTCTTCGTTTTCAATGGTTCCGTTCTTGTCCTGTAATGAGGGGTGATGCTTTGACTTTCAAGAGTTCAACTCAACACGAATAAGGCGCCCATGATGTTTCTCGGAGCTCGTTGTATCTCTAATGCAACGTGACTTCCACGCCGGAATCTCCTCGGGCTCATTCCGAGCTCAGAAAAGAGAGGAAGCTCAAGCAAACAAGGTCGACGCCGGCCGTTCGGGGGACCAGTATACACCTACGTTCATAAACATTAATTTCGGCGCGCGTCATCTGTATTTGAAGAGGGCGGTGTGTACGTTGGACCCAGGTCAAAAGACGGACAGCACGGCGGACGAGCGTGTGTTTGCATGAATGTAGTGTGTTCTGCTCTCGAGCGCAACTCCGCACTCTCGACCTCGGCCATGCCTTCGCGGCGACGGTCAATAACGTCTCTAATGACAACATATCGCTGCGCACCAGCCTACTCAAACTCCGGAGCGCTCGAACTCATTCCTCCGGGGGAATTGAAACTTAGCGGGAGGAACCGAATATGTTGGAGACGACTGATAAGCGAAATAGGAGCTAAATCTGTGTTCGCTATGCGGCCAGCTCTTCGCGTATGCAAAAATTCACTTGCTCGCTTGCTTCCTAGCGGGCTACATGAGCTGCGCTTGGCGTAAGAGAAAGTGCTTATCGTGGGCGGCACGGAAATGAATGCAAATGAGTCGGCAGGCTAGCTAGTCAGCCAGTTAGCGCGAGGAGGTCTTCTTTCGCATCATTCAGCTGAGGAGCGTGGGTCTCCTTTACTCACCCTGTCGTAAAGCGCGAATACCCTCTCGATATCCTCCCTGGTCAACTTGCTGGCGCCCTGCATTCGGCAAATAAGATTTTGTTAAAGCATGGCACGGTCAACGCGAGTTCGGGAAATTATCATCCCCGAATCAGACCAATACCCAGCCTATGTTCAGAACCGAGAGCGCTATCTGTTGATTTCAATCTGATCGGTACAGACGATAGGCGGGACGCTTCCGAACTCGACGAAAGTCAAACATGGTTAGGATTCTTCTCGATGTTGGAACACGCGATGAATCGGGACTGATTCGTGAGCCGCCCGTCATCCATGGTGAATAATATAATTAGCTAAAGGTTCGACGCGGCCTGAAGCCGTTCATTACTGCGGAATCTCTGGCTTCCAGTGCCCCAAAGCCTGCCTAGATGTATTTCAGACGTTACCGCTGAGCGTATGCGTTACTGACTGCAGAGGCGCCGATTTGTGCGCAAGGATTTAGAGAATGGTGACTCTGAACACCCCCGGAGAGCCAGAATCAAAATGCAGAACAGGAACTGCGTCAAGGAAGGCCTTAAAGCTCGCACTATGAAATGGAAAGCCCGCGACGAGCAAACTCACTTTGAAGGCGGATCTGCAGAGGAAGTTTTCTTTCACGGGGAGCAGCCTGAAAAAGACGCGCGACGTTATTGAACCCCATTACTCGTCGGAGGTTGTACGTAGTCTCTACGAGTGATGCTACTCACTTTGCCATCTCACTCAATTGAAGTTTGCCATCTTTGTTGCTGTCGAAAATCTGGAGCTGGAACATCATGGAACGCTTCGATTATTTCTTCGATTTTCTTCGGGTGCTCGCCTCCGCCCTGCGGCGGTTTTACGCCCATCGAAAACCTCCATCGTTGGCTTTCGGAAGCCCACTCACCAATGTGTCTGTGTACTCGATGAGTTTGTCTTCTTCGATGTTGTCACGCTTGGCCTCCCGAAGAAGGTCTTTCAAGAAATTCTGGAATCAGAATTCAATTTTCAGCTTTCGTCGCGAGGCGTCGTCCCATTCCTGGCTGCCCAAGAGGCAAAGTATCCATTCACCCGTCGCAAGGGTATGATGCGATTCCTCGACTGCTCGAATGCTCGTATTGTGTGGCGAAAGTTGGAGAGTTTCACGATTCGGGAAGTTGGGACGCATCCGGTCTGTGGAGCCTACGATTGATTCGGACAGCAAGACGAGGGAGGCAGGTAGAGGAAAGAGATTCGAAACACTTTCGAGTGGTCGGCGGAGCCGAGGAAGAATATGAGCCGAACGAAACCCTCTCCCTAAGTCCGACCCTCTCTTCTCCCCATATGTGAACAGCTAGCAGAAGATGAAGACTTCCGCTTAGCGAGAAATCGTCTCGACGAGGCTCCGCTCTCAGTCAATAAACAGCAGAAGAAAGCGAAGAATCTCGGCGACCCACGTACTCAACGAAACGAGTAGGTCGGTGGAGGGGTCGATGGGCAGAAAAATGAATCAGCGCGAACAGCGAGCAAACGGAACTCCGTTGGAGACAGAAGAGAATGATATGTGGGAATCGGAGAGTTAAATTGCCCGACATGTATTGTCCCTCGATTCAGTGAGTCGTTCATATTTTGATGGAGCCTTTCCGATGGAGTGCCCAGGACCTGATGGCGTTCCGTCCTTGCTACCTCTGCGCCAGGTGGCGGCAACTGAAATGGGCACTGGAGGGAAAATAGCGAATAGTGTCCTTGGCTGGAAAACTTTTCGCAATCAGTTCTTTCCTTGATCGAAACCATCGAGGGGGAGAAACCCGTGCCTGGGAGGAAGAGTTCCCGTCAAGCAGAAAACTGGAAATCTGATTTAGGTCGGGCCAGCATCGAAACGCGTCGCTCGTTTGGGCTGAGCTGGGAGAAACTTTCTGGGCTGAACTTGCCTCCCGAATTCTTGCAATCAAGCAGCCGAACCACACAACATGGAACCAAGGGCGGCCAGGTTGGCGCGGTCCATCTTTGCGCGAATTCGCTCACGCTAACGAGGGTTCGCTGATGAACGAAACAGGGGATTCGCGGACCGGATGCGGTAGCGGAGGAAAAGACCAGGTGCGGTGGCGTAAATGAGCGCGGCGACTCCCCCAACGGTCATTGCGGAGAAGTCTCCATGTACTCTATCGCCATTACTTTAACTATCGAGCCCCACGGCGGTGGGATCGAGGAAAGAGAGGAGCTCGGAGGATTTGACCTAAGATCTCGAAACACTCCGTGAGGATCGGGTGTGGACCCAAACGACAGAGAGGATAAAAAAAAAGCTTCAAATGATTCCGATCAACGTTCCGCGGCGGAACAGGGCGAAGAAAAACACGACAGATAGAAGGTACGCGTAACAGACAGGCAGACGCGAAGGCCTCAGGGTATTTTATCGACAGCGGGACGGGCCTGCTCCCACCGAGTACACGCTTAGTGTCATCTCCGCGATAAGACCGGACACAGCCAATGATTGGCCGACATCTTGACCAGTAAGTGCAGCCATACGTATGCCGCTTTTACGCCTCCGGGGATCCAGGAGCTTGTTTTATACGTATAAGGATAACAAACACGGTCACCTCGGAGCGAGCGTGAATCAGCCTGCTTTTCTGCTCGCTCCTTCGGCCGTCCGTCTCCCGAGTTCAGGTGCTCCTTATTTTGGCCGTTGTCGAAGTGCTCGATGTCAAGTCGTTTCGTAGTTAACGTGTATTGTGCTCGGCTCGTTTTTTTCCCTGTCGTCGACGCATGCTTGGCGAGCCCTACTAACTGCAAATGAGGACCATAAAAATGTCTACACCTACCTTGAGCTCGTCAGCTTCGATGTAACCGCTGCCGTCGGTATCGTAGTCTCGCCAAATCTGTCTCGCGAAAGAAAAAAAACAACCCATCAGGAAATGAAATATCCGCCAGGAGCCCCCATATTCACCTCTCATAGCTACGTAGCCAACAAAATATTGAAACTCGAAGAATGTTTGGATTTTGACGAGATCGATATCGGGTTCGCTCTTTGGTAAATATTGTTCATCGAGACGGCCAGGACTGAACTCGTTCGAGTTCGGAGATCAGCCTGCGAACTGGAGTTTCCAACTGAATCGTAAAGTCCCTCAATTGAAGTCGGACGGGATGGGAAGAAATGGAGCCTCGCACAACCGAATGGATCTTGCGAAGTTGCTAACTTGAAAGTGCACTGGGGGGCATCAACCGACTTCTCCCTGGGTACGGAGCTAATGGAACCAGATCCAAACCATGTTGCGCAGCCAGAACCAACAGACGAAGCCGCAAACAAACCTTCATGAACTCGACAGAGCTATCCAAAGGATTGTCGAATCGGAAGAGGAGCAAAAATCCTTCTTCAAGGGGCAAAAGTTGAGCCAGCTCCCGAATCTCGATTTTGCCTGAAAGAGACGGCTCCATCAGTTAATCACAGAGTTCCGCCGCCTAATGAACTAGCAGTCGGACAACATATGAGCGAGACCACATTTCTGGCGGAAAAGTGCGGGGAGCACCGAGACATATCTCATCTCCCCTTCTCTCTGTATCTTCCCTCGATTTCGAATCCGCTGGTAGGGAACCTCTGATAACTTGAGAACACGCATGGAATGCAAACAAGGACCGGAGCGTTTGTGAGTATTGGGCCTGTTGACGGAGAGATCTTTTCCCGGACCTCGACGCCCGCACGCGAAGCTGCGGAAGTGGGGAAGCAGGAGAAAAAAAAGGTAGGATGCACTCTCTGGAACATGTTCCGCGAAGTGAGTTTGGAATTGTCTATGGGTGGAGCTGCGCTGGTAATTGTTCGTTCCGTCAGCAAAAACGAGCCCAAAACGAAATTCCGGCCCGATATGCAGGATGAGTATCCCACTCGGAGCCATACTCTGCCCTCTCGCTCGATGAGCTCCCGTGGGCGATTGCGCCGATGAAATCTTGAGAGAGCGAGGAGGAGGACAGAACTTTCAAAAAATCAAACGAGAATTGGCTCGAAGCTCAAATCTGAAGGAGTCGCTCGTCGCGGCACAATCAAAACGGCTAGGCTCTGTCACCCTTTCTGCACACGTATTTCCGCAATGGAAATCACCTCAATCTGCGGTTACCTATTCAGCAGTCAGGATCAGATCCTTGTGGCGAAAGCGGCGGTTGGCTCTCACATGATACTCACCGTCTTTGTTGTCGTCGTAGGCTTCCATGAAGCATTCTCGTAGCTCCTCCAACATTGACTCCGACACGACCTAGAGGAGGAAATTGGGCAGATAGTTCTCATTGATAAAAACGTATATTCACGCGGCGTACTTTCTCCGCACAACTGAGGTCGAAGCGCGCGTCTCGTAGCTGGCGGGAAGCCACGACCCTCTCAAGTATAAGGGGACGCATGCAAGCTGATACGCGATCCGGTTTCGGATGTGATCCCTGCTTGATGACCTCGTCTTCGTCTTATCAATGACCGCTGTGATTTCCGGAAGCTATTTCCGCGAAGATGGCTCGCGGTTCGCCGTGGCTCACGTGGTAAGTGGGTACGAGGCTCATATGGTTTCCAGCAAAGAACGCATTGTTTCGACCGGTGCGTTCGGTCGAGACATCGCAAGCGAAATTCGCGTGGTCGCAATCTTCTCATCTCAAGCTGACCTCTCCTGTACACTGCGTCTCACGATCTTTCTCTGCTTTGTGTTGTTCTAAAAATGTTTTCTTTCCGCGCAGATAACGCCCACTCCGCAACTCCCGCCCTTCGGTAGCTCTTACCAGGGAGCCGTGTGCTTTGTAATGAGTGTATTAGTGGCCAGGCGAATGTACCCTTCGACAAAACAGTCGTTGGAGTTGGCCCGAATTCCGTTCAGCCGGACCCTCTTGTTCAAGCTTTCGCTCCTTCATGAGCACCGTTTCGATATGAGGCAGATATTTCGGAAATCGAATCGCACACCAGGGACGGGTACCCTGTTCTCGTGCTCCCCATCTGAGCAGAAATTATAACTTGCATTACGTCATAACTTCTGCTTCGCACCGATCCAGCTCGCCCATGCACCCGCCCTCCTGAGCGCACGTTCCGTGCTCTTAATGGAACATCTTGATCTAGCTGTTCGGGAGCCATGGCGGCTCTCAGATTGACTTACCTCGGGCCCAACATCGGTGAGGCTTACACTGGAGACAAACTCACGGAGAAAGTCGTCCAGTTCCCTACCTTCGATGTAACCGTTACCTGCGAAGAATGAACCGGAACTGAGATTACATTTCTTCGCGTGAAGCTAGCTCAATCGAATCCCTGTTGCAGGAATGAGACGGTTACTGGACGGCCGATTTATTCGAATCTCCCGCAGTTCATTCGGGAAACGAGCTGCAATCTAAGCCGTCATTGCTCTCATCTTGACGTCTGGCTCGAAACCCGCTTTCGAGCGGGTGCTTCGAGCAATCCGGCGTTGGCGAAGTCGCACGCAACCGAAATATTATTGACTTTTCTGGTAGAATGAAGTCCACACCGTATGGCTCCTTGGCGTTACTCGATCTCGACTTTCCCACTTCGTGGAGTGTTCCTCCGAGTACCGCTGGACCCAGTCTGAACCAGTTATTCTAACAAAATTCGCCCCGAGCTTGTCGAGTCGCAAAATTTCTCCGAAGTGCAACTATCCAGAGCTGCGCAAATAACTACGAATGGTGGCGGTGGATGCAGAGATGAATTTGAGGGCGGAACGAAGAAAAACGGTGTTTATGATCATCTGCTCCCATATCTTTGCCGTGAAAGCAGCGGTGAGGAAAGGTCCCATTTGATGGTGCACCATTGTGTGTATTGTGGCAGCAGCAGCCGCGTGGGGGTAGTAGGTGGACGGTTTAAGCGGACTCGGTCGACGCTCGACTGGCTAAACTGGTCGTTTAGCCATCTGCGTGGGATTCAAGGCCGTTCTGGGCGTCCGTTCCCGCAAGCAATGGCCGCTGCGGTCGCAGCCGCTGCGGAAGCAACTCCAGCGGCGGTGCTTTAGACCAATAAAAGTCTTCTGAACAGCCTTGTCGTGAGGCAACCGGCCCTCGTTTCGCTTACACGTTAATTACAAGCTCTTGCACGCAGCCGGCGGCAAATCGATGCTTTCTCAAATAGGAATATCTTTGGATCGTATTCCAGGACTGGCTTCGGCTCGTCCGGTCCCCGTTTCCGTTCCTTTTAGCTCTTCGGATTTGTGGGGAACGCGGTTCTTCGAGAAAGCGCTCGGCGGCTGAGCCAGCTCATCATGCGCTACATAAAAAAACAGAGGCGACGATGAAGACCGGTCGGGTTCGCCATAAAATTCCCTAGCTCCAGATAGTCGGAGATCTGCTGCCACCTGCGACGACACACTTTGTGCTACCTCGAGGCATATGTCGTCGACGTGCATTTGAATACCCGTGAACCGAGGCAGGTGGACGGGCACTTCGTCAACTAAGTGGCGTCCGGCGGACGTGGCCGTAGTTCATTCTCACCGAGAATAGGGCTCACAGAAGGAGACGGAGAGGAGCAAAAGGGAATCAGAGGAGAAGAGTCAGAGGAGGCGTGCAGAACAATGGTGCCTGCCCGACGTACGTGGCGTTAACAAACCTTGAAAGGAGCAATGCGATTCCCAATCAGCTATCAAAACCAGCAAACCGAGACCAGACCATCCTTATCCGGCAACGATCCGGTGAATGGGATTAGGCGCGCGATGCTCAAGGCAATAAACGCTCGGAAACATGATCCAGATGGCTGCCGAGCCGGTTCACAACACCAGAGCTCACCGGAGCGTGCGCCTTTTGCTCTGACCGTCAGGACGAAGTGCGATCATGGGCTCTGATCCCGGATACGACGAGAGCTTGTAAAAAAGGATACTACACGACGTCGGAAGCACGGGGAATATCTCGTGTCGTGCTCCATACCCCGAACGTTGTCAAATAAGCCACGTCAAGGTAGCTGCGTGAGCTTGTTGTGGCTTCCAGGACTGACCGGAGCCCACATGAGACGGTACAAAAACACAGGTCCTTCCTATATCCTTGTTTGGGAAAGAGGGAGCGAGCACAAGGAGATAACAGGAGAAATTTCGCTCGGCCAGCCAACTGTGTTGCTTATTTTGGCTGCTCGGCCAGCATCGTGGCCACCGTACTCGCCGACATGTCGGTTGCTCGCCCGCGTCCGTTGGGACTCTCCGCCGGGTGTTTCGGATTTCGAGAGAGTCTTCATTTCTATCGCTGGCTCCACTGGGGGAGAGCTGATAGAGGAAAAAAAGTTTCCCTGCTGACATAGATCAGCCGTTGCTCGACGAGCAATGCGGGAGTGGGGGCGAACTAGTTGCCAGAGTTCCGTCCCCACAAGAACTTCGTCCTTTGTCTGGTCAACCACATTCTGATCAGAGCTCTTAGCACCGGCCTCAGCCTGAAGATAAAGCCGTTGAGAGGATTCGTGCGACCGAGCTCGTGTATCACTGCTGTTTCGATGTAGATCGGCTTATGTTCCAAGCAGATAGGGAACGAACGGACCGGGTAATCCTCTCCGCGAGTGAGTCTTAACTCCATAACTATAATTGTACAAGGAACTCCTCAAGGATCCTCTCCGACAACAGCCACGCTTCAGTTCCGGGATCTCGCCGGGGACAATTTTACTTCCGATCTCACTGGAAATGCCGTGACGTTCTCTAATAATTTAGATTCACTTTTTATTGAACGTGGCGACCCCCCCCCCCTCGAATTCTCCTTCGATCCTCCTCGGCAGTTCTCTTCCACGTCGAGTTCTTGGAAATATCCACTCAGGAACTGCTTAAGATAAAACTCACGTCTTTTTGGCAAGTCACTCAATTCGCTTCTCCGCTATCAAGTCTTAACGAGAGCTGTCATTTAATGAGCACCTGCAGGGTGGAATCAAGTGCGTCTAAATATAGAACAAGCACTCCACACTGCAGTGCCTTTGAGTGCGATCGACGCTTCGAAATATTGACCAGGAAGGGAAGTCAGTTTCGCTCCACTTTCGCCCAAGGTCATTGGAGACAGGCATTGTATTGATCTGTTTAGCCGCTGCTTCCGTCACTGCCTCTAAATTCAAACATTTAGTGACGCTCGTCTCGGGCACGAGGCGTACAGGTGTTTTCCTCTCCCTCTGGTGCGAGCTCAGTACTGTCTTCGTTCAGCTCTCGCTCGTTCGTTTTCTGCTGATGAACGTTCCCCACTACTGGTGTTCCCCTCATCTCGTTCTTCTGATGATGTGGTCGAAGTGTGCGTGTAGGCCTCACGCTGCCTCTACCATCATCGTGGCTGCCACTGGATGAGTCCTTCGGGAGTGTGGCCATGAGAAAAGTCCATTGTGACGTGGTGAATACAGAATCTTCTGACTCGAGGGACTGTTTCCCGGAACAGAGCAGCTTTCATCGCCGAAGGCAGCAACGGCGAGCCCTCTCAGATCCTCCGAGGAGCTGTAGCGCAGACAATTCTTCTTCCCACTTGATTCTTGAGACTGGAGTTTCTGCTGTCATTCCTGTGTCAGCCGGTTCATGAGGAACTTATTTCTGGTTCTAAAAATAAACACTAGCAGCAGACAACAATCAGGAAAAGAAGTTGACCACGGAAACTGAACCTACTTGGTCGGCTCGATGTTCTCTCGATAAGACCGACAGTTTTCCAGACGCTTGGTTCGAGCGAATATGGGGACGGCTGAGCGAGGACAAACGAGTCCGGCTGCCTACGTAGATTTCCAACTTACGTGATTTGGTGGAGTCGGAGCCTGTCTGTGAATATGGATGTAATTGCGTGCCAGCGCTCCGAACGAGGATAAACTCGGTCGTTTGTTTGACATGGAGCGTAATAAATGCCGTCGGAACACTCTATCGCCCTCATGCGGAACATACCGCGCCGTTTGAATGCCAGGCAACTGTCGTGTAAATCAAAAAACAGCAAGCTTCCGACCTTCAGCAATGTCGACGCTAGATATCGATGATAAACAGATATTGGGGAGAGCCGAAAAGGAGCCGAAAGGCGGCGACCCGTCCCGTCAGTATGCGTGAGAAAATAGGGCCTGAGGACAGCCGCACTTCAACTCAGTTTGCGTTTCGAGAAGGATCCTTGTCTAAACGGGGAACCTTGTACTCCCTGAGATCCGCTAATCCGTCTCACGGACGAGAGTGAATGAATGCTCCAGACAGTATATCTTATCGTGGTGTTTTTTCCCGTCAGCATACACAGCTTCAAATATCATGTGAGCGGGAACCGTCGCAGTGATTTCCAAAAAAATCGGACAAGGGATGAATTACCGAGCGACCACGTTGAGAGACCCAGGGAACAAGTTGTGAAAACCGTTCCCTGAGAGGTCGATGTAACATGTGTTCACCGCACGCGGGCGGGAGTGGTGCATTACGTCGGAGGCGCCTGCCGTAAGGCGACTTCTCGTGCAACAAACCTTCGTACTCGAAAACTGCAACCTGAATGGAGCTTTGAGGTAGCCTCCGAAAATAATCATGATCGGCAACACCCTCGGGGGTTTATCGACGTCCCCGACTCTCGTTCCCGCGGAATCGGAAGCTCCTGCCACACAAAACTCAATTCTGAGTTCGCTCCGCATGTGAGCCCTTGAAATATTTTGCATTATGAGCGCGCGCTTTCCGGAAAACATTCTAATCTTTCACCTTCGGTTTTGGCTTCTGAGAACTAAAAGTTACCGTCTAACGAGACTCGATTCGAGATCTTAACCCGTGGATCCGTTGGTTGGAAACTATTCCCTCAACATATCGAGCTGTCCAGCCCGCCAAAACGTTGATACGAGCCGCGGTATTGATCCAATGTTCCAACGAGGTGCCATCGCGTTGAGCAAACTTCGTCTGACTATCCTATCGTCGGGTTACTCGAGGCTCTATCTGTTTTCCGAATTGAATTTTTTTTCTCCCGTCTCTCCCTCTCCGCTGGACTTGAGGCTTCCCGGCAGCAACTGGTGTCTGCCGATTTCCGCAAGACAGATCGCGAGAGTTTTTTTCGTAGAAGATGGTGCCTGCGATGATCGATGCTCGGAGCTCTCGGAAGCTGCGCTTTGTTCGGCGCCAGCATCGAGTACACACTATGATGATTTGACTGCTCCAATATGTACATACAAGTCCGTGTGACGCGCGCAGCAAGCCTCCCACCTGCAGCTGCTGACCCGAGATGGATGTTTGCCGCTGGCCGCGGGCAAATGCTGCGGTAGCACTTCTCAGAAGGTTTCGGCAACTTCTTTCAGACCTCGCCTGAAGCTCGGCGCCGGCAGAAGCAACGACCTGTTCGCCACGCCCGCCAAACTAGCCGTGAAGCCCAACCACCTCACAAATTGTGCGGTTCCTAGTTCGCCAGAAGGGTAGGGAGGAGAGGGCATCGGTCAGTGCACGGGGTCGAGGACGAGATGGAGCGGCGGCCGCCGCCTGTCTGCTCCCTCTGAAACTCTCCGAAGGTTCCAAAATTTGCCTTTGACTCCGCTGGAAGTAAAAACGATCCAATTCCATAGGAGAGCTCTGGGAACTACAATTTCTCTTGCGTCTCCACATGCGGGGAACCCGACGTCGCGACATGTCTGTGCGGCTCTGATCGATGCAGTGGTTTGTTTTGGCCGGAGAGTTTGGCTCCGCACGTATGCTCGATGCTCCGTTCCCAACAGCGCCTCGAGTGGAACGTTATGGATCAGAAATGAGCGAAGCCCAACAGTTACTCTGTCGTGTCATCGGAGCTCCTTTGAAGGGCCTCTGTAGCTTTCTGCCCAATCCGGACGTGTCGTCTGTGTCGCGGAGCCAACATGAGGTCTGGGCGACGTAAGGGCCTCGATCGAAACGAGAGATTGTCCATTGTGAGAACCCTCCACAAGCTCATCGCGGGTGCCCGCCGTGTTTGGCTAGTAGAACTCATCCACGTCAGAGTTCTCCATGTACAAACCGACCAGTGTCGCATGAAACGACCGAGGCCTGGCCAGTAGAAACCCTCTGCGTCGTGCCATCGTACATCTGATGGTCTCCACGGAACTGTTCTCAGATGCTGCGCTCCCGGCCCGATCAATGCAGCGGTAAACATATCGGCGAGGGCGAGCTGATTGGATCACTCGAATGCGTCACGAGTCAATGGTCGGGGCAAAGTCTTCAAGCTGTATCGAATTTGGCCCCGAGCAGAATCGGGCTCGCCGACAATGAAGGTGGACCCTGGACGGTGCCATTCATCGTTCCTCTCCCCACCCCTTGACCAGCAGGTCCCTACTTGATCGCGCTACCCTGTCGTGCGTTCGTACCACTGAAGCATAGTTCCGCATCGTTGACGTACCAATCCCGAGGACGGAAAGCTGCCCGATGAGCTGAGCCGTGGCTGGTTATCCTCAGAGGAATATCGCGGGAGCTTTTTCGAGATAAACTGTCCTTCAAGCCTCTGGTATAGTAGTCTCGAATCCAGCAGCGCAGCCGTTCGTCGATTCGGGTTCTATCCGTTCGCTCCGTATGGCCCCGTGTCTTCTTTCAAAAATCCCCTCAAGCGGCTGTCCGGAAGGATCTGGGCCTTCGTTCCTCGATTGGAGGCCTTGAGCCTCCGACAAGCTCCAACCCTCCCGAGCCCACCTCCGAGCGAATTTTCGAGTAGACCACGAACAATCGAGGCTCGGGGCCAGGGGGGTTTCTTTCTCCGCTCGCCAGCTTGATTGGTTAATCTGACCATTGGACTCTTACGCGTCTCGGCGGTCGTGCTTCGGTCAGCAGGAGATAACGCGTAAGAGGTGAGCGAAGAGGGAGCTGCAACAACCAAAGCTGATCATTTCACGTCCGGACCGTCACAAGCTTGCGCGATATTGCAAACTCGTTCCGGGACTCCTGACGACGGAGCCGGGGCTTTCTCGCTCTCTTTCGACAGGGAACGCAGGGGAGTCTCCTGTCTCCGTGACGAAAGATGCTCGCTGACGCGGGATCTCCCCTTCGCGGATAGCCCGGATTGTTCAAGCATCAGTAGGTGCTTTTGCGCATATATTTGTTTTTTTTTTCCGCTAGCATTCGGTCCTTCGTTTTCCAATAGAGAGCCCGGTGTCTCGTGTGTCGCCGATGTTTCCTCATTCCGCTGCAGCATCGTCGTTGTCTTCGCAGTTCCCTTGACGGAAGGTTATTCCTACGTCGCAACGGCATGGGATGTCCTCTCCGATTCCTCAATCCCAGGTCTTTGTTATTCCCCAGCGAAGTAGACTTCCCGCGCGGCTCCAGGCCAGTGGGTTGCTCGCTCTGCCGCAGGAGATTCTCTACTGAAGTTGGTTCTTCAATCTGTGAGATTGGGGAATTCTCCACGTTCTCTAATCCATCTAATCTCGTCGAGAAACCTCTCCTGAAACGATTCCGCGTTCTCGTTCTCGGCGAGGACTCCGACGCGGAGACTTCCTTGAGCGGGTGGGCGGAGTTCCCAAATCTGAAACACTGCCCGTTCACGTCGAGAACAACGAGCCACCCGCCCATTGCCAGTAGCTGCTGCAACGAAAACATCGCAGCCCGCTGATCGGCGATCGATACCGTTGAGCGATGTCGCACATTGTCTCTTTCAACGAATGAATGTGACAGAATCAAGAGCTCTCACACGCAGCGGGAGAGATCGGGCTCTTACGACTTTTTTATGAACGGCGCCGCGGCGGAAATCAGTATCGACAAGGCCGTAAAAGCCTCGTTGATTGCGGCGAAAAATTCTCAACGCACTCGGGAGGATCGAGAATCGACCTATTCGTCATTCAACACACGAGGTCTTGTCGCGAGTGAGCTGCAACGCGAGCGCTCCAAACGAGAAGGGTCCCCGACTCAAACCGAGGGTCGTTCGGAGCAGAGGACACGGCCGATTCCTCTAATTCGAGGGATTGCATGCTCGCGTGCGCGCGACAAGCTTCTCAGCTTGTTCTCAAACACGGAGTCCCCTCAAGTTGTCCGGTCGCGACGCAGAGCCAACGACGTCGGGCAAACTTGAAACGCAGGAGTCGTCACGAGCTCGATGGATACGTTCGCAGGACATCGCGAAAACTCACTCTCCCCTGGGAGTTCAAGTCTGCCCGTGCATGAATTCGCGGCTTCCGGCTGAGAGAAAATCCCTGTTCTTCTCGCTCGGACTCCCTGCGTGCCCGGGAGGGACATCGCGCCGTCAAGCTCTGTTTCGAATGGGTTTTAAGAGACCGTTATCTCCGCCGCACCGAGAACCTGTCTTGTTCTCCAAGGCTGGAAATTCGGGGAGCGTTTCGCCGTCCCTGGCACTACAGGGAAGAAGATTGAGTTGGCCTTCGTGTGCTGTATTCCGGCGGGTGACCGGAGGAACAACCGACCGCAGAGAGCCGCAAACATTCGAACGCAGGCGACAAGGGTTTAGAGATTCAGCAAAAACCCTTTTTTTTCCTCTGAAGAATGGCTAGTTTCTCAGGTCTGCCGAGAGTCTCCGGAGGACGGGACGAAGCAAGCAAACGGGGCGAGTCCTGAGCTGCATCTCTGGCGTAGGCGGAGAAGTTGGCGTTCAATGGAGGCAGTCGTAACAACACAATTGACCGAGTCATCAATCACGCAACGCGTTGTTGTGCTGCTGGAAATAGCCTTCTCGAGTGAAAAAGTGGCCAAGTGCATTCCACAGTGAAAGATCCACTTAGGGGAGTAGGCCAACTTTCCAGTGAACGTCTCCCGCCGCAGCGGTCTCAGGGAATTCCTGAATCGTTGATGAGGCTTCCCTCTAACAGCCCGCGAGATCTATGAGGGAATATTATTCAGAGAGCTTCGGAACTTCTCGGCGTGGCCCTGGACGACAGGCAATTTAATTATGGCCAACTCCGCTGAATGAACCCTTGGAGGTGCCCAGTCCGCTCTGAAATCGATTTCGTTCGGAACAACTCCGAACTCCACTCGATATCATTCGGGATTAGTGAGCTCTCCCGAATTAAGCCCGGGAGTTTCATCCAAAGTGAGCCGGCTCGCCGTGATTGCTGATGTGAACAAAGGATCAGCAGTCGGGTCGCAATGTATGTACCTGATGGAGTCCGTGGTCCGGTGGCTCGAGCACCTCGCGTGATTCTTGTCCCTCCGCCCTCTCGGGTGTATATCGAAGCTGATTGCTCGCAGCACGCTTCTCGTCCCGGGCGACTCGAACTTGACGTTCCGGTCGCAAGTGATCGTCACACCTGTTGTGACACCAGGAATATATTTCGCTGGTCGGAGCTGGAAGGGTATGCGCCTCCTGATGCAGCATCTTCCCAAGAACCCGGTTCCGGGAGGCAAGCCCCTCTCCCCAGGAGGCAAAATGCGACTGGAGCAGTTCCTCGTATCATCTCGGAATCCGTGTGAACCGAGTTCCTTACACTCCTTGACGATTATTCTCGTGATCCGTCCGCCGCTGTCCGAGAGATTTGAGGGCGTGCGTTTCAGAGAGAACTCGCGCACCGCTCGAGAACCAGGTACAGCCTTGCGAGTCGACGTTTCGTGTAAGAATCGAATAGGATGTCGGCGTTCCGTGTTTTGTTTACTCCTTCGGCTTGGGTGCTTTCGCTAACGCTGCATTACATTCGGAATACGGCGCGTAGCGATCGACGGCACAGAGTCCTCACAAAAACCGATTCAAGATCCCAAGAAGCTCGGAGAGCTATCCGAGGATCGTACTGCTTCGGCGATCCTACGAGAGTTTTAGGTGTGCCTGAACTCGCGTTCTTAATCCTCGAGCGGTTCCCCCCTCCCCCGCGGCGCCTGTCATGGAATAGAATCAGATAAAAGCAGTCTTGGCTCGAACTCTGCGCAAATATGACGAGATAACATATCGAGAAGCATGTTGGATCATCCTCGATCCAAACCAAGACGACAAACCGAAAAAGCCAACATCTAGAAGCTCGAAAACCCCTAACATCGGAACGGACTTCGAGCTTTAGGCGGAGTCGCTTCCCCCGAGACAAGGAGGATCCTGGCCGCGAACGGAGCGGGCAACGCTCGGAAAGATAGGAATTACAAGTTCGATCGACGGCAATATTCAGGGCGCGGAATTCGAAAAAGTATGCGACGCTCAAACACAGCTCCCGAAGCTCAGAAAGCTGGAAAAACTTGTTCCTCCGTTTTTTAGGTTGTGCAGGTGTTGCCCGCGGCAACTCCGCGTCGTCGTCGGCGGCTTGCTCGAGCTCTCTCGTACACTCGCACTCACAAACGAACAATATCACTCGCGTATAAGGAGACGTGAATGCCGCGGAAAAACCATCACCCTGCACAGTCACACGCGCTAGCACAAACAATGCAACGAACGAACCCGAAAGTCTTGCCGTGAGCTCCTTTCAGCTGTGACTGCGCAAATATCATATTTCAAGCGGTTAACGCCAACAAGGCGACGCATCCAATATGGTAGCTGGCGAGTTAACGTCCCGCATAGCAGAGAGAGAACAATTAAGGGAAAGTTTGCTCTCGCGGCAGTCATTGTACGGTAGCTTATTAATGAGGCTGTAGTAAGTCTTGTCGTCTCCAACAATGAGGAACGCATATTCATTCAGAGTGAGAACTGTCGGGAATGTCATTCCGTTGCCGTCTTCCCGATTTATCTCAGGAGGTGGCCAACCGGCCGGGAAACTCGTGTCCGCGGTTGCCTTCATTCGATCGTTTCCAGCTTACCGCAATCTATTCCGACAGATGGTCCGCCAGGCAGTCGGCCGCCTCAACGCAGGGAAATTACATAGCTAGTTACCTAGAATCTCCACGAAAACAGCGAATGTTAATATCGTATGCATCAGGCATATCGTATGTATGCAGTTCGTTGAGCGAGCCGTCTGTCCAGCTCCCAAATGCCGAGCAGCGAAATTGGTGCAGTGGGAGAGACGGATTCCCGACTTCCGCTGTTTGCCGTCGCTGCCAGGTCAGCAACAGGCTAAAAACATGGTAAAAATTGATTGTCGTCGACAAGCTCTGACAGCGTGCCGGTGGCACATACCTCTTTCGGGATAACGGAGATTGGAAAAAGAAGACTGCTCGCAATTTTGATCAGCGCTGCCGTCTACAACCTGGCCCGAGCTGACGAAGGGATAATGAATCCGCTCCGTTCAGACAGCTCGACGTCGCGACGTCCACGTAGCAAACAACGACGAGAAACTTTCCGCTCAATTCAGAAGGCTATCAAAATTCGGCCCCACCGGCAACGACGGAACGTAGACGCAACCGCCTTGCTCGCGCATCCTGAATCTCTGTGGTTTCGAGAGCCGAAGAGACTGCTTCCTCTTCTGCCCCCGTAGACGAGCCGAGGAGGATGCCGTCATGGTCAGGAGTTCGCTCAACAAGGCCGTCGAGGAGTCGTCTCACGTAGGAAGGGCGTTCCTTGCGCCGATTGCGAACCAAGTAACCATGGAGCCGAAATGTGTAAAGGACGCCGAACAGACGTCAACGAAGCGTACGCTGATTCAGGATACGAGACTATGTTGCTCGAGTCGCGAACCCGGTGTCGTTCACGGTGCTAGCTTCCGGAAGGCGATCCATGTAGCGATCCTTGAAGCCGTGGGTTCTTCCGGCCGTGGTCATCGATTGTTCCATGCCCACGCTCGTATGTGCGAATGCAGTAACTTCTGGATTTTCCAAATGAATACTCCTCGATTGAGTCATTCTCGTCAATAATTTTCTGCCTCATGAACTCCTGAGGGGATCTTCGACCTGAATCCGGCAACATTGCAAACTTTCAGTTTCCCGGAAATGCGACTCCGTTTCGATGTTAGAGGCGCTCGACTCGAAAGAAGTGCCCTGGCGAATGAAGTCATCAAGAACTATCCCGAAAGATATTCCTCGCTCGGATCGCTCCGTGAGGAGCGGGTGAGGTAACGCCCGATCGTTGCGCGAAGGGCGAACCATCTCATTACGAGCCGGCGGAGCTACTCGATGATTGACGGATCATCTATTCACATGAATCGACCGACGATTCCATAACGATGCCGATCGCTGCATCATCGCTGGTCTTCCATTGAGCCAGATGTCAGCTCTCAGACTCATCTTTTGATGGCGCGAACCGGTGGTGTCGGAACAGGTGATCAAAGGTTGCTCTGCGTTTCTCGAGGGAACCTGAAGGCATTCATCCAGGTTTTTTCCTCTCGATGCTCGTTATCGGAGCCGATGGGCGACTCTTCGCGAACCAGCAACGACCACAATGATAACGAAACGCATCAATTACCTCCGACGACTACCAGCCGCTCGTTTTGTTTGAACCTGACGTAGCGTTCGACGCGGGAAAGAGCCACCTCAGCGGGAACGAAACCGACCTGGAAACGAAACGAGCTCTTCTCGGTCCAGAATTGATGCAACAATCGGACACGGGACACGGAGGAAGCTTTTCATAACGATCGACTCTCCTGTCGCAACGTAGGGAACACGGATCGGGCTGCCGATGGTAGATACCAGGGGCAGGTTATCGGATAAAGAGGGAACGATTCCCCTTGGTGATTCTTGATATCTTCGCGTGAAATGGACGACCACCATCATGCCCGATGGAGTTTCTCCGTCCGAATCGGAACGGTTTCCCGAAGATGCACAAATTCTCGATCTAGAGCAGGGGTTCTCAACCGTATCTCCCCGACTCCAGTCGTACCGTCTGACCCCCGGACGCCCCTCCCCCTGACCCTATTGCCGGGCTCCAGATCGCCTTGAGTCTCCTTTGAGAATCACTGATCCTCACACGCAACGCCAGCGCTCTGCCTGCTCGATCTTCTATTCCCTCTCAAAACCTTTCCACTGAGTTGAGCGCAAGGAGCGTATGGAGTTCAGGACTTGAGCTCGGGAAACGGCTTCACGATGCCGACGGAACAAGCTCGGTCTCGATCCGAGGACATGACAATGTCTACGATGGGCCACGGACCCCGAGTCGATCACAGCTGGCCTGAACGACACAAGGGTTGCACTCCATTTTTCTTTTTTTTTTTTTGAAGCTTTTCCTAGGCTAGCTCTCCTCTGGCTGACTTTCCACCCTCCGTTCCTGCTCTCTTCCCTCGATCCGTGAAGACGAAGAAGCTCTCCAGGGATGCCTCGAGCAGAAAACGAGAAATCGAGTCTGGGATCAAGGTCACCAGGCGTCCACGTTCACTCTTCTCTGTAAAAGTACGTGAGGTCCGTCTGAAAGCTCAGGGAATAAGTGCTCGCCCGTCGGACGGAAAAAATCGTGAGATATCTTTCCGACGGAGGCTCCAGAAAGAAGATTCGTTTGATCGTCCAGGATAACTGAATCCGCGAGTGAATCTCTCATTCCTCAGGACTCCGAAGGATTTGAACATCGAATGCGATTCTATTCTGGTCGTTCGGTACCGTTGACGTTGTACTGCCGACTCCTTCCGAAGGTAACTGTATCGATTCTCGACCACAGTCAGATCCCAGGCGCTGAGAGCTGAGCAAACAGGGGACAAATACAGCCGAGATCTCAGAGCTCATTTTATTCGGAGGGGTTGGGCAACGGAGGCGGATTTCCGAGCGCACGTGTTCGGCCTTCACACGTCATGTCCTGTTGTCCAGCTGGGGGAGAGCGGCAACGAAACGGGGTGACTCCGTGTTGGGAGACGGTTAACAACCCTCGTTGGCATCCATCGTTTCGAGAGCTAATCCGGCCTGGTGCGCCTGTTTCCAGGGATTCTGTTACGTGGTAGGCCCGAGCCATAAAACCACTAAGGTTACAAAGTATCGGATGGTTTAAACTGTTCAGCAGCCGTGCAAGAAAACCTTCGTTCGTTGCTGCCGGATCGGCCCCATCTCCTAGAATTATCTCGGGCGTTAATTTGCCGAATAGTCTCAATGATGGTGCTCGGCTTAATTTTTTCCTGCATTGGACTGGAGACGGGCCCGTGCGTGAGGATGGCGACCCGCTCGCCTGGCTCCCACGTGGACGGCATCCTGCATCTTCAACGCGTTGAGCATCTAGCAGTCGATGGAGACTTTTAAATTCGCACCAGCGGCGGACTTTATTGCATTAATGATGCAAACCAACTTCATCGTGCGGGTGAAGAGGGCCCGGAAGGCCGGCCGGCGTTCTCAGCATTCAAATCACTCCTTAGTACGAGCGACGGCGCGTGAGGAAGGAGACCGGCTCTGTCGACCGCGGGCTCTCCGGACCCGAAACGTCCGCGTGGAGGATTCTCTCGCAAGGTTGATCCCGGCTCTGCGCGTGCGGGGTCGTCGTTTTACGCTTTAGCGATCTAGCATCTAATGCCGCAACCCTGGAAACTTAGGGCTGCTGGATGGAACCCGAAGGTACCGGCTCTCGTACCATTGTTCCCTACCTCGAGCTTTCATTCCGGGCTCGGGGTCCTTCAAAAGCGTTCCCAGGCCCTCGCATCGGAAAAGTTTTTGAGACTTGCCCAGGAGTCACCGGCGATCATCTCATCGTCGAAAATCCCAAGAACTTTCGCGGCCATAGAAGTCGTTTCCTCCGATCAGTTCTCTTCTCCACTGTCTTCTGCCGGCGGGCTCGGGCGCTGGAACCCGGTTCCGATACTCCTGAACAACGGCCTCGAGTCCGGGGTTTCGAGCCCCTTCGTCACACGGGATTTCGAACTCGTGAGCGAGCGATGCTCACCTCGCTCGGAAGGAGCCTTTCAGCGTCGGGCTCAAGGTTCCGTCATCGTCGGTCGCAGTAACTGAAGCGTCAGTTTCCTCGAGAATCTCTTCCATTGTTTTCATTTCCTCGAGAACGATCAATGGAGCTCGCGAGCGATAACCGCTGCTGACAGAGGAGCTCGGTGCTCAGGCTCCGTTCCCACGTCGCGTCGAGGAGCGAGATCGTTTCGGGGCATCAGACGTGGCCTCTTCAGATAGTCTCTGTCTGTCTCTCTCTCTCTCTCTCTCTCGCTTTGTTGACATTCCCTCCCACAGGGAAAAACTCTCCCCTCCCCCGCTGAATTACTGCGGGAGAACAAAAGGTGCTTTTCAACTCACCGTCGTGATCGTAGTGAGACCAAACCTCCATGAATTGCGAGGCCGTGAGGTTTTTGAGCTCTCGGGTCTTCTTGTCCCGGAACTGTCGCATGAAGTTGGTCGTCGTGGCGGCCGCATTTTGCGCCCTCGCGTTGCCTTCCGGACTCTCAGACATCGCTGCTCTCACTTGTTGGCACTTGTTCGGAGCTGAATGGCAGAGAGGAGCCCAGCTGCAACCTGTTGTCCGTCGAGGGACCTTGTGGTGGTTTCGCCGAGCGAAGCGTCTGGGCGGACGAAGAAAAAATGAGAGAAACACTTAGAAATCAATGTGTGTCGGAGTTTTGCGTCAGCTAGCTGCCCTACGACATGAATCCGTCGGATTCCCGAGGAGTCAACGTTGTCGACTACATCGGAGAAGAACACCGTCGCACTTTCCCGGAGAATCCCGCGTTCGGAAATTCAGCAGCGACTCCAATCGTCCTCTGGAGTCCCTATGGATCACTGTGTCCGGGAAGAGGCAGCGGCGGCCCACTTTGGGTTTGATGGACAACGTTTCGAAGCTCAGCCGGAGTCCGCATGGAAAAACACGCTCGACGGAACAAAGAGAATATAAAAATGATTTACGCCGAGTGAAAACCGCGACGAGGGCCACCGGCTCCACTTCACTGGGTCACCTGATCGGAGCGCGTGCAAAACAGCTGATCGCGAATGGGGCCCGAGCAGTGAATGCATCGGATGATCGGCGTGGGCCTGCGAGCGGCTCTGCTTCCGGATCGGCTCTAGCCTTTGTTCGTAGCTAAGCGGGTTCGCACCTGTTGCTCGAAGTTGCCAAACTTCCCGATCGAGTCGGTCTAGCACTACAGCACTGTTTTGAGGAGCCGTGACGTTGCGCGGGCTCGTGTCGCGAGCAGGGCTTCCCACTCGTGAAGTTCGGGCTACAGAGCTGGCTGGAGCTGTGACGCGAGCACGCGGATGTCGAAGACCTTCTGAGTGGGGGATTCCAGGAGAACACCGCAACTGGAGAGGGGCCCTCGCGAGCAATCCGCCAGACGGCGCTCCTAGGATCCCGTTCTCTGCAATACTGCGGGAGAAGGTATCTGGCCGGCCGGCCTGTCTGCCTGCCTGCCTGAGCCTGGCTCGGTTGTTCTCTATGGCCTGCAGGCCATCCCGGGCCTGTGGAGAAGCCATAGCGCGCTATATAGTTCAGGTGGGAGCGTCGAGCCTCCGACGAAGCCGTACGCACCCGCGGACGAGGCTACGGAATGGAGTCCGGCAGCGGGACGAGTCCCGTGAGAGCGGGTCTGTCATAGACAAAGGCATCATTATAATCATGATGTCGACAGCACACGCACGCACGTTACCCTTGAAGATGACCAAGACATCTCCTATTCCCCTCATCGTGGCCGAGCGACGAGGCCAACTTCCTCAGCCGCTGCAGGAGCTCCGTTCCACTGCCAGGGTTGCGAAACGAAACTGCAGACGATTGTTCTCCCTTGATTGTGACTCGAGATCCGTCTGCGTGACTTCGTCTTCTTCCCGACCGAGGCGCAGGCAGAGGTTGACTGTCGAAGCGGCACCGAACGCTCCGGGGCCTACTCCGAGCGGCGAGGCGGAAAGTTCATCAGGTTGTCAGAATCACATCTCACCGGAGTCGAGAAAAAGCGCACAGAGTCGGACAGGGATGTTTGACGAGCCTCGGCTTTGTTTTCGCCCGCAGTTCCCGGAATCCGCGTCGTCCTACCGGGAAATTCAAGAGGGCGAACTCCAAGGGTCTATTCGGAACCTAGAGCGGGAGGAAGAGATGCTCCTCCCGCAGAGAGACCGAGGGAACAATGTTTTTCAGCCGCGATGTGCGAATCTCGCGTCTAATATAGTCTTGGAGAGCTAGTCCACTCGCTTGAGCGAACTATTGACGCAGAACCGAATCAATTACGGGAGCTGTCGAGAGCTGTTAACTGAACACGTCATTCTACAACGACTGGCCAGGAGCGAGACATTATCGGGAGCTGCTGCTTCGCTCGACGTTTTCAAAATAATGAGCTCTGGATCGTCCCGGCGCGGGACCGGCTGTTCGTGTGTGGAGCCGGAACCAGTGAAGCTCGGAACGTTTTCCTCTCTGACATCGCCTACGTTTTCACGTTATTGAAAACGTGCCTCCAGTTCCACTCACACTCTGGGCGGACGCGAGGTCGACCGCCGGCTCGCTTTTCATCTAAACATGGAACTCCTTCAGAAAAGCGCTCCTTGGACGCGTCTTTGCCGCACGGGCTGGGAGACCGGTGCCGGTCCCAAGTGAGGCCCTTGACAATGAATCTAATGAGGAATTCAGCTCCAGTCTGCGGTTTCGTGTTAATCTCTTCTCCTCCGACCGCAGGAACCGATAACCGTTGTCGGAGGGAGGAGGATTGGCGACCTGGGAAGCCGGCGGAATTCGAACCTGCTCCGAGAACGGCTCACCCACCGTACTCAAAAGAGTACGAGCCAACAATTCCGGCGAGATTTTGATGTGCACACAAAGGAGTCACGCGGAGATCCAACAGTCTGAGAGGTTTTCCCCGAGACTAGTTGGCAGTTACATCTCTCCCCGCGAGCAGATAAGGATCGGAGAGCCATCGCAGAGATGACGAACGGGACAACAAACGCCCGGGGAGGACGGCCTTGAAACGGCCACTTGCTCCATTATTCACACTCGAGCGCTACCTGAGGGCTTTTTTGGAACACGGTGAGGTTCCGCGGCAGAATGGAAGGCGTGTCTGAAATCGAGGAAAAATTGAGCTTGGAAGCGGTGATGAAATTTCCTAATCGACGAAGGTGATGAAATTGCCCAATTGAAATCGAGAGTGCAAAAGTGCCCCCTCAGAAATGCATCACAGAATTTCGCGTTTATGCCAAGGGGAAACAACCCCAGAAGAAGAAAATACCAAAAAGGAGGGAATATCACGGGATCACTCGTTCCTGCCCGAAAGTAGGGAAGAGGCCCTTCGGTTACTTTCGAGTTCGAATCTTCAGTGCTGTTATAGGGCTTGGAATGCGTTGAGTTCAAAGTTCGGCGAGACGGCATTGAATCGCTGAGAGCACCTCTTTGCCAAAAGTTCAACAGACATGAACGTTCCCACACGCTGGAAAATGCCGTCGTTCCCTCGCCAACGAAATATGCTCAATGCGTGGGAGTCCGGCTCGCTTGTGTCCGAGAGCTTCGCATAATATTTGAAACGTTTCAGCCGATTTCTATCTCAGGGGCTGCGAGAACATTACTCCAATACCCTGCAGTGACTCGAAAGATGTTCAACTGAGTTCCCTCCTAGCGATGGAGGTCTTCTTGATCCGCTGGTGCACCTCACTTCGGCCGTCATGATTGGCGTTCCGAAATTTTGTCCAATATTTGTCTGTGACCTGTCTGTGATTTTAGGGAGGCACGGAGTTCGACGACAGAGGGACAGTTGCACGTAATGAGGAATCAAGTGGGAGATCGGAATGCGTTTGAGAGTTCCCCCTCACGAGCGTGATGGGCAGATTGGTATGTATCTCCTTTGCTCAAACAAAGAAAAACGATTCCCCGATAACGATCTTTGAGGTTGAAGTTGAGACACTCAAAACAGTCGACCTCGCCTTTGATTCATTATGCAGGCTTCTCCCAAAACGATTGGAGCTGCTCTCTGAGCAGATTCCGTGAGGCTGTGAGCGTTTTCTTTCTGGAGGTCCGCGGATATTGCATTTCTTATACAAGTGATCAAGAGAATGAAGAACCCATCTTTGCAATCTCTCCCTCTCTCTCTCTCGGCCCTAAGAGCTCTCTCGGTCCAGACCTGGCCTCAAGCGCTGGAAGAGCTGAAGCTATCGAGCGAAAATTGCGGTTGGGATTTTTCTTCAATAATGGGAGGCTTCCAATATGCCCTGCGAACCCCGACAGCCGACCTGAGACACCACAACCTAACGCGCAAAATAACACC
The DNA here is from genome assembly GCA_037576195.1 of Phytoseiulus persimilis. Classification (NCBI taxonomy): domain Eukaryota; kingdom Metazoa; phylum Arthropoda; class Arachnida; order Mesostigmata; family Phytoseiidae; genus Phytoseiulus; species Phytoseiulus persimilis. The sequence continues at coordinate 6,162,294 of CM075101.1, read as the reverse complement.
GAGCGAGTGAGGCAGCCAGTCCGCTCTTAAGCATGTACGTTTCCGAATAAGCTTGTTGGCTTCCGCGAAGATAAACTGAAGCGGTGTATTCTACGAGATGCTGACTCTGCACAACGTTCCCGCATCTGCATTTTCCAGATAACTCGAACTCTGACACCAAAGAGCAAGCAGCCCTCCAGGCTCAAAGTTGCCCGCATCTTCCTGCAAGTCCCAGACATCGCATACTGTTGGGTTCGTGATCCCGAGGAAGAGCAATCAGGGTCGAGGTCTCATTTTTTCCGTCAACTGCGGAAAACCAGCGATGCGCTACCCCTAAGTTGGGGGATAGTACGACGTTCCAGACTGGCGCCCTTAGACCGCTCGCCAGAACGGGTACTCCTATGCCGCCGACGCATGAGAATAATATTGCGCTTCCACTCATGCGGTGAGGAAATATCAGATAGTTTGTTCTCGACAAGGGTCCGGAAGAGCATTCGCATAGTTCAGCCGCGTTTTGGTCAGGAAGGATTCACGACACTCGACCAGCGAGCGGCTGCCTCCTGAATCCTCCATTGCATGGGACCAATTCACTCAGTTGGGACCTCCAGCTTATCCCTAGGTTGTCAGGAACGGGGAAATGGGCCTCCGACAGCTTCAAGTTCATGAGAAAACTCCATGGCTCGCATGTATGTAGTGGCTCAGTAACGCGATTCTCATGTAGCCTAGATTATCGGGCTATTGATAAGCTGTCAAGCGACGAGAACGTTTACCGACCAGGTCTCGATATCCGCCTGCTCAGATGCCCGAATTTCGACCTCTCGAAACTCTGAACCCAGTTCACAGCGAAATGTCCTCGAAATACAAGGGAGAGAGAGAGAGTGGTTCGAGTGTGGCAGTATGGTTCCCGGACGTTTTCTGTGGACAGCACCTACGATCGACGGCATGATCGGGAAGGGGCTTCTACTTTGTTGGAAGCTGAGGATGATCGATTAGGTTCCCGCTCCGTGTGCTGGTCACTCGATTCAAAGCTGCAGGAAAAAAACTGCAACGCTCTCAGTTGTCGTCAACATCGTTCAAATTTCAACTGACATCGAGCGGTTGTCGACTACTTTCTCTCCCGTGGCATGGACATTCTCTCCGAGAATCGAAAAAGAATGGCGTCGGGTAGTGTAGCTCGCCATCTTCCGAACGAGAGGAATCCGAATCTGGCCACTGCGCAGAGAGTATCCAGGGAGCGAGAGTCAGATCTTTCAAAAGGAGTCCGAACGTGAGCGGGAGAAGAGCTTCGGTCCCGTGACACATCGAGCCCTGCCGCCGCGCCCGGTTTCCTCATGGTCTGGTCCCGCTCCTCACTACGCCGTGACCCCTCTCCCTTATTCCTGTCCCGCTGCGGCTGTTTTCTCCCCTTCTCTGGGCTTGTCTCTTGCAAAACGAGGAACTTGTTCTCCTGACAGAGAAAGCAAGAGGATTGTTGCCTCGGTCCACGAGGGGTTTCTCAATCGATGTCTAACGTAGTTTCCGTGCCTGTCCGGAAAGAGATGGGCCAATTACTCTAACGAGCAATGTTTTTTCTCCTCTGCAAAATAGAGCTCCATCGTCAGGCGCTTCCGACTCTCGGTTTCCACATGGGAGGAACTTATAGAGCACTTTTCCGGCAATGGGGCGCGCGGGCCAAAATCTTGAAGCGCGAAGAATCGATCGCTGGGAGCTGGAAGGCACTCGAGAGGTGCTCTCCCATCGGTAGCGGATTAGAAAACGAGGCGGCAGCAGGGAAGGGAGGAATCCACAATCGTGCGGCTACTTGACGATATCGCGGTGGAGAATGCCATCAGCAAAACACCTGATCGAACGCTGCGGAGCCGCAGAGGGAAGAACTCAAGCGGCATCTCTGGCATGCAGCTCGAGAGCTTGCGGAAAAATGATTCTTCGCGCACCGAGAGAGAAGTCCTCCTCGTCGCGAACGAATCGAAGCTCGACTCTCACGAGATTTCTCCCGTTCCGGGTCTCGGCCCGTCGATCGGAACGCTTCCCGACCCAGATAGACCGATGGTGAGTCGAGAGGAAGCGTTCGAATTTCGGGCAAGACGGAACGAAATCGGACCCACGGGTGCCTCCGTCCCGTGTTCGGGAACGCGTCCACCATCAGGAAGCTGGCTCCGCTAATGAGCGCCATCACCTGAATTCGAAAAGGGCTCAGCTGTTGTTGATCGATCCTTCGTAGGAGTTGAGATAACCGAGGACGAGCGAGTCAGCGAGCGGGAACATTCATCAATACCCGGGATTCGTCAAATGTACGAACTCCCGACCAATCGGGACGAGGATCTCAGGCGGGATACGTGGATCAGTTTTTTTTTTGACACGATCCACGCTACTCTTGTCAGGGACCCCGTCCAATTTAGGAGGGCTCCCGGAACATCGGGCTGACCATTCCCGGTCGACAACGCCTCGAACGGCTCCGGACGTACCCGGGAAATATTTCTGTTCTCAACGGGAAATCTCGCTCGTGGTCCTCCTGGCTTGCTCCGCCGTGTCGGCGTCTGCTCCTCCCGGTGCCAGAGTGACGAACTGATGGTCACGAAGGACTTGGTCGAAAGAGACTCTCGTTCTTTTCGGATATTTCCCAACTGAACGGTTCCCATCGAGTTTCCAACAGGAAAGGACTGCGGAGGTTCATAAATTACGTCATCTAGCGGAACGTGTCGGAAACATGAACGGACCCAGACGTCGATTGAGCACCCAGCACTGGGGGTTGATATATGGTCATGAATCGTTTGGAAAAGTCTCCACTCCAACAATGATCAGCTGCGGCGTTCAACCGGAGTTTTCCGGAGCGATTGACTCACGATAGCTCCAACGGCATTCGATCGTTGACCACACTCGAAACAATCGCCGTCGGATCGGTCGCGCTCCTGAACTAGCGATATCCGGCTATTTCCGCTCTACAGGCGCAGCCAGATCCCGCATTGTCCCTGGAGCAGATCGGGACTGAGATCTCAAGATCCTCCTCCCTCTCCCGCCCTCTGATTATCGCTCCGGCGACATCTTTACGGACAGACATCTACTACTTCTGACAATGCTCTGTTTTTGTCATGCTCGCAGCTCGAGACGCCGTCTGTGATGAATAAATCCAGTCACTGTTGGAATATGAGGCGCGGAATCCGTCTCCGAAACGCAGATAGAGAGAACTTAAAGACGACAAGATGTCGTTCAGAACGTACGGGCTGAAGGAAGAGATGATTTCGAACGTTGTCCGATGACAAGTCGATGAATTATTCATCCAAAGCCACTGTATCGCAGCAGTACAGCTGCCTCAGGGCTAGTCATTGCTCGAACGTTATTTCTCCGATTCCTTGCGAGGAAATCTCATGCGGTACGAACAAAGTGACTGCGTCTTCCTGGAATCACAGACTTCGTGCGGGAACGAGAATCTCGAGCATTTTTGGATGCTCGTGGTGCTTCAATAGCGTCAAGGCCGCCGAAACTGTGAGGGACTCGAGCTCAGACATGTTCATGAACATGTGTCGTTTTTCTCGGACGTGATCGCATCGGTAGCGGGGCAACAATGAAGGCCCTGGGCTCGAAAATCTGGATGCACAGATCCCTCGACGAGTTCCATTCGTTCTTCTCGTGACCGCATGCGGGAGTTGTTGTGACAGATTCGAGGAAAGTCGATTGGGCGAATCGGGTGAAATCAGAGAGGGAATCTGCCGGGAGCCTGCGGGAAGCCGGGTTCCCTCGTCACTTCGGTGGCTCTCTCCGGACGCACAACCCCCGTCGGAAAGTGAATCAGCTAGTGACGACGAGTCTTTTTGGTGGTAACCGTTATGTGGAGTAGAGTTCCAAACTTGGTAACGTCGACGGAGGACGAAGGGAAATCGAATGAAAAACTGCCTCTCCTGGAACGTCGAGCACATCATCCCAGAATAGGGATTCGGTGGCTGCTTCGCTTCAGTGGCTTTCGGAACGGCGAAGGAGGATTGTTCCGCCGAATGCTTCGGGATGTATTCTGAGGTCACCTCGAATAATAAATCTGTCGCGTTCCTTCACTCCTGACCGCGAAGGAGTCGAGAAAGGTTTCCAGGAAACGCGGAATTCGGATCGGCCGAAGCGTACGAAATCGCTCCCGAATCGCCCCTCAGGCTGCGAATCACGATGCGAGCCATTGACGACGACGGATGACAACGAAACCCCTTCGAGGGGGTTAATTCATCGTGAAGAAACCGTGGGGTGCCTCCCCCGCCCGTTGATGTTTCATGACGCGGTGCCCACATGGAATTCATCACTTCTGGTCCTAATGTTGCGTTGGCTGACCATCGGAGCGAAATCGAGGCGGTCGCTGCTCGGAATAGTTCGATCGAGTTAACTAGAATTTCCCTCCGTCGTCGTCGCTCCTTTCTTCTTCCTCCCAAGGGAGGAGTGGCCATTCGATGTCAAACGGTTTGAAAAATGGTCAGTAGCTCCCTGGGGTACGTCTCCCTCGCTACCATTTTGAGTTCCCTCTTCGAACGAGTGCCGGTTGAGGAACGTATTGGCGTGCGTTTGTTGGCTCATTTTTCATATATTCTGAGTTCCGGCGCACATCTGGGCGTCCATGCGTCAACCGAAAATTAAGACACACAATGAAAATGAAAACTCTCTCTCGGAAGCTTGCCACAGGGAGCGTCTGCAACGTGGCCTGACAATTTTTCTCGGAGTTTCAATTGAAAACCGAAAATGGAGGAACGGATTCGGTCATGGCGACTCCCCGGCATGCGGTAAAATCTCGGATCTCTCTGTATCACCTCTTGTCCCTGAAGCGGCCACGACTGGAATGGCTACAGAAGTTTTTGGTTCTGGACAGGCAACGGGACATTATTCCTTCCTGCAAGAAGCTCGGTTTATTTCTTGCTCGAACTGATTCTGGAAGAATGGATCCCGCTGTCGTGGGGAAACTGCCAAAAGACGGAAAACAGTATTCTTCTAGCTCAAGGGCGAGTTTGGAACGTCGATCTTGCTGTCATCAAGAGCATCGCAGAACCTGTATCAAGTCAACCTCAGTCATTCCGAACATGCGGGACTCTCGACAAGCGTTTTTTTCCGAATAAGGGGCGCACGACGGAACTCGTTCTCGGAGCCTTCCAGCAGGCTCGGGGCAAGGCCATTGAGGTCGACTATGAGGGGAGAGCGTTTTCCGTCTGGTATGAGAAATTAATCGATTCCACCCAGGAAGGCTTGGAAACTCGGGTTTCGGAGTTCGGATTCAAGGACGATTCCGATGATTCAGCCAAAGGGATACCCCGCTGCGGTTCCGAAAATCGCTGTTCCTGGGCTCAGTTATATTCGATGAGCCTCGGAATTCGTGGCCGTATCGGATCACACATCCCGAACGCGGCGACTTCTTGTACTTCGACGCATGAGAAATCGAGGTATTTGCTTCGACAGACTCATCAGAGTTTCGGAACCTGCGTGCCGCCGTGGAGAGTCCGGGTGGAAAACCTGTGGCCGGACTGAGCGCCGTAGCCGAGCAGTCAATGAACTCAGATCGAGCAATCGATTCTCCAATCGGCCGGGGTCGACGCAGCCGAAGTCGTGAAGTCTCACCGAGTGAAGGCTGAACCCTGGGTCTCTAATCCTCGAGCGAACTGCTTCAAAAACGGCCCGGAGCGCCTTCCCTGACTCAGTTCGCAGGCGTACGCTGTAGCAAGTAAGAATACACAGCGACCTCTCACCCAACTTCGAAACAGTCCGCCATCCCAGAGGGCGGCTTGTTCGATAGTTGGGCCACCTTTTCACGTCGGTTTGTCAACCTGTAAAGCTCGGTGGAAGTGACTTGGGAAACTTTTGACACTAACTCCTTCCGTCCGAAATCGCACTAATAATAAGCCACTTTGTGAGTGATTATGCGCTGTCGGCTCCCAGTCATAAGCGCGGATGCAGTTCACCAAGTTCGGGACAGAACCAAATGTGAGTGGAGGCAAATCGATTCCGATCGTCGCGCGCTTGGGCTCGTATTTGAAGACCATGCCAATGGTTTGATCACAGCATGCGAAGCAGAATCGGGACGTGCTCAGTTCATTTCCAAAATTTACAGCCCTTCCTAAGCGCCAGTTTCCGTGCCCTACCTCTAGAGATTCGAGCAGACAAGGAAGCAGCCCTTCTCTATCTCGATGTAAAACTACTTCGCCGGCGCGGTGAGACTCGACTCTGCTCACGGACTCGGCTGACTTCCTTTATGAGTTCAAAGGGGCGGGCTGTCGAGAGTTCTGATATCTAAAAAGGAGCAAAGAAGAGTCGACTTAAGTGTCGGCCTTATCTCTTCGGGACTGTTTCAGCAGAGAAAAAGATCAGTCGATCCCATTTTTCTTGTAGCCGATGACAAAAGATGATCGAACGGGGAGGGGGGATCTCCGAGGTCGGAGCTCGAGGTGGGGCTTTGCAGTAGTTCCTCGCCGTTGTGGCGGGAGCTCGAATGAGGAATAGGAACCGGGAAGCGAAAAACCGAGGTCGAACATCAAGTTGACTCGATGGAGACCGATATTCTCCGAACATTGTTCCTGTGACACTTCGCGGCGTTTTGTAAACAGGGAACGAGCTCGTATGAAATACACTTCTGGTCGAGCTGGACTCGGGCGCCCAGGTCCGAATTCAAGTCAAAACTTGTGCACGCGGCTCGGACACCGCTCGTAGTTCCAGGAATTTCATACGTTTCAATCCCGAGAAAGGAATTCTTCCCTCGCGCTCGGTGAAGAGCCGCGGTGGGCTCACTGGTAACACGCAGAGTCATTCCGTCGACCAAGTCCAGAACCCAAGACTCTGAACAAGCAAAGTGCTCAAATACTTGTGCTGTTACACAGTGAAAGGTGTGGCGCTGCCAACCTGCAGCTGATGGCTCCGTGTTCCACTTCGGTAAACCGCATCTTGACTCTTTGCGCGGGTCGTTATAATCTCGGGTTTTTACGATTTTTTTTTCCGCCTCCACAAAGCTCGAATTGTTCTGGGAATCACAGCCTGTACAGAATCAAAGTGGCGGGGGCGCTTCCCGTTGTTTGTGTTCGAGAGACGAGGGAGGAAAGGCTCCGGAACGTCGTCCAAGCCGAGGTTGCTTCCGCGGTTTCGATCTAAACAAAATAAAGATTTAAATGCCGAAGTTTTCCGACGTTCCGCTATGAAAACATTGACGGCCATTAGACCCAGAATCAGAGATTCGGCATTCTGTGCCATCGCTTCTCTGAAACCCGAGAATCGTTGACGAAGATTCAAAGCGTCGCTTCGAATGAAGCACGGATGTTTTCAGAGTGACAATGGATTTTAGTACCTTGTTGATTTAGTTTTTTTTTTCACCAAAATCGGAGACTATCGGGAGAATCGCAAGGGATCGGTAAGTAATAATGTCGCCGGAATATCAGCGCCGCGTCTCGCCTTCGCAAATCACATCCCCGGCTCCTATAGTTCCCTCCGAATCTTCCGCAAAACCTTGTTGTGCGCATTAATAACCGCTCCGTGGCAAACAATAATGCGTTCTACGGATGGATGACGTGGGACCCGGATGGACACGTCACGTTTTCAACGGCTACACATGGAGAGTGACGACTCTAACGACAGGGACGGCGAGTCCTCCGGTCTGCTCCCTTGATTATATTTTGGGGCTTATGACAGATCCGGACTATAGGAGGATCCCGCGAAATAAAACCGTCCCACTAGCTGTAATTCCTCCAGACGGCTTGGCCTCCACCCATCAGAGTCTTGGCATCTCATCGCATTCCCCTCTTCTGGATTCTGTCGCCGCTTCTTTCATCGAGGGGAGCCTAAAAGGGGTCAAGCGAAGAGCGTTTTCAGGAGCTCAGCTCATGCTAATGAGCTCATAAGCGCTCTCTTTTCCCTCGTTACACCGGACATCCTCGAAGTATCCGAGACCGAGAAGGAAAGCATCACTCAGCTTCGTCAAGGTTCCGATCAGCTGTCAGCCCCTGGCAATCTACAGGCGTGCATGCAGAGGGGAGCACGAGCGTCCCGTGCAGATCTCTCCTGAAAACGAAGAGCGGGCTTGATGCGTCCATAACAGCCCTCCGAGGAAATCCGTCGGAATCATTTTGAACCACGGTTTCGGGCTCTCCCAGTACGCAACGCAATCACACATGTGCGTTTCGATGGCTGTAATACGAGACATCTCAAATCTACTCCTCCTGGGCTCGTCTTGCTAGTTTCAGATCTCTCTTACGCCTATCGTGGGTCTAGGAAACTGGGGGAACAACTCTCGACGTGTGAATCCGGTGCCGCGTGAGTGCGCACGGCTGCGTCACGCCGTATTTGTCGCGAAGCGTCCTGCCGGTTTGCGCAAAGGGAAGTATCTTCGCCGGAGCGCTCCATCTTTCTGTTTTCTGTGCTGAGAACACCTCGTTCGCGAGAATAGGGAGCCCGATTCATCGCACTCCCGTGCTGTTTTGATTTCCGAGGGAATACGAGCAACGATCACTGCGATCTATCTTCGAAATAGTCCTGAGCGAGAGATCAACTCTGTCAGCGGGCGAGACAGCTGTCAGCTCGCCGGAAGTCTGTAAGGGTGGTGTCTCTCGGCGGACACTTCTTAGAGACCTTGGAAGCCGACGAGCTTTCGCAGCATATGAATAGCCACTCCTTCATGCATGACGAGAGCGTATCAGATTCCGAAACGCTTGGGAGCGGCTCTCTGCACGAAACTGAGTTTCAACGCATTGAGTCGCGCTTCCGGAGGGAATCCGAATCATTGCGTGTTTGCAGGTCCGAAGCATAGTTTTTCGACGCTCAAAGGCTTGATATAATAATCCTCCCGTCCTTCGGGATGGTTCTCTCGAGTTTTGGATATCGTTTTGAGCTCCCGATCACATCAAACTACTCGCTGTCACGTTGGATGCGTCTTGAATGAAGTACATGTCTGTGATCCGCTAGACCAGTTGGACTGGTTTCCACATCCCAGACACTCCCTTTGAGGTACGTAGCGATCTCCCACGTTTCGCAAGGGTCTGCGAGGGCCCCAGGAGAAAAAATGGTCGGGGCCTCTAGTCTTCTCTGATGGAGCGAATATACCCAGCTCTGAAATTCAGTAGGAACGTGGCGCTGGGTTCCAGTTGACGCGGGCGCTCATTCGACGTGCACGCGGGCTCCACTGGCCGAAAGGTCAGCACGGTCAACGAATTCTCGCTTCCATTTGATAAGATTTGACGGGTCCCCCGTGCGCAGGCAATCAACGAAACTCCAGTTTGGCGTGGCTCTCAACGTGCGATACGATACGGCTGCGGATGAGTGGACATTTCATTTTCTCTGCGATCCCGTGTCTGTGGTGTTTGGGGCTGTTCACTCAGTCAAACAATCGATCAACGCAACAAACCCGCGACGAGAGGCCTTGGAGAATAGTGTACTACTGGCTAGAATGAACTTGAACACCCCGGTCTGGTTCATATTCAGGAACCTACTAGGCAATCCCTTCAGTTCAGATTTCACTGAGACCGATGGAAACACGGTCAGTCACTCATGCAGCTCAGCGATTCGCATACAGTCTCAATCGATCGTCTCTTTTTTAGATATCCACATCCGAAAACCACTCCTCCGCACTCTCCCTTGCTGAGTCACGGGTCCGGATCAATTAACATTCCGACGTGGCTAACAGACCGACCTGACCCACGCGAACCGAACAATGGGCCCGAAAAGAAGGAATAACGTGGAAACCGAATATTTTCTACTTCCCCGAACATCCCGGAGTCTCGTCGGACGTAAGCCCTCGAAGCGAGGCGAGAAAATCGAAGGGAAGGAGGAATAAAAATGACACATTGCAGGAGACCAACAAAAGTTCGCCTCACAGGTCGGATAGTGGGTGTAAAGATATAGTATCTCTGGCAGTATCCGCGCAACACGGCTCCCAGATGCGAATTTTGATTCCTTCGCCGTCGTAGGGACTCGTTGCCCGTGGAGTCAGCATCAAGGATCGATACTGAGATGTTGGCACCCGACTCCGGACTCGGACTTGAACCTTTGAGTCCGCTGAATCCGATCTCGCGTTGCCCCCTAATCGGAACGGAAAAGGAGAACGTAACTTGAGCTCGAGCTTCCTATCCTTCAAATAATTCCCCCAACACCAGTAACGTACGAGACATACGGAAAGGAGCTTTTTTTTTTACGGGAAATGCCTTTCAGTAATCCCAGATCTGAGAGTCCTTAAATCGCGTCGAAATGATTGTCCACGGCGCGGCTCGGGTATATTTTGAGCGAAGCACATAGTTGCGTTTTTTTCCCCGAAATTCTCAACTTATATCAGTGGGAAAGCTCATCAACTGCACTCTTGATTCATGCTGATCCGCGTCGATTGTCAAATCATGTATTTCGATGCAATGATCATTCTTTCTGATCCTTTGCATACGACTCGACTTGACTTCAGTAAATCTCGACTGATCAAGAGATTCTCATCAACAAAACTACATGGATCAGCGATTCTACTCCTCCTCTGCAGGCGCAATTGATATTCGTCGATTTACGGCAGGTGGAACGAATCACGGACTCATCGACCACTGGCACCGAGCTCGTCGCGGACAAGAGGAGAAGCGGGGAGAAATTCGCATAGGTCTACTGTAATGGAAAGGTCTGTATTCGATATTCCTGTGGCGGTCGTTGATCCATTCGATGTTTTTTTCCTCGGTCCAACGACACGCTCATACGAATTTCCAAACCTGGTATGGCAATCTGCCCCAGGCGGCACTTCTTGCGGCGGTGTTTCGCTGGATTCCGTGGCCTGCAATAACGCCCTCAGTCGAATCCGAGCCTACTCGTCGTCTAGGCTCCCTAAGGCGCTTCTTCCTTGCTATTTCTTCTGACCCCTCTCTCCCAGGGGTCGCAGAGCCGGGTCTGATACCCGGCTCCGGCCCCAGGTATCTGAGGCTGGACCTCCGATGCACGACTACCGATTTAAAGAGTTGATGCCGGGGTCGATCCGACCATATTTTTGGAGTCCATGGACCCGGGTATTCGAGGCTGGTATTTGCGACAACTACTCTCTCCCAATAGAACTTCCTTTGGCTCAGGGGCGGCAGAGCGCAGGCCCACGCCCCAGCCGGCGTCCTTCACTGAAAGCCCCTCGTAATGCTCCTGCTCCGACTTCCGTGGACTTCATGGGAATCCTGCGAGGCATCAGGTGATGCATCCGCTGCCGAAAAAGCTGTTGAACTTGACCTCCGAAAAAAGTGGATGCTGCGAATTTTACCGGTCCAAGCTCGTCTTATTGGGTCTGTCTCCAAACGTTCGAAGCGAGTCCCCCAGTGGACCCCCAGTCTATCTCATCGCACTTAGATTTGGAACCGGATACATACCTGGAGACTGAGGCCGGCGAAGTGCATTCCATGTTTCGCCTTACGAGGATACGATGCCCGAGAATCATCCTCGAAACCACCGCTCAAGTGCCGAAAGCTCCCGCTCGGGCAGATCCAAGAAGTACGTACTTACGCGTCCCGAATGAGTCAATCCAAGACACTGACAACTGGGAGTCCATTGAGGAATCGCCGCATGGGCGGTGGAGTCTATTCCGCCAGCTGGAAACCAAGGCAGAGCAGCCGTATCTCCCAGATTGACTTCTTGAATTAGAACTTCGCTGCCGATCGATGCCGACCTTGATAACTCGCGCCATCGGTCGCGAGCTCTCTCCGATTCGTCCGTCGAATCCCTCCATCACATCACACGCCGCCGTACGGCGGAAGGGTACGAGCCTCCTATGAATTGACAAAGTCGAAGGGGACAATCGTTCACGTCTTTGTCGACCTTCACACTGCAGCAATCCGAGGTTAGAAATCGAGACGCTCAACGTCCCGGGATGTCTGATCGAACTCCAGTCCCCCGAAAGCTCATCCGAAACTACCATGGAAAAGACCTCAGAAGAGAACAGTCACTAAAATGTCGCGTACACGAGCGGAATTACCAGCCGTACCAACTCGGCTGCCGAGTCAGTAGATACGAGATCGAAGAAAGAGCACAGGGCATCGGTTGGTTGAAACTGTACGATAGGATGAAGCCCAGCCGTTCTCACATTTTTTTGGTACTTGTGAATAAGGCCCCCTCTTCGAGAGCGGCGCGAAACGCCTTTTTTTGCAATCGAGCTTCAGGAAAACTTTCGGCTCGATATACTCAATAGATCTCTCGGCGAGTTGTAGGACTAGTGTTAGAACAGGTGAGTACTTCGAAAGACACACTCACTACACGGAAAGGACGGAGCTTGGGATAAAAATAAGTCTTGTATTGGTCATTCCTTCTATGGCTCAGTTCCCTCCCCGACGTCGCCCGCGAAAGAGCTGAGGGCGAGAGTTAGTTCTGTAGAATACAAATTCGAAGAATCTACCATATTCGAGAATCGCGCCAGGTATCTATGGAGAAGCCAATGACAGAGATATACTCGCACGGCAAGTTTCACAATGCATAAGCAATCAAACACGGTTTTTAATCGTCTTCCAGCGTTCACTCAAAACCGACATGACCTCTCCGTGCTTGAGGTGGGGACTCTTGGTTTTTATGACTTTGTATTCTTCTTTGACAAATTCGCTGAAGGGAGACGGTTTCCTTTCGGTAACCGGTGTGAGCTGGTTGTTGCGCTTGTTGTTCAGGAAGAGCTCGAAACGTCCTTTGCAGTTGGAGCAGATGAACCTGGAAGTGTCCAGCGACTTCGAGTGTCGACGGACTTCGTTCGCGCAACCTTGACACCTGTGGAAAAGCTCAAGGTACTAAACGCGTTCCAAACTCAGCTTTGAATTGACAACGAGCACCTGTGAAACTCACTTGTAGATATATTTTGTTTCGATCACATAAGTGTGACAAGTCGTAACCACCAGTCCCAGTAGTTGGAAGGCTCGTTGGCCCCAGAACTTGAAGAGCACCCCGTGTCCATTGCGGTAGCCATGAATCAACCAAGCACCGGCGTGACACATTTCGTGCAGCAGAGTGTCCCTCAACCTCGATGCTCGATCCACAACCTGTCGGGATCGTACCGATTTTAGCCGGGAACTTATCGTTTCTCAATCCCGATTCTCATTTTGAAGCTTCCTCACCTTGGGCGAGAGTTCTATCCTAGCAGATCTCGATCCACTAACATGTCTTCTGTAGTAACAGAAGCCACCAGTTTTCGCCATGCGGACATTCCATGTGATTGGGATCTCGCTCTCGAAACGATTTTGGAACACAGTCTTGTGGAACAACTGTGAAGAAACAGTTTTTGTGAGTTCAGGAGATAGACAGCCAGTCGTTACATGAGCCCTGGTGCCCATGGAAGCGTTGTGCAACACGGGAGAACAATCGAGATTTGCGCTCACATCGAATAGTTTTTTTACAAGTTCGTCCTTGATAGCGTTGAACTTGTTTTTCCGGTAAACGAGCGCGTCCTCGTGACAAGACTTCAGGGGGACGCTTTCTTCATCTAAGGACTCCAAAAAGTTGCGGTGATCTGCGTTGCTCTTCTCCCACTCACTCACTGTGTCGTTGAGATCAACCTGGGACGAAATTACTCTCCATAAGATTAGATGAATCGATGGAGACGGTCAAACTGCGGTTTTTATGCAAACCTGAGTTCTCTCAATGTACCTGCTCACACGCTCGGAACAGCTCCAATGCAATCTAGTTATGACTGAGAGGAAAGGGGGAGTATTGATAATTGTACCTGGCTTTCGTCGTATTCGTCATCGTCATGTTCACGATTCCGCAGTTTCTCAAGCAGTTCGTCGAATTCACCGTCGCTATCGCCTTCCTTCCGAGGTTGCGCCGTTGCTTTCACGATCCTCTTCACCGGGGCCGTAGGAGGTGGCATGACCCCACGACCGATTCCAGGAACAGTCCGTTTCTGACAAGAGAAAAATCGGAATTAGAGTACCGATGTGATCCAACTCGCCATCACTGCTGATAAGACGACGGCGCGAGGCCCCACAACTACTCCAGTATCCCTAGCCATGAGCGAGTCTGGAGATGGCTCCACTAACTTTTGGTTCTGTGACTGGCTGATTGGCAGGATTTTGAAGATTAGACTGCTTCAGCGGAGGCGACTTATGAGCGCCTCGAACTCTAGCGTCCAAGCCAGGGCGATCCTCATCGTCAGAACTGATCTCAATACAGGTACCCGCTCGCGCCTTCGTTTCAGCAGGAGGAGAGCCGGCCGAGCAGATCTTCGTTGAGAATAGAGCTTTCGAGATGCCTTCCGTCTCATCTTGATTGGACCCGTCACGGCTGGCATTTTGCGGTTCTTCACTCCCTGAATCCGAGATCCGGATCGTGAACTGTGGAATTGACGGGAGTAGGATTATTGAATATCCTCTGACCACACGGGAAGCTGGCCTCAAAAAAAAACCGACTCAAGGTGTCATCGAAACTAATAGATAATCTGCATGTATTTGAATCACCTTTTGAGCTCTTCGTCGCGATCGAGGTTTGAACACGACATTTTCATCGTCGCTGTCTTCGTCTTCGACCAACTTGAAGACCGATTCGGGCGCACCAGACTCACGTCGCCGAGACTAGGAACGAAAATGGTCGTCGATGAGGGTCAAAATTCTGTGGATCAATCGCCGAAGAAGGATTACGGCCTCACCTCCGATCCAGTCGACGTAAGTTCCTCCTCTTCTCCCGCCGGCAAAGGTTTCAAATCCGCCGTTGTGGCTGGATTATAAAGACGCGACCTGACTGCCTTCTCGCTCTTGGGACCGGGTGGCTTCTTCCGAGACTGGGATGGTTTCTGCGGCGACACGAGACATCAAACGACTGCTCTGCAATCGAACGACTCCGGCGTCCCTCCTCATGCCGTTATGGTACAAGAAGGGAACCGCAATCTCTCGAAGAGGGCAGCTCTCACCTTGAAAGGAGTCTCGTCAGTCTTCTCGTCCGAGCTCGAGGAGTCTGATAGGAGCCGATTGAGTTTCTTCTTCAGTCGCCAATAATCCATGGATAGGGGGGTCAAAACTGTATCAAAGTTGGAACTTGCTCAACCGAATCTATCAGATCTTCCATGGATTTGCTCTCCGTGTTCCCAAAGTTCATCGACCATGAAACACCGGAACCTTCCCGGTATTCGAAACATGACTTCCCGATCGTGAGAGTGGGAGCGGGAGGAAAGTACTATCAACTTACCCCGACCGGATCGAGGACATTTAAAATTGGGAGTATCCATCATCAGTACCCCTTTTGTACTGAATGCAGGAGTCTTTGAACATCAACCTAAAAAAAAGAGGTACGCCTAAAATTCTACCGGGGAGTCGGAGGTGAATATGTCAGGCCTCCATTGGCACTCCGTCAAGGTACGCAATGACGTATCTACGACACGAATCCCGCTCTCGAATCCGCCTCAACGCCGCCGCTGCTGTGTTCAAAAATGATCGATGCTTGTGATCTTTGCCCGCGAATCCGCGAACCGGTGGCGTGTCAGCATTCAGCATGCCTGGAACCCGTGTAAATTAGAAGGTCGAGCCGCGGTGAAATAGACTGGACGCAACAGCGGCGTTTTAATGTAGGCTTACATCCTACCGGCGAGGGTTCGCTTGTTGTGCTGGAAGCTAGCCGCAACGAAACTGAAACCACCCAGAGTTGTGCTTTGCGGCACTGTCGACTAGCACTTATCACTCGCTCTGCCGTCAGCGGCTTGCTTCCAATGTACTGGTCGTTGATCGGATCGATGTGGAACGTAAGCCTACGGAACCACTAGCTCAGCAGCTGAACTTGGCCCTGTTTTTTTTTTCCACCAGAGGAACGTATACATGAGGGGAAACATCGGAAAGGAAGGGGAGGATGAAATTTCAAGATGTAATGATAAGCCCCGAGGCGAGGAATGATGAAGGTTTTTCGACAACTCTTCATTTCGGTTACCCTGAGGAAGGATCGATGAAGCGACTCGATATCTCGGTTCGCGTCGAAAATCCTGAGAATTCGCGCCGCCTCCTGACATCGAGCCCAAATACGGTACACAAAATTCTCTCTGGTACGGACTATCCGTAATCACAGACTCGAGCGACTGGTTGCGAGTGCAATTCTTGGGCATGGGAGCACAGACGGCGTCACGGACTAAATATGGGAAATGAGTGAGCCAGTGGCAGCGCCAGCATGAGGTTATGACGGCTAGAGCCTCATACTTCCCAGGAGCTACGAGGCCAGCCTCATCGGATTCTGATTTTTTCTCGATAGTTTCGGAGGTTGCCAGTAGTTGCTCAATCTCTCAATCACCTCATACGGACCCTTCAGCTCTCAGCCGGTTTTCCGAGTTCGAATTCCTCATCCTCCTCGTGGATACAGCCCCCCCCCCAGGTGAGAACTCGCGGATTTCCGCAGAACACGCGAAAATCGGCCCGGTGACGCCGCCACTGGAATGAGCCATGGGGCTCTGCCTGCCGAACCAACATTTTCCTCCCTCAAAATTTGTTCGACCGATGCAAGAACCAGAGGACATGCAGAGATTGCACGAGCTTGTCGTTCACCGATTCTAATGGCTGAGGATGGATAATGATCTTGTGAATTCTCCGAAATATCTCATGATTGGAACGAGCGCTTCACGTATAGTAAGAGAAGAATTTGCAGAAAGAAATCGCTACCCGGGAGCTCTTCGGCTCTTTACTGTCTTGGGGGCGAGGAAAACCGGAGCTCAAGAGATGACCCGTGATAAGCATACCCGCTTATCATCCTTCAGGTTTCAGGATTCATTGACCACTATTGAACAGGAAGAATCCACGAAAGAATACAGTAAGGAACGATACAATGTATACCGAAATCGTAAGAAGTCGTTTTATTGGTTGTCTCGCATCACCATTTCCCTTTTCCCTTCTTTTTGCGTTGTTGAGGCTTGCCGAGCTTCTTCTGCGCTTGCATCCGAGGTGTGATATTCTGTTCGACCACCTGAGTCGGTCTGTTGCTGGCATCACTGTAAAGAGAGCGTTCCGATGATAGAGGAATCGTCCACGAGAAATATTCCTCCCAGCACTGCAATCTTGGGAATATTTTGAGTCCATTTCGGAGAATCCAGCACTCACAGGTCAGCCGTGTTTCCAACCGCTCCCTGGGGTCCCTTGCCAATGGCAGCTTCCCTAGCTCTCTTGCCCCGCTTTTTGAACGTCGATCGCTCCCACCTCGGTAACCAGCGTTCAGGGTCGGGTTGTACGTTAGGATCGTAGTTCTTGGGAAGCTTCCCCTTCTTCTTCTTCTTCTTTCGGGCTGCTTCCTTCTTGGCTGGATCTCCAGACTGAGGGCTATCTTTCGTAGCGGGCGAGGCCACAACCTTCTTGACGTGCCTCGTTCCCATCACCCAGTTTGTTGCCTCCAAGGAAGCCACGTCGACTTGGGAAGCGATGACTTCGACATTCGGGAGGTCCCTAGCAACTCTGGAATTCCATGAAGGGGAAGGTCGTCATCGAGTTGCGGCTTCACGTTCTATGCCGAGTTCTTTCTCGGGTTTTCCCTACTTGTATTCTCCACTGATTTCCTCGGGGAATAGAGAAAACTCACTCTCGAGCCTTTTCGGGATCAAACGTCGAGTAGGCGGCGACCAATTGTGCCAAAAGTTTCGCGTTGTGAGGGTCGCTCTGTCTTTGTTCTTGGAGCAAAGCTGCTGCTTCCTTCTGCTTACCCAGTCTCAGATAATACTGAGCTGACTTTCGAATCAGCGACTGGAGTAACTCAGATTTCGGATTGTTCTTCTTGTGGTGCAGGATCGCTCTTTTGAAGATCTGCGGACAGAGTCGTTCGCAGCATCGTCTACGCATCGTGGCTCAATGACTCGATTAAAGAGACTCCGGAGGCTCCTTCGAGAGCTTCACTCACCTGAGCAGCTTTCTCGTCGTTCTTGAGTTTCCTGCACAGAGATATCAGCGCAGATAACACCCCAGCGGTATACGTAGCGTCCCCCAGGTTTTCCAGCGTTTCAGCAGCCTTATCAATCTGCTTGTTACTGAGATAAATCTGGGCGCAGGCAAGACTGGTGGCAAGGCTCTCTTTCTTGTTTTTCGCGCCGAAAGCCTTGAGAACTTCGCAAGCTTTTGAGAGCTGCTTGTCTTTGACGAACAGGGCAGCCTTGAGCAGGACGAGTCCAGGCTCATCGGGAGACGAAAGTTCTTCCAAGGTTTTCATCAGCCTCCAACAAAGTTCGGAGGACGAGTGGCCGTAATAGTTGAGCTGTAACGACGGCCTATCCATGAGAAACCCAATCATGTCTCATGCTGCTCATTTTCGATCATGTGTTTATGAACGAATGATGCTGTCAGAAACTTAGTCTCGAATCGGTAAGGTTCCTTACCAGAACGTTGTTCAGAGCGATGCACTTCCTCTGAGTAGTCGTGAGCTTAGCCTCGATGCCCTCCGCGATGCAGGCCTTGATCTTCTTCTTTGAATCGAAGATGTTCTGATCTTTGTTGAGAGAAATTATGTTGTTTGATGCAACGGCCAACACTCCGACGTCCGAGGGTTTGTTCCTCAGAACCTGTGATTCGGAAGATGACATGAAATCCATCGAACCGGTTTCGGGAACGTTGCATTAGGTGCACCATCCAACAGCGTGCCTATCTAGCGCCCGCGGACTGAGTAGAACACCTCTCTAAATCGAGAGGAGAGTCGATGAATTACCTGATTGTAGTACTTGTTCGCGGCCTCAGACACTCCCATCTTCTGGTTTACGTAGCCGATCTGCGCCAAAATAACCGAAACCTCATCGTTGAATTCTTCCTCGGAAGCATCCTCGTCGCTCAGTGTTTTACGGCAGAGTTCTGAAAGAAAATTCGGTGGGTCATTTATCAAATATGCGGCATCCTCGTCGCATGCAGCTCAACCGTCAGCGACACTGAGAGCGTAGACTCCACAAGCTCACCTTCAGACTTCTTCAGCAAAACGAGAGCCTCAGCATGATCGCCCTGAGCCACCAGAGCAGTCGCCTTGTTGTACATCAACTCATACGATGATTCAGGCAGTTTCGGAGCACCTTTCGGGGGACCCGACTCCTGGGTCAGAGCAGCTACGCAGGCACCCAAATTCGTTGCTCGCTCATCGTCACAGTCGTCGGCTGAGTTCTTCACCAGGTCGCTGTAAAATTATTTTCTCTTTGATGGATGTTGCAAGGTATATCGGGCTCGGAGGATGCTCTTCGCTTGGGGCACAACAGTTTCATAGATAGATTAGGTTCGGAATCGGGCAATCCTTGATCAAGTTTCGTCTCAAGACGTCTCGTATCTCGAACAACAGACCGATAAATATCGTAGGCCTCGCGAAAGCGTTCCAGGCGGTAGTACAACTGACCACGCAGTTCCCTCGTTCGGAAGTCATCTTTTCCTGACTTCTCCAGACATTCCAAAGCTTGCTCTGGCCGACCTGTTCGGTAGAGAACGTAGGCGTGCTCGAACGAAATGTCACCAGTAATATTGTCTTCATTCCTGCAAAATACGATTTATTATCCCAATTTAGTTTGTAGTGATGGGACTCATTCATGCTGGCACGGAACTTCGGTCCCCGGAATGGATCTCCCGATGATTCGGGATTCAGAGGGATCGAATACATGCAGTCCTCCAGCCCCGAATTTTATTTTCAGTTGACGCATTTTCCTCACCGTTTAATGAACTCTAGAGCATCCTCGAAGCGCCCAAGATGGATGAGGCAAACGATTTTGCAGAGGATCGCCTTCTGATTGGTGTAGCCCCCGTTGGGGTGGGTTAGAACTGCAATCAACAAAGTCTGTCATACATTTTTGACCTTCGCGAGACCGAGGAAGAAACGCTCATCCTGGTTCAACGTCGCGGATTGTTCACGAATCTGGACAAAATATGTTATTGCGTTGTTTCATCTCTCTTCTCGAAACAACCGGTCATATTCCGAACTTCTGCCATCATTCAGCGAGAGCGGGAATAAGTAGCGGAAAATCGGCATCGCCAGAACATATGTTGCCATTGGGTCATTATTTGGGATGTCAGAACTTACTCTTGTTGGCGATCTTCTGCGCTTTCTCGAAGTCGCTCGACTGGATGAACTTATTCAAGTCCTGGAAGAGCGGCGTCAACGGATTCGAATCTGAAGTCGACATCCCGTCCGTCAAGCGAGCTGGATTGATGAGGAATACCGAGTAACACGAAGTGTGCGGAGAATAGCAACAATCACCAACACGTCAATTGCAGCTCCTGCTCAGCCACAATGCTTGGATCGAACACGCTGGCAAAGCAGCTGACAGAACGGTCGGCTGAATGGCGCCAAAATTCAAATTCCGGGGAACCACTTGGAACGGTTTCGGCAGAGCCAGAAAGGGGCATCTCGAAAGACTCGAGGCCAGTGGCGTGTACAAAGGGGGGCGATCGCTCCTCCTCCCCCAACCCACGATCCTATCCTGCGCGCTACTCAGTTCAGCTCGATTCCAGAGGAATCCGGGATTCCACTCCAAGCGTCGCGCTCTCATTCTCCCGGGCAGCACGGTTTTCTGGTCACCATTTTGGGATTCAATCGTTCGAGGGGGGGGGGGAGGCGTATCTTCGCTCCGAGAGAATCCGCCCCCTCCCCCCAACCGAGATTTCTGTACACGCCACTGCTCGAGGCCACGATCTCATCTCATCTATATCCGTGGGGTGACTGGAGAAGAACGGGGAGGTCGAGAATATCCACGGCTCAATCCGCCGGATCGAAAGCTCGCATGCGACTGGAGCCTCCACACAGCGCATTCTTGGATTTACCACTGGCGTGAAGGAAACTTGGCTCGATTCTTACTCCTGGAAGCATCGGAACATGCTTCCCCATGATGTATCACACTGAGAACGAGGCGTCGACGCAACAATTCCTCGAGTCAGAACCAGAGAGCGAGGGGCTGAAATCATTATCGTTTGCTGAAGCTAATTCGAGTTTGATGAACACAGCTCACAATCCCTCTATCCTCTCCATTGCGACTCTAAACTCGAAAACCCAGACGCTCCAAACTCGCACACTCACGTCCGAGCTCACGTTCCTCTTCAAGAGAGCCTTTCGTACAGAAAACCTGCATAGGGTGAACTTTCACCAGTGGACTCCTCGTCAGGACTTAGCGACGACTCTGCATCGGTATTGCACGGGCAAACCGCACAGCATCAGCGCTGGTAATACAGGTCCTGGTGGGGCAAATCCACTACGACCTCAGAGCGAGAATTCAAGAATCTCGCAAGAAGGGACCAACGACATGGACGGTCTACCTGCCGAGGACGGGCTCTCCTTCGACAGAGAGGCGGCCATCGTGCCATGGAGGGAAAGATGCAACGAAGTCCGCCTACCGGACCCCGGAGCTTGGACTCGCCGCTTCGTCCCGAACATCGAGGAGTCGATCAGCAGGAGGCACGGCTCTCCAACGTTACCCCTCACAGATGGGGTCGCAAACAGCCGGGTCCAGAACCATTTACGTACCCAGTTCCGGACCCGGGTAATTACCCGAGGAGCCTCTGATATCCGGGTCCGGAACCGGGTATCAGAGCCGGTTCTGCGGCCCCTACTCACAGGTGCCCACCGGCCACGGCTCCTTCGGTCCGGATCAAAAAGCTCCGCTAACCAAACTGTCTCCTCTGCGGCTCTGGTGCGGAGAACGCAGCGCGACACGCTTTCGAGTTTTGCCCGGAGACAGAGTTCATGAGGATGGAATCCCGCCGGATCTCGACTCATGTTTCTCAGCCGGTGGACGGGCCCACGCCGGTGAGCTTTTCTCGTGCTGAGGAACGTGCAGGGCTCCCTTCCCTGCTTGCGGTGCCAATAGAGAATCAGAGTTTTAGTGCACATACCTACCACGGGTCGAGCATGGTTCAAGATTTCTGCACAGCTCGTGGTGTGCGTAACCGCATTTCTCCTACACCTCTCTAGCAAAGAAAGAGGTGATTCCGGGGTCGATCTGACCATACTTTTGGGTTCGTAGAATTCATTCCGCTATCGACCTGTCCGTGTTTTTCAGAGTCCGAGGAGGTGTTTCTGGCGTCGATTTGACCATACTTTTCCGATTCTCTTTTTTTTTGAGGGCTCCAGGAAGAAAAATGCGCGATGCAGACCGTGCCACTTCCCCAGCACAGTACTGTGAGAGTCGCCGAACCACTAAAAACTAGGGGTCTCCCCAACCCCCGCTTTCGGGCGG
The DNA here is from genome assembly GCA_037576195.1 of Phytoseiulus persimilis. Classification (NCBI taxonomy): domain Eukaryota; kingdom Metazoa; phylum Arthropoda; class Arachnida; order Mesostigmata; family Phytoseiidae; genus Phytoseiulus; species Phytoseiulus persimilis. The sequence goes on along the minus strand of CM075101.1, from coordinate 6,140,258 downwards.
GGGCCGCTCCCAGTGACGGAATCGGTTCAGCATGCTACAACTGCCCTTCACAGAATGCACGCCACATCCATGTGGAGCTTCAACAGATTCGAAATCTCAAAAGCCCAATGGAAAGCGACCGCAGTCGCCAAACTCACATACAGTAACTCGGTGACAGTCACGTCGAAGAAACTACAGGACCTACTGGAAAAAACTCATCGTGATGCAGGCCGCTGGGCCCTTGGCATATCAGGCTACAAAGTGGTCAAGGAATTCATACTGGGAGAGCTTGCATGGTCCCTATTGGAAGCCAGGGAAGCACAAAGCAAACTCAGATGCATGAAACGCATCCAACACATGCCAGATGAGAGATGGCCAAAATCTCTCCTGAACACGATGGAGATACTCGGAATACAGACTGAACTCTGCACCCGAACGCAGACACTAAGCCACCAATACGGCTGTGACCGGATCGAGCCACCGACATCCAGTCAAGGAACACCAGCCCTAAACGCATATAACTCACTGATAAAAAAGAGAGTTAAAGAAATGCAGGAGCGCGGCCGGAGGCGAGACATGCTTCTAAAAAACAGCCTGAGCCTATACCGCAGGGCTAAAGCCTCCCCCGGGACAAGGTCTTACCTCTACGGCAATCGAAGAGGGGATGCTCTACTAGCCCTAGCAAGAGCAGGAATGCTGCCAACTAGAGGACTTTCCGAACAACAGGGCAACAACACCTGCCCGAGATGCGGCACATACGAAGAGACTGTACAACACATAATCTTCGAATGCAACGACGCGTACTACACAGACGATGATCACCTCAAAGCACTACGCCTCCCAGAGGAAATGCAAGACCCATCACTAGTGTACAAGACAAAGCTTGCCCTCGAAAAGTGGGAAAAGGAGACCAAACGATCTGCGGAAGCACCTGAAATGAAAGGCTGACTCGAACAGAATGTAAACCTGTACATATCTCAATCCGAGTCAAGATCAATAAACCCATACCCATACCCATCACTTCGAACCTATGGGAACGGGAGTCATCATCTTTGTCTCCGTATCCTCCCGAGCCATTCGCTTGGTGGTGTTCCGTCGTGTATGGTGACAGAAATCGGGAAGTGACGATGTCTGTGCCGTGGTAAGTGGCGAACGTGTATCGCTGTAGGTGTTGCGCTGGGCTTACGCTGCTCGGACCTGGATCCCCCCGCATCCAGTCCATGAGAGTCCGTCGGTCCATCTACAGTGTCCAGAGAGACACCTAGCGCAGATCCTGGAATGCAAATGTCTCAAGCCGAACCTCATCGAAAAGACCTTCCTCTCGCCGAGCATTTCGTTGTTGGTTCCGGCAACGAGCATGCTGGGTCGCCCAACGGAGTCACGCAGGAGCAGATCCGTTCCACTCCTTGGGGGTTTCGGGCGGAGAGACATCCCTGATCCCTTGAAGCTACGCCATGTTGGAGAGTTTCCTGGAACAGCGATCACACGGAATAAATTCGAGGGTTCAGGCATACTGCGATCAGAACTATCATTACGCTTCACGGCATTCGGCCCGAGAGAAATTCTATATACCAGTAGCCGGCCAATTCCGTGGATTCCGATAAGTATGGTCATATTGATCGCGGAAGCACCTTGATGGTCCCCGAAAAGCGTGGTCTTATGGCCTTTCTCGTGAGCCGCCCTACAACCTGCCGCTGCCTCCACGTCTATCTGATCAATCCCGGAGGAGTTCACCGAGGACAAACAAACAAACAGACCCTGGATTTTTACATATATAGATAGATCAATATACATATGGATATGTGGCCGGAGATAACAGTCTTCTGGAACTGATATCAGAGGCGCAACGTTCTCCACATATGCAACGCCAGTCTCTCCGATCGAATCTGAGCTGTGCTACGTATATATTGCCTTGGAGACCATAGTGATTTTCACAGATATAATTATTTCTTCCAGATGAAGGTTTGGCGCCGTTGCACAGTGGGAAACCGACCGGGAGCGATCAGGAATATTCCTCATCGGAAATATGTCAGGATGATTATTTCCCTGGGTATTCCGAGTCGGTGAGAGGATTTTCTCCTGATGCAGGTCTGGCTGCATGAGTTGATGAGTGTACACTGACTACTCATAAGATTGGAGTCTACATATGTGAACAACTGAGTCGCTCCGAGACTGGGTATGGACCTCAACGGCGCCTTTTCAGTCCGCTTCCGCAGCTACCGTATCCGGTATGTGAGGAACCTGTGGGAGTCCGCAAAACATAATTTTCTCCAGAGTGTTTTTCTGACTTGAGTTCCGCGCGTATATCACAGAATCGCAGTAAGAACGCTATAGTAACGGAGGAAACAGCCCGTGAAGAAGGAAATCCCCTGACGACTTTCATAATCTTGACTGAAGGAGCAAAATCAAGTAGCACAAGGGTTGAAGCTACAATAGGTTTATCAGTGGAGCTCCCATATGACCGGACATGTCCTTTTCCGTCCGTTTGTCCGGTTTTCTTTCAGGCTCACAGATCGAGTGGCCAACCATGACTTTGTGTGATTTTCCCCATCGAAAAAATCGATGGGTTCCGAGCAACAGAGCTGAAAGCCCAAGTCGATGACCCGTTTCTTTTCTATGTACAAGAACTTTTTTTCGGACAGGACACATAGCTTGTCACGATCGAACACAAAGAGGCCCTTATCGATACAGTTTATGCGGACCTACTTTTCGACGAATAAGAAGCCTGTGACGGTACCTAAGCTAGTCCGATGAAAGGGGTCCTCATTCAATACTCTCAAATGCTCAATTCATCTGGAGAAAGTGCGAAATTTGAATGTCCGCCTCCTTGTCCGGTTTCAGGCAAAATGTCCGTCGGACAAATGTCCGTTTCGCAAAAAAAATGTCCGGTCATATGGTAGCTCTATTCATCAGACCTAATGTAGCCGCTTACAGATGAGAAGTCAACAACGCAGACATAGAGTATGTGTTGCTCTGCATGCAACGCCAAAGGGACTTCGGGAGCAATGCCGAACGGCTCCTTGCGGGTCGAGTCTCCGGCTCCCACAAGGCAGAGATAGGTGTGTTTCCAGAGGAAACACCTGATAACCAGGGTAAGCCCCAACAGCCGCTGGTATCCGAAGGTGTATTCACACCGACTCTATGGGATACCAGAAAAAGAAGTCAGATTCTGAGGCGAGTTTTGGGAGTTCAGTTTTAAGGAGTTGTTATCATTGTGAGAAACAGCGTTTCCGGCTCACTCGAGACCACGTGGTCGAGTCCGTCATTATGTGCTCCACTGGATATCGCGAGTCACTGGCGGCAGGAAGCCTTCACTGCTGAGAAACTCTGGCCAGATTCATCTTAGTTCGGTGCAGCATTCGGTGCTCCACGTCGTCTATTTCCGTGTTCCGTGTTTCTTCTTGGGCGTTTGACCGTCACCGTTCGGAAAACGCCGTTTCTATCAATCCCTCAAAATACTTCCACCGCGAGTAATTGAATCACATTTCATATTTACGGAAAACAGCTCCATGGTTTTATTTCCGGGTAGACAAGTATTCACTCGACAGTTGGTGTCGTTTCACACAGCACCCTCGGAGGGCAAACATAGCCATGAAGGGAATATTGAGAAGCTTCCACCCACGACTATTTGACCATTCTATTTGCTTTGAGTCAACAAATTCCGTTCGGAAAACCGTTCCCTATGTAGTTCTCGACTAACCGAAAGATGCTGAGAAGGTATTGCTGATATGGATCTCTAGACGGAATCGAACCATTTGAACAGAAAAGAATCCCGGGTTTTTACAAGATTGCATAAACTTTACAAGGGCCCGTTATCACCCAGAATTTCCCATTTTTTCTCAGCTCTCTTCTTTTCTACAGTCATGATCTGGACTCAGTGCGCGAATCTCGAGAAGCAGAAAATGATCTGCCGAGCGTTGCCTGACTCCTCCAACCGTGAGTTCAAGTAGCAGAGAAGGAGGTTTGAATTCATTCTCTACTACACGATTCGAGCATTTCTCGGGGAAGCCGGCGAAAGGGTCTCATCAGAAGCTCCCCAGAACGTAGCAGAATATGAATCCCGGCAATTTCGAAAGCTCACTCGTATCGTTCGCAATCATGAGTGACGTCGTGAGACAATTGGAATTGGTATTGTGCGCCGACTGCCTAGTCTTTTTTTCCCTCGCGATTCGCAAACTTCCTTTACTCACGAGTTCGAATTCCCTCTCGAATCATCTCCGGTGACGCTCTAATCCAGTATTCGACTGGTATCCGGTTTAATCAGGTCCTGTAGTATCCTGTCCGATCAGAGGCCCAGATATCAACGCGAATCACAACATTTCAGAAGTGATAATTGCAAAAATCCGTGGTCGTCAGCGACCCTATCAGTCGTCTGCTTTGAATTCTACGGTTCAAGACGGCATCTGTAGAATACCAGAAAGTGCCAATAATCCGGCGATTTGGCGTTATCGTTCCTCCTGATTCTCGTCACCTCCCTAATTGTTCATTTCCCGCTTACGCGGGGAGTCGAGGTTGGCCCAACGTAACCCCATGTGGCACTCTGGGATGGATCTACGATATCCATCTCATTGGCTGAGCTTGCTTCTGCCTACGTTGAGCTTCCGAAGGGTTCCTAAAGCGTGAGAATCACCTGAGCCAGAAACTCCCGAATGCGCTCCCTGACAGCGTTTGGGAAGCCGAGGAAGGCTTGGAATCGTCTTCGCAAGCTCCCTCGACTGAGAAGTGAAGATCTTCATAATTGGTCTTAGATAATAGTCAATGATTGCGTCCACCTCTGTGATCAGATCACCTAATCTGAAGAACCGTACATTTGGACTTCCAACCGTTGAAGCTAGTGTATTCAGCTTAGCAAGAAAGAAAACTTTGATCACTAATCCATTCTGATGTTCCCGGCTGCGTGACTGTATTGCTTGCTTGGGGGGACGATGGTGCCGCTGATTGAGAAGAAGACTTCGCCGAATCCTTCGGCTTCACTAAACGTTCCAAAGTGTCCCTTTCAGAGACAGCTTGATGCGCACTTTGCAGGAGTGTTTGCATCAGCGCGTGCATCTCACTATCTTCGCTCTGGAGCTCCTTAATGTGTGTAACCAGGGACTGGTTCTGACGCACGGCCTTCCGATACATCTGGTTGAGTGAATCTTTCTCGGCACGCATCTCCTCCAGCTCTTCTTGCAGTTGACTGACCCTCGCCTGAAACGATTGAGTTGCTTCGAGTTCATCGGTTTCCGGAGAATGACGAATCTGGGATGACGGATACGAAGTTCGGGAAGTAGAGTCGAAGCTCCCCTGCCTAGGCCTCACCTTGAAGCTATCTCTTTCTTGTTCAGAAGTTTCGATTCGGAGAAGCAATGATTCTTTATCGTTGTGGTACTTGTTCTTGAGCTCCTCGAGTAGTCGCTTGACTTCAAGCATCGCCTCAAGGTATGGAAGATAAATCATTCGGTTGTTATTACCTTTGGTTTCACGATTCGGAAGCGATCTATGAAAGCCTCATTCTCGCTAAATACAGCGATTATCTGGAGGGTGTTACGTCTCCCTGTCGACTGAAGCTCCCTCGAAGCTTATTCCTCACTCACTTGAGAATGATAGTGGAACGAAACAGAGTTCTGCGATGAGATCATCAGGCAGTCATGCTCGGCCTGCAGTTTCGCCAACGAACCCTCAAGGTCGTTCCGCTCCGTGTACAGCAAGTTAACCTGTAGGGTCGTTCGTTTGATACCTCGACTCCCCCATACAGCATATCGTTCAAGAGCGCATGATGCTCTTATCTGATCCACGACACACTCTACTCACCTGCTGTCCTAATTGATCCATGTCGAGTTTATATTGTTTTTGAGCCTCCTTGAGCTGCTCCTGAGCTTCGCGATGCTCCCGTTCGAAGCACCGAAGTCGAGCGTTCTCCTGACTGACTTTGTCCACCTATGAGAAGGCATGCATTAACTTCCGTCGCTACGCTCCTCAACCAGCTTCATTCAGGCCACGACTCGAGAGCCTCTAATGCCTCACCTTGCGTTGCAGCTCCTCTACTATCGATGAGATTCCATCGAATTGTTCCAGTTTCATAGCTAGAGCCTTGACGCGCTCGCGATATGCGAGAATTTCCTGCGGAATCAGCGACTCGATTGCTGTTTTCACTCGCACGCGACATGGTCGAACACACTGAACCACCTCGAAGTAATGACTCACTTGTTTCAGACCATAATTCTCTTGCTGCAAATCTCTCGTGTCCGATGAGCTCGTGTTCGAGGACGACTCTCGCGTTGGGGAAGCGGGTACATTTTCACGAGTTTTGTAGATTTTCAAAGCAGCGGCACCATTAGTTTTGGGAAACACCTTGAAATCCAAATCACCTATGTGAGCCTTCGTGCTGTTTCAAATTGTAATCTCTGCCAAATATTACCGAAAATCCAGCATCTCCGGACTCAGATAGTGTGTCGAAATACCTTTGTTGGTTTTGTGTACAAAACTTCCATCTGTTTTGGGGGGACTGGAGGGGCACAGTCGTCGGGACATTCATAAACTCGTTCAGAAACGTCCCCGATCGTGGTGTATCTGTGAATGTAACCCTCTCTGAGCTCTCCTGTGTTTGTTGGGGTTTTGGAATCGGCTTGCACTCATCAAAGAGGGGCCTGATTCCTCAATAACAATAACCCTCGATCTGGTCGGGGAGTGGATCGAGTATCAAGAGGTTCAAAGCGGCATCGTTACCGTGAGGAGTTCGAGCTCTAGGTTCACTCACAACGAATCCTGCTCCATTGGATTTGCCACAATATGCATTGTGGGCCCTTGGGCATTCTGCATGGACATCATGTTGCCGTTCGGCATCGGATGGCCGTTGGAAAACGAGTGGGAATTAAGCTGGTTCGTTTGCTGGAGTTGATTCATGTGTGCCATTGAAATCATCTCAAAGGGATCCAACGTGATGATACTTTCGTAGACGGCTTCCCCGTTAACGCTTCTCTTCTGAAATTCGAGACAATTACTCGTTTTCAGAAGGACAGAGGCATCGAAGCCGATCCATGGAGCCCGAACTGAGGGCCACATATGATACGCTCCGACTGAATGCGCCCTTTTAGAGTGCTTATGTATAGCGAGGGGCTCACCCTGGGTGTCTCGGGTCCTGTTGATTCTCTCCCTTTTCGACGCGGCTTGGCAACCTTCGAGTAAATCGATTCAACTGGAGACGCTCCTACTTTTGGTATGACTGGACTATTTTCGACTCCTCTCGAACAGATTCCCTGAGGGAGAAGCGCTCAAATTCAATCGTTGGGTGCGGTCTCAGCTCTAGCATAAGGCGCACATTTCATGGACGATCAGATGAGATGAAGCAATATTCATGTTCTTCACGGGCTTGAGCTTCCCACGAGACACGAAATGGAACATATATATAGAGTACATCACTGAGGGAGTTCGTTACAAGAGCTCTCTTGACTCCATCACCGTAATGAACGTTGCATGAGAGCGCGGGGACGTGTTGATCATTGAGTGTGAACGAGTTAATACCCCAGTGAGGAATGAGGCATGAGTGGACACGGTATCTATGTCGGCAGATTGCTGAAGATGTCCTCCCTATTTCTTTTACCGATGAATAACTCATGACGGGCAGATTTCGATCCTACGGTTATGTAATGCGTTGAGATGGATGGAAACGCTTCTCTCTAAGGATGTGATGTCAGACAAAGAAAAACTCCTCGCTCGCAGCCCCCATCGGGGTCGACGGCCAATCATGACCCTTCCCGGAAAGGAGTGCTACACACAGCGAGAATCTTCATGCCACTCATTGGATGTCGAGCTATAATCATGCACAGAACTCCGGGAGGTGCTCTGCAATCAACGTTCGGAGGCTCTCAGGGATGACGACAAAAGGAAGAGCGGGCTCACCTTCAGAGGAAGAACACTCTTGGGTAAGGTTGCCGGAGAGCTCCCACAATCGAACGAAGCTGACCTCGTCGTGGAGTCGCGTCGGAACGCAGGTAGCTTACCAGAGAGACTCCAGCACCAAAATAGCGCATTCTCAGGCATCGTCAACGAACATTCGCTCGGTCATGTGGAGCGCCAACGTCGACGCCAAGTGAATGAAGCTCTAGGAAGTTCAGCTTTACTGACTGAGCGTAACAGCAGTGGTAGGGAGGTTTCCTGCTGAGCGAGATGACTCGAGCCGATGCGAAGACGAAATGTCTTTCCGAAACGAGACGAATTCACTTTTCGGGGCGATATTCTCCACCGTGGAGCCAGTTGGCGCGTATGCACAGTTTGCTACCAGAGAACGCTCTTGACACCACTTCTGAGAGCAGTGCTGTACAGGCGGTGTTGTCAGTGGTCGTCCGGAGGGTTTCGGATGGGGCGCGCATGCGCGCCAATACAGTCCCTCGACCCCCGGCTCGGGTCAGGGAGTAACCCGCGGAATTCGAACCTGCGAGCCCTGTCATTGCTGCTCCCCATGAAGTCTTTGGAGTGAGAAAAATCACTCCATGACTTGGTGGACCATACCTCTGGGGAATATTCTCTCCCCGATCGACTAATACGGTGATTGTCTAGAACGGCACCCAGAATCGCTGAGTACTTCCGCAGGCATCTGACGAGGTCCACTTTTCCTCTCCGACGATGCTGGCGGATGCGACCTCACGGATTTCGAACTGCTGGTGACCAGTGTGGTTTGCACGATCCAAGAAATTCGCGGAGGAGGACTGCAAGCCGAGCAACTCCCTCCCCCCATGTGACCCGTTCCTCCCGCGTTTCGCGAGACTTCATCTTCGCAGGGCATGCTGGAACACCAGGGGAGCGACTGCATTAATATTTAATCAGGTCAGCGACTCGGCTTCGTGCAACGCAGTTGCGGTGGACAGCGCAACGGCCGCGAAATCCTCGGTCGGAGCTATCATCCAGCGAGCGCGGATCGCTCAGTGGAGAGGTTCTTGTCAATTTTCACGTTGGATTGCCGAGGATGAGGTGGAGTTGTCGACTTGAACCGAAACGAGCGCAAATATTCACTCGGCGAGCCACGCCCTTCCCGGATTCTTCGAGGAAGCATGTTTGAAGCTAGCACGCTACGGTATCATTTGGGAGAACGGAAAGTCTCGTTTTGTCTTCGATCCGAAAGCATTGGGGCGCCCCGTGCCGCACACAAGAGCTGTAGACGGAAACGGGAAAAATGAGCTCAATCATGACGGTGAGACGAGCTCGTCGAGGAGACGTCTCGCAGCTTGGGTGTCTCGTTCGGTGGGATAGAGCAGATGAGACCTATAATAATAGATCCAAGATAGCCATCCCATTGAAAAATGGACGCGTGATGGACGCATGATATTGATCGTTGACGAGTTCCGGTTCCCGTATGAGAGAAATGTTTTGGAATTCGGCGGTGATTCCAGTGCGAGACCACTGTCGTGGAGCCCGGTCGAGAAACGTGCGCCGCTTCCTTCTCCTGGAAGACCGTTACGGTTTCCGAGGAGCGTCTCGCAACAGGTTTAGGAACGTTTCGTTCTCAGGTGAGTAGACTCTCCCGAGACAAGCTCCCGGAAAGATAAGCTCCCGTGTGTGCGAGGAAAGTGAGAAACTTGAATCTTGATGGCGGTCAGGCCTGCATTAAGGTAATCATCGAGAAAATACCCAAGTCGAAATAGCGAACAGATTTATTCACCACATTGTAGACGAGAACGAAAATCAAAGGAAGCGTTATACGATCATTATTATCACTCGCAGTTGAAGACCCAGTGCGGATTTTTTATTTCAACAATCACAGAGTTCCACGACAAGGATTCGACGACCGTCGGGGACTCTGTGTGTGCGCTAAGCCAACGTGGCGTTTTCTTCTCCTCGACTCCATGAGCTCAGTCTTAATGCTATCACGTACTTGCACGTTCCATCTCAGTTTACAGTAAAAACTTGTTCATCAACTCGCGCTACACAACCAGGCCGTCAGGGTCGCTCTCTCCAATGAGAAGATCTAATCGACAATTTCGGAACGGAGAACGAAAATGAAACTTTGAAATAACGATCACTCTTCCATGAGAGGTTCCTCGGGAAAATGAACGCGTTTGAGCTTTCCGAAGGCTCCATTCCCTCTGTTTTGAAGGCAGAACTCGAGGGAAAAACATCCAAAGTTCCGTTTCCGACTCCATCGTGGAGGAGGGTTGCTTCCTCTGAATGCTTCCCTAGATTCTGTGATTTTTCTAGAGTTTGTCTAGCCTAGTTAGACTGGCCGTGGAAACGAGTTGGTCGCTGCCATCCTCCGCTCTGCCCATAGTAGGGATCCAGAGGTTTGTTGCGAGCAGATTCGGTGTTTCCAAAAACCTCTCCTTTGTCCATGGAGAGACATCCAGCGCCACCACCGAAGCCCACACCTAGGGAACACAATCCATAAGTTCCTCTGGTCTCCGGCGAACTTAGATCAGCGTATCCACCCGTCACGTCTCGTCGAGGGTTCTCACCTTTGGGACCGAATTTTCGGCCGTAACACTGTTTGCAGTACACATCTCCTTCGTGCTCAGTGGAACAGGTCGAATCCAGTCGTTTCAAGCAGAGGCCGCAGTAGAAGCAGATCTTGTGCCACTTCTGACCGCCGGCAAGGATCTCCTCGGCATGATAGACGATCTTGGCGCACTTCGGGCACCGAGATTGTTCTCCAGATGGACGGAATGGCATCTGCACGGAATCGATTCGGGCAACGTCAGATGTCGCGTGAGACATGGGAGCGAGCTGGAGATGGTCACACAGTTCCAAGAGACAATTCTTACCTTTCTATCCTATGGTACGAGGTCTGATCCGGCTCTGCTCAGCCCTGGACTTCAGTGGTCGCGATGTGATTTTGCCGCGAGAGCTAAGAGTTTTAAAGCCAGACAAACTCCCACAACGGCGGTGTCTCTCCACCACCCAAAACGCAGCTAGCCCACCGCCCGGCCAGTCAGCCAAAGAAACAGCCATAGCAGAGAGGAAAAGACAGACTGAACCTCCTGACTCATAGATAGACTTAGTCACACCTCCGTCTAGAACCACAAGTACACGCTGCCGATGTAAGTATGCATTCAGGTATGTACGTACAGCGTGAGGCAATACATCACCCCTCGTTGCTCCAGCGTTGTCACGGACAAAGAGCAGCTGCTATGCACGCTCCGGATGCCAAAGAGCATCATAATATATTCTGATTGCTGGATGGAGGAAATAAAAAAAAAATATTACCACTTCGGTTTATGGCCAGATACTCGTGGAAATTCGTACGAAACGCTGATACTGTTTGTTCGAAGCGGGACTTCGCCACTTCAGGTTTTTAGAAGCGGGAATCCCGAGAAAGTCGATCCGGGTCTACTCGATCAGTCTAGGTTTTGACCTGGGGGACGTTGCCGACAGATGGGGCGAGCCCGGAACGGGAAATATCGGCTTCGGGCGCCCAAATACGGGAACAATGTGGAATGCCACTTCGGCTGTTCTTTTCCTCGTGAGGGATGATAATGTTGAGCATGGAGAAAGTATACATAGTAACATTGCGTTCTGCTCGAAACCAAGTTTCTGAGAGTTCTTGTGTGTTGTCGGAGTTGTTGTCGAAGGGTTTAGGCTTCGAGGCGTTATGTTTGGTTTTCGCTATCTGTCCTCTTGACGCGTTCCTCATATCGCTTCCCTTCGCTCGCCAGCTCTATGTAACTCGTTCGGAAGCAACCTTGACCGTTCGTTGGGTAGTTTGGGTTTTCATCGGCTCTTCTTGTGGTCGTTCGCTAGACTCGTCGTCGTCACAGAATCCTCCCACTCAGCTCGACAAGAGTTTAGGATAAAAGCGCCCGAGTCATCGGCATCGACATTCTCTTCTTTGTACGGCAACAGTTGGAGAGAGAACAAAAATAAAGTCATGCGCTTCGAATCACTTTTGGTCAACGATCTCCTGCGTTCCCACTGATCAATAAGCCTGAATAAGTTGGAACTTCCGGGAAGCTTTCGACAGAAAGTCGCTGCAAGCACCTATGATGCCCGGGACGGAGAGCTTCCTCTGCGGCCCAAAATTACGCCGCCGTTTTTACCACTTTTCTGCCGCTCGTTCACAAAATTCCAAACCCAAGTGGATACTGAATCCGAGATTGTCCTCTGTCAACGAATTGAACGACCAATAGCTCGTGCTTCACTGATTTATTGAAGTTTCACCGACAAATCGTTGGGGGTTTCGCTCACACATTCTTTCATCTGAGTGCTGTTGGTTCGAGCCCTGGTTATCATTGTTATTGCTGCGTCAGCTAACGCCACCGACGTAAAAGTCCACATACGACACATGCTGAGTTCGTAAATATCGGCGGAAAGCTGTGGGGCCTGAGGCGAGCTCTCTGATTGAGACTGAGTTTTTGATCGTAAACCGAGTTCAATCGTTTTGGTTTCCGCTTCTCTGGGATGCGCTTGGTAAGATCAATGGTACACTGGTTTTGGGTAGTACCGTGCCCGGTATGGAGCTATCGAGGGTATAACCCCTCCTCATCCTCTCAGATTCGTGCAAAATTCGATGTTACGCCTTATTACGCGCCTAGCTTAAGTAAGAGTTTCTATCTAGTCACAATGCAACCGCTCAGTATATCTGGAGTCGTTCAACGACTCGGAGAGAGCCGACTCACAATTTTGTTCGTAACGCTTTGCTATGCTATGGCTTTAACAAATCTGACTCGGTGACATGGGGAACCGATTCGAGAGCTCCCTTTGGGAGGAATCGAGGGACGGGGCGCCACTCAGAACTTCTAAAGAGTCGAATCAATTGAACATTCAATGCTTCAAATGGTGGCCGAACTGCACGTCGAGGTGAAAAAGAAGCGAAGCATTGGCTGATCGTCTACGAGAAACTTTAAGAATACGAAATGTTCGGCTCCAAGATCTGCAAGAAGAAAGAAGTTTGTATAGCTTCTGTGGTGGGCCGAGGCTCTCACTGTGAGCACTGTCCTGGACCTGACAAGATAACAATCTAGTAGTTCGCCATGCCTTCAGGTGAACTCCGGTGCTGACCGTTTATCAAACGCTATTGGCCGTTTGAGTGGAGGCACTGAGGCTTTGTGGGCTAATCTTCTATTTTGTGCACTACCCAGTGTTCACAAGGAAAATCATTCCATTGAATCCGGACTATATTATCGCAATAATGTTGTATCATATTCAAAACTGACGACATGGCTTCCTCACATAAGGCACAGTGTGACGCCATCGGGCGATGCTGTCCAAGCAATCGCACCCTTACCTAGGATAACTTCCAACATTGATCTAGAGGAGATGGTATGTCATCGCGGAGAAATTCACGACGGAGATGATGATCGTGGATCGAAGTCATGGTTGCGGGAATCGCCGGAAGGGCATTTGATGGCACATCACCGATGTTGCACTGATGACGATCGTCGGCATCCGAAATGTTTTTTTTTATCGTGATGATCCTCGACGGGATAGTCCTGACGGAACCGAGGCTGTCGGATCAAAAGCTCTTCCGTTTTGTGCCCCAAGTCGTAACCGTCCATGTGTTGCAGCATATATCTCCAACCCGCACAGGTCAGTTCACAATCCTCTGAAGCTCGGAAGCCTATGGAATAGGTTCTCTAGAGCAGAGCAACTAAACGAGTTAGGATCAGCCTCCTGATTGTCATGTAATCTGCGCCGCTTCCTGGGTTTCCAATAATTCACAACCTGAGTTTTTTTTATTTCCTATGCGACTTCGCGGTTATTTACCGAAATGCAGAAATCGCAGAGCCCAATGTCTTCGAGCCCCGTGACCAACAAGAAACCAGCACAACCAGTCTGATTTAGAAGGGAAAGCTTACTTTCCTAGCGCAGGAGTTTCGCTCGAACCTTGGACTCTACCATTGTCCCCAGCTCATTCGCGAATCCCCCGATCCTGAGGTCGCACCATCATTCGGAGCGGTCAGGTTCACTTTAGGTCGCCGTCGATGAATCGAAACAAAATCCTTCAGGAGCTTGACCGCTCCTGTTGGCGAATCAGACGAATCTTCGCGCACCGATCGAGAAAATAAGATAAATGCTATAACATACACAACCTTTGCCGACTTTACATGTGGTCCACATCACCAGCAGCTGCACAGCATACAGCTCGTCAGAAGATGATTCCAGACGGGCCTCCTCCTTAATTTACTTTCATGACTTCGTTCATGACTTGGATTTTAGTTTATACCAGCTCGTTCCGTCTTCGACGCGTGAATTCTATCTGATACCATTTCCATAGCTTCTCGCAGGTACTCCCACGTCGATAATGGTGCACTTCTCTAGTTCCCATCTTCTCGGACTATTGGCTAGACTAGACTCGTCACTCCCTTGGTTTTATATGACCGAATTTGTTCGTTGTGTTCAGCATCGATGACTCGTAGTCAGCTATTTTGTTCAGACTCGGACTTTCCGTTGAATGTGCATTCATACAGAGCCGGAGCTCGAGCGGGGCTCTGCACGGAGGAAAGATTCAGTTCAGTCATCCAGATCAAGCACCTCGGACTGAACATGAGTCATGCAGGGTTTTCACAGCTCTCCGACAGCAGTTCCGCCGACCTCATGAGAAGGCTCATTTTGATGCTGACGCCCTGTTAGCTGCTCGGAGAGCAGTTTGTTGCGTCATGATGACTTCATATTTTACTTTCCCTGAGTCGGCGATTTCTTCAGGAATTTCCATTCCTTTCTCACATGATGTCTTGCTTGAGTCATCTACTCCCTACCACCTTCACTCGAGAGTGTTGTGCGTTCAAGAGGCACTCACGGCGGTTCGCCGATTCTCTGTGTGGATTTCATCGGTCCGAGTGTCCTCGACAATGGTACCTTTGGTGCCGGACTTCGGTTGAGAGTTTGAGAGAAGAGTGCTGGCCGAATTATTATTGGTATTGTTGTTGCCATCGAGCCCGTGGGTTGTCCGGAAGTGCATTTTCAATGCGATAGCGTCTTCAACCCGCTGGTAACACACAAAACAAGCCTGTCCTTCGACCTGTGCACAATCGTCGGATTCTTCTGGCTTTATACGCAAGGCATGCTCATCCTCAGCGTGTTGAGAGCATTCGAGCGCACTCGTAAACTGTTGGCAGCACATCACGCAGCGGAACGGCTTCCCCGACTGGCTCTGATGATCTTTGAGAGAAGCTTCGTTGACGAACGAACGCGAACAGCAAACACAGTCCATCCGGGTCGGGGATTTCTTCTGCTGCAGATTCCAGCTCAGGGAGGATCGGCCGATGCTGGAAGGGTTTTTCTCATGTTTGCGAATCAGGTGCCGTTCGCAGTTTGATTTTGTCGTGAAACGAATCGGACAGTGCGGACATTTGTAGGGTTTTTGCCCACTGTGTGTCAACATGTGTCGGCGCAAAGAGCTTGACCACGGGAATTTCCTTCTGCAGTGCTCGCACGCTACGGAATTCGGAGCCTCCTTCCTACTGGCCGTCTGCAACAGAGAAAAGATTCAGCCGGATGAACGGAGAATGAGAACAGGTACTACGTTCGGGGGGCAGAGAGGGCTCCGATCGCGATATATTGGTCGAGCTGGTAATTCACTCACACGCACTTCTGAGTCATTCCGGACTTTGAGATCAATTTTCTTCCTGGTCGGTTGTTTCGAGTTTTCACTGCTGGGCGAAGTACCGTTCGAGTCTTTGCTGTTGTCGCCCAACATCTCCTCGAGCATGAGATGGGAATTCGCGGCGTCCAGAAGAGCGGAAACTGAAGCGAGGTCGTGTTGCTCTGCCTCCTCAAATGGTTTCTCTTCAGATTTTTTCGCGTTCACGAGGATCTTCAGGGCGGTTCTCGTCTTGTCGGAGAGAATGAAGGTTTTCGTGATGGGCAGGTTGGTATCCTTCGCGATTTTCAAGTTTTCAGCCTGCTTGACAAGGCCCGACGTTTGAGAGACGCTCGAGGAGCTCAGAGAAACTGGCGGGGTGCTCGGCGGCAATGAGGCCGGCGACGACGGCGCTGTGGCTTCCGGGACATACTTAGCTGCGGTCAAAATCACGTCGATGTAGTTATTCTTGGCGGGGAGCGACCTGAGGTCGTAGACCGAGTCCTCCTTCCGACTGAGATCGAGAGCGTGAACCGCCAGATCCAGAGGCTCATCCTGCGGCGGGAGCACTGCTTTTCCAGGATGGTTTTCCTTCACTTTTTGATGAGCTGCCGGAATTACGGTTATTTTGGTTTCTTGCGGACCTGTGAGCGGCAAGCCGACTTCGACTTTCCGGGTGGGCTCCAGCGAAAGAGCGGCCGGGACAATAGTCCGCAATTGTACCGCTGGTTGGGCCATAACATCGACTTTGAGCGGGGAAACCGTTATGTGGTGGAAAGGTCCCAGGATGCCTTTGATCGGGCCTAGAATAACGGTTCCGGATTTCAACAAGGGTCCAGTTTGCTCGGGAGCGCTCGTTTTCACTGGAGACGGTTCTTTGGCAGCCTCCGGCGCGGGGAAAACTTTAGTTTCAGCAACTTCTTCAGACTCGTCGAAATCTTCGTCCATAGCGCCATCGCTCAGAGGGTCGTTATCGTTGTTGAATGTCAACGGAATAGGCGGGTCTTGCATCCCGTCAGAGGGTAAGGGCTTTGAACTCACTGCTTCTGTCAGCCGATGTCGATAGTCGGGATGCTGCTTCAACACATGACGGATGCAGTTGTTCTTGGTAGAGAAACCGAGCTTGCAAACGACGCACGAGAACGGTTTTCGACTGCAGCTGTTGTTCAACGACCGCAGGTGGTGACGCAAGACCCGGTTGAACTTGAAGTCTTTGTTGCAGTATTTACACACGGTACTCCCCGAATCGTGCTGAGCCGAGAGCGTAGGCGACAATCGTTGGCTTTGCATGTGAGGATTGTATTGCATAGCCGAGCGGATTTCCGACTGCGGAGGAGCAAGACTTGAGCGATACAATTCTCGGCTGGGAATCATGAATCTAGATTGGAGCGTCATCATCACTAACGACTCGAATAGGATCCGGAGACTCACCTTCGTTTGTTTGTTGTGTCGTTTTCTCACATGCCGTTCGCAGTTTGCTTTCGTCGTGAATGCGTACTTGCAAATCGCACACTGGAATGGTCTCTCGCCGTTGTGGGTTCGCAGATGTCGGACCAGGGTACTCTTGTCCGTGCTCACGTAAGAACAAAGCGTGCACGCGAACGGAGCGTTGACGTGCAGTTGCAGATGCCGCTTGAGCCGATGAAGACTTTTGAAAGCCATGCCGCACATGTGGCACACGCTATCTTGCTCGCTCGAGTCACCCGGATACCCCAACAGCAATGAATCCGAGACGGAGTCACAAGAGTTCTCAGAGTTCGTGACATCGGCGGGCGGACAGTGCGCCGTTCCGCTGGTCGCCAAGCTCAGGAGCGTTTGGACATCGCTGAGATCGTGTCGAGGCGAGCTGCAGTTGGCCTGGAGTTGTAACGCGGCCATCAATCGCGTTTTGTCATCCAGCAGCTCTTTATGTACCTCGGTCTGATGCCGTTGGAGGTCACCGCAAGTCCGATACGATGTATTGCACACGACGCAGAAGACTTGGGAATCTTCGTGGCGATATCTGTGGATCGCCAGAGCGTCCCGCGACGGGAACGACCGCAGGCAGCGTTCGCAGTCGTGCCCTCGAGTTGCGGAACAACGTCTCGGAACCCGGTCGCATCTCACCGCCGCTATCAAGTTGAACTTCGTCGAGGAGAATTCCAAGTGGTTGAGATCATCGAAATTCGCTGAGTTCGGGCTGCTAGAGGAGTTGGGCTCAATGCACGTATGAAGTCCGTCAATCAGATTGGAGTATTGAAAGCACAGGGCGAAGCATTTAGGACAGGAGACGGCGGGATCGTCGTGAACATTCTGTAAGGGAAAAGACTCTGCCTTTCAAATGGTCGTTCGGCGCTGTAACTCATGAAGGAGGATGTCGCAGCTTCGATCCCAGTGAAACATGAAACGTTGTAGCCTCGAAGCTCAGGCTCCGGCGTCATTAACAACCATCCTTCAAGTAATGGATTAACGAGTGTACGGAGATCGATCGCTCAAGAGTGACCAACGACCGCACTCCGCGGCGGCACCCACGCATTCAGCCCCATGTATGCCGATCAATGAATTCTTCCTCCACAACGATTCCGACCGTAATTCAGCGACTCAGGAACTTACGAGAGCGTGCTTCTCCAACGCTGTTTTGCTGAGGAAGAGTCGACCGCAGATCAAGCACCTGAAATCCTGAGGTGCGAAGGGGGACACGATGGAGGGCGGCGCAGGGCTCTTCCGGTTTGGAGTGTTCTCCAGCTGGAGCAGTTGACTCTGCATCTGGAGCAGCGGAGCGATCAACGGAGCTCCGCTGTGCGTACGCATGTGACGATGCATGTTGCCGTTCGTGGTGAAAGCCATTCCGCAGATTTTGCCTGATTCGAACGGAAGAACAATGAGACCCTCCTCGTCGGCTGTAAGCATCATAACGGCCGCTCCGACGCTTCTTTTCGATTTAGAAGATGAAGAAGTGCCACTCACATTTGAAAGGCCGCTCGCCCGAGTGCACCAGCATGTGACGATCCAGACTGCTGGCCGAGCTGAGACCTTTCCCGCAGAGCCTGCACGTGTGTTGGGCGGGATTGAGCTGTGATGTGGTGCACGAGATGACGTCGTGCACCCGGCGGAGGTGCATCGACAGCCCGTGGGCAGAGGAAGCGGATTCCCCACAAACTTGACATTTATTACTGACGAGGCCTGAGCCCGACGAGTCTTTCGAAGTTTCCAGGACAGAGATGGTAGGCTGTTGTGTTTCCTCCGGCTCCATCGTCAGGCTGTCTGTGTCTGAAAGTTGAGATCCAATGATTTCCGCAGCGATTCCGATTCTTGTATGTTTCGATTCCCGGGCCGAAGCCGTCTCTCGGTGGAATCGCCACTGGGGCGCGTCATTGTACGCTCGGATGTCAGCACGTGTTGGCCGCGCTTCCGTTCCTTCCTCCCAAGTCTGCGTTTGTTTTGGATGCAAACGACCAAATCCTGCAACGTGTTTCGCTGGCCAGTGAACTCACCGGTGATGGTCAGACGGAGCTCATCATCGTCGGACTCGCTCTCGCTCATGTCCTGATCCGCGGGCACGCAGGCTGCGGACGTTGTGGACAGAAGAACAGCGTTGTCCTCGGTCGTCATGCTGAGCGCCGCAGAAGGATACCCTGGATGGGAAGGACTGAGAGTGGGAGAGTGAGATGGGCGTCTACAGTTTCAAGGAGCCGCTGGAGCCACGCTGGGTAGACAATCCTGCAAAGAAAAGGAATACTTGGCAAGATCTACCATTGTTCTGGTTTGTGTTCTAGAGCCCACGGCAAACAGGCCCCAGCAACTCGATTCGCACCAATGATGATTCAATCGTAGATTCCGTGATTGACACATATTGGAAGAGCCCGTCAGCGGCCGAGATCGTGGTGAAGTAATGATGATCTTCGGAGAGCTTCTCAGCCGATCTGAACTCATGTCGCTCTGTTAAACCGGAACGAGACGGCCAGTTCGCGTTCTACACCCAGCCTCCATCGACGACGTACCCGACTCATTTTGAACTCACTGCGAGCGTTCAGTCAAAAAAAAACCCGCGATGCCGATTTCCCTCCCGATTCGTGCTGGTGGCCGTCGGGCTGTGCTGCGAGGACCAATGAAAATAACTGTTGGTCGTCGTTCATGGTCCTACCAAGCGGAGGATTGAGCGAAGCGCGATATCTCACCGATGGAGCCGCATTGGGAATGTCTGCCATTGTTTTTGGTACCGTTGGAGTTATCACCATGAGTGGAGCGAGCTCGACCGGAGATACTAGTCCTGTCTCCGGTGTGGCAGTGGAGCCGGCCGCTTTCGCCAATATTTGTTCCCAGGTAGAGGTTAAGAGGAAACTCTGCCTCCTCCATAGCACTTGAGGAGGAGATTACGCGCGTTGGGAGTCATCGCGGCCAAACTGCCTATCGGCCATTCAGCTGGCAAGGCACAGGTCCCATTGTTCACCCAGCTAAAGATATACAGCTGAGATTTGACATCTGGTGACGGGGTCCACCCGAAAGCCAAGCGCAGTGCGCGCACCGAGAAACACAAACATTCCTAAAGAAACACAGCACGAGCAGCGAAAAAATTGCCTCGTAACTCCTGCGGCCTTCGCCTAATGAAAATCGGAACGCCATGAAGTGAAAGCTACCGCTACGCGGATACTGCTTCCTCGCCGAGAGTGAACGCAAAGCCGCGATGAACTCATTGTGTGCAGCATCCCTCAGTGATCCGGCCCGGTATTTTCACATTTGTTCTGGGTGTTTGCCTCTAATCATGTTCTGGATGCTTTGTGGATGCAGTGCCCGAATCTGCGCCTCGAGATCAACTAAGAGTCGCATCGACAGCACACAATCGGAGTTCTTCCGCTCAATTTCAAGGCGTTCCCAAGCCCCGGGTCATCCTCAGTGTGGTGTCTACCGGCTGGGGAGATCTCCATGTGTCTCTCGCACGTTTCTTGCTCGGATTTCCGGTCCGTTTGAAAAGTCGCAACGAGAAATTCTTCTCTAGCCGCTGTAGAAGCACGAAGAACATCTGATGCTAATCCGTGTGGGTCCTATTTTCTCACGTTCGTTGGGCACGAGATGCGGCCACTGCCATCACAGTTACCGTATTCTCTGTAATTCTCTGATGACCGCTTCTCTAAGATGAACGCTCCCGAAAAAGAGTACCCCAGGACGTTGCGCGAAAAACCAAAGGCCCGCTCTCAAATAAACGACCTCTCACCGGAAAGAGTGGAAAAAACGAAAATCCCGCCGTACAGCCGCCTCTATCTGAGCCTATCAGAACATTTACGGTAATTATCTTGAACTGTCCCGGCGGCGACTCGATTTCGATTCTCCTCCACCGCGCTCTTGGAAGTGGAGCTAGCTCTCGAGCTCGGCGCTTTGTTCATGCTTAGCCTAATCCTACGGTTGAGGGCTGATTTCGACAGGGAAGACTTGCGTGGGCAGATTCGCTCTCTATGAGTATTCGAACACGAAAAAGTGCGGAGTTGGTTGTCGCCATGGATTGGAATCAAGAGAGCAAAATGTGAACGAAGTCGGTATCGACCTAGCCGGCTGGTATCCGACTCCGAATGGATCAGAGTCATCTCTCCGAGTGGCCCATAGGTCACCCGTGATCGAGTCAAACTCGGCTCCAGCCTGCTGCTTCGTGGGCAGTTCAGCAGATTCCGATTTCGTGAAAGCCAGCTTTGGGGACCGAGGTGAGAGGAGCATTCATGCGCGCTCAAACCGTCGCAGATGAGGCTGAGCATGGATCGCGAGCTTGAGGCTCACTCGCAGGGGGAGTAAGTCGAGCCCCGCAGATGGAGGACCATATCCAGGCTACCGTGAAGTTCTCTCCCCGAGATTCCTTTGCTTTTGTACGCGGCGAACAGTGTCCAGCGGCGAATCAATCGGTTGGGAACGAAGAGTGGAAGACCTGCTAGACTGGCGACTGACTGCCCGCCTGCATGCTTTGCTGCCATGGATACCTACAAACAGCGACGGAGCAACTAGAGCTGGAGCTAACCGTAGACTCCGTCCTCCACCTGAGAACTTTCAAGACTTCAAGGGCGACCCGTAAATCCGCCTTCCCGCACACCAGGACCAGGAAAAAGGGAGAACGCCAAAATCATGGCGGTCGCGAACTCAATGCGTTCGAGATCCTTTCCGGCGGCCTTGATGCAGACACTTATGGACTTCGAAAGCTCGGAGACCGCGGGACGGAGGTTTGGGGTCGTTCAATGAAAGTCGCTCGAAGAGTCCCGGATAATCGTGGGGAAGCAATGCTTGATCGCGACGGAGTTACGCCGATCGTTGAAGGGGATAGCAACGGCCTCGCATCTCGATACCGAGCGTGATTCTGTTAACTCAGCATCACTTCTCATCTTCCGATGAACTTCGCGTCCCTTGTCGTTCGCCCGCCGAAGTAGTGGTTCGAGGGAGTTCGAGAGGAAAATGGGCGCCCGTCGTTGGAAGCCGCGGCGCGCCAAGGCCGAATCCCAGAATCGTTCACTCAAAACTTCTTCTCGCAGGAATCGTATTGTGCGAGCTCCTGGGATTCCCGATTCGGCGAAACCACCTGGGAGCAGTTTCAGTGCGTCGGAGCGGGGGTGACAGAGGTCAGCGTCGTGGAAAGGTGGAAGGGTCGAGCCGGAGCTTCGCAACCTTGCACCGATCTTCAGATCAACTTGTTTGAATACCTGTACCCAGCTTTCCATCAGGATTCGAAAGAGAAGGCGCAGCCTTTTGGGTCGGACGATGTTTTGCTCTGCGGAATGCTGGTTCACAACTCGGAACTAACGATGAGCCACTGGACTCATCTCGGAACTCTTTTCTGGATTCTGGCAACGCCGCTGACCGCTAGAGAGACCACTCACCATTGAACATGCGCGCAGAAGCCTTCGATGAGGTCATTCGGAGAAGTCTCAGAGCGACACGACGTGATCTCGGAAATGATGGCGGGTGACGTTTCTTCAGATTTAGAGACTTTGGTGCGAATTCGACGACTGCTGGCCGGCACCGTTGTCGTCAGGAGAAAAGCTGCTCCTGAATGAGGCGGCCAAGAGGATAGCCGGGAAGGAGGACACATCCGCGCTCTCCGTGTTTTCACGATTTCCATAGCAACGGCCGGGACACGACTCCTGGCGCAGGTAGAGAGGATGGCAGCAGGCTCTGAGGAGCGCAGCAGTTATTGAGCCTTCGCCCTCACGGGTCGCGCGAACACACTCGCACACACCGCTTGCCTGACTGATGGTGACGTGATCCAATGTCGATCCCGCGCCATTCGAGCTGAACCGATGCGAGTCCACGAGAACCTCACGATGCTTTTGTCACTCTCCCAGTAGAAACTTCCTCCATTCTATCGCTGAGTTAGTGAACGAGCCAACGAGTCGTTCAAGTTCGGAGGAATCAGAGTGAATGAGCAAGAACACATCGCTGCTTTCGGAGAGGGATCGGACTGATGCATACCAATTTGAGGTTGACCATTTAGCTGTCGAAGGTTTCGCGGGTTCGAGGGCGCCTTTCTCCGTTTCCGAACCGGAGTGGCCCGCAGCTCGTATTGGTTCCGGCGTTCCAGGAACATTTCTCGCGGACCGAAAAGTAACACAGCACGACTAAGGACAGCTCCGCAAGTTCTTCTCGTAAATGCGGAGAACTTGAGCGAGCTTCGTCCGGAGGATGGTCTCGAAATGTCTGTTTATGGAACTTGAGGGTGCCTGAGGAGGAATCGACAACTTCTTTCGCCCAGTGGGGCTTCCGCTACACATGGAGAACAAGGACACCTCTGAATGTTTCGGGGTGAGTCTTCCATCGCAAACGGTTGATTGAAGATAATTCATTCGAGCACCCCCCCCCCCCCCCCCTTCCCCCCCGAATACACGATATTTCCGGCGAAACAGATAAATGCCCCGTCTTGTGCCAGCGGTCCGCGCGAGAACCATGGAATCAGTCACCAGGTCCGCGATCTGATCACCTCGGTTGAGGTCATCCAGCCGTGGCACGGAAGGTGATAACAGTGGGACGCGCGAAGCCATTGTCGACGAGGACGTTGCTGATGAGACTCTGCAGATGATGACAATGAGCAGCAGGCTCCGGACAGCTTTTGGCGACCATGTTCGTTGGCTGGTCGACTACTCGGTCCCATGGCTGTCCTAGAGTTCCTTACAGTCATCACAACGGAACGCCCAGAGAAAAGAGGAGCGGGCTGGGCCCCCTTTATCATCAGCTGAGAATTTCTCCGAGCCATCGACGACTCCACCCTGCGCTTGCTGTCGCTGCTGCTACCGCGCTGGTACTGCTCCGATCGCTGATGTCGAGACGCTTGTACTGTACCCGGACGATCTGACATATTTTCCTCCGTCGCGAGTCAGTCCGAGGAGCGTCATCGACCTTTCAGTTGTCTCTCTCGATCAATGAGAGAAGACGAAGAGGCAAGTGAGAGCGCGGTCCCCACGCATTCGTTGGAGCCGTCCGCGTGCATTTATCCGAGAAGACGAGCCACCAGACAGATCCTGAGACTAGAACTTGAGGAGATAACGCGCCGTTGCAACCGGGGCGCCTGATACCCTGAATCCTCCAACTACAACGATCTCGATTGGTCTCCATATCCGCTCTCTGTCCGCTCCGTCGACGCTCGGAGCTGAGCGCTCTCGGCACCATCTCGCTCGACATCGAGTTAAAAAAAAACAAGTCGGGGATTCGACTCCTGGGAGCTGAGTGGCGGGCAGCATGAGGAGGAGTCGAAGAAGAGGATGGTGCCGAAGGTCAGACTCCTCCCTGGCGAACCTCGGCGCGGTGACCTGCAGAGAAGCGCAATGCTTTTGTTCATCATCGGCTGGTGCTACAACGCCGAACAACTCTGCAACGTGCAGCACCCAGACCTTTAATTGATATCGGGTGGAGTCCCGCCACTCTTGCTCTGCCTCACCCTCGCTCTCCCACACGCAGGCAGCCTCACAGAGTCAAGAAGATGCAGCCCAAACGGAGCGGATATATATTTCAGACGCGCGCTGTCAGGTTATACTTTCTCATCAGGTGTACCCGGTGAGCACCGCCCGAACTCTGGGTGCCCGTCAGTTCGCATCGAGCTTGGCGGGATAACATCTCTTGTGGAGTCTGACACGCGTTGTGACTCGACCGGCGCCGATCCGGTTTTCCCGCACGAGATGCGCGATGATCACCGGAAGCCTGCTTCAGCTTTGTTAAGTCCGTGCGTCGGTCGGTTTGAACGGCTCGAGATCAAAATTGATTCTTTCGAAGAGGAAAAATCAGAAGAGGAAAAGGGAGAGGTCTTCTGTAAAAATGCCGTTGGCGGAGTAAGCGGCACACGGGAATTTTTTCCTTGGAAAAATCGGGCGCAGGAAGCGGGAAACTCTCGTGCTCCCTCGCCTGCGAACAGAGGTCGTAAAGGTCAAGAATCATGACCGCGTAGTCTGTGAGTCATCGCCGAAGTTAGCACCTTTCTCCAAGCGTTCAAGGCGATGTAGGGGAGCCGATATTGAACTGTTCAGGCATTGAGTATTTTTGAGCCCGGCAGGCCTCCATAATGAAGACACAAGAGCAGTCCGGAAGTGCTCCAAGCCTTCAGCGGGAGATGACATCCGGTCAGGGCAGCAGGATATGCATCGTTCTCTCCTCCACAGAATATCTGAGCTAGTGCCGTCTTGAAAGCTTCATGCATCAATCCTCTCGCTCCACGGACTCGATCGCTGACGAAAGCGGACAAGCCAAGAGTCCGATTCGGATGTCCGGAATCGATGATGATGGCTCAACGGAACGAGGGCTCCTGCTCCGCCACAGCCTAGCCCCAACCGAGGAACCTCACTCGACTCTGATTCAGAACCGCGCGTTTCCCCCGAAGTTACCTATTCCACACGTTACCGAATGTGGAGAAAGTCGAACCGGCGGCTGAATGTTCATCTCAGGACTTTTCTTGAAAGACGTGCCGAGATTCCCGTGTGGCCTGGAGACCTCCTCAATATGGAGAAGTCCAACTCCGGGACATCAGTGCGATATCCACTGCGCGTCTGAGGATATCATCGTAGGAATGTCAACCATCACGCACCCAGGAGTTCTTGCCTCGGTCACAACGGATCGTTCCAGGTTTTCAAAGAAAAATCGAGAGTTTTGTCAAGCCTAATCATAAGACTCTGTGAAAGGACTGAGTGCTCTCGGCAGGTTTCAGATCTCACGTAAACCACTCTATATGTCGAAAATTCTCTTCGACCGACGAGTTCGAATCGGCAGGAGTTGGATGCCTTAGAACCAGCGACCTGATAGAATTTTTCCCACGACTTTTCGGGACCCTGAGTCTTACGGGAGAACCAGCATGCGCTTGATTGAGACTCGAGGAAGTCTTCCCGCCCCAGCAAGGAGGAGGAAGACGATGGAAAAGCTATCTTGAGAATCGTGGGCGAATCTCTCGGTTGTTCGCTCGCAAGTTTGAACTTTCATGAACTTGGATGAAGGGTGTCTGCTCCCAAACACGCTGTTCCAAAGATTTGGATTCGATCAGACCACTTCAGAGGAAATTGTCGTTTGCTTTTGGCATCGATTTCGTCGGCTCTACCTGATTGAAAAATAATATCTAGAAGGATAGACGTCGAATGAGTAGCATAATCAGCCCAGTCTTTTCACGAGGCTGGTCGGGAGCGCTGTCGGGAGAGGGCAAGACGGGGGAGGGGGGGGGGGGGCATTGAGCGCCGAAGTGCTCTAGAGTTTTATTATATGTCCTCAACTTCCGCGTACGAGGAACCTGGAGAAACGACGGATTCAGGAAGACAGAAGTGGTACCTGAGGGACATGATTGTCAAGTCTGCAAGCATTCAGACAGTGAATCCACTTCAGCCGGAACTTAATACCGAGTTACATAATCATCAGCATGCGGACTTGTTAGCCGCTAAGGTAATCAAGGGCGCTGCTTCCGAGCCAGTTCTAAGCTATGATGCGCTCTTGTGGTGTTTGTTTGGTGTGCCGGCTCGAAGTAGACTGATCTCCTCGTGGACATACCCCGGAAGACTTGGATGGACTGCAGAACTATTCGAGCATGAATTTTGAAGTTGCAAAAAACCCTCCGAATCAAAGTCGCAACGCCACCCAAGATGGCATCCTTGTCGAGATTTTTCGATGAGTTTCAATCGGGACCACCCTCGGTGCAGGTGGAAAGCGGTCCCGTAACACAGCTGGTCCTCTCCACAGGTGATATGCAACCAAGGACTGGACTGACTTTGTCCGAACTTAGTGGTCCAATACCCCGATTGGGCCCATTGTGGTGGTCCTTGTCTCGGGTTTCACTGTGGATGGATTCACAATATATACCCCGGCTCAAGGAGCGCATCTTAGTCGGACTCTCAGCTGCTTTGTTCTACTGTTGTCGCGTGTTTTGTTCTCTACGAGCGGAAAACAGAAGGACCCTCGGATCCCCTTTCCGTTTCCGCAGAGCGTGATGTTTCCACAGATTTCAAGTTTGACCGTATTTCGGCGATCGGATGGATATCTTTAGGAAGGTACCTCAATTCCTCGAAAGAGTATCTTTCTGGTGAACTACGAGTGGAATCTCTTGGCTGACCCAGAAGAGGGGAATCTCGGCGTGTGTCGCAAGGACTTTGCGATTCTCCAGAACAGTTTCGCGATGCGCAGTTGAGAAGTGAACGCGTCCGTCATTTCCGAAGCCTTGTTTGCTGCGTATTCCTCTACAGGGAAGATATGGTCGGCACTCTCATAAATAATTATTCTCGCAATCCCTGAGAGAACCCTTTCTACCACATTATCAAAACCTGGGAGTCGTCTGTTCATCCAACGATCGGGGAGTGACGGAGCACGATGCTTTGTCACTGTTTCCTGAATACTCCACCGCGGGATACGATTTCAGCTGTGGTGCCCTCTCGGCTGTAACGTAGCGACCCTCTGTGGCGCCCGGGATGGAACCTCAATCTGATGCCCCTCGTGGCGGACATTTTTCGAAGTGCGGAACAGAGATGGATACAATTCTGGACCGATGCGTACACAGGCACGATCAAAACTTGTCTCGTTAGTGCCGTCCTCATATGTAAGAAATGTTCTCGCCGAAGGAAGACATACGGTACCGTACAGCAACACTAACAAGGATCACGATGCGGATTGTTTTTCCGATAATGGGTACTGATGTTCTGTGAGGATGACCAGTTGTTTTGTAGTACTTTCCTCAGTACTTTGGACCTCGACAACTTTCTGACGTAACCAAGTCCACAATCTATTCTTTGACAGAACTTTGGAGCTCATACCCATATGGCTGCTGGAGCTCTCGCGCAAAATCGTCGGAGTAATTGAATTGGATTGGATTTATTTTGATCTTTCATATGCACATATAGTCCCTTTCATTTCAGGGGTGAGTCGTTTTGCGTCCACAGATCTTGTCGCTCCCAGTTAGCTACGGTCGCCTTCGTCTTTCACAGAACTCCATGTTTGCTATTGGGTGAGGGTCCAATTCGGAAAGGAAACTACTCCAGGGGGAAGGTTCTTTCCTCGCACCCAGAGACTATGTGTCTGTCTGTTTCGGGTACTCCACGTCTTGAACAGTTGATCCCGATGGAGGAATCGCGGTTATGTAGCCGGGTCATGGTGTTTAGCATTCCTGCCCTGATTAACGCTGAGAGTTGGCTTCCGCGGGAGTTATCGTACAGTCCGGAGTTGGTTCCTCTGGTCTCTCTGTATCGTCGGTATGTACTCAGTGTGGATTTGGACTTCATACTGTCTCTTCAGGTGGAGTCCAATTTATTCCGCACTCTCAGTTCGAGTTCTTTGGGGAACGTCTTCCACATCGGCTTGCCGGATGTGTTTTTGGCCAGTCGGATGCCCCCAACTTCAGATTGCATGCTCAGTTTTTCGAGTCTCTCGGATGCTCTGAATGGATGGATTGGATGAATGGAATTGGATGCCGCGAGGACAAGTTTTGGCCATTTATGTGGATCCATTTGTTTTATCCTCTCGGAGAACATCACTTTGCTTATGGTTTCTCTGGCATCGAAGGAGCTCCATTCGAGTTCTCCCTCGATGAACTCCATCGCCATAGTGGAGTTCGGTATGCCAAGAGCCCATATTTCCGCGTCTCTCTGCCTGACTTCTATGTGGTTTCTCAGTATTCTATGGTATGATGATTCGTCATAGTCGGAGTGAGTTGCATGAGCAGTCGGAGAGATGTCCGGTTGATGATCTCCACCCGTTTTTTCAAATATTGGCCCACGCCACGGCTGGCTGAGTTTTCTTGATAACGTACACGTTTCAGACACGCTACCTGATTCCACAGCGATTCCTCTGCTCAATGAGTTCCGGAAGGGCCGGATCGCCCCCTCCACGAGATAGTGCCTCTGTATGCTTGTCGGAATCGCAACAAACGAACGCACCGCCGACCTTGTTCTCAATTCAGTCGGGTAGCTTGAGGGAACTCTGAAAATCTGACGAAGTTTCTGAGTTCCTATACACTGTTCCAAACTGAGAGGAGAAGGATGCAGCAGACAGCTTCTTTTTTCAACCTCACGCTTTCTCTTCGTCGGGAGCCCTGGTGCGTGATCAACGAGAGCACTTCCAGCCGGCTCCCTGAGCGACAGCCTCAACGTTCTATGTTCTGATGAGGCCTTTTCTGTTGCACTCAGTTTACGAGCGCTCAGGTTCTTTCGAAGAGGGTACGCGTGCCGTGGTCTTTTCAAAGTCTTGCCTTATCGAGGTAGTCCAGAAAAAATTGAGATCGCCACCTTCGGCTCTGTCTCGGCCGCTAGTCATCGAGGTTTCGGATCAATAAAGAACGTACTTCTCGTGCTCTCTGAATTTTGCATGGGACCTGGCGAATATGAGTTGATGAATTCCAGCGAGCATTCCATTGCGAGTTGCCTCGCTAGCAACAAAGACACACGTTGACGCGTCAATCCTTTCGATTTCAGTGAATCGGAACTCTACCCGTCCCGACGTTCGACCGCGCGTGGGGTTTTGAAGCAGACGACGGCATCAGCTGTGCCGAGTGCAGGTCTCAAGTTGAAACGGAGCTTCGTCTCGTCTGTCGTTGCACCCGGAGCAAGGAGAGAAAACGAGATGGAAAGAGCGTGAAAGTTCTCTGAGCGGAGTCATTCGATGATGACCTTCCGGGGCTGGCCCGGCAGAAATATTTCCCCTGCACTCGGGATCGTTCGAGAAGCCTGGCTTCCTCTGTGATGCCTCGGTCAAGGCTCAGTGATTGCAAGGAATCATCAAATCCAGCGGCTCCTGCTCGCGACGTCGAATTCCGTCGAGCAACAGTGCTCCATAGCTATTGCAGGAAAACTTGAAATGATTGAGTGCGATCGATTCTGACTTCTGGCGCTCTCTCTCTCTCCAAAGAGTTTCTCTTTACTTACTGCGGACGGTGAGTTTGAAAGATATGTCGTGATTGCGCTGACATTCGCAGAGCAGTCAACGAGTCGAAGTTTGATCGACGTGAGTTGCATCGATCGTGGAGCGCTTCTCCGTGTACGAGACATATTTTTGTAACGGCTGCGATGGATTTCCATGACTGTATGAGAAAAAAGGCTTCACGATCGATACACGTGTGATTCGGACTCCGGCCTATCGTATGTAAACAGCGGTCGGGAACGGCATTTTAGTCCGACGGTCGTGGCCCTGGTTTCAGTGTCAGAGATCTCCCACTCCGAGTCTAAATTCCTTCAGAGTACAACGGTATGGGAACACTCTCAATCGGAGGTTTCTCAATCGGAAAATTCTTGCGAAACGGGAAATCTTGCGGTCCGAACTCCGCACCCCTACCAGGATGCGGATCTCCTTTCCATCCTGTCGTTGATATACTTCACCAGGGAGGGTCCGCTTTCTGGGATGTGTCGGGGGGCGTCTCCTCAGAGAGACACGTAGATTCCAAAAACTCAATCGCGCATTCTAGGTCTGGCCATAACTCAAACGTGATCAACGCACAGGAAAATGAGCAAGGATAAGGTACATTCCCTCCCGACTTCATTGTTTGGATTCTCATTCTCACTTGGGCTACCCGATGCTGAGAATCATGTTTCTGATACGACAACTTCATTCTATAGGTTCCACTGGTGTCCCAACCGAATTCTGTCGGACGATCGTCCCACCGGATACTGTTGAAGTACTCGTCGCTGTTAGTTATAGTTATCCAGACCACTGTTATGGTTCTACTCTTGCGGTACTCCAAAACACAAAAGGTTTGCACCGCCATGAATGAATTGATTGTTTTGAAGGAAGCAGGGAACCTCCACTATTTTTTGCTCGACACGTTCTACACGGCGTTACGACTTCGAAGCTCATATTCTGGTTAACGGGTCGTTCCAGATTCCTGGCGGTAGATACCTGTCCTCAACTGCGATCGTAGTGAGTGAAATTTTCAAGCTCCTCGTATGCTTCATGGTGCTCGCCTCGAGGGAGGATGGTCTGAGAAAGACGCTCCGAGTGGAAGTTTACGGCAAGCCTTTGGAGACTTCGAAACTTCTCATACCTGCGGGTGAGTGCATGCTTATTTCTCTCTTCTTGCAGCGGCTTCCGCCCGGGTCCGAGAGACCGATTTGAATTCCCACGAAATCTCGATTCTAGAGGAAGAGTATGTGAACGTACTGACTTCTTTCAGGCTTGTACACCATACAGAATAATCTACTTTTCTTGGCTCTCGGACGTCTTGACGCCGCTACATATCAGGTTTGTGTCCCTGATTTGCTCCTTCGTGCGTTTTGTGTAGCATGTGTGCTGCTCAGGGATAGGATGGAACTATCAAGTTACCCGGAAGCCGTTCTAGTTTCTCTCACGTCATTCCCAGGTCACCTACCAGCTGAAAATTCTCACCACGGCGCTGTTCAGCGTCCTCATGTTGAAGCGTCGACTTTCAATTCAGCAGTGGATATCGCTTATACTCCTCATGTTTGGAGTCGCTCTCGTCCAGCTACCCTCGGATTATCATCTGTCCTATGGCGGACCGTCTGAGATGTCCTTGAATCACCTTGTCGGGTTGGCGGCCGTCTTGTTAGCGAGTCTGTCTTCCGGATTCGCTGGCGTGTTCTATGAGCGTCTTCTGAAACATTCAACCCAAGAACTCTGGGTCCGGAATACGCAGCTCGCCCTCTTCGGAATCGCGCTGGGAGGTGCCGCCGTGCTTCTCGTCGATTTGGACAAGGTTCTGGAGAATGGATTTTTCCAGGGATACAACTCGATCACTTGGATTGTGGTGTTCCTCCAAACGTTTGGTGGTTTGGCGGTCTCTTATGCAACGAAATACGCTGATGCCATTCTGAAAGGCTTCGCGACGAGCATCTCGATCGTCCTGTCGACTGCTGCTTCTTGGTGGATCCTCGAAGACTTCGAGCCCAGTCTGAACTTCTTCGTCGGAACTGCAATCGTCATGACGGCCACGGTGTCGTTCGGCATGCCGGTTAAGAAGTAGTCAAAGCAGAGTCTTTTTGGAAGGGACACGATACTGAGAATCCATGAAGTCATTGACCACACCCACACATGACCGATGAGAATCGGTTGAAACTCACATCTCACTTTTATTTTCGGATGCTCAATTTTCATCATTATAGATTTCTCAGGCGAAATGATTGTGTTGAGTTTTTGGATCTGAGCCTTTCCGTCAACCCGTCTACAGTCGGCTTCTCCAGAGTCGATGTTGTTTAGACGATAGATCTATTCTCAGAGGATCTGTGTTTGTCGTTTCCTGGGTCCAAAATGTGCAGACTCACTGGATGGATGTAAATACCTTGTACAAATGGAGGACCTTGAATTTGTCAGCATTCAGCCGTGAAGCGTCGATTACACGCCGGGTTCACGGCGAACCTCGCCACGCCTGTGAGAATCGCGAGCAGTTAGTTAAAATGGGAATAAAATTGTCCCGACACATAAGCGTTTTCATCTGAAGTCCCAAACAAACTGGCGATCGTGCAGAGCAGATCTAGAGCCAATAACCGGATCACATGCTCGAGAGGCTGAATGAGGTCGGGTGCCGCCATGGAACAGACCCCTCTATTCGTAGGGATCTCCGAGGGGTCGATCCCTGTAGGCTCAACCGATGGGACCCTCCGCGAAAGTAACATGGTCATGTAACTTTGACGTCATCATCAGGATGGAGTTCCAGCGCGGGAAAGATACCGCTCTGAGCGGAAAATCAGTTTATCGGACGGATCTTTTGCAGGGAACGTGAAGGTAGTCGCTGTGAAACGAATGTTGGAATGAAATGTTTCTCAATCTTCACACGCTCTCTAAACAGAGCCACAAATCCCGCTTCACAGCTGAACTTCTGCTTCTTCGTCTGCTCGTTGTCCTCTCCACCGCTCGATAGTAAACACTGCGTAACTCACCCAAAGCTCGTCAGACACACCACGACAGAGATAAAGAGTCAGAAACGGAAAGCAGTGGAGTTTAGTGTCTTCAAGACCGATTGTCGGAAAACGTTATTCGGAGGAGTGGGAGAGGCGATTCTCGTTTGCCCCATGGTCATCCGAATCTGAAATTCAGGTCACAGAGGAAGGAGCGCAATGGGCTTCGAGGTACGGGCATGACTGCTTTATGAACTTTCGTGTCAGAATCGACCACCTGCCCGGTGGATCGTCAGATTGAAACTATGCATTGTCTCCAAATGAACCAGCCCAAGGAGATCTCCGTGAATTTCCTCTCACCATTTCGATTTTACCATCTCCGAGAGTATCCTGCCAAAGGCTTTCGAACTCGCTGTCAGGTGATGAAGTATAATCCGCTACTTGTGGCATCCTCTGAATCATCCATGGCTGTCCATTGGAGTTCAGCTCTCATTCCGACTCTGGGACGAGTATGATTGTTTCGATTGCTCTCCCGGAAGGAGAGCGCCGGACTTCGCTCGGTTCACGAGTCACATGCGAGAGTTTCGACCTCCATGGAGTACGACAGCCTTTTGAGGAGGGGAGCAGCATGCTCTTGCTCGACCTCGGACTCCGATCGAGAACCACGAGCGTCCTCAGTTCCCTGCAGAGCGTCACAAGGAAATACGCCGCTAAGTGAGCCGATGTTTGAGCAGAGCATGAAAATTTTCAGGATGTTCGTGAGCAGCTGCAGCGGATGATTCGGAGAGTTGACGGATTGAACTCAATCGTCTTCACTGATCGAGATGGGGTGCCTGTCGTCAAGGTTTGTGGATATTTCGAGAGTGCAATGTGTCGCAGTTGAATCTCACCGAATTTTCCGGCAAGCTTAGAATACGGAGTATGGGAGCGTTGTCGGAACTGCGAGAAATGCTCATGTAATTCGACTCTTCCGGAGGAGTGGAGAAAGGCCCTCATAGACGGTTGTCTGATACATGATTGGGGAAAGAATCGAGTGGCACGGGGAAGGGGAGGGGGGCTCCAAAGTTTTCGTCCGACTCGAACGCCTCCGTTTTGAAGCTGACGATGCACACCTGCTGCCCTTCCTCGGAACCATGAGAAACTATTCTTAGCCCTCCTCCCACGATCCTGGATACGTCCGTGGGTGCCACGGAAAGTGAGCTTTTTGAGTCGCGGTACCTTGAGGTGCGAATAGTAGAAGATGAACCTATTGGTTGTTGATCCATTGTGGCGATTTTCTCTTGCAGGTCTCACGAAACAGTCAGGAACAGGGTTTTGGTCACGTTAAAGCCGAGCAGATGGCTTGCTCGATTGCCTCACTGACACAAGCTGGGCGACTCCAGATGGGTAAGAGACCCTTCAAACACTTCATATGATTCGAGTCACCTGATGAGTGATCTGGTGCTGTTCATGTTTTTCCGATCTCAGGTCGGCCGAAATACGTGATAAGCTGCAAGGACTCTAGTCAGCTGATCTGTTTCAACGAGAACCCGGTAAGGCTTGATCCCCGGCTAGCTCAGAGACAATGTCAATGTGATTCGAGACAGAGGCTGATTTATCAAGAGGCTGAAGGAGGCCATGGCCTTGGGTGGCAGGTTTTCGGGGGCGGGAGATTTTCGAACACAGCCGCTCTACGAGGACAGCAGATCCTCGAGAATTAGCTTGAGACTGCAGGGAAGAAATTGTTCCCCAGTTTCCCCGTCGACACGCGGGGGATTGAATTCTCCCTAGAGTAATTGAACCTGAATTCGTATCTCCGCATGGGAGGGGGCGGAATTCTGACTTGGCTCGCGGCGTCGATTCCCTGAATCCTATTCTGAGTCGAGAACAGTCAACAGCTCGGTCCTGTCGAAACGATTTTCAGCTACGTTCCTTTCGTCGGAAAAGAAAAGAACCTCGATAATCCATCAGAAAAGAGCTAATACATAGCATCGATTTTTCTTGAAGGTGTTCGTTCACTTGTTCGCGTCATCGGCCGCCACCACAGGAATGCTGTTATGTCTCGAAAAGGAGCTCACAGTCTTGGCCACCGATTTGAGCCGTGTCATCGATAATTCGTAATAATAATCGAGATTTCGCCCCCGGACTAGAGCTTCCCCATCCTCGATGTTATCAGTTCCCCGTTCTGGTGATCGGCTGAATTCTCAACAGCGATCTTGTCGAAAGGTATCAGCAAGTTGGCATTCTGTTGTTTGGGCAAAGCAACTGACTGAGCATCGATCCTATGGTTATGCGCCAAGAGAGGGAAACAATCTTCCAAACACAACGAAGTGACCGAGATGGAGACCCCTCGCAGAATGTTCACGATAAATATGAACCACGATCCTAGGTATTTCTGTACTCGATAGCTGGGACCCTTTCGATGCAAAATAATGCAACATCGCACATGTTGATAAGAATAGTACATGAAATCACCGCTGATTGGGGTTCGCGACAATTTTATCGAGGAGAATAAAGTCATGCAATGAGATTTCCGACGGGGTGCCGTCCTAAACGCTCTGAGGGATATTCATGGTGTTTCCAGCTCAACTCACTCACAATTCCCTCAAAGGTCAAGAACCACGACGACAATTCAGTTCCGCCATTCGGAAGCCTCCAAGTCTTCCGTCATGCATCCTTGACAGGTAGTTTCGAATGAATGGCAGTATGTCGTTTCTGGAGCATGTGTGGTGATTTTCAAGGTGCCTCGGCGATTCCTTTCGGAAGCCCCCCGTCTTTCAAATTCACCCGCCGAGCTCCGCCCATTCGAGAGGGCGGTTCGCTATCCGTCGTTTAACTCTAACCCGCGGAGAATGGATAGATCGGTGACCACACGGTGCAGCAAAGGAATATGTCAAGACAGTGAATTCTGTGTGTGAGTTCCTATAGCTGCTGATCGGATCTGGGGAAGAGTCTTTCTGCGACAGTGTCCGGAAACAATGTGGTGCTTCATCTGACCGGCATAACGGTTGAATGTAACAAAGTCGTGTCTCGCGGGAACTTCCACAACCAACGTAAGCAGCCGTCAGTGCTCATTTAGCCATTCGACAGCGATAGGTTTCGGACCGAAGGCCGCCTCAGCAGCGCACAATGCGAAGAGTTCCTCGCAGAGCCGCCCTTGGATGGCTCACTCATTCAGTGAATCGCATTCGAACAGGGTTGTACCGTGCGACTCGAGGCCAGAGCATACGTTGAATACAGAAGTTCCCCTATGAATCACGGCTCCGTGAGAAACCACCTCGAGCGATATCGACGTAGCTTTCGGGTCCCAAACGGCTCGACGACGCCAGAAGAAAAGCTCTCCCTGTGGGTCCAACTCATCTCAGTCCTCGGAATCGGCTTCTGATACATCCATATTTCGGATAGCGACGGTAGCCGATGCCAGGGTTGGCTCATTACGTACGTAGAAGGTACGAACTTATGCCGTCATACGGCTCGCCAGCCCTCACTAATCCAAGCGTACATTTTGTCCGGGGTATCAAGGCCGGCGATACTTTGAAGGCCTCTCGGTGTTGTTTCTGTGGTTGTCGTCGTAGTTTCGCAGTGATATAGGCTGCCATGGAAGAACGCTAATGAAGGAAAACTCCATTTCTCACCTGTCACACAAGAACCCATATGGGATTCGAGCGCGAGATCATGCATGGACCAATCAGCGGCGTTGAGTTGAATTCACAGTTTTCGTGACACATGCTGTGCCAATATTCTAGCTCGCCGAACAAGATGCCAAGCGTCGATTTTCCTGGATTTCCGCACCAGTTCCATCGAGACTGACACCACCATAGGATTGTGATCTTGTCGACTCCCAACAGGATCTTAGTTTTTTAGTTTTCCCCGAATTCTCCGTGCTCAAAACAACGGTTGCAGGGGGTGGGGGCTCATTGCTCCTGATTGAATTCAGACGGTGAGAGTTATTCGCCCTTTTGTACCCGACCACAGCAAGACTGTTTGTGGTGTGGAATATCGGCTGGATCGTTTCAATGATTGAGTAACAGCGCTGAGATTGCCGACTCGACACATCGTTGCGTTTGCTTCACGGAATCAGGTTCCCATATAAAGGCGAGGTTTCCAAGGGGCGGTCGATCGCTTTGAACTATGCGCATCATGCACGATCACGACTCGGAGCCGGCGTTTCCGCTCTTTATGAGCGCGGCTGAGAGTGTGTCGCGACCGATTCCCGCGGAATTCACTCCGTTCTCCAGGCATAATTTTTCTCCCTGCAAAACTTCGCAAAACGCCGCGAGCAGCCAGTGATTTCGTCTCTCCCACATCCTCTTGGGGTTTCGCTCTGACAGAACTTAGCCGCTGATAACGTTTCGATGGAGAGCTAAAGGATGGAGTCGGCAGGAGTAGTCGCCTCCATTGTGATATCTTCCGTTCTGTTCGCACACCCAAACATTGGGAAGCCGTAATATTCCTCTCGTACCAGTGATGTATCAGTCTGGTACACTCGGCAGTTTCTGCTGAGCGAGAGCATATCAATGCTATTTTGCTCATGAGGGTGCCCTGTTGACTTTAATCTAATCGATTCGATCGTTGCTTTTCCGCAACGAAGGAGAAAAGAAAGAAAGTGAACAGTGACGTCTGATTGTGCCCGAACAGATAATACGTAGCGCTGTGGATGCCTGGTCGGAAAGTGAGCTTTCAAATGACAGAAGAGTTTTCAATGCTTACCGTTCCGTCTCATTTCGAGAGTGGCGGCTTATTCCGGAGAGTTGGTCCATGGCATTCCCGGTGAGAGACTTTTGCCTGCGAGTGCCGTTGAGGCTGTCGATGCCAGTCGAGGCGGAAACTGCTCGATCGTTGCGGCGACTTTGCGAGGGAGTGAATCTACTCAATACGGAAGCGTGAACAATGGAAACGAACGCTTCCATACCCGAAATTTCATTCGTATTTTCTGCATGCACCGCTGCTCGGTCAAGCAATCTCCCCAAGTTCTAGTTCCACCTCGCTAGGCCGATCCATGGGGTCCCTCTCGCGGTGACGATTTCGAGTTAAGATGGGCTGCTCGAGGAGGCCGGTATGCATCCCGCGGTGTCGGAGTGCAGTTTCTCAGGCTCTGGATGGAGCGCAAGGAGTTCTTGCATTCATTGGGATTCCAGAAAAGCTCAGGCTGAACAGATTGTTTTTTTTTCCAATCCAGAATGAGTTCACTGAACACGACGATTCCGATGAGAGACCCAGCCGCGAACGAGTCGACTACCGACGCTCTACCGTCCTTCCTACAGACCACGGGCGCCCAATCCATCTCTGGATTTTTCGTTTGGGCCGCTCTGATAATCACATGCCATCAGGTGAATTGGGTTTTGCGATTTGTCGCGCGCGATAACATCCAAGATGGGAAACAACACCATAAGCTTCGTGGGTCGAATCCGCAGCTGCTCTTGAATAGCGTGGATTGACACAGCTATGATTCCCACAATTACAGATCTACCAGCATCTTAGATTCTACACCTTGCCGTCGGAGCAGCGATGGATAATTCGAATCTTGTTCTTCATTCCTTTGTATGGATTCGACGCATGGCTGTCACTGTTATTTCTCAACGAGAAAACCTACTACATATACTTTAACTCGGTCCGTGACTGGTATGAAGGTAGGTCGTCCCATAAACTCGGCACTCTCGGGGAATATTCGCCTAATAGTGTCGTAACGATGTGAGCCGCATTGTGAAGTCTTATTCTCGTTTCAGCCTTTGTGATATACAGTTTCTTATCGTTGTGCTACGAGTATCTCGGCGGGGAAGGGAACATCATGACTGCAATCCGGGGGAAACCGATTCAGTCGTCGTATTTGTACGGCACCTGCTGCCTGACAAAACGCACGTACACCATCACCTTCCTCCGGTTCTGCAAACAGGCAACTCTGCAATTTTGTGCAATCAAACCCCTGATGAGTATCATCATACTGATTCTGAATCCGCTCAAACTCTATAACGCCGAGAATCTAGAATTCAACACAGCCAACTTCTACATCACCATCATCTACAATCTTTCGGTAACTCTAGCTCTTTACGGGCTAGTACTGTTCTACTCCGCCACCAAGGAGATGCTGAAACCTTTCGATCCTGTCTGGAAGTTCTTCACTGTGAAATCGGTTATCTTCCTGTCGTTTTGGCAAGGGGTACTCTTGGCTATCATGGGAAAATGCGGCGCCTTCGATGGCAAGGATAAAAATCCCGGGGCGGTGGCGGCCGCCTACCAGAATTTCCTCATCTGTGTTGAGATGTTCTTCGCGGCTATCGCTCTCCGCTACGCGTTCCCGGTCAGAGTTTACGCCCATGGCGGGAACATGCACACTGGTCGCACCGTCACCATGCAATCGATTTCATCGAGTCTCAAGGAGACCATGAATCCGAAAGACATCATGAACGACGCGATTCACAACTTCCACCCGCAGTACCAGCAGTACACGCAGTATACTGCGCCTCAAAACCAGCCGGTCACATCTCCTCCGCAGCCACCCGTACCTCAAGCTCCGAGTGGTAAGCTTCCGGGAGTCGTCCTTTGTTTCAGAAACGATTTTCCGATTCCGATACGTGAGAGTCGCTGCATTTACAAGGCTTGTGGGGGTTTCTCACAGAACTCTCCGGAAATTGCAGCGTCCACAGCCACCGGAGCTTCGGCGGCTCCTGTGGCACCACCCGGAGGAACGGGTATGGCTTCGATGATTCGATCTGGAATCAATCGAATGGTGAACCCGGGTCCAGGCCACAACGAGAAGACTACGCTGTTGAGCAGTGACGATGAGTTCCAGTAAGTGTGATGTTCGTCGACCCGAGGCATTCACCACTCAATTAATCAATGAGTTGATCGATTCATCATCATCAGAAATATTCGAGCGAATCCATCTACCCACCCCTAACATTGTGCGAGAGCCATTCTAACGTATGCATCGCCGGATAGTCACGCAAGCCAGGCAATCTTTCATTCTTGCCGCTCTATGTCGTTCCACTGTGGTTCTGTGTTTTTCAATCTTGTGACATCAGCTATTTTCGGGATGACCGCTTTCAAACGTCCAGAAGTCTCTCAGACCTCGTGGAACGGCTTCGAAGTTCACAAGAGTGCGTCCCCACCGTCGTCGACTCACACCTTGATAGTCCCGGCGAGCTAGTCGGCCTAGATTTCGACCTCATCTAACCAGTGCAATCCACAAAGACTCAACCTATCGTAGACTCTGCCGGATACACCCTCTGTCGCCAGAGTTGTTTTTTTCCCCTGTTTGTTCCTGTGTCATCCCTTCCACCACTACTTCCTCGATTGATTCGGTGCAAGCGAATGTCACTGCCCTGACTCCATCGATCCTCCGCTATTTCCCGAGCTTAGCGAATTCACCTCCGCTCCTTTGAGAGCTTCCTCTGCTGCAACATGAGAGAGGTTGATGTGATTCCGTTAATTTGGAGCTGATTCCGACTTTGGCTACCATTCGTAGACTTCGTTGGCATGGGTATGACGCATGTA
This sequence comes from Phytoseiulus persimilis, assembly GCA_037576195.1. Taxonomy (NCBI): domain Eukaryota; kingdom Metazoa; phylum Arthropoda; class Arachnida; order Mesostigmata; family Phytoseiidae; genus Phytoseiulus; species Phytoseiulus persimilis. The sequence continues at coordinate 6,100,082 of CM075101.1, read as the reverse complement.
TCGTATTCTGTTTGGTGTTCACCTCGTGCACTTTATCGATTCTTGATTTCAACAATGTTTGCACTTTCTTACCAAATATCCAGATCTGACGAAGAAGAAGATGTCCAATGGTTCACGAGCACTTACACAAGATAGTCGACATTGACATCACCTCATTGAATGCTCGCTAGAGAAACGAGGAAGATCGTCCACGGCCAGCGAGCACCCAGCACCCTCAAGAGAGGCGGCTGACCGCACAAGGGAGACGGGCTTCGATCCGGGTCTATATCACAGATGCACTCCAACTAATCCGATCCTGGTGGTGGGTTGCTTCCAAATAGCTTTCACCGCCAATTCGAGCAATGCGGGGTAGACGCCGCCTCACTGTTTGCACTTCCATGTTCCCCATTACCGTCGAACCAGTCCTCGCGATGGTTTCGACCAATGACACCTCCATCGTTTTCATGCTCATCCACTCTCGCTTGGAATTTCAAAAAGTAATCTTTATAGCATCTGAGGACAGGGCGCGACGCGGAGCTCGCCCAGTGGCTTCTAGAGGACTTCGCCTCAGAGGGTGAGGATGCAAATGATCAAATCCTACCTCACACATCCGCTCTCGAGACTCCTTCTTGTGCAGCCAGTGCCGACTGACCTCTTGTTGACTACTTGAAGTATCAACTACTTGCCAAACAATGCATTTATCAGAGTCTCAGAAAGCTTCCACCTCACTGAAAGCACCTCTAAAATCCAGATGGTTCCGGGCACCGCGTCTCTGCACCTTCTTGTTAGGGAGAGCTTTTTTATAGGCACAGTTCGTGGTTCCTCCCGCGTTGAATTTATTTGGGAATCGGTACTTGCTTTCTGAGTTTTGAAGGAAACAATCCAATCTCGTAGATGAGTGAGGCCCGTTAACCCTCTGGGCTCATGCGTTCCTAGAATATCTCCGCTTGTATGTTTTTTCAGTCGTCACTTCTACCTCCGGAATCGCTCTGATCAGGCTGTGGTTTGATTTCGGAATGATTTCAATCAAGTTTAAGTTGAAACGTTCTACTGACCATCTCTCTTAACTGAAAATCCTACCTGATTTCATAGGTGTTCCACGGAGAATCTGCATGAACCGGAACGGTACTGAATCCAGGTTTGACGATGCAGTTGAAGCCAACTTGCATGCGCGAAGAAACCCCTTTGTCTTAGTTATGCGCATTGTGCTAGGTAACCCGTCCGTATCCCGAAACCATAGATCGCAAAATATTTGTTCTCATAGTATATACAATCAAACAGTGATACTTATTGATCATAACTATGTTTGTGTCGAATTCCGAGAAATCGTTCAGAGCGCGGTCGATTTCGTTATGGAGCTGATATCCCCGTTCTGAGATCCATCATAACACTAGTGTGAGAACGTGGAGATCTGGAAGTAGGGTGTGCCTCCCTGTTCCTTGCCCGTTGACCCTACCTGGATACACTATTTTCCCCAGCGGCCTAATCTGGGTGGGAAATCTGGGGATCTTCGGACCGTTGTACAAAGAAATTCCCGATGCGGAGCCCGAGCCGGAGTTCGAACGATGGAAATTCCCCCTCTTCGCGATTCCCTTCCAAAAACGTATCCGTAGTTACGGTCGCTTGAGTGCAGTGCGCTCTTCTCGAATCGCGGCCAACTTTTCATTCGGATTCGCATTTGCACTCAGAGACTGGTCTCCGATTTTTCAGGGTTCTGGTTTGACCAGAGCTAGTCCTGCAGTCTTATTTTTCTTTGACGAATATTGCGAGTTTTTGACTCCTTGAATCTGCAGCCGGATGAGAGTTTGGAGAAGACGCCCTCCATCCCTGACTCAGACGGAAAAAGCTTAGCTGTTGATTCCTGAAGTGAATAGATGACGTAGGATCGATAATTGCCTCAGAGTTGCGCTCCTGATCAGAATATATGATTGTCAGGAGAGTTCAATGTCCGTCTAGAACTTTGCCGATCTTCTTTCAAAGTTCAACCCAGACGCACATGGAAGACGCGCGGATTTTGAGGGCCTGGGGAAAACCGAGGAATCGGCTACCGCGTATCTGACCAAGCCGTCGTACCTTTGCGGCGTCAAAGAGTGACTTGCGGTCCATCGCTTTGACAGGAATGAAATTTCTGTTCACCATCGTGGATCGAGCGCCGTGTCACTTCATTCGAACGGATGATTTCCCACAAACTTTGCGCCATTCTGAAGAAGGACTGAGCGAAGAATTAGATGAAGCGCCGACAAACGATTGATTTCAGAATCCGACTCTTCCGACTCCGAGTTCTAGAGGGGCAACGAAACACCGTCTGAGTTAGTTGATCAAGCGTCCGTCTCCCAGAATCCGTTATCTAACTGTTTGGAATCATTTCGCTGTATCATCTCAAGCCTGTGGCTCTCGCATCCCCCAAGCCGTCCTTCTATCTGAGTGAAGAACAGCTGCCACCGTTCGTTCACGTAGATTCTTCGGGTTCTGTGCTGGGTAGTTGAGCCGTCTATATCACTGATGATGGTGATTCTCGAACCTCTAGATAGGAAATATGGAAGTATAACAATGGTCTCGATCGCGCACGTCGATGTAGGCGGATGACGCGATCAGGGTGGGACTGATGGGGCGGTTGATAAGTGTCACAATTTACAGAACGGAAATTGCAGTTAGATTGTCAGAAATATCGTATTCCAAGCGACCCTCGACTCGGTCGCTCGCTGGGTCTTAGAGATGGGAGGATTTGTAGACGAAATGGCATTGATGGGAGCAATCTCCGGATCTGAGAAGACAGCGCCAGTGTTTGGTAAAAGCTTGTTTGAATCCGGCAACGTGGGTCGGTAATGCTGATGGCGGTGATCGATGTGGCACTTCACGGTGAATTTGAATTTTTCGCGGCCGAACTCACGTAAATTCGGGGCATCTCGCGACCCATCTCTACTGGCACGAGACGCCACGATAGAATCGCGGACCGCGGAATAAACTCCTACCCCGATTGTCAATGCTCTGCGATTGGGATCGGTCTCACAGATGAAAAGAAAGAAGGAAAATCTGAGCTTCTTTGATTCGGACGTCTCACCTTCTCCTGATCGATAAACTGCTCCGGAATCTCCACCAAAGTATTGTATAGCTAAATCCTGTGTATTCTGTGAGATGCAGAGCCGTGTAAACTTGTAAATACCCCAGGTTGCGTTGCGCCTCTTCTGAACGAATCACTCAGCTTTCCGGAGGCTGGCGGAACGGGACGCAAACCGAGACAGTTTCAACAGCTTCCTGGGGCAAGCGTGTTATGACATATTTGGGTAAAGCTCCTTCAACGTCTCTATGTTCAATAAACTCAGTTATCCCAACGCCTCCTAAAGATTTTCTGTGGCTAGTTGGAGGATCCTGATTCCAGAGATTGAATCCGAAACGGCTCGTTGCGATCATGAGTGACGTCTGACAGACATCGAGTCTGGGCGAGCACTGAAGCTGATCCTCAGCGCAGATCCCGGTGAAGTACTGGGATGAGAGCCGAATCGGTGAGAAACGTCTCCCTGAGGCTGAACAATGCCGCTGCCTCTGATGGAAAACGCACTTCCGCGTTTAGAGCGATACCAAGATTGATGACAATATCGAGAAGAACATCCTCTCGGCTCCGTGAGCACACATTATCGTTATTCAGATGGTTCCTTTCTTATCTGACCGGAAAGCACTCGAAAAGCAACGTTTCCTCGCAAAAATCTGGTGAATATGTTGTGGATAAGAATGAAACGAGCTGAATCCGTGCTCCCTGATCACTCCAGAAAGAAGCTCACGGAACTCGAAGAGAACAATGAATGCCAGTAAAACCTCCTCGAACGCATGTTCGCGCCATCCGATTCCAATCGATCCACAGTTTGAGAGGAGACGTTGATCGAGCTATGCGGGAGCCGGGCTTTTTGAAGATTCCCCGTTCGTTCAGGGTGTGGATTTTTTTTTCTAGAGTATGGTGTGAAAAAACCCTTCAGAGACCGGAGATGGGACTCCTGAAGACTGTCTCAGTTGAGACCAGCCCCGCGTCCGTTGCTCTGGTACTGAGGTGATTCCTCAAAAGAGCACACCTATCTCCGCCTCCCGCCGACTGGGGGCTAATCCGGATAACTGTTGCCAAGCACCCTTCGTTAACATTGCTTCTGGGTCGGCGGAGGCCTACCACACACACACATACTTCACCACACATATCGGATGTTTCGCTCTAACATTCACCTACTCGGCCTCGCGATGATTCAGCATGCTTCTCCGCGTGAGGGAAGGCTTTCGACGACGGTAGCGCTGATATAATAACTGATATCCTATGAAAGCATTCACCGACACCAGAGCGGAGCCACCGGACCGGTAAATCGGGAAAGGGGAGAGTATAGGAATTGCTCCATACGGGATAGACAGCATCGTGGTTCGAGCGGTTGGGAGAGTCGATCCCTCTAATTCAAAGTTATAGTAAACAGAACTCTAGGTCATCAACCTGCCATTCGAATCCTCGTTTCGTGAGGTTCAGCAACTTCCCAACAGATCTTACATGAATAAACGCAGGGAACCAATTGAAAGTTCAGGTGCCGACCTGAACGTTCCTAGTTGAGTTAATATTCCGAATTGAAACGATCACCCGCTTAGGGCGGGCACCAATTGTATGTCGGGGGTATCGTCCACGCAAAAACATCAACGGTCGAGAACACCAGTGGGGGGTTGACCCTCTTTAATCACTTCGAGCTCGCAAAATACATCGTCCGGCATGGCTTCTTTGGAATATAGTTTCACCGTTCTATTGAACGAAAGGGTTGGCGATTTGCTCCATGGAATCTTGCGGATGTACAATGATGATCGATGTGCCCCTGCACACGACAAGGCCCAGGCTCCGCGTGTCCTCTGTCAGTTTCAGATGGTCGTCGGGATCTCGGAGAAATTCTGGAGAAAAAACCGTGATCAGAGCGGAAACTTTCGGAGGCTTGGATAGATGACTCCGACGACTCCGATTTTACCTGTTGTGTTATCCATGACTATATTCAAGAGCTGATCATAGCCTTTCAGCACTCCGGTGATTTCTCGCCCACCCTGGAACAGTACAAATTTTGTTTCCATTCGCTCGCTGTCAGATCGGTCGACTTGCTCGATCGACGTGAGAGTCTCGTGAACTTCATAGTTCTGGGATTGATGGGACAATTCATACCATCCACTAAGCTCTGTAAAAATGAAGAGATCCGGTTTTACCTGAAACTTCACCCGGATCAGTTTGTCTAGGTACTTCGAGAGATCGACAATAGACTCTCGCTTCCGCTGAGGTTTTGACTGCTGATCCCCACTGGCTCCTTGTGGTGTTTGGGCAGAAGGTGGCGCCGTCGACGACATGTTCTCAACTTCCACTGGTTTCTTTCTGCAAGCATAATTGATCCTGCATTCGATTGATCGACTTCTCGACGTGAGGTCAGTCATACAAGACGATCGCTTCGAGCGCGGGGGAAGCGCGGGATTGCGCGCTCAGGGGTCAATCAGATTTTTCACTCACCGGGTCTTGACAAGAGTAGCTCGACTTCTTCAACTTGTGGAGAGCCGTATCTGTGGCAGCCCAGCGGATGCCAATGGTTTGCAGGTTTCGAACTGCGAACAGTGTTGGAAACGGGCTAACAGATGATGAACAAACGCGCCGTGGTGAGAGTTTCTTCTTTTTCGTCTTCGTTTGTTTACATTCACTGCATGAACTTCGGCGATCTCGCCCATTTCGGGGCACAGCGCACTCAGCCGATTCCTACCTTCGACTTCCCGATCCCAGGACGATGCATGGAGTTATGTGTAATATTGGCCCATGAACCACTCACGATGACTACTAACTCTGCTCGTCAGCCGCAGAATGCGAAGAGGACCAAACTCAAAGTTCAAAGTTTGGCGGGTCTTTCACTGAAATCCCTGTGTGCGCCTGACGTCATGCGACGGAGCCAATGAGCGAAGGCGATTCTGGCCGGCTGTGTAAGGAGAGGAAGAGCAGTGAAGCGGCCATTTTAGAAGTTGTGCTGCTTGTGGTGCGGCTGCTGCCGCTGCGGTTGTACACTTCAACTGGCTCTCTCGCCGATCGTGGTCTTCTTCGTCTCTAGTGCGGGGGCCAGCCTTCACTATTTCCTAAGCAGTTGATGCGAATCGCGTATCCGGGGGTCGACAGCCTCCTCAAGCGATCGCTCCAAAACCTGCTGGACCAGAGTTTCTAGGTTTTGAATAGTGTGATCGAAGGTCTTGTGTAGTTCGGCAATTGTATCTCCAGATCAAGCGTCTTCACAACCCGTAACGCTGTGCTGGGGAGCGGTGTTCAGCGGACGCTCAAACCGAGGGACACGGAGGGTCACGGGTTTTCGGTGATTTTCCGATCTACGCCATTACTGGCCAAGTATTTCCATATCCATGTCGACAGAAAATCCCATCGCCAACGTAGCTGGCCGCCGGTGATGCCAGCCTAGGCCAGCTCTGTTGTCAACAGGTCAGCGGAGTGCGATATTGGAAGATTCCTAATGCATGAGCTGATCAACTGACTCAAGATCCATGTTTACGCCCAACCCTGCCGGGGGCTCAGACAAGACCCAGTTTCTGGAACAAGCCAGAGCAGCTCGGGACGAGCGGGAACGCGGACGAAGGTAAGTGTCGCAATGGATTCTCGTTCGCTCGTCGCGGACTCTCTCAAGATAGGATGATAAGCGCAGAAGTAAAGATCGTTAAGAGTCTCTCCTTCACCCTCGGTGCCAATGTTTTATATTCGTTATGGCAACGTCGCCGATGTTCGGAAGATTGTTGACGCTATTCTACTCTTTAGGAGAGTTTCTCCGACTCGAACATATTCAACGTTCACCGAATTCAGCTGATTCTGACCTCATTGAGCCGTGTACGGCCTGACACTCCGATAGTTCTCCTCCCGTGTCTATTGGGAACAGCTTTCTAGTAACGGTTTGGACGAAAGGGGAATTCCAAGAGCGGTTGAACACAGTGCATAGGCCATTTCCGATTGGCTGCTGTCGTCGCTCTTATGAAACATATCGTGTTCCACGAGATCGGTCATCTCACTTTGACTGCGATCCAGATACCGAATGATTCCGCTCCCATCGCCGTACTTCGATCCGACTTGTTACCGATCATTGTCAGATAAACGCTGAGTACGTACTCCCGAATGCGGAAATTTTCTCATAGCGCTCGAGCGACACAATCTGTTTCGTCGAATGGTCGAAGACCATCTAGGTCGGGCAGTTCTGTCTGTCCAGGTAGGAGTATCGACACAACCTTGATCTTGTGATCGATTCTGCTGTTTGCTTCAATACGACGCGTCATTCCTGAATGTCGCTCGCCTTCACGGGGATCGGGACGCTTCAATGTTGAGTCTTGAACGTTTGTCAATGTCCTTATTCGGACGATCCACGTCTACTTTGTGGTTGGTTCCGCGTGTCTCACTCGTAGGAACGAACAAGGATACAGTCCTCTGAATGTTGAGTTGCACAGCGTCTTTGTGCATGAACTATTCTGTACTTGATCCAGAGAATAGTTGAACTCTGTTAGATGCTCAGCCCAGGAACATTCATGCTCAATTCGACGAAGAAGCTTAGTTCATTCCCGTCTCAGTCAATGTCGGTCAACCGGATCCAACAACTCCTCGTTCTCGGATGGAGTAGGTTTCCTAGTTCCCAAAATTTTTTGATGAGCATTACTTTTCCATGAGGGATTCTCGGAGGCCTGGATGATCTTAATATTTTCGGTCGTGGGTGGGTGAGCGCAGGTTCGTCAAAGCGTTAGCTTTTTGCATACCTGCTTCCTTTCTCTGTCTCTGGAAGAATGCGTATAATTAATCCCTGGATGATTTTGCCAATCAATGATGTAGTGCCGCCCCGTCCTCTTCCCGAGCTATGGTTTGCATTCGCTCGATCACATTGTTTCCTATTCGGGCTTTCCTCAAACCTGGTCTGAGCCTACTCGCTTTGACGAACGTGTGCTAATAGTTGGGGGTTGTTTGCAGGTACTTGAGTCCGTCTGTGTCACCATCCGAAGCCCTGTAGACGCTTTCCTCGAATCGGGAGCGAATCCGCAAAATGTCGTCGTCTCCGCGCTCATCGGGAAAGTCGTTGCGACCGCTCCAGCGGAAGCGGAGCATGAGCCTTGTGCCGAGCGCGCCCAGTCAGGAGGCTGTCATCAACTGCCCTGTGTGCTTCTCCATGATCCAAGATGCCTATATGACACGGTGCGGTCACTCTTTCTGCCACGAATGCATCAAGCAGTGTTTGGAAAGCCGCCCCAAGTGTCCCCTATGCTCGTCCGACCTGATCGATAAGGACGGGAAGGAACAGGTGTTCCCCAACATCACCCTCAACGAATTCATCACCCGCTTTCGACGCGAAAAACGCAACCGCTCCCATGGGCCTGAGATCAGCTCCTGCATTCTGCAGCTGTTCGCTGAAAACAAACCCATGAACGTCAGTGACATCCAACACGCTCTGGAGCTGCTTCAGAGCAAGAAGCTCGAACTAGAAGCCAACTCGAGTGAACTGCAGCTTACTTTGCTCCGGGAGTTCCTTGAACAGTCTCACAAGAAGAAACTCGGTGAACTCAGCAGGATCAAGGACGACCTAGCTTTCATCGAGCAGGATATCTCGTTCCTGAATGCCGCTGCCGCTACGGCTGCCGACCGCGCGGAGGACGACTGGCAATTGCTGCCTGATGCGCGATCCAACGATAGCGCGGATTTCAGCAACCGAACAGTGGCGAGTTCACCTGGCGGTTCCGGAAACCCAGGAGCAAACGCGTTGCTATCAAGTCGCAGATTTCGAATGCAGTCACACTTCGCGTGCCTCGAAGAATGTTATTTCTCTTCGCGTCAGATGTACCGCGACGAAGCGACCGCACCCGCCTTGCCCGCGGAGGCGGGGACTTCGTCGGCGAACGGCGGGTCGATCGTTAAAAGTCCACATCTCGTTACACCGCGAGGTTTGGACCGTTTCGCCGAGAGTCTCTCGAAGTTCACTCGGTATTCGAAGTTGCAACCGTTGTCAACGCTGAATTACTCCTCCGATCTGGTAAACGGCACAAGTATTGTTTCCAGCATCGAGTTCGACAAGGACAACGAATACTTTGCCATCGCCGGCGTGACGAAGAGAATCAAGATGTTTGAGTACTCCACAGTTATCCGGAACGACGTTGATATGCATTATCCGATCAACGAAATGGTGTGCAATTCGAAAATCAGCTGCATTTCGTGGAATAGTTACAACAAAGGAATGCTGGCATGTAGCGATTACGAGGGTACGGTCACCGTCTGGGACGCGTACCGTTCTCAAAAGCTTTGGACTTATCAGGAGCACGAGAAGCGTTGTTGGTCCGTAGATTTCAACAAGGTCGATACGAAACTCCTCGCGTCGGGCTCCGACGACACCAAGGTGAAGCTGTGGGCCATCAACGAAGAGCATTCAGTGGCGTCAATCGAAGCCAAAGCCAATGTCTGCTGCGTCCGGTTCAACCCTGACTCCAAGTACCATCTCGCGTTGGGTTCCGCTGACCACTGCGTTCACTACTACGACCTGAGGAACTGTAAGACTTCCCTCGGAGTTTTCAAAGGTCACAAGAAGGCAGTGTCGTATGTGAAGTTCTTGAACTCAAAGGAGCTGGTCTCTGCGTCGACGGACAGCCACTTGAAACTCTGGAGGACCGATGAGCCACACTGCCTTCGCTCGTTTACGGGACACGTGAATGAGAAGAACTTCGTCGGGTTGGCCACAGACGGCGATTACATAGCCTGTGGCAGCGAAAACAATGCACTCTATGTTTATTATAAGGGATTGTCGACTCAGATACAGACTTGGTCGTTCCGAAATTCCAAGGGCCACCGAGACGAGGGCCCCATGAGTCCCAATGAAAACGAGTTTGTCTCAGCGGTGTGCTGGGTGTACGGCACTCCGGTTGTGGTCGCAGCAAACTCACAAGGGACCATAAAGCTGCTGGAGCTCGTCTAGTTCCCATGATGCGTCTTCATCCGATCGGAACTGGCTCGACGCCCTCTTGACTCCATCCTGCCCTGCTGCTGGTGTATCGCAACCATTAATGAGCTGAAGTCATCAACCATCTTCATTGGCTCCGGCACTATCTCCATGGTTGGAGGACGCTCCACGAAGCTGGCACTCAGCTTACCGCACCGGGGGAAGCGAGTACCGAGGCAACTGCAGGGTCTATCAACTCATTCCTGGGCGATCCTCAAGCTGCCATTTCTTATGGGCTGTATCTGAAGCGAGCGGGAACAGGCGGTCCCTGCGCTTCCCACGTTCCAGGGGTTCCCAAAGCCCCACTGTCGTTTGTATATTCCTGATTCTCCCAAAAAAGCCCGAGCGAAATTCAGTTTCACTTGAGCACGTTCCTCAAACCTGCCAGTGACTTCGATCGAGAGCATTGGAACATGTATGTTGATGTGATAATTCCCTTATCGACCGGTATGATTTAGAGTCATTGTATCTATCGCCACAGACTCAGAAGAACGATATTTTCCAAGCTATAACGCTTCGAGATCGAGCTGCCGAATTAGGGTCCAGGGTTTCAATCACACCAGATCTCGCAGTCTGTCCGCCCATTTCACAGGATAGTGATCGATAACTGAGAATCTCCGCTCTCCGCATCGCTCTTATAGGCGTTGTGGTTTGCCGTCGGGCCCCTCAATTTGGGTGCCGACAACAGATTTCTCTCTTTTTCCGTAGTAGTGTAGGCTCCCACCGGAGCTTGGCCTTAATCTAAATTCCGCGCTACCAGGGTGTAAGTTTATGCAAGTTTGTATGTATGTATCTAAATGTGAGGGTTCGAGAACATCCACATTGGAAAGGCGACTCTGGAGCCGTGTCTCTTCATGAAAAAAACGGAGACGAGCGACCCTTAAAAGGAGCAGTATCTGTGCGTTCCGTCGATTCCCGAGACGGGCAGGAAAACTCATGAGAGTGACCTGATCGGCTGCTGTTCTCATCTGGAAGCACAACTGTATGTGACGATAAGACATCGAGGATGGATTCATGTACAATTTCTAGGCATACATAGCGAATTAATAAAGGACAGCTATATTATTATCTGCATTTGTATTTGAAAACATTTGCTAGGAAGCTGGAAGGCTTTAGGGGGAAATCAAGGGGTGATTCTGCGAATTTGGAATCACGGGTGAAGTTCTTGGTGAGCTGTTTCCCATTAGCTGTGAGATTATACCAAACTGAGCCCTCGGAGTGATTCCTTCTGAGAATCGTGGGAAACTGCCGCATTTCACTGCCTTCTTAGCGACGATCGATGAACAGGATATAAGACTTCTCCGAGAAGAGCCTGATCGCGTTGAGAGCCTGATGAGGGCCTTCCGAGCGTTACGATTGATTTTAATCTCCCAAATCCTCGTTCGGTTCGTAAAAAGGTTAGGGAACTACTTCGACTCCAAGGGAGCTTCGAATGTTCGTCCGGGATAATGATTGACGGAACTTTCAAAATCGATTACGAGCACGACAAGGTCTCGGTTGACGAGAATAAACGGGGATCTCGTTCGAGAAAGAAAGTTTGTTGGGCGCCGCAGAACGAGCCAGTTGGGGTCACATGAAAGCCATTCTCGGTCTTCTAGAACATGATCCATTCCGTCATACTACACCAAGGAAAGGAAAGTTTGTTTTGTCCTTCGGGAAACAGGTCTATGATTGTCCCAGCGCGGCGGGGGATTTCAGGGACGCTTATCAGTCAGAGAAACCGCGGAGGACGGAGGTCCTGTCAGTATTTCGAGTCTTCAAGTTCTCTACGAGCCTTGCTTACGCGCATCCGAATGATCATTCAATATGTAGCTGAAAATTTTCCGAATTCCTATTGCATTTTCGTTTCATTGTGTGCTGTTTTTCCTTTTGAGATGTTAAAATTCTTGCTCCACATAATGAAACTGCACATTTCCTTGAGATGTTGCTGATGTAACGGTTACTCTTCTGCCCCCGCAGGAAAGAAGATGCCATCACCACCATATCCGCGGCGATCCGCGGCTTCCTCACTCGGAGACGCCTCCGGAAGGTTGCATATGAGGAAGTCGATGCGTTTCTGGCCTCCAAGGAGCCGGCCACTGCGGTCGAACTTTTCCATAACACCCGGTATGTGAGTTCATCCGAGCCCCGGGAATATGCGCTGATGCGCGAGTCGTCAGATATTTCAAAAAGCCACTCCCCCCCCCAGGAGACTCCTCTTCTTCTATGGTGGCAAGGAGCCGAACGCCAAAGAACAGCTTCGTGCGAACGACCGATTCCAAGAAATTTCTGCACGCATCCTGAAGTCGCTAGAGGGTTCCAGCTCCGATCAGGTCGGTTTCCCTCCACTTCAGGACCCGCCGTCATGACGGGCGTGTTACTTTGATGGGATTTCTCAGCGGACCATAGCTCCATCATCATCTAAGTTGTTCTGACTGGAATCAATTTCCTCTGACAGAACTATGTGGAGGCAATGAGCGACAAGAAGATCTCTGTCCAGTGGATAGCTCTGACGAAGAAATATATTGTGAGAGTCTCTGAGAACCTCAGGACGCTGGAGCCGAACATCAATCACGACCTTAACGCAATATCACTCTACCTACACGTCCTGGTTTGTGCTGGAGACTTTTTTCTCACTCACATTGAGATCGATCATGCTCGAATTCGAATGCAACATAATAACGTTTCCTACTCTATCGCTCTCAGGTGACATTCTTCAACGTGAACTCCTGGAAACTGCGACGTCACCAAGAGCATTTGAGACCCACATTGAACGCACTTTCTCTGAAACTTCTAACTCACGCAGTCGCGAACGAATTCCTCCCCAATCTTAAACGTCTTCTCCTAAACTCAGTGGTCAAACAGCGTCCTCTACTCGGACGGGCCTCTTTGATTGCTGTGACGACATTGGCACTTCGTCCGCTCGTTCTGAACTTCAGCGAGGAATACCTGATTCTCTTCGTAGTACACTTCTTGTCCGTGCCAGCGATCATACATCAGATGAGAGCGATCGCCCCATTCAGCCTCACATGCGTTCAGCAACAGAACATTCTACCTTTAGTGATCACGATGCTGGCGGACGAGGCGAAAATGAAAACCGTCTCCGACTCCATGGATGTTCTCCATTCTCTCTGTTTACTCGCAAACCTGGTGGATCTTTCGCATCAGATGGCCTTAGAGGATCCGAGTCAACTCGAAGCATTGTCCAGAGATCTAAGTTCTCTGAGCACAAGAATCTTGGAGAGTTGCTCCCAGTTCGTCGGCAAGAAGCAATCAGCAATGAGTGAATATCATCCCCTACTTGGCTGGTTCTCTCAGAAAGTGGATCCGAGTCAGCAGGAGGTGAGAGAATGCTGCAAGAGCGCTTCGCAGCCTCGCTTGCCGTCAACGATCCTGTGAGAAGTCCTATTTTGAGAAAACGTCAGTATAAAACTCAGCCAAGTGACCTGTTATTTTTCGTAGGTTATCACGCATATGAAGAGTCAGCTACAGCTGTTGTGGGGTCCCACACTCTCGATGATTCTGTTCAGACCCCTATTCCAACTCCAACTCAAGGAGCCGGACAGCCCGCCACCCATCGATACAGCAGCGGTCGCAATCGTTGAGGTGGGTCGTTTGATTGGTTGCGATTAGAGTGCTTTTAAGCTATTCCGCGTGAATGGCGGATTCGAATATCTCATTTGTGACTGATTTTGGAAACAGGTAATCGGCATGCTTCGCCGAGGAAGCACCACGAGATCCACCCCACCGACGATGAAAATAACGTGTCCCGAAGTCCAGCAAGTCGCGCTCACGTGTCATTTCTACGAAATAGCGATAGATTGTTTGACCGAGTTGCGGCATGACATTCTCACAGGACTCTCATTCCAATCGAACGAACTTCTAACAAAGCTTTGGCGACTTATCGGTGCCTTGGGTGGGAGCGCTCCTTCGCATCGCGCGAAAGTATTTCTCGAACTCCTCCAGCAAAACGTCAAAGCAAACGCCATGGAATTCCAAATCCTCAAGCTGCTCTGTAACTGTGCATCGCATCTGTTGGTCCTCCTCGATGACGATGAGCTCTACGTTCAACAGAAGACATTCACACTGAAGGACCTGTGCGTCATGTCGTCGTTCCTGAACATTTTCATCTTTAAGATAATCTCCAACCAGTTGTTGGACCTCAAGTCCATATCCTGTTGTCCCCTGTTCACGTGTTGTCATTCGCTCCTGATGTTGCTCTACCGGCGCGACTCGAGGCGATCGTTCACCCCGGAAGACCATTGGTTGGTCAAGACAAAGTTCACGACTTTGGTGTCCGATTTTGAAAACGGCAAACTATGGGCACAGCTGATCCTGCACAAAGTACCGCATGTTCTGCCCCACAGAGAACGTGTGCAGCTGTTCCGCAGACGTGTCAAGCAGGACCTCGTTCCCGGGGGCACGGAATCCACTCACATCACGGTGCATCGAAGCCGAATCGTTGAGGATGGATTCCAACAGCTGAACGCTCTGACTCCACAAGAACTCAAGGGTGTCATCCGAGTGCGTTTCGTTAATTATCAAGGCCTTGATGAAGCTGGCATAGATCAGGACGGAGTCTTCAAAGAGTTCCTCGAAGAGACAATCCTGAGGGTTTTCAATCCAGCATTGAACCTCTTCAAAATGACGAACAAACAGACTCTCTATCCCTCTCCGACATCATACTTCAACGAAAACCATTTAGAACTCTTCGAGTTCGTGGGGAAAATGCTCGGGAAAGCTGTCCATGAGAGAATCGTTGTCGATGTGAAATTCGCGACGTTCTTCCTCAGTCAAATCTTAGGACAACACCGGAATTTCCAGTATTACTCATACATTGACGAGCTGCCCTCGCTCGATGAAGAAATATATAACGCTCTCACTACAGTCAAGGTGAGATTTGATATCAACCACATCGAAAATACAGTGCTATGACGAATGATTCTAAGCACGGTCATCCGCAAGAGAGTTTTTTTGTTTATCGGCGGTTTCAGTGGGAAATCGTTCTCTCTGACTCTGGGCGTTCAAATGATTGCTCTCCGACTCTAACCTTCAGATACTGCTTTTACAGAATTATCCGGGCGATGTGCAAGACCTATGTCTATTTTTCTGTGTAGATGACGATTCACTAGGCAAAATTGTCACTCATGAACTCGTTCCTGGAGGGAAAACTATGGCTGTGACTAATGAGAACAAGATGAGGTTAGAGACCATGGAATATCGTCTAGATCGTGATTTCGGCGATCATGTGCACAATTTCAGTTGAGATAGTCTCTCGCAGACCACCTGGCGGAATCCGATCCCCGGTTGGGCTCATGGTCAACGATTTCGTTACAGATACATACATTTGAGCGCTCAATATAAGATGCAGACGCAGATCGCCGAGCAAACAAAAGCATTCATCCGCGGCTTCAGAGCTCTGGTGAAGAAGGAATGGATTACGATGTTTTCCGCTCCGGAATTGCAAAGACTCATCTCGGGCGACAACACGGGCATCGATCTCAACGTGAGTGTCTGATTCCCGTTCTATGGGAGGCTATCCTGAGGGATCTGCGGTCGAGCGGCGATTCGTCAGCAATAAACAAGCCTGGTCTCATGATCTGTCAACGGAGGGTGCTGCTAAAAACAAAGATTTCTCTCCGCAGGATCTCCGCATGAACACCAAATACTTCGGAGGCTTCCACAATGCCCACCGCGTCATCTGTTGGCTGTGGGAGATCCTCTGGGACGACTTCACGCCGGAAGAACACCGACTCTTTTTAAAGTTCGTTACGTCGTGTTCTAGTCCGCCTCTTCTGGGGTTCGCGAATCTGGAACCCCCGTTCTCCATCCGCTGTGTCGAAGTTTCCGATGATCAAGACCGGGGAGATACTGTTGTGTCTTTCGCGAGAGCCTTTTTCCGCGTGCGCAAGCGTGACCCTGTCGACAGACTCCCGACATCGTCAACCTGCTTCAATCTTCTCAAACTGCCCAACTACCAGAAGAAGGAAACGCTCAAGGAGAAGCTTCGATACGCCATAAACAGCAACCCTGGGTTCGAACTCTCCTAAGAATTCGTCTGGAGGAATCGGAAACGAAGAGGAACTAGGTTATATTTTATATCGATTGATCGCCTTCACTCTAGTCGGCCGCTCCGTAAACCAATTGTTCCGGCTGCAACAACAGCAGACACGAGTTTCTCACACGAGTGATTCCTGATCATTGCAAAGCTGCAGCGATAGTTTATTGTTCAGATCGTGTGGTTGCATGAACAAAGGTAACGAATCCTCCGCGAGGGAGTCTGCACTGACGATCCCGAAGATGGTGTCTGGATTCTTTCTTTCACTCATGAGGTTCGTTCCGTGCGGTATCAAACCGTTCAATTTCGAACTTTCGTGACCAATCGCTTTGAAGTATATCGATGATGCTTGTGACGAAGGACGAACCATTGCATATACGGTGGAGTGGTTCCACATTGAAACACAACCTTGGACGAGAATAAAGAGGATATCAATCTTCAACATTTTTCGAGTTTTTTTTTTCTAACCGGAGCAAACCCATCTCATTACCTCGGACCCCCGCGCTGTTTCCCGCAATTACTGACGGCTCTGTCACTACCAGCTCGTCCGCCCCTGCCCAGTGATCCACTTCGAATCAGCTCATTCCGTCAGAGACTCCGGAGCAACCTCGAAGACCGAGCTTTCTTCGCATCGTTCAACCTCGTTCTCACAACTTTGCTCTTGAAAATGAAAGTAAACGCCTCAGAACGCGGATGTTCGAAAGGGATAGTTCCATTCCTCGAATTATTTGACTTCGCGGTAGGGATTGCGAGTGTTCCAGACCCCGTCGGATCAACCCCGTGAGTCGCTTTTTCTCCCTTCAAGAAACGTCAGCAAAACGGAACGTCATCTGCTCTGAACGTTTCATTTCCACTCTTCCAACGGAGCGGTGCGGGCTACATGAGTCACCCGTCGTATTGACGTCAGCATAGTGAACAAGGCCAAAACGGTCTTCACTCTAAGCGCTCAGTCATTCCAGCGCCGTGCGCGGAAAAACAGTGCCGAACGTGTATGCAGAGTGTAGACTTCGTTGTTAGTCGTCGGGGAACAGTTGAATCTCTAGAGGGGTGCTCAGCTGTTTTGGGAGCTCGAACCCGCGTGTTTCTCTTCGTCGGAAGTGACGTGTCGTCTGTTCGGTGGAGAGAGAACTCATCTTCCCGCAGTGGTGCCGCTGTCGGCGGAACTACTCTGGCCTCTTGTTGTTGATCGAGCCCAGAGTTCTTTCGACTGCTGTTGGGACCATCGAATCATCAGAGTTACTCCTTGTGACCGGAAAAGAGTGGCTGGAATCGGAAATCAGCAATAGGGGACAGGAATTC
Source organism: Phytoseiulus persimilis (assembly GCA_037576195.1). Lineage (NCBI taxonomy): Eukaryota > Metazoa > Arthropoda > Arachnida > Mesostigmata > Phytoseiidae > Phytoseiulus > Phytoseiulus persimilis. The sequence goes on along the minus strand of CM075101.1, from coordinate 6,082,775 downwards.
GTTCAGCTAGAGCAACTCAATCGGGCATCGCATTCAAGAAAGCCCCGAAGAGAATCAGGCGGGTAAGGAAGGACAGATGTATTTTTGGTGTTCGTCGATGATGAATGTTCGGTTATTTCGCGATAATGTCATTGACATCCGGAACCTGAGGTCTCTCCAGCGATCCGAGAGCATCCCCCTAGGAGCGAGTGTCTCTGGTGAAAAGTTTCGTCAGCACTTCATCGGCTATGCCCGCTGCGAAATGTGCTGTGAATCTACTACACTGGAGAGTGCCATCCAGCACTTCCTTCTGGGGATGGAACTACTCACCCGATGGATGCAAATTTTGGAAAATGTTCTCACCGATAATTCAGAATGTTTGTTCCAGAAGCCATGTCTTACGCGCAATATAGCGAAGCAAGTGTCCCATATCCTCCTCAGGCTGCACCCGGGTTCACCGCGCCACCAGCCAGTTATCAGGGCGCGCCCTATCCTCCAGGCGGTGGCTACCCTCCTCCTGGAGGCTATCCCCCTCCCGCACAGTATCCCCCCGAGTACCCGCCTCCAGGTCAGGGTGGCTATCCCCCAGCAGACCAGGGTGGCTATCCTCCTCCAGTCCAGGGTGGCTACCCCCCTGCAGGTCCACCCGTGTATCCTCCTGGAGGCTACCCTTCAGTTCCTCAAGGACCCATCACGCAACCCCCGATTCCGTATGGCCCGCCTTCGGAGCAAAAGTGAGTCTGTCGTCGAGCTCAAGATTTCGAGAGTTCGATTCCAGCTGCGTTCGCGACTGAGCTCGTTGTATTCTCTCGCAGCATAATCATGGCGCCGGTCCCGCAGGGAATGCCAGGAGTTCCTCCTGGCCTGGAATATTTGACCGCAATCGATCAATTGATCATCAAACAGAAAGTCGAGGCTCTAGAAGCTCTCCTTGGATTCGAAACAAATAACAAATACTCGGTGAAAAACTCCATGGGTCAAAAGGTTCGTCAATTCAATAATCCTTCTCGCACCGAACGCCACTCAAGAATTATCAATGTTCAATACCTTTTCCGAATCTGGCCGCCGAGATTTGAAGTTTCCGCCCTTCGCAGATCTTCCAAGCTTCCGAGAAAACGGATTGCTGCACCCGGAATCTATGCGGACCCAACCGTCCATTCGATATGAAAATCAAAGACCTCCAAGGAAACGAGGTAGGTGAAGTCCTTACTCGTTGTTTGTAGCCCACTGATCGAGCTCGGCGGATGACTACAGATTGAGTCCCCTTTAAAAAAAAAAAACTTCAACTCGGTGGAGGAAAAAATTCTCATCCCTCTCCGTTTTTGAATCCCAGGTGGTACATCTCTACAGACCCCTGCGTTGCACTTCGTGTTGCTTTCCGTGCTGTCTCCAAAGAATGGAAGTCTGCGCTCCTCCTGGTAATGTAATAGGGTACGTTTGCCAGGAGTGGTCCATCTTCGCGCCGAAGTTCACCATTCGAGACCCGCAAGAGAACGTCATTCTTCGGATCGAGGGCCCCGTTTGCACATTCAGTATTTGCGGAGACGTCGAATTCGAAGTCATCTCTGACGTCACCGGACAGCCAGTGGGGAAAATCTCCAAGCAATGGACCGGGCTTCTCCGAGAGGCATTCACCGATGCCGACAACTTCGGAATCTCGTTCCCGATCGACCTTCATGTTCATGTGAAAGCTACTCTGATGGCTGCCGCCTTCCTTATCGACTTCATGTTCTTCGAAAAGAGTTCCAATAAGGAAGGTGATCGACCTGGCATGTTCGATTAGAGCAGCTTCACGGTCTGATGGGGTCAAGTCACCAATGATTTTTGCGGTTGGTTGTTGCGCGTAGCAACGATGATGAAGTCCTCTTCGTCTTTCTCGCGAACTTTACAGTTCGGAAAGACTTGGAGCCATTTGTCGTCGGTATTTTTGTATACCTCTGTTTTCAGCGAAGGAGCCAGGAATAGGAGCGAACTTTCTTCCCTGCGTTTCTGTCTCCCTATGGACTTAGATTCTGGCCTAGCCCATCGATCGATATGTAGACCCGCTTCTCGATCCCTGCTACCCGAGCGTGTTCAGCTTCGTAAGCACTGACTTTGTGTCGAAAATGTTCCGGCTGAGGACACGAAAGTCGCCGCCCGCCACAGCTAATTATGAAACGTGTGACAAGCGTGTCGTTGTGAAAATTCAGGTGTCGAAATTCTATGTTTTTGTTGAGCGCTTTGAAACGGGCTCAATAAACCGATAAGCCTGCTATCCACAGAGTCAAGCTCCAGGTAGGAGGGAGGTATCCTGGGGATGTTAGATCACGCCTTATAGTCGAGCTGTTCGATATTATACAGAATCCAAATTGATAATTTCAACACATTTTGTGCTATCTGAGGTTGCCAATGTTGATGATATAATCTCGAAATGTTACTCACCACTTACCGAACTGTGGTTCACGTTGCCGATCATGTTTGAAGATACTTCAGGGAACTCGTGGAGTTGCTAGAACTCGTTACACACTTGAGATGACTATAAATTAAAAGTTTGATCTATACTCGACAGTTTGCATTTTCTCTTTCGCTGCCGTTTCCCAGAGAACAAAAGAGCAACAGAAACACATGCTTCTCAATCGTCGTTTTACCTCAGATTTCATTGGTCTGTCAGGAGCGAGCCGTCCAATGAAACGATGGTTCATGACAAAAGTTGAAGCTCTGTGGAATGAAATTCGAGCATCGATGGCAGGATAGATCTCCAGATATATCTGAGTACACTGGAATTAAAATCACTGTCAACGATCGTTAAGTGTTCTATGGAAGCCCCAGAGATCATTTCCCATCACGACAACGCTCCGAAGCTGAAACATCGGGACAAGCCAAGAATTGGCCAGATGTCGGTTGCCATAGATGGCAATCGTGGATCCGATCTCTACCGAACACCGGAATCGGAATCGTAGAAGAAGTGGGGTCTCTTTCATATCAATTGATCTCCTTCATCCTAATCGGCCGTTCTGTTAACCGATTGCTCCGGTTGCAATAGCAGCAGGCCCAAGTTCTCAACACGGGTGATTACTCATAATTGCGAAGCTGCAGCGACAGCTTATTCAGTTCAAATCTCAAGTTTGCATGGAGGAAGTTGACGCGCCCTCCTCGAGGGAGTCTGCACTAACGGAACCGAGACTCATGTCTGAATTCATCTTTCGACTCATCAGGCTCATTCCGTGCGGTATTCACCCGTTCGATTTCAATATATTTCCGAGTCGTCGCTGTTATCAACTGCTCCGGAATATATATCGACAAAGACTTTGATGTTTGTGACGAAGGGGAAACCTCGCTCATGTGGTGGAGAATTCTACTTCAGAACACGACCTGGGACATGAAGCGAGACGATATCGATCCTTAAGTTCTTTCCGCACCGAGGCTAACCTCTTCCATCATCTCAGACCACCACGCTGTTCCCCCCAGCCACTGTCGGCATCAGCATATCCGACCGAGCTGGCCATTCTTACAGACTCCTCGACATCTTAATTTCCACAGTAAACCTCCTCTCCTATCCGATCGCCCACCGAACGGAGAGCAATAGCTCCGTCAATGGATATTCCAGGTCTGAATCAGGCTGATGTAGAATAGCAATCGTTGAGAGGGATCTCTCAGGTCTTTTGCAGCCCAGCGATGGAATTTGCGGAGCATAGCTGTTGCGGGACGAATATAGGTCGTGAAACTCGACATGAACTACCTTCACCGGCGTCGTTGACAAGATGCCAACCTCGAGCTTATCCGCTCCTCCCCAGGTATCCACTCCGTATTCGTTCATTTCATCAGAAATTTCGAATCAGCCTCTGCAGCCCAAACTCTCGTGTTTCCCTCCATCGTGAGTGACGTGTCGTCTGTTCGATGGAGAGAGAACTCATCTCCAACCGGTGTTGCTGACGGCGGCCTCTTGATGTTGGTCGAGACCTCAGTTCTTACGACTGCTCGAAGTTACTCCTTGTGACCGGAGAAGAGAGGCGAGAATCGAGATGTCAACAACGGGGGACAGGCATTCGTTTAGCGAGAGCAACTGAATCAGGGACAGAATTCAAGAAGGCCCCGGCGGGAATCGGGCGGGTGAGTGATGACAGATAACGCGAATGTCGCTATAACGTGAGTGACAACCGGATCTCCATAGGCGATCTACCCTGAAAAATATTGCGTGAACGACGTGCAGCTGTTCCCGGCCGTCGCTCCGGTGCTGCACATAGCGGCGGTATAGAGGACGTAGTCTCCCACATCACACCTCTCACATCGCAACGCTCGCGGAACATTCATGGAGAAGCCAGATATTTTCCCGACTCGCTGGAGCTATTCCGGCCGAGTCCTCCCTCAGCGTCGTCGACGTTGTTCAAGTGAAGAGAGGCGGACATCGCTCGAGAACCAAGAGTTTGTCGCGCCCAACTGTCTGGGGCCAGAATGTCGTTCCCAAGATGTCCGAATCCCCTTATTTCGAGATTTCACGTTGAAACGACCCGCCTCCAGATCGCGAAGGCTCAGGTCGACCTCGAAGCGAGCGAAGAAGCGGAGAGGAGAAAAGGAAAATAGCAGCGCGTGTCGGCTCGGGAGCCATGATGATCAAGTCCCCGGTTAGCTTACCAATTAGTAAGGTTTTCGGCCCAGCATGTCCGATTGGTACAGCTTCACAACCCGATGAGGTGAGGTGGCCAAGATTCCTTCGCGGTTGATCGTTGCGCATAGCAACGATCATCAGCCCCCCTCCATCTTCCTCACCAAGTGTACAGTTCGAAGTTATTTGAAGCTCTTTGTCATCGAAGCTTTCATATCCTTTCGTTTCCGCAACGAATCCGGGTACGGCAGCGAAGCTCCGTTACTGCGTTTTTCCCTCCACGTGGCATGTGGACCCGCTTCTTCGACCCTGCTGCCCGACCCTGTTCAGCTCCACGAACACTGATTGTGTATCAAAAATGCTCTGAGTACATGAAAGTTACCGCCCACCACAACTAGTAATGGAAAGTGTTGAAACTTGAGTCCAGACAAGCCTGTCGCTGTGAAAATCCAGATGTCGAAATTTGATATTCCCGTTGAGCCCTCAAAAACAGGCTCGATCAACCGATGAGCTTGCTATCTACACGTTCCAGGTGGGAGGAAGGCATTCCGACGATAGTTGATAACGCCGTATAATCGAGCTGTTCGATATTATACAGAATCGGGATTGATGATCTCAAAGTATTTTTCTAAAGTTTCAAACACTTGAGCGATAACCTCGTTTCTGAAATGTTGGTTCTGCTTCTTACCAAACCTTGATTCAATGCTTGAAATGCTTGAAAATGCTCCAGGAAACGTGTGGAAGTGCTAGAACTCATTACTTACCCGAGATGACTATGAATGAAAACCTTGTCCTATACACCACAGCATTTATTTTCCGCTTACACTGCCGTTTTTGAGTGAACAACAGTGCAACAGAAACACATGCTTCTCAGTTGCCGTTTCACCTGAGATTTAATTTGCCCGTCAGAAGCGAGTCGTTCCATGAAACGATGGTTCATAACGACATCCGAGGCTCTTTCGAGTGAATCACGAGGATCGATGGCAGAATGGATTTCAAGATCTGAGTGAGAACGCTAGAGGTAACTACACCCTTAACGTAAATACACAATGGAAGCCCAAAATATCATCTCCCAGCACAACATTGCTCCGAAAACGTCGAGGAAAGCCAAGAAATGGCCAACGTCGCAACGTCCAGGTTTGTGTCCCTTCGAGAATTCATGGGACGACGTCAGGAATGGAGCTTAACACCCACTCTGCCCACCAGATATATCCTGCTGGCATGATTGAATTATCAGGGAGAACCTTGGCCAAATGGGAAGAAGCTTCTAGAAGAGGGTCTGGAATTGGTAGACAGTATGTCCATTCGTCTTCAAACGAATGATCGAGTTTCCTTTCTGTTAGCGCTCCAAGTTTTCTGCATGGCCTTGTTCTACGAAGCTTGGAGCGGGCTCCACGGGTCGGAAAGCGGCATGACGTCTGAAATGAAATTCAGGTATCTGACCGCCTGAGAAATCTTGGTTGTTGAGTCGTCACAGGACTGAAGGAGGCTTGATCATGGTGAGCTGCATCCCGACTAAGAAATTTATTTTCTCCGAAGCGAATGGAAACCATAGAAGATGTCCCGTGCGGAAGCGTGGCTATGGGCATAAAGCCCACCGGTCCCACTGGAGACAACGCCGACGTGAAATTCCGGCCAGAGTTTCAGGCAGACTCGATGACAAGGTACGATGACGATACGTCATTCTCTTCCGTGGCTGTCTCATCCGGGACCCCAGTTGGTTTTTGAGCTTCAATGCTCTTAGCCTGAACTGTGTCTGTATCGCCCAACCTGAGATGACGAGAACTGACCGCTGATATCCACCCCCCGGGAATGCTGATGTGGAGTCGGAGCTTTGATGAGATACCAAAACCATTGGCAAGCACCTCAGAAAGAGGATATTCTGGGGACGATGGGAGAAACATGGAAATTCTGAAAAGAAGAGGTTGTCCTGCTTTCGAGCGCGGATTGACCCCCTGTTCTTGATTAATGACTCGAATTTTTGACCCTGAATTAGTGACTGATATGGGGAATATGCATTGAGACGGACTAGGCACCCCCGAACTTCCCCCTGGATCGTTTGCGACCGAGCGGCAGCACGATATGACACCTCCTTGCGGTCATGATCGTGTATTAGCTCCAACGTCCTGAGGACGACGGAAGCAACACCTATCAAGAGAAACGATGCAAGAAAAACAATCAATTACAAGCAAACATAGTCTGGAGTATTGCTCTCGCAAGTTTTGTTGATGACCCCAAGAAAAACTTTGCGTATGTGAGCGGCATTGTATGAAATGGGCCAAACACCTGTTGAAGACTGTGCCTCATAGGTCACCAAGGATATTGCTTTCCGCTCTGAGTTAGGTGGAACAAGATGCACTCGATCTCTCCGTATACTACCTAGTCCAGTCACTGATTCAGAGTCGAAAACTCTAGTCACTAATCAGAAATAGGTGAATCAATCGACCCTGGAAGGCAAGAGAACGTCTTCTTTTTCAAATTTCGAGCTCCTCGAGAAAAAAAAACACGGATCCATTCAAGACTATCAACCACAGGCCCGAACATGGCCCGGCATAGACTACCGGACGGGCACCCTCTCATTCAAATCTGGGTGTTACATTTCGTATAGTTCCCTTGTCAGTTCCAAGGCGAAGCCGAATCGTAGTCAGAACTCTCGACCGAAGAAATCGCATCTCAGCTCCGTTCCGACGAGATCGAGGAATGTGAGCATCACATCCTTAAAGGACCTTGTTACCAAGGACTGCTTCGACCATTCAGAAAACCCCTCCGAATAACTCGATTCACAAGTCTTGATGCACCTCATGGCGGTTCGAGCTCTGATTGCTCGCCGTCGAAAAAGAGATGGACTATGTCGGAGGAATTGATATTGATGATTCTTCCCGAGGTTAGTGACCCGCGATCTCATTGCCGGTCTTCGATTGGATCGCATGAAAATCCCTCCGGAGCCTGGATCCAATTCCGGAGCGTTCGGACAGCGGACTCTTCGCGCTTGAATTGGGCGAATCGGACAACATCCATGACTTTCTCGGAAACTGGACAAGACGGCGGGACAGGGACCTGCCTGTCAAATTCGCAAACAGCCATAGCTGATGAGGAAATCCTAATAGGAATCGAGGCTTTCGAGGAAAAGCTTACCCTTGACTGTGAAAACAGGTATCCTCTGCGGAGAATCAGGGGATAGAATCATTTTTCGGGGCAGGTACTCGGGGAGGCACTCACGGCGCGGTTGCCGGATTTTCAAGCTCAGGCTGTGCTTCGGAAATTTTGTGTTCGACAGCCTCTTTCTGAACACCCTCAAACACACTGGTGATATTCACGGCGAGTCTCGGGAACAGTTGGGGCGACTGGTATTTATGGCTGTCGCAATCATTGCTGACCATCGGCCTTCGATCAACTAACTGCTTGGCTAGTCCTCAGCACTCAGGGGGCTCTTCTCGGGGTTTTTGTGAGGGTTTGCTCCCCTCCTCCGTGGACTTTCTACCCGGGTACCGACCCGGTCCTTGGTTCCGGAATCGATTGAGGACAGCCCAGCATTAGCTTCATCAAATAAATCTATAGCTGGGCCGACTAGTCAGGATGATCGTTGAGTCTCCATGCGCGGACGCCATCACGTGGAACGTTTTTGACGATCATCGAACTGCATGAACGAGGTTTGACAGTGCCGGAGCAGTACCGGTCAGACTTTCGCGTATTTCCCAAGGAATTCAAAGAAATCTTAGTCTAGAGCCAAGGCAGGCCTGAATGTAAATACCTCAAAGACTCCAGTATCCGCCTCGACAGTCTGAGCGATAAGATGAAATACCACCCGTTCATCACTGACCCCGGACAGTGCGGATATTCCGTCGCGGGATTGAGGAAAATAGAGAACGATATTTTCGATCTCTAAACGTGTACCGGAAGACGAGGCCTGATATTCACGCTGACACAAACGAAGCTCTCGGATCATCCATGGGCGAGATCTGGCCAGAACTTTTCGGAGTTTTGTGGAATCACGTCATCTGAGATCACGAGACGCAGCCCGAATTTTGTTTTTACCCCAAGGTCTGGCGAATAAGGGACTGATCTCTTGTATGAAAACATTGCTGGAAATTTTGCTGCGTACATTCGTGTGGAACCCGATAATTTTGCAAAATGTAGCAACGTTCCGTGTATTACGGAAAAATGCCAGATCTTGAAAATTTCATCGATGACTGTGAAAACCGGATATATATAAGGTTGGAAAAGTAGTCTCTTATACGCCACACTTCAGGGTAGTCCGGAATATTGCTCGGAGTCGCTTCTCAGCTCTCGATGGCAACGTCGTTCCCGTAAAACTCCGAGGTATCGAGAACCATATTCACGATCGCCAACCTCACCGCTGTCAAACTCCTAGCTCGCTGTGAGACAGCAGCCGGCACTGCCGGGTATCACCCTGCCTGACCGATATCCCTAGGCTCGAATGCTGGGTCTCATCACACAGCTGCTGCGTTGGTATGGGTGCCTCCTCCGCTCAAAGTCGAGCAAAACCAGCTGATCCATGATCTCCCGAATGAATTAATGACTTGGCAATCGCTACAAAGAGTTCGGTACAGAGCAGCTAGAAGTGTTCGCGCTCCTTTGCGACGAAGATCGAACGGAGAGCAGCCCCAATAAGGAATTGCTCTCGAATAGCGATGTTAGGATGTAGGGGCGCAGCGGAGGTAACAGCGGGCGGATGGAGCATGCCGTTGCGGGCCAGTTGCAAGTCCCTCCCCAGTGGGAGAATGCGAGCGTGCCGTTTGCTCACAGCCCTCTCCGTCGGACCTCTCGCTCTATCCGATGTAAACACGGCATCGCTGGCGTCAGATGAGGGGCTCCGGGGAGCGGGCGATCACGTAGCGGTGGAAACTCTCAGCTGAGACAGTTCGCAGTGGAGTGTGATCGGTTGCTGCGTCAAACATCTGCGTGGGAAGGCGCAGTGGCTCTAACGCCGCGACGTCGTTCGTCTTTCACAATGCCAAATCCCAGCCGATGTAAAGTGTTCCACAACTACGGAGATCTCATGCTTACGTGGCTCGAGGAATTATGCTGGCGAGCCGGATCAGCATCTCGGGATCAGATGGTACTGCTGGAGAGCAACGACGGCGCACACTTCAAGTGCCACCAGTGGCTTCTCGCGCGATGGTCACCTTACTTCGAGGCGCTGTTCAGTCGCTCTTTCTGCGAGAGCCGTACCTCGCGGGCGAGACTCGAAAACGTCGACGGAGACTCGCTCGAAACTGTGCTCAACTATTTCATGCACGGGAAGTTCACTGTAAGCGCAGAAAACTGTCTTCGGCTGCTGTTCGCCGTCGAGTACCTGCTCCTGGAGAATCTGCAGGACTTTGTGACCTGTTTCATCGAGGAGAACCTCCAGGACGTTCTGAAATCTGACGAGTTCTCAAAACTCGAACTCGAACAGCTGTGGAAACTCGTGCCCATACTCGCGCGTGGTATCTGCCTGGACAAAGCCCTGGGGATCGAGACTGTTGTGCTCTACCTCGAGTGTTGGAAACTCGGTCAGAACACACAAAAGCTTGGCATCTGCGACGATGTGAGAGCCTTGATCAAAGAGCTGGAGAACAGCCTCCATCGATTGCGAGCGCCAGAGACAGCGTACGCGATCTACAAACACACGCCCAACTGCGTGACGAAGCTGTTCACCGAAAAACAAATGGGTTCCCGCCCGTCTGGTAGTTTGAACGATCTCTACGATCGTGGGGAGCTCGAGCCGCCCGCGAAAATGAGCACGGGTCAGCTGATGAGAGCGCACTCGACCAACGAGCTCACATCTCAGGAGGATTGGATGTTCCAACTGCGTTCGCTCATATCCGAGGGAACAACCCTAATGAGACAGCTATCGAACCAAGAACTCCAGCTCCCGCATGATATACCACATGAATGCATCAAGAACATGGCCGTCATGCCGAATCGGTTCATTCTGGTGCTCACTGATTCGCGACGTCTGCATCTATGCCCGTGGAATCAACGCGGACCAAGCCAACTCGTTGAAGCTCAATGTGACACTGTCCTGCAGTTTGGGCGGGACATTTACGCCGTTCTTCAGCAACAACAAGTCGCCTTATGGAACTGCCAACTGAAACTTTTCGAGACAATATACTCGTTGAGCGAGCATATCATTCATGACATATCTTGGTATCGGACTAATAAAACAAGCTCAACTCTATCGCTGCTCATTGCGCACAGAGCCTTCCCATGCAACGTTGAACTTCTCTGTCTGGATTTCGATCAGGTTTGTCACCAATTCCAGTTCTATCCTCTTTCAGCTGTGTCACGCTAATCTTGCTTACTGAGGCTCAGTGGTCGTCGGTCACAAGCGGCGAGCACCTCGCGAATGAGTCCACTAGGATCGACAAGCTTGCGACGCGGAATTTCAGAAGATCGGAGCAACGCCCGGATATAATGCAAGAAACTTAACATGGCGAAATCTTGTTCCTCTTTCGCATAGAGCGGGGTGTGAATTCGGGACATACGGGTATAATTCGGTCTGTTAGCTATGCATTCCAAAACACTCTAGGGTGGATTCGACTCTGAGCATCACTCCGAAAATGGCACCAGGATGCTTTGGATAGCTTCGGAGTGATTGCGGATCGGCGGGGGGAGACTTGAGGGAGCTGTCGCACATGCGGAGCATTCTAGAAAGGATGCCTTGGAGTCGCTCAGAATCTATCTCTAAGTCGACCCACGACCGCCCGAGATCCCCTTGATCCCTGTCTATTGACCAGCACCTGCCTCTCGGCATCAGTTTCCGAGTTCAGGTTACATGTTTTTCTGTGGCAGGAACATGCGAGTTACATAAACGACCTGGCTGATCTTCTCACTAAAGTATGTAACTTGCGATGACTTGCGATTGCAGTCCTCAAAGTTCGGAGTGCAATTCGTTTCCGATTGAGGGTTACCAAATCCACTCTTTCCTACGTGAAGAACTGCGCACAAGCGTTCGTTGGGAAGCTGTACACCGACCCAAACTCGGATATGGTGGATGAGTTCCGACGTTTTGAAAGCATGTCGACGCATTCCGGTGATATTTTGACGATCCCGATAGTGTTCGGGCGATCCGCTTTTCTATTCGCAGAGCTTGCGGCAAGCTCCGACCGGAGACGTTGATTCTGCCAAGCTAAAAATAAATTTTCCCCGCCGACAGGTGACTGGGAGCTTCAAACAGCCCCCTGTTCGGTTTCATCCCGCTTTGAATACGTGCAAACTCTCCAGTCCGAGACTCGTTGCTCTAAGTGAGAGAGTTCTCATTCTCTACGAACAGGGTGACGCCGACAAGGTGAGCTATCTCCGGTGAAGACTTTCATGTATTGATTACCAGGCGGCTCGTTTCCTTCAAATGAATCCATTCCGATGGAAGACGTCATCACTTCGTAATGGGAAACTGCTTTGATTCCAGGTTTTCGTCATCATGATCGGCGCACAAGAGTGCAAGAAAGTTAAATGCAAACTAGGAATCAGCAATAACTTCTACCTCAACGATCAGCTACTATTCTACACTGCAGATAATTCAACATTCTACAAAATTCGCTATGATTTCAAGGACTTCGACTGCGAAGAGTGTGGGGAGGTTGCGAGAGTGAACGCAGCTTGTGTTGCTCCATGTCTCAGGTAGATCCAGCGCCAATTCGTCGGCATCATATCATTTAGTCAACTGCGGTTTAGCGTCGGAAGTGCCATATCGCCATAATTTTGTGGGGCGTTTCGATAAAGAAGCAATCGTGCCTCAGCGACATGCATGCTTTTTGACATGTGAGCATATTGTGATTTATTTTCGATGGTTTTTGACTTTCTCTACAAGAATCAAGCTCTTCAAGTTCAGCCTCGTACCGGGAGTCCGCGGAGTAGTGCAAATAAACTAAGAGCGTCGCCCGCGAGATTTATTCCCCAAGCAGCGAACGCTCGAGCGAGGGCCTTAATAAGTAGCTGACACAAACAATCATGGGGAGACGATGCTAAAGTGATTCCGGAATATTGCGCTTTTCATTCCTCCTGCCCAGCCAATGTATCACGTTCAGGCTCCCGCTTGCGTTTGAACTCTCGAGGAACCGGCGAGCGTGAATCCGTCAGAACGGAAGCTTCCCTGGGAACGGGGATATCTCGGACCCAAATGTAATAAATGGACTGAGGTCTTTTTTGTAATATTGCGAATAGAAATCACATGGTTGTCATTCACCCGCAAAAATATTCACCACCCGGTCGGCTGGTCAACGTGCCTCTACCGAATGATCCACACCTTCAGGCCTCTAATCCAGCGTTGGAAGTGCACGATTCGATAGGGGGATTCATATTCTTGGGTTGAGTGCTCCGCTCATCAATATTCCATCCCTCAGGGTGTTGTTCCATCCGTGAGATCTACATCGAGTAAGATCCGTGATGCTATTAGTATTTCTTGAGGTTACTGACTACGTACGTATCTGATTCAGAGTATGAAGGTACAGTTGTCACCAGATAGTACGGTTTTGAGGCACGTATGATCGATCCCTAACAGGATGATCGATCCGAAGAGTTTCTCAGTGATGGTCAGGGTGGTCATCGGATGTATGGAATTCCATCACCTTCTCTCCTTTTGCACATTGCCCGGCGGGAAATGATTCTGGATTGAGATCGATACCCGGAAGGACGACGCATATTTTTCTTGTTCATTCGCGACGATCGGTGGCGAAGTGCGTTTCCCAAAGCAGCTCATAGAATTTCTTTCTCCACTTGTTTCACAAAATTGACCGAGAAACTTCTGAAGTCAGCCGATCGAGCTTGTATCGGTTTCATTGGATGCAGGAAAGGATTCTATCAACTTGCCATATGAAAGGGGGAGGGTCGGCCCAGAACAGAACTCGAAAATGGCGACCGATCCTACAGCCTCACAAGAATCCCTAACTTCTTGACGAAGTCTCGTCCTCTGTCTGTATCACCTCAGGGAAGCCGAATTCGGAATTCCAATGACGGGAAGTTTCTAGATTCGTCCAAACTTCCCGACCATGGATCTGCTGGGTCGATCCGACGATGTTTTTCCACTCGGGAATCCAGCCTCTCCAGTCGGCCATCGGCGGAGAAGATTTATTTCTAACCTAGCAGCATGAACGTTCCGCGGTCGGAACTTGCCGCGAGCTCTGCTCATATAACACCGGATAGCCCGAGCATTATCGATTTCGTCAAAATATCACCGAACGCGTCGATATGGTTCCAGAAAATCTGATTCCAGCGGAAAAATTCAGAGGCTGATAATTTTCACCGAGTATTTAGCAGAAGAAAAAAGGTTGAGAAATCCCCCGACTTACGATTACCACCCTGTACAGCTACCAGAATTGGGCATGATCCAGATCGACACTCAGAATCTATCAGTGGGGATGACCCCCAATCGACGGCGTTGAGACGTGTGTGCTCCGAGTTATGGGTTATCGACGATTCTCATCATTCGAATGGGTACCATCAGGGAGTCTGAGGGACACGCTACGTTTAGCTCATAAGAATCTCCCATCAAGGAACTTCAAGAGGCAGACTTGTGATTCCAAACTTGTTGCGTTAGTTTATTTACATATTATACATGGAAAAAAACGAATATTCAATTGGAGGTCTCTGCGACGTCGCTCTTCGCCATGCTCCCGAACACTTCATCGGGAATAGCTCTTGTTTGGACAGTCTCCATCTCCTCTTCTTCATTGTCGTTGTCGTCGTCGTCGTCACTTGGCAATTCGATCTCCTCGGGATTGACCACTTTAGTTTCTTCAAGAATCGGTTGAGTGTCCTGAGCTCTGACAAACATTGGCGCCTTGGAAATCGTGCTCGTGGCCGCCTGGATCACAGCGGCATCGCCCGACGGAGTGCTTGGAGTCGACAAGGCTGCCGTCAGGTTGACGCTTATCTGTGTGTTAAAGGTTGCCTGAACACTGCGTTTGATGCGGAGCAGCTCGCTCATAGTGTCTTCGTTGCCGTGTGCAGCTTCGAATTCACTCCATTCGCTCCAGAACTCCTTCTGTCTGCGCGGGTCGCACATCTGAGAGCAATGCATGTAGATCATACGGGCCCGGTCGATTTCGCCGAGTTTGCATTCGAGTTGGGCGAATTTTATACACATCACAATGGCATCGGAGTCAGGCAGACTCTCAATGGCCTTCTCGTAGATGGGTCGGACCTTCGTCAGGCCGAACAACTCCGCCGCCCGTTTGATGTGCAGCTCGAACATTTCTTTCTTCTCGTTATCGGGAACAAGGTCTTCTGCTCTTTCGTATACGCCCATGGCGTGTCGAGCCAGGCCGTACCTCTCTTCAAGTTGTGCGTAGAGCAAGAAAATGCTTTTGACGTACTTCGGCGGACACTGATCCAAACATTGTTCGAACAGATCACGCGCTCGCTCCAATTTTGAGCCCCCGAATCGATTCAGGAACTTTGTGAGATACGTATTCCATATGTCGTAAACATTCGGCCACTTGAACAACGATATCCCCTTCTCATACACTCTGAATGCTTCTTCGAAGTAATTGTTTTCTTCCAGGAAAAACGCCGCGTTGATTATTATCTGTGGACTCGCAATCCGCAAATCGATTATGTGGTCGTATACGGCCTTGGTGCTCTGCAGTGTCCCGAAACTTTCTTCGAGGTCCGCGTACAACGACCAGATCTTTATGTTTCTATAGAGACGCATCTGTACTGTCTCAGACTGATCGTGATAAGCGACTTTACGCGAGGGGGCAGATGTTGCCGTACGACACAGCTTAATGGCTTCTTCGTGGTTGTCGTGACGCAACTCCATTTCAACGAATTCGCACCAGACGTTCGCAAGCTCATCCACTTTGGCATAGGGGACCTGGGTTGCCTTCCGGAATATGATTCGAGCGTCGTCCAGCTGTCCCTTGAATTCGTAGAATTTGGCGAACTCCGTCCAAATTTGAGAGAGTTTTCCGCCTGATGCCAGCTTCGGATCGACGGTCTGCACGGCTTTCGTGTACGTCTTAATAACCTCCACAGGATCATTCTCGAGAAGCTTGACCCGCTTGAGCCATTCGTGGACGCTGTGAGGATTCTGTCTCAGCAGCACCGAGTTCAGAAGCAGCGGCCGTCGATCCATCAAGTACTCGTAGCGAGCGAGTTTGAGTTCGAGATCAAGTTCTTCCTCCGACGACATCGTATCCTTTGCCATTAGCTTGTTTATTACGGTGTATTCGAACTGAGAATAGGCATCGAAGATTTGAGCGAAGTCACGCACCGTCAGGACGCTCACCATGGCTTCTTCGTAGATATCCCGCGCGCGTTCAAACAGCTTCGAGCGAATGTAGTAATCGGCGAGGGAGCACCACAGTCTTCCTAACTGATCAGTGTACTTCTTCAGCCCTCCCCTGATGATTGCATCGACGTTGAGACTTTGCATTTTGTCGGGGTTCTTGGACATGAGGTCACAAAGCTCCATCCACAACTGATGTTTCGATTTCCCCTCGGCTGAAGCGAAACTCGAGTCGTTCACCATGTCTGCCATCCTCTGAGCAGCTTCGTTGAGTTTGCCGACCGAGATCAGGTATTCAACCGCTGTCTCGCGGGACTCGGGACTCAACTTCAAGAAACGCCGATAAACTCTGACACCGGTCTCGGGAATGTCGTGGAATGAAATGAATTTCAGGTAAACCGGCCAGATTCGATCGTGCTGAGTGATGGGCAAAGAACGAAGTGACCGATCGAGTGTGTGGCGGAGCCGAGTGACAAACCGTTGTCGATGAAGGAATTCGCAATACATTATCCATATCCTAGGCATTTTATGCATCCAAACCAAAGCGCGCTCGAATGTATTGTTGACATCCTCGAAATCGGGGTGATCGATGCACAATTTCTGTTCGTCGAGCTGCTTGATACGCTCTAAGAGATACTGATGCCAAATTTTGTAGGACCCGGGGAGTTCGTTGAGCGCACGTTCGAATATGATGTTCACCTGAGCTTTGGTACATTTTCGGCTCTTCCGGAATTCGGCGTAACGGAGCCATTGGCGCACCGAGTAAGGATTCCTCAGAAGTTCTTCTTCGTATGCAAGATGGTCTTCTTCCGAGAGGAGTTCTGAAGGAAACTCCGGTTCTTCCTTCTGATCGTTTGCGTCCTCGTGCATCTTTTCTTCAGCCATAGTGTTACGCCGATCCTACGCACGACCAGCCTTGACTCGATTGACGGTTATTGGGGTGTCTTCTCACGGATGTTACTTCAGAATCGTTGAGCCGTTGTCACTGACATACGTTGGGAGAGCACTTCAAGAATCACGAATAGAGAGACATTACGTTTTCCTTGTTTACAAATTGCGCCCGGCGCCGACAAGCGGCTCAAAGCAGCCGGACGAACGGGTTTCCCTGAGATGCTTCTCAGCTCTTTCCCTCCGCGAACATTCCTGACATCGATGAAGCTTGTTTCCAAGACGTCACAGATCTTCGTCCGCCTGATGTGGAGAAGACAAGCGCTGTCGAATCTTGTATCAGTGGATCGACACTGAACGCTTGAGCAATGCCCGCGAGAGCGCGCGGCTGCATCGATCGGCCAGCTCCACTGTTTGCAAACGAACCATCTTGATGTAGACCCGCCATTTCGTATCTCGACGGAGTTCGCAAGAGTTCCTCGGAATCTTTACAAATCGGAATTTCTGAAGCTTGCTTCTGTGAAAAATCCGCGCAAGATGTCGATCGGCGTACCGATCAAGGTTCTCCATGAGGCGGAGGGTCATATCATCACCTGTGAAACGAACACCGGTGAAGTGTATCGAGGGAAGCTTGTTGAAGCCGAGGACAACATGAACTGTCACATGCAAGGCATTACCGTGACATATCGTGATGGAAGGTAAAGCATTTGGCTTCCCGTCACTCGCTGAGCATCTCTGTTCGTCCAGTGGGTGGGAGTCCGGAATCAATCTAAGCTCGCGACCGCCAGCGACGGAAATTGCCGAGAGCTCACGGAAGCGTTTAGCATTTATTCCGGATGACTTCCCGGCTGTCCGCCATTCCTGCTTCTCGAGTGCTATACTCTGAGTTTTCCACTCACCGATCGTCCCGTCTCGGAAACTCCGCTGGCATTATCGCTTTCCCCAGTGTTTCGAAGCAGTTTGATTTATTATCGTCAACACCATGTTCAACTTTCCAGCACTTCTCAGCTCGAGAACGTTTACATCCGGGGCAGCAAGATCCGGTTTCTAATACTACCTGACATGCTAAAAAATGCGCCGATGTTCAAAAAACCGCCGGGGAAAGGAATGCAAACCGGCGCAGCGGCAGGCAGAGGGAAGTCTGCGATCCTACGAGCTCAAGGTACGCTTCATTCGGGGACCCTATATTCCATTCTCAGTAGATTCTCGCAAGTCCTAATGATACATTGTATCGCATGGCGGGAGACGTCGAGCACAAGAAATTCACATCCGTCGACATTCCAGCTGCGAGAGGACGGGGAAGAGCTCGTGCCCTGTTTCCCAAAGGAGGCCGTGGAGGAGGCGGTCGGGACGGAGGTGGTGGCGACCGTGGGAAATAGAGCTTCGTCGTACGGGTCACCATACCTCACATCATCCCCCTGGCATCATCGCACGCGGTGCCCGTGTAATAAACTTCATGGAAGCAAACTTGAGAACTCAAACAATAAATATTCCATTGTTCCACCACAAGTGATTCTACATACTTAGCCCGTTCCCAAACCGCTCGTTCTCCAGCGTCGAAGTCTCTGAGGCATCACGCGAGTTCTCCTCTCTCTCTCTCTCCTTGTGAGGAATAGCAGAAGGCAGCCATACAACCAGAGCTGATCCAAGTTCTTCCGATTCGATGCTCGTTTCCGCGTTTCAGAACTACCGATTCCGGGACGCTCCGCCACATTATGCGCCTCAATTATCTTTATTTCCTGATCTGGGAGCTTCGCTTCTCGCGCTTTCTGATGCCAGGCTTCGCCCCTGATCTCAAATGTCCCAGCACTACGACTGCTATTCGGCTGATCTCTAGTACGATAGCTCTTGATTGAGCATACTGTAAACTCACCGATGGGCGCAAATGAATACCGAATCCGGGAGCATTTTCCGACTCGACTCCGTCAATCGAAACAGAGGGCACGCATATCAGATCTGTCAGTCAGGGCAAGCGAGCCGTTCTCTCTGCTCCATTGATCTTCAGAACGTCTACGCGTTCACACTAAAACACATGCTCGTGAAAATCGCCAGCCCAGCTGTCAATCAGTTTTCCGATATCGAGCTCAACCCTGAATGCGTATGATAATGCGATTTGTAGACTCTTAGGATAGATAGGGACAGGTTTCTCGTTGTGGTCCCACGTCACGCTTCTCGTTGCGCAGCTCATTCCGCCGAGTAGAAGTCTCATGTTGTAACGACAGTCGTTGGGGAGCAAATCCAAGGTCGCCGTTCTTCCTTCGTACCGAAATGGGAGCATGCGTCAGAATCGGAAACGCTGCCAGATTCGTACATTTTCAACTTGCTCCGTAGTGGCGATTCTCATCCAACGTTTCGGAGCTCACAGCCGATTCGGGCATTCAGGCTATAACCTTACAGGATGCAGGTAATTTCTATTCCTCTCACATGACGAGCTGCCGCCATCAAGTTCGATTAGACAATACTCTTGGAATTCAACGCGCTTCCGGGATCGGGCGGGATTCTAAACTTTCTCGGTTGTTCCCTCCTCACAGGGTGTGTCGATAAGATGCTTTTGAGATCTCGGGGTCAAGCTTGATATCAGATGTTGCGAGGCAGTTCACGAATATTGAAGACACATCGGTTCCCGACGTTCGAACACTGTCTTTCCCATTTTATTCCATCATCACTGTTTATCTCGCGCATGCTAATTGAAACGATTACCTCCGGGATCTTCTTCCGGCAACATATTGGAAACGCAGCACATGCGGTCACAGTTTCTGGGAAAAATTTCCAACAATCTCCTCCATAACTCCGTCATTTTGAAGATCTACTCTGTTTTTGAATTTTGCACAGCTTGCCTTCCACAGTTTCGAGCCACCCAAGGCCTCACCCGTTCCTGTGAATCACCCCGAGTGTTCTCAACCTTCATCACCCCCAGCCTTGTTTTGTCTCCCATAACTTCCAATTTCTTCTCAAGTCGCCGTACCCCAGCAGTCTCCCCGGTTCTGGAAACGGTGCACCGGCGGCTTGGTTCAGCCAACGGATCTATTCATTTGATTATTCATTTACTTATCATCGTTCTTCGCTCTCCCCTAGCGAGCCCTCGTGATGGACTCCATTAGTTGGCATCCCGTTCCCATCGTTCATTTCCACCGCATCTGTTCGACTCCTCTGTGTGCGCCTGCGGTCTAAGTGCACGAGCGAACTGCATAGCCTCTGCACGCCACGACACTCGCCGGAAGGCCAGAACAGAATTGATGTATTGTTCCGTAAAGGGAATTCCTTGTTCGATCGAAGTACTTGCATGGTTCCCCAACTTCGCCTCCATCGCTCGAAATTCCTCGACTTCCCTCATCACACCTCTTCAAATTGCGAAATCGCCGTCGAGGAACTTGAATCAATTACCCCCTTGGCAGAGCCCTCCAATCGATCTCGCTCCGTCGTTGCAGGTTCAAACTTGAGGAGCTCCAGAGCTGGTCGGGAGCATCATTTGGTCAACAAGGTTTTTTAACAGGTATTTCATTAGATAAGGGTGATAAACGGAGATGATCTGAAGTGAACGACTTGCCCTGGTTCTTCGCGACCGTTTTTCCCGCAGAACAGAAAGCACCGACTGGGAGTGATGCCCGAGGAGAGGGAGGAGCAGGAGGAAGAAGACGTCCACCGACAAGGTCGGAGAGTTGTAATAATATCAACAAACCGGCATTATATACCAACGTACGCGTATTCGATCATTCACGCAGGGACACAAACGAACTCAACATTCATAGGCCAACGTGAGCGACGCGATTGTCCTCGAATCGAGGGCGTGTCGGTATGAATGCATTCAGTTTACACACACGGGTTATACGCTCAAACCGGTGACCAATTTGACATGGCAATACGCACGACAGCAGAGCTCTTCTGGAGGAACGTCGCGGACACAGCGAAGCTCCTCCGAAATACACGCTCATGTTCAGCATCCACGTTTTACTCAACAGTCCTTCCTGAGCAGTCCTTCCACAATGAAATCTTCTCCACAGAGTGAGTGAGAGCACTTGAGACACATCCGAGCGACGCAGAATTACCAGCTGCGACAAATCCCTGCTGATCAACCTCATGGAGCATGCGTCAGCGAAAATCTGCAGCATTTGGCCGTCGTCGAGGCTCGAGATGTAATCGAGAGACCCGTAGCTCACAGTATCTTATACCCGTTGTCGGTGTGCCTCGAATGAGCACTGCTCTTTCGAAGTCGGGACTTTCTAGATTGGGTTTTCGAGAAACTTGATAGCCGTTCATCCACCCATCCAACTGCGATACGAGCGACCATGAAGGATCTGAACCGCAAATCATCACGGCTAAGGATCGCGCAGCGATAAAAATCAAATAGTTCGGGAATCCGAATGCTCTGCAGAGCAAGCACGAGGTCCAAGACGAACACCGAAGCTAGTTTTAGCGGTCATCGTGAGCCCAGAGTTTGTTCGGTGTATCTCCGTGTGAATCCACTAAACCAGTTCTGCAGAATGGAGGTGGGAGGAAATCGCAATGCATCTCGCGCAGAGAAGAGACGTGGACTGAGCCTCAGGTGTGTCGCGAACAGAAGCTTGCGTCTAAGAATATGTCGTTGGTGCTGCTGTCCATATGGACCCTTCCCGGCGGACGATTCCGGTCGCTCACATGGCCGGTTCGTCTCTTCCTCGCTCCCAATCAGTCGCTCACTCAGACGTTGAATCATTCACTATTTCACTCCGGCAAACTTTCCAAATATACAGACATTCATATATTCATACATGAGTGTATATGTATCCATGTAGAGACGCATAGGTTTGTATGAAGAGGGGTTCCTCGACCAAGCTCACGCTCGGCCGCAAGTGAAGAACCAACTCGCTTGAACCGAACAACACTGCCATGAATGCGCCCGTATCTCAGAAGTGAAACCTACATTTGTCGTAAGCCTTACCGCAACATGCCGCATCAGCGTTCAACAAACGCAACAAGCGGATCCCGTGAGTTCCAGGGTGGTCGACTTGGCAATCACGGCTCAATTGAGACCATGATATGAGTCTGAAACGCCCCCCCCCCCCCCCTCCCACTCAGAAAATCTGCCCACACACATTCATGCCACTTTCCAAAACTCGGTTCTGCCTTTCAATACTTCCGCCTTCCTCTTTTAGCTTCGTTGCTTTGATGTTCCTGAACCTAATTTTCGTTGCGTCCAATCAGGAACCTAGTCGACGATTGCATCCTTGGAGTTTCTCATTTGTAAAATTTCAATCTATAGTTGCCAACGATGGAGGTCCATAATCATGCCTTCATTGGTTGTGAATTTCGTCAGTTGCAGATGCAGTTCGTCCCACGAAAGTTTCAGTATTCATTCGGGCTGTTAGTCTCGGGAGTATCCTGAACTCAGGAAAACCGCGAAGTTCGAAGCTTCGCAGTCGTCAGACGCCATGCGCTGAAGTCAGACTCCGGATCATCCTCTCCTCTAAGATCTATCAGTGTGCTGCAGAAATCACCCGGTTCTCGCCGAACACGCGAGCTTTCCAGGGGCAAGGCTAATCTGTTCCGTGATCCGAAAGATGAAATCATAAAATGACAATTTCTCCGGCCTTGCAAACCATAGAGAGATTTCGCCAGTCCCTCGCCAGCATCAGACCGTACGTACTGGGATGTCGTAAGAATTTTCCACGTTTGCATCTGTTCGTATCAAAAGTACCGTCGTAAAAAGTAGTACCTATGGATGAATATGTACAAACTATATTACAGAGGTATATACTAATCACTCCGCTCCCCGGAATATAATTACCAGCCTTCAATAACCTCATCAGCATAGAAATCAGGTTGAAATCATGATTCTCTGTGACGCAAGTTCTCACCGGTCATGATAATGAGAGACCGTATCTTGCAAGCCAATCGTACCTAAAAATGACATCCTCGCCGATTCATTGGAATCTCCTCTGGCGAGCTCATTCATACCACACAGCATCCCTGGATCTTGAATTCATCAACGCATCGACTCGAATATGGGGTGTTCCCCCAACCGATTCGCTTCGATCAGCCCCGCAGTCAACCGAAAATAATTCTGGCATTTTTTTTGTGAGTTTTTCTCCTGTCCGAACTTGGTGACCAACTTAACGACACAGCAAAGAACACACAACATCGATGTCGCTCTCGGCAATAATCATTGGCGATTTCACTCCCGTCAACGCCATCATGATTATCGTGTGGCTCAACGCAGCGTCCGGTAAGAGTATCGAATTCGCAGAATTCGCGTAAACCGTGCGTAAAAAGCACTCGGCAAGGCGTCCGCTGAGAGGACTGAGTTCGTGGGATCAGTGCTCCACGCAAATGTCTTCCGAATGAGTGCGGCAGAGGATTCCGTGTATCGCGCGACATCTCGACAATGAGTGTCCAACTCGAGTACCTCCAAATGTATTAAACCTTGGATGAACCTGCTCCCAGAACGCGTTTCATTCATTTCGACTTCTCATCCCGTTCGCGGGTCGATTTCGCCTCGGTCATTACAGTTCCGTTGTATCCCGCATTGCGTTCGAGCGTATGTCCGTGACTATTCTTTATACCATCTTGGTTCCGTACTCAGCTCATCTTTCAGTTTCAACTCGAAAAACGTCGATATCCTCGTCGTGCCCAGCAGATGGAATCTCGTCGGTCATCATTGTTATCGTCGCGATTCTCAAAGATAGCTCCGCCATCGTTGTCAATAATTACTCATTATCAAAATCATTTCCAAGAGGGAGAAACTCAGAAGAGAGACCGGTAGACAACCATTCGTGAGATGTACAATGATTCGCCCGTTGCGAATTCCCTCCCTGCAATCTTGCTACCGTTTCCGTACAAAAATAGATCTCCACATTCCATCCTCAATATATTTAGATGTATATAGCTTTTTCCCCGTTATCATGTGAATACACGCATGTATGGGTTCCGTTCAATTATTTGGGACTTTTCCGTTAAATTCTAAACTGAAGTCAGCGCCCGCTACATCGATTTCTCACGTTCCTTTGCGCTCTCGACTCCATCCCTCCGATTTCTCTTCTTCTAGCTGGCATACCACTCAGATATAAGTTGTTGTACGGATCGCCTTCCGAAAACCGAATCGCCCGACGGACGAGCTCGCGGATCATCGCGTTCAACGCCCCAAAAATTTCAACAAATGTTGTCTCGTGCAGTTTCTTCACTTTACTGCCATTCGTCGTCACCCCGCGCCTTCGCTCGGCTCCCGACAACAGTCGAGTACATTCTTCGAGGGACCGACCAACTTCCGTGAGGTTTATCCGTTCAGGATGCCCGCCCGCCATTATTTTTCGCGGATCATTCATTCCGCGCCTAAGATTATCGACTTAATGCCTCATCGTCAATGGTACACCTGGGAAATTTGATGATTTTCGTTCGAATGCGGACAGCAAGTCGCGGGAAGGTGGCAAACATCGGCAACTCTCGAGAATCACCCTATCGATGGAGAGTTGCCGATACTAGAGGAGCAAAGCCTGAACTTCACGGAATCGGTGTTGCAACCGCGGCCCCTCACGAATATTCGACTCGAATGGATTCCGATCGTCAACCGTTCCTTTAAGTCGGCCAACCTCCAGGCGTCGTCAGCGGAAACGGGGATCCGGAGGAAGAAATGGCATGACCGTAGATGCCGGGAACTCAGGAGCTACGGAATCCGGAAGAACAAAACATCTCACGTTTTTTTTTTAACGCCAGGAGGTCGGCGATTGAAAGCGAGTCATGTATTCGAGTTTAGCAGGTAATGACAGCGACCCAAGCCGCGAAGTTCCACATGATTCAAGTGTTGTTTCCAAACCCTTCCCCACAGCCAGATACTCCGGGAATCCTCATTTCGATATCGAATCGCTCCATCAAAGGAAATTGGATAAAAGTTCCTAGCGAATCCAGAGTATTTACCTCTCCTGAGTTCTGAGAAATAGTTTGCTGTTGAACATTGGCGGGCTCTTCGTTCCTGATGACACATGGAGACGGGTGAAGAGCACTTTATCGATTATTCAGCAGGAAGGCAAATTGATGAAGGTATCGATGACGATGATAAATGATGAAATTCATAATTTTCCAACTCGGTTTAACTCTGTTGAAATTCATTCCGCGAAATCAGCGAACGGGCCTCGATCGGAACGACTACGCGTTCTGCCATTCAGCAACCGCCATCCACGTTAATAGCAAACAGCTCCGGACTCGTCAATTTGAATTTTGTAGGCACTCTCCTGCGAGGCGTGGCCGTAACTTGTCTGCGCACGTTCTGTCCTTCTTGATTTCCGTCACCGGCTTTCTGCTCCTCGGTTGCCCATTATTCAACGTAGAATCCTCGCGAGTCATCGACTCCGCAAGAAGATGCGACAGCTGTTTTTCCGTAGTATCAGTCCTCATTATTATTATAATATATTAGGTGATGATCGGAGACGAACCGAAGTGACGGGGCAGAGGATTCACGAGACTCTTGAGCAGCGCGGTGAAAAGACGGGGAAATCGAGTACCGTTCCAACGACCGGGGATGGAGCCGGAATCGAAGAGCGAACCGCTTCCTTCTTGCTGTCGTTGATGTCTGATGTAAGGTCGGTCGTTCTTCAGTACTTAGAAAGGTTTGTTGGAAGGCAGGCAGGCGGAAAGGTAGATGGGTAGAAATCGATCGTGTTGGGTTGGTAGAAGATAGGGGAAGAGGCCTGTTTGATCGACTGACTGATTTTCTAATTGATTGATCGGAAAGTAGAACCGGTTCAAGTCCGATTCGCTCTGCCTGGAGTCTGTTGCGTTTGCTGCGACGGTGGCTGCTGAGGGCCTGTCTGCTGACCGCTTTGGTTTGGGGGAGGGACGACCACTCCGCTAGTGGGCGCCTGGCCAGTCGGTGTCGCTTGGGATTGAGACTGTGGCGCTTGACCCGGAGTTACGTTCGAGTTTGATGACGGCCCCGTGACGACAGGACTCGTCTGAACCTGAAGCGCTCCTGGGCCGTTTTGCACCGCGATCGCCTGCGCGAAGTGACCGTGCCCATGAGCAGGCCCGTGGCCGGCTGCGTGGGACGGCCCCATCGGCGGGGGTGCGGGCGCCATGATGAGGTTCATCGCATGATGAGGCGGCGGAGTGCCGGCAGGTCCTCCGTTCGCACTCATCATCAGCAAGGGCTGACCAGGCCAAGGCGGCTGAGAAGAATAATTCATTGGCGGCTGCGCTGGATGACCATGGGGCCCACTGCTCGTTGGGGGTGTTGGGGCTCCCGACTGGCTAGGCGTCTGAGCAGAGGGACTCACTGCGACGAATACGTTTGCACCTGAGAATGATGGCGAGCCAGGAATTATTCAGCTGTGATTCTTTCACCGACGCTCCTCGATCCGTGGGGATCTGGACCACGGAGCCGGAGAGCTCGCGTGGAAACCCAGGGGGCTCACCTTCGATCTGACCGGGGTACATTGCATTCGTGGTAAACTCTCTTAAGATCATCTGGGGTTGAGGTGCTAAATGAATACCTCCATCACTGTACAATTGCATGGGTGGAAAAACTCCCGCCGGAGCTGAAAGATAACCTTGGGTGAGATTGTGATATCTGAAGTTCTGTGGCATATTAGTGTTTTCCCCGCTTCCAAGCTGGTGTGAAGTTTACCTCCAGGTGGCGAAATGACTCCACGTGCCTGAACTAAACTATAGTTAACCATTTGAACTTGCTGCGTTGGAACGTGTCCCAGAGGTGGTTGCATCGTCACCACGTTTGACGCAACTCCCGGAGGGTGACCGGCTCCGTAGGGGTTCGGTGGGGGATATCTTCAAATGAGAGAAGAACGAAATGAGAACGGAATTCGAGTCGTAAAACCGATTCGAGTCCAGTCGAACGGCCTGAGATCGAGCCTCGAACGATCCTTACCCTACGAGGAGTTGTTGCTGTTGGGGACCTTGCACCATCGGTGGACCGGTCACGTGCATAGTTTGATCGATGGCTTGTCTATTTTGGCCTTTGTTGCCTCGATACGACCTGTTGTGTCCACCCGGTTGATGCTGGTGCTGATGTTGATGGGGGCCAGCGGGTCCAGGGAACGGGAATGGAGCCATTATGACCCCTCCACTTTGAGCGTGTGGAGCTCCTTGAGCGGGTCCACCGAGGTTGATATGTCCTCCGCGAGGGCCTCCATGTCCGGCGACGGGGTTCATGTGTCCTTGGGGAACTCCATGTTTGTGCGACATTGTCTGCGGCTTTGGTGTCGGGACAAAGTCCTTGGCATTGGGATTCAAGGTACTTTTCTTGACGATTTCTTCCGTGTTCGCCTGGGGGCCGCTGGCCGAACTCGGAGCAGGGGACGGCGTCTTGACTGTTCGTGGGGACGCGCCACGTTCTGGGGTAGGGGACGCTTTGCTCTTCGACTCGCCCGGAGGACTGCCTGGTGGAGACTTCTTCGTTTCATGAATCAGAGCTTGGCTGGGACTTTCTTTCTTCGGCACAGCAGGCGAAACAGCGACCGCGTCCAATTTCGGAGATGGGGTTTTCCGCGTGGCCGCGTATTTATCACCAGGTGACGCCTTTTTGTTTTCTTGGCTTTGTTGATGATGATGGTGTTGCTGCTGCTGTTGCAACGACTGAGGCGTGATTTGTTGCTGCGCGTGCTGCTGTACGGGCGAAGCCGCCTGTGTGGTCGCTGCCTGTTGCTGTTGTTGCTGTGGAGGTGTTTGCAACGACGCGTGTTGGTCTTTTCTGGACACCGGCTCCCTTTGCTGCTGGGGTGGCAGCTGCTGTGGCTGTTGCTGAGGGATCTGTTGTTGGGGGTGCGAAGAACTTTGTTGTGGAGACGGCGATCCCATGGGAGGAGAGCGATTATGATTATTCCGCTGTGAGTGATGCCCTCCCGAAGTGCCCCGTTGGGGGCCTTTGACACCTCCGTTCATCGGAGGCATTTGCTTACGTCGGTGGTTGTGTGCGTAACGAGACTCTGATCTCTCCTGCTGTTGAAGCTGTTGTTGGGATTGCTGTTGTGAGTGAGCCGGTTGTTGAGACTGTGTTCTATTTCGGTCCTCTGCCATCACAACCGCCGAGTATTTCGTCTCCTCGTCGTCTTCGTCGCCCCCGTTCTCCAACTCGTAGTTTCGCTTGTGCTGTGGGTTGGACTCGATCTCGGATGCGATTTTAGCAGCCATAGCTTCTTTCTCTCGGAATTCGGCGTCGTTCCGTTTCGGTATCTGGAAGGTGTAGCCCTCCAGGTTGTCTGGGTACTTTGATTTGAGCCCGAAAAGTTTTTCGTTCGTTTCGAACATCTCCTCGGCACTCCAACTCGTCGAGGCACCCGCGATTTCCTCCAGTTGACCGTCTCCGATGGCTTCGCCACCGACATCACCGTCCATCCAGGGCTGGAGGTCGCGTTCCTGGATACGCCCGTTCGAACGGGAGATTTGCGAATCTGTGAAGGCGTGTTCTGCAACGAAGGAAATCCAGGCTGAGTAATCTGGCGGCCCGTCCAGTAGCGCAATACTCTTGAACGGAAAAGCACACTCCGAGCGCGGAACAGGGAATTAAGAAGATGATACTCACCTTTGGTAACAGAGTCGAGGTCAATGTTCAGCGCAGTCATGCTCACAATGTTCGAAATATTAAAAATCATGGTTTCTTGTAGGGGTTGATTGGGCTGTTTACGGATCCTCTCCATGTTCCGCAATAGTCCAGCGAGGTGACCTGGAGCCTGCGGCGCTTCCGAGTTCGACTCAGGAGTCTCTGTGTCTAGCACGTGCACTGTGTTCAGAGCAACATCAAGCGTTGGGGAAATGGTAAACAAGACCCCCTCATAGATATCTTTGTCGCCGCGCAAACGAACTTGAACAACGTGGCCCTGCAAGTGTAAGAGTGCCTTTAGTTCACACCGAGCCCCTCCTACGATCTCTCCGAGACCGCCATTCGAAGCTCGTCCTTGCCAGGAAGCGTCTGTTCGAGTCGAAACAAAGATTCCAAGTCCGGATGCGCAACTCGGACGGATACCTTGGAAAGAGCAGAGTTCCTTTCGCTATTGCTGTCCCGTATATCGGGACGAAGGGTCTCGAGATGAGTCCCGATCTGAGCTCAGAGGACCGGTTGGAGGAACGAAACACCCGTACCGCTGACAGTACCACTCCTCGACTGATTTTCCACGAGCAGTCAATCGGAACATGTAGGATTGATATTAAGGAACAGCCGAATTATCTGGCAGCGATCGCGCGTAATCTCGGTGTTCGCGGAGGAACACGGGTGTCGCTCGAAAAGCCAGTAAGCGGGGGCTGAGAGAATCAGCGTGAAATTATCAGCGAAGCAGCGCTCATTTCAAGGAAAACGAGCTAAGGGAACTCCTGGATGATGTAGCGGAAGCGGTTTTGAGCCACGCTCCGCACGCGGAGTGCGAATAACTGGGTGTGCACTACATCCCAACCAGGATAAGATCGAATGTCTGAACGATTCCCGGCCTCGTATCGATTCACCGAGTTGCTCACTGAGATGGCATATCATCGATGCTCATCCACAACTTACGACTAAGGCAGCGATCGCTTGGACGAATCTTGCGTTCAAGTATACCCCCGTGGCATTCACTGGCACGGTAGCTTTGCCGTCTCGCTCCTCTCGGTTCTCGCGGCTCGTCTGAGCGACGGGCGGTTTTTCCACGGGAGCCTTGTTTTGGTTACGTCCTAGTCCCCTGAAAAATGAACGTCACAATGAATCGCAGTCTACGACCGCACGCTCCGGTCGTGCGAGCAAACCGCAGCGTGTTAGCACGAAGTGGCAGCTCCACAACTTCTCTTCCTGACTTGAGACGCCTGCGGCGCATCCCGTTTGGTGCCTGCTCGTCAGTCTCGGAGCTCGCTCGCAGGATCACTGCCTGGCTCGATGCAGCTGAGCTCCCATGCACCTGCACTGTTTCATTGCCAGTTGCCAAATCGCTATCCCAATGATCGATCAAACGAGTCGAGTCTCGGCGAGGCTCACTCCCATCGAGACTTTCAGCCAAAGATGCGAACTCACTTGTTGTTTGCAGCCGCACCGTTGGACTTGACATTCCGTTGTTTTTTGTCCGCCTGGTTGTTCATGGCGGCGGCATAGACTGTTTTCGGATCCTTTGAAGAGCTGCTCGCTTTACGGGCCGCTAGGCTTCGGTGCAATGCACTCGACGCTGCGCTGTCTGCCGCCGTTTCACAATCAGCAAATTGGCAGACAAATCCAATCGAACGTCGTACAGCAGATTTGTTTCAGTTAGCAGCCTGTGGTAGTAGGCCTATGGCTGAGTGGCACCATGAAAACTAGCCTTTCTTCACAGACGTGGCTCCCAACGGGATGAAGGCGCGAAATTTTGAATCCCACTCCCTGCAATCCTCCCGATTTTTTACAGGCGTTCTGAAGAAGCGTGCTCGAGAGCAAGGACGAAGTTGGGATGACAGATTCAGGATATTTGGCCTAGATAGCCGGCGGTTTCGAATACCGCTCTCAACGACAACGAGTCCAATGAGCGTCGTTCGCCGGAGAACCCGGCTGTTGACGGACTCAGGAGGGGGAGGGGTTGTCGGTTATCAGGCGGGGAGGAGGGGATGGCAGAGTAGACGCTGCTATCAGGGCCAAAGAAGAGACAAGGTGTTGACTAGAGCGTAACAGAGAGAAGTCTTGCCGGAAGCCAAATCGACTGCTGGCAAGAGTATTCTTCGAAAGAGCTCAGAATTAACCGCAGTACGAGACATTTCTTCGGGAACCTTGGGTGCGCTGCAACCCTCTCTCCAGCCATTTCATGTTTTGTCACAACATTTGCAGTACCGCTACGAGATATATTCTGAGCTCCCTTCAAACGCCAATGTTTCCTGTAGAGGACAAGGAGGGAATGTCGATGCGGAAATCAGTCTGGTATAAAATCTACAGACTTCAGCAAGCATTGGATAAGACAACTCCGACCACTTTTCGTATTCGGGGCGGTTGTGGGCGGGAGACAGATCTTCTGGGGGAACTGTCCTACGCGACAGGTTGAGTGACGACGGTGCGATGGTGACCCTATGAGTGGCACGTTCCAAGTCTCATTCAGGAGAGCGGGCATTGACCTCCGAGGCAAGGTTGAGGCAGTGGCGGATCCTGGAGTGACTCAAGGGGGGGGGGGGGGGGGGGGGGGGGCGGTCGTCGATTTTTGATGTAACCTATGACTTTTCCCCCTAGCTTTCGTCGGTCATGACTGCGACACCTAGTTTCCGACTCAAAAAACTATCGAGTTTTCGAGTTCGAAAGTTATCGAACTTTGGGGGTCTTCCAAACCGTGACAGAACGGAATTTGAAGTTCCGTTCCCGCGGAAAATCCCATGCCGGGGCGATAATTCGCCCGGAGTTTTAACTCAATGCTTCCCGTCGTGACCATCGGTAACATATTATCCGCACAGGACTGTGCAGTCGATTCCAACGAAGTGAGATCATTAACTTGACACCGAGAGCAGACTTCAACGCCCATGAACATTGTCGAGTTATCGATCCGGCTCCGTTGGAATCGACTGTCCACTCTTCTGCGGTCAGTATTGGACCGACTCAGTACTGGAAGTGTCGACCGAAACTCCTTAAGTGACATAGAATACACGGAATGTCCACTTCAACTCCAACTGTTTTAGCATTGAGCTCAGATAGCGGAGAATCTCTAGTTGAAGGGGCCACTCTGCGGGTAGCTCGAAAAAAAATCGAGGGGGGGCGATCGCCCCCCACCTGGATCCGCCACTGGGTTGAGGTAGCCGAGGTAATCATCGAATACAATCACGGCGCCTGATCGCGGATTACGGTGAAATGGTTAGAATATTTTAAATGATCTGAACGAATATTTATCCGGCTGACAAGTTTTGAGCGTATCCTTCCAACGAAGAGGACGCTGGTCTGGCGGAGCGTTTTGCTCATTCGATAGAGATGTCGTTAGTTTGTTGAAGCCCCGGTCGGCCCTCGTTGCAGGAAGGGGATAACATGCTTACACCACACCTGGAAGTTTGCACCGACCACCTCACTGAACTATCTCCGGAAATCAGGGGCTGGTGATGAAGAACTTTTTACTACTATAATAACTTTTTCCAACGTTCAACCTTATGTGTAGGCATGAGTATTCATAGGAATCACCAGTCGTATGATCATTAGAAACTTCGTTGCCCGATCGACGACCCGCACTCATTTGTCAGCTCCGGGGACATTCGTTGAAGGGCTGACTCGCTGAATCGTGCCGACGGACTGGTTCCAAAGAGAACGATTGAGCAGATTCCGAAGTAGCCATCTTCATGCCGGGTGCTCAAATCAGATCGGGAATTTTCTCAGCCATCCTTCTCTTGGCTGTCATTGCGAGTACCGCGGACGGATTTCGAAGTTCCATTTCTCAAGATGTAGTCCTTGTTTCGGCTCGTAGGTACTTCCCAGTCGACAGCGGGATGGTGGTACCACCGGGTACTCTCTGTCAGATGTGCACCTCTCCACATTACGCCGAGCGGGCTCAGCTGCGGGACCAGTCGTAAATTGGCGAGCCCTCTGAGTGAAAAAGTAATTGCCGATTTCGTGAATCTGCTTCTCAAAAAACGAATAAAACGAAAATCCACCAACTGGGCTCGGAAAAGCAGCCAAAAGAAAAACGGCGAGAAATTCCTGACCTAATTTTACCGCTCTGTATATCGATACGTACCAACGTACCAGCTCGATCTTTGTGAGTTAGGTCTTAGTATCCATTCTGATGACGCATCCAACTTTTATACAGAGAGCTCGGTTCAGCCGGATCATGCTCATCGCCTCGTCCCATTCGAGGTTCCGTCTTCCTCTCCAACGGCGAGATCAGAATAGCCTGCCTTATCTATTATCTGGAGGTTCCATTTTTGAAATATTCCATGGATTGTGTGCCGGGCATAGAGTTCTGTGGTACGCGAGCTGCCATTCTGTTCGGGAGGCTCTAACATTTGATCTCTTCGTCAGCCTCAATGACGTACAGAATTATCCCGAGGTATGGAGGGAGGTTCAGAGACGATAGGCTGTAAGATGAGTCATTTGGCGAATCGATCTGCAGGCCGAATTGACTGCACTCGTGAATTCGAAGAAAGGGTTGTGAATTCAGGATCCCAAGCCTTCCGGGCTCTCTTCACGGCAATCGAGCGCCTCCCTCATTCCGCAGAAGCTGGCTTGGTTTCTCTAGAGACCCTTCTGGTTCTGAGTCTCCTCTCGAGTCGGCAAAAGGTCGCTCTCTCGAAGAAGCTCCAGGTTCTGTTGAGTACACAATTCAGCCGGTGTCCTCATTTAGCCGCCGAGTATTCCAGGAAATCTCCAGGAAAATCCCGATGACACCGATCGATACTCCGCCTCGCCCATTTTGATTTGAGACCAGGAGCCGGAAATCTCATTTTTTGAGGCCCCGGCGCCATTTCTGTTGAGCGTGGTAACACGTGTTGGGTCAGAACTCAGGCGCAGCTTTCGGAGGGGGGGCGGTATTTTTTAGCAATTATCGACTCCCCTCAAGCTGGATTCCGCTCAGTGATGACGTCAGATGCATCCATCGTTCACTCTGATTAATTGCACGATTGAGTAACATTCTATGCTCATACTTCGTAGAATTAATCTGTCTGAGAACCAGCGGGATGAACCATTTCTCACATTCGTCGCTATCGCTGTAGTACGTCTCTCCCTCTCCTGGTTCTGGTTGAGAGAGCACTCCAGGGCCCCTCTATTAGACTTTGCTTGACGCAACTCTCAAGGAAAGTTGCAGTGTAGTGGGAGCGAGGTGCGCTGGGATATCTGCTTTGATCACGGCCTGAGCCTGTTCATCGAATGCAACGCACAAAACGTCGTTAGTCTCATACGAATCTTTCGTTGTCACTTCATGGGAAGATTTTCATCAAGGTAGTGTTTTTGGAAGACTTGATCCGTATCGAAAGCGAGACTCCCATGTCGTTTGAAATGAACGAACCGGAGAGAGGACTCGACGTCGATTCTCGCAGGAATGTGTTTGAGTCGTCTGCGAAGTCCGAGCTTGCAGTGGTTGTTGGTCATGCTGATAACCAATGTGTACCCTTCGTAGAATCGAGACTCGGACTATCTGGAAGCAAAATGTATCACAGATGCGACACAATCCTTTGCCAATCTCACTTCCGCGCATGGTAGCCCGCGGTGCCACCCAATAGATTTTATGCTCAACGGTAAACGCGTACGTGGACCTGTCTTCTTATGCGAACGCTCAGATGGGTGTAATGAGTCACATTGAGGCTCATGACGGTACGCAACACGGCTCGTCTAAAATTCGAGCCTCGTAGGTACAGAGGTATGCCTATTCGCATACATTTTGACTTCCATATTTTTACGCATCTGACATTCGAAGAACATAATCACAAATCAATCGTGCTGATGAGACCTCGCTCGATCAGGGCGTTTCAGGAGCCAGACAGTTCTGCTCCATCACGACGAGCGTGTGAAAGAGAAGAAGGGAGTATCGAAAAGAAAAAGAGAAATCAGCATTCGAGAGGCACTACCGTTCCCGGTTTGCGGGATCCATGGTAATCCACGTAGAGAGTCAAGCGAGCACCGGGGAATCTAAGCGGCATCGAACTATTCTATATCCTTCGTATCGTAAGGTCTCGAAGAGTTGCAAAGCTCGAAACGGCTGCTCTCCTCGCAATGGATCAGTCTCTCCTGGTGTAGGATAAGCTTGCAAGACTTGTGAAGTCACGGCGTGAGCCGCAACCTCGGCATAAGATCGGCTACCAAAAGAAATCAGTACCATCCGAGCTGACACAACTGGAATCTGAGTAGAGGATCGTCGGGGTATGATGGACCCCGGGTCTACGTCGCTTTCTGGAGAGTCCACGGGCCGTCGTTCGAAGACGGAGCAGTTGGGCCGTCTTGTGTCATCCATCAACGCCAATCACGGCTTCTGGGGTGCTGTAAGTCTGTCCGTGTGTGCACGACCACTTCAGTTGTTGTTTCTCTACTTTTGTGCAGGACGAACTAGACACGTTGCCTCTCAAAAACGACACCGTGCTTCACCGAGTGGATAACATGAGGGGGACTTTCGATCGATGAACTTAGGAGTTCTCAATCAGTCAAATCTGGTGTGAGGGATGATGAAGCCTAGCTATCGTTCGGCACACATCTATCCACTGGCCGAGACAAATTTGACGCAGGCTGCTCTTCTGCTAGGTCTCACAAACCTCCACGAGGGCGTTGGAGATCCTCGAAAACCATGATCCTGATGTCAAGGCGCGTCGAGGGCGACCACACGTGTGCAGCGTCTTTCGCGCCAACGATGATGTGAGAGAGAACGGTTCTGAATGAGAAATGCTAACGCTGTAATGTGTCATCCAGTTTTAATTTCCAGAGGAACATGTCCCAGGCTCCCTCCTGGAAGCCTATCTCGAATGTGTTTGGCTCTCGAACTCTGGACGTATACTAAGAAGAATAGGAAGAAATGAATCCGGGGAACGATCTTCGTATCTCAGGGAATCGCAAGCTCCCCCGGAAACACTGGGCTGCTCATTGTGGTCCTCGCGGGGTCGACGAAAACTCCCCTCGAGGAATCGTTCAGCTCGAGCTGAATGTTGAGTCGCCTGAGGGTTTGAGAGGATTCGCAACCCCTTGCTAGCCCCTCGTCGTGAATTGTGAAGGGAAAATCCTGAAAAAATACGGAAAGATCATCGGAAAGAGGGGCTCCATGGCTCAAGCTGACCGGTGTCAGGCCAACGACGCAAGCAAGACTCGAGCACTCGAGCGCAAGTTCAGTACTCGATCGACTCCGCTGAAAGGGAGCGTCATGGTTCCGCGGGAGCGTCTGGTGCCAATGAACAATGATTGAGAGCCAAACTCGACTGACCTGAACTCGGCGTATACCATTCGTTTCCGAGATAGGGTCCACGATTCATCAACCCCGAAATGGAGAAATACTTTTACATATATGAGATCAAATGAATCCAGATCCGAATCATCCCTGTGCCCGACCGTCAGGACTCAAGCCCGAGTGCTCTGATCCAGCGATTTACGGCCACGTCTGTCCCCCTGAACCCTCAAGGGCTCCCCAAAAAACGGCCAGGAGCCCCCGATTCCTCTCCACTCTGCTCGACGCTCATGTTCGGCGAGAACTCCATCCCAAGCTATCGGTAAAAATGAGCGAACTTGAGCAACGAGGACAGAGAGAGGTCAACTGGAACTTCATAGGGAAATCAGTGCTCGGTGAGAAAACTGACGCCTCCAATCAGAAAATACAGGAATTCAGAATCGCTCTCGGAGAGCCCCGACAGATGGACCCAGGAAACATCCCGAGCCAAGAGCCGTTTGAAGGGTGGAAACCGACTGGAAACTTTGTTAGGTAACTCCAAGGTGATTTCATCGGTCATCGGGATGGTCGCGCCAAACGAGAATCAGCTGGTCCCTGAAGCTCTGTGATATTACCGACAGGACACGTTTGCGGGCCAAGAGAACGAAGCGCAGATGCTGAGCTCTGTTTGCACGCGCGCAAAGCACCACTGTGACCCGAACTTCCTCATGGGCCGTTTCTTTCGCTTCTTTATTCGTGACGCATGCACGTCCAATGGGCTCCATGCATGCTTGTGTGTCGCTTGCTGCTGGATATTTGATCTACGTGGGTCAACTCGAATATCGCACGCCGTCTGAAAATGAAGAGAATCATCTAGGAGGAGTCAGCGCTTCTGAGTGGTTTCTGGCAACGTGTGTATGTCAATCATCCGCAGCCGCCGGAGAGATTCGCGGATCATGACCGTGATCCGACGAAGGGGCTAGAAGATGATCGGCAGAGATCCCCAAAAACTTCGCGGCTATCGGATGGGGCCGCTACGGGCCACGGGTTGAGTCCGCCTGAAAACCGTTGTGGAGTCTCTCGCGAGTTTCTATGCCCTCGCGAAAGTGCTCCACGAAAATCGCAGGATCCCGAATCAAACAGGATGTCTTGCCACACCTTTGAGAATTGACGGGACACGTGTCATGGCTTTCATAGCCGGATCTAAGCGTCTGAGATATGGATTATTATAGAGAGGAGCACACGATTTGCGAATCTCTCTTCCAATTATTTATATCACGACACACACATGTGTTCCCAGAGATTATTCACAGATAATTCATTTTCCAAGCCATCCAAGACCTGCCACCCAGGCCAGTACCAGAACCATCACAATTTCGGACTGAAGCGAGTATTAGGAACTTGGCGCGATGCACATGATGGAAGACACCTGTTCGCGTGTTTCGGACGGATGTCATACGATTTTCTTGGGGTGCTCTCAGCCAATAGCGATGATTATAGAAAACTTTCGGTCTTCTAACCCGCCTATCGCAACGGATACGCGGCGATATCAAGTCCGAACGAGAGATCGGACTGGGAACGACCGGAGGAAGAGCGGGATGGGTCGAAAGCGGAGGAATATAGCGTATTCGTTGCAACGAGTCAGCCGTGGGAGGGCGTTCGGATTCCTTTCGAGGGGTTTGATGTCTGCTCAGCAGTAGACGAAAAGATGAGTCCATTGAACTCATCAGATTCCCGAATATGACTGCGCTTGAAGACTGCTTCCCAGACAGTGTCCTGAAGTCAACTGCGACAAATCTCATTCGCCATTTAAACTGGTTCCCTGCATAGACCTCTACTCCTCGCACCTGTATTGAGCAGGATCGCATCTATCGGGGAACGAAGCGACTGCGAGGAGTCCGGTCGAGCTCATGGCTCTATTGAGGGAGATATCATTCAGTCTGTAAAGCGACTCAAGATTTCATCTGGTTAAATCCTTCGGAATGCGATGCCCGTTGTCTGCTTGGAGTGCATCGGGAGGGACACCGCGTCACCGACGACGGCTCGGTTCGCTCGGAGAGACAGTGGAACAGAGACTGGACACGATTACGGTTCCCCTTTCCTCGGTAAGGGATCGAAACACCACGTGCGGCGGCAGAAGCGGCTCGGAAACTGACAACGGCCACGAACGAGTACCGTTCCGCCTCGAGAGCTCCGTGCGAGCAGCCGCCATTCCACGGCGCTTCATGAATTCGAGCCCGAATGCCCGAATAGCTCAGACAAATCATGCCAGAAGCACAATCCACAGTTACGTAGATTCTATTCCCTCCCACGCGCGATATCATTGATACTGCAGAGCGTTAATTTTGGCTTCGGGCGCCAAGCTCAGTTCAATATATCAAGAAAGTTCTCTGAACCTTACAGAGCGTCACTGGTCGTTCCGCGGTTTCAGCGGAGGATGCTTACACGTTGGGTATAAACGAGAATGGAGAAGTCTCTTCGAGTCTTTTCGATGATAAAATAGACGGCATCGGCTCGCCCCTGAGGTCGATCACGTCCATTCTTCCTGCGCCGTCCCCCGATATCAGGGGAGCGATTGCAGTGAAGCTCCCGCAAGCAGGCTCGACCTCCCTTGAACCTTTCTTCCTACCCCTAAGAGGGACGTCGCGAGACAGGACCTGAAACACCACCTGTGGTAACTTTGCGTATGTTTCCTCACTCCGCCCCATCTTGACGAGGATGGACCATCCTGAAACCGCTTCCGCTGCGAATACGGATCTGTGAGCAAATAATATCGACTCCACGAAACCTCACAGTGGAATCAACCCAAGGGTCCTCGCGACTGCGTGATTGCTCAAATGTTCGGCCACGACGAACTCGGGAGAAGAGTACGGGAGCTTTCGCGAGCATCGGGGAGCCGTTGTGATGCTCTGTACATATTTCGAGGAGAACGCTGTCAGGTGTCAAATCATGAGGATCCGGAGGCCATGTTTGGGGTCTTCATCTCAGATGAGGATTTCCAGCACTCCACCGTAACTCTCTACTACGATTAAGAACGTGAGCGTTATCGCTCGGAATCATCCGAGTCTTCCGAAGGTATAACCTGAGCCAGTTTCTCGGTCCCCACCAATTCGACTCTCCGCAGTGAAGCAGGATTTGCCGTGGACGGACGGCGTCGCAGAGATGGTCGGACACCACCAATTTATCCGCAGCAAATTCGAGAACAAAAAACGTATAGCCGTGTTATTTGTGGACCCTTTCGTTTTGACTCAACGGTCCGAAGGGAGCTGATGTGGAATTCGCACTCCAACTCTTCCCGCGCGAGTATTCGTTCTTCCACGCGGATCGACTGGGAGAGCAAGGTTCGTCGTCTATGCGAGCATGATCATGGTTCCCGAAGAACAGAGCTCATGACATATGCGGCAAGATGCAGCCACCCCGAAAATCGAATGGAGAAGATGCGTTGCCACTCCGTGGGACTCTCTCACAGGGATTGGGATCGGTTGAGAGTGGCGAGAACGGAAGGGGAATTCCGCGAACCATGGGAAAGACATAAGATGTCACATACAATATGGAAGTCTTGCCGCGACAGCGACTCGGCGAATTCGGTGAAGAAGATTGTCCTCGTGGGAACGGATACCAAAGAGGCAAAGATCCGTCAAAGATACATGCATCAAGAATCAAATGACCTTGAATGAGTACTCTGGGACTCGCCTATCGATCCTGCCCCGTGTCTCAATATTCCGCTTTGTAGGCCGGATTAGGAGGCTCTAACCGGTTATGAGCCCTAACTCAGCGGATCTTCCTAAAAACAGCAGGATAGTGTTCCCTGCGTGAAATCACGTATTCCTGAAGTTGTCTGAATAGCTTTTCCCGTTACCTCGATCCAGATCTGTTAGAATTATGCACGCATCATCATTTCCTCAGCGAAGAGTGATCGATCTGAATCACGGGAGTCGCTGACTGAAACTCGTCGAAGCTCCAACGATCAAATTTCGGGACTCTGTTCTGTGAAAATGGTCAGCGGTCATGTTTCGCTCAACCTGGTAGTGAAAGGAACTTGATTCGCCCTCTCCCAGTTGATCTTTTGGGGAAGAACGTCGTTCACGTTTAGTTCAGAATGTCACTGAAGGTTCGACGGATAACGCGACATGTCCAACACACCACGATCTGATTGGGTTCTCGAAGTTTATTTACACGGAATTTTCCATGAATCGGACTCCATGAGCAGCTCAATGTTACGGTTTCCACGGGAAGCACGTAGGATCTTCCGATTTATCTCTCACTGATCCAACACCGACACGCAGCCGGGGTCTCCTCTCGCATGTATGCCGCATACCAAGAAGCTGCTTTGATTAGACGCTCTCACTTCCAGCAGCTCGCAGGTTTGAACTAGAGTTCAAAATGGCTTTTGTACCTTCGATTCCCAGGGCCAGGAAGCTCCCATTCTCAAATGCACTCTCGACAGCTGCAGCTGTTCAAACCCTTCTTAAAAACATACGGCGTAGAAAATCTGCTCTCGACCATCATTCACACGCACATACTTTGGCATACATCATTTCTGTGAAGAAAGAGTTGGAATTGGATGGAAATCTGGACCTGGGGTGGAGGCTAGGGCGAAAACTTGGACAGTCTGGTCAGAGTTCGGGATCGGGTTTGTTGTTTCAGAAAGGCCAACTTCCCAAATAACTTCCACCATTCTAACGGCACGTGTCCTTCTCCATTTTGATGGCTCTGTTGGGGAGGCACCATGCGCCACCTCATAAACACGTGAATCATATTCAAGTACGATCTCATGAAACTTACACACATTCGTACTGATTTTCTCTCACCTCCACGCCCACCAGACACGCGACCGAACACGACAGAAACTTTGGGATGTTCACCGATTCTCTCGGCTCTTTCGGCGGATATGTATTCCTTCTCAGAAGGGGGACTTCACTGAAACCGAGCCAAGGAAATGCAATCTCGTAAAACGCCGTAGGAAATATGGATAAAGAAGACTGAAGGAATCGCTCAGCCCTCGATGTGTAATATTGACGCGTATTCGGTCGTGACAGGGGTCAATCGGGTCAGAAGACTGGATGCACCATAGAGTGATGATTCTTCATAATTGGAACGCTGAAGATATGCTCGACTCTTCCTAAGAAGAGTTCTTGTGCCGACACACCATCCCGGTCATCTCTGCAAGAGGGAGTGCTTCAACCAGAGCACGATTCGATATCTAACTGGGAAAAACTGCCCGCCTGAAGCGTCCCAGGAATTCCGTTCGTCCAACCCGAGCTCCTCGGAACTGATATAATCAAAATATCCAAACAACACCGTCGAGCGGGAACTATTGTCGGCTTTTCGCAGTCGACGCCTTCACTAACACTCATTGCTTGATGAAGGAGGCAGACTATATATTCTTCCTCCAGCGCTTGCCTGCTGGCTTTCGTGTATCAAACTATCATTCTCATGTTCAGTTGGATGTGTATCGAACACGTTGGGCTTCACTGCTGCAGTTGTTCTAGATTTGGAACGTAGTCACTATCAAATCTACAGTTGCTTGAACCACTGGAAAACTCGGAATACCACCAGGGACAACGCAACCAACGTCACAGTTGTGTGAAAGACTCGTCGCTTAGTGTCCACTGAGCGGACTAGAATCACAGAATTCGCGATCTGGTCTCCCGGGGGCAGTTCCTCGAGTACCTTCGCCGACTTGTTTACCTTGAAGAAGAATTCAGTAGCAGATTTTACTACGCAGAATTCGCTAGAGTTTTTCGAATTCGGCACTCGAGAGAGCGAGTCTTCAGCGCTCAGATATTGTCCATATTCTCACCTGGTAATGAATACATGGATCGGTGCTCCAAGAGATGTTGTACAAACTGCAGCACAGAACATTCACTCCCGCCAAAGGGAACATGAAGTACCTGAAACACGAACGATAAGCACGGATAAATCGTTCGCTAGTTTCTCCCGCATTTCCGGAAACAAGCAGAGCATGAGCAGAACAACAGAGTATTGGGAACGGGAACCAGTGTTCTTTCTGAGTGAGACCTACAGAGATTGTGACGTGCTTTTCGTTACTGAGAATGTCGCTGCCGTGGCCAGGCCGCAAACGATCCCGACCCGATTTAGGCCATTGCCGATGTTGATCCATCTGCAGAAGACTTTCTTAGTTCATTCAGTACCTGTTCGGGTTCGACAGCAAACCTCGAGATCTCGGAGGCGCGATGATTCGCAAGAAAAATCGGCACCTTCGATTCTCTTTCAGGTTCAACTGTGATCTGCCGTTGAAAATCAAGTCTTCTGAGCTGCGGGATATTCATTCAAATGCGTCGGAGGATTCGACTTTCGGTTTGACGATTTTGAGACTGATTGCTATTGTCCGGGCATCGTTCTCCGCGCGGAGTGAATTTACCTTGCCGTGGCATCCCCGAGGCTCTGAGGCTCGATAACAATGATTTTGGGCGTGAACTCCAGTGCTCTGTCGAATTCGAGCTCATGGATTTCGTGACGAGTCGACGCGTTTGAATCTGAGCCTCCAATATCGTGTATTATAACCCAATCTGGTGAGATGTCCGGCGACGGCGGAAGACCCCTAGAACATATTTGACTCTTATGAATCCGACACCTGCTTGGTCAAGGCCCACGAACAGCTGCGACAGCCAAATCACTGTTGTGAGACTGGAAGCAGGCATCACGGACACACAAAACAGGACAGCGAGACGCCTCAGAAATCGATACGTAGTTTCGTCGGCGTCCATTTGGTGGGCGCCAATCAACACAAGTATGCACCCGAGGCTTCCTCGATACAAGCGAAAAACACAGTTGGGCAAGTTGAGTTCCGAAAGCCATGAGGCTAGAATACTATCATTCCGCAGTCGCGTGAAAGAACTGGAAACAGCACGATGAAGTATTCACCCTGGATATCACAGCTGTCCCAAACTATCAGACTGAACTCAAGACCTAGATCAACGGATGAGAATTTCGAAGCTGGCGGTCGATCCACAGCCAGCCTCACGAACTACGTGACTACGGGACGATGGAGCTTCATCCAAGCCGGATCGAGAACCAGGCGCACTGACTCGAAAATTACAAACAGGTTCGATCGAGCCTGAAAGCCTTGATGTCATCAGCGCGTGTCGGAGAGAGACATCTAGAATTGTCGGATCGAAGTTTCGAATCGATGGGCTCGTCGGTGAAGAGCCGCGATAGCGGAGTTTTGGAGTGAATATATTCGTGTACTGCGGTAGGCCTCCTGCCTCAGCTGATCGGGAGTCGCTCGTCCGTCGCTCTCATTGCGATTGTTTCTCTGAATAATCGGAGCGACGTCAAGTCATCTCATGTTTGTGGAAGATCCCTCAGTGGTTTCCCTCGGCTACTTACTGTGCTAAATCAGAAGCGACCATCGTGAATCTACGAAAACAGTCAACGCTCACAAACTGGCGATCTCCTGGCTACGGCAGCCGCCGATGCACAGCAACGGCTAAATGTCGGAACTTAAACGAGTGAAGGTTCTACAATACTGCCGCCGTGGGTGCGTGTAACTGGCGGGCTCAAACGCGAGCGTGTACGTGCTGCAAATTCCTTTTTCCGCGCTATTGGTTAGAGTGGCGTAGCCAGGATTTCTCCTGCGGGGGGGGGGGGGGGGGGGGGGGAGAGGCTGAAACTATTTTTGGTCCACCCACCTTTCTTTTATTCTGTTTCACCCTGGAGAAACCTTTCCCTCATCTTCTTCCAGACCATTCGTAGAGAATCTATGAAATATATCCATCTATGCACTCCATTGCGAACAGGAGGATCGCCTTTTCAACAACAACAGGAGACTTTTAGTTGCACTTCGAAGGTCAAGATCGAGACGTTGAGGTTTTCGTTTCTCATGTAGTTCAGGTCACTGGTCTTCATTATCCGGGTCTGACACATTCTATCATATACTGCTCGGTTCCGGAACGCCAGAGATCCTGAACCTGATACGAAAGCTCTACCAAAATAGTATGGATTAGAAAGTTATAGCGGGGAGGGGCTGAAGCTGGTTCAGTCCCCACCCCCTACGCCACTGAATACTTCCCTAATTAAAAATATGCCTGTCCAAAGAGTTCCCGCTTCCGACAATCGCATTCGTCACTCCAATATCATTTGCTAGTTTGATGAGTGCTCATCTCCCCAGGAACCTCGCCATCCGGTCGAATCGAGCGGTGAGATGGCGCCCATTGGGAAATCGATCTCGTGCATGATGACGGAGCTGCGCAGTGTCCTTATGGTGTTGAGTGGACTTCCGCCGGGTTCAGTCAGGTTGAATGTCGCCGACTAGAGCTTGTCTCCACAACTCGGGACCAAATTCTCTCCAAGATCAATGTCGTCCGACTCCGCACGAAGGTGTGCGATGTGTACGACACTGACTAGTCTCCCAGAAGTCGAGCCTTCTATGTAGCTTCAAGAAACTGCGCGGCACCCTGTTGCGGTCAATGGAACGGTGAGATCGGGAAACTTGAGCTATCCGTAACCCCAAATGATTCGGACTCCGAATAGGCATGTGTCGCAGCTACTCCGAGAGAACTCATACATCTGGTTC
This sequence comes from Phytoseiulus persimilis, assembly GCA_037576195.1. NCBI lineage: Eukaryota > Metazoa > Arthropoda > Arachnida > Mesostigmata > Phytoseiidae > Phytoseiulus > Phytoseiulus persimilis. The sequence continues at coordinate 6,038,844 of CM075101.1, read as the reverse complement.
AGGAGAATCCCCTGCTCAGGGAAAGAATCCAAATTGCGATGATGGTTACAGGCGAAGCTAAGATGTGATACTTGAATTGCTTCTCGACAGGTTTTCCCTTGATGACCAAGCGATGCTAGAGCGAGTTTTGGCTGACGGAGTTTCGAGACAGCCCCGAGGCCCTAGGCGCTGACATAATGTTCCCCGGGAGTCCTCTATCAACGATTCCAATCGCCTATATACCTGAACCCATTCAAGATCGTAACGTTGATCCTCCTCCTCGACATCCTCTCCATGCATCCGCTTCAGCGCCTCCACCTCCAGCCCGCGAAAACCCCCCTCGTGGTACCCCATCACGGACGGCACCTGCTCGAGCTATCAACTGCGAGCTGTCATAAACATATCAAGATAGTCTACGTCAGCGTCCGTGACTGTGATGATAGGATTCATTCCAGTTGGAATCATGAGTGATTTTTTCCGCACACAGCTTCTTTACTCAGGGTATTACAAATTCAGTTCTGCGTGATTTGGGTGGTTTACGCGTGTTTTCATTTCGCGCCGGAGAATCCACAGCTCTATTCCTACGTTCGATTCACAGTCTCGGCCTGATCATCTTGAAACCCCTCTTTCCTGAATGACCCGTCGCACGATAACGGCGAGTCGAATATCGTTAATATGAGATCCCGGAGATCCCGCGCGCACTGGAGAAAGCAAATATCTATAATTTATTTCGAATCGAGATCCATTCAAAGAGATCATGGATTCACAATCTCGGCATACTCGATCATCCCTCTTATCGACGATAAAATGGGAAAGATCCCGGCCAGATGCCGACTTGCAATTCTTCTGAAGACAGTCTTCAACGCCTCCGAGTGACGGAGCGAGACGGGTAGGAGCATGCGCTTCCGCGAGGAGCAACTTGTTCCTCCGCGTTTCGGGTCTCCATCCCGGATTCTGTTTCTGGAATGGAACCAACCGACGGCCATCGCTTGTTCCGGGCAGGGACCCGATTGGGAGCCACTACGGCGTGCTACGAGGTGTTTACGCCACTGGGAGGGGTCATAATCCTCTACTTGGTCGGATCGAAAATTTTCAATGTAGGCAGAAAGGTATATTTTGGAGCCAGTGATGCTGGAACAGTTGGAGGGCTACGAGCAGTGAAGGGAATTAGGCTCTGAGCAAGGAAGGTGTGGGAAAACAAAGCGTAATGGAAGGGTCTGGGCGGTTTTTGTCCATGGTCCACGGATTCCGCTGAAAATTACACTGAGGCATCCCGACGTGGAGTGGAGCTACCACAGCAAGTTTCAACCTCCGGCGATCTTCCTTTCGCTAGAAACAATGAAGTTGAGTCTTGGGAAAAAAAACTCAAGATCGTCATATCTGGAGAACCACGGGGGCTACAGCGCCGATCGACAATTTTTCGGAATGCTCTCGCCAAGGGCCATATTTTGACGTTATAGGATTTAAGATCGGTCGATCGCTTCTATGATTTTGGTACTCGAAGTGTCACTTCCCGTCGAGTGGCCACTCCGGTAAGTACCTTAAAATATAGTCCTAGGACCCTCCCACGTGCTGGGGAAATATTAGCGAGATCGAAGTGTTCCTTCCCTATTCATTTGATAAAAGTAGTATGTCGATCAGACCAGGGTTTTGCTCTGTCGCCTCGAAGCGTCACCGGATCTGCCTGGAGCTCGCTGTACAACGTTGTTTCGAAGTAAGGGACCGCGGAGACAAGAAAAAAATACACTGTTTCTTGCGTAGAAAATACTTCCCATGAGCGATAGGCGTTTTGGTCAGGTCGACCTTAGAATCACCTCCATAGACCCTCAGAAGTATGGTCAGATGGTCTCCGAGGCGTGCCGAGGTCCCTTACTTCGAAACAACGTTGTACAGCGAACTCCAGGCAGCTCGAGTGACGCTCCGAGGCGACAGAGCAAAACCCTGGTCTGATCGACACATTGCTTCTATCAAATGAATAGGGAAGGAACACTTCAATCTCGCTGATATTTCTCCAGCACGTAGGAGGGTCCTAGGACTATATTTTAAGGTACTTACCGGAGTGGCCACTCGCCGGGAAGTGACACTTCGAGTACCGAAATCATAGAAGCGATCGACCGATCTCGAATCCTATAACGTCAAAAGATGGCCCTTGGCGAGAGCATTCCAAAATGTTGTCGATCGGCGCTGTAGCCCCCGTGGTTCTCGAGATATGATTTCAAGCTTTTTTTTCAAGACTCAACTTCATTGTTTCTAGCGAGCGGAAGATCGCCGGAGGTTGACACTTGCTGTGGTAGCTCCACTCCACGTCGAGATGCCTCAGTGTAACTTTCAGCGAAAGCCGTAGACCATGGCCAAAACCGCCCAGACCCTTTTAATCGCTGTCCTTGATTCCGATTCGTAGATCTACTAGCAACCTGTTGGAATGCGGCGAGCCCTCTCTGACGGCCGAAAAGATTGCCAAGAAGAACAGAGCCATTCTGTATGATAAGAGATAATCAAGAGCCAAATATGAATGGCGCTTCCATGAATAGGATTTGGAAAACATTTCTTAGTCTTAATGATAAGATCTCAATGTACGAAGCCATCTATGTCCAGATCATCGTTCAAATCTGACGTTTCGGATCCTTCCCGGATTTCCTCTCCTGACCGTCGATGCAATCTCAAGACCTCTGCGCGGCGTGTCCGTGTGTGCGAGGACACTCGACGGCATGAACATCGTGCTAGACCAGTGGTTCTCAAAGTGGTCGGTATCGACCCCTGGGGGTCGACGGTCGACCCCCACGAGGTCGATGGCCGATCTCCGGTTTACAGAGGTGATGCCGGGGTGCATTTGACCATACTCCTTGGCGTTCATGTAGGTGAATCAAGGCTCGACGGTCGACCCCTTGGGGGACGGCAGTCCATAAACTTCAATGAAGTCGCCTAGGGGGTCGATGGGTCAGAAGAGTTTGAGAACCACTGTGCTAGACGAACTCCCCGTGCGCGATAGTTTGAGTGCGCCATGCCTAGATGGCGCTGATGAGCGAAAATTCGTCTGCCCGAATCGTCTGCGAGAAAACGTTCTCCGGACGCGCTCGCTCCCGTTCACCACACCAGGGGTAGTCCGATGCAGGGGTGTACCGCCTCAGCTGGTCTTCAGACTCCGTCGATGACATGACGTCGTGAAATTTCGAGTTGAAGATCTCCACTAGGGCTACTTTGAGTTCGAAGGCATTGTTCGCCCTCTTGAGCTGACATTGTTGAGTTTCTGCCCAATACTTCCTTATACGGTACCAGCTGATCCAAGGCTGCACATCTTGGAACACCGAGTATCTACTTGGCAGTCATACGGGAATTTCGGTCGCCATCCAGTGGGCGTGACCTGCAGTTCCCTCAACAGACCCGCTCCCGGTATTTCAAAGTGTGCCGCGCTTGTCACCAAGAACCGGCTTCTCAGTTCAGGGAAGGCATCGCTGTTTCCATCTTAGAGTGTGCCTGGTTCCAACTTGAGTCTCTGGTGGGAGAGGGTTACCGAGACCTGAGCTGGAAGCTAAAGGAATATCTTCGTGAGAGGCCGCATTGTGCATAGGAAAAGGGACTACGTAGTGAACTGGACTGAGCTCAACGAAATAGACGACAGCGCTGCGCTCACAGTTTCTGGTAATTCGAGAAGCAGAGCTTCAAGGAACTTAATTTTAGGACTATCCTATGAATAATATGTTCCCAACTCAATCGAGAGGGAACGTGAACCTCAGGTGGGAGTGCGCTGAGCGTTCTACACCGATTCGGAGCCGATCGGAGACCGAGCATCAAGGGGGACTTCTGAAACTCGGTCACGCTTTACTTCCAGGGCGGAAGTCCTTGCGGTGCCATGGGAAAACATAAGAAAAAGTCCACACCCATTCCGTCGGAGGTGTGCGAGCTTTCTAAACTTCTGGAGCAGCTCATGAACTGTGAGTTCGCCTTTAATTATGAAAAAGAGCTGGCGATTCCATACGTGTATTCAACCTCAACTCTTAAATACTCATCGTTGTCGCCTTCGTTCCAGTAACTCTGCAGGATACGAAATTCGAGCTCCCTCGAGACGTGTTGGAGAACTTCACTTCAGTGCGGAACCTGATTGAGCAGATTCGCGTTCTCGAGAAGAGTTTCGACGAAGTCCCTCATAGAGATGAAGAGCTCCTGCAGCAAATGGTTGACTGGGGCATTCGCTTCGGGTGTTACGTCAGAAGCATAGCCGTGAAAAAAATCGACGAAGATGAAAACTACGGCGTTTTCTGCACCGATTCGCTGCAGGTAGATGAACGGAACTCACAGCTTCCGCTTGGGAACGTCTCGAAGATTCACCATCGATCCAATTTGATAATTCGTGACTGATCTGAGGACCTGGGAGCAACTCGAGTGACATGGAAAATTTCTCCCCAGGATCCCGACATCTTCCTATCAGTGCCTCTAGACTTGATGATGACATCGGATTGTGCGCTGGAAAAAACTCAGTTTGGACCCTTGCTACGCAAAGACCCGATTTGCTCGAAGATGAGTAATGTTTGCCTGTCGCTGTTCCTCCTCAACGAGCTCGCGAAGGGCGAGGAGGTGAGATTCTTTATTTTCACAAAAATTGTCTCGTCGAGGATCAGTTTCGATCATCGATCGGCGTATACTGATAGCAGTCATTGTGATGTTGACGATTCTGAGATATGTCCGATCTGTTCATTCGCACAGGGTTTCTGGCATTTCTACATCCGCTGCTTGCCGTCCCGATATTGTACGGTCTTGTATTTCAACGAAGATGACATGAAGTTCTTGAGCGGATCCACGACTCTGGGTTTGTATGATATGGATCGACTGTGCGAGGCATAGGGTCGACTCTCCGCGTCTGAACTGAACGGTTTTCCTCTGTGCGCCCCCTTCCAGACTCGGCTTGCAAGATGTACAGGTCGATCGCTCGGCAGTACGCCTATTTTAAACGGAAGTTCCTGACCGACCCCAAATGGAAGAAGCAGCCAGCAGCCCAGCTTTTTTCTTTCGAGGCCTACAGGTTAGTCCGTGTTTTCGGCCCTCTAACCCTCTTTCTGAAGTTTTTTGATGGCACCCAACTTTTTGCCGCCGCAGGACCCTCCCTGCATCGAGCGTTGCGCATGAAACTGCAGCCAAGACAATTTTTACTTGTATCTCGTCCACGATAATTTACGATTCGATTTATTACTTAAATTAGAGTCAGGTACTATGTTTCAATACTCATCGATCTTCGATCTGTCCGTGCCAGTCGGTCTCACCGCATCTACTATTGGAGGAATGGCCACGTCTATCCGACAGGATAACAATAAAGGTTATCATCACCGTCATCCGCTCTGCGGCATCCGCTGTCGTTCGCCGCTGGTCGCTGACTTCGGCTCGCTAAAACATCAGTTCAACTATTTACAAGTTTTGAATGGCTTTTGTGTGCGTTGAGATAGGTGTCATCGGATCCACCTCGATTCACACTCATGCCAAGAGACCCTTGCGTCCGTACGAGCTATGACTACCGCCGTAACTGCTCGAAGACTCCGAAGTGGAATCCTGGATGAACTTGTCGATCGCTCTTCTGCGGATCAGCCGTTTGTTTTTCGTTCGTCTCATGCACACAACCATTAGAGTGGCGAAAAAAATCGCCGCGCCCCCGATGATCGCGGCGCACATCAGCAGCGTTGTTCGAGCCTTGGACGAGATCGGGGATTTGGCGTTCCGTGGCGTCGAGGGCGTTCCTCTATGCAGGAAGTCGTTCATATCATAGTTTCTGTGGTTGACGGGCGGCGGCACAGCGAAGTCATGCAGCAGGGTCGGCGGATGGAACTGCGGTGCGGGACGCCGCGTCGTGCTTGGCGGTAAGCCTTCGAGAACAAGTCGCCGCTCGAAAGTTGGCGTCCCGAAGAGAGCCTTCCTCTCGGGACGTCGATCGACGTCGTGGGGCTCAGGATTCGTCTCCTCGGGCGGTTCGATCGAAGGCTCCCAAGGTCCCGCGACCTTTTTCAGCGGCCGTAAATCGGGTCTTCGGTCGGCTTTGTGACCCATGGGGTTATTCGCGTTGGTCAAGGACGAGAAGAGATTAAACTTCTTCGGAGGACCGCTTGGCGGAGCTCGCGTGGGCACCAGAGTGGGAGCAATTTTCTTCGAGAATAAATTCACCCGGCTGTGGATGGTTGTAGCTGCTACTGGCGTACTGGAAGGGAGCGGCGTCGACGTCGTCGTCGTGGTGGTTGTGGTCGCCGTTGAGGCCGCGGGTTCAGAAGTCGGATCCGCGCCTCCTCTCCCTCTCTTGAGAGATGCATCCGGACCCCCAAAGTCGCCGTCATCTGTGTTCCAGGGAAATTGAAGCATTTCAAGCGGGGCTCCGTCTCCGAAGAAACTTGGTATGGCTGTGCTGGAAGGGGCTTGCTCGGTTGTTCCCGCGGCTTGCTTCAAGCTCTCGAACGAATTTCCGAAACGAGCGTTGCTTGGCCGAGCCGGCTCCGAAGGCTTCGGGTTCACGGACGGACCCAAGTTGAAGAGTCCCTCGAGCCCCAACACGAAACCCGGATCTGTAGGAACGGGATCAGTTTCCGGGGACGCCCGAGCTGGAAACGTGCTCGGGGTCGTTGGAGTTGCTGAAGATGCTCTCGTGATCGGAACGGGCTGCGAGGTGGTTGATGGGGTAGATGGGGGGCTCGTCGTCGTGGACGTTGTGGTTGATGGAACTGTGATCGTTCGCAACGGTATTCCAGAGGTTTTGACCGTTGGCTGCGGCCTTGGCGACGTTGTGAAGATCCCGTAGAACATATTCGGGTTGACAGTGACGAATTGGGAGAAAAAATCCGGTGTTGGATCCGACTTCTCCGTTGGGAAAGCAACGTCATCATCGTCGAGCTCTCGTCCCAGATTCTCCTTTGATGTCGTCGTCTCTTGAATCATCTCAGTGCCGCTCTCCGCACTGATCTCCGGCGATCCCGACGAATTTGTATGGGATCCCGTTCCGTGGACCTCGGAGTTCGAGGAGTTGGAGACACTCGATATCGACTCGGTGGTTTCTTCTTGTTTCACTGTTGTCACGTTGTTTCCCAGACCAAGGTCGATCGAAATCACGTCGGCCGGATCAGCCGCTCGGGTCTCGGTTGCTGTCTCTTCGCTTCGGGGGCTCAACGTGGTCGCGGGCCAATCCGTTCCAACTTCCCTGGAGATTTCGTCGAAGTTAGCGGCACTTTGAGTTGATTGCTCTCGCGAATCTCTGGCGGTCGAATTGTTTTCGGAAAACTCGTCGAAGCTCTCGCCGCCGGATTGATTGGGTTCGTGAGCGGAATCTACGTCTTCGCCGAGTTCCTCCTCGTTCGAGTCGCCATTGACGGACGTCTCTGTAGCGAAGTCCGGCGTTGCCTCGGGTTCCGTCGCAGCTTCCGTCGGCATCACGAAATCCACCGAAGGTGTCGTAATCCTCGATATTGGAATCCGTCGAATGGTCGATGTTTCCAAAGTTGGTGACTGTGTTGGGGCTTCGGTCACATCTTGCTCGACACGAACCACCTCTGGCGATTTCTCTTCTGAACTCGTCTCCACGGATATAGTCGTTGTGTTCTCGAGTTCGGTTTCGCTCTTTCCTTCGGTCTCGTGCTCTCCGTCGTCATCGTAGTCGTTCTCGATCGGGGTTGTCGGGGCTGACGTGCTCACTGATTCCGGTTGCGGTTGATTCGTGGTGACGTTCTGATCGACTTGGTCTTCGGAACTGGAGTCTTCATACGCATAATCGTGGACCTCGCCTCCATAGTCCTCGCCTCCAACGTCCTCTCCTACCGTCGCGCCGGCATCGGGCCCATTATGCTCTTGTTCCTGGGAAGAGGCCTCGGTTTCCGCCTCGGTCTCTTCGGAGCTCAAATATGGTTCGGTGGGCTTCTCTGTCGTTGTCGTCGTTGAGGTGGAGACTTCGACCCGATCACCGGGAGAATGGTGTTGAACGTCTTCAGACGCGGGACCGCTCGGAATCGGCAGTTCTCTGTATGGGATCTGACTGTAATGAATTTTCCCTGTGTGCGTGGTTTCCGGATTCCGCGTCTTGGGAGCTGTTGTAGTGCTTCTCTCCGCGTGCCTCACTGTCACCAGAGGCGGTGATTTATGGCCTTTGTCCTGGCGGATCTCTAGATAGGCGACGTCGTTTATGATCTCGGTACCTTGAAAGGGAAGCTCGGGGTGAAGACCTGGGCTTTTGGAGTGGAACGGAGTGGCTCATAGATTTCGAATCCTCTATCCAGTCGGCGAAGCTAAAATGTTCTCGAGTAGTCTGATCGACTCCTTACCAATTACGTCCTTCCGAGGATTATCCGCTCTCCTCGCTTCACGCGACGGACTCGTGGCCGGATTGGGAACCTGTTTCACTTGATCCACCCAACCCTTCCCCGAAGAGTCGTACACGATCTCTACTTGTGGCACAAGCTGTTGATTGCGACTGCTACTGTTCCGCTGGTTCTCTGGAATGGGACATTGAGCATTGGAAAACACGCTGATTGTGTCTTTCAGGCTCAGTATCGGGATCGATCGGGTTGGGAATCACCAGTTTCCGGTTGCTCCAGAGCAGTATCAAAAGTACCTCTGATTTTCTCGGAGAGTACTTCAGCTGGTGTCGGTAGTTTTGCGTCATCTTGCAGCATTTCCTCCGGCGGCGCCTCGCCCCGCTGAGCCAGGTCGGAGGTCCCATGCTCGTCGTTGGAGGAGACCGCTAGGATTTGGGCCCCCACCGCAAGCAGCAGGACGACCCTGCTGAGGGCCATGGGGACCTGACGGAGAAAAACACAGTTTTAGTTCACCCAAGCGATTTCCCGAGGGGAGAAACTTTGTTGAGAAATGAAGTTATTCTCGGAAAGCGCAGCTTGGGGCATCAGCGGATAAAACCTCGTCTTTAGAAGGAGAAATCGTTCAGCCGTGATCAAATGATCGATCAAGTTATGATTCATGAATTCGGATCTTAAGAGCGCCTTATGCAGAGTCTGTGTCAAGGTTTAGGCCATGTGGAATATTTGTGATTTACGCGCGCAGAGACGGAAACCAGACGCACGGGACGAGAGGGTCCAGTCAACCAGAAGAAACTGAAGGATACTTTTCCAGCCTGTCCCGAATGATTCTACGAGCGAGAGCTCTGCTTTCGCGCTTTTCTCCCTCTGGTTCTATTCCCAGCTCCAGCGACGCTCGCTGGGTGTGACAGAGGTCCTCGTGCGTAGAACGGAATTCCGCAGCTTTTGAAGCCGTATGCAGATGCATTCCTGTCTGTGGACATTTCTTCTAGGCCATGTGAAGAATATTTTCTCTCCATCAAACCTTGTGCCATCTACCAGAGCGGTGACGAGCCGCCGGTGTAACCATGCTAGGACGAGATAGTTATTCCAGCTCGCAGATCGTGATGGTGAAGCCCCGCCGGCAGCGATTTGCGTTTGAGCTTGCGCGCCGATTTGCAGCCATCGGTTTTCATTGAGCTTCGTCAACGGCTCGTGGTGAGAGAGAAGCCGTGTCGCACTGTCGTTGCAACAACAACCCCGGGACCTAATAGCCGTTTCAGCAACAATACGACCAGTCGCCGCAAAATCAACAAGAACAGCGGCGCTGACTGCACCACTTTCGGGCACATCGTCATCCGATGATTAGCGGCCGTCGTGGCTCAGCAGTTCCAAACTGACTTACGTAACGTGGCGGACAATTTCCGTAAAAACGCCCCGATAGCGTACCGAGCAGACACTCGCGAGTAGAAGGGAGCGAAATTGTAATGCCCATTATTGCGTGTTCCATTCATTGCGAACAAAGCGGCTCGTCGCGTTTCGTCTCATTTGTCCGTTAGTCGGTGGGCCGCCGTCTTCATTGTTCAACAGGTCTGATAGATCAACGGAGTTCCCCTGCCCAAACCAAATCCGATCTGCCAAAATCGCGCTTCCCCAGTTTCCCGGTCGTCTCTTACGGGAACTGAGAACCCGTTGTCAGCGGTTTCCCCGATTCTCTAGGGGCATTTCCAGGATAGGGGGAAACTCCTCCGTTTACCGTTGAACCCGCGGCCCCGACCGAATCGGAGCCCCGACAAAGACGATTCTTGTTTGGATGTTATTTTTCGTAGTGGTTTCGCTTTGGAACCGGATGGCTATCTTGACAGCACCGCCGTTGATTCCGGTCGGGCAACTCGGTGAGCCTTGACACTGAGTCGTCGGCCGATTTTCGTGGTTTCTTCCGGTCGGAGCTGAGCGAGGGGAACGAGAAAAGAAGAACCGGCCGGCGTTAATTGTCCTCGGGTGTCTTCATCTGGAGCCTGACAAAAGTTCGGTTTTGTTCCGCTCCCATCAGCGCCGGCCTTGCGACGCAGAAAATGAGATCCGACCCGAGCATCCGGCGGAGATTTTTCTTTTCTCTGGCGCGCTCATCGGTGACGCGAGGCGGGTGTCGTACGGAGTGAGTCTTTGTCAATCCGTCTGTGGGTCTGCCCCGTGTTCGCGCGGCTCTCGTGACGTCTGCTGGCGTGGGGATCCCTTCCTAGTCTATTCTTAACGACAAGGTCACAGTTCGTGCTTGGCACCCACTTTGTGACAGCGGCTGCAGCAGAAATATATTTTCTGTGTCCATCCAAGCGGCCAGCTCCCGCAGCCCAGCGGACAGCGAGGCGTCCGAACACCCTATTTATGTATCAGCTTCTTCAAAAATCAATGCATCCGTTTCCCATTCGTTCTTTCCTCAGACTTTGGTCGCCCCCCGGATCGTGCTTCCCTTTGGAGTCCGGAAGCTTCCGCTGAACAGTTATTTTCCGAACGGAATCGAGATTTGGCAGGAACTATCTCGTTCATGGTTTTCATAGCGCACTCGAGCCCAGAACAGGTTCCTCCATACCGGACCTGTTCCCGTCTCTAACGGACTTAACTTTCCCTCTTGTCGACTACACATGATCCCAGCTTCCAACGTTGAACCGGAACTCTTCCGTGTCCAGCTATGGGGGAGAAAACTCCGTTCGGAAGCCGCATCATGGAGACGAGCTTCAAGTTCTCTGAGTGTTCATTCGTCGTTGCCGCTCGACGTTACCGTTAGTGCGTCGCTAGCTCGTCGGAACGGGAAATTGCCACTGTCGGAAATTGAGTATTCTCCGCGGCTTTCGTTTCCTCGCTGGCGAAACCGTTGTCTTCTGTTAGTCTTCTCCGCATCAATGACGAGTCTTTCTTCTGACTGCGCGAGAAGTTACCTCCGGCACTCGATGTGATAACAATGGTTTGTTGTAACGTTCGGCTTTTCGAAGTATTCCCCGCCCGGCTCCGATGGCATGCCCCGGTGTGCTCCGGTTCCCTCAGGGTCCTCCTGGATGCTCTTGTCGGTGTTCGCTCCTGGCTCGTGTTGTTGCTCCTAGCTCCATCTGCTTCCTGGATGGTCTCTTCTCATGCTTGATCTTCTTCGAACGTTACGACAACGGTCAAACCTTGACGAATGGTCGGTCATTGCGTGTTTGAAGTTGCAATATAGACACACGAACGGAGACGGACGCATCGGAACAACAACGAGGAATGAAGACGGACAGGCGGATGCGCCGAAGAACAGGGAAGGATATTTAATCGTGAAGAAAAAACTGTATCGGAGGAATCACACCCCGTGGGTTAAGCAGGAGCGCGGACGCGCGTTCGTGTCACTTGCGTTTTCACACGCTGTTTTTGGCGACGAGATATTCAGCGTTTTCCTCGCGTTTCGTGATCCTCTCCGATACCCAGTGAATCGTTGCTCGGTCCGTGAGGGATATTCGGGGGATACGGAGGTGGTGTCCGAGTTTTTTTCCCGGCCAGCCTGGGGTGTGTTTCGGCCGTGGTACACTTTCTGCTGTCGATGGCACGGCTGATATAACGATTGACAGCGACGCCCAAGAGCTCAAACTCGATTCTTCTCCCGCCGTTTTTGGACGTTGTTCTCGTTTGACAACGGCGCTCACGCCACAACGTACACAGGCTTGGGATGGATCGATGGAAGCTTTCGGTCTTGGCGTCCTTTTCTTCCCGCCGGAGCTTATCAACGGCACTTCGGAACAGCTTGTCCGACCGATCGGCTACTCGACTGGACGAACAAGTCGGTATCGTGTAATGACGTTAGTTACGTCAGCTTGCGAGCGACTAGTACTTACAACGATCGGCCCTACAACTCGATGCGATTTTCCTGTCAAATCAGAGTCAGTATCAGGAGTTTGTCTTTGCCATTCTACATCAAATTACTCATCAACGAACGCTCTGGTTCTGCTCTTTGGAGTCCACTCTGAATCTTCATCCCCACGACTGGAATTTCTTCTCTGTTTCGGGTTCCAATCAGGATACTGCTCTGTTCTCTGATCAGAAGTGTCGCTTGGATTCGTGGGATGAGCCATTCAGATCGATCGAACTGTTCGAATCATTGGGAGAATCGTCTCGACGACTATCTGCCAGTACAGCTCGGGAAGCCAATTTGCATGGCTAGACCGAAGGGTCACCAGCCCGAGTCGAGTCCCCGCGGGGCAGGATAGCGGGTGAACGCCGGAGTCGGTGGAAATTTTTTGGAATCGACTTTTTCAACATTTTTCGTAGCGGTTCGACCGTTCAGCAATGAAACTCTCAGTGGTGGAACGGGACTTCCGAGTACCACAGCGAACAGGCGAAACAGAAGGACGACAAACAGCTCGGAAAAAGCTTCCGTTGCTCTGTTGACTTTGATACGTTTCATGTTGCCACCGATTGTTGGTGTTGGCTTTTCTTATTGTTCATCAAGTGAGTGAAAGAGTGAGCTCGTCACAGCGTCTTCGGCGCTTCCTCTCTGTCTCTAGCCGTGTTCGGGCCGTTTTTAGTGTTCGCGAAGCGCCGACAAAACGCTTCCGGAACAAACTATTCTCCGTTGCCGCTGGCCCGGTAAAGGATTCGCTGTTCATCTCGAAACCGTTTACGGTGTAACACTCCATCGCGAAATCCTATCGACCGGCCAAAAACTTGTGGAATATGTCGGAAGGGTTATTTACTTCTGGAACAGCATTGTGTCTTCGGTGGTTGTGTTCGAAGCTTAGAACGGACGCGGTAGAAGAAAATCCAAACAAGAGGCAGAAGCTTTCCCTGGTTCCGTCTGGGGAATATTGGGGTTCATCCTAGACATGGTTTTGTTCGGAATCTTCACGAACGAATTAGAATCACAACTTCAACCGCATTGGCTAAAGGTTGCTGCGTACCGGTCGATGAAAAATACATCATTACGGTGGTCGTCGAAACGCGCACGATTGAATTTAAATCGACGAAGGGTCAATTTCGATCTCTCGTTGGCTCGTGAACTGCAATTTCATTCCGCCGCGAGGAGCCTTCACCTCCCAGATGTGAAGATGTCTATTTCTATTGAAACCTGTGCGGGGTGTTCAGGACGTTTCCCGTGACCGCTCAGAGCCGATTTGAATTCGCCAGCTATCGTGCCACGCTGCTTTCTTGGACCCAGTGCGGGGTGCTCGGATCTGCTTGCGAAAGGACTCGTATAACTCTCATTGACGTCAAATGGCGCAGAATCCAGTTTGATGCGTACTATGCAAAAGCCGATCTTCGGAGTCGTCTTCAAGCGAGCATGAACACCCGTTATGAGATGCAATCGAGCATTCATCAGCGGCAGAGCGCTGTCGGGAAGCACGACCCTGCATAGCAACAACTGTGGAATGATATTCAAACAACAAGTGAAGTAAGACCACTGAGGACCGCTCTGATATGGGGAGAATCATCCAAAGAATCAGCGTCTTGCGGTGGAAGCTCCGAGCCACGCTCTTCCAGGAGCCGGTAGTGATTCGACATTAGGTGGGCTAATGTTCCCGTGTGGGTTCACTTCTGAATCCGCGCCAGCTTTTCTTTTTCCGACAATGAATTCTGCCGGCGGCCGCACTGCTATCGCGAACCGAAACGCGCGCTTCGAAAAAGCAGCAAGTCATCTCGACGCAGATGAGATTCCATCGAATTCCTCAGACCGTTCCACCGGAGTCGCCTCAGTTTCAGCGGATGATCCGATTTCGCAAAGGTATATTCTCGTAGAGGCTTTGCACCGGGATGCCTACTTCGATTATTTGATTTGCCATAGGAAAGACGAGCTTCCTTTTCCGCAGGCGCTCCTTTGAGCTGCTCCGCGGCGTCGGTTCGATCGTTCGCCCGTAAGCTCCGTTTGTGTTCCACAGAGCAGTGTCGGGAGAGGTCGCTCACATTGAGGCAGGACTCTTTGTTGTACCGTAAACTACTCCGTCTTGCTTTTAAACCGGGAGCCCGGCGATTCAGCCGCCTGACGGCCACTAATCGGCGCGAGTTTCTCACAACATGGTGGCGGTCGAAAGAATTTGACGTTGCGGCTGACACTGCGGCTTTTTTCAACGCGTCGATGTATACATAAGTTGACGGACGGATCGGATCGCTCCCCGCATCAGAACGTCGGCTCGATGCGTCGTACGCGTCGACAGAGTCTTTCCTTCAATCCTTGGACGAAATATGGAGCTCACCCGTGCGCACAATCATGAACGAAGTAGTTCTTTCCCGCAGAGATACTGCATCCTGCTCTCAACACTGGGATATTGGATTCGGATGGCATTCCTCCGATATTTTGTCCGATTAGGCTTGAAAAAGTTCGCTAGTGCCACCTCCTGTTTCCATCGATTGTCCATGTTTTGAGACCAGCGGACTCCGAGCTGGCGTAATTCGCGAAAGTTCGAAATAATTGATCATCAGTGGCTGCAGAACTGATCTCTTCTGGCAGTGAAGGTCGTAGTTTTCGAGTGGTAAACTCCGGTTCCGATTGGGAAGCAAACAATACAAGCATCTGCGTCGGCGCGAATTCAGCGCACGGTTCGAGTAGAATACAGATGGGGTCAGGATGCAAATCCAGTGTTTTGACAGAAGTTTCTGGTAGATGCTGCTATGATTCCTTCAGGGAGAACGGTTCCCACTCCGGCATACATAGTCTGTACATTTTATTGCGACCACCGGCCTGACGAGAAGAAGCATGGCCGAGCATTTCCAGGCAGGGAACGGAATGGTAATATCTGCCGTTGCGTTAGCAGACCGTTCTGTGATTTTCGCGATGAAACACGGTCGCTTGAATTTCGTAAGCTGTCGTACGACGCCGCTACGGAGTCGTCGCATCGTCCATGCTTTGCGATACTGCGTCCCGTTCTCGAGGCGGATTTCGCCGTTCCCGCTCCTGCCAGCTCACGATTATCATCGTCGAGATCAGAGAATTGATCGGACCATCGTTTCAGCTCCGGGCTCCACAGGGAATCATGATGCTTGTAGCACCGGTGGGAATCGACCTTTGTGGGAGTTTTCTATCAACAACAGCCAGCTCACAACAAAGCGTTTCTGCGTCGTTCCGAGTAAATCACGACCATCAGCCTTGTCCGTTTCCATTTATGGCCAAGCCTACGACAAGAAATCAGCTAGGGTTTGATGCAATGCCACTGAGGAAAGCAGCCTAACACATGATATCATCTTCGTACTAGTCGGAGCATTTTTGAAGGTGTCTTTGAAGTAAAAGCATTACCCGTCGTAAGTCGTGTATTTCACGCCGCGTCAAAAGTCGTTTGAATGTCAACGTTGTGGCTTCCACGCAGTTCCGTATCCGACCAAAGTTCAAAAGAAAGTTTGAGATGTTATCCCAGATGTAGATGTTGCAACACGGATCGTATTTCAAAGAAAATAACGGAAGCGAAAACAAGTGAACAAATATTGATATTCAGACGCAGAGATGATGCAATATCATGATTGGAAAAGAAGGAATGGAGAATTCGCGGAGCCTTGGGAGAAAATTGGCGAATTTCTTCGCTCGCATCGTTGGAATGATATCGGAGAAAACGGTGAAGAGGAGAAATCTCGAGGATGAGGGAGGAATCAGAATCGAAACGAGCTGAAAACTCTCGCTGTGGATCCCATCGCAAAATAACGTCGTTGAAGTGCTTGGAAACCAATAACGTGACTATGGAGACGTGGGGTTTTCCCCCGAATGAAGACTAAGCTCAACAGAATTCAGCTCTCCCAGTTTGGGGCCTTGATTTTATGAGGCGATCTGTGCCTCCTAGAAAACTGACCCGAAATGGATCGAAAGATGAAAGCGAGAAACATTGCCCGCTAAGACTTGAATTCACGCCCACTGAAATGGCATGGACGTTCCTAAATATCGCTGGTTCGATGCACGTTCAATTTGAAGGAGAATCTTTCGAGCCCCAGTGCTCGCCATCCGTAAACTTCCGATGGCAACGATATATATCACGTTCTTGGGTCGCTTGAAAGCTCTTTTGATTCATATCAGGGGGAAATCGAAACGACGTTGTTTTGGCTCCAATAGCTTCATTCGAAATATTGGCTAGTTCGACATTATTAGATGAATGTTGCTTCATAATCAAAGGCAATGGGTCGTACCGTTCAGATCCAGGCCATGCAGTGATGTCAGCCGAGAAAATCAGGACTGGTCACTTTTTGGTGATCACGAATCCCACCAGATCCCCGTTTGGAGGAGGAAGATTATTTTTCTTCCTCGCGCACGCGCTGTTATTCACCGTGCGTCGTCAGCATCGCGACTTTTGGGCCGGGACCCAGTTCTCGAATGGGGCCGAACGATCAGAAACCCACTCTCGTGATCTCCATCCCAGAAAAACCGCCGATGATCTTTCTGGTGAGATATCATTCTTCGAAGGTCAGCCTCCTTCAACGAGTTCTCAGCCACGAGTTGTCGCTCGGAGGAGCTCCTCATGAGAGATAGGTAATTTATGGAGCATCGGAAAATACTGGAAATATCCTGGATATCCTTTCTTAAGCTTCCTTCTATCATGTTCTTCTTCGACTTGCACTTCCTAACAGCTTCCGTCCGTTTTCTCGAAACTAGAACTGCGGGCGCTTGATTCGTGTAAGCTTTCGCCGGTTTTGATTTCAACGCTTCCAAAAAGACAGCAAAGCCTTCCGCGGTAGCACCGAGTGTTAAAGGTGTTGGAATCACCTACGATGGAAGATCATAACTGCCGTGATGAACGTCTAAATTGATCTATATCGTTACAGAGCATCTCTTCAAAACTTCCGTCATTATCAGTAATGAGCGTTTTTTCCAACGAATTTTTCTCACCAACGAGAAGCAGCAGCTTCTGAGTCGCTAATTCCCGTCTCTGTTCCTCTTTCCTCGTATTCCGCCAGAGTCCTGTCGCTCACGCTCCGACCTCTCGCTAGGGACACTTCCTAAAACATTCTCTTTGACTGAGTCAAGGCGTGCCCATCTAGTGGAGTGTGCTTTTCAATGGGAAAATGAATTCCCTGTGCGCCGAGAACTCGGCCTTCTAGTTGTTTCTGAGACCGGTGTGCAAGGATGGCCGTTGTCGAAGTTGTCGAACTCGAATCCATCCACACCGTTTCTAGTCCGCGGATACCCAGTTATTCCGAATGAACGTTCATTTGTTCAAAACACTTTTAGACACCTTCCGAAGGTTTCCATATAGGCTTGCAATTCCAACCGATTCCTCTCCGAGGTGAACCAAGAAAGTTTGCGGCCCAAGTACACCGGCGCTTGTGATAATCGGCTTTCAGAAGTAGCACTTGGGTAAAATGGTTGCCACGTTTTCTGTGAATAACTGTTCGAGAGAACAATGAGCTCACGTAATTCCGTGCTGCCCCCGTGAGGCTACAGAAAAACAAGGTAGCCTATCTGTCGCTCACTCGGTCAGTCCGCATGTTGGTCTGTCCGACTGTTTTGATAGTTTCTATCGTGACACTCTTTTTAAAGAGACCTTCATTGCTTTGTCTTTGGAAGCTAGAATTCTTGTGGCCTGGTCGACCGCCGGCTGCCCACGACCGTTCGACGCGACCGAAGTATCTTGACGACGGCGTTAAGTTACTTTGGAACTTTTCCGCGGGGCGGGTTCGTTGCAAAATGCAGTGCTCCTTGACAACGATCAACGCGACTGACACCCGGCTGTTTTGCCTAATTGGCGGCGTTTTTGTTTCGCAGCATTCGACTCGTGACATGACTCGCGCGGCGGCGGTCGGGGTCTCTACAATCTTTCTGATGTCACTTACATCATCGGCGATGGTCGGATTACGTCTGCTGATAGTAACACTTCGGAACGCGATTGGGGGCAGATCAGAACGATCGATTGGTCAGTTTGTCTTTCCGTAAAGGTCGATCGACGTTCCTCACGGATCGTGCTGGCGAGGGGTCGTTTCGGGAATGACATTTTGACCACCGGCTGTTGGCGAGCTGGATTGCGTCGAAGATTCCAAGGGATGGTTGGAGCGAGACAACTATCGGTTGGACCAGAAATTCCTTGAGAGTGTTCTCAAGGATGAGAAACGAACTTCCATGTGGGCTTGATCCGTCCCTTTTCGAACCCGGGAAGAGAACTCATACCCACAGAATTCGAAACTAGCTCTGGCGGGAGGGACACCGTTCTCGGAAGCGGGTCTGCCACAGGGAGAGCTTGGGCCTTGGCGCGGGTGGAACAAACGACCGAGTCGGGTCCTATCAGAAATCTGTGTTGAGTGAGATATTCCACGCGCCCACGGGAGTTCAGTGCGCAACGTGTTACGTGGTTCAGGCGGTCATGGCGATACGGAGCACTGCACCGTACGCAGCAGCAACGGATTTTCAAAACAGCTGTGACGGAAGCCGTCTTTTCGCCGGAAGAAGCTCAGATCCAGAATATCCATGACGAAAACGGAAACGGATTCGGGACCCTCGTGCCCCACACAGCAAACATTGAGCGTCGAGAGATGCATGCGCCTCATAATCCGTGCGAGCAGACGCTATCCCCGGTTGAAAGCACGGTCGACAGTTGATAGCAAGGCTGCGCGTTCATCTCAATCAGTCCTCTCACTTGTCTTTGAACCCTCTGGTCATTCATTCTGTTCTTCTGGATCTATCCATCTATGTTTCTATTTGTCCTGTCTATCCGAATATCTATTCGGTGTTTGTTCAACACCGTACGAACATCTCGAGATGCGGTAGCGTTTGACGTTGCACCGATCGCGTAGTGTGTGTGCGTGGATCGCGAAGCTAAGGACGAGGTCGTAACGCGGGAGGAACTCCCACAACTTTGACTTCGGAGAAGAAGACCCTGGTCGGTCGAGCCGCCGGCCGGCCGACCAAGCAACATCTAACCGCCGAGTCAGCTAGCGATGCAGCAAACCGAACGAGCGTCGTAGCCGAGACCTGATCGCGCTCTTTTCTTGTTTTTCGACATCACAATCCTCTCACTTCGTTGCGAGCTCCAATGGCCACGTTGAAGTTTCGATCGTTCGGACAGCTCATCAACCCCTGCGACCTCATCAAGACGCGGCGTCACGAACGGTCGCCATTGCGCAACCAAACTGTTACGATTTTCCATTTTCCCTTGTTCCTCCCAAACGCCCCTCCTCTCCCTCTCTTCTCGAGATTATGTCCGAAGCGCAATCTTGCTTCAAATTGCTTTCGAAACACGAGCCAGTGTATCACAGAGCTCACTGTGATCCGATCTGGATCACGAGCCCCGTCATCAGCCCAGTCTTGTTTATTGCATGATAACTCGGTAAAAGCTCGCCAAACGATACCTCATCCAGCCGTTTTCCGACTCGGAGCGGAAGAAGGAAAAGTCAGAGTCAATCGAGGCTCGGTTTCGAATCTAGTCGAGCTTTGGGAGGCTAGGAGTGAAATTACGTTACCCGTTACCGTAGCGGAACGAGCCACGCGCACCAACATCCATCGCTGTCGTCGAAGCCGCTGTTGTATTTCACGCCTCCGATAGACGAGCGGAATACGCAAATTTTACGTCTGCATTCATTTCGCGCCCGTTGCGGCTGATTCGGGCGTAATCGCGCTGGGGCAACACCGCTGACGAACCGTCCGTGAAGCCCCGTTAATGTTAGCGTGATCCACGACGGCTGGTGATAGCCACGATTGAATGGCGAGAATCTGATAGCTCTTCACGTGAATTGGGTCCTCATTTGGATCTCTCATCGAGAATAATAATAATCAACTTCATCAGCTCCCTATCCGAAGCACTGGTGGTATCCTCTTCGCGGTCTTGTACCGAGCCTGAATCTACGTTCGCGGTGTGGACCGTTTTTCTTTTTTGTTGGGTAGGGAATAAGATCCCCAGAACTTCCTCAAAACAAAAAAACAGAACATTTTGACTTTGCGCATTTTTGCGTGTATGAGAAAGGGGCGTGATCTGTTATAAGGCTGGCTCAAAAGTGACAGGAAACGAATTTAGGGAAGATTGCCTCTTGTGGCTACCGTTCTGAGAAGTCTGCGGAGACGGAACTTCATTAAGTTCAAGGGTCAAGGCGCGACATCGACAGCTCGAAATGAGCTTCGTTCTGACCGCAGTTCCTTCCAAAGCTCTCATCTGTTCCCCCATAATCACTTTATGGACCTTTCACCCCCTCAGTACTGACCGAGATCTTGCTATCTCTCTCTTCCTCCTACTTCGACCGATGACTCGTTTCCCTCACGGCTTGGGCCTCATTGAGGAGACTCGAGAAAACCCGAAAAATCAGCGAAAATCCCTTTTCTCACACCAATCACCCTCTCGTGGATTCCTCTAATAAGCACCGAAACTGATGGAGCGCCAGGTCATTGCTGAGTGAACATCGGTCGCTGGTCGATGGAACAAAGCGATGGAGACAGAATCTCAATGTCAAGATATCGGCGGCCGGATTCGCCTGTCGTCGAACTGAATCGATGAATGGACGAAGAGCCGTTTGACCGACAGTCGAACAGATAGACGAACGAATTCAATCAGATGATGTCCCGGATGACCTTGGCTGTTCGACGGCCAAATCATCGCTTCTAGAAAATTGTTCAGTTGGAATTCATACTTTCGAATCCATCGCCTGCCCCAACGATTGTGTAGAACGCTGTCCAACTTGTCGCTATTCTTGTCTTCATTCCACGAACCGGTGCAGCGGCGATTGTTTCGTCGGTCGAGACCGAAGTCGGGCTCGATGGACATCGGTCGTATTCCGATGGATGTCAGAAATGCGAGAAAAATCTCGGGAGACAAAAGACGGTTCATCCTTACCTGTCTCGCCGGCGGAGACGTCTTGCGACTCGGAGTTTCCTCACTATTTCGTGGCCCGATCAACGAGCGGCCACCTTCGCGCTGGTTCACTTCTGACGCACTGCACGTTCCTCTTGGAGTCGATGAGCAGATCCGAAACTACTTCCGTGGCCGCTTGCTCGCACGGAGGAACAACGTGTCGCGTGGGCTGAGCGGAGAGTGCGAGAAATCGAGGCAAGTCATCGCAATATGGGGTGGGATGCGCAACGCTCGAGTCCGAGAGGGGAGGAGGTCACGGCTCCGAGAGCTGTCATCGTTGTGGATTGTAGGTGTATCGAGCGCCAGAAAACCCAGGGCAATTGTGTCATCGGGTTAACATGACGGACGTGATCGGTCATCGCCACACCTCGATCAACACTGTGCGCAAACAGGGCCCGTCATTCCCGAGCTTGACGTTTGGGGCAGAGGTTGATCCTTTAGGACGAGAACTTGCTTTCAGAACTTTTTTTCTTGTTCTTTCTGTCGCCCTGGCTCGAATGGTCCTGCAGCTGAGTACATACCAGTGACCTCCGCGATGAGGGCGAGCCGTCCCTTCGATCAAATTCGAAAGGCGTCGATTGTCCTCTCCACGTCAATATCTGGCATTCCGGTGCTTCGTTGGTGTCTTCCACGTTTTTGAATGCTTCGTCATGCCATCATCGCTCGTTCCGCACGAGGTTTATGATCTCGAGCCCGTCGTGGTGAAACTCTATCCTTCGGCCGGGGGTTACAATCGCTGAATAGGATCTTTCTGACAAGCGGGAGGAGAGACCGGCGACTTTTCACCGGTTTCAAGCAAATCGGGCGCTCTGCAGAGTCCGCGCAGGAATTCAAAGACGTCGAATCGGAGGATTGACGCGCAGAGACAATCTGACGACCTTGTCGACCGCCCATCAGAAAACGTCGACTCAAAAAAAAGGAATGATCGCTCAGAAAATACGGCGGTGGTTTCTCGGTATGCCTCGACAGTCTGCACTGTTCACGGAGACGAACAAGGCGAAGCGCGGGCGCAGGGGATCCGAACCTGAGGCTTTGAGGAGCGTGCACGCCGATGGAAAGCCGCTACGGGTGTCGATTCAGATCGACCTGGTTGTCTGACAGACTGAAGCAGCGGAGAGAAAGAGAGCTCTCAGCGGGATGGCCATCTCTCGAGAAATGCTCGGCCGCTTCGCGGCAACTTCCTCCAAACAACAGAGCCGGTGCCGCTTCTGAGTTCTGAACTTCCTGCTCGCATTGCGCCCGTCCGGGATCACTGAGTTTCGCTTCAATGTCGGGCAAAACACTCACGGCCACCAGTCGGCCTGGTTCTTGACCTCAGGCCAATTGACGTCGTCTTCGATTGTCTGCCTCAATCTGTGGCCTCAGGAGTTCGTTGACGTTGTGGAGGTTCCTGAACCGTCTGACTCTCGGGTCCGTCATCCAATCACCGAGCTCAAGCCTCTTGGGGCGGTTTCGAAGAACCCAAGTCGATGCTGTTTCCGATGACGTTATGGCCGAGTCGGAGGGTGATCACGACCCCACTCAGCTCAGAGATTCCGGTTGTCGTCGAGCCGGTGTATACAATGCGAAGGTTCGGTCTTGTCGCAATATTCGGGATGATTCGAGATCGGCTGCGATAGAGGGCGAGATAAAGATACGGTCGGCGGCCCTGCGAGGGAGTGTCTACAAATAGAGTTTCTCCGACTCAGCGCCTCCAGAGACACCGTGGCGCAGGCTTTGGCGGTTCGGGATCGGTCTTGAGGTTGGCGCTGAAGACGATGAAATCGATAAGATCAGTATGTTTCTCGGATCATCACAGAGACGCTGATGAAGACCGAGAATCAGGCGCGATGGGAACGTCTTCATCGACGCTGGGAATGCATGTCAAGAGCTTCGGAGTATGGCAGCCGGATGCTCCGGAGTGCTGCTGTCGGGCACGGCAGCACAGCGATAGAAGTCAGAGACTGAACCGATTTGATTCGTACGGGGATTGAGGATTATCGCGAGAATCGGAAATCAGGTTCCTCAAAACTGTGATTCGAGAACGGGGGATCATGTCAGTTGAGGAACATTCTATCCGAGCGAAGAGGTCGCTGATTGATGGATGAACAGGGAGGATGCGCTTTGGCGAACTATGGCAGTTAGTTCAATGCTCGGCTCAGACTTTCACAAAGAAAGGACGGAATACGACCTCGAACACATAGTTAAGTTTTGAGCTTGTTTCTGGAGGGCCGCACGCGTGAACGAAAACAAACATGAATTCATTTCTCGTGTTCTTGCGGCAAGCTGAAGAGCTGTTTTAATGACTTGGGAGCGGAAGTAATCCTGCGAACAATGGCCCACGGACAACAACAACCACAACAAAGCCGACGACGAAGTCGACAACGGTGCAAAAAGGAAGCAAAACATCATAATAATGATAAAAATAATAACAACAACAACACCTAGCACGTTGGTTTAGGAGGAAAATAGATTGACCACAAGCGTCAACAGCATATATATATTTGTGTGCAGCTGACGCTTTCGTGTGTTGAACCACGGGTCCGAGTTGAGTCCCCACCATTTTTCTCTATTTTCTGCCCCTGAAGGCTTATTCATTCGATGACGAAGGCAGATTGGATTGTGAAAGAGGATTGGGAATCAAGATCCAAGTTTTCTTCCTTTTGGAAATCTCTCATGAACCCTGGGATTCAACTCGAGCTCGAGATGTCTGTGTTTACACTGCCCATCTCTATCGGAGGTTCAGAAGACATTCTTTCTCAGCTCAGGTGGATTCGCCTAATGTGCATCTGAGATTTGTCACGCGCGGGGTGAGTGCTCGTTCGGTTCGCCTCAGCCAGTCGGGTCTCGAACCGAGAGCGACCTCGAAAATCCCGTGAAGCCCTTCCCCGACTCGCGGGTTCACTCCGCCCGCTTGCTCGTTTTGTGAGTCTTCAGAATGCGCTCGTGTTGCCGTGATGGGACACAAATATTTGTGAATAGGAAACGAAAACCCGTTGACAGCACAGAACACGACAACTCTGAATATCCGAGTGAGGGGATTCTCGTGGAACCCGCCCGTGGAGCTTTCGGAGTCTCTTCGGCATGGTCGCTGGAAATTTTCACCCTTGATTTTCCGGAAGTCTCGAACAAGTCAAGCTCCAGATTCATGGTTCCCATATCGAGATCGTATTCTCCTAAGATCTGGTCGCATTCGAGCGGGAAAAATCCCAGCAAATATATCTTTGACAGATCGCTATCAGCGCGAAGCATCCTCACGGGCGCTCTTCGTGTTTGAGGTTCTCACTACTCCGACGTCTGGAGGGTGACTGCGGCAACAATTCGCAGTTTTCCGGGGAACGTTCGAACTCACCTTTGAAGTTTTCCCGGTCCCGGAGGTTGTCCAATCCTTTGCCAAAGAGCGCCTGATGCGCGGACTCTGTGCCACTGCTTTGTCAGCGAAAAACAGACATCACTCCACTCAAGTTTCCACTCTGCTCCAGAACATGAGCGCGCTGACGTTCGACAACAACAACAACAATAGCGGTGACACTAGCTCAGAGCTTCACTGCGAATCGCTCGGTCCTGGAGCGCGGCTCGATGCGGCGCCTCGGTTCGCTCGTGTATTAAGTGTGGCAGTGAAGCTAAGCTTCACCGTTTGAAGTCCTCTCCTTCGCCGCTGCCCTCGCACATCTTCCCCCAACATTGCTCGCAGCCATCGTCGTCGCTGGCGCGGCCAAGAAGCACCAGCTTAGACGTATGAGGCATCGCGAAGTTCATTTCCGAGACTCGCGCGATGGAATCAGAGTTTCGAATCGGGGCTACCTTGGAGCGTACGACCTTCTGGTTTTGAAACGGAAGCTCGACCTGGGGACACATCGAACGCTGGAGGACGAAAAGGGTTGCGGGCCGGGTTCCGGAGAAGACCGCAATGTATTTTCCTCTGAGGCCGATGGAGTCCGAGGAATTCATCGTTCAACCATGTACTTTGTGAGTTGTCCGATCTTCTACTCCAAACCATCCGTTCTGGTTCTCACTGCCAGCTCTGACATTCGGGACAAGGTCAGCCAGACGATATCAACTACCCACCTCAAGCGTGAGCATGTGAATGTATACGTCTACGATCCTGTATGCACGAATGTCAAGCAGCTTGCGCTAGCTTCGGGAGTGTTCTCACTGACTTAACGCAGACGTTCGACCGAGCGTGGATGGGCAGGATCGATGCGCTGCGCCGGATCATCAACAATCATGAAAGACGGAATCCGTTTCTCCTAAGATTCTAGGAGACTCGGGACCGAATCGTCTCGGAATCCTCCGTATCAGAGTTCATTCGGCCTCCTTGCCCGTTCGCTCCTCCAGAATAGAGTGATGACATCTGTGGCCTGGTATCTCAGCTTTTCGGTCATCGGTTTCGGGAATGTCTCAGCTTCCAGCGACCCAGAATCGAGCTAGACACTTGAGTTAATCTGACATTGGTCCTGTGACGCCAACAACTTCATTCCGCGTCGTGTAGCCGGTGGAAAATTTGACAAATCGACGTTCTTATTGCCGTTTGTGCTGAATCTGATCGATCTTTGGTAGAGGCGTCACTGCGGCGAAGGTAATCGCGATCGGCCATTGGCGCCATGGATTCGGTCAGGCGAAACGGGAAATTTCAGGACCTCGAAGTTCATAAGAATCTTGTATGCGTCCTGCACGAAGAACTCTGCGCTCGTAGTCGGGCTTCTTTCCGCAATATGTATGTTATCCTCTCTCAAAGTCCCTGAATCGTGCTGAAGAGTTCATTTCTCCGACCATCTTCATAAAAAGCTTCCCACTTCGTGCTCAAAAGGCGGACGATGGCTTCCTCTTGTTTTCTGCTCTCGATTCTGTGCTATCGAATGTCCCCGAATTTCGCTATCATTTGCTGTCCGCTCTTCGCTTTCCACTGGTCCACTGAGGACCCCGCATTTTGCGTCGCGAAAGTAACCCAATCGCCCGTCGGTCAGAGCTAAATTCAATCGACCCAGTCGCAACGACGTGCTCTTGTGCCGCCCGGCTCGAAAACGAGACTCCCACTCCTCTGGAATTCTCTCCAGACATCAACGTGGCCCAGAACACGCACAGCACGAGATCTCTTCACCACTGGTACTCATCCTCGCGGAAAATGTCGCTTCAGAGCCGATGATTCCGCAAGAGTCCTGTGTCGCGTAGTTCTGTGCGAAAAGCAAACTGCAGGAAAAACAGCACGCTTGCGGGCAAATCCAAGTGGAACGCATATGAGGCCTCATGAATCGTCTGTTCTTTTGACATCGGACCCGTCTTGAGAACCTGAACATCGGAACCTTCTTCTTGACGATCCACCTCCTCTGGTCGATCGCTCGGCGCGTCTTGGTCCCCCAACTGAAAGCAAGAGTGGCCATCAATGTAGTGAACAGGTGACGTCCTCAGAATTTTTTCCCATGCTCATCCGTGCGACCGACGTAATTACGTTCCACCGATGAGCCGCTCAGCAGAAATTCCGCGAGTCACATAGAAAGATGATGTTCCACGTGATCCCGCACTCGCAGCGACTCTACCTGAAGCCTTTATTTAGCGCCGGATTCCGAGCTCACTTCCCGGGTGAAATCCTCCTCCACGGGACGGCCTACCGAACACCAAAGTTCGCACCCAGGAAGGGTTTTGCCGCATCGAAATTTTGGCCGGTGAAACGTTCAGATTCGGAATGCGCTTTCATGCTATTCATTCCGTGATCATAGCGGTCCCCGAACAGCTTTAACTTTCTTCGGACGGTCACGGTCATCGGCCGTGGTTAGTTTCGCTTGTAACGGTCGTCGTCCAGATGGAGCGTTCAAGTGCTCCCCTGTCTTGGTGACAGCGTGAGTGGGAAAATTCCTCGATAGGAGACCTCGCGGGACGCGGATACTCAATCAGCTCAAAGACGAACCGCGCGGCCGACTAAATGCTGTGGGACTTCCAGAAAATCTAGAAGAGGTCCGTGAGGATCGCAGGTCAAAACGTCGAGGATTCGCTTGATACCGCCCACGTCGGACAGAGCAAACGGTTTCTTGCAAGGAGGAAGGGACCGATATGGACGGGGGAGTGACAGAACAATTTGGAGCGTTTCTGCATCCATCGGCCGGACGCGAACAATTAAGTCGTCTGCGGTGGATCCGAGCTGTCGTGCGGTTGTTCCGAGTCGTGCAGAGTCGTTTGCATCGACGATGGTTTCCATTGTTGCTCAGAAGTTCTGCTGCTGAAGAACGAGGTGAGACGAGTGGAGAAATATCATCACGTCCATTGTACTCGGCGGATGCGTTGCAGGTTTCCAGGATCCGCTCGAGAAACGAGCGGTCGCGCTTCCCGGCGCGACATCGAGTGGCTTCGATTATGGAGTTTCTGTTTATTTACCTGTCCGCATTCATGGAGCTCCTTCTTTTCTGGGATGGTTTGAGAAGATTGCGGCGAGGTTGTCGGTGACGCCACCGGTCTCGGCCACGATCGACCCTGACGCCTTGCGAAATTCCAGTTACGTATTAAGTACATACTCTCGACGTCCGATGGAATTGAACTGCTCCAGAATTCTTGACCCGGTGACGCTTCAGCTCCATCGAGGCATTTCTGTGACTTCGAACACCTCCGAGCAACATCTTAATACAATCGAGTCGCGTGCGGTCGGAGCGATTCGTTGGTTCGAGCAGCCAGATTACCAGGGTGCTCAGGCCGCGCGTCAGGGCGGGCGAGCGACGGCAGCCACAGAAAATAAGAGGAGGTTGTCGTCCATTCTTTTTCCCTCCTTCCGCTTTGTGGGTCAATCGTACTTAAACAGATCCTTGGCTCCTGTCTCTGCCGTTGGAGTGTCCACCGAGCGGCGGCGGCGTCGCCTATGATGGATCGCGGTGGCGTCTTGACGCGACTGACATTCATTTTTCCTGCCACTTTTCACTCTTTTGTTTGCTCGGTACGCGGGTTTCGAATCGTGGCAAATCGCACTCGCAACCAGACATGCAATCCGTTGTCTCGGCACAGCGATACCCTGATTTCCCGCGTCGCAGAGGAGTTCATTTTCGACGGTAACTCGCCATGAGCAGTAACCATTGGTATCCGATCGAGCAGATTCTTTCGAAGAAACGAATTTCTGCACTCGTGCCTGATCCGGAAGGATTGCCGGAAAATCGACGAGACCGATTTCTCGTCATTGACGGGAGCAGCGGCGTCAATGTTCCTTGAAAGCTTCCCGAAGTCAGCTTTCCTGTCGAGATTTTCTCTGTGACAGACGAGTCCGCAGATCGCTAATATTATCAGACAACGAAGCCAGGCTGCGAGCCTCAGGGATTCGTGACCCGACATGCGTAGGTCTTAGAGTACAACTTTACTTCGGAGCAGGGACCCTGTCGTCATTTATCTTTGTTTTCCGGCTGAGCCTCTCAGCCAGCCCTCAGAAGTGTCCCGGGATCACCTTTCGGTATTGCTTCAGTAATACTCCCTATCGCCTCGCAAATCCCATTGCGGGCGGTGGGCTTGGGTCTTAAGATGGTCGTCATTTATCTGGGAATCGCTGCCTGTCGCGAGGATGAAGAAATTCGATTATGACCGAATTTCCGATTTCCCGAAGGAGTGCTGACCGTGACGATTCCGTTAGACACTGGTTCTCCGAGAAGTTCCAGTAACGACACCTCCCAAATTCAGGTAGCTCCGTTTCGAGTGGCTTAAAGGATTCGACTCAACGCCGGGAATTGAGGGTTCGGGTCTATACGATCGTTGGCGTACAAATCGTTGCCACGGCACTACTGGTCATCCGTTGGGCCCCCGATCCAGCTATACAACATATTATACTCGACAACCCAGTGCTTTCCGAAGTCATCTTGTGAGTCTCATTGCGAAATTCCGCTGCCCTCAGTCCAAGAGAGTTTCCGGAAGCGCGAAAACGATCCTCCATTCTGTCACTATTTCCCACTAAAGTGATCGCTTGATGGCATTCCAGCGTGGCCATCTTCATCGCGTACTGGAGCCTTATTTGTTGCAAAGCTTACCGCCACGCCTACCCGAGCAACGCGGTGATTGCCGGCTTTTTCACGATTGGCTCGGGACTCGTGACGAGTCTGATCACGGCCAAATACAGAGGGAGCTCGGTGGTCATGGCGTTCGGTATCTGTGTTGTTTGCATTGTAGCTGTGACTTACTGGGCGGCTACGACGGTCGCGGATGTAACGGGAAGATGCTATCTCCTGATCATTGCGGCGGTCATCTGCGCGACCACCGGGATCCTCTTGAAGTTTTTTCCTTCCATGAATCTCCGCTACGCGAGCGCCGGTGTTGGCGCCCTAGCTTTCATGATGTTTTTGGCGGCGGAGATACAACTGGTCAATGGAGGCAAGACGGTCCAGTTGGAAACGGATGAACATCTCCTCGGCGCCCTCCTCGTGTACACGAGCGCCATCGAAGCCTTCAAGCATTTCATCGTGCTGTTCGCAGAGAAAGAAAGAGGTTGAGTTCGCTGTCAGAGTGTGAGAGACTCACTCACTCACTCGGAAAGATTCCCGTCCGCCATCTTTGGACCAGAGACGACTCCAGCGACAGGAAATATTTTGTCAATACAGTTCTGGAACTCATTCAACTCAATGTATCACCCTGCTGCATAGGATCGAGAAACTGCAAAGGACTGGGATATTTGTCATTCTCTCAGTTGGTATACGTCGCGGAAAGTCGAAATTCTCAACCCTGACACTCGATGCGAATCTTCGCGAGTCATGCACCGAAATGACAGTGCTTTTTTCAAGCTGAGCTGAGTTTAAACGTTACGTACATGCATATTTGAGAGTTGTTATTCAATATGAGCAATAAATGAGTTCCAAACGAAAGAGACCTAGTCAAGCTCACGCCTGCTCAACTCCCGAAAGGTAGAGACCCCGGTTTCCGTCTACCTGTTCAGCTCGAGCTGAACCAGATGCTCGGGCACTTCTTTGCTGAAAGCTACCGTGAACACCACATTTCGGTTAAGAGCTTGCGCATAACGGAGGGTAGGAAACGCTATGAGAGATGGGTTCACCTTCGATGATGACCCTATAAGTTGAATCCTTCTCCCAGTATCGATGGAAACCAAGCTAAAGTCCGTGGGTTCATTTAGTTTCCGAAATCCCGACGAGAAAAGTCGCCTGCCGGCAGATAAACTCCTCCAGGAATCCCTCTGTATGGAGTCTGCATTATCCCAAGTTGGAGAAACGGGAAGAATTTGCGGGAGGACGCGGTGATTCGACGACCCGGGATCCCTCCGCATTCGCAGGTGCTCCCGTTCGTTGGTACACGAGCGATCAGTGTTACGGCTTCGTTGATATCAATGCTCTTGATGACAAGCATACCTTGTAATGTATTCTGTTCTCAGAGCGTGGAACGCATTTCATCATGACGGTTAGGTCGGTCAAAAGTTCGTGCGCGGACACGCGTGCGTTCGGACGACCTGATTTATTGAAGCGTGTATCTGCCTTGCTGCTGAATCGCGTCGCCTCTAACCTAAATGATGTCAGTCTTGAACGCCGTGACACATGAAGAGCAGTGGCACGTATATCGTAATAAAAGACGTGACTCGGATGACGTAACCAAAACAAATTAACAGATAGCCGCATGAACGTCTTCCTTGAGGCCTACGGAAGCGGACAGAAATCTACGGGGAAACCATGAGAATTCTCGACGCGTCGGTGGCTCAAATTGTCTAGTTACGTCCCTGTGCTGAGTAAAACTACCACGTGCCGCCTCCCAGGGAGCAAGCGGTGCGCCTGCGACATGATGCTTCAAACTAGCTAGGATTATCAGATCAGATCACGCAGTCAAGAACCAGCAGCGCTAGTTCTCCCCGTATTCATTCCTACTGCGCCTGGAGCCGCCGTGTGAAGGTCCGCTTTTTTGTAGCCTGACTAGCAACAATAAGGACTCACAATTGAGACCGCAATATCATACCAAATTGGTGTAGAATCGTGTTTATCTTCTCCTACTCCAAACAGCGCGGACAAAGAAAGACCCGATGAGCTTGACCCCCACGACTTCACAGAATCTGTCCTACAGAAGCGTGTGTCAGCAGGCTCCAGAAAATTTCTGCCATGAGTTCATACTACGGCTCAGCTAAGCTTCAAAGCACAATGCAAGCACTCGGTTCTTTTCGAGACAAAACGATCCGCTCCGATGGCACGTCTCAAGACTAGTTTGGATTGGGCATAGCTGACGCGATCTATGGATTTCATGTACCGATCAGTCGAACTGGATTTGGAATAGGAAGACGTCCCGTCCGAGGATCGCCGTACGGTTCAGGATTCTGGCTTCTCCGAGTCCTTCAGGAAAAAGTTCCTCTCCTGTTTGAATAAATTTGAGGCTGTCTGTTTTGGGAGATGCGGTTGACTAGATCAGGAAGAATCTCTTCCGAAACTGGATAGAAGCTTTCCGAAAGCTGCAGAGACGGTATACATTAGCGGTGGGACGTCGAGAAGAATTATCATGACCCATGCCCGAACGCTTTCAGCTTGATACCTTTTACAGGTGGGCATGTAGCACAGTCATGACGCGACAAAATGAGCTGCCGTCTCTGACTCCTGGTCGAATGCAGATGGCTCTGGTTCCTTTATGGGATATGTGCAATCACGACATTCTAAAGGTGAGAAACTCTCCCGAAGCTGGAGCATCCGGATGAGAATACTCAATGCTTGAATGTCAGAACGCGCAAACAAATTTGTAACCAACTTTGTGGGCTCCACTCAGAGCGGCACCGATTACGATGTGGCCTCACAGCAGTTGTTGTCGTTTGCGACCCGCGAATACAGAAAGGACGAACAAGTGAACATATTCTACGGGAACCGTGCCAATGCCCAATTCATGCTTCACAACGGGTTCGTGCCCGATGAGAATCAATGGGACTCTCTGACTCTCAGGGTTGGTTTGTCGAAGGCCGATAAGCTGTTCGAGATGAAGCGGAGGCTCTGCGAGCAGATGAAAATCCCAACGTGAGTGCCCCTGAATCGAGTTCATCCGATGGGAACTTTCCTCCGCCGTTCCTAGCCCACGAATATTCGGAGGTTCGCTCACGGCTGCCTTTCTCTCACAGGAGCGACGTTTTCGAGTTGAAGAAGGCTCCCGATGGTAACGGAGTTCTGGTTCCGAAAGTTTTGCTGCACTTGGTGCATATTCTCCAATGGAAAGCACCCACCGCCACAGACACTGGCGCGAGCGGCGAAGTTGGAGAGGATACTCCCGATGCCACCGACCCTGTCAGAACTAAGAAAGCGAAAGAGTTCCTGCAGGTTAGATGTCAACTGTTGATGAAAGCGTTACCAAAACCTGTCGAGGTAAGTCTTCAACCCGACTGAATTCCCGAAACAGCGCTCTCATTCTGCGCACCGCGATTCCAACACATCACTTGAAGTGGATTTTCCGCCATCGTTCTGGACATCCGCCTTCCTCCCGACATTCGGCCTTCATCCGGCCCATCGCTTTCCATTCCGATCACCCATGATGATTGCAACTTTCCAGGAGCTCATCGAGACTCTGAACGACCCGAAGACAAGTCCGGAGTCGAGACTCGCGATCCGATATCGACTATCTGAACAGCGGATGTTGGAAAACGCTTGCAACAACATTTTATTCACCGTGTAGAAGACCGACCTATTCCGAGAACTTGAGGAACTTTTCCTCTCTTATTCACCCGCTCTTACACACATTTCGGCGACATCGATTTCTCTAATTTCATGATGTTGCGGTCATTTTCTCTGCCCTGACCCCGAACATTTTACCGCGTCTTCCAACTCTCTCGCTGATTCATGCCCACAGATATCTTACACCAGGCAGTCACTATGACAGTTTCGCTGAATGAATCGTTTTTATCCAGCATCCACTTCGTTTTCGATGCTAAAAATAATGAATGGGAGCCACGAGCCGGAACACAGTTCGCTGCAAACCTGAGCCGAGGCTGTCTCGGGTATAACGTGGACATAGTGAGTCTTGAGGGGTTCCCCGGAATTAGTTGGCGAGGGACTGATTCGTCTGATGTCAGCTGCCCCTGCAATAAGGGAACTACCAGCGATTCGGGTTCGATTTCGTCTCAGCGAAGGAGCGATAACAACGGTCGGTTGCTCTGAGCTGAGTTGGCCATCACAACCTCACGCATCAACTCGGAACTCCGACACCACCAGGGTCCCACTTTCTCCGGCGACCACACCCTGACCATAAGGCATGAACTTTCGAGGGTCCCGCCTTTTATCCGTTATACGTACTGATAGGTTTCGCGGCTGATTGCGCAGAGAAAGGTCACACTCATCATTCAAGAAAGAAAACAGGGGATTGCCGGTTCACATTTTCTCGGATGAGAATAATCCCTTCAGTTTCCATCCCTACTAACGAGAAAACCAGCTCCGTCTGAAGGACGAGAATACTCGAGAATATCCGAGATCTTATTCTGGAAATTTATCTGTCACCGACGTTTAAATAAAGTTATCTTCCTGAATCCGGTGCCTGAAAATTCAAAACCTCAAAAGTCGAACGTGCCTGAGGAAAGATCGTATCGGTTTTATCAGGAGAAAGGATCGCATGGATTCGCCAAAGGAATGGCGAAGGTCGGCCAAGGGCTCGAAACAGGTGACCGATCTCATAAGCCTCATAAAAATCACTGATCTGTCGACGAAATTCCGTCCTCGATTCAATACCCCCGTATCTCCTCGAGGAAGCCGAATTCTACAATTCGTCCGATGGCAAGGAGTTCCTAGTTCGCTTCTCGGGTATGGAGTTGCTGGGTCGACCAAACCATTTTCATCGCCCGGGGATTGAGCTCACTCTGTTTTCCTCCGGAAACAAAAAACTGGAGAAGCTCGATAATCATAAATAGGAAAATATGCGTCATTCTTCGAGATATCGATCGCAGGATTAAATCCAGAACCGTACCTACTTTCACCGACCTAGGAGCGAAAGGAGGAAGGCTAAGAAAATTCTCGACTTACGTTGACCACCCTGTACATAATGAGCTCATCAGACGTGACCCCCTCGAACGCCGAGACCCAGAAACACGTGACACGGTTCTCTTGGTTCCCCTCAATCGGTCAGCGGTTCTGAGTACATTGTCATGCATCAGGATATACACCATCATATTGGGCACCTTTTTGATCGATTCATTCATTTTTATATGAATTATTTATTTTATGGTATAACCTATGATCCACAATAGGGTCTGTGAGTGCGACAGAGAGTAAAATGGAACTCGGAGCATCCCCATCAGGACAATCACACAATCACCTGCCGATACATGAGAATAGGAGAGCGAGTTAGTTATCGTTCCTCGGCGAATGACCCCGAGACTCTGTCTTTCTCTCCCAGAACAGTTTCTCCTCATCATAGAATTCCACTCACCGAAAAGGCCTCGATCATATAACGGAGTTTAGGATGCGCGGTGCTGTACAACTGATCCAGCTATGGTCCACTCTACGGAAGGTTGGGCGATTGGCGGAGAGGGACCAAGACTCTGAGGAGCCAGCCGATTCCCGAGAGTAGACAGGAAATCTAGCGTGGCAGAGAGACCCCCACAATTCTTCCTCAAAGCGCGAAGCCACCGACACGAAATGACAAAACCGGCGGATCGAAGAGAGCGAAATGGGAGCGTTCACAGATTGAAAAATGTCGTCGGGGACAAAATCCTCGCATAGAGAGAATCCTCAAGAAAAGCCAACATCACTTGTGGCAGCCACCTATCGGAGGGGAATTGTCGCCGAAACCCGATTTCGAGTCCGGACAGGTATTCTGCTTTTTCCTGTGACTCAAGAGTAGAACTTTCTTGCTGGGCTATTCTGGTACTTGAATTCGAGAGGTGTCGGCGAAAGTCGTGGAGGAGAAGATAATATATTTGTATTTACGGTCACGATCAAACTTCCAAGACGACCACGGCTTGGATTGCTGTTCTTTGGACTTGGGTTGCTGTTTGGATTGCCCTTTGAAAGAATTCGAGGAACAGATCACAAACCGGATGGAACAGCTTCGCAACTTGAACTCTGGAACCACATCTGAGCTGATCTACGGAGAACATTCGCACGGGTGTCCTGCAAGTTTGATTCGATTCTTGTTTCACGAGTCCCCTTTGGAGGCCCATCGACAGAACACTGGATAAGGCTTCCCAGCTAATAGAAGAGGAGTGGAATGTTGGGGGAAGTGGATGATCTGATCGAGGTGGGAAGAAGCTTCGCAGGGATGGTCAAACCGTTTCCGATCTCTCGCAAGTCTTGGAATGAGATGAGGGCAACATTGAACCCGACAAAAAGTGAAGTACAGATGGTAGTTTTCCCAGACCATGGGATTGGAACGATGAGATCTCTACAAGTTCAGGGCAGGTCCATACTGAAGGACGGAAATTTCGGCTACGATGTCATCCCGATCCCGAAAGTGTGCTCCAGGAGAAAGCTTTAGCCGCCAAGAGAAGGATCAGTAGCAACCGTACGCATCTCAATATCCGAATGAGCGAAACGGGAGTGTGCCACATCTTATTTTCCATCAACCCTGTTATCTTTCGGATGAATTTCCAAGCGAAAGAAACACCTATTGGCGGAGCAGAAGCGCTCCGTTATTATTCTACACCAGCTTCCCTTCAATGAGCGGTCAAGATCTCATGTACTCTCATGAACTCGCGTTTCTCTAGTACATGAAGCCAACTGCTCTGAGCGTAATCACTCGACGGCCAGTGCTGTCACTTTTTCACTTTATTTCTTCTATCGAATCCGGCGGTTGTTTAACACCTGAAAGTCGTGCAACTATCAGCACCCCCATACTTTTCGACATTCTTCCCCTCAAGATCGGCTCCGTCATTACCGGTTTCCGTCTTTACAATCGAAAAATCCTCTCTTCAAGTAACTTCAACAGCTCTCAACTCTGGTCGCTCGTAGGGAAACGACATCTCAGGGGAGCCGGATCGATTCCAAAATTCTACGAAATAATTTGAAACATCTCTAGCCGACGACGAGCGTTTTAGCATCAGTGAATGTGTGAGGTGGGACCTCCAGGTTCGCGGGTGCGGGACCCTTACGGATGCGACCGGAACCGTCGTAGTGAGAACCGTGGCAGGGGCAATAGTAACCGCCGAAATCACCAGCATTAGCAATGGGCACGCATCCGAGATGAGTGCACACGCCAATCACGACGAGGAACTCGGGATTCACCGTGCGCTGGTTGTCCGCCTGAGGATCTCGCAGTTCAGCGATGTTGGTCGTCTGCTCCCGTTGGATCTCCTCTGCCGAGCGGTGTTTCACGAAAAGGGGCTTTCCACGCCATTTGAATGTGACATTCTTCCCTATAATAGACGAGAGATCGCGTTAGAAACGTCTGGAATCGTTCCCAATGTCTTTCTTGGGTACCTCCGACGAATTTCGAGCCCCTCCTAATATGAATTGTTCCGACAACATCTTCGGAAGTGCGTCCGAGGGTTCTTCTGATCCTGCACGTTCGGGTCCACTCGGGTCGCTCGATATCAAACAAGCTGCGTGGATTCTAATCTTCCGGTAGCCGGGGCAAAGAAAGATCAGCAGGGAAAACGCAGTTCATAATTTTCACCAGACAGAGCGCACAGCTGATGAACTAACCTTCGGGTACGGTGGTAACGTCGATTTCAATCTTGGAAAGCGCGAGAACGTCAGCAGAGGCGGCCATTGATTCTATGAACAGGGCCACTGTATTCTTTGCCGAGTACAGAGTTGCAACACCGAGAGCAGCTCCCACAACGTAGCTACCCTGCTTAGTTTGAACCTCGGTGTCCCTCGAGGCCTTGTCCGGACGCTTTCGGGTTTCAGCACGGTAGTAATCGAAGTTGGGAACTTTCAGATCTGTATGAGCCAATCGGATTTGACAAGGAGCCGTCAGCGAGCCCGAAACGGCGAGCATACTGGATCGCTGAGGCAGCGACCTAGCAAGGGCACCGGCCGTGATTGCAGGTCCATCGGTTGGAACCTTGGCCGATTTCAGCTCGGGGATAACTCGATTCACGGGTCGGCTCTGAGATGGCACCACGCTACTGGAGGCCTTCAGATACTGCCCGATTTGCGACGACTTGCCTCGGACCGATATCATTTTCGGATCTCTCAGCAAGAACTATGCACACCGACGAACCTCACAAGATGACCCGAGATGGTCGGTTTGTTTACATCGGCCTGTGATCTTTGCCTGATTCGAAACGATGGCGGGCGGGTGGCAAGATTGCTGTCATCCACTCTGAGACCGAATAGAGCGTTTCATGGTGGAACACAAGGAGCTGAGAGATTCGCGAACGTTCTGTGGAACATCCGCATCATCCGGAAGAAAAATAGGATCCCGCGCATCATCCGGAGAAAAAACGGACACCGCGCCGCCACTTTCAGTTCATCTCATCAAATACAGGAGTTAGAACACGGGGAAAATTCATATTTGAGCAGGACTCGGCGATCCTCTCTGAAGCTGATGCGATAGTCCAGATAGCCGATAGATATACACCGGGAGAGGGAATCATTGGGCTCTCTCGCGTCCAAATGTTACGTATCAACGAGTTTTCATTTGAAATTCCGGAAGACTCAGAGGCATACGAAGGACAGCGATCGATGAGACTCACATCAAAGGGGACTGGGGTAATATGACAGGACTAGCTCCAAGGGAAGGAAAAATATGTAGTGGTTCTTCCCGTTATTCCCCGAGTGAATTGCAAGGTGGAGACCGACTCGTCTGATCTGCAGAAACGATGTCGAACTGGTTATTCCATCAGCGCATGGAAACTGTTCCTGATTTCTGTCCTTTCTGGGCCTCTTTCTTAAGAATGGCTCGATTGGCCACGACTCTCATGATGCCAACTGCGCCCAGAAAGAGCTTCTCGTTCCCCCAGGCATCATAGAGATGCCCGATTACCCAATCACGGCATAATAGAAAGAAAAGTCCGTGTTGACTACCGCCATCGGTTTATACCTCCGAAAAGTTCACATGCTCGCGCTGTCTGACAAGAACCACTCACATAGCAGTTAAATTGCAGATGTAAGTAATTTCCTCCGCTCTGTATTCGTGGAGGAATTTTGAGCGACGTCGTGAGCTCCCCATCGGACGTGGAAATCAGATGACTTCGCCGTTAGCCGCGAAGCTTGAGGCTCAAGGAGCGGCTCATCAGGTACAGAAACAATTTTCAGAAAAAACTAACGAATAACAGTGAAGACATGAACCATCATCTGATTCCGGTCCTCATGCCTGTCACGTCCTCGCGGGAAAGCATCACAGCAGCTCTTCTTCGAGATCGAAATTCCGAAACGAAATACTCGCAGGGGAGACTGACTCCCAACGTTCCCCTGTCGAGATCAACCACTCAACCTATAAACTCACTAACCGGCGTTATCGGCTGACTTTTTTGTTCCATGGTCTCATTGAACAAAGCTTCCTTCCTTCGCACCAGCTCTTGGCGCTTCGATGGTTCGCATTGAACGACTTGATCCCGCTTCGAGCGGGAACGACTACATGCTTTTCTCCGGGGGACGCGAGCGTTCCAAGTACCCTGTTTGAAACAGCTGAATTACCCCCGTTTTTGACCGGGACCCTTCAGCGTCCTTCGGCCCCACTTGCTCCCCTGGTTTGCAACGATTTTTTTTTCATGTCCATAGAGGAGAGAGAAATGTCTGTCGCACGCACCAGGAATCCTGGCGCATTCCTGGCCAGTGAGGGGCTTTCACCCTCTGAAACTCTCTCCTCTGCCTTCGGGTGTCTGGGGACTCAGAGAGGTTGTTCCGTTTGGTATTACTTCTAGGACACTCGAGGCCAGCGATCTCCGGGACTACTGTACTCTAGCTACGTTCCTTACTCTTCTCAACTTAGTGGTCATCCTCTCATTTTGTTCTCCGCGCTCTCTTCTAGGCTGTTCCGCTCGCGGTCCTTGCCGCGGGAACAGCTCGCCAACCCTGGCGTTGTTTTTGTAGGCTATCATTCTTCCAGAATATACATTCGACCTTTCTCGTCGTTCTTTTCCATTTTTCCTCAGATTTCTGCATGTTTAACACTACCTGCGGTATCGTGTTTGCTCCTAGATGGCCCCTCGGTTGACTTGGTGCAGCGCACGTGATTACCGTCTGATAGGCAACATCTTCGTCCCCGGAGCCGCAGAGTGTGCACAGAGGCGAGTCTGCCTTCCTCGTCCTGATCAGGTATTGCTGGAAGTTTCCATGATTCGTCAGCATCTGCGTGGTGCGGTAAGTGAGGTCTCCGAAGTCTCTTTCGACCCAGGTCTTGATATTCAGTATGCTCGCATACGTCCATCGTACTTCTGCGGATGAGTCCCATTGCGCCTGCCCAAGCGTTAAGGGTTTCGGTCTCGATCTCATTTCTGTCTGGCTCGTCTTCTTCTGATTCCTCGGCTGTATATTCGTTGTACCTCGTGTATAGTGTGGTCCTTTCCTTGACCAGGAGCGGCCATGGCACAGCTCTGGCGAGCACGAATAGGGCCTGAGTCGAGGTCGTGCGATAGGCTCGCGTTATTCGAACGGCAGAAATTCTCTGTGCTCTCTCCAGAGACTCCCTATTTTCTGCAAATGGAGCGCCTGAGGAGCCCACATCGGTGCTGCGTGTGCTGCAATTGACTCGGCCTCTTCTGAGAGAACCCGTCTCTGTCCCCCGGATGCGCCGTAGGTCCTGGGCAAAATCTTCGCAATATTTGTTGCTGCCTGTGCTGCTTTTTCGGCAATGGCCTTGACATGCGATACTCCTGTAAGGTTTCTCTGTAGATGTACTCCAAGCTATCTTGCTGATTTC
Source organism: Phytoseiulus persimilis (assembly GCA_037576195.1). Taxonomy (NCBI): domain Eukaryota; kingdom Metazoa; phylum Arthropoda; class Arachnida; order Mesostigmata; family Phytoseiidae; genus Phytoseiulus; species Phytoseiulus persimilis. The sequence goes on along the minus strand of CM075101.1, from coordinate 5,999,159 downwards.
TGTAACGCGACCCGGTGCCCCATTATTCGAAACTGCGGATCTACGTCGGCGCGTCTTTTGATCAGCATGACCGCCTCGGTCTTTTGTGGTGCGAGGGAAAGTTTGTTCCTTCCCCAATCCAATCCACAATCATGTCCATCGAGTCTTGCGCGATCTCCTCAACTTCTGGGATGGTTTTGCCTCTGACGATGAGTGCCAAGTCATCGGCGTAAGGGATCGTCGCTGCTCCCTCTGGGAGTCGGAGCTTGAGTGCGTCATCGTGGGAGCCGTTCCATAGAATGGGATCCAGAACCGAGCCCTGGGGAACTCCCGCCGTCATCTCGTGTTGTCTTCCTTCGTCGTCTACGATCCACCTGTTCTGGAGGTGAGATTCGAGTAGTCGTCGTAAATACTTAGAAATACCTCTTTCCTTCAGGCTGTTCAGGATGACTCCTCAGTCTGCCGAGTGGAACGCGTTCGGTTTGCAACGGTTCGTGTATATGGATCGACCTCAAACTTGCGCCATGATGTCCGGAGGATGGGGATGGGGACAAGACTTCCAGAGGGACGAAGAACAACGCCGCCGGAAGTCAGTGAGATATGACATCTCAGGGTAGCAGTTTATCTCAGAATATGCAAACGGTGTGATGGGGTTCGAAGAAACCACTGCATTCTCTATTACACAAACCCTTCAATTACTGATTTGGAGTAGTTCGAGATACGTCTGGGGAATTTATTTTAGAACTTATCTCAGCCTACTCTCGAGAATATCCGGTGATGATTACAGGAAAGTTGCAGCAGAGCAACGCAGAGCTGACATGGAAAACTTATCGTAGGACTTAGCCGGGGGTCTGTCTTCCGCGCCGCAACAGAGGAGACCGACCATGATCGCAGTTATATAGGCCGCGTGAACGAGATGTGTACCACGTGGTTCTGACTCGATGACACCGTCTTCAGTGTCGATCGCCTCACTCCGCTTCCGGCGAGTCGCTACCATTGTCCCTTGCGGCACGCAGGAGGATCCGTATTCCAACAAGTCGTAATCAACATCGCAATCGCCGACGGCACCGCCTGGACGCAGCACGCAGAGATGATCAGACGCCAGATTTTCACAATGATTAACACCGGTTGGCTGCTGTTCTGCATCGAACGAGCAAAAGAGCGTGCTATTTTCCGATATGCTGAGATGTTTGACCTTTGTTTCGTTGCGCCTGTTAGGTGAAAAGCAATGAACAGATGATTTCTCAGAGGCCACGCAACATGTAGCGAAAATGAAGGACTCGAGTGCAAGCAGATGGACCGTTCCAAAAATTATCCGAAGAACATTGCGTAGACTTCCTTAACCTCGCTCACGATGGCCAAGTTTGGAAAAACAGCTTTGAAAGCGCTGTCCGAGCTCACCATGAAGGTTATCGTTACATTTTCTAATCCGTTAAGAACATTCAACGTCTTCACAATAATACCAGAACCCTCCGAATACTCAGGGAACCGAATTTTGTTCTCGTTGACATCGGAATGAGGTGGGGCCCGAGAGAGCGAGCGAGATGAGTTATAAGGCTTCACTCGAAAAATGTTCCTCGAAATACTTCCTTCAGCCTGAACTTCTATCACTTGGGACCTGGATCCGATGTCTCCCAGAATAAACAAGAGCCTGCAAATTTTTCGGTTTGTTGTCACGGAAAAATGCATGCTCCGTAATACTGCCATCCCATGTCGCCAGGTATGCGCTTCGAGGATACTGCTCTCCCATTCCTGATACGAAACTCTGCTCCCTGAGTCACAAATCGATGCCTGCGTATCTCTCGCTCAGCGTTCGGATGAAGAGCCATTGAAGTTATCCTGAGGCCGCCAAACACAGTCGCCCGTGTGCAAGGCAATCGTTCCAGAGTTGATACCATCCGTGTAGTGCAGATCATGAGTCGCCTACTCCCACACACGAGGTAAAAGTTCCCGGTGATCCAATCGTATGCCATTTGAGTTACTGAATACCTCAAATCGATTCTGCCAACGAGTTGCTCCTTTGAGCGTCTTCCACGGCTGAGCTCCGACATCCATTTATGTGCTCCCGCCGTCCAGAAGAACGCGTTCTTCTCAATGCTGTACGTCATTGCGGTTATGGTGAAGTTGGCAGGGAATGCATTCGCAGGCAAACGTCATCGACTTATGAAGAACCACACCCGGGAGAAATCGTTAGGGAGCATAATTGCCATGTATCCGGCTATCTGTCCTCACCGCTTTCGCTCAGAGATTGCGAGCTGCCATCGGCGAGATTCAACGTGTAGATATCAGAGCCGTCGGAGAAAATTAGAATCTTGTGGATCTCTCCGAGCAGTTTCCTGTTTCGCGCTTGGCCCGTGATACATTCACCGTCGAGTGTTTGACAACACATATCACTTCGAAGAGGGCATGCCCCGTGACGACATCCGTTCATCGAGCACGGTCGGCCTAGAGTGAACGTCTGCGACTGACCCAGTCGTTTTGTCGGAGCCGCTACTCACTTGAGCTTCGATCCGAGTAAATCGGACAGAGCTGGAGCCACCTACCTTTACAGCTCTTCTCATCAGAACCGTCAGGGCAATCGACTTTCCCGTCACAATGATGGTGATGAAGGTAACAGAACGATGAATTGCCGCAAGCATTGAAAACTCTGGGACAGTAATCGTCTGGGAATCATAATGAAACTTCAAAGTCATGGACAAGGAAGATCCCACAATGGATAGGTCCCATCTATCATCTCCGAAACAGCACCTTTGAGGATCCCGATTGAGAGCTTACGCTGATTGAGAGTGCATACGCCAGGTACGTGGTTGTCGGTGCTAGCTCCCTACTGCGCCACCAGCCGACCCTCGGCCGACTGGAGCCGGCTAATTCGCAAAATAAGGAAGGGAAAGAAAATTCCATCCTCACGTTGACCACCCTGTAGTTTTGTTCAAAACTGTCGTCGATGCATTGGTTGCTGTGGGATCATCGACCTCGGAACATCCAAGGGAGAGAAACCACTTCGAGACCAACAACTGAGCCAAGGTAGCCTGCAATTTCGGATGGCCTCTCGGATCGTTCTGGATATGTCTCATTCACTCGCTGGGAACCTCGATCCCTGGAACCTTCGGAGCGTGTTCTTGTTTGATCTATCGCTTTGCTGTCGCGCGGATTCTTTGCCACTCCTCCATCGTCGGTGAAACTCTGATCAGTTGAGAACATAATTGAGCGTCCGCGGAAAGTGGACCCAGCTCCGAAGGAGAGATACGGATGCTCACGCCTCGCGAAACGTATGGAACCTTTTTGCAACGGACGACCGTAAAGTAGGATAGCCAAGATGAAACGCATCCTTCCGCGCCCATGAGGATTTTCTATTCGCTGGACCGCAACCGCGTTCCAAGAGCAGGGTCATCCGTCAAGAACTTTCTTCTTTAGTTTCTCCGTGACCACTCAGCTCTGCGGGATCAGAGGCAGGCTATGGAACTCTGCGACCCCGGAGAAAGATGAATTTCGTTTCCTTGGAGAAACATGGTTCGCGGGACGCACGGCTTCGAAATGTGATGCTTGTGAAGATAGACGGCATCACCCTCGTGATTATTAGAGCTGAGAAGTTCGGGGCTTCTGCCCTAAACGCCTATGCCTGCCCTTTTTGACCATTTTCCGATGGTTTCACCACTTCCGGCTCTTCAGCTGAGAACAGAGCGGATGAGTTTCATTCGAGCGAGTGTACCAATAGCTCAAGAGATCCACGAAGGAGTCGGATACATTCTGAAGGATTTCCGTGAAGAAGACGCAGTGTATCGCGAAGTACCATGAGATTTTGCTGGAACCGCTTTTGAAAACAAAGCTTGTGTTCATGTCAACAAATTTCGTAACGATTCCGGCAGAAATAAAAAAACTTCATGACACTGAGCATTGCATTCAGACAACGTCAGCGGTTCTGGGCGATATCACACAGTGGGCCCACGGAGAAATCGGACTGAAAGCGGTCAGAATCAAAGAGAAACTCGACAGAATCCTACAACAAAATCCTGGGATTCGATTCTGCGACGAGAGTCTCCTTCATTCGACTGCCTGGAGAAATTCCCGACCCGGAGAATCTATCCGTAACCGACTTTTCTTTGTTCCGGTAGGTTCCTATGGTTTGTGTCGACGTGGGGCGCTCCTTTCCAATATACAAGGCGCTCCTCACTTATCGAAGAACATGTCTGACGAACGAAAATGCAAAATATCACCGAATCACCTAGTGTGATTCGTTCGGTTCCTCCGAGAAGTGAAGTATACTTCCTCGTTATCGCCCTCTTCGGCAAATTTTGCGTGCCCTTATCGGCCTATTTTACCTATTCAGAGTGCCTTCCTCGGGCGCTATCCGCGCCCATTTGCCTGCCTCTTCTCGATTTCCGTGACGATTGTGACGACGGGCTCTTCGACGTTCATATGATATGACTCATATCGCTGCTATCCGATCAGTCTAGACTTTCGCTTCACATATTGTTGTAAACACACACCGTGCAAGGCCACAAAGCCCGGAGATTAAACAGAGCTCCCATGGGCAGTAACGACGCAGTGTCCACATATCGTTCGTTGAGATAACAGCTGGCCTTTCAGTTTGAGCATCCGGAGGGAAACCGCTGTCGAATCAATCGCAGTTCTCCCTTCAAATGACCAAATTGTTATCTGGTGAATATTTCCCGAGAAAACGACCTTGGGCTGGGTGGCATAAAGATGCCGCAGCATTTCAGTGCCTCCGAAAGCGAGCCAAGCAATATACATGATACGACTCTTTCTATTGAACGACTCAGAAAGGATAGACCCTATGGTTCACAAAAAGAACTACGAGTGCAAAAAATATGAGAATGGGGAAATATAGAAGAGTCATAGGGGAAAAATGCATTCACGCACGACCCAGAGGATGGGAAGTTCCGCTGAAGAGTGTGGCTCATTTGGATAATACCCACCAAAAAAAACCTATGGCTCATTATGTGTGAGATGCGAGAGGAGCTCGAAAAAGCTTGGGATTGTAGGCTGAAGGGGAGGCTTGAGAGGGAAGGGCATTCCAAAGGCGAGTTGAGCAAGGGACGAAGGGGGAGTCGAACTGAGTGGAACGATTGGTGAATAATTGGACAGAATAAGGGTGTTGTTTGGCAGTACGTCTGATTACACAGACGGGGTACGAAAGGAGAGGAACGAGGGGAGAGATTTCAGTTGAAGATCTTCCATGGAAGTATCGGTAGAATAGACAAAGGTCGGCTACCTTGCGTCGGAAGGACAAGGTTCCGAGCGAGGAGGACAGGGTCTCATCACCGATGAGGCGAACAGCACGCTTTTGTATAGAATCGAGGATGGAAAAGGATGAAGGAGCGGCGCTCCCCCAGACATGCGAGCAGTACACGAGAGCGGGGAAAATTTAGGTCTTTAGGACTGATATGCATCAGAAAGAGAGTTGGAGAGAGTAGTGAGCCCTGGGGTTCGCCTGCATTCAATGAGAGAGCACCATCGGTCATAACCTTCATGGAGCGGTGACTGCGAAAACTTTGAGTCCACTTTCAGAGCTTTGGTTGGATCCCGGAGGAGGGAGCTCGTTGAGGAGAGCTGAATGCCAAACTCTATCAAATGCCTCGGAGATATCAAGGGAAACGGCAATGATCTCGCTGTATTTTTCGATAGTTGCGTTCCAGAGATGGATTGTAGAGAGCAAAGGATCGCCAGTGGAGCAACCTCTTCGAAAGCCATACTGATGATCACTAATGAGGGAGGACTGTTCGAGATGGGAGAGGAGCTGAGAATTGATTGCTTTCTCCATAGCCTGTGATAGAATGGAGATTAGTGAAATGGGACGATGATTAGAGGGCAGGGATTCATCATCCTTCTTGGGGATATGTTTGACGAGGGCAAGCTTCCAGCAATACGGGAGGATGCCGGGATAGAAGGAAAGATAAAAAAAGTCTACACATGATAGAAGTTAGTTCAGGGATGCAATTTTTTAGAACTGTCGCAGGGATACCATCAGGACCTGGAGCCTTAGAAACATCGAGGGAACTGAGAATTTTGCGGATCAAGGACTGGTTGAGCGAAATTGAAGTCATGGGAGGTGGTACGCGAGAAGGATGGGGAGGGATTTGATTGGAGGTATCAAGATTAGGATTTTCTGCAAAGACCTCAGCGATTGGCCTTATCTTCGGGATTTGTTGCAGGGGAACCATCGGGCTTGGAGAGAGGTGGAAATACACTTGTTGAGAAATTTTGGCGGATAGCTTTCGTCAGTCTCCAGAAGAGGCGGCGTCCACTGGGACACGATGTGAGTCTCTGGGCATTGGATTGTCCATGGGAATTCTTTGAATTTTCAATTTGAGTTCTGCAAGCATTACGAGTACGAGCCTGCCTGGAATCAGAGTAGGTGGAAGCGTTTGGCTGAGATTTTCATGCTTTATGAGCCGAGTTCTTGTTTCGAACACCTGGAGAGCTTTGCTGATTGAGCCAGGGTTTGAAATAGGGAGGAGTTTTGAGGTTAGATCGGGGAATCAACAGCTCCATGCAGAATTGGATAATATCAGTTATGGCCGATGCACATGCAGAGACGTCCGATGATTTTGAACAATGGGAAACCCAGGGAAAGGAGGAGAAGAATGTACGCAACTCATCCCAGTCTGCGAGTTGTGGTGCCAAACGTTTTTGCTGGTCTAGTTTTTTCTTCGCGGGGCAGAGTTGGGACGGATTGCTTTGATGAGTCAATGATCAGATTTCCCGAGGGGAGCAGCTCTACACCGGTGACTTCGCTCCAGTTCTGACCTATATCATATCCTCAGCATACTGCGTGACTCGTTCATTCTAGTGGTGACCACAATCGACTTCTTGGGGGCAATTCCGCAAGAATATCACTCTTCTCAAACAGTCGAAATATGTTCGAGAGCCCCATTGATCTGTCATCCGGAGCACTGACCCAAATCCCCTCACGCAGATTGAGAGAAGAAGGGGGGAAGTTGAGCCCTAGAACCCTAAGACGCCCATTTAGACCGAATCACCAAGGTGAGCGTCGCACTGACTGACGAAATTTCCTATACGGCATTGCGAACTATTCTTGAGTTTACACTTTTCGTAGACCATCTTCGGATTCCGCTTCCTCGATATCATACCCTGTTTTATGTTTGGGAAGCGAACTGTATCCGAGCGAATGGGGAGCTTTTGCGAGCAGTATGAGCCAGCCATGAGGTGAAGCTTGAAGTCTGAGGAACATGTGTGTCCACACGCCCAAGGGAGCCACGATGATGATTGGCAGATCGGAAGCTTAGCCAGACTGATGTTAGCTGTTGAATCAAGGAGCAAGAAAGGTTGCCCTTATGAAAAGAGCTTGGAAGTATAGGCGGTACGCCTAAATCGCCTAAGTTTAGGCAAACCTAGGTTTCACCTAAATTCTCAAGCCACCCAGGTGGAGTAAAAAACGCCTAAATTACACCCAAAACGCCTGAATTTCACCTTGAACGCCTGAACTTCCCATGATTTCCGCCTGAAATGCCTAGATTCCACAATGTCCAGACGAGCTCCACCTCCGTTCGAACTTACGATTTCGCTAGAAAGGCTTCCCCTTTCTCGTAGAGAGCTGTATTTGACTTCGAATATTCGTTTCGCGCCAGTCCGCTTTCACTGATTCTTGAGAAATAGATCCTCCGAACGAATATGAGCTTGGTCATGTCAGCTCGGTCCATATCAATATTTTGAGAGCGGAAGGAACCTAACACGCCCGGAACAGCTCTCGATCATCGGGGTAATGTGAGAACCAGAACATGAGGGCCACCGAATGTGTCATCGACATACTGATGATCGCGGAAGTTTCCGTTTGCAAACATTTCATGGCAGTTTCGTCAGACTCATACTGACTCAGTACCTCGTGCCAGTTGCTGCTAGTACGAAGAACCTCTTCGGCAATCAAAGATTGGAAGACAGCGGATACAAATCAATTTCAGAAATGTCAGGTCAAGGCTGCTCAGCAGGAGTCATTCAGCTCTACGTTGCAGAGCTGGGACCGGATGTTTTGAGTGCTGAGGGTGGAGTTCTCACGTGAGGTGTGTGCAACAAGACTGAGAAGGTCTCGAAGAGGTCCCACGTAACGCAAAACCTTCAATCTGTTGGTCACAGAAAAAAGACTCCTACGAACAGAGAATGACGCCGAGGACGGATCGCTTGGAAGTTCTGTTCAACTCTCGACAAGGGAAAATGACTTCAGCATGGATCTGTGTAGAATGTTAGTGAGTTCGAACGTTCCTTTGTACAAGATTCGACATCCAGCTTTCAGAAGCTTCATCCAGAAATACTGCGCTTACCCGACGCCAGACCACAAGGCTTTACCGGAGACATACCTGAAGAAGCTTCACGAGGAGACTATTCTGAAAATCCGAGCCTCTATCGGTGAAAATCGGATTTGGATCTCGATAGATGAAACGACAGACGTCAAGGGCCAATTCGTAGTGAACACCGTGGTCGGGAGCCTCGCGGCGGTGAAGAAATCCACCCCATTGCTACTGAACACAGAAATAGTGGAGAGAGCATCGCGATGCTCGTGCAGGCCTTCACCAATGCCCTCCTCAGACTCTGGCCCGGAGGTATACACCACGATCGTGTTCTTCTCTTCGTAAGCGACGCCGCTTCGTATATGAAGAAAGCCGCCGAAGCCTTGAAAGTACTCTTCCCCAAGATGATCCATTTGACATGCGTAGTTCATGGAGTTCACAGGGTTTCCGAAGAGATCCGAGCCCGACTTCCGAAGGCGACGGCAAGTGGACCGTCGTTTCTGTCCCAATCGATCATCGGGAGGAGCAGTTCGGAGTTATTATTATTCGAACAGGAAGAAGGTTTTCCGTAAAGCTCCCTCTCGGATTCAGAAATTTCGGTCAATTGCGCCGAATACGCCGCTCCCTCCAGAACCAGTTCTTACTCGTTGGGGCACTTGGATTTCAGCCGCTCTCTATTATGCGGAGCACTTCGACGAGGTATGCAGCGTCCTCCAACAGCTTGATAGTGCCGATGCAGCCGCCATCAGTCGTAGCAGACAGTCCTGTGCGACTCTGGCCCGAAATCAAGTCTGACAGTCATCGCAAGCAGCTTCTCGCATCTTCCGGAATACATAAGAAAGCTTGAGTGCACAGCTCAGTCCCTCGGTTGCACCATGGAAATCTTGGAAGGCGTCCGCAGATGCATCGAGTCGTCGACGGGAGCAAAAGCTACACCGATAAAACAGAAACTCCAACCCAGATTCAACAATGTCTTCGGGGCGAGAAACTCGGTGACAGGATTTCTCATCTGGCCATCGCAGATATCTCTTCATTCAGACATGCCCCCATAGTGAGCGTGGATGTTGAGGCGTATTTCTCCCAGTACAAGTTGCTGCTCTCTAATCGAAGACAATCTCTCTCTCCCGAGAACGCGAAGCTATATCTGATCCCGATGTGCTTTCCCTCGGAAGCTGAAACCGAAAAAGGCCTCGGTGGACGCGATTCTACCCACGGTCGCTCGGAATCGGGTTCGAGAGTAGATGCCGAAGGTCTCCAGACCTGACCCAGTGTCCAGAGGGACCGCAATAAAACCTCGCTTCCCGGGCACTAATCTCTGCACCCTGCGTGGCCAACAGCGATGCGTGATTATGCAATATAGTCGAGCCTTCGTCTCCGTCCTCATATTATCTAGTCCTTTCACGAACCCATGTGCTTCCGCATCCTCGAGTATGTTTTAGTCGAGCTAAATGTAAAGTTTGAAGCTCATTTTTACGGAGTGTTTTTGGTTTCCGAATCTAAACTTCGAGACTCTTCTCGACCATCAGCACTTCTCCCGATAGACGTTGAAGCATGGGAATCAGCTGTGCTTTCATCCCAAAGTGTCGAGGTTTCGCTCGAAAAACCTTAATTTTGATCACAGTGGCTCGGCCTGGAGTCCACCTGAAACGCCTAGATTCCATCTAAAACGCCGAGATTTCACCTGAATTTCACCTAAATTGCACCCAGGTTTGAGCGCCTAAAACGCCTGAATTTCAGCACTTAAACTTCCAAGCTCTACTTATGAGTGTTAGTTCATCCAGTCATCGGTGAGAAGGCGATACTATCCTTTCAGGAAGAGAAGAGAGGATCCGGGCGTAGGATCAACGCTGAATCGGCAAGCTATCAACGGAATTGGATGGAGCGAGGCCTATTAGCTGTAGGACTACAAATATCTCGAAACATTGCCCGAGGCTGAACAACCGATGCCAATTGATTCGGAGTCGACACAGATGTACGCTCATGGTGCTATCCTCCGGTGGCGACGACCCCGAGTCTCAACCCCGTGCTGTTTTCGGAATCGTTGAACGCGGGAAAGGAATAGGTTAGCGAGTCTCAACTTGCCGTCAGTTCCCTCATTGGTCGAATTTGCCGACTCTCGGAAATTCATTCACCCAATGTGCCGACTCGGGATTCGAGAATTGACACAAGAAAGGCGATCATTAGGGATTCAGCAAGTTGTTGGAGTATGGAACAGGATTTCTGTTTACACCCTACTAGTAGCATAACAACGGGGAGAGGAGGCGGAGAGGCGGACCACCACGTGCACCACCTGCCCGAGCGGCATTGGGGCACTGTTTCCAGCTACCCACTAGAGCTCCTAGAGTTCATCGAGGAGTATAATCTCGAAATCGGCGATCCAAACATCGCCGTTTCCCTCCGCCTCCCCCTGGCCACAGCTATGAGTTTGGCAAGCTGTGGGAGAAGCTTCGAAATTGATCAAGTCATATCTTCGCTGCAATTTGAGACAATTGCGACCGTCAAACCCGGAATTCAATATCTCACTGAGAGAATCATTATGTTCATCACGGACGAAATGGAGCGTCAGAGGAAGTTTCAGGATGGAGAGAATCCTCGAGGCTACGTCGACAGCTGTCTTATAGAAGAGAGAACAGAATATCTCACCGTCGGGCGGGGGCGTATTAGGACTTGCGATCCTTAGGCTCACTTCTTCCACCTACGGATATTCATTGTGCAGGGTGGCATTTTCGGGTCGGTAATTCTCGAGCCTGATTTCCTTTTGGTCGTGACTTCGTCAATTCTGGAAGTTTTTTGAAAATCAAAGGATGACTAAGAGAGAACTCCGAGGCGGTCGTTTTGGTCCTTTGTTATGATGTGAGACTTGCGGCCGGGAGGTGGATTCAAAAATGACCGTATCCTTTCCGAGGTCACTCTGAAAGTGATCGGAGAAACGTCAAATTTCATCGGCATCAGGGATGCTGTCAGGAACTGAGGGCAGCAAACTGAATGAGGGTGATTCCCGGTGAAATTCGAAAATCGTGGAGAGGACACGGCAACTCAATATTTGAGTACTTCGGCCATTTCCGAAAGATCCCCAGCAAAGGAAATACCTCAATTCCTGCCTCGTTTAGGAGTTCGAGAGGAAATGCGAGCGAAACGAGATTGGTCAAGTGACACGGCCTCGAAAAGGGGGCGGATGCGATCGCTTGCCATTTTTCCAGGAGTCACGATTACTTCGATCGGTTTTTTGGCTGGTGACCGGCTTTCCTCTCCGCGACAAATGGGTGTTAATTGAGTCTTTGTTCACGTTTGGCGACGACCAAGCGGTGAGTCATTGTCACAAAGCCCTCTCGTGACAGGTCGATCGACGTTTACCAACGAATGTAGACTGCCAACCAAATGCATTCGAAATGGATTCGGTTCCACTGAGTTGAACGCGATGTTTCTCAGCTCCTTGGCCACGTATGTGTGGTCTTTCGTCGATGTGTACACCATTGCCGTTCTGGTCACCGTGTATTGGGTCACGAGATATTTTCTGTGGCATGGCGTCTTTTCGAGGAAGAATCTCGCGCCAGGCTTCTTCGGATTTCCGCTCGTTGGTGCTGTTCCATATTTCATTTTCGGGAGAGAACCCGTTTTTCAGAAATTGGAGGCAGTGAGCAAGGAGCGCGGGCCGGTCGTCAGGTGAGTCAGGGACGCTGAGCGAGTGTGGTGACCGATTCCTTCGACATTATTTGTTGTCCATTCTGAATCAGTGAGGCAGACTCATCGTGAGGAATACAGAAGATGCTTCCGCAGATACCGATTTGGTAACGAGACGATAGTTGTCGTCGTGGGAGCCAAAGCTGTGCGGGAAGGCATGTTGAATGATGATCTATTGGGGCGACCCAAAAGCGGCATCGATGACGGAGACTTGGATGCTCTTTTCACGAAAAAGTGTAAGCATATTTCGGATAACGCAGTGCATTCACTTCTTTGATACCCAGTGCGCTCGCTAGGGTGCTGTGATTAGGCTTTGCTAACAACCGCATTTCTTAATAACCGCGGTTACGGTTAACCGATAACCGTGAATTCATAACCGCAATAGCGGTAAACCGCAACATTGGGAGCGAAAACCGCGTTTATATGGGGAAGTGCCCGGAGACATGATTCCGACCAGATCCTACACCGATACCATCGTTTTCACGCCTAATCATTGCCGGAGACGAATGAAAAACACTACAACTCCTCGATATCCCTCTCAAAGGAAAGTTTCAACATGAGAGCGAAAACTTTATATGATTTCCAGGAAGATTCTCAACTCTTATCAGAAAGGAGGGTCTATAGTTGACGGATACAACGAAATCTCAGAACACATCTCATAAAGACTCGTTTGTTACAACTCGACTTTGGTCAGACGCGGCCGGGAGCATTGGTTGAACGTTCCAAGTCAGGAAATCACATTATCATTATGCAAAAGAGATCATTTTGTATTGTGGAGCCTTCCGTCCGATGAATGTGGTCAGCATTTTCGGGTTCGACCCCTCACGATCCGCTGTGCTCTGTTCCTCGATCCTGCCAGATGCGCAAAGCTGTGGAAGATTGAGCATTAGGCCTCCAATGCTGGCTCATCGAGTCCTTGAACGCCTCGCTATGGAGACATGGATATGCTGCACCTGATGTGCGTATGTCTAGGTATAGCTGCTAGCCGGGTCCAGCTTTCGGAAGCGTGTACGAACTTCGTTTGACGGGAGTCATCCGACAAGAGATCACAGTTCCAGAAGCAATGCGTCTCTCTCAGCGCCCAATTCCATATCCTCAGCCAGAGTACGCTAAGCAGACAAGACGCTTTCTCAAAAAATCATACGTTTCGGGAAATTGCGGTTGAAACCGCAATTCGCTCGCGGTTATCGCGGTTGTCAACCACGATTAAATAACCGTTGCAAAACCTAGCTGTGATCCAATTTCAGGAGTGCCATCTTCGGTATACAGCTTGACCAAAAACCGCACGGTGCCAGATAACTCCAAACTGTGGTAGTGGTTTTCCTCCAGAATTACAGAATCACGCAATCTGACTTCAGAATTATTCTAACGGGACTGTGCTCTATGTGTGATATCGTTCGCTTGGTTGGTGCTCCGGAAGCAACGAGGTCGGATGCCATCCGCAGGTTCCGCGGCTCGGCCATGATAGCGATCGCCCGAAATGGGAAAGAGAATGCTACTCAAATGCTCCGAGGAATAGGGAGATCCTCAAGAATGAACGCGGATGGATCCCTCAGAGTTGCGTGCGGAGAATCGCTCTCACAGGGGGCCTTCGGCGCGAATGTATGCGACTAACAGCTGATGGGGTGTCGAGACTTCACTTCGGCCCCTTTCTCTATTGATCACATTCAATTGATTCGTATCCCGAATCGAACGGGTAGACACTCGTAGCACTGCTCCCTAGCTTTGCAAGTTTGGCTCAGACGCAAGCTCTGCCTGGACTTGGAATCGGCGCCGGCGCGCTCTGGCGGGCTCCGTCCGTACTCGGAGGTGCCTGGCAACCAACCCGATTTCCGTTTCGCACCTCTCATGTCGCCGAGCAGCGTCCGGGGAGCGGTCGTGGCTCCATGGAGCCGAGAAAATTCCGGTGATACTCACTCGACTTTCCACTCAATCTCGTTGCCAAGCACTTTTCCGAAACTTCATCAACCGCCCCGAAGAGCCCATTTGCAGCTCGGGTTATCCGGCTCACCCTGTAGAGAGGCGAGCCTGCGAACCACCCGAATTCAGATGTTTCTCCTCGGACAGCCATCCTGAACATTGGAGGGGACCTATGGAAGAAGCATCGTAGATTTGCTCTGAGCACTCTGAGAGATCTCGGTTTTGGTAAAACTCCGGTCATGGAGCAGCGAATCCAGGTATGTAGCAACGCTCTTTTATTACCGTAGGCGAACAATACGTGAGAGAGGCCCGAACATGCTCTCCGGAGGCTATATGCGTCTCCCCACTTTCAAGGAAGAAATCCGGAGCCTCATCGGAATCATTGATAAGGAAAATGGACACGCTCTGGATATTCAGCCAGCTCTTGTAGAAGCCACAGGGAACAATATCAGTTCACTCGTTTTCGGGGGGAAGTTAGAAACGGGGAGTGAGCGGACGAAGCAGATTCCCCAGTTGATGTCAGCTATAACTAGGGAGAATGAGAAATTAATCAAATTTGCGTTCATACCGTTCGCTCTCAAGGTACGATCCGAGCGACGAAATTCCGAACTGGATGGAGAGCTATCTGAACGTTCTGATGTTAACGTCTGATTGGCTATCGCCGCCAGATCATGAGCAAGCTGCAACTTGGCGTGGCCGAGAGGATGAAATGCATCTCGAAGAAGTTTGTGAGTTTCTTGAGCGAGAGCGTCGATAGTCACAAGGAGGATCTCGACAGGGACAACCCAAGGGACTACGTGGACCATTACCTCATCGCTCAAGGAGAAGACGGCGATTTCACGAGTGAGTCCGCATCAGTGAGAGCATATTTTCATCGCTACGCGATTGAAGACTCGGATCAAGATTCACCAACCCGGATTGGAGGAACTTGATTCCGTCGTCTCACAATCGTTCTTCCGGTTTGAAGCTGAACTTGCGCGAGGGAACGCGATGGCTCTCTTCGTCGCTGGCAGTTCCACTGTGCGGGTAACAGTGGAATACCTCATCCATCTCATGGCCGAGTACCCTGAAGTTCAACGCAAAGTGCAAGTTGAGATCGATGAAGTTACTGGTCGAAGCCGAGATGTTACCTGGACCGATAGTAAAGAGCTCGTTTACACCTGCGCCGTGATCGCCGAACGTCATCGATACTTCACTGTTGCTCCACTTGGTGTGGGCCGAAAGTACGTTCCTGGCTCGAGAGCATCCATCCGTACTACGGAACGACCCTCATTAAACCTGTTCCTTTCCCCAGAGTCCTGAGACCGACCAAACTCTGCGGCTACGACTTGGAGGTGAACAACCAAGTCATGTTCAGCATAGATTCCGTCCACTACGATCCTGAGGTATTCGTGAATCCCCGCGAATTCCGACCAGAGCGTTTTATCGATGAAGATGGCAAATTGGTGAACACTGAAAAAGTTTGGGCATTCTCTATCGGTAAACGAGCTTGCCCCGGTGAGAGCTTGGCGGTCCTTGAAGTATTTTTGTACTTTACCGCGCTCCTGCAGAACTACACTATTGAGGCCGATGGGCCAGTTCGTTTCCGACCTCTGAGATGCCTCTTCGCCGAGACTTTGCCCCAGAAAGTGCGATTCAACCGACGGGCATGAGGAAATTTGGGATTTCTCCCTGTTGGGCAGGAGAAAGCACCTGAAAGTAGAACCTCTTGAGGGAGTTTCGGTGATTGAGGTGAAGAGAAAAGGGAAGTTTCCTCACTCGAAAATTTTTCAAATCTGTACCATTCCGAAGCGACGAGTGACATTGAATTGGTCATGAAACCAATCCCTGACTGGCATGTTGAAGGGTGAGGTGGTGGAAACATTATCGAGCGCAGCACTGTTTCGGTAGCCTATCTGAGTGATCATCCGCGTACGGAAAGTGCCCGAAATGACGAATCAATAAACTTGCTCTGAAGCTCTTCAACAGGGCATTGAAATCAAGCATCCGGGCGATGATCCAGGGATGGAATTTGACGAGGAGGGTACTATTTGTGAGTCGATTGATCGTTCATTCAAAATCGATGTTTTGGAGACTCATAGAGACTAGATTCGACAGCTTAGTATGATACAAATAATTCATTCTGCCAGGCTGCAGTATCCATCAGTGTCATTCTCGTACTCACAGTCACGCTCGTGTTCTCCGAGGGGACCTCCGAAGGTTCAGATTCAGTTTCATCAACGTCGTTCCCAGTATTGTTGAATTCTATGGTTACGTTGTCATGATCCGCGCCCATTCTTGGATTATTTTTGGAATTCGAAAATATATCGATCTAGAGAAAATTTCGAGACGGTCGTTCTGGTTTTTCCGTTGGGGCAAGAATATTGCGGCCAGGAGGCGATATTGAAAGTTACATTTTTTCCTTACAAGAAATCAATTTTTCCCGAGTTTTCGAGATTCCATTTGCCATCGAATTTGCCATCAAAATAATCTCGTTACAACTGTCACGAGAGTGATTATATCCTCAAAATGATCGAGAAAACGGGAAATTCTATCGGATCGCACTCGCCGGGGCCGCGTTCGACGCGCATAAGGAAGGCGGTCACTAGTCAGACAACCGATTGAAGATACCTCGAAAAATGCGGAAACTTCGTATCAAGGAATTCCTTGGTGCTAGGGCTGCTCCCAGGAACCGAGGGCACAAAACTGAATGAGGGTGATTTCCAGTGAAAAAAGATAGGAGTCTAGTTCAGTAGCTGGACTAGCTTCCGCCACAACACGCGAACCTTCGCCGGTAGAATGTAAGCCTACATTAAAAACCAGCCGCCCTTCGGCCGACTGGAGTCGGCCGCGCTGTGCGCGGTTGGACGGCGATCCGTGGTATCGAAGCACTTTTCACTTTCTTCACTGAGTCAGCATCATGGTTTTGAAAAGTATGGTTAAATTGGTCTCGTGATCACCCCTCCAGATTCCGTTGGTGCTCTCTCCAAGTCTTTCTCATTAAATGCGGGCGTACCCCAAGGCTGAGTACTCTCGCCAACTCTCTTTCTGATGCACATCAATGATCTTCTTGCCTCCACCTCGAACCCCATCCACAGCTTTGCGGATGACAGTACGCTTCACGCTGGGTACTCTTTTAAGAAGTACCCGACCCCTGCCCAAACCAGCTCATCTCAAACCACCATGCTTGACTCACTCAACTTGGACCTCCAGACAATTCTGAACTGGGGCTCAAATAATTTGGTCCGGTTCAATTCTCTGAAGACACAACTCACTCTTTTCTCGAAGAAAACCTGTCCAACACCCCTCAACATTTCTTTCGACAACAACACGTTGCCTGCCTCATCAGCTGTCTCAATATCAGGCGTGTCCCTTTCTCCGAATCTGAAATGGCACCATCATATCGCAACCATGGGTAACTCAGCTTCTCAAAAGCTAGGATTCCTTTTTCGAGCCAAGCGCTTTTTACCCCCTCTCACCTTGTTTTCTATATATATAAAAATCCAGGGTCTGTTTGTTTGTTTGTTTGTTTGTCCTCAATAGGCTCCTCTGGTATTGATCGGATCGACTTGGAACAAACTGCATAATGTAGGGTGGCTCACCGGGAAGGACATAGGCCACCCACCCCTTCCCCCTCCCCCTCCCCTCCTCCCCCCTCGCGATTTACCCCAACTTTGACCCCTTCCATACTGTCACCCGCATCCAAATTCTGACGATAAGGTGCACCGCCCCGTTATGACGCCAGCCAGACTCTTGGGCCTCATCCCATCGTCATCGGATATCCTTCCCTACTACCTCTCCTATACATCTATCATAAAAATACCTGGAGGGGTGATTCCGACACCAATCTGGCCATTAGTTTCCAACTCTGGAGGGGTGATTACGAGACCAATCTGGCCATTACTTTCCAACTCTGGAGGGGTGATTCCGGGACCAATCTGGCCATTACTTTCCAACTCTGGAGGGATGATTCCGGGAGCAATCTGAGCATTACTTCCCAAGCCTGGAGGGGTGATTCCGGGAGCAATCTGAGCATTACTTTCCAACTCTGGAGGAGTGATTCCGAGACCAATCTGGCCGATACTTTCGAACTCTGGAGGGGTGATTCCGGGACCAATCTGGCCATTACTTTCCAACTCTGGAGGGATGATTCCGGGAGCAATCTGAGCATTACTTCCCAAGCCTGGAGGGGTGATTCCGGGAGCAATCTGAGCATTACTTTCCAACTCTGGAGGAGTGATTCTGGGACCAATCTGGCCGATACTTTCGAACTCTGGAGGGGTGATTCCGGGACCAATCTGACCTTCACATTCCGAGGCTGGAGGGATGATTCCGGGACCGATCTCACCATTACTTTCCCCGGTCTAAGGGGCGATTCCGGGACCAATCTGACTATTACTTCCCAAGTCTGGAGGGGTGATTCCGGGACCGATCTGACCATTACTTCCCAAGTCTGGAGGGGTGATTCCGGGACCGATCTGGAAATTACCTCACCTACCATCACTTCATTGTCATTGACCTATGACAAGACACCAAGATTCACCACATGAAATTCAACTTGGATTCAAATTTCCGCCGCTCCGGAAAAAATCTCAAAGGCCTCCCGCTGGGATTTTTTCGTTCCCATTTTTTCGTCCCACTCCCAGTTACACCCCAGTGAACACGCCCGAAGAAAAGCGCACTTCTGCGCTAAAAAGCTGGGTACGCCCCTGGGAACGACGGAAGAGATTTCGGAAATTCTATCGGATCGCACTCGCCGGGGCCGCGTTCGACGCGCATAAGGAAGGCGGTCGCTAGTCAGACAACCGATTGAAGATACCTCGAAAAATGCGGAAACTTCGTATCAAGGAATTCCTTGGTGCTAGGGCTGCTCCCAGGAACCGAGGGCACAAAACTGAATGAGGGTGATTTCCAGTGAAAAAAGATAGGAGTCTAGTTCAGTAGCTGGACTAGCTTCCGCCACAACACGCGAACCTTCGCCGGTAGAATGTAAGCCTACATTAAAAACCAGCCGCCCTTCGGCCGACTGGAGTCGGCCGCGCTGTGCGCGGTTGGACGGCGATCCGTGGTATCGAAGCACTTTTCACTTTCTTCACTGAGTCAGCATCATGGTTTTGAAAAGTATGGTTAAATTGGTCTCGTGATCACCCCTCCAGATTCCGTTGGTGCTCTCTCCAAGTCTTTCTCATTAAATGCGGGCGTACCCCAAGGCTGAGTACTCTCGCCAACTCTCTTTCTGATGCACATCAATGATCTTCTTGCCTCCACCTCGAACCCCATCCACAGCTTTGCGGATGACAGTACGCTTCACGCTGGGTACTCTTTTAAGAAGTACCCGACCCCTGCCCAAACCAGCTCATCTCAAACCACCATGCTTGACTCACTCAACTTGGACCTCCAGACAATTCTGAACTGGGGCTCAAATAATTTGGTCCGGTTCAATTCTCTGAAGACACAACTCACTCTTTTCTCGAAGAAAACCTGTCCAACACCCCTCAACATTTCTTTGAAGCATTACTTCCCAAGCCTGGAGGGGTGATTCCGGGAGCAATCTGAGCATTACTTTCCAACTCTGGAGGAGTGATTCTGGGACCAATCTGGCCGATACTTTCGAACTCTGGAGGGGTGATTCCGGGACCAATCTGACCTTCACATTCCGAGGCTGGAGGGATGATTCCGGGACCGATCTCACCATTACTTTCCCCGGTCTAAGGGGCGATTCCGGGACCAATCTGACTATTACTTCCCAAGTCTGGAGGGGTGATTCCGGGACCGATCTGGAAATTACCTCACCTACCATCACTTCATTGTCATTGACCTATGACAAGACACCAAGATTCACCACATGAAATTCAACTTGGATTCAAATTTCCGCCGCTCCGGAAAAAATCTCAAAGGCCTCCCGCTGGGATTTTTTCGTTCCCATTTTTTCGTCCCACTCCCAGTTACACCGCAGTGAACACGCCCGAAGAAAAGCGCACTTCTGCGCTAAAAAGCTGGGTACGCCCCTGGGAACGACGGAAGAGATTTCGGAAATTCTATCGGATCGCACTCGCCGGGGCCGCGTTCGACGCGCATAAGGAAGGCGGTCGCTAGTCAGACAACCGATTGAAGATACCTCGAAAAATGCGGAAACTTCGTATCAAGGAATTCCTTGGTGCTAGGGCTGCTCCCAGGAACCGAGGGCACAAAACTGAATGAGGGTGATTTCCAGTGAAAAAAGATAGGAGTCTAGTTCAGTAGCTGGACTAGCTTCCGCCACAACACGCGAACCTTCGCCGGTAGAATGTAAGCCTACATTAAAAACCAGCCGCCCTTCGGCCGACTGGAGTCGGCCGCGCTGTGCGCGGTTGGACGGCGATCCGTGGTATCGAAGCACTTTTCACTTTCTTCACTGAGTCAGCATCATGGTTTTGAAAAGTATGGTTAAATTGGTCTCGTGATCACCCCTCCAGATTCCGTTGGTGCTCTCTCCAAGTCTTTCTCATTAAATGCGGGCGTACCCCAAGGCTGAGTACTCTCGCCAACTCTCTTTCTGATGCACATCAATGATCTTCTTGCCTCCACCTCGAACCCCATCCACAGCTTTGCGGATGACAGTACGCTTCACGCTGGGTACTCTTTTAAGAAGTACCCGACCCCTGCCCAAACCAGCTCATCTCAAACCACCATGCTTGACTCACTCAACTTGGACCTCCAGACAATTCTGAACTGGGGCTCAAATAATTTGGTCCGGTTCAATTCTCTGAAGACACAACTCACTCTTTTCTCGAAGAAAACCTGTCCAACACCCCTCAACATTTCTTTGAAGCATTACTTCCCAAGCCTGGAGGGGTGATTCCGGGAGCAATCTGAGCATTACTTTCCAACTCTGGAGGAGTGATTCTGGGACCAATCTGGCCGATACTTTCGAACTCTGGAGGGGTGATTCCGGGACCAATCTGACCTTCACATTCCGAGGCTGGAGGGATGATTCCGGGACCGATCTCACCATTACTTTCCCCGGTCTAAGGGGCGATTCCGGGACCAATCTGACTATTACTTCCCAAGTCTGGAGGGGTGATTCCGGGACCGATCTGACCATTACTTCCCAAGTCTGGAGGGGTGATTCCGGGACCGATCTGGAAATTACCTCACCTACCATCACTTCATTGTCATTGACCTATGACAAGACACCAAGATTCACCACATGAAATTCAACTTGGATTCAAATTTCCGCCGCTCCGGAAAAAATCTCAAAGGCCTCCCGCTGGGATTTTTTCGTTCCCATTTTTTCGTCCCACTCCCAGTTACACCCCAGTGAACACGCCCGAAGAAAAGCGCACTTCTGCGCTAAAAAGCTGGGTACGCCCCTGGGAACGACGGAAGAGATTTCGGCTGAACATCTTCCATGGAAGTATCGGTAGAATAGACAGAGGTCGGCGACGTTGCGTCGGAAGGACAAGGTCTCGAGAGAGGAGGACAGGGTCTCGTCACCAATGAGACGAGCAGCACGCTTTTGTATAGAATCGAGGATAGAAAGGGGGGAAGGAGCGGCCCTCCCCCAGACCTGCGAGCAGTACTCGAGGGAGGGACGAATTTGGGTTTTATGGAGCACTAGCCGGCCTTCGGCCGACTACGCTGGCCGACCCGTCCCTTACTTCGGGAGTCTACTGCTGACAGACACACATTGCCTTACATGTAGTGTCGTGAGACCTTCGGGAGTGGCCACCGATTCTCGATAGGATTCTGACATGGAATCGAGGCACTTTTCCCTCTCTTCTCTTGGTGAGAGTCATGGTTTCAAGAAGTATGGTCAGATTGGTGTCGTAATCACCCCTCCAGGTTCGGAGAAGCATGGCCAGATTGGCACCGGAATCACCCCTCCAGAGTTGGAAAGTAATGCTCAGATTGGTCCCGGAATCACCCCTCCAGAGTTGGAAAGTAATGGTCAGATTGCTCCCGGAATCACTCCTCCATAGTTGGGAAGTAATGGTCAGATTGGTCTCGGAATCACCCCTCCAGAGTTGGAAACTAATGGTCAGATTGGTCCCGGAATCACCCCTCCAGAGTTGGGAAGTAATGCTCAGATTGGTCCCGGAATCACCCCTCCAGACTTGGAAAGTAATGGGCTGATTGGTCCCGGAATTACCCCTCCAGAGTTGAAAAGTAATGCTCAGATTGGTCCCGGAATCACCCCTCCAGACTTGGGAAGTAATGCTCAGATCGGTTCCGGAGTCACCCCTCCAGAGTTGGAAAGTAATGGGCTGATTAGTCTCGGAATGACCCCTCCAGAGTTGGAAAGCAATGGTCTGATTGGTCTCGGAATCAGCCCTCCAGGTTTTGAAAAGTATGGTCAGATCGGTTCCGGAATCACCTCTCCAGACTTGGAAAGTAATGGGCTGATTAGTCTCAGAATCACCCCTCTAGAGTTGGAAAGTAATGGTCTGATTGTTCTCGGAATCACCCCTCCAGGTTTTGGAAAGTATGGTCAGATCGGTTTTGGAATCACCCCTCCAGAGTTGGAAAGTAATGGGCTGATTAGTCTCAGAATCACCCCTCCAGAGTTGGAAAGTAATGGTCTGACTGATCTCGGAATCACCCCTCCAGGTTTTGAAAAGTATGGTCAGATCGGTTCCGGAATCACCTCTCCAGACTTGGAAAAGTATGTTCAGATTGGTCCCGGAATCACCTTCCAGAAAAAGTGCGGACGAACTGACAAACCAACTGACAGACGAAGCGAATTATATAAAGTAAGGATTCCGCTGACGGCAGAGCGAGGGATAAGTGCTAGTCGACAGTGCCGCCAAGCACAGCTGTGGGTGGTTTCAGTTCCGTTGCGGCTAGCTTCTGGCACAGCAAGCGAACCCTCGCCGGTAGAATGTGAGCCTACATTCAAAGAAAAACCGTCGGCGCTTTTTCAGGCGGGGACATTAGATGAGCGCCCAGTAACTTTTGAGGTGACAAAAAAAGTAATCGGATGGACCCGGGTTCCTCGTTTGCGGGTAGTTTGGCTCGACATAAGAAACTTTTGCAATCAGCGAAATTACCGAAATCGGCTTCCCTGAGAAGTTACGGGCGGTTCGCTACGGGAGAGGTTGGCGGGGCGTCTGGGGGTCTGGAAGCTCAAATTTAGGGGTATCTCGTATTGGATACGGTTTCGGGATCGATTCGACAACACCGATCTGATTCTTAAAAATGAAAATGCGGAAAGACGCGCCTCTTCATTAGCTTTCGATCAGAACGAATCTTCGAATCGGATAAAGTTTGAACGAAATACAGCTCGAAACACGGAGGCCACGAAAATGTTGAAGCTTGAAGAACACACCCTGAATATGTTGAGGCTTATATGCAGCTGTCAATGATAAGAGCCAACCAATCCGAATATATCCTCGAACCCGTCTGCAAGAATTGGGTGCGTGTGAAAGTTCTGAGCGCTAAGCTTTGACAGCTCATAACTCCGCTTCTACCAGAAGGCGCAGAGAGGTGATGAAATACTCAGAATTCAGTCAGCTCTTAGATGCTGCTATATTAGCGCATCGCTCAAACAAGGGGCCTGCCAAGAACCACGGTTTAATTGAAATGATCGAAAATCGAATAATCGCGATTCCCCAATTCCGGCGAAACTGGGACTATTCTCCCCTGTTTTTTTTTCTCGGAATCATCAAGTTCGTCGAGAATAAGGCTATTTAAAAAAAGATGAGCAATTCTGCCGCTCCAAGCGGACATATCGGTCTCGGAAGTTTCGATTTTCAGCCCGCTTGACCACTACGTTGAGTGGATGGGACAAATATGGGCCTGCTCAAAAAAATGCTCTATGTTCCCAAAAAAACGAGCCAATTTGGGATGCTGCATAGAACATCTTGCAGCCGGGCTTCAACAACACGTCATATGATTTAACTTTAAGCAGGGTCATAAACTTAACTTCGCCGGACCATTCCACTAAAACCGTCGGTGTTGGCACGCCGTTCGTTGAATCGATACGAATTCGGTACCTGGAAGCTCTTCTGAGCTGTTTTATCATCTTCCTGCGCCTTCTGGAAGCGGAGTTATGAGCTGTCGAAGTGTAGTGCTCAGAGCTCTCGCACGCACCCAATAGCTTCATATCCGTCTTAGAGTATCTTCGTACCAGTCCCGAGGTAAGATCAGAACGCCATACTTCTCCCACCACCTCCCGAAATGGGGTCTTCCACTCCTCGATACCTCTGCAACTCTTGAAGTAAGTCTCTCTGTGTTCTGTTTTCGCTATCAGTACGCCGTCGAGATCTGATATCCAAATTTTCACACAAGCTTCAAACTGAGCTCCTCCGAAAGAACCCACAAATCTTCTAGGAAGTATATTCGAAATGATTGAGAACTCCATTCAGGAGAGACACCTTTTACAGGAAGGCGTATCTTATCTCGGGTTGAAACTTCAATCAAAATTCGATTCAGATCATTCAAATTTCCCCAGAGCGGTCAGCTTCGCGGAGATCAACGGACTATCTGTCGAGGGGCGCAAAGCTGAGGGCTCACGGAATGGAAGCTCTGTCAATCTTCTTGGCGGTCGCCGATAATCCAATCCGCCTCAGAAACAAACGGCAGTCCAAAAATCGTGCCATGCGCTTTGTGATCAGAGGCCATGTCGAAGCATTCTAGGATCAGAGGAGAAGGAGGAGGGAGAGAAGGAAGACGGAGCCCAACTCAGGGCAGTAGTGTCGAGATCAGAGCCCGAGAGACCACTACACTCGAGGAAACGCTTTTAGAATCACCCGACTTTTTTGTATTTTTCCAACAATCGTTGGGAGCTCTCGTCTGAGAATCACTGATAGAATCAGCAGTTTCATGGCTATGGAGACAACGGAGTTGTGTCGATCGTTGGGTGTGAGCGATGCCGGGGGCGAGCAGCTCGACCGGTGAAGGAATAGCGAAGATCGACGCATTTTCCGAATGTGGCCTGACTAGGCCTTCCAGCGGATCCGCAAGATATTCGCGGATCCAGATGCGCAGGATCCACGAGATGTTCGCGGACCCGGATCCGCAGGACCAGCGCACATATAATGGTGAAATTCCATGAGGAAATGGTCGCAGAGCAAACACGGATTACCTGTCTTTTGTTGTGGTTATCGCCCGTGGTTCCGTAGCCCGCTGGTGTCAGCCGTACAGGGTATTTTTAAGTCGGAAATTTTCGAGCCCGATTCTGTTTTGTTCGTTCGTTTGTGTGTTCGTATCGCGCAACAACAGCCCAGAAGCAGCTGTCAATGCTTCAACAGCTGACTGTAAGCTGGCTTTGCTCGGGAGAGGGCTCTTCCGAGATGACATCCCATGAGTATCGCACCCGGCATATTGCACTGGGGTCAGGATATGACCTCCGTTCAGCCCGAACAGGACTTCAGCATCTTGCGAATGATCCTCGGCGAAAACCGCGTGAGCCTTAGACCAGACAGTTTGAACGATTTTCCTATGCTCCGAAGAGCGTTTGAATCGGCAAGAAGGAAGCCATCAAAATCCACCGATGATCCGAGCAAGAATTTGTAGGCGAGAAATTCGTAATGATAGGATACAGCCCTCTCAAGAGTTCCCTAACTCGCTCTGTGATGTAGATAGTTCATTGTATGCTTGTTCTTTTACAGTAAATTAAACAATGCGTTCATTTTGCGAGTTGCCGCATGAATGCAAGAGCTCATATAGTGTGTACTTGGTTTTGCTTCTCTCACTGCTCCCCCATATCAAATTATGAAAAGAAGATGCACTGGACCACGCCTCGAGGACAGCGTGTTGCGAGTCTATTTTGTAGCAATGAGCTGGGAACAGTTTGAGTCGACCGTGAAACTTCGTGGATCCGCGGATCTCTCAGGATTTGCGGATCTTTGGAAGGCCTAGGCCTGGCACAAAGAGCTATCGGAGCTAAAATCGAGCGTTCGAAGCTATGTCGAGTTATCTCAACTACCCAGATCTCTACAACCGTAAAAAGAAGCGCGGAGTGAAGTACAAGCTTCCGCCGGCCGATGAGGGGCGCATTTGCCGCACTGCGACAAACTCAACACGTTCGAGTACGCAAATCAGACAAGATCTTGAATTTTCTGTGACTCAATGGCGCATTCGCCTCCGACACGTATTTTACCTTCTTTGAGAAGGTTCCGCCCCCTCAAACTGATATTTCAACATAATAATGCATCTGTGCATGCCAGCTCGAGTACGAATCGATGGTTGAAGTCCAGGAAGATCGAGGTTCTCAAGTGGCCGGCGTGCAGCCCTGACTTGAATCCCATGGAGAATCTCTGGGGCATCGTCGCTCGGCGGTTATACACGGAGAACCTAGCGATTCGAAAATGTGGATGAATTGAAAAGAGGCATGGTGAATGCTTGGAGCAGTATTGGGCAAGAGGAAATTCATAATCTCATTTCTTCCATGCCAGATCGCGTGTTCCAGGTCATATCGAGAATTGGGAGATAAATAGACTATTGAGAAGCCTTCGATGTGTCTTCCGATCAGATAGAATAATCGAAAATCGATTTGATTCTAAAAGCATTTCCGGCCTATTTTCGTTGTTCATGCATCTTCCTCGATCAGAAGGATCTGGGGGTCACTCCAAAGCCCCGAGCCATCTTTCTCCTCTCGACTTGACTCCCACACGAGGTTTAATCCGATGGTTTCCCATGTGGTGTACAGATTCGTGGAAATTTCCACCTGATTCTAAAAGCACTTCCTTCAGTGTAGGACCGGGCCCCTGAAAGTGAGACAATGCAAGACATGCTAGTTATATTCATATCATTGTTATTATTAGTCTATAATCACTTCCATAAATGTCAGTACATCACCAATTTATATTCCATCATAGTTCTCATTCCCATTGATAATCGGTTATAGCCTTTCGTCTCCAGGTATGGCACTGTTACAATATGAAACAAGTATCGCTAGTGGTAGTAGTAGAAGTAGTGGTAGTATTATGTAGTATTAGTAGTAGTTTTAGCAGTCACCAATGATCTCCGTCGCGGTCATCGACACCGTTTGGAGATGTCTTCCATCGTCAGGGAGTCAGCGGTGTGATCAGCGTGTAAGGTAGGTGGCGAACCGAGCTGACCGCCGGTCCAACTCGCTTCGTCGTTGCGATGCTCACGCACGCGGCAGCGGTTGTGTTTACGGTACTTCAGGAATATAGTTCGATAGTAATTATTGGTATATGCGATGGTATTACATGTGTATCCATAATATCTTCATCCAATATCATTGACATGACTCATTGTTGAACTTCTACACTTGAAAGTTGCGGGAAATTCGACGTTCAGCTAGGTTTTGATCAGGGAAAAAATTGACGGTAAGAGTCAATCGCTGTTACTGTGTGGGACATGATGGTGAACTATAACTGTTTTAACATCATATTCGATATTGGTACAAATATGAGTTCATTCATAGTTTACAATAAGCGTTCACCGTCGCTTCAATAGAGCTTTCACGTCGGTGGTGGACTTCAGAATGACGCCGAAGGTGACGGCACCGGTCAACGAAAATGTGGAGGAATTTCGCACGAACTTCACTGCCTTGACGAGGAATTAAGCAACCCTGCTTGGAACTCCGCAAACCCACAGTGCTCACTGTTGCTTCTCCATTCCCTGTCAATTTCTCAAACCTTGGTGCGACGTTTCGGCGAATCCCAATAAGTGTTCTATTGGCAGCGTAATGTCGTCTCGAGCAAGAACAGTCGCTATCAGTTTCTTCACTCGTATAACCACGCGCTCGTGGCAATGAAGGATCGTTCATGGGTGAATGCTCAGTGAAAAGTTGCACCGAGTCCTTGATGAACAGCCTTTCGTATCACTTTCTACGTCGAAACCGACGGAAACCTTCGTCGAGATGCTCTTTTCGAGATTGCCACTATTATCCGCCGCTTTGATCATATTTCAATCAGTTGCTGTTCCTTCCGGTGGTTGTTAGTGTTCGTTCGAATAACCATCGTCGTTATTATCACTATGGAGAATTATCACGGGAGCAATTTCCGATGCACCTGGTAAAAATGATGCAACGTTGATAGTTCCTTGTTCATAACGTGTGTCTGGTGCGCTCATTTCTCTGCTCGATTGATCTTTGAGATTGACGACGCGGGATCTCGAATTAGGTATTGCCCGTATCGCAGATTAATCGAACTCAGCTGAGCTGTTCCAAACGTGCCTTCCAGCAAGTTCGATATCATCTAAGAACTCGATTGCCTATGATAAATCAGGATGTGTGTTCTCTAAGTCATTTCTCGCCTGGATAAGCTGGTTCTCGAAATCGAGCGCCGGCATTTCATTGCTTAAAGACATACGCAGATTCATTCGGTTCCGCTCGGTTTGCAAGAAGAGTAAGTGACGCTGTTGCTGAGATGAACGCTGACTGTTGCTCTAAAAGTAGCTGTTACTTCACCGTCCACTAGAGATCAAACCTTGTGTGATTTCCTCTTGGGGTGATAACAAACGTGTCGTGAAGTTTGAATCGCGGGTCGTCCGAGCTAATGGGCGGTTAGGTGGGTCCGAGGGATCGGGAACATCGATGAAACAAGTTTCTTTGTTTTCTAGCATCCTTTCGGCCATACATCTGTCCGTCATCTACTGCATAAGGTGATTCGTCCACTTCCTGGATACGACTGTCTCAGGTAAAACGGTGAGTTTTGGGCGACATGTCGAGCCGAGCAGTGACGATTTGTGGTACGAAATGTTGTGGTGTTCTGGTTTTTAATTATTGTTTAAGATTGTCGACCATCGTGTCCTGCTCAGAAATACCATGCTTCCGATCATAGTCCCCAAGGATCGAGCAGCCAGTCGATAAAATCATTAGTCACTCACGATCATCAGAGTTCCCATCATCATGTTCTCACAGTGCATCCATCCCGAATCCCTACGCACAGAAGGCCCCACGCTCCACTTCGACCAAGATCACATTGTCGGAGACATAACTTTCACGAGTTTCTATGCGGATCGAACATTCTCATACAGAGAGCGAAAGAACTCGAAGCGAGCGTAGAAACGAGTAATAAGAACGCCCAGCATCTCTCAATTAGCGGGATTCCTCGTTGATTCGGCGGATCGAGTGCGGGTACAGTGCTTCGGATCCGAAGTTAGTTGAGTCATACTTCCATTGCATGACTGAGAGTGAACTCAGGTGTGAAGTTAAAATTGTGGGACGCGAATCTATTCGCAGTCGATCCCAGGTGTAGCTGAGAATGTGTTACTATAGAGTTGTAGTTGCCGCGGTATGCGCGAATAATTTCCACCTATTCGATCCTTTTCTCTCTGTGAGCGGCTCCGTTCACGTTCCATGCTTTTCTCTTTCTATTACTTTCACAGAGAGAGGGAGAGGAAAACCAAGTTCGTTCCCAAACAAAAACGCGAACGTTTAATTTCCCGTACCATGAGCTCAAATCGTGGACAGTGGAATAAATTATAAAAGTGACTATGATGACGGATGCAACGAAAAGGTGAAAACAACTGAAAACCAATACCGTAATTTGGTCATGATACTGCTGGTTGCTTGTCTCGCTGAGGGATCGGTTTCTTCGGAGCGAGAATCGCATCGGAAAATGACATAATGCTCTCAGCTTCAGAAACCCTTATGTGCACTTATTGTGAACGAAGTTTGATATGGAACTTTCACTTGATTTGGACAGAAATCGAAGCTTCAAAGGTTTTGTGCCTCGCGTGGTTCTACCTCATCGGAAGAAACGCCGTCGTTTGATGAAAGTGAGGAGTGATGTTCTTGCGTTTGTGGTTGCTGTTTCTGTGTGAATCGAATGATGATGGTAACAGTCAAGGCGAACGTAGATCCGTTCGCTTCTCAATAAACATAGCATGACATTGATGAGATTATTGAAATCAAGCGGGGACTCCGCTCTCGAACCGTTGAGGATTGTAATCTTCGTTGACAAAAGAGAACCCTTTGAATTCGACTTGATTGATATTTTTCACGATGTCGGTCGAAATCGGAGTGAGTACTGGATCTTCTTTCGTGAAATCGGCATCAAAGTTGTTGACATCACGTTTCGTTTTCTGCGAGACAAGAGAAACGAAGAAGTTAGCGAGAGGCAGAGATTCTAAACAGGTTTTTCTAAGGTTAGATTATGATGGGAGGTCGGGCTTTCAAGATTCCTCGCTGCCGCCGATTCCGGGCTTTGAAACTCACGATTTTTGGTTTGAAGGGAGGCTTCACTTTTCGAGCCTCCAAAGCGTCCCAGTCCATATCGCGGAAAAATGGATGGGTCAAAATGGCTTGCTCGGAGCCGCAAGCCTGAACGCAGCCGAGTCGTTTTGCAGGGTTTTTCGTCATGAAACCCTTCAGAATTGATACGGCTTCTTTACTCAACCACACCGGATACAAAACGTCATCGTGCAGGATCGACTCGAAGAGATCGTCCTCATTATCGGCTTCGAAAGGCGGCTGGCCGGCCAGCATTTCATACATTAGCACGCCCAGGGCCCACCAATCAACGGATGCTCCATACTCTAACTCCTGGAGAATCTCAGGGGCGATGTAGTCTGGTGTGCCACAGAACGTCGTTGTTGTGACGCCATCCTTGATGCCCTCTTTACACATGCCTGGAAAAGGGATTCGTGGAGGATAGATGATCAACGGAACCGATCCAGAATATCGACCCACCCATCGACAATCGCGAGATGGACGACGATGCAACAGATCGAGTGAGTTTTTGGGGAAAGATGCTGGGTCTCGGAAAAAGCTTCCAACCATCGCTCTCCGATATCGAGTCTGATCAATGGGAGACGTCGTATAGTGCAGAAGCTCTTACCGAAATCTGCGATTTTGCAGTGGCCATCGGCATCTAGTAGGATATTGTCAAGTTTCAGGTCCCGATAGATCACTCCATTCTCATGTAGGAACATTAGAGCAAGAGTCACCTGAAAATTCGAAACGAAATCGAAAGTGAATGATTGCCTGAGTTCCCCACCGATGAAATTCTCTCGGAGAAACTAATGCTCGGAGAATTCCACGCACAGTCATCAGAATGCATTCATCAGCGTGTTTGCTCACCTCAGCCGCGTAGAATCTCGCTCGCGACTCTTCGAACTTGCGTGACTTCTGGATTTGGAACATGAGGTCGCCACCGTTGACGTACTCCATGACGAAAAACAGCCGATCTTCCGTTTGGAAACAACAGAACAAGGCCGTCAGGAACGGATGCCGAGCACTCAGACTGAGAATCCTCTTTTCTGTTAGCGTACACTCCACATCGTCGTCTTGGAGGATCACGTCTTTCTTGAGAACTTTAATTGCATAAACTTCTTCAGTTCCTTTCCGTTCTCCCAGCATCACCTGAGGAATTGATGTGAGCAGCTTAATGATTTGACGTTTGCCAGTTCTTGGCGCGCGAGTTGGTCGAATCCGTCACAGTGTTAGCAAATACTCGCAGAAGAGAGTGCAGTCATGGGAGACTCTTAGGCGGCATCGACCCGTTTCTGCAGACCATTACCAATCCCCAGCTTCGAATCCAAGCCTCGCCGAATATTTCGAGTCGAAGTTCATCGTACCTAGGTAATCGAGAAGGGAAGCCATCCGTTTCCGCATGCATGTTTCGTATACGTTGGCTCTCTCATTGACTGCACACTGGGCGACCAAATGTTGTGGTGCGAGGTATCCACAGCCGATATTCAACTCGCGGCCGAGATTCTGAGACCGGCCCCCAGCCGAGTAACAAAGAGAGCTTTCTATAAACAAAATTCTTGAATCCTTCGCGAATCGGTTCGGAAGGCGTTCAAGGCATCTCCCCGTGCTCATCACCACAAGGCGCAAGGTCAAAGCATGGAACGGCTCTCCGAAATATTTAGCGAGTCACCTTGGCTTCAAGGATCGGGTGTTTCCGAGAACTTCATCAATAATCGAAATTCGATAGCGGAATTCACGGGTTATCAGCTCGGTGAATTTCGAACCTATTCTGAGAGGAGTCCCGGCCCTTTCGACAAGACCGGATTCGTAGATCACAAATACAAACCTTTCCGAATGACCCTTTTCCGAGGACCTTGATGAAGTGGAAATCATTGAGAGAGTATTTCTTCTCTTTGTCGAGTGCCAAGGAGCTGAATTTGTCGAGCATTTCAGGGTTGGACGATTCACTCGGACTCCCTTTCTCGGCCGTCGACGAGTCGCTCATTGCGTTGGGCTGGCAATCTGCGTGCGAATTCTCCCCGATCGACTTTTTCTTCTTCTGCTTCGTGAGCAGTTTATCTCCGGATATGCCCATCGCTTGGAGTATTTCGCTCATCTCTTTGGGGTTTATTCCGCAGTTGTTCGCCACGTTCTTCTGACATCTTTTATGAACATTGATGTTGCACGCGGCGCACTTCTGGCCCTGCCTAAACAATCCGTACAGCATCGATCCGCAATGATCGCAAAAAGTTGGCCTCTTGAAGTTGTGCACCAAGAAGCGGTGGGGTATGTTGATTGAAAATCCTGTTCCTTCGAGAGGAAATTCCTCCTTTTGGTTCTCACTCTTCATACCGGGGCATTTCGTCACCACCATTTCGTGACACCTTTTGTGAACGACGCACGTACACACCTGTAATCGACAATTATGCTTCACGATTCTTTGGAAGTTTTTCCCCGATCTCCCGTCGGGAGGTCAGTCGGGCACGCGGTATGAGGCTGGGGCCCATCCCCCCTCCCCCCCGAGAGCGATGACCCGATGTTCCATCCCGTTTCTCTGTCCAGAACAAGCGCCTGGAGGAGGTCTCCAGTCGATGTGATCGACCGAGTACATTCTTGGATACGGAAGAGCTGCAGAGCTAGCTCACCTGGCACTGGTATCCCTGCTTTCCGATGCCCCAGATGAATTCTCTACAATGTGAGCAGAACGTTGGCTGCCGGAGAATCGTTGCCATGAATTTGTGACCGTTGACCTGCGCAGAGATTACGAGGAGGTTAGCAGGAACAAGAATGCGCGTACTTCGTCACATCACTCTCGACTGCGAACAGCCAACGACGCGGAGCGGGAGCGTTTACTCACTTGATGCACGCGACGACGCATAGCACCGCGCCGCCGGTTGAGACCCGTCGCACGAGCTTTGAACTCCCGAGGTTTCTCTTTCGGGAGAGCTGTAAAGAAAACGTGTGATCGGTTTGCCATCATGGGAAGGGGCGGAAGATTGCAAGTATTGAAAACCGTATTGCGGACGTAGAGAGGACGTCCTCAAATGGAATCAATGCACGACCCTAAATCCTCCTCGGAGCTCGAACAGTTTCCCTGAATAGCCATTGAACGCCTCGGTGCATGCCGACAACTCCGATGTCAGGGGAATGATATTTTTGATGTGTTGTTGTGATTTTCGTCTCGAGTTTCGACCCGTGTTTCGATGTGAGGGTATCTGTGAATCGCAATCGAGGCGACAGCTCTGAGAACAACAGAGCGCGGTACGGAATGCCGATACCTCAACGAGTCTGGAACAAGCTAAACAAGAAGCTCAAATGGATATCAGCGGAGCTGATACACCGTTGATTTTGAATATGATGATTCCTTCCGACGCATGAACGCGTTGCGAGCACTCTGCAAGTCGGCCTTTATTGAGACTGATAAGCTTGAGAGCTTGGAGGAGCAGCGCTCAGCGCACTTCATGAGCTCCACGCTCGCGCGGAGCTGTCCGCCCTACATGTCGCGACCGAATGGAGAGAAGAAAGTATGGAAACGGATACGATGCCGGCTCAGGGTGCCGGGTTTGCCGTCGACTAAGTGAGTTATTGTCGCGACAGACGCCACGTAGACGGTCCGAATCGCTCATTCGTCCGCCGCTCGTTTGGCACTGATGTTCGCGCAGCAGCGGAAATGAATTAATTGGTGTTTCCAAAAAGAATGTTCAAACCATAAACAAGAGAAAAGTGTTCGTAGGCCGATGAGCGCTGCGACACAACCGACCGACCGGTTCATTTCATGTCAACAGTTGTTACGCGTTCCCTCTCACCGAATGGCCGCGTCTCCTCCTGTCAGCAACTGTTCTGCGGCGAAAGTGAGACGCGTGAACGTTAAAACGGAACGAGATCCTCTAGTAGGAGTCATCGGCCGCAACAGTCGAGGGCATGAGACTCTCAGAGACCTCCGTGGCTCGAAGAAACGATTAAGAGGAACAATAATGAGGGACGCTAGTAATAAGTCTCCGCTCGGAGTCGATCAAAGCCGATGTCGCTCTCTGAGGAACACAAGGAGCGCTCGGAGGCATTCCCCGGAACGGTTTGAGGCGAACGAAGCCTTTGTTCAGTTTTTGAATCAATCGTTCAAAAAAACTCCATGCGAGGAGCCCGGGGAGCCCTAGTCTTTGAAGTCGTTCAAAATGCTCCCCGGAGGGAACCGATCGGGAAGTGGGACCGCTGGGAGTTCATAAGAGATGAGCGGAGAATCCTCGGGTCCCGAAGCAGTCGAGAGCAGGGAGACGACCTAACCGATGTTCAGGAAACGTCGACGAAGGTTCCGAATGGAAGCAGCCGCGAGGGGAGCGCGACGAGATTAGATTGTCGATCACAACTAACGATTACTCCTCCTAAAGGACGAGTGTGCTGATTCCTCTGATTTTTGGAAAGCGAGCCGAAAGCTCGTAACCAGACTTTGCCCAACAGTCGAACATTCGCATGGTCGGCCGAGAATACTCACTTGGGTCGAGTGAGACGACGACATGTATCTTGCCCCCGGGTTCCAGATTGATCCAAATGTCATGTTCGTGAGCTTCATCTTTCTTGAGGAGTTCCTCGAACGTAATCTGACAGTTAGCCACAAAGTCATCAGATGACAATGCCGTATGAAAAACCGTGAAACCCAGGGTTATGGCTTCGTGGACCGTTGTTTGGAATACCTGAAATGGAAACGAGACACCATGAGCGAACACCTCGCGATCGCTGCGCTGAAATCGTCGCCTTCGGAAGGGGCTCGCGAGCAGCCGACAGCCTGTTGTCGGGCCCTCAGGAAAAATCACCCGGAGGGACACGAGATTTCGGATGAGATGGAGTCAGCTAAGAGTGTTCTCTGGAAAAACCACTCTCTCTGTTTGACGAACGTGACAGCGGTATCGTTGAACCACGACGGCTATGGCTTCTCCATGACTTTTTATGAAGCGAATCGCGTGAACGGAGACATTCGAGGGACACCGTCTCCATTGAGACTCGTCATGGTAAACGACGATGAGGGTATTCCTGTTTTTCGCATTATTCTCTCTCGAATTCCCCTTCTTCTCCAATAGGCGAAAGTTCAAGTCGGAGTTCGAAAATCGTTACGATACCTAGTGAGGATGTTCGCGGAAGTCCCGGGCAGGCAGTGAGCACAAACGACTTCGAGTTCATGGCCTAGGCTCGAGCTTGCGTAAGAGCTATGTTTAGGGCCAATCGTTTAATGGGGGATCTCTCCCCTATCGGCGGGGTCAGAGCCGCACGACATCGAGTCCTGAATGTCAGCGGAATCGAATGAAGAGACCATCACTGATGGATTCGCTCTTTCAGCGTCACTCGGGGAGCAGACCACTCCGTGGTCGCTAGCCCAGCCTTCTGGGATCGGTTTTGATTCCTTCCACGAGAACGCTCATAGGCAAAGCGAGGTCGTGCTTCAAATGTATAGCTGATACAAGGGAGAGGTTGAGATCGGAGAATCGACGAGAGAATCGAGCGCAGCGAGCACATGGAGCAAGACTCGATCTTATACGAACGATTCCTTCGCTCGATGAGTGGACTTTTTGTAACTTTTGCCACCGCGTGGAGCCTCCGAGAATGCTCTCAGGACATCAGCTCGCCGAATGTTTTTTTGCGGCGATTGAACTCAGCCTAAAGATTCCGCAGGTTCGATACCGACCAGTTTTAACTGTCCAGAAGGAGCTCTTGTTAAGCCATTGGCAGACACAGGGATGCAGAAAAACGAATGGCTCGAGCGGCGATTTTTTTTTTCTCAAAAATAGCGGTCAAGAGTCAAGGTGAAGCATATCTCAGGGAAATGAAGCTTTTGATTGGCGCTATCTTCGTTTTGAGGCTGAGCTCTACCTGCAACGGCTCTTCAGAATGCCTACCGTTCTGTTTCCATATATCTGTTGAAGCTCTCCCTGAAGCTCCTCTGACCGTGTCTGTCAGCAAAGAGAAACAAGAGGAACAGGCGTCTCTCAAAATTATTCACTCAGCCTATTGAGTCTGTTTCTGGGTCAGGCCACAAGATGCGCGGCTCTCAGCAGTCAGTTACACCGACGCACTGGAATTCCGGGCGGTCTGAGTTCGTTACGTTATTTTGTCTGTCAGCTGATGAATTAGTTGACCATCGCCCGGCATCTTTTCGACCACCAGGTTTGTGCGACGTTTCAGGGATTGAGCTCGTTATGCAATTATTGATTCGAAGAAAACGGTACAATTCTACCCAATACGAGCAGATGGTGAGTTGTCTGTGGTGTTGTTGCAAAAGCGTCCTCCGTGTGTGACAGAAACAAAGGGTTCGTCACAGGCGGACGGGGTAGCGCTCAGGTTTCGAGTCTGTTGACAGGTCATTCTCGAGAGACCGGAAACGC
Source organism: Phytoseiulus persimilis (assembly GCA_037576195.1). NCBI lineage: Eukaryota > Metazoa > Arthropoda > Arachnida > Mesostigmata > Phytoseiidae > Phytoseiulus > Phytoseiulus persimilis. Next base: position 5,962,875 of record CM075101.1, on the reverse strand, counting down.
CACGTGTTTGTTCAGGGTGCTTGAAGAACACGAAATGAACACACATATTTCAGAGAAGCGAAATAAACACAACGCTAGAGCCGAATAACGCGTTCTTGAATGTACCGAAGCGTTTTTCAGGATTATCGCAATCCCATCCATCGAGGCACTCGCCAATCAAGCTCGAGCCCTACTATTCCCTTTTCTATTCGCGTTATGCGTACTTTGCTGCCCAGTCGTTGCCATGCCTGGAGTAGAATCATTGGCCAGCAGGCCGAGGGTTCGGGAGCAGGAGCGTCTATTCTGAGAAAAGCCAGCCAGTTAGCCAAGGATGGGGCGCAGAGTGGAAACAGCTCTGGATCCAGATAACCGAGTTAAGCGGGAGAGGCGGGCCTGTTCTGCGGGCAACGGCGTAGCCCCATTGCGGCATCAACGAGGAACCAACCAAGCTCGGGCTCTCTCCTACGAAACCTGTCCTGATGTCGATATGCGACGCCGGTCTCCAAAACCTGCGCCGAGAGCCAACCCTGAGCTTTGTAGCAGGGAACAAGTTGGCCGCCCTGCCATCCCATCGACCAGGAACCAGGCCCGTTCATCAATGTGTCGAATCTCGGGGGCCTATGACAACTCCTTGACTCTTGATCATGCTCATCGAGCGATTAGCAGATGTATGCTTCGACACGGGCACACAGGACCTCACGTGGCCGTAGAAGAATTCACAAAGTGAACTGGGCTCCAAATAGAGCACACGCATCCGAATGCATCCTCGTGTTAAGACACGGGAACAGCATTGAGTAGGAATTGATTCTCGGTGAGAATACGATGGGGGCGGAATTCGTGTTCTGTGGGCGAAAACGACGACGTTTCTGTCCCATACAAAACGAACGCCAGATTCCCCGAGCACAAACTCCCGGATCGTAGATAGAAACCATCGGGCTCCGGTGGGCACACCACACACTTAGGATGTAGTCTACACCTTAACCCGGCTGTTTCCTGCTCCAAAAGGCTATTTGGGGAAGCAGAGCGCCGCAGACATGCCCGCAGCGGAGGTGGCACGATCCCAAGATGACCGCCTACATACGCTTGAGGTCTCCCAACTTGGGTGCTCGATATTCGCACGGAACGATCTCGACAGCAGTGCATCCGACTCGCGTGGAACAACTTGGAGCGATCGGTGGGACCCTTCAACGACACGATACTTTGCAAAGAATCGACTTTCCATCGAGTCGCAGCATCGAACGGCAGTGAGCGGTTGGAACGTCAAGTCAACGGCGTCGTCGAGTTTCGATCGCTTGGCTCGCGGTCCGATCTCTCGCCGGTTCGCAATTTTCTTGTTGTGACGGGGGAGCCTGACATTTGAATGAACAAAATAAACAACACGGACCCTACAAAAGGGACACAATCGTATACACAGTATATCCATCATACTAATCGACCGCAGAGATTATCAGAGAGCTGATCACGTGCGTGACCAAGCTGGAGCCTCGGCGCCGATTTCTATACTGGATCGAATGTGCTCCTCCGACTCGATCTTCGTATCATTCTCGAAGAGGAGAAAGTACCATGAGAAGTAGCAGATTCTCGATACATATGGAGCTTGTTATTGCGTGTCATGGTTTGCTGGCACGGTATGCCCCGCTGGTGACAGAGTATGGCTCACCGCGTTCGCAGCCGCAAATTGAAGCCACCTTTTAGATAAGAATAAACAAACTCGCTATCGAATGGGCGAGCACGCGAATAAAGAACGGATGTATGGATGAATAGACGGACATTGTTTAAGCACAGGCTATTGTCCGCACCGGTTGGCCACCGTCGCGCGATGAGAGCCTGCGACTACCGGCGTGAATGTCAACCAAAGAACTAAGCAAACGTCAGATAGTCAGCTGTCGCTGCGGTTACGTCGCCGCCGCGATGGAACATCATAGCGCCAACGTACACATCTACGCTACCGTGCTGCGCGGCGTATCGGTTGCAAAAAAAACAAGCTTATTCGAAGATTGTTCATGAAGCTGAACAATGTGAGAAAATGGACCGGTATCCATGAGGTTTCAAGGAATATATCAAGCACGTCCATGCAGTCAGCGCCTTGTCTGTTCCCTGCGAACCTACGACCGATATTTCCACCGCTCGCGAGGTTCTTCCCTTTGTGGTCAAAATCAGCGCGAACCCATTCATGAAGCGATTCCTGAAGTATTATTATCGTTGGGAACTTCCTGAGAAGTTTGGGGAGTTGATCGGGTCTGGTGGATTTCCCGTCATTCGCTTCCGACGGCTAAGAATGAAAAATATTCACTTTTTGCCGAGTTTGCTCGATTCTGTTCATCTCTCTTCAGGGTCATCACTCCCGTGGGCTGCCCGATGCTTCAAAAACCATTTCGAAATTCGGACATCGGGAATCCGCCCGATTGCTCGATCGCCTTCCTTGGTGAAAAGGGGAGGAGGGCTCAACGAAAAGAATCAAATCGACGAAGGAGGCTGGGGAGAAAAGTTAATGCAATGAAATGATGATTCTCGTTGCCTCAAAGCTTCCTCGTGTATATTGGAGACGAACGAAGGACATGGACAGACCGGCCGGCAGCTCGGCCTGATCCAATTACTTGACGTTCGAGAGGCTTTCCAACGGAGTCCAGCTGCCCTCGCGATGCAGCCGCAGCGACAAGAACGCTTCATTCCATCTCGCTTCCTCCAAAAAATCTCAATTCTTTTCCAGAGTCTCCTTGAAGCATAAACGATGTATTTCGGTAGGGAACCATCGGGCGTCAGCTCAAGTCACGCTTGCCGATGCAGTTCAAGAAGATTCTGAACGCGAGTAATCCCCCATGAACTTCAGTGACTCCCATCGAAGCGTGATCTCGACGACGGTCCGAGTGGACCTGCTGAGAGCGTTTCATCGAGCGCGTCTCTCTTGGGCGTTCTCTTACGAACGCTAGAAGTGTAGTCGCGAAGGAAATCCGTCCGAAGGACTAAAAAATCGCCCATAATCGTCTCCGGTCCTGGCTGCGAGAAGGCCCACGGGCATAAACATTCCGAATTCGCATCGTTACCTCAAAACCGATGGCGTATCAAGGTGGGCAAGGGTAGCGTTTCTTCCTCCCGAAATCCTGTTTGGCCCATGGGGCTCAATTAGGAGGATCATGATCATTGTCTGTTGCCACCCTTCGCCCCCTCCCCCTTTCCTCCAAAAGAGCTGAATACGCTCCTGCTCGAGATCGACAACTGCGACTTTTTGCAACGCCATGATCATCAATCCTAAATATGCAGGTCTGCTTTGCAAAACATCGCGATCATATAGTCCAAGACCTGATGCCGACACAGAGGAAACCAAAACCGGTGTTAGCTCCTCCGGACCACCGCGCTCGCCCCACTCGAAAGTGCTCAGCAGTCTCCGGACAATACCATGACTTCGAAATAGGAATCGCGCCTCCATGCAGCATTGGAAGATCCCGCATTCGACCACAGCAGTAACTCATCGACTCTCGAGAACCCCATGGAGGCAATCGAGGTGCCGACGTATTCCCTCCCCGAATACAGTTCAATGCTACGAGTTCAATCTGCTCGTAGACATCTTCGTCGTGAGGGGCGACAACTCCTAGAGCCGAAACTCTTCGAGGAGGAAGCTCTAAACAAGAGAATGGAGCAAAGAGCACTCACCTCATTCCAAACAGGCTTCAGCGTTCGAGGTTTGCTCGTGGATTTGCAGACGAGCTCATCGTCGATATTGATGGTGACGTACGGGTCGATCGTAGATGGAGTTTTACTGCTCCCCGTTAGCGCGACGACATGACGCGCCGTTATGTCGGTGGGTCGTAGATCGACCGCTTCAACTAACTTCACTTTTACCACTCCGCTGAACGGCATGCTGACAAATGCTTGAGGGGGTAGTCGAGCAGAAGTTTCTTCCTCCTTCGGCGGACACCGTACTCGATCGCTATCAAGAATTCGCTCTGCACGAGTTCATACCAGCAGAACTTGATGACTTGACCGACTGGTTAAGTCAATGTGTTGCTCGTTTGCGGCACTGGTCGCTGTATCCTTGCTGATGGAGGTGTTCCTGCTGTTGCTGACGAGTTAACAGCAGAATCTCGCGAGAGGTGTGCGTTCCGTTTGTGCGTGGCGAATTTCAGCTCAGCGACAGATCATCAACCCTCATTACGTCGACAGACAGGTACGTTTTGTATGGTTACAGCCAAATCGGTGAAGATGTCACGGAAAGTTACCACGGTTGCGGCAGACCCTCAGAGAGAGAGAGGGGCACACAGCTCACGGTGAGAACGATTCCCTCTCTCTGCGTCTCGAGCCTCTGTATTTCCTCCTTCGGAAGCTCGGATTTCAATAAATGCCCCGATTCGATGCGTTACCGCTCCACAGTGCACTGACTGCTGTTATGGCCGCCGCTGCTGTTGCTTCCAGAGAAGATTGATTGATTGTTGAGAGATTGGGAGGTCGCCCGCTCGGGACTCCAGTCGAAACGGTTTTGACACGATCCAGCAGACAACCGCCGAAGCTGAGGTGCGACAATCACTGCGGCAACGGCGGACAAATGTACAACGAACCTCTTGTCGAAGGGCGCCTATGCAAGCTGCGACACCCTCTCGACCCTAACAACGCGAATGGCTTTGACACTTCGCACTGGGACGCAGAGGAGACACCTGCGGAAGGCCTCCTCGAGGCCGGGTTCACAAAGTTCGCGACGCGCTAGACGGGCTCACTTGCGTCCGCCATGGCTGCCCTAGTGGAATGCGACGCTGTAGCAGAATCCGTCGCCGCGGTAGTCCTCTTTGGTAGGGGTGCTGCTCCTGCAGGCAGTGCTCGGCCTTGTCGTCCTCCTTGTGGACGTTGTTACCTCCGTCGTCGCGATGCTGGTGGTGGTTGTGGTGGTCGGCGCCGCCGCGGCAGCAGCACCAGCAGCAGCTCGGGTGGCAGTCGTCGCGAGCCGCCTTCGTTTGCGGATTTTTCAGCTTGTGCCACCACCAGCGAACCTGAGGGTGAGGGAGATATTTCTCTTAGTGAACTCCGGGAAGCGAAAGGAAGACCAACACCAGTCGACAGCCAGCAACCAACACAAAGCCAACAGCCAGCCTGCTACTGCCGCCGACGAACCAACCGGAGCCCACCACTGCCCAGCCTACTCAGAACGCGGCGTTAATTCACTCGAGTTCGCGCACGCTCTCCCGGAGGCTGCGGCGTGTCGACTCCGCTCTCGGATGATTACCTGTTTGATAGACTTGCTCAAGGCTTGACCACTCTTGCTTCCGCCCGCCACCTACTCGCTCGCGCACGCAGGCAGCCGCTTGCGGTCCTGACGTCGCGTTTTCGCTTCCCTCGAACGCGGGACGACGGTCTCTAGGCCGACACTTGGGTGGGCAAACGACCTGCGGCTCCAACCGCCCGCTCGGCCTCGATCGGCTTGGCACTAATTTGTCGTCGACGACACCAACACGTTCGAGCAACGGCAGCAGAACCTTGTCGAACCACTAGGGCTAACTGCATGCATTGAGAGTCCTTGAGGGCACAGATCGATGGTCACGCCGCGAACAATCATTGCTGGACGGGATCCGGTCGAATCATCGACGGCCGACGGGCCGTCACCAGGTCCAGAGACGTCCGAACTCACTCGAATGCTTCCACCTGTTTCAGGAAAATTCCCTAAAGTTTCTCAGTTCGTTCAACAGGGCAACGGGTACTCTCGACACCGTAGAGCTAGCGGCTGCTTCCTGCGTCGCAGTCCAGAGGGCGCTAAACCATGCAATGCGCGAGTCTCACTCTCGGAAAGCTTTCCCGCGGTCCTTTCCGACCGGACTCCTTTCTCCACGAGACGAACGAACGAGCCGAGCGCCATACAAGCCGTCGTCCCAACGAGCGAGCGAATGTAGAGCTTTCTCTGCGACCGTAATGCTACCTTTGTTACATGAGAGACTCTCACAGTGTGCACCGGCGCCGATATCCTGGATATGAGTGAAGCGGCATCTGGATCGACGAGCTTCCAGCACGTGATCCGTCGAGGGCCCAGACGAGCCAATAAGGCCAGCAATCAGACGTCGACCTGATCACGGATAGTGCTGAATATTCGACCGGGCTTGTGGTCCGTTCGGAAAGACCTGGGCGAGCTCATTCCGAACGGGACCGCGATGTTCCAGAACCGGGAAAATCTTTCACGTTGAAAAACCGCAGAGTCCTCGAAGCCCCTGAGGCTTCGAACTCGTTTTCAGACGAAAACTTATGCCTGAGTGGCTCGCAAGGTGAACTGCGAGATATCGGTCGTCCCAGTTTGCCCGAGAACATCACCGTAATCCGCACTCTGGGATGAGTGCCGGAGTCGTATTCGATGCCGAATGTTTCGAGTTTTCGACCGCAGGTACTATGATTCGGGCGTTCGTTTTCCCAGCTGCAAGTCGTTTCGGCTTCTGAGAGAGGTCGATCGCGCGCCCGCTGGGCGAATGAGGAATGAGGAAAGGCACATTGAGAGAAAACATTCTTCCAAAGTCTCCATGTCTACTGAGAAGCGGGAAAAAGGCTTCGCCTCCACCGCGGAGTAATTCTTGACCCTCCCGAATCGAGGGGAAAATGCGATCGGGAACAAACGTTACTCCTAATCCATCGCTGTTCCGAATGCATTATCTCCGTCGGCGAGCTGAGTGTGCGCAGTCCACTTTAAACACTTTCTCGACCGCAGTGGCTCGCTCTGACGTGAATCACGCCAGATACACTTCAAGAATGTTTGTGATAACATCGAGAAGAGACACTTCCGAGAGTGGAACCGACCGAGCACTGTGCCCGCCACACAACAGGTGATCGAGTCGGAGAGCAATAGAGTACGAACCTGTCGCGAACGAGGATGTCCGAATCAGGCTCCGTGCGCCCCCACCACCTCACTGCGCCGCCGGAACCATGAACAACCGTTATCCTTGGCGAGATGTTTCTGCAAAGACCTCCGGAGTGCACGGCTCAAAAAACAGAACACTGCTCCGTAACTGTCACCCACTGACTGCGAGGAGAAACTGACTGGTTGACTGACTTCTCTGTCTCCTCCTCCTCCTCCTCCTCCTGCTCTGGCTGCTGCTCCTCCTCTTCCTGAGTTCAGTTGGGCTCATATGAAGCGCGCCGTAACGAAATCACCGGAGTCAACAAGGAAAGTGCCACCGCAGAGCCATATGACATGTTCTATATTCGTACGGGCTTCATCGCCTCCCTACGAGCCGCATCCACGCCCAATGTTCCACAACGAAGTACGGCGCCGCTAGCGGGCTAAAAACTCGGAAGCCGCTAAACCAACCACCTCTCCGACCATTAGCAAAACGGCAGCGAGCCCGCCAGCCCGGCATCGCTTACAATCGGAAAGAGAGCTGTTAGTCGGCCTCACTCGCTCGTTCGCTCACTGACTCACTCGCCGCTGGCAGCGAGTGCGGACATGGCCATCAGCATCAACATCACTGTCATTTGACCACTGTACCGTGGAACAAACAGCGCCTTCTGACGGCGCGAGGAGCAAGCTCCGCTTATTAATATGAACGAGATCTATTCAAACACTGACCAACAAATTTTCTGCTCACAGGGTCAACCATCCGCCGGCTGTGGATTGTTGTTCGTCCAGGTTTCTGTTGCGACCGTTCGGCGGTCGCGGCTCCTGGCTTGCGCTACGACGAATTTTGGTGGGGCGAATGAGATAACGGTAATCTATTCGTGGCTCGGGCCGTTTTCGGTGCCGCTCGATGTTAATGGTAAGAAGAAGAGCACGACACCGTGTTGAAACCTCATACCGAGCGGGCCGAAAGCCTCGAATTGTGGTTAGAATTCACGAACCGTCCTTCATTTCCGAATGGAAAGCCAACTTCCAATGCGATTCGATCAGGAGTTTCGATTCTGTCCATTCGCATCCGGGGATCGACGTCCCGGAGCCACCTGGAGGATCCCGTGAATTATCGGGGAGAGTAAGGACACTTCTGTTCTGTAAAGGTTCCGTTCGAGCGGGAAGTTCATGGGAGCCAGAACACCATGGATTCGACGACCAGCTCGGACGGACTGGTTTGAGTTGCAGCCAGTGCTCCGTGCAGCGCGCCTTCAGCCCCTCGTGGGCGTCCGCAGCCGGATGCCCCGAGCCTTCCAGTTGGCCGTCCCACCGATCCTCCATGCGTACTCCCCAAACATGATTACGGAAACTTGGGATTCAGGGCAGTGGAGTTTCGTTGGCTCTCCGCCTTGACTTCTGGAAGCCAGCTAGGAAGAACGATGCCATTGTTCTCCTTTCGATCATTTGCAAAACTCGTGAGAGCGGTGGACGAGACAATGACGTGATGTCCCTCCAAGCGGCACAGATCAAAATACAGCGAAAGCTCCTCGTTTGATCCACAACATGACACTCATTGACAGGAGTAGTTCTACGCTCATTGAGAAAGTCAAGTACTCCGAATGTCGAGTGCTCCACCCAATCGTCATGTCTGTTGTAGAGAGCGCTGGAGGAAACAACAGGAATCGCATTCGGAACGGCCTCCGGAGGGTATCCCAAGCAATCAGCGATACTCGAATCTCGTAACGATGCCAGCAAGGGTTGATTGTTCAGCGGACTTAACGAATTCTGTGTCGTATGAGTATGAGACTCCGGTCCTGTCTGTTAATGGCATCACGAGAGTGTTTATCACCTCCTTTTTCTGTTTGTCCCGGGTCTCAGATCCGATTCGAACATGAGAGTACACCAGTGCTCCGAAATCCGACTCCTCCTCATTGGGTGATGTGCCCTCTATTCAGAGGAGGATGACGTGCAGCTATTGCACAACATCGTCGTGTAGCGATCCGCCATCACGTACCGGCCGGAGCCCGGCTGGTTTCACCCGCGCTCCGAATGCACTGCGGTTGTTTGAATGGGGGAGCTTCTTTCCCATCTTCATTGGGTCGGCAACATTTCAACACCATCTCCTTATTCAGCCAATTGGTACATGTTGTGGCTACTCTGTTTATAGGCCCGGAGACGGTCTCGCAAACGGCCCCGTAGACATTCGTGGACGGCTTCATGGGCTCTCTCGGACGGCTGCGTAGCGTTGCATGGACTCTCGCGGACAGCTTCATGGGCTCACATAGAGGGTTCCGTAGGCTACCGTGGATACTGGAGGACTGGCCTTTGGACTCCGGTAGATATCCGTAGACGGCCGCGTCCGTCCTGGAAAACCATCCTGGATGGTCGAGTGGATAATGCAGTTCGATGCTCATTCGACGACCTAGTACTAGGAAACACTTGAGCATGTCCTGAACGAGTCGCACAAGCTGTGGTGTTTCCGAAGGAGTTTCGAACGACCAGAACGAATGACCGCCGAGAATTGGGTTTTTGTTGATTCATTGATCTAGAGCAGTGGTTCTCAAACTCCACTGACCCATCGACCCCTAGGCGACTCCGTTGAAGTTTATGGACTGCCGTCCCCCAGGGGATCGACCGTCGACCCTTGATCCACCCACGTGGACGCCAAGAAGTATGGTCAAATCCACCCCGGCATCACCTCTGTGAACCAAAGATCGGCTATCGACCACTTTGAGAACCACTGATCTAGAGAAAGCAGGGTCGTCGATGAGCCTGCGGCTGACCTTGAGTGAATCCGAAAAAACGGCTGGTAGAATCAGATTCTACGACCTCAGTTCACCCCGACCCAGGTAGCAGCTTTCTCGTTACATTTTTGCCGTCGGTTGCCGTGTGTTATACAGGGTGGTCGGAAATTTTCTCATCCTCCGTTATTTCGGTTCATTTATTGGGGAGAAATGATCCGAGGTCATCCAGTTTTTCCATTCAGGATCAAGATCTGGGAAAGCTAGATTTTCGGGCGAAAAAAAAGATCCGATCGACCCGGCAGCTCGATTGCCGCATAGTTTGGACAATCTGAATGGTTTTTGCCATCGGACTGTCGAATTCGGCTGACTTGAGGCGTTTCCCGGGCAGCTTTTTTTCAGAAATGAAAAATTGGAAGATGCTTCCAGTCGTCGATGGCGGAAAAAAAATCCAAAATCGTATCAGTTTTCACCGAGAAATGAGCAGAAGAAAGAAGACTGAGAAAATTTCCGATCCACGTTTACCGCCCTATTTAGGGTTCATAACACTCGAGATCGCATAGATATGGGACGTTGAACAAAGGAATCAGTGGAGTCTGAATTTTTGGAATGATCCTGAACTGAATATATACCCTGTTATCCTAGATATCGAGAATAGGCGAGAGCGATAGCAGATATCGATCAAAATTACATTTATGGACGACTCTGCTGAGAGAACGCAGTCTGAAACGCGGTCCGCCCCGGGCATCAGGTCGCCGGGGGCATCAGAATGCCTCTCCATGCCTATCACATTAGGCTTTCTAAGCTCTTCCAGGTAATTTTTTTACCGGAATCTTCAGAGTGGGGGCGAGGTCCGATCGTTGCATCTGATTTTCCACGCTATTGACGAACCACCATATAATTTTCGTCCTCCTTCCTAATCGAGAGGCAACGTTGAGCTCATTTTGTTTCTGCCTCGGACCAGAGATCGAGCCAACGAAGTTGACAAACCTCGCTGTCCTATCTATCGAGATGTCGATCACGGAGGAGTTTAACTTCAGGAGGAACTTTTCCGGGATAATATGCTATCGTATGGACTCTCCCAACTCGTCTCCCAACCTACTCATCGCGGCGGGAATCTACTCGATCTTGTCTTCTCCGACGACCCTGATTCTATCATGAACTTGGAGGTTCTTCAAGCTCCTATTAAATCGGACCACTTTTGCCTATCCTTCTACATAATCTCTCGGCGAGAGATCTCTTACTCCAACGTCCGGAGAAGAGACTTTAAGAAAGCCGACTTTGAGGCAATTACCGACCACCTCCTATCGATGCCCTGGGATGATATTGCCTCTGGTGACAACGTGGACGCGGAGTCTCTCTACTCTCTTCTCGTCAGGTTGCTTGAAGATCTGTGCTCGACCTTCGTCCCACTAAGAAATTCCTCTGCAAAACCTCATCGCCTCTCTAACCACATCTCTTCTCTTCTTGACCGACTGGCCGATGTCCCGGCTGAGGACTCTGAACACCAACAATCCATCATTGGTCAACTCGAAAAACTTGTCTTACGCGAACGTGCTGCCGTCGAGACTCGTATAGCCTCCTCTGGAAACTCGAAGGACTTCTTTCGATACTCTAGAAACCGCATCGGAGGTTCGCGGGAAAACGCCCCCATCGAGTCGGCCGATGGCTCGATCCACACTTCCGCGGCTTCCACCGCTGAGCTCTTCGCCCAATACTTTGCCTCCATGTTCAAACCGGACGATGGCTCTCCAGCTCCCCAGAGTGCGCAAAACCCCCTCGGTCCGCGCCTGGCCCTTTCCGAAGTCGACGAACTCACTGTATACAACGCTCTCAAATCTCTAGGATGTAAGCTAACCGTCACCCCCGATGGTCTTCCCCCCATATTATTTTCCCAGACCGCTCTGGGCCTGGCAAAACCTCTCCAGCTCGTCTTCAATCTCTCTCTGAAGAGTTGCACCGTCCCATCGGCCTGGAAGAGAGCCTACGTAACCCCGATCTTCAAATCTAAGGGCAAGAAGTCTGATATGAAGAACTATCGCCCTATCTCTATCACTGTTGTAGCAAGCAAGGTCCTTGAGAAAATCATCGCCGATCGCATCTACGGACATTGCGAGGGGCATGGTCTCTTCGACAAACAACAGTTTGGGTTTCGCCGGAGGCGATCTACTGTCATGCAGCTGACGGATACCCTCAATCATTGGCTGACTGCGATAAACGAGAGGGCGGCGAGGATCGACACCATATACATCGATTTCCGTGCTGCGTTTGACGTCGTCAATCATCGACTTCTACTTTCCAAACTACCTCACTTCGGCATCCCTCCTGCTCTCTGTGCATGGTTCGCCAGCTTCCTCGAATCTCGCACCTTCTGTGTACGGATCGGTGACTCCCTTTCCCGGTGGTTCCCCTCCCCCTCGGGGGTGCCTCAGGGAAGTGTTGTCGCCCCACTACTGTTTCTTCTGTTCACCACTGACCTTCAATATGAAATTGAGGAGGGCGTCTCTCACAGAACTTATGCCGATGACACTAAGGTCTTCGCGGATGTCTCAGAGGCGCGGGGAAAACTCGCTCTGCAACGCACACTGGTGAACATTGATCACTGGGCCACCCGCTGGAAACTTATGATCTCAACGTCCAAATCGGCCTGTCTACATATTCTTCACTATGACCCATCAACCTACATACTCGACGGCCAGAACATACCTGAGGTCGATCGCGTTAGGGACTTGGGGGTCCTCATCTGCTCTAACCTCAAGCCGGAGCTGCACATCCTTGACGCCATCGCACGCGCGGGCAAGCTGGCAAACTTCGTCATCAGAGCGTTTGTGTGCAGGCGCCCAGATGTTTACTTGAAGGCCTATGAGGCACTCGTGTTGCCGACCCTTCTTTACGGTTCTCAGTCATGGAGACCGTGGAGCGCCAAGCATATGAAGGCCCTCAATGGTTTTCAGAGGCGTTTTATAAGACGTATCGCGCTCAAATGTGACGTCAACCCCGATGAGATTCCGTTGCGTGCGATCTCAGAGGTGTTGGACTCGAATGACCGTCGACTCTTTCAACAGTTTGTCAAGAACCCCGACTTTTCCAACTTCCTCGAATCAAAGCGCACAAATACTCGTTCTGGTATACAATATACCATTCCACGAGCGAAGAACAACGCTATTTTCAATAGTTTCCGATGGAGAATGGCGAGAAAACTCAACAACTCTCCCATGTGATACACTTCTCCCGTTCACCACTATCTACCTCAAATGAAATCTAATAAATTTCGAGTGCTTTACCAAAAAGTCTGGGAGGTGAGGGACTGCTCTTTTGACTGAATACGTTACTGGAAGTTTTGCTTGTGTGCACGCATGTGAATTCCGAAATTTTTGCACGCTTCAGTAACGTTGTGTACATTTCTAAAAAAGAGCCAGGTCTTGAAGATTCTATCGATGACCGTGCATTCTTGGTAAATTTATAGCTGAAAATGTAGTCCTTAATCTCCCAAACTTTGGGGCAATCAAAGTTTCGGCGTGTTCACTACTGTCCTTGTTTGAGCTTCTCGGGCCGATTTCGGGAGCACTAAATGACACAGTTTCGTGGATCAACTCATTCAAAATATATGCCTGCAGTTGAGCTCCAGAATCCTCGGGTATCGGGAACAAAGATAGCCACGGCGCTGAGAGCAGGAATATTAATAAACGCAATGTCGCGGCACTATCTCCAGAATTCTTGCTTCAAGATAATGTGACGCTCCCACTCCCGACACAGACGACATAGACTGGAGTTGTTCTGACTAAAGTAGGTGAGAATCAGAGAAGGGCCCGACTCTCCGAAAGCGTCTTGTATGGTAGTTCATGTTCGGTTCTGCAGAGGGCTCCCGCATCTCCGACATCCGAGCCGCTCCTCGGCAACCTCAACGCGATCTCATCTTCTAGGCTCGGACTACCTGTAACATCACAACTGCTTCTTTTACCATTACTGGGAGGGTTTCTATATGCGGGACATAAGGGTATCCCAGGATAGAACACCTCGATCAACTCGAGAACTCCAGCTGCCTTGAGCTGTCGTGCCCGTTTGCAACTATCCATCAGTAATTTCACGGCAGTGGCCTCGACTTAGCACTACGCGAGCAGTATCACGTTCCAGTAACACGTTCCACCATCCAGGAACTGTGCACATCGTTTTGTTCGCAAAAGTCGTTTGCACAGCGCAGTTTCTGAGAACAAGATCAGGCGTCGCGGGGATTGACGAAGACTATATCGTGTTCGACTCGGTCCTCGATGCCACTTCAGGCACGTTCACCATTGTCTGTCAGACTTCCGTGCAAGACGTGACGAGTCGATGGCCTTGCAGGCATGATGAGGAGTCTGTTTTGATCCTGGGTTTGACATGATGTGCCGAAAATATTTGAGAAGGAGGAATAGACTTCGCTGCTGTTTAACCCCTGCGTGAGATTTCGGTTGCTTCGGGTCATCCGCTCCTCGTAGGATTGTCGGATCTCAGCTTCGAAAGGGAGCTCCGAAAACCTGTATGAATTTGATACAGCCCCCGGGGGTGTCAGCCGAGTCCAAGAAGAATCGTGCCAAGAATCAAGGAAAAACTGGAAACGATAGACGAAAAAGTCGACAGCATTCCAATGTCGACCGATGCCATCTCACAATTTGTGGAGAAACATGACTGGGACGTAGGAGGTCGGTGGAGCCCTCCTGGAATTGCAGTTGGAATTGCATCGTGCGATTACAATGTTGCGTGGATGCGAGAAATCGGGCCCCTAACTTCAATCGCTCATAACGTCAGTCCCAACAGACATGATCCGACACGAGCGATTCTACTGAGATGGTCGGGAATCGAAAACTCGCGATTCGACGATTCCGGCGAAAGTAGGTCATAAGAGTCATATGAGCCCTGGTTTCCGCTCCAGGATCTCGAAGTTCGTCGGAAAACAAGCTGTTGAAGAAATAGGGACCAGATATCGGCCCGAGAGACCGGCTCCAGAAGAGCTGATTTTTCGGGGAATTATTTTCCGCACATTGAACGATCCCATGGATGGGATAAAGTGGAATTTCCCTAGAAACGCTCTGAAGCCCCTCGGAAATGTCATTTCAACACGCTTCATCGTTCTCCGCCTTGCAAGAATTAACCCTAAAATCCACAGTCGAATTTTCGGAATGATTTGCTGCAGCGACGGAAAGTCATTACTCTCCCGTTTCAAGCGTCGCTCCTCGTGATCGAATCAAATGAGAACACATTGCGAGTACGCCAGTAAGTTCTCTCCGCCGAAGCAATCGAACCCATGGTTCCAGAGCGATGACATGCCGATCACTCTGTGTTGAATAGACATTTCTGAGGGGCTTCTGAACGTTTCCAGATAAATTCAAGTGCATCCCATCCTCGAGACCGTTCAATTTGCAGGAAGAAATCACCATAAAATCACTGAAAAATCATGTCTCCCGGGGCCGATATCTCCGCTTCGCAGCCGTCAAACTGCTCAAATTTTTCTTTGAATCGCCTATTTTCAGAAGAACTCCATGAAGGGGGAACGGGGGGTCACAATCATAGCTCCGCCAGAATTCGCTGCAACTCGTTTCCGGAAAACTTTCGGAAGGAATGCGAAGGATGTGGATTTCGAGGTGAATTCGATTATCTGATGGGGCACGGAGTCTAGGCATAGGACCAGCTGCGATACCCGAAGCGAACCCACCTTCTGATAACTGACAAGATCCCCCGATAATCTACTGTACCATAAGACTCCTCGTGAGCAACGGAAAGTATCCATATTGAATCGATAGCGCAGTTCTCCTTTCTTCGTAGAAATTTCCACAGCTCCTTAGCTTTTTCCACACCTATTTCGAGGAGGAATAGCTCTGAGCATATGTTCCCTCCGATGATCGCCTCTCAGTTTCCATGTGCCACGAAGACACACTATATTAAAGCCTTGTCTCGAAGTTCTAGAACCCAGACCGGTGTTCCTCACAGCTGATTCATACTTTCCTCGACGTTATTCTCTCACGACATCAGACAAAACCTAGCCCTCCCCTACCTCACCACCGATAAACAGCAGATTTGACGACCTATCTGAACAGATAACTCTTTCCAGATCGATTTGTCTGACATCGATGCGGAGTGCGAGAGGAGCTTGAAACAATCTGATCGCGGATGACAGTGGCTGAGTGGACTTCACCAAACGGGCGAATCGGAAATAAACGTCAGCGGTCTGATGCCAAGACACAATAGCTCGTCTCTAGCGAGAGGAATCGCGTCAACTACACGGAAATAACAACCCAGCTAGTATTTTGAGTTTCTCTCTGCCATCTCATCAATTCGATCTGGAGCCAGCATCCCCTCGTGGCTCGACCCGGAGCCCAGATGCAAAGAGAACGTCAGTGACCGTCTGGCCTCGTTATTACGGAACCCCTTCCTTGTCGATCTGATGCCACAGGGCTCGGTAGGGCTCGGGACGATTTCAACCGGAATAAAGTTCTCAGATTGGTCTGAATTGGCTCTATTCTCGAGCGAGAGAACAAGAGGTCAGGTCGACCCAGAAATTCCGTAGTTTGAACAATTCTAAGAACTTTTCATCGTTGGGGAGTTTTTCGAACTCGGCTTCCCTGAGGAGGCTGACGCGAATGAAACGAGAATCCCTTCCAGCCATCGATCGCGAAAAAGATGGGACCATTTGGTCATTATGTGACTGATGTGGCACGAACGGTTTCAAGTGAATCGAGTGCGCGGCATCGTGTGCCATGACACCCTCCCTCTGCACCAGCCGGGCTGGCGATTCCAAATAGCCGACAGCATGGCCAAAGAGAGAAGGGAGCTCGAGAGGCGATGGAAGGGACATGTGGTGAGTTTTGAGTGATTTGAGCGACCGAACGGTTTCCTCGATTGACAGATTCGAAGATCACAGTCGCTGAGTCGTTTCGGGGCCTGTTCCTGCTTCGGTTGCTTAAATGAGTAGCGCTATAGAGCAACTATGCAAAAACTCATTCTATAATGAGATGCGATGAGGTCGAGCCCATCGAGGGCTCATAGTGAAGATCCCAACGATAGTGACGGAGCGATTTCACAAATATGGACTCTCCATCACCCAAGAAGAACATGAAATGACCGAAAATAGAAAAAGACGTGGGATAGCGGTTCTCAGAGGAGAGCCGTTCCGGATAAATACCTCGTGTCGAAGAATGAGCAAGCCTGTCACACAATGACGTTTGCTCTGCGAATCGGGGTTGAAACAGCAGTACGACGATACTTTGTCATGGGCTGCAAAAATAGGATGACGTAAATCAGGGTTGCAACCCGCGTCATCAAATACAGCACATCGGCTCTCGCAACTTCGCAATCTATTGAGATGATAGCTCGTTCTCCCAACGCCGAGAAACCGATGGGGATGAACGCTCCCGCATCGTGTACTGCGGGTCAGTGGAACGAACATTGAGAACATCCTCCCACCCTCTTCCCCGTCAATACACCTGTCTAACGGAAGTCAAACGTCCGCGTGTGTCCGCGATAGACTCCAACTTCGAGAGCCCGGCACGTTGTGAATCACGTTTCTGGAGAATTATTCTCATTGTAAATGCCGAAATATGCAGGGCAGGGGTCACGAATATAGGATTGTGCCCTGATAGGGGACACCCCGGATTTCTGAGGAGAGAATATAGCTTTGAGAGAACTCTGACAGGGATGGATCCGTTTGCAGCCTAACAGACAGGGATCCGAGGTGTCATTTCAGGTTCCGGGAGTCGTTTCTCGTACACCATACATCAATTCTATGCGAAGAAGTATCGGATTTCACTTCACCTCCGCTGATATTTTTCATCAAACATACCTTGAGAAAGATTCGGAGACTCTTCTAGAGTTATGAAGGTTTCAAGAGAACGCTGGAGATAGACACACTGATCACAAAGGGAAGGTTCGGGGTCAATGAAGCAAAACGGACACAGAAGCTGATAGGGAAAACGCGCAAAGGACCTGAGGGCGCTTTTTGAATTGGTCGACTCTCGAGGATTTGTGTTTTTCTCATCGTCATTTTTCCTCTCTTTCGCACTCACAGTCGCTTGTGCGAATCATAGGGTCTCCCCGTCGTGAGTGGCGCGTCCCGAAGATAAATATTTTGAAGATTTCGAAAGCATCCAAAACGCGTCTAATGCGACACGCCTGTTGCCTATTGGTCCCCGGGTTGATGGTGAGTGTGATTCGATTTCACACTCCTGTCTCGGCCCCAACGGTATGCCTCCGAACAGCGCTCATAGGTGGGAACGGGCTCGTAGCCGAGCTGCAGGAATTCATTGTGGATATTGATCGAAGACTACCGTATCGACGTGGGAATGTCTCACAAATAACCCAATGTCAAACTTGGCAGAGACCCGAACCGGATGCCAGCATCTGCTGGGGGCCGGCTAGTGACGGAATAAACTATGCTCTCAAGCACTTCCACGTTTGAAATTCCTTCTTCATTGACGTTTCGGTACGACATTCTTTGGAAGCAATCGCATACGTCTTTGTTGGACTTAGTCATGAGATTTCCTACCAGTTTTTCGGATAGATTCCGAATAACAGGCATGACTTTTCACTCATCTCAAGGACTTAGGAACACGGCCTCCTCTACCCTCGTGAGGAAGTTTGTGATAAAAATCCACCGCGCCTTTTTCATCATCCGGACTACTTCAAGCAGGAGAAACTGGATCCGCGGTTGATTTTCCCAAATTATGATTATTCCAGTAAAAGCTCGAGCCTGAAAATATCCATCCTTCAATGCCTCGATCTTTGAGCTTCCTCAGGACGGTTTTGATGAATCAGTCCCCGGTCGGGAGTGTTATAACTCACAGTCGGACGCATTTCCCATTCTTCGTCTTGAAATTCCCAACACATTTGCATTCACCCTCAATAGTCGTTTCCTACTTTCCAGATCTCGTGTCGACGCATTTCGACCCAGTTGGGCATTCGAGCTGATCGCAGACTCCATCCAGATCTTCGTTTCATGAGAGTCCGAAAGATTGAATCGACACCTCTTATTCCCGAATCCCTACGGATCGGCATTGGTTCGCGCATAACCATCCATTCCGGTTCTGATTCGTAGGATATCGTGCAATTACAAGCTCAAAATCGGGATCATGCACAAAGTTGCAGAGGATGAAGGCTCATCATGGAGTCAGCAAAGATTTCAGCGAGCCTCACCTTGCATATCCAAATAAGTCAACACCAAGGGCAAGCTGGCCCGGCTGGGTGGCGAAGAGCAAGACAGCGAAGAGAGTACACACCACGTCGAAAATAACTTAACCGAGCGTAAGTTTATGGCACTCGGTAGGTTGTCGATTCAGGCTCGGGTCCATGGTTCCTGTGAGTGAGAGGAGGCGATGAAAAGTGAGGGTATCGAATAACGCTGTGAGAGACGATGCCAACTGTAAGGGAAACCGCAAAAAAAAAACGATGGAGCTCAGAGAACCTTCATAGTCTCCTGCGAGCCCCCAAAATGTTCTGCTCGTATTGAATTGAGGGCATTGAGTGATTGACTTCAATGTGTTGAGAGATTCTCTTCACCAGTACTCACATGAATCATCGACGTTTGAGGGCATATCGCTGGAATCTCAATTTCTACCAGTAACCGGCAACGGAACGAGCTGTGATTGGAATTAATCTAGAAAGCGATCCAACGATGAACTCATTTTCTATTGAACTTTACTGATGGAGTGGTCTATCTGGTCATGTGAATGATCAAATCTCGCTGTGAAGCCCGACGGGTATATAGGAACAACGATCCACGAATCCAGAACTCCCGTCTTTCACGATGGCTAAAAGTGGTAGCTCGTCAAGAACCATGATGGAACTACAACTTCGTCAGATTCAGAGCATGGCTCATTTCCCTGGGCCGGGCCGATTTTGCTGATGGACTCGCGGCGCAAAGTCCAGACGAAGCGTTCCTTGACGTCTCTCCGTGCTTATACACATGAATGAACGATTCGCGAAATTGGCGAAATAATCAAAATAGGTGTCTGTAGCCTTGAGAGCAACGGAATTCTCATCCCTGGAGGTACACGGGTAATTTCAGTCGGAGAAGGCCGCGGCGGCTGACGAAACTTCCTCGGCTGGAGGGAACTCGGCAAGAATCGGTTTGGAGTTCCAGGTTAGACTCTATCGCTGTACAATGTTTCAGAATGGGGGAATGAGGGGGGAGGGAGCGGACCACTAGTAAGTGAGGCGTTTCAAGCAAGCTTCTCTGGGATGCTCCGGGAGACTTGTCGCAACACCTGCGACGATTGAAACCATCGGTCGGGATCCCACAGCTCTACATACAATGGTGAGTCGTTCTTGCAGAGCATTCCGCACCACCATCGCGAGGGATCTCCTCGACGGGTTGGACCGAGATTAGCGTTCTCCGCAGTCCAGATCTGAGTTCGGACCGATTCGTTCTGACGGGATGCTCCGCTCATCAGAGGTTGAAGTGCTCAGAACAATGAGAATCGTTCGATTTGCAGAAACGTCGTATCATCGCTTCCATAGAGTTCGAAGGGCCAGAGCAGATCGAAGTAGCGGTCATTTAGTGTCGCAGGGCCGTGCATAGACGCCTGGCTTTTACAGCCACCATCAATTCACACGCGCAGAGCTGCTGTCTCCCACGAGTCTCTTGAGGAATGGTTGCTGATGAAACATCACATAAAAATTTTCGAACACCTGACGGCAACGTGTGGCGTCACTCAAACAGTCCAGCCTCCGCATTCCGCCTGGAACGACGAGGGAGGAAAATCGGGATCTATGCTGAGAATTGCATCATTGAAAATCATAGCCAATACGTACTCTGCATTACCGCGTACTGTGAATCTCGAGAACCTGGAAATGCCTCCTCGCATGAAGCCCTTCCCAGTTGAAGAACCTCGCGTTTGAAAAACCTCTAGTATATGAACCGAGATGTTTATACGAAACCTGAGTCGAATGCTACTGCACCTTTTCTCCTCAGCGATAGGTCAGCATGGCGGAACCACGTCTCCAGTTTTTATCCATTCCAGAGTCTCTCCGTTGGAATCAAATCGATCGACGCGTTTCATTGGATATGTTCTCTCTGGCCACTGCGCCGCCGATGCTATTATTAAACATTACATCAGAACTCGGAGCAGTTATCAGGGCGAGTGATGCCATGCAGTAAAAGAAACAACTGTAGGCCACCCCGGTGTAATACGATACAGCGGTCAGTTTAGTGCCTTTCTCGTCTCCGCAGATTCGCTTTACAATTCGCGAGTTCAAGGCAAGGGAAGCGACAGGTCTCCCGCGCACGTTGATAGCGAGCGAGACATCCCTCTCGAAACCACTTCCAAAACTGATGAACCTCGGGCGCTTTTATTGAGCTCGGCTGGAAGCGCACTCAGAAGCCTCTCGGGGGTGCGTTCAGCGAGATGTGTCACAATTCATCGTCAACGGTGGAAGCCGACCCTGACGTTGAAGTAGCGAGGAAGCCCGGCAAGGGCCCCAAGGGCTCGCTCGAGCCCTGTCAGTCAGGCCCAGATGGGCCGGAAAGCGTGCGAATGGCTGTGGTACTCGGTCTGATGTCATTCCTGACGTCTGCCGGATTCCGGTCTGCGGGCTTTCTCTACGTCGGCATCATGGATTCCTTTGGAGTTTCGCGACAAGAGGCCTCTTGGCCGCTGAGCCTCATCGGCGCGACAACAAACCTCGCTGGTGAGTGAATGTGCTGAGGTCAGGACCCCATCCCATCTCACGTAGAAGGACCGCGGCCAGATTCGAGATCAGCGAACCATTTTGTTGCGTGCCGCTTAATCAACCGCAGAGCTCTGGACGCAGAAAATGACAATGGAATCATTGAGAGACTTGCTTGATTCGCCGAAGCGGACCTCTCGAGAATGGAGTGACTCTTGCAATGTGGGAGCCGTCAGATTCGTCGTGATAACACATGTTCAGTTTTGGCTCGCTGTCGCGCCAACTTCCAGGGGAATCGGAAACTCGACCCTGAACGGGTCGTGAGAGCCGGTTGACTTGTGAGTTTATGCGGAAAGATCTTCCATCTAGACCGGGTGGCATACCATTACAGTATGTTGATAACGCTCGCATCCTCGTCCGCATTCACTATCAGCCAGTGTGTACTCGTCACGCTGATCGTAGACTCATTTTTTCGGATCTTGGAGCCCATGCAATGACGCTGCTTGACTTTCCCGAGGAGATCTATCGGTACAAGATGGATCGATATTTCCTCTCAACTCGCATCACACGCATCTTTGAGTGAATACTCTTATTCGAGGCAGGTCGATTTTCCATTAAGTCAGCGGCTGTGACCACATTTCCTACTGTGAGATCATTTTCCCGCGTTCTCTCTGAAAATAAAATCTCGACGCGTCCAGGCATGCCTTCTCGCCCATAAGGAATCTCACCACTCGCCGAAGAAACACTGCCTCCTAATCAAAACTGAAGACTCGATTTGGAGCGTAATTTCAAGTATTTTCCAGGAGTCATCGCTGGACCTCTTGCTCAGCGATTCCCAACACGTCCTGTCCTCCTCATGGGAGCTATTTGTGCCTCCCTTGGGATGACCTCATCTTTCCTCGCGAATAACGTTCTTCAGTTATCGATTTCGTTGGGCGTTTTCTACGGATTCGGTTGCGGAGTCATCTTCACACTGATCAATTTGACGTTGGCGCAATATTTTGACAAGTGAGTTAACAAGTATTTCTGGGAATCTCGTTGTCGGCGAATACTGAACTCTCCTTTACTCTCGCCCTTCCTGTATTGCTCCTGAAACCAGACTCCGGTCGATCACGGACCTTTGATCTGGGATGAATGTTTCAACATTTTGTCGATAGATACCGGGCCGTCGCTTACGGAGTCGTTTACGCTGGCAGCACGATGGCATCCTTCGTATTTCCAAATCTACTGCTGGCGCTCAACTCGTACTACCCGTTCAAAGGCGTACTCCTTCTCTTCGGTAGGTTCACTAGGAACGATCAGATGATGCGGTGACTCGCTGCGCAGCTGCCACTCGGAAAGTCTAGTAGATTTCGGGTCTATGCCTCTGGCTACTCTTAGCTAGACGATTCGGGGAATGGAGCAGATAGACTGCGGTTCTTGGATCGGCGTGCGCGTGGAGCCGAGTTCCGCGCGTGTGGGAAAACCGATCGACTAGATGAAGATGTTTCCCCATCAGGTGGCATAATTTTGAACGTATTCGGATTGGCGCTCTACGTCAGAGAGCCGTCGTGGATGACGGCACCAAAGTCAACGACGAGTTCAGAGAAGAAGGCTTCACTGGGGGCATCTTTCACAGTCTTCAAGGAGCCCATTTTCTACCTTTGTCTTCTTTCGAACATTTTATTCCAGTACGGCTTCGATGCATTCATGACAACTTTGGTAAGTATTGCCCCCAGTAAAACGTTCTGCATTCTCTCCACACGCGTACTTTGATTCCAACCGGGAGTCTGTGCCGCGCAGGTGGATTTCGCCGTGGATCGTGGAGCTTCCCTACAAGAGGCTGTGAACCTGCTCCCGTGGTTCTCGGTTGCTGATATGATCGGAAGGGGCGTCTTCCCCTTCGCCGCAGACAGAGGCTACATCCGGAGACCGAAGCTCATCATGATATGCTATTTCCTCACAGGTGAGCATGAGCTCCTACCGAAGACTTTGCTCCGGACGACGAAGAGCGTCTGTTTTTGGTAACCCCAGAGAGAGACTATTGGTTCCTCAGAGGGAAGGGAGTTTCCGACGGTCCAGAGCTTCTAGAGAACTTGCCTTGATCGAGATCTCCTTTCCAGGGGCGTTCACGATGTGCATGCCCTTCTCCACTAACTACGTCGAGCTTGTCGGCTTCATTCTGTTGATGGGATCCTTCTGCGGCTGCGCAGCTGTACTCTTCTGCTGTGTCTTCGGTGACTGCATAGGACTGAGCAGACTGCCTCTCGCATTCGGGGTCCTTGGCACAGTCAATGGAGGCTTCTACTTCACGAAACCATTCTTCTTCGGCCATTTTCGGGACGTCGTACAATCGTACGATGGAATGTTCTACATCACGGGGGCGATGACAGTATTCGTTGGTGAGTCAATAAACCATTGGATTATAACTCTGGCCGAGTTTTCACAAACGCCACTGACATTTCATAACTCCCGATTGAGTTAAGTCTGGAATGACTCGAGTTTGATTTCAGGTCTGTTGTGGCTGATGGTTCTTGTGATCAATGCTCGAGGCATACACGGCGTGAGTGAAAGTGTCCTTGGAGGCGTCAAGGCGGCGAACGCTGCCTCCCTGGGAAGCTCGAACCCCTCATTCTCTGCGGAGGAGTTGAAAAATGAGAGGGAGGCCCCTGAGGAGATCAAAACGACCGCTTAGTCCTGAGAACAGGGGGAATAATTTGTGTACAGATTTAATTTCATTCCACCTCCATCACAACCAGTGTACAGTTTGTTTTGTATAAACCGCCTTCACTTGTAGAATACTTCAGTTTACTCGACATCCTGATTTCCCGAGATTTTCGGACGTTGAATGTAATGAAGTCAATTTCCTGAAACTTCCCGAAGCCGAGAGAGAGGGAGATGCGTTCAATAGTTTGAGGATTCGTGCCCGAATCACTCAGCAGGGGAGGGCAGAGTCCCCGTTCCGGGACGCAAAGAAAAATCGATTGGATCGAATAGCATTATCCATGAGCAGTTCCGATTGGCGGGGCTGTCGGGTCGTAGCTATCAAAACCATGTTCGGCGAAAATTCGAGCTTGGGAGAAGCATGTCTTGCACGTTCTTGGAGCCTTCGGGCGGTAGAACTCCTTGTTCGAACACGAACATTTCCCCCGTAGTTTCTCGTTTGGACGGAGCCAATCTCCAAGCTCCTCTCGCGGGTTGATTCTTCGTCAGGGAAATCGCGAATCGATGAATTGTGATGACTGCGATCATTTTGTACGTTGCAGCAAGACAGGGATTGAATCCGTAACGCAAATGAAAAACCCGTTTGAACACACTATGCGGGGAAATGATTTGATAAAAGTTCGATCGAGGTGCTAAAGCGTCACCTTTCCCGATGGATACCCGGGATTAAAGTCTCGTGAGGATTTCAGAGTGACGCATGAAGTGAAACGTCAGGTTTCGAGATGGTCTCTGGCACAAACGCTGTAGGCCTCGCAGTACGGATTATCGAGTTCAGTGGCTCCAACACTGATTCGTTCGAAGCCTCGCGAATCGAAAAGCGGACGTGTTCCCGTTTGGCATCTGCATCATTGATGATTTTTGGAGAGACTGAAACATTTGGGGAGGATCTCTGCTTGTTGCACAAGCGAGGCATCAGGTCTCCGAAGGCCGTTTCAGTTGTCTTCTCTAACAGGATATGAAAGTGCCGGTCTGTGCAGGAAGAGACGGAACGTAACATCCAAGGGATCCCTCGCGGCTGGGAGCAGCCATAAGCTTTTTATTCCGTAGCAATCTTCCGAATAATGTCATGCGTAAGGTATGAGCTCCATACTCAATCGGTCTCGTACGATGATTTTGGGAAGGGGATAATCCAGGCGGGTGTTAAGCTAATACCTTGATCTTCGACAGCGTTCGGATAGAAAAGCCATGAAACTCGAACTTGAGCTGAGGGAATCGCAGTTGCCTCCCGGTCGCGAGCGGAAAAATGAAGGGTCGCTTTGTTTGCGTAACTCTGTGGCTAGTCGCCTGCACGGCCAGTGTGGTTGAGGGTCATGGCAGACTTATCGAGCCCCCTGGAAGATCCACCGCGTGGAGGTTCGGCTTCAAAACCCCGAAGAACTACAACGATAACGAGCTATTCTGCGGTGGCCTCACGGTAAGATCTCTGCTTAGACTTTCTTCCACGCCTCCACCGACTTTCCAAATGAGCTCAGGACTCCACAGAGCCAGGGCCTTGCCGACTGATGCCCGATCGGTCGTTTCCAGAGGCAACATCGAATGAACCAAGGAAGATGCGGCGTTTGTGGTGATGCGTGGGATATACAGCCCCCAAGACCGAACGAAGATGGGGGAGAATACGGAACAGGACTCGTTGTTCGCAAATACTACCAAGGCCAAACTATTGACGCCTCGGTTGATATCACAGCGAACCACAACGGTCATTTCTGGTTCAGACTTTGTCCTGCTGATGGAGAAGTCACTCAGGAATGCTTCGATCGTCATCCGCTCTACATTGAGGGATCTGGCTTCAGGTATCCGTTTTTTTTTGCTGGCTCAACCGATTCTGTCGCTCAAATCGATTCGGGATTCGAAGGCATGTTTCATATTCCAGTTGGGAACTAAAGAGCAACGCTCTAGGCACGTACAACTTCAAACTCCGACTCCCCGAGAATGTGACCTGTAAACGTTGCGTCCTCCAATGGGACTGGACCGCCGGAAATCAGTGGAATGTGTGCCCCGACGGTGTCGGACGGAGGGGCTGCGGGCCTCAGGAAACCTTCAGAGGCTGCGCGGATATTTCCATTTCATGAACGGTGGAAATAAAACACGAAGTCACGTTTCGGACGAGGCTCTGTCCGTTGTAGCGCTGGAAGTGAGATGGCGAGTGTAACGTTGACCGACGAATTTTTCGCGGCGTGAAACCATTTTCGATTACAATTAATTATACATCGTTCTTCAAATTAGAGAATGTGCTCATCCGGAAGTCATGACGCGCACGCGAGCGCTCGGAGCACGAGCCACAGCCCAGCTTGTCTGCGGGCACGTGATCCTTTATTCATAGTTGCTGGTTCCCAAGTTTCGTCTGAGTCTGGCTGAAGCATTTTTCAGAGAAGCACTCAAACTACGCTGGAAGTCTGGCCAGTGGCCAGCCACGGCGCAAAATAAATTATTTGGTATGATCCTAATACACGGGCAGCCTCCACCTCACAAGTAGGAAACCTCTTCCAGCATTAATCCCTGAGAGCATTCAGGTGGCCTCAGGAACCAGATGCGATTCCCTACGCATACTGAGCCTTCATAGTTACGCAATTCCGAAAACCGCCGTCGCTCGATTCCGCCCCTCACATAAACCAAACCGTTCTGTGAGCCTTTTGTCAAAATCCTGGAGCTTCCCTAGGTGAGAAACTCTCTCATGTGTCGAGCCTACTGGGTGGAGTAGACCTGAGTGAGCAGGGCGGTACTCATACCTTGTAACCAATGAACGGAGCAGCTGAGATCCAGAGATAAAGAGTCGGAGAATCAACCTAGAGATTGCCCGACGTGAAACTTGAAGCTTGACGTGAAGCTAGTTCTCGCACCCCATTGCCCTTCCCCCTTCCTCGCGCGATATGCATCCGATGCTGAATAAATGGGGTTCAGAGAACTTGGTATTCAGAATTTGCAGAATATCCCCCATGTAGAGAGCCGGTCCGATGTCGAAGGGCGACGGGATCACCTTAGTGGATTGACTTTTCAGCGAACTTTTCGAACTTCTCATGATTTTCGAACTGTTGGTGTATGATGGGGGGACACGCTGGGCTTCCCGAGAGCTCTCCACGTTGGCAATAGTTCCTACCGTTCATTACCATGGAGTCCGACGGTGCAGACTAATAACTGGAGCTTTGAAGTTAAGGCATTCATAATTTTTTACCTCACATCTATCCACATGGAGAGATGAGTAAATGTGTCTCTTATGGCTGAGCTTAACAGTTCCCATGGCAATAAGCCATAATTCATCAATATATCCATTAATCTACCCATCAATCCATGGATTGATGGATGGTGGATAATGAATAATGCCTGAACTTCCAGGCTCTACTCATGACATCAGCGGAGGCACGTGTTACATCATCAGACTCGCAACATCGAGACGTCTATTCGAACAAATTATCAAAATTCGTTCACTCGCTCCAGTTTCTTGTAGCCCACATCTGATTCTGGGAATATTTGCAGGGAGCCTCCATCAAGTTTGGACACAAGAATGGCTACGAAACCCAATTTCCTATGCATCCAGGACGCCTAGCGACCATTGCAAAAACACTTTAACATCGGTCGTCTGCTCGCGACGTTTACCAACACCAGCACGGTGTCGTCGTAGAGACGGCGGCGGTGGAAAAATCAGCTTCGGGCGAACGATACGACGGGAAAACCCTTACAGTTCCTGACTTTGGGAGAGAGTTCTGGGCTGTGAGTCAGTCAATCCCTACAGGGCGCCCAGAGGCTAAGAACGTTACATCGACGTGTCTGAATCAGCTCGAAACTCCGCTGTTAGCGGTGTATTTGAACGCTACGTGCGGACGCAACCCATGGGCACTAGTTTTGTGGCTGATTGCGGATGCAGCAGCATCGTGAAAGGTAATGCTTGGATCCGAATCTATTTTCCATCAAAACCTGGTAGTTTCGTCGCCAGGCGTTCTCATCGAGGTCCGATGACAATAACAGAGCGGAAACACTCCGCTCTGTCTCGTATCATGGAGTATATCAGGGCGTCGAAGTCCGAGGAGTTAAGCTGTGACTCATCAACTAGAGAAATTCGGTGTTCGGAGTCACGGTCGATGCACCAGGATAGAGCTCCATCGGTCGCGGGTTGGGAGAATTTTCTGCTGTCGTTGAGACGCCGTCTGTCTGACAGAAGAATGATACATTTGAACAGCCGAGATGGGTTCCGTTGGAGTTCGTTTGGCTTTACGCTCCACGAAGCCCATGGCGACTACTTGCATTCCCCTACAACATTGTCCATTCCTGACTCGATTTCAGGTTGAAACAAACAATGCAGTTGGATCGGATCCCGGAATCGAAGAAATTCGAACGTATATATCGTCAGGGGCCTTCGCTTGCACCTGAGGATGTCGAAGCCACGGTCGCTCAACTGCGAGCCGACTGTCGCTACGCTCGTCTCGTAGTGGCTCTTATCGACGCGTCGAAAAATGAGAAATTGGCCATTGAGGAGTTGTTCTCCAAGAATGCAGTTTCTCCAGGAATCGTGACGAGCTGCAAATGGCTCTACACGTCCGAGAACAAAGGTTTCGTCAGTGAGGACTTCGTCCGGAAGACTTTGCCCTTGGTCAGCTCCTCGTGTCAGAAGCGAATCGTGAACAAAATCTCCAAATGGGTCACCAACACCGATCTGGGCGACAAACTTTGGAACATCGTTCGCTCGAGGTCTGTAGAGCTCTCCTCGATGCTTGTGGGAGCTTGCAGTAACGAACTCATCATGCGGGAAATTGTGGAGAATAATTTGCGATTGAGTCTCGCTCAAATGCTCGATATCCTGAGGAAACGATTCGATTCGGGAGTCGATCTTGTGCTGAAGATGGCTGAAGCCAAGGAGCTGTCCAGCAGCCCCATCTACAAGGACGAACTTTTTCGTTTCATCCTGAAGCGAAACTTGATGAAAGGTTTGGAACTCATCAGCTCAGTCGCTAGGGAGGTGCGTCTTGGACGTCATTCCACTCGCAAGCTGGTGCAATCAGTTTGCAGCGACGTCGCACAGCTTCCAACTCTCCTGAAGAATGTAAAGTATGTTGATCAGAAAGCTTTGGCACGATACGCACCCTTTGACATTTATGTGGAGTGTTTCTCACAGAAGTTCGATAAGCCTGACCATCAGTCTTACCTTATGTTGAAATGGCTGAATCACCTCACCGACGACACCAAACTGAAGGTCCTCCAAATTTGGTGTCAGAAGAGACGAGGCACCCCACTGGCGAAGAACCTTGAGGACGTTTCCAGGTCATTTCTGTTTTTGCTCGACGACGAAACAATCGAGGAGGTCGTCACCAAAAAAATCGATTTGGAAAAGAGCTGGGATTCACGTCTACATTGGCAGTCGATGTTGCCTGACGATGAGGAGAGTTTCGCAAAGCAGATGGAGTGCCTGAAGGGGGAGAGCTCGCCATGCGACAGGGCAGACATCTATGCGGAGATTCTGGATTCAGTCATCACACTGAAAAGACCGCAATACCTCGCAAGGAGGTTGAAGTTCCTCGTGAAAAGGACCCGCAACGACTACGACGCTCAAAAAGACCTCATGCGAGACCTGAGCAATGCCATGCGTACAGAGTACAAATTCACGATCAGCGAGGATATCTGGCCGCTTTTAGAGGAAATGATTGATCTCCAGCTCCTTCTCAACAGCGAGAAGCTGCCCAGAGATTACAGTAATATCCTCTTGGTCGGGCTGGAAAAAGTGGCTCTCGACCAACGAGATCTGTTGGCAGCTATCATGGAGAAACTCAACAAAGTGCTGGTTCTCCAGACCAGTAAGCCGTGGAAGTTGGCTCCTGCGAAATTCGGGCGCAAGAACCTTGACAGTGAGCCTCTATGGGCGCTAAAACCCTTGTCGAAGGAAAAGAGACAGTACTTCTGGAATGGAGCTCTGGCCTACCGCGAGACCCTCGAAGAGACGAATGGAGTCGCGAACGGCGGCGTTTGTCCCGTTCACCTTCAATCCTTCTACTTGGCTCTAGCGGAGAACAAGGATGAAACAAGAAGCCTCATACAGGCGTTCCCTAAAACGTTGGCAGCGCTGAAGCTCATCGTGAGTCCGAGAATGAAGTTCGAGAATTTCTCCCAGTACGATTCATGTTCCCTCTTCACAATCTATGAATTTCTCAAGCCGCTCATTGCGTCCGGTGAGCCGGTCCATGAGAAGCTCGCTGAAGTCATCAAGCAGAAAGAAATTGCAATGAAGACGACTGAAGTCTTGAGAACTTTCCGGAAGTCGAAGCTCGTGACCGAGGAAGTGCGAGAAATCTACAAGGAACAGCGCACCAATAGGGCTTTCCTTGAGCTCTGTGGCAGGGGTCTCATCCATGCTGAGCCTGGGCAAGTCTCCAAATGGCTCGCAATGCTGAAAGAGGATATCGAACAAAATCTCCGCGACAAGCCCACTGCCTGTTCGTTCGATTTATTGGCCATGATCAGTGACCCGCAAGAGCTCAAAGCTGAAGTGTCGTCCTCTTACCCGGCGGAAGCTACGTTCGATCTGTCGGGAGGGGATGCGGAAAGCGTTAATTTGCTCAAGCGCCTCGGCCTGGTCAAGTCACTCCGCTACTTCAACGATAGTGAGCTCGCCTTTGAGATGATAATGCACTTCATGAAGGGCGATTACCTGAAGCGTGCGCTCGGCGCCTTCCACCGTCACCTGAGTCGGCTTCCGACCGCGAGGGTGGTCAGCCAGCTCCGAGAACGCATCATCAAAAAAGATTCTCCTGTCAGTGCACGAAAAGTGTTGCTACAGGGTTTCTTCAGGAATACGTTTATGTTCGATGAGAGTCAGGTTCTTGACGTGGTGCGGGAACTCTCGACGGAGGAAGAGCACGATAGCATCAAGAGAGAAACTCTCCTTGCGACTTACGGTATTGTTATGAGGGAGGGAGAGGAGAAAGGTTGGCCATTATTGAAGGCCTGTCTGGACTCGATCGGTGTGGAGGACCGAACCTGTTGCACAACGATCCTATTCCCGCTTTCTTCGATCGATAAGAGCATTCCAACTAACTTGGAGTACTTGATGAAGAAAATCCTCGAGTTTAGCGAGATGGAGAGGTACAGAGAACACACAGAAGCAGTTCTGACACGAATTGCCGGCAATGTGAAGATGCTGTCCCTGGAGTTCTCATTTGCTGCTCTCGAAAAGTGTAAATCGAAGAACTGGTCGAGCTGCAAGTCATCATCTCTGCCGGTGAACATCGTATTCCACTGCGTACCGGATGACGCGGAAGCCCTCAAGACTCATCTTGAAACATTCGGAAGCACGAAAGTTCTGCATCTCTTGAATTTGACTGTGCTGACAAGGGAGGTCGTCGAAAAGTGCCTCAAGAGCGAAATCGAAAACGCCGCCGCGGTTCTAGACTTCCTCTCTGACGTTTTCGTGAACCGATCCTCTGAGGGTTTCCGACAACTGCGTCTTCTCGAATTGACAAAGAAAATTCTGCCTCTTCTACCGAGAAGCAGAAACGAAGAGGATCTCAGACCGAAGCTCCGAGAGGTCATCTGCACGGGGATACGTGCGACGGCCGGTTTACTGGAGGAGTTCGGTAAAGAACTATACATGTTTTTCGTTGATGACCTTCGAAGAGTACTGAAAGTCTTGCTCCCGTGGCTGTTCCTCGAACATAAAGGGATGCAACATCTCTTGGAAGTCCACCATAAGGGATTGAGTCCAATCGAGTCGATGATCTTCTTGACAATCCTCGGATCCTTGTCCCCAATCGATGAGAGCGGGTTCGTTAAATCTAAAGAAATTTTCCTGCAAGCCGAAGATGAGAGAGTGAGGATGGCGTTCACGGACTTCCTGATAGAAAAGGCGCTGGGCTACCGTAGTGCTGATTGGCTCAAATGAGCTTTCTTCTCTCGCGGGTGCCGAAGGGAAGTATGTTATCCTCAGAATAAAACTCTCGATTTCACCATGGTGCCTGGGATTATTGCTCTCAGCCGTTGGGATCTCCTGACAAGCGCTCTTCGATCTGTGTCGAAGGACGGCTGATGAGGCCTATTAATGGGTCCATCCGACAGGGGTCAGAAGTTTCCATCTGTCGATTCCTCATCGGACAGAGACCATGCATGTCAAAGATTTCTTCCTCGGTGGGAGATCCGTGTGAATGAGCGAGTTTCCGAGCGTCCAGGCGAATGTGTCCGCGGGCTGCAGGCAGATGAGGTGGGATCGAAGCTCGGCTTGCAACGTAAGATCTGTTGAATACAGCGGATCTCTCCGAATGTGTCGTTGCTCAGTGGACGTTTCGGAACCACCACCGGACTTGGGGGAAAAGTCCCCGCGTTTTCGTTGACACTGTTCTTTCAAGTTCACCGTCTCGTGGCTCCGTCGCAGGCGGATCATTCTTATGCCACTCTGCAGCCACCTGCGAAACGGCCTCTCGCACGCTTGAGCAGCGGAAATTGAAAATATTTCCACATTTCTCCAAATTTGACACCAGAAGGTCGCGGACTGCAACTAACTGTCCACTCTGGGCCCAGAAGGTGGGATCCTGTTGATTCCTGATTGAAAAGCTCGATCTCGAGATCGCGTCTTGGGCTTCCCTCCCGGGCGATCAGTGCTCTTTCAACGTATCAGATGCCGCGCATCGATAATCGACGGACTTGAACTCACTCATCTTGAGAATCAAACGAGACTGACGAGGGGAGCTTTCTGGAGGTTCGAAAACATGAGGATGCTATCTGTATCTTCCCATCTCCTCTCTGAGGTCATCCGACGCGTCGTAGGAATCGCGGTTTCTGGACATGGCCTCATCATCCTGCCGCTTAAGCCCAAGGAAGAAGTCAGAGTTGTCTACACGGCACTGTCGCTAATCAACCATGTCGAAAAAAGGTTGGGGAACTCTCGACATGGCCAAGCGCGCAAGTATGATCACTCTCGGGTCAAATCATGGTTCACTGATTATGAATGCTTCCCCAGAACAAGAGATCAGCAATGAATCACCAAATTTTCCACGATTGGCTACACTCCTAGTTGTCGAACATCAGAGTCCATCCACAGCAAGAACGCGCTACAGAACTGAAAAGTGCTGTGCTACCCATATAACTATGTCCTGAAACATCGCTTGCGTGTGGAGCAGGAGACGAAGGGTATCACCGATCATCTTCCTGTCGTCAGTAAGACTGCTCCGCCGCGACCCGAATCCCTGGCCTTCCAGAGATATCCCCCTACAGATTGGAAGCAGATCATCGAAGCGGACTTTGGAGTGAAATGAGAGATAATGATTCAATTTCAAGTCTCCATCAACAAAATGTAGTTCACTATACAGGGTGGTCACCGAGAGTTGGGAATTTTCTTATTCTCTCTCCTTTTGCTCATATATCGATGAAAAATTATCCGATACTGTTTTTTTTCTCCGAGTTCGATAGCTGGAAGGATGGCGCATCGTTCTGTTCTCTAATTCCGTGAATCGGTAGAAAATCGAATTTTGCGAATCGGTTCAAAGATGGCTTTTTTTCTCTAACTTCTCTCTAAAAAACAGTCGACAAACTTCTGAAGTCGACCGATCATATTCGGAAGTGCCGAGGTCGACGCAGGATGCTCAAACGCCCGGCAACTCGAGATTTCTAGCTCAGCATCTGTGAGAAGACGAAAGATCGTTTCAACCTTGACCTCAAGATTGACCTGCTGACAAGATCGCGTCCCCTTTGCATTTTGGCACGTAACTCCTCAGGGAAGCCGAATTCGGAAAATTCCCCGATGGCGAGAAGTTCAAAGATTGGTCCAAACTACCTGACAAAGGAGTTCACGGGTCGAGACGACTTTTTCAAAAAAATGAGAGGCGGGATTTCCGAGGTGGGAAAAAAAGTTGTCGGATCGACCCGACAACTCCTCAGTCGGGTAGTCTTTACGAATCTAAGAACTTTTTGCTATCGAAAAACTTTTCGAATCCGGCTTCCCTGAGGAGTTACGGGCCAGAATGCAAAGAGGACGCGATCTTGTCAGGAGGTCGATCCTGAGGTCAAGGTTGAAACGATCTTCCGTCCTCCGAGAACAGCGCTGAAGACTCTCCGGAACGCTTCCTGGAAGCCACGAGTCTGGAATTCTGTCACTTTCGCAGACTTGAGGAGTCTGCCGCTGAGAGTTCGAGGTATCCTCCCGCTCTGGAACTCACCAAAAGCATCGGTCGTTCCGCGTTCGGTACCAGCAACCGGAAGCAACGGGTGACGCAATTGGCTGTCGTGGCCATTTTGCGGGAGAAGGTCCCCGGGCGAGTTGCAAGAATCCCGAGTGCGATATCTTCGATTCTCCGATTGTGACATTCAAAAACCTGGACGCTCATCACCCCATTGGCATTCTCAAAGTATTTTTAAAAGAGAAAAAGCGACTGTTGCTTGCTCGGTTCCTTCTGCCATGTGTCTTGAGGTGCGTATGATTGCTGCTGTTGCTGACCACCATTCATTATAATTGCCGTTCCATTGTGGCCCTCATCGCTGTTGCTTGCGTGGCCGAGATTCTTCAACTTCCAAGGTAGCAGGAGACTAGGAAATCCCAGGAGGTCGAATCGTTCCTGGTCCGTTTCCTCTGAGGCTGTGTTTATTGCTTAAACCTGAATGCTTCGTTGCAGCGGAAGACAATCATTGGGGCTCTCTCTTTCCGTTTACAGCTTATTGAAACGAGAGGTTCGGCTTCCACTTTCCCACTAAAATTATCAGGTTATCGGGCAGTTACGATCATTGAGAAAGTACACTTGCCTCTTAAAAATCATCCGTTCTTCAAACACCTACGGTCGGGAAACCCCTATATTGAAGAAGAAGAAAACTGCAGAAAACGTGTCGTGACTCGGCCCACTTGAGTCATTGGGCTTTTCCGAGGAGCCCACATGCTCGATTTGGCTGATCAAACAATACGTCGGATGCGGGAATAACGTTGCGAGACTTCGTTGTATCCGATAACACGAATACCCCGTTGACTTACCTGGAATTTGGAAAACCGATTGAAGGACAAAGGAGCGGTGGCCTGAGGTTCGCAGCCAGAGAAGTCCTCACCTCCCGCAATCGTTCTCGGCGGAAACTTCCCAACGCGAGTCGCGTCGAAAGATTCCGACATAGTCTCTGGGCGTTTTCGCGAAACACTTCTATGATGAATCCGCAAAGGCTCTCACCAAAAACGGATGTCCCGTATAAGGTCGATTGCTTGTTTGGTTGACACAGACAACGGCGTACAACGAACACAGCGGCGTCGTTCGGGGACGCGAACACTCTTTCTTTCTGCTTATTCTTGGCTTGAGCAGCCGGTCGGTGCGTTAGCAGTTCTGGTTGCCAAGGGTCCGCGCACCTAGCGAAGCCCTCCGACCGTCGTCTCAAGACAACGACAAGCGAACATATTGAAGAACGACTCCAAGGAAATGTCTTCCGAGTCAACTTTGACTCCGCACCACAACCCCGTGTAGAGGAGTGTTAACCGCTTGCTTGTGTATCCTCACACTTATCCATCTTCCACAAGGCTTTCAACCGCATGGGCCAAAACACGGATTTGTTCGGAAATGATGAGGTCCTAATAATGAAGGTTCTCAGTCCGGGGATTTCAGATTTTGTTTGAGGGCCCCACCGAATGAAGATCGGTGGACTTCATCGGATTTTTCTTGGACTGCAACTCATTGTTCCAATCGATTCCACCCGGGGACCAGAGCCGAATCGCCGACTACTTCTCTCGCGGAACGGGAGACGCGGTCGAGATTCGCGGACGCGAATCTGGGGGCTGTTGGTAAGATGCGGTCACTTTCTGAACTGCTGGTGAGATGCATCCACCGCACAAACGACCCGAAGGAGTCTGCTGCTCTTCCAGAAGAGCAAAACCCACACAGAGTTAGAAGAGCGTAATGCCCTTTTAGAATGGAGTAGCCATTTTTGGAAATCGACGCCTTTCTATATTTAGTTAAGTGAGACAGATTAGGCGACTGGACGAAATCACCGCTCGTTCCACAGTGTTCAGCGGATGCCGTGCCTCAGCTGCCCGGAGCTTGAGCGGTCATCCAATCATCCAAGGATGCCTTCTGTGATACGTCATTTTTCTTCTCAATTTCGACTTACCTTCGTCTCGTCCTGTGGCAACTCACTTGTGGGGAGCTCTCGTTCGATGTTGACCGGGCATGAATTCGACATCTTTACCTGACAGTATTAGAGCATTGAACTTGACTCTAACGCTATCAAGTAAGATGTAGCTTCATTGCCATGACGAGCACATTCCGAAGTCGAATCGGGCTCCATCTAGTTGGCGAGGAGGCCTCACCTGTAACTGTAACGTGGAAGTCTCGTTAGATGTTGCTACCCGTTTCCCATCAGGTGAACTTGGATGGAACCTTGCCAGCTCGGGAAAAAAACGGGTCCCGATCCGAGCTGTTTGGAGAACCCGCTCGAACGCGAATGGTAGACAAGCACAGGGCTGGATCTGAAACTGAGAAAGGCGCTTGCCAAGCCGTGGCGCCATTCCATCGGTATCGACAGTTCATGTGAGCTCCATCGGTGACCATGTTTAGTTTCTCACCGAGAACACTCCAAAGCTCCACCACAACTACCGAATCGAAACCGAATCTTTTGGTACAATATACCATCTCGATGCAAAGACTGAATCAGGTCTCTCAGAGCCGAATTCGCCGCTCTATTGAGACGAGTCTCGTTTTCGAGGCGTGGATTCACGCGTTTCGCTCACCGGGCAATCCTGACTGTGCTCATCAGCTGCGGAAGCCAGGGGAGATTTCGATGTTCGGATGGGAAACGCGAAACAGACAAAACTCAGGGACGGGAAACAGTTACGAGAGGTCACTCTGTTTCGATAGGGGACGATTATCACTGAAGAAATGGCTGAGATGGCAAGCTTCAGTGGAAGAGTTGATCCTAGAGAGATCTCCGGGAAAGAAACGTTCGCCGGTGTTTTCCCCCCCGGAAAACCTGAAACGGCAATCGAGCTCCCGAATCACTGATTCCACGAAACCTTCTCCGAGTCGCAGAAAGTTCTGAACGGGAAGCCGATGAGGTCCGGATGAACGGTTGAACGAATTCTATGCGCCAGGAGCGACTTCACGTCACCAAACAGACCCACCTGTCTTCACTGTCTTCGCTCGCCGTGGAAGGCTGAAGTGACTTGTTCAGCAGGCGATCGAGCCGAAGCTGCTCAACGTAGCGAACTGCTGCGAGCGTTTCGTAGCGACGACTATCTTCTTTTGGAGTTCGCCCCACGCACTGCTCCAGAATTGGTTTCGATCGGGGGCGGCGTATGAGAAAGGGCTTCAAAAATCGGCGCTCCTCGCGGATGACCAGTGTCTTACCCAGATGGTAAGCTCTAATGGTCACACGCAATCAATCATGATCTCCGATTGTCCGCTCCATCATTATTACGACCCTGATGATGCCGATCTCAATCGGCTCGTGCGTTGCTGATACCCGCGAAGGTTTAGACGCTTTTTCCCGGAGCAAATCCTCCGTAGATGGCAAGCTGAAGGTTTGACAGCTTCCGATCCCGAATCGCGACATCTGTGTTGCACAGAAAGATGAAGATAATGCGAAGAGCTATCTACCTTCCCGATCAGCGTCGGGGCAAACAGGGCTCCACTCGTAACCGAAGTCGGAGAGCACCTGGTCCGAGCCTGAATTCCACTCTCTGGGTCTGTGGCTCCACGACCAGAAAATCAAAACAACGGGGACGCCGTGGAAGTTCGCGGGAGTTTTCAGATTTCGGGATGTTCGGCGAAGCTCCCAGCCCGGAGGGGATCGGAAGGAGGCGAGATACGGGCAACATACATGGACAGCGATGATCAGACAGCTGGGAACTGCTTCCATCGCCCTGCGCGATGTGGGCGCGTCCGGGTGTCTGACCTGGTACATGACAAAATTACCACTACGAGCGAGATCAGTAAACAGCCGCTTGAAGGTCGCTCATAGAACGAAGGCACCCAGGCTCCGGCTCGGAGGCTGCTTCCGACCGGATCCGCGAATTCGACATAAACCCCTGGACACGATGACACTGTAGCCACTGATTTTCACGACACAATCACGCAAGAAAAGGAGCGTCTCCCAAATGGAGTTGAGGTCGTCGTACAGGCATCAGCCCAAATAAGCGTTGAGCCCCACGCACTGGCACCAAATGGAAGAAACGAAATGAGCCCGAAAAGCCTCGAACGACTTCGCTGTGGTTCCGGCCGATCCAAGCTTCACACCATCCTCGGATGAAAGAGCGCCCGACGGAGGCAGCAACGGCGCGGGAACCGCCGCATCGGTTGGAGAAGACTCCAGCCGTGCTGTGAACGGTTATCCATCTCCTCTTCCATTCAAGACTCACTTGGTACCGATTGTTGCCGGGTCGTAGGGGAGGAAGATGTCGAACACCGAAGCGGTACTCACTTGGCGCCGATGGGGCGACGCTGCATTGAACCAGGGCCGCGACGACCAGCGAATGGTACACTGTGGGGAATGTCGGGCATTTATATAGAAAGAAAGGGAGTGTAGGTTGGGCACGGGGGCCTTAGATCGCGGCGAGCCTTATAGTGTGGCAAGAGAGAGGTCCACGCTCTAGCTCTCGCCGTGTCTCTCTATCCGGAGCAGCCGGCCAGGCCGGCCGGTAGGGCAGCCGGGCCAGCGGACCGGGCGGCGGGCAACTCGGCTGGTAGGCAGCGGGCCCATCAGCTGGTCGTTTCCTCTTCTGAGTCTCGGCGAGCGTCTCGGCAAAGCGCGTCCCTAGATGGAATACCCATCGCTGGGTCGGTTCTACAGGAAGGGTCGCTTTAAGGCTGCCTCTGTCCACCTCGTAAGGCCTGCGACAGCGGCAGGTCTTCTCGACTGCTTCAAGAGCTGCGCTGGCAGTAGCGGTCGTCGTCGCCGCCGCCGTGGTTTCCTTCTTCATCGTTGTTGCCGTCGTCGTCACCGAGAGCGGCGACTCGGAAACTATTGCTTTCACAATAAAGAACCATCTAAGCACGGACATCATGATGGACACGCAAGCATCCCGCGTCGGCGGTCACCGCTCTAATAATCAACAACACTTTGCGATGCTTGCTGTCACAAGCGATACCTAGGTTTGGGAACGGGAAATCATCAAAATTTTCGGACTTGTTCTGCTGGGGAAGAAATGCATGGCCGGGGACCGACTCACCCATCGTTGACATCCTGACCAGCTCGTCAAACTTTCAGTTCGTTGGTTTCTGAGCGCAGGGCTGTTTCGGTCGGAATCAACGTTGACGTCCAGTGCTGGTTTGACGGACATACGCATCTGAATCAGTGCGATGAATGACGCCGAACGCAGTCAGATATTTGTTTGGATATATTGACCTCACGTGGTGAGAGAATGTTGAGTGGGAATCCAAATATCCAATACATGACGTATCAATGCTGGGGAACCAGACTCGTTCTTCATACGCCCGAACTCCGGGTAAACAAGAACTGAAATCGATGAATGCGACACCCCAACGGGAGGGTGCGTATCGCGGTTGAAAGATTCGAATCATGGCGGATTGAATCATCAACACTTTCGCAACAGTGCACGAGCAGGAGCTCCCGATCAGCTCTGGAAAGGCCATCTACATACATCTACTGTTCGAAAGGAAGAGTTCTCACTAGCGGGAGAAGTCGAAATCTCTCAGCCTTCCGGTATAGAGTGTTTCTTCGGCAGCTAATCCTTCTCGATGAATTCTCGATGTTCCATACGGTGACGGAACGCGTCATTCCCGAGCGACGAAACGGGCATAGGGGAAACTTCAATTGGAGTGGGACGGACTCATGCTTATACGCAGAGGGCGCGTCCTGAGGAAATTTCGGCGGTCCAAGGGACAGGGAGAAGTGAGAGAACGTCGACCTGGTTTTGAATGACCGGTTGAGGCCGGTGGGAGATTCAGGGAATGCACGTTTGCATCTCTTTTTCGATGAATCTGTTATATTTACGCTGAGAAGCAATTCCAAAATGATCAATGCATCGAACTTGTCGAACCACGATAAAAGAGAGTTCGATTAACGAACCCTCCAAATCATCACTCTATTGTCCTTCGCGCACCATGGGATCCACCAATGAGAACATTTTTCTCAATTTGATCCTTGATGGGTCAAATCATCAGAAGAATCCGAGAACGGGTTACGGGAGACGACGGTTGGAATGCATTGTAGATCGAGTACCCGATGAGTTTGATGGAATTCATCGATACCAACCGACAGATTCCGTCAATCAGAGGCGGTTTGGCCCATAGGAACCCACGCCGATCGGCGTTCGGCTACAGGGTAGGAAGAGCTGTTGTTCGAGAGAGACAAACTTGCTCAGTGTATCGGCGGCTGGTCAGCGGGTCGAGAGACTTTTTAACCGCTCAGGCATCCGAGCGACTGGAACCGAGAAGGATATGCAGGTAGCGCATGGTCATCGCCTATGAATCATCTTGGGCACCAGTGGTGGTGTTCTCTCCTGTTTTGGGTGCTGGGAATTCCGTGGTGACTCCGAATCGTGCCATTTAAGTAAGAGAAAGCCAAAAGGACTGCGACGTTTTCCTGAAGACAAGCAGTCTGAAGAAGGGATATTTGCCTGTCCGCAGAGAACCTCTCACTATCTTCCTGAAGTTGGAGCCTCTGCTTCGAACCCCGTTCCCTGCACCCTCGAAAGAAGTGGCCGATCTCACTCTCCCTTGAGTTTTCGCTAAACAGTCGCTCCGAGTTTCCCCGGCACCGACGAGTAGCTAGGTACGGAAGAATTCCCATTTCCGGTTTGGAGAGTTCGAGGAGCGGTGGAATCGCCGATATCGCCGGTCGCATGAGGCCTCAGTGCTGCCTAGTATGGTGGATACTGTACTCGGCAAATCCAACTCTCAAGCGAGTCGGGCGAAGCCGTCCGTCTCCAAAGTGCCCTCAGGAAGATCTCAGCGACTGCAAGGTTCCCCGAGAGACTCTAATCCGCGCATCGTTCGTGAGACAATGCGCATCGAAGGAGAGGCCAAACTTTTGTAACGTGGAATGAGAAATTCCGCCCCGACGCTAGGGCGAGTGGGCTCAGAACTCATCTCAACCACGTGAACCACCACGAGAAACGCACAACCGCGAGATCTCGGGACCCGGTGGCTGTGAGATTCGGTTAACCAGTTGAGAATCATTCGCTGCTGTCTCATTGAGACGCTCAGATTTCGAGCTGAGCATCGGAGCTCGCTCTCCGATGCGGCGGATCAATGGGTTTCCTTCTCGAGCCATGGATTTGAGCTTGTAGAAAGAAGAAACATCGTCTCGTCAACACAGTGTATTGTCAAAGTAACATCGTTTTGCATGCGAGATGGAGGTCGAACTATCAAGATGACTTGAAGCTGTCGTCGATGTCTTCAGGTCCTGAAATCCCAACGCGTCGGGATTCTGGAAGCGCAGCCATGGCGAAAAAAGTGCTTTGAAATACGGTATTGGCTCTGAACGCAGGAACGGACACGAACGGGAACTGGCATGCTGACGCGGGAATGCGACGAGGTAGATTAATCTCCCGTCATCATCTCCATGAACTCTGCAAGAGACCGCATATCTCAATGAAAACATGGAAATATTCGTGGGTGTCCGAATCATCTCGATATCACGACTTGGGTGAATATAGACGGTGCGAGGACACGAACCGTCGAAGTCAACAGTTCCGGAACCGTCAGTATCGATTTCGGCGATCATCTCGTCCAGCTCATCCTCAGTGAGGGCGTCGTCGAGAGCACGCAGGATCTCGCGAAGATCAGAGACGTTGATGTAACCGTTTCCTTCCCTGTCGTAGAGACGGAAAGCCTCACGCAGTTCTTCCTGCATGGCCTCTGAATCCTCTTCAACGAGGAATCGGGAAGCCAGAGCAACGAACTCGTCGAATTCCAACTCGCCGGACCCGTCCTGATCGATTTCCGAAATCAAATCCTTCAGATCTTTCTCTTCGAAAGTCTGGCCCAGAGTTCTCAGGATGGCGGAAACCATGTTCGTGTGGATGAACCCTTTCTTGTCGCGATCGAACATGTCGAAAGCCTTCCGCAGCACTGTGAAAATGAGAGTTTGAGTGAGATTCGTCGAAAGCTCCATCGTCTGATCGGTCAAATCCAGGGCTCTAGATGTCTATCAGCGATCGTCAGGAAGATGTGGGCTGGGAATGGCCCATCAAAGCATTCTTCTCCCGCGATTGGCAGTTGATCCAAACATTCATTCAGTTTCCAAAGCACGGGAGCTCTTTTCTCGATTTCCACGAGCGAAGCGAACACCGAGGACCATCGGCGACATCCGCAAGGATTGATGAACAGCTTCTCAGAACCAGGTATCGACTCATTTCAGGCTCTAAGAATGCGAGAGAACACGAAGTTCGCCCGGAGGTATAGTTCTTAACATGCGAGTTTTTCGTGTGATTTGAGGAGAGAATGGCGGAATGCAATAGGAAAAAAAAAACTTACTCATCACCTGTTCCTTTGTCAGGTCATCCTAAAACAAACGTAAATGACACATTAGTATCCGAAGTCACCCAAACTTCTAGGAGGAGCGCACAATCGGAATTTCGACGACTTCATTCCATGATTCGTTCTACGAATCCCTCAGGGACCACAAAACGTCATGCCGAGCCGATTCTCCTGCCTGAGCCTGGAGCAGCTCCGAGGCTCCCAGCG
Source organism: Phytoseiulus persimilis (assembly GCA_037576195.1). Classification (NCBI taxonomy): domain Eukaryota; kingdom Metazoa; phylum Arthropoda; class Arachnida; order Mesostigmata; family Phytoseiidae; genus Phytoseiulus; species Phytoseiulus persimilis. The sequence continues at coordinate 5,920,450 of CM075101.1, read as the reverse complement.
GAGAACACGTGATTCTTCCGTACCATTTCGAAAAGAAGTGAGACGATTCTACTCTGAGAAAAATCGACTGAAAGCTCTTTCGAGAGGCAGGCCTTTTTCATCGAGTTGGCGAGGGTGTGCAGAGTTCTTTCAGAGTCAGTCGACCTACCCGAGTAGTACTGCTTCTCCTCTGGTTGGAGTTCTCGAACCTGGAAGCGTTCGCGAGCAGACGGCCCTGATCTCTGTTCAGAACTCATCCAAAAAATTAGCTTGTACGGAATCCCGATTTTAGCAGCTGCATTCAAAAGTTTACGGAGCAGAGACCTTTTTCAGGCCGAAAGGATTCCCGGCTCATGCAAAATCATGAAGCTTGGGATCCTGTTGCGGCATGCAGTAACAGCTCTCCTTACCAGGTTGCAAGATAGAGGTACAACGGTCCCTGTCCGTTATGGACCGTTTGGAGGAACTTGACCTGATGGAAACAAGATCCGACCGAACGTGTTACATACAAATAACAAAGCGGTCGCAGGCTGACCGGTGTAGAGCCAATTTAGAAATGATGCAAGCCCTCCACAGGGCTCACCTCTTCTCCTTCCCTTTGGTGTTATGTCTCGAAGGAGTTCTGAGTTGCTCGAAGAGGGAGCCTCAGAGGCGCACCACTCAAGGAGACATGATTTCGTCAAGAGCTATGATTATGGAGTTTGAGATCAGTCCTCTCCAATTTGAGAAGTGTGAGATCGAGGACGAAGCATGTTACGGACGATCATATTGATTTCTGCCACCCCAATCAGATCTCGGGAACTAGCGTCCGGAAGAGTGCACGAATTACGAAACTCTTTGTCGGCACTAGGGCTTTTGTCGATCGAGGAAATCTCGAACAGTTGTTTGGAAACCTCTGGTCCAGAGAAACAGGAGTTCGAGACAGCGACCTCGAGAAAACACGGTCGACGTTGGCGACGAGAAGGGAATTCTTTGCTTCCTCGGTGCCACTCGAGTAGTACTGGCAGAGAACAGAGCTCTACCTGGGACAACAGCCTCCGATCGCATTCGCGGCGAAACCTGTGCTCAGCGAATCGGGAGACAGTTGTGGGCTGGAATCGGTGTGGGTATTAACGAGATTCTCTCTCCCATCAGAGTCAGTCTTGCTCGCAGAGCAACAATACGTACGGTGTTGACAGGCTTGATGGGAAGGGTATTTTGTCCAAGCGAGAAAGATGACTTCATTAGCGTCATCCATCAAAAGAGCTCATTATTGTAGGGAATTCAGGATGCTCACGGTATTCCATGCGTTGCTCATTGCTCCGACGAGATGACATCTGATCCGAATACTCAAGATTGTCAAGTTACGGAACGAATAGAGACAACAGATAATCGAAGACGAGTAGGGTAGGTAGCGATTCAGGAAGGATGGTAATCGGAGCTGAATTGAAGAACTGGATCAGACTGACCTACTGGTAGTCGAAGTTCTGATCTCTACAAATAATTCCAGAGAACCACCATCAAGCTCAACGAACAATCATGGTGAAAGTGACGGTGCTCTCTTCCTTCATTTATTTCTCTCTCTAGCTCTCTCTCAGATCGTGGATTGGAACTCCATCAGCATCACTAGGACGTCAATCAATGAGTCGGTGATCGATTCGAAAAAAATCCGACCAGAACGTGAAGTGCCTTCCCAGCGGATGCAGCCGCTTACGGAACTCGTTCCGATTGTAACGTGAAGCCACAAGAGTCTTCGTCGCATTTTTATCCAGTGGTCACTGTAGTTATCGCTCGCAGAAATGCAATGAACAACTAGGACGCGACCGGTGTCAGAGGACAACCTCTCGTCGTCACAGGCCGGGCCCAGTTCTCAAGCGCTGATGTCAGTCTTCGAACACAGTAGCGAAATCAACAGAGCAACGCGGGCGGGCTGGACGGAGTTCGTGTCACTCTATACCATGTCCATTTCAGCTCTCGGGGCATTTCTCATAACATCCAGCGATTGCGGGGATACGGGAGGAAGAGCTGAGATTAGAACTAAGAGCAGACAATCTGTACGAGATGTGAATGAAAGAAACTGATCGAGATGTGAATAGCACCGATGACGATTTTCGAAAAAGTTTGCCAGTTCAGGCCGTGACCATTGTGAGACGTTGTGTCCGAGGACAACGCCGCCATGGAAATCGAGGAATGGAAATCAGGTTCATACATCTCCGCGAGTTGCCCTCCACCTGTTTCCCTCATCCGGGGAAGACTTCCATACGTCCCGTTCCTCCAGCGAGAGAAGCGCGCCCTCGGAACTCAAGTACAGCTGCCGGGATCCCTTCGTTGGTGCGATGCTTCGATTCGTCTGACTGTGATCGAACGGTGGAATTCTATTCCCGATATCGATATTTCGCGGGGATCTCCACGAAGACTGTACGAAATCGCTGAAGGAGCGTTTCAAGTGGAGCGAAATGGGCTCTAGGGATTCCCGGAAAGCAGTGCAGGCGTTCACTGAATGTTCTGCAGCTCGTAAAGAAATATAGACCCAATATTTGTGAAGCGAACAGGCTTCTGTGATTGCGTGTTCTTTCGAAGGTTGCGGTAAGCCCTTCCAGGTGTGGGAGAAGTTTCTCCATGCTCGAGCTCATCAACTACTGTTTTCGCTCGAGCCTTGGCGATCGCAATGCAGGAGTTACTCATGTGGCATCGACACGGGAGTCGCGGAATATATATAACAAGAACGCAGATTTGAACAACTCCATGTTCCACAGTTAGCCGATAATACAGTGAGGATGGACTGTACTGGGCATGAGGCTAACCAGGTCGCTTCGTGTGTTACAACAATTAAGATTTGTGGAACGTCTATATTCCGTCACTGATGCGAGCTCCATCCATCCCTGGCAACAACAAGCCAAAAGACTGAAGCACTTTACGGGTCGATTCGAAGAACACTACCCTTGCCGGGGCCCCATAACAACGCTGACTACCCGACAGTTTGAACTTAAGCGAATGAAGCATTTTTCCCATCCAAACCATCACAGCAGAGACCCATCTAGTCCGCGTAAACATCAAATGAACACCGCATAATCCCAGTCACAAGCTCCTCGAAACCAGACACACAACCAAACCACACGGAACAGGCACCACACAGCCGGCAGCTGTTATTGTAAGATAGACGTGGCATTGCTGTGATTTTGATATTTTGGGATTGCTCCCGGCAGGAAAATGAAGTCACTGCTATCTCTGCTCTTCATCGCGAGCATACTATTCGATGGAGTGTACAGTTACTTCATCGTAGTGGATGCCCACGCTGAAGAGTGTTTCCACGACCGTGTCACGACAGGAACCAAGATGGGTTTGACGTTTGAAGTCGCCGAAGGAGGGTTCCTCGACATCGATGTCAAGGTTCGTAGACGTTTAATTTGCTGGAGATATTACCGTTCATACATTTTTGAGAATCGAGAGCAGGCTCGAGATCCTTAGTTTGTTTCATGGCGAACTTCCATTGGCTCCCCTCGGGGGTTACCGGACCGGTTACATCGCTCATTCTGGAGTCAATTGATCTTAAATTATCACAAGCGCACATCTGATTCTAGTCCACGAAGGAGGTTGGGAGTTTTCCTGATTCCAATGATGGGATCGAATTCTTCACTCCTGTCGATCCCTGAAATCAGATGTAGTCTCTCTCTTCCCTCCTGAACTTCCGCTTCTGCACCCCATTCGCCTCGAGTGTTGTTCCTTTGAAGTGAGCACATCGCGGTCGACGAATTCCCCGTCGTTCCCCGAAGAGCCTGGGAAATCTTCGGCTGAACACGACATTTTGCCTCTTTTCCAGATCACCGGGCCAGACGGTAAAGTCGTCTACCACGGTGAGAGGGAATCCTCGAACAAATATACGTTTGCTGCCTATCTCGACGGCGTGTACACATACTGCTTCAGCAACGCGATGTCTACGATGACGCCAAAAACCGTTATGTTCTCGATGGACATCGGAGAAGAACCCAAGAAGGAGGAGGCTGGGAAACGTTAGTGTTCCGCTCCCCCACTTTCGACGTATTTTGTTAGCATTGCTTCCTATCACAACCTGCGGTGGACACTTGAAATTGAGACGGGTGTGGGCGGGTCGGAGATCTGGTCCATCGAGAGTGAATCTCATTTTCTTAAAGCGTTCGCGTTGAATGATTCCCTCTTAACCATCTTTCATCTTGTAGCCGGAGCTGAGGGCGTGACCGGGAGTGCTGGCGACACGAAGCTCGAAGACATGATAAACGAGCTCCACACAGCTATGACTGGGGTGAAGCATGAGCAGGAATATATGATGATCCGGGATAGAATCCACCGATCGATTTCGGAGTCTACCAACTCCCGCGTCGTCATCTGGGCTATTTTCGAAAACTTGGTCATTTTTGCGATGACATTAGGACAGGTGAGGCTTCCTGGCTTTCAGTTGACATTTAACGATGCTGTGACAGGAATCATACAGAGGCTCATCCGGGAAACTCCCTTTGGATTCCAGGTATACTATCTGAAGCGCATTTTCGAGGTTCGTCGACTCGTGTGAGGCGAGGACCGATGAGATGTTCTTCAAATTGGCACATGGGCGGATGGAAATCTGTGAGGCACAAGGGAAAGTCTCCGATCGAAAGTCAGCAGCCATCCTGGACCTCCACTCCCTACGTGATGGCTGGTTCCAGACTATGATTGTTTCTTTCCTCGTCGTGATTTTTCTCTCCATCTCAGAAAGAATGAGCTGTTCCGTATGGGTGTGTATGTAGGTAAAAATATGTGATTTTATTGAAAATAAAGCGGGAAACTATCGATACGAGTCGAGTGTACGGAACGCATCTTCGCTGCTAGTTTGAACTCGTCCACGGGAACGGACTCCACCCCTGGTAGGAAAGGCGGAGGCCTCGGAGGAAAGTCGCATACACGAGACTTGTTCAGGTTATGAGTACAAAAGCTGTCTATCAGTTCTGCGGCCGCGCATAGTACAGAGGGAGCGTCCCACCTTACACTGGGCTCATCGAAGTCGATAAGAGGGACGATTCGAAGAACACGAGCGCTCCACTCAACGTCTTTTGATGGAGAAAGTGTTGCTGCCTAGGAAAGAGAAGCATCAATGAAGGTATTCCATCAGAGCGTCCATCCGTCCCACTGGAAACCGATGAATCGCCTCACTATTCCCGGAACAAAACTGTTAGCCGAGGCTGCACAGGAAATGATTGCAACGAAATTGCGTTTCGGACTTCGGGCGATCCCGAATAATGAGCGCATGATTACCCATAGGACGTTGGAAAGTTATGGCAAATCTCCTCTCTTATCGTGGAAATCGAGTCGACCACAATGAATTGATTCACTGATCCCAAGGCCGTACGTCTCCGAAAATCCGCCATCAGGCCCCCATGAACGTCTGAACACATACCATGATCAAGGGTCTCTAGTTCCGATTCTCTCGCTCAATGGGAGTTTTGCCATTCTTGAGTGACCTCTCATTGCAAGATAGAATGCCGAGTTCGAGGCCCCGAATTCCCCTACTATGCCGTCACCAGTATCGATCCTGTCACGTCTCCACCATACAAATGACCATCAGGCGCGTTCTCGGGCTGACAACCGCCGAAGCCGCTGAAGACCTCCGCAGCCGATCACACTGTCTCATGATCCTCCTGGTTGTCTCCTGGAATCATCCGTGTGAACAGAACCTTGTCGACGGAGGCGGCGAAGGTGATGATCGTTGCGTTGCCCCATGATTTCCGGACCGGGCTGATCTCGTTCAGAAGAACTGCCGTTCGGGGAAACGAGGCCAAGGCAGAGTTGTGACCACGGTGGTAAAACATCCAACTGAAGGAACCTCCCTATCGGACCTCACGAGTGATTCTCTTCATCGCTGCTCAGAGAAACCGAGAGCCCTCTCCCCCAACCCCTAACCCAGATGATCTCAGGCACTAGCGTAGCGAGAGGGGGGTAGAGGGGGCGGTCCGCCTTGGGCATCAGCGTCTCGGGCCATGGGTGCAGCGTATCGCCAAGCCCGGGCATAGTGACGTCCTTCTAGAATCCGGCGACGGCATTCGCCGAATCCTACCTCGCGTCCCGAAACTTCCATGAGCCCAAAAAGTGGCGGGATGCCCCTCTAGCGAACTTGGTATCGGATCCTTCGCCATGAGGGGCATCCGATTGAGAAAACATTCGCCATGAGGGGCTTCAGATTTAGGTTCGACCCCGGGCTTCACCGAGGGTCGATACGCTACTGATCTCGGGCCATTGTGATTCAGCGCTGTACCTCCCTTGAATCAAGCAGCTCCCATTACCAGAACGCCCTCTCTCCAGTTCCAGGGTGGTGGATTCCGTTGAACAAACACTCGAAACCTGCCCGGAAACGGAGTTTCTTAGCGTCAATTCCCGTCGCGTTTCCCCTTTCACAGCAAGTGCCACGTGCGCTTTTCGAAGGGGATCACTCGTTTCGCCTCAGCCCGATCAAAAGATCAATCGCTTGATGATCAAATCGAACAGTTCCTCTAGCCCTCAATATCTTCCAATCAAACGGCTCCTCAGCTCAGCAGTTGGGCCAATCGGGGCAGCCCACTCATAAGTGAAGCGCCGCTGCTCTATCGTTGATACAACACGTTTGTCCCGACACAGCCACCCGAAAGTTTGGTCCAGAGGATAAGATGCGAGGAGAAACTCGGCCGGGTATTGGGTATTCCCATCCTTCGGATGTAGCGGGTCGCGAACGCGTAAATGCATTCTCCGCCCATCAACATCGGCCCTCTATGAATATATATAGGCTCGATATATATAGGCCCTCGAAAATGAAGGAAAGTGGGATCTCCGGCTCATGAATCACGAGGAATCCAAACTGACGAAATGGCGCTGTCCGAGTGCAGGTTTGTGTTGCCGAATACAAACTGTTTGGGTTGTGGGTGGTCGGTGCGTGAGCAACAGGTTCGATACTGGCAGCCTGACGCTACGGTCCTTACTCGCAGACCTGTTTCTACGGTTCGTCTCCTCAATGAAGAAACGCCTCATTAGATCTCTCGAGCCATGGTTCAACCATCTGCTGATCAACAGCCTTCGCTCAGGAGGCTTGTAGCGGCGAGAGGCGGCAGTTGGGTTTTTCGGAAAGCCCTCTGACAATTCTCCAGCAGGGCCAGTAGCAATTGAGAATCCTAATCCATTTTTTGCTTGTTATAGTTGTTGTAAGACTTCCGCTGGGATTCGTGGTGGATCGAAAATTTGAGCGATTAACCGCTCCAGCGAGAGGAAAACAACTCGAGCTCTGAATTCTTTTGAGTTTTATTTCATTTGCCCTCCGCTTTCTCAAATAACTTCGAGCGAATACGACTCAAGTTTTACGGAAGAAAAGTTGCACACCTCGATCCACATACTCAGTTCCATATGCAATATTACTTTCGATGACATCGTTCCCACTGATGATGATTCATCTGAAACTAGCGCTTGAGGAGACTTGAATTAATAAAATAATGGAGTATAAAAATGAGGTGTTGTCAAATTGAAGATTTCTCCCGCAAGAAGTATTTCACCGATATGTCTAACGCGGTGAGTTCTCGTCATATTCAGCTGAATCCTTCTCCCCTAAAAAACTTTGATTGTGACGGGTCCGCTGACTGTTGGTCGTTCGTTTTGATGATAGACGGTTTGATGAAGCAGTCTTTGCACTACAATAATGTGTGATGTCGGTACTTAAATACTTTGCCATCTCCCTCACGTTGCTCGAGAGATGTTCGTTCACTCTACATCAACAGCTGGTTTCAGTATTCTCAAACATAATCCGATTCAGATTTCCCTGTTTGAGCAGGAACGATTGATATCGGCCGCCTATGGTACGGTGGACAGCGATCTCCTTGGTTGTGATTCCGAATATTCGAGACGAAAATCATTTCCGTTCCTATCATTTCGAATTTCTCCTTCCCTAGATTCCATTCCGTCAGGAAGATTCCTTGACATGTGACACTCCTGTGAGTCGCCACGAATACACCGAGAACATCCTCCACGGGAGGCCTCGAGGACCCGAAGTTCTTCGGAGTGCTCATAATATACAATGAAATGTGCTCCAGACTCTGAGGCCCCGTGTGCGTAGCTCCATAAGCTTGCCTCAATGAACAGAAAAGAAGTTCCTCAACAAGTCGGACCGAATCGGTTCCTTGTCTGGTCTGATTCGCACCGTCTGTCGATCCCTCTCTGTCATTCCAAGTCCTCTTCCTCTTTCTCTCTCTCTTCCTGCATCTTGCTCGCTGTTTGTATAAACACGCAGGCCGCATTCGCACAAAACACCCACACATGCACAGTCTTGGAGGCGAGTTATCCTCACCAGACTTCGCAAATCTTCTTCGCAACCATGTTGTTAGCACCAGAACAGCTGAACGCATCGGCAAAGTCGGGCGTCTGTTGAACTGTTCGGTGGAGTCGCAATCTTTCGGGAGCGCTTTTCAGCGTCCCGTTCAGGTAAGCGACTCGGGAGTCGGTCATGCGTTCGCACATCAGCTGGCCGTAAGCGATGTAGAACAACTGTTTGGGCTCGTAATCCAGGCCAGGTAGTTTGGGGATGTCTCCGGCTTCATCCAAAGCTTCCAGAGCGACTCGGAGTCCGGCGATATCGGAGATGGCTTCCTCGACGAACTTGTTCATTGGACCTCTTGAGAACAGCTCGTTTTCAGTTGCTTCTTCGAGGCACTTCAGCCTCTCCTTGAGGGCTTCGAAAGTGCTGTTGGGAGTGGTCCCGTAGTCTCTGAACTGCAATCCGAATCCATCGATGGCTTTCATGGCTTCTTGAGCCACCCGAACCAATGCTGCCAGCTGCAGGGCTTGATTCTGGCTCGCCGAAAATATCGGGTCGAAGAGGAATCCAAGAGGAACAGTCACCTGGTTGTGGCTGTACGAATACTTGGGCCTGATATCCAGAGGAGAAGATGACGCCCAAGGTAGGAGATTCTTGGCGACATCGGCCTTGTCGGGGTCGCGACGCTCCCGACGCTGATCCATCGCAGCGGCCAACCACCTCAGCCGTAGACGGCTCTGCTCCATGATGTTGTCGAGGAAATGTCTGTTCGTCTGTCCTTCCTTGTAGTACGACATAACCCGCGCATCCGACTCGGCGACATCGGGATACCCGATTTTGACAGCAAGGTTCTCCAATCGATCACTGGCGGGGAACTTGGCCTCCTGGAGCCATCCCACATTTCTGACGCTTCTGCGGGCGATTTGTCCGACTTTGCCGAAGAGTTTCTCAGCACTCTTCATCGAATCCTGGCCGTTGAACTTGTCCCTGAGAATGTGGGCAAGCCCCAGTCCGAAGTAATCCATGGTGAAGTCCAAGCAGCTAGTGAATACATCCTGCAAAACAGGAAGTTCCAGTTTTAGTACAACTCCGAAGGTGCGGTGGGCCTTTGAAGCGAAGGTGCTCGAAAGGCTCGTCATCAGCCTGCGCCGATTCGATTATTCCGAGCTGAGGTGTGTCGGGAGATCTCCAGAGTTTTCGGTATTTCTACAGCGTGGCATAATGCCGAATGATGTCCCACCTTGAACTCAAGTGAATCCAGGTGACCGCCAGCCTGCTCGGCGCGGAATCTGGCTTCAGCTAGTCGGATCTCTTTGCTCATGAAAGGAGCGTACTTCATGACAAAGTGCCATATCATGTAGTTGTTCTTGATGTCGTCCCTCGTGGTCGACAGGATGCTTCCGAGATTCCTGAAAGTGAACGCTCAGTGTTATTCGAGGCTACACGCATTTGTTCGACAACTCGGAGTTCGTTCAGTGAGATCCTGCGAAGATCGGGAGATATAAGAGATGTTTTCTCGCTAATCCTCGATCACGGCTGGGTTTCAAGAGCCCTCGGGTCAGGCGTGTAAGAAATCTACGCAGATGGACGCCGCGTGAAAACAGGGGAAAACTCACTTGAAGTACTCTTCATCTTCAATCAGGACACGGAAGTTGTCATTTATCGGACTCCCAGGGAAGAGACTTCCCAGGACATCGTGCCAGCGGATGTTCGGGGCATGGGTTCTCAGCTCTCCGAGAGTACGAGAGACATAATCGCGAGACAAGTTCCTTGGAACGGTTTCGGTCCATTTCTGCAGGAAAACGGAAATATAGAATCCCTCCTGATCGATGGGTTGACGGTGCAATGTTTTTCCGCATTGCGGACATTACCGTGACGATTTCCGAAATTCCAATCGATCTCACCTGAAGGAGACGTTCCTCGAAGAAGAAAATCTCGGGACCTTTATCCGCAGTGTTGATATCCTTATTGCGATCCTTCAGTTCGTCGATGACCTGTCGAAATCAAGACTGTGATGTAGAACGACGTGAAATGGAAATTCATGTGGGATCTGTCTCTCTCAGCAAGGTGCGATTGAGCTTCTGTATAGCTCAAAACCAAATCGAGAATCCCGCAGATTCCGTACGCATGAGTACTGGTCTATTCCAATCCGGCATCTGCCTTGAAATCCCTCACGAATAGACCATGAATAGTCGATGAGCAATCCGTCAAGTGTGAACCAAATTGACGTCGAGGACATCAACCCGTGAATATATTTATCACATCTACATACAGCCACCGATGTCTGAGACACACGGTCAAGATAGCGGAAAGTTTCCGAAGTTACAATGTGGTCTTCCCTCTTCCACCATTTCACTTTCTTGGTGACACAACAATACGCAGTCGAACCCGAATATCTCCAAAGGTGGAAGAAGTCACGCAACAATCTTTCGGTGTTACAGTCAGCCGTCAACGTGACTCAAGATCGGAAGTTTAAGATATCACTTGCCTCGCTGGATGTGAGAAGCGGAGATAACCGCGAGGACAAGATTAGCAGTCACAGATTAATGGAAAAGTGTTCGAACACGGCAGAATGCAGGACGACTCGGAAATGCTTCGCACAGAGAGCTCCATATTGCTACTAGGTCTCTGAGAAAGAGAGGACATCCTTCCTACCTTATTGATGAATTTGACGTAAGCATCCCGTAGGTAGGGCTTCGTGATCCGATCGTAGTTGGCGCGATTCCCTCCCAAACCAAATCCGGAAGGTGAGATCTGGAACGAAGATATCAGATGATAGAGCGAAGAGCTATGCTACGTCTCCTACTTCCTCTCAGATGTCCCTTATCCAAGCACAGTATCGTCACGTCAGTGCTTGAGAGACTCTCAGCAACCAACCCAAATCGAAATTCTCGTGGGGAAACAGACTACGTGGAACGAGATTTGATTCACTTTTTGAGGGTTTTCAGGCGAAATAGTCGCTTCGAATGTCTGAGGCGCATTTCTCTGCGGTTTGGCAAGGGATACGGTCGGGCAACATGCTTCACGACGCTTCTCGACGTAGCTTCCGATGTCCGTCTTTCGACAGAATCGCATATATTCATTTTCCACAGCATTGTCATCTATCCTCATCTACGTGTCTCAGTAAACGCTTTTTCGGAAACAATGATCAGCTCGCGACAAACGCTGTATCGGAACTCTACGTGAATCGCTCTGTTTGTGCGTCACAATCGAGTAATTATTTTCGTCGGGTTCCCATCTGAATATGAAGCAGCACGCTACGGCCGACTGTGTTGACGGAGTGCCAGCATCGTCGGCTACCACGCCGGGACCATCAGTGAGCCGGTTCCACTAGTTAGACAATTGAATCCAGAGAGTTTTTCCGTCTGGGGAGGCAGCATCTCTTCGCTTGCCATTGACAGAGAGAGGCGGACGACTAACGCAATGAAGCCTTTCTCACTTTCCCGAGGGAGATAAGAAGTTCTTGACTCAGCCACAGGCGTCCACTCTGCGAGCTTAGCAGCAGACAACACCGACGTTTTTTTTCAGAAACAGGTTCCACCTCACATGGAACATAGCCGCCGCTCTCACGGAATCAGCAGAACGATTATGAAATGGATGGATTTAGTTCAACGAAATGATTTGAATCGACCAAAGTCTCAAAATCTCCACTCTCTGTAATGTTCAGTCTGGAATACGATCACGCGTTCATGAGCCGAGGCAACTCCAAGTGGGAAGCATCGAAATTCGACTCGAAACGCTCTGAGCGGTCACCGGAAACAAGAGAAAACGATTCTTCCTCTGTGTATTACAGTCAATCGACATCTGTGCTGGCGAAACTTCTATTTTCTCCGAAGCGCTAAAATCGGGACAAATCGACACAGGGGTTCGACGCGGACCGAAACTCACGAGAAATAAACAGCTAAACGATTCCATGGGAACACTTTCAAAACGAATTTTCCATTCTGTTCGGAGAATTCTCCGAGGAATTCCGTCGAACTCGTGAACTTCGAAATAAATTCGAAGCTGGATGTCGAGCGAGTCATTCACTGAGTCATGCGACCTCATGCGAGAATTCGCTTCTGCCGGAATTCGGTCTCGGCGGATCGCAACGAATGTCTTTTGAATGAATAAGCCAGCTAAAGATTCTGAACGCGTGAGTCATCCGACGCCATCGCTACGGCCGCTATACAGCAGCCAGTCACCAGGAGGGGGACCGAGTCGCGAGCAGAAGAATCGATCCGAAGTCAGCTAACAGACCCGATCCGGATCGGCACGATCGCTAACTCTTCTCCCTTTTTTCAGTTGACAGTCAGAAGTGGATAATTTGAAAGATCGTTGCAGCCGTTCGTCAGTCAGTCGGCCGGTCAGCCGCCAGCTCAGAATAGGCAGCGATGACAGCACCGTCACCAAGTTGGAAGCTTTGCTCATGTGCCAACCAGCCGTCGCGCAGCGGTTTCAGCTGTTCATTCCTCTCCAGGATCTCGTTTGGGGGTAGATCACCCCGGTGATCGACAAGGTCTATGACCTGTCGTCCTCCCGGCGTCTTTCCGACTGAGCCGAGTCTCTGCGTCGGCCTCCTGACTGACCCGCCATCTTGTTCCGGCTCTCATTGAGCGCGGTATTCCTCGTTTGGTCTTTCCTCCCATCCCCCGAGTTTAGACTCGTACAGACATCGACAGTCCGCGAAGTGTTCAAACAAGGTCTAACCCCCCTCTCTCCCAGCTCGTCATGATTGTGCTGATCTCGGTTCCTTGAACAGATGTACGTGTGTGTCTCGCTCATTTATCTTCACCTGTGTTCTTCTCCGTACCGCTCATGAGTCATATATTCTGTGAGGGCGAAGCCGGTTAGTCAGCCCGCCGTTTCGAGATGCGGCAGCTCAGAAGCCGCCGACAAATTCGCTCACTCCGTAGACCAAGAAAAATGCCAAACCCGCGAGAAAATCTTTCGGCCAACTGAGCCGTTGCCTAATAGAATACGTTCAACAATGCGAAAAAGTCGTCGCTGGTTTGTTCATCGGACGGAGTCAGGAAGGAACAACGGAACTTGATGTGAACATTCCTCTGAAAGCGACGAAGAAAGCCGCGGCAGAAAGACTTTTTCTCCATAGAAATATGAAAAAGAATGTTGTCGAACACGGTAAAGAGTAACGGCAGCTCGCTAAAGTCTCGGACGTTCCACGAGCTCAGGGCTCCTCCGCGGCATTCGGAGGCTTCGGGAAAAAAACAGCTACCACCTGTCGCGTGCGACGCTGATGGTCCCTCTGGAGTCGCCGGCTTGTTATTCAAGGCGAATCTAGCGAATTTGAGCGCGGATCGATGCAACCCTGTCGTACGGTTTTTATGCCAAACAAGAACACGCGGCTCTGGCTAAGGATTTGTGGAAGAAACACAGAGCTGCTTGAGAAACGCAACCTCGCGAAAGCTCAAGACGTCAGCTAAGAGAAAGCGCGGCCAATTCTCGAAAGTGTCAGGGTCGCCTGGAAGTTCTCATCGCTGAAACTGTTTGTGTCCGGCGTGTGCTCGCGCAATCCCGCATAGCTTATCTCATTCTGTTTCCCAAATGGATCGAAAAGAAAAGAACACAACGACAGATTTTGTTCTCGAATTCTGAATCCATCAAGCGCATTCTGTGCTATGCCTTTTACGGAATGAACGCTTCCCTGACACTCGTCAAGAATTCCTGCAGTCATGTTGTATATTCCAGAGCTGGGATTTGTTTCCGCTCGAGAATTTGTTTCGAGCAGGAACAACAATCCGGATGCAGCGGACAAGAATCGGAGGTTTTTTCCGGGAATGTTGGAAGTTCTTTCATTTCTACCGTTGTACGATACACGATGGATAGTTTGGTGCCACAACAGGCCGAAAGCGTTGCTGGTCGCTGCCCTTCGCCTTCTCAGGCGCTCTTTCTTGTGAGAGCCGCTTCCAGAAACACCGGGCGAAGTTTTTGAAGTTCATCATCGCGAATTTTCCCAACCCCCTCAACCCAACGCCGGTCCGATTCCGTCCTGATAATCACCGTTATCAAGAAATCGAGTTTCGACACCGCCGCCTGTGCATTTCTCCTTTGCCTAAAAACCGTTTCGAACAATATTCTCTGATCGCACGATTCCCAGTCGTCCAGCTTTCGACATCTGGAAATCCAGACTCAAAATGTGACCGATAACTGCGGAAGGGGCGAAAACGAGGGAAATATTGCTGGACGCCTAAGCGATCCAACGAAGAAAAAAGAACAGCAGAAACGAAAGCGAATCCGAACACCAGCCGGATCTGACCTCTTTCCACGATTCAGATACTTCCACAAGTATCAGAAAAGCTGTCGCTTCACCAGATTACAGCCCGCGAAGCACCTAGAAGCGGAATCTCGGAAACTAAGAAATGTTCAACGTTTTAAAAAATAACACCACACACACGTTCTTCCTCACTGTGCAAAGACGACGGTGGTGGCCGGGATGCTTGGTTACACCGCGGACACAGGGTCCGGACCCACCTCAAAGAACGTTTGCCAAACATGCACCCATTATTCGACAACGAACTATCGAGTGCGGCAGAGCAGGAAACTCGGACAAATCGGGACATATACGACAGATTCTTGAAAGACACCTGGAGCTCCGGAAGGGAGCTGGAACTTAGGTACAACGAATCTTCCGACGCCTCAAGTAAGGAGCGGGCCGACCCGGAATGAAATCTTTTTTTTTCGTTTTTCCTCCGATGGATCCACATCGGTTCAGGAATGGGCGACGAAGAGCTATGAGGGCTATGAAGTGAAGCGAAGGTGAGGCAAATTCGAAAAGGAGAAAACGGTGAAAAATGATCGCGATGACGGCAGAAATATAAATGATTTGAAGCAAAACGATCGGAGCGGCCTTCGTCTCGGAGGAAGACAAAGACCTGAGGTGGGAGGGAGGTGCTGCTCGTGTTGCGGCATGTTGGGCATTGCTGAGTCACAAGGTGGTGCCCAGGGAAATATGAGGAAATGCAGCAAGTTCTTCTTTATTTCGCTGCCGCGCTCAAATCGCTGCCCAGAGCCAACGGATCCGAGTCACCGGATCAGAAAATGCCTATTGTCAGACCGAGACAAGGATAGCTGCCTTAACTTTGGGCGTTGCTCGAGATCGGGACTTTCGGACTGTGCGATTTGAGAAGAAAAAGAAGCGCGAGGTGTGGATTCAGTTTTCGTCGTTTTCTATGAGGGGTGGTCTGTATCAGTCGAGTTCGCCCTTTTAACCAACGCCGGTCAGCGTCAGCTCCGGCGCCGGTAGACATGCCGGCCGCCTGCCAACAACAGCGAACATCGCGAGAGAGTTAGATGAAGGGAAACCGCTCTTGACAATGGGCCACTTTTGCGAGGAGCCGGAGCAGTAGCAGCCGCTCGAAGAAAAACCTCGACTACTTCAAGTTCCGCCAGAGGTAAATCCTCTTCCCGATTCGGAATTGAGCCCGCCGATGTTGTGCCTGTCACCACTCGGAAATCGTCGCTTGTGTGTGGAGGGAAAATTCAGGAAGATTCACTATATGAAAATCTATATTTGAGCGGCAAGGTCTCCGGACGCGATCAGTCAAAAGTCATGGGGCGCGCTGGCGGCAATCCAGTGGACAGACAGACCGTTGCATGGTCAGTCATCCGGACGGACGGTCGTTAGCCGGTTTGTCGTTTCGAATGTATCCCGTTCTCACACTCATGGCCGCATAGACTTTGTGGAGCGATTTCCACGCGCCATTCCATAACGGCCAGCCTGTTGTTCCGCTGTGGGTGAGATAGGCGCAATTACTCCACTGGACGTTCTCGCACTGGCTTCCAACACTTTCCGGTGTTGAACTGTAACACGTTCTGCGACACAAGTTTGCACCTAGGGGACCACCGGCGGGACAGTCGGCGAAAACAGTTGAAGATTTGTTCCTGAGTGATTCCGAGAAGATTGACTACGATGACCGCGTTGCGCCGAAGTCGTTAGAGACAATGTCCCACTGGAAGTGTCGTTGTAGGACACAATAACAGTTCCTATAGGCGAAACAATCGAACATTAATAACGGTGATGAATTTCGCGGGATGAGTCTCTTAACCGGATGTGAACAGGGACGCAGTCGATATCCCGTGAGAAACCGAAAAGCAGTGTTTGGCTGCCGGGTTTTTTGGAAGCGCAGTTCGAATCTTGTTTGTTTGGGCTCACTTTTTTTCTTCAGTCGTTGCTGTGAACTTTCGATTTCTTCCCGAGTCCAGTTGCAGGGGAGGCAACACTGCGGCGATGCCGGAGACTTACAGCGACTCAGTGAAGATTATTTTTAGTTCGGAGACACGCGAAGTCATCATGCCGTTTCGCCGTCCCCTGACATTGTATTTCCTTCTTCTCTTGTATCGCCAGGCTGACATGCAACTTCTTTTGAGGAGTAAATCCTCACTGCTCGTCCCGCCGACATGCGGGCCCAGCGCGAGCAGGGATATCGTCGAGCCCAGTTCCCGGACGATCGCGACGAAAGTCAATTCGATTCCGAAAACAGTTTTCTTCGAAGTGGGTCACGTACATGACGATTTTCTGCGTGAACACTACCGAAATTTCCCGAACGCGAGCAAGAACCGAGCGAGCACGTAGAGAAGCGAAACTTCATCGGCTCCGAAAGCCATGCGTGCGTGTAAAGCTCCCCAAGTAGCCGGATCGCGAGCCGAAAATCAACTGAGGGCGAACTTAAACGATTCGAAGCGGATTTCTGCGATTGAACGCCGCGGAAGCGATCATCACCACACGTTGTGATTCCGAATGATTCCAGCAGCTCGTGACGCGAATGGGTCGCTTGCTCCGCTGAGGGGTTGGTACAAAACTCACCAAAGGGGCAGTGCTCCACTCAAGCTCCTCGCTCTCGTCCGCTCCTAGGAACTTCGCTTTTCAAGCCAATACACAGAGATCCAGAAAGAGTGGATCAATGTTACGGTCGTCGACGCACTGTAGAGCACTCGGCCAACACCGAGGATAATCGATGAAAACGCGGACGGGCTTTCTGCGCAGAGTTTGAGGAGAACGGACAAGAGACGCATGATTGGCGGGCGAGCGAAAAATTGAAATCCCCAACTTCGAATTCACTCGAGAATTCGCTCTGAAGCTTTGGATGGAATTGTTCCGATCGCACCACGAGTCCGGTCGCTATGAACTCCTCTGATCAGCGGCCTTTACGATATGGTTCGACGCCTTACTGAGGGAGGCGAGATGCTTCTCGACGCACGGCTAGAGTTTCGGTTCGCTGAGTCAAGTGTCTTCTGAGGGAAGACCTTGTGATCCATTCAGCCTTCGAACCCGTGGCAAACAGGGCTCTTGAGCAGCGACTGCTGACTCATGCCTGTCGGAGCTCAGGTCCTCTACGAAACACTGACGAAAACGTCACTCATTGATTGATGGATCGACCGCTTGTCGGCAAGAACTGATTCGTCGGACGCTCGAGTGAAGACTCGGAAGCCCATGTATTCCTCAGTCTCTTCACTGCGTCACCTGCTCGTCAGAGACTTTCTGTGGGGCTGAATGCGATCACCAGGAAGCCGAAGGCAACAAAACGATTCCAGACCTGATCCAAAGCAACATCCAGCAGCTAACGAGCAACCGCCAGGAGACAGGGTCAACGGGAATGCCTGTTTTGCGAACCGCTGCATCCGAGCGGCCGAAGGACACTAAGTAAGGCAAACGTCCGGTTCCCTCCCTCTCTGGCATCGAATACACGTCCCTGATCAGGATTATTCAAAGCTGATTCCTGATCTTCGGTTTCCATCCTCGCAGGTTTTGTTCTTGTTCTCACAAATTCTTCTCGGCCAACCGTCTTGTCCGTTTAGCGATGAGCATGAGAATTTCACGCCCAGGGATTCCGACCATCCAATTTCCATCGAATTCCTCTCAGATTCGATCAGCAAAGGAGCCGCCCGGACGAGCTCTGCGAATCCCCCTGATACGTCCTGTCAAACGCGGACCCCTCTTATCCAAAAACTCGTCGCAGGGCCCGAATCTCCGGAAGAATGAGAATCACTCCAAGATACTGGCAGTGGACACATAACCCAGGCCGCTGTTGGTTGAAACGCGGTCGCCTCGAAGCCGATTCTTGGAATCCTCGCGAAGAACTAGCATCCCAGCTGGTCGTGGAAACGGCTTTGTTTTTACCGTACATGTGACGATGTTGACGTTTCCGTCGTTGCCACACATGTCACAAGAATTGTAATTTTTGCGGCTGCGGTGCTCCTGGAATTTCTAATCGGGGGTTGGAGGCTCGCATCTTTTTTCCCAGTGTTCGTTCTTGACATAAGAGCCGGATTTTTGTGCTCTGCTGCCAGTTCCTACTGGACGTGGGATGGCAGCCAGTTCTCCTCGAGTGAAATGACAGTCTTTTGTAGACACAAATCGCCTGACTATCGCCGCAAACCATGAGATGGGTTCACCGAGACGATTTTGATCCGAATGATGACGTGCTTGGGACAGCACAATGGCCGGCTGAGGCGAGTCTCGAGTCGACGACACTCACGGGTGGCGTGAGGTTATTCTTTTCCAGGACTCCTTTCGTTTAGCTGAAAACAGCTCGTTCAGCAGCGAGTATTCTGTCAGCTGTCTGTTGTACGAGGGCGTTCATCGGTACCTCGACAAGTGCGTTCCGCCACTGCAGACGACGAAATATTGTTCCCACATTCGCAATCGAGGTCTTCGTCCATTGTTTACAAATGAGATTTCGTCGGGGAAATGCTTCGGCTCTTTCTGGACATTCAGTATCTCCCCTTTGGAAATGGTGCCGTCCTTCCCGATCCACCGATGTCGTTCACTGAGCGAAAACACCATTTTCGAGAACTGTAGTCTGAAGAACGAGCCAAAGGACGGAATGCCTCTCTGGGAAGCTATCCAACAATGTAATTCATCACCCCACTCAGCCAACAGGCCCCGCTCTCGGATGAGAATCGATTTCCTGAGCGAGCAATCCACTCCGTGGAAATTCACGATTTTCTATCAAGTGCTCGGTTTATTAGCCTTGTTCTCCGAAACCTGCGGGCTGCGCCTGAAAGACGAAAGCTCAAGGGGGAAAAAATAAAAGTGGGATGAGGGGACGATAAAGGTCAAAGTAAATCCAACGAATTTCATCACAGACGTCTTGTCTGAAGTCGATTCCACGGAGACGGGCGCGCGCACGGATGCTCGATTGATGCGTTGGTCCAAGTTGAGAAACAGTGTTTTCTAAGAACGTCAACGGTGCCCGATCGGATGAAAGCGAGCTGAACTTCCCTGAGTTACTAATGGTCGCATCGCCCTTAACCTGTCGCTCAAATTGGTGACTTTTACTCCGCCAAGTTACCTCCGCATATCTTGTCTTGACAATGGCTGGCTTCAGGATCGAAATATCCGGCGTCTTCGCTCAATTTCCAATGGGTCATCGGACGGAGCTCATTGGCGCGCGCTCATGAAAACATGGCATGTGCGCCGCATCTGTCTGACATTTGTGACTCGGATGGAAACATGTGTAGCTTAGGAAAGGACGATCCGCGTGGTTTGAGCTCGGCTTTCTATCAGAGACTCGCAGATGTCCTTCGAACGGTTCCGACCGTTCGCTCCCTTTGTCTAAGAGGAGGACCGGTTTGCGTCGACCACTTGGGTTGCAAAACTGTTTTCCACCCCGTTTGTGGAGTTTTCCGCGGAGTATTGACCGCTACGTCGGTTCCACCTTCCAGCTCGATTTTTCCCCGCTAAAGAGTGAACGCCTGACACTTGAGAGCCGTGAGTCGTGAGCCAACCTTGACAGTAACAACAGGGAAGCGGCCTCGACCTATAAGGTGTGCGGGGCGGATGCGTGCTCTGAATACGTCGTGCCGATCCGGCGATTTTTCTCTCGATTTTCTGCCCCTCGCTCCTGTTCAAGAGCGGAGCCGAGGTGATAGTTCAGGCTCCAGCGTCCGTTTGTTCGCGTGGATCTGATTGTGCGCGGCTGAGTGTCAATATTCCTGCTGATGCTGGGCTCAAAAAGTCTTGGGGGTGATTCCACGCACAACAAACGCTGTGAAGGATCCGACATATCGCCCGCGCGTCACTTGCCAGATAGCATGGCGGATGAAAAGACAGACCGACAAATCCATGGACAATGAGAGAATGGTTCTGATAGCGATCCGAAGGAAACAATGTTTATGTCCACACTTGAATCGATGCATGAAAGAGACTAGCTTCGGTTTTTCCTCCTTTTCCGACTTCGGCGTCGGCGATGTAGCGAACGTTCTGATGATTTCGAGTGATTCTCGGCCAACAATTGCGTCCGTCTTGCCCGCGGACCAGTCGACCGCCTTCAAACATAGTCACTCAGTCAGTCATTTGGTCGCTGCACCAAGAGGCTTTCGGTCGTTTCGAACAGAAAATCTATCTGTTCCTCTCTCTGCTGATATTCCGCCATGTATCGTAAGACAGGCAAGCAGGCTGTCTACCTCAGGATGCCTTCTTCGTGAAGGAATCCCTGGGGCCCTGGTCAGTCGAGAGGCCGTACGCTGTGAGTCGCCAGCGGAGCAACCACCCAACAAGTCTGCATGTCGGAGAGATTGTTCAATAGAGAAACGCAGTGCCAGGTTGTCAGCTTCGGTTCCCTTGATGGTAAAAAAATGTTCGGTGTTTACCGAGCGAATCCCACGGTGACGTTGCCTTCTCGAACTCCGTACAGAAAGATGTGAATTTCGAGCTCATGTGAGATCTGTATTTCAAGCGCCTCGCCCTGGTACGGCCTCCGTCATACACCTGAGCAGTGATTTCGATCTT
This sequence comes from Phytoseiulus persimilis, assembly GCA_037576195.1. Classification (NCBI taxonomy): domain Eukaryota; kingdom Metazoa; phylum Arthropoda; class Arachnida; order Mesostigmata; family Phytoseiidae; genus Phytoseiulus; species Phytoseiulus persimilis. The sequence continues at coordinate 5,899,484 of CM075101.1, read as the reverse complement.
TGGGAGGCGTTCGCCGCGTAATTGAATCATTCAGAAACAGTCGCCGCTCAGGAAGCAATCTGGCGCATTCTGGCGTAATTGCAACATCCCATGAACGAAGACCGCGAATAGAAGCGGAGAATGGAGCCAAGGAATCCACAAACAATGATGTCCTTAGTCGAATCACCTTGAAGCCAGATTGAAATCCTCATCATTCCTATGGAATTTTTTGCGATTTCGCAACTCGCGCCTCGGACGCATCAGAATCTCGGAGCGCTTTGGAAGTCCGAAGGTTCAGACCCAGATATCCGGAACTTTTAAAATGTGAACAATCCGAGAGCTTCACCTCCTTGCCCGACGAATTCGAAAGCTTGAAGTTCGCGTAAATCGTGGCGTGACGTCGCTATGCGATGTGGTGCAGCCTTCACTGACGACGACGCCGCCGCCTTTCAAGTGCTCGTCTGCGACTTCCGCCGGACTTCTTTAGCAAGATTCCCCCATGGAAACGGCGGCTCTTTCTTCGCAGCTACACAAAAAAAAAACTATTGACTTATCTTCCACACCCAGTTCCGGAGTATTTTAGTTTATGATGTTTACGCTTTCAACGCGGCGGGAGATTTCCCTCTTCTGCGAATCATCGATCCCGAGCTGGCACCTTTACGATACTCTCAATCCGATTTCTGCATGGCAGCCGAGTTGGCACGCACGCACCGCTCCACGCGAGTCGAACGAAAGCCAAAAAGAAGGTTCATTTCGAGACGGTCCACCTTCCTCGAAAAGCAGAGCTCCCTTCGCGAGGTTCCTCAGGAATTTCGGTTCAACACCAGACCTCTCTGGGACATTCCGTCTCAAACTGTACATCTAGTTCATCTGAGAAGTCTCTCCGGATCACTGTGTTTTCTGGGCATCGTTCCTCCGAAGCCGTTTTTTCCAACAAGCATCCACGGCGGCAACATCTGCCAATCGATCAAGCTCTCCCTCAGGTTAAACAGATGTCACGGGAATCGACTGGCGGAGAAGCCCCCACGAACTGACGGATTTAGCTAAACACGTTTCGTGATGTTGCATAAGCGCAAAATGGGATCTAACACCAGCTCGAAAGGCTGATCCCGGTCAGGTCCGACAACTGGATGTGGTTTCGTGGATAAGGATCGGATATTGAATATCCGAGCTGGCGAGCTCGACAGGCACGCCACTAGCTCGGTTTTATCCTCTCGCCGGCCAAGTTGCCACATTCAGGCTATCGTACTCTTGTATTCTGCTGAATGATTGTCCAAACAATCGCTCAGAACTTCGCAAAAGTATCCGATTGCCCAGGTTGACCAACGCCGCGAACCGAGATAGCCGACCCGCCATATCCTGGCCGCTCGCTGTCCGGATTACGCGCCGGAAAACCCGACTGAGAATGATGGCTTGTCCGCTGGAAGGATCGATGGATGCGCAGATGGCTGGCTGGGTGGATCGATGGATGCGCAGATGGCTGGCTGGGTGGATTGACTTGTCCCGCCGAATCCATTGGTGTCTGTGTTGCCTCTACCGCGGTGTTCGATTGGATGGGATTGACTGGTTCTGCATCGAGTCGTCAGCGGCTGAGACTGACAGTTGGCGGGCTGGAACGAGCCGCGCGGATGTTTAACCAACAAAGGCGAAGTCGAAACGGAAACGTTCCGCGTATGACAGCTTTCTCCTCGTGTCTGTCCGCCGAGCCGACCAACCGAGTGAATGTCTGTCTGTCTCTCTGTATTTGGTGCGAATTCCCCCGCCAAATTACGGCCACAGATGTTCATCCCGCGACTGCGCGAGCTGAATGGGCCTGCTCGCACCGAAATTGCGGGCGAATCGACGTAACGTCGTCCAGTTGTTGTTGCGGGGAACAACAATGAGGGCTGCGATTTTGAATACAGCCGCCGCAGCGACGGGAAGCAGGCAGAGAAGTTGCTCTCAACCGAGCTCCATCAGTATTCGCGCCGTCGCGTAGATCTGATCGACTCCCCGCAACTTTGACCGGTGCTTCTTAGATGATGGCGACGCCTTGATGGTCACCTGTTCATGAGGTGAGGGAAATCGCACTCGGACGAAACATGTGGGGCCACCGCTTTGATTCATCATCACTCATCATGACTTCTAGCCGTTCCAGTGGATTGAGTTTGAGGAAGCCTGATCTTACCAACCTCGACAGAACAGGCTGGTCGCTCGCCACACTGGGAGTGGTTCGTCCCCGAAAGTGCTCCAGTGACTCGGAATCTCTTGGTCTTCGACAGAGAGGATCGATCTCCTGCTCTCCGATGCGCGACCGTGCGTTCTGCATTGAGAGAACCCGCACAGGGACCATCACCAAGCCGCAGACCGACCCACATTCTACTCTCGTTCGCCAGCTCATTTCTCCCATGTAGAATACCGAGAGGGGGAAAAAGTCACCACGAGGAGAACAGCGGACGGCGCAGACAACAGGGAACGGAATAAGATACTCGCCAGCCGCTCGCGATCAGCGTTCGAAAGTCGTGCCCGGGGAATCCATAATTCCAACGGTCTCAAGTTCCGCGCAGGTGTGGCTCGGTCTGGCTCGACCACTTGAGCGGTGACACTCAACGAGCGTTGTATTCTGTTTCCGTCGTTGAACAAAAAGCTCATGTTGATAGCTTTGTTTTACGAAGGTTGAGGTTTTCTGATTCAACAAACAGATAACACAAACAAACGAACACCCACCCACCTACTCGTGCGAGCCCCTTTCTCCCCTCGGTCTCAAAGAGATTTCGTTGTGAAGGAGATCCCTCCATAACACATTTAGATGCGGCCTTTCGGATTCTCTCGGTCACCGAGCAAATCTTATCTCAGAACGATTTGAGTCACAGCGACGCTTCGTGAAATCGTCGCAGCTCCGAATGCTGGAGAATGGAGGGCTCAGGGAGCTGACCTCGACAGTTCTGAAGAATCGTTAAGCCTCGGAGCCTCCAGATCCCACTCGCCGAAGCAGTGGTACAGCTCTAAAGTAGTGGTCTCACATATCCCGCAGAACGGATTTTCCTTTTGTTAGTCGGGTACGGAGTCCTGGTGAACTAGCGAACGACCGCGGAGGAAAGGATCACGTGTTTGTTTCGCTTTTGGTCGGCGGTGGGAAAGTCAGTCTCGGGCGTTTCCGAACGCGCAGAGAACGAAAAACAGCCACGTTCGCTTAGTCAGCGGTTCAGATTTTGTTTTTTCGTTTTGTCTCAGAATCTAAGAGAATATTCCCAAGTTGATACCTAACAGAGCTGTCGCTCTGCTTCTCAGCCTACGCGAGCTCATGCACCGAGATTGTGGAGAGGTCCAGGCAAATGATTGAGAGTTCCAACACGTTATCAAGAGGATCCCGTAGAAGAAAGCGACAAAGTAAGCCATCAAGCGGCTAAATAGTCGCACTTCCAGGGGAACGAAGGAGCGGCGTTCTTCCGGCATGGAACGCCATGGGAAATGCTTTTTTCTCATATAGGGATGAAACAAAATGACACAATCGTGGACTCTCAGATCATTGTTATGTGACGGTTCGTGGCTGGCGACTGCGCGACGTGGGTGCTGGCCGAACCACAATTTTCGAACAAGCTCCTCCGCATCGGGCTCGAACGCCACTCAGCGCTGCCAATTTTCTGGAACTCAGAAAAGTCGGAATGGAAAAGAGAAGATGGATCGACCGACAGAAAGATGATCAAACGTCTCGTGTGCCCTACAAGCAGCAGCAGCAGCGTGGTCTACCGTTAGATGTGGTCACGCCAAAGATGCATCACGCGCGCCGGCGAGGAGTTCCCCACGCACTCGCATGTGATCCAGTTTCTCCAAACCGCATGCTGACTCCGCCGGCGACCACAGAACCCATCCATCCGTCCCTCGGTCCGTCTGCGGGCCCACTGCGAGCGGTGTCTATCTATCAGAACCGCGTTCATCCATTCATCTTCTGCTCATTCACTAATTCAAACAATATTCAACCTTTTGGTCGGCTAGGTGAGTCACTCAGAAAACTAACCGGCGCAAACACAAACCGACAACCGAATCTTCCGCCAAACGAGACGCGGCGGAGTGGCTTGACCAAACAACAACCACTGCGTTGCTCAACGATCTTTGCGAAAACGCCGGTTCCCGCCACATGGGAGTCCCGCGCATGTGAACACAGAAATCGGAGTCGCAGAGGGACTGGATTCAGCCCACACGTTCGGTCCAGTATTACGACGAGTGATTTCACCTCATGAAATCGGCCACAGGGATTTGCGAAGACAAGAGTCGATAATTGCGGGAGAACAACCGCTGTTCGCTCCAAAGTACACTGCGGCGGTTAGAAGAATATTCACCGTCGCATGTGTGTTCCTTCTTCTCAGTTGAAGCCTTCCGAAGAGGGTCGAGCTATGCACCGTTTTCCCGGCGCCGATTTCCGCCGAGGAAGCGATCCAGGCAGAGTCACTCGATCCCGAAGCGGAGCACCCGTGCCAAAATTCAAACATGTCCGGTGTTGTTCTCATTGTTCTCTGACATTGTCAAGAATAGCGATCAGGAGCCTCGCTGCGGATGCAAGCTCGTCGAGACGGCAGGTGACCGATTGGATACTTGAGAAGGATCGTACGGAACCGTCCGTTAGATGCCCTCCCTTCATCATCGATTTTACGGTCGCATCGCTCCTGCAGAACCGTCGGCATTGATCAAGGTATTGGAGTGAGGTCTGCATCGATTCAGTGCTCTCCGATGAAGTACCCGAGTTCATGATGGTGAGCTCTGAATGTTCCTCGAGAAACTCTCCATTCGGAGCCGGAGTTTACCTCGTTCCAAAAAGGGACACCTCAACGACGTCGGAAATTGGAAGACGATCAACGAGCCCTTCCTATGCCCGCCCGCCTGTCTGTCTGCCCATTCGGTCGTTGTTAGCTTGCTCGCTCGCTCGCTAGCTCGCTCTGATGATTTCGCAGTGCGCGCGAAGCCGAACAAGTGTTGGAAGAAGTCTTTTTTCTTCAGCCCTAGTCAGCAAGTCGGGCTGGCTGACTGACTGACCCACATTCACCGTCAATGGACATCTTCCAAACGTCAGCTGGTGAACGTCGAATGCTCCCAACGAATCATCCACGTTTCGGCGGCCGAGCTTCTGCTTTCTTCGCGATATGCATGCTAATGTAAGCATCCCGTTTCGGCAGCTGTCAAATTGTCAAGAGCAATGCAGGCTGTTTCTGAGCGGGTCGCTGCAGTTTCCGCCGAGCTCGGTTGTTCCATCGAGCAACGTACACGATGCAGTTGTTGGATTTTGTTCCCGGTTGATGGCAATCACGCGAATCGGATCGAAAACGGACAAACTGACTCTCCATGGTGGTCACCACTCATGACGCGTGTTCACTGATTTCATGAAAACTCGCAGCTATTCAGAACGGCACCTTCCCGTGGGGTTCCCAGAAAGCTACGACTATTCGATCGCACTTGCGGACGGTTCTCGACGGGCATTACCCTTTCTCGACGACGTATGTGATACTACGAAGTCGTCTATCGAAGCTAATGATTATAATTCCATCGGAGCGAAGAAAGCTCTGAAGGTCCCTCACTCGCCTCAAGCGAACGGAACGGAATCAAAGCTTCGCTGGGTGAGTAGTAACAATGACAAATATTACCAATGCTGAAGAGCGAACACAGGTCATACTCAATAATTTTCTCCGCTTAACAAGGTTCTTGCGCGACGACGACCGGCGGCGGTGGAGACAAGCTTCCGAACAAAACTCAGGCTCGACGAGGCTTCAACGAGCGACAAAAGAAGACATTCTGGTTTGAAACTATTGCGCTCATTCCGAAAGCATCACCGGAGAACCCATTTCTCGACGGTTTCCGGGAGAATTCGTTCGGCAGAATATATTTTTTTGTGGTAACAAGCCGAATCGAGGAGACAGTCGAGTGCTTGTGGCTGAGTGCTTTGGGAGGTCTGGCGCCTGAGTCTGTGGAGCACGCTCTTGCTCCGGAGGTGGATTTCGTGGTGCGGATTTCCCCCGAGAAAGCACCTGAGATCGCCGGAAAACTCGGTAGTGAGTGAAATGGAGAGATTCGGTTGGAAGTCGCGAGAACGCAGAAGCCGATGCGAATTGGGAGAAAAAAGGGTAGACCGTTTGCTATACGTGAATGAATTCGTGAAGAAAGATTTCACGTTGGGTTCAACGCGGATCCGAGCCGGCCGCGAGGCGCAACCCACAATTTTCACGGAGGAACGGATGAAAGCTCACAACCGCAGTTCGGGGGATTCTTCTGAGAGAATTCTGATTCGATCACGGAGGCCAGAATTTCCTGTATCTAAATCGAAACCAAACGACATCTAGAGATATCAGATTCGCAATCATTATTCCTCCATCTTGCCCTGGGAAACGAGCAGCCGAGAAGTCGTTAGACACGACATGTTGAAATGAGCCTTAAAGCAGATGTTGTGCTAATTCTCGTCGTACGCGTTGCGTCATGGGCCAGGTGCCCGGGGCTCCCTATACAGCCTTCTAGCGTTGTTTTTTTCCTATGCTTCTCCTCTGATTCGATTCTTTCTCTCCGTTCTCTGTTCATTCTTCAGATGCCGGGCGATTGATTTGATTTGGATGTTTCGAAACGCTGTTTTCCGCTGAGAACTCTGCCGCTGCCGTCAAGGGCTTGGCACTCCGCGAAATTTAGAACAATCCGCCATCCCTTCTCAGACGGCGAAAGCAACAAAACGCTCAGAAGAATCAAACAAGTACTCTGGACAACAACACTTCATCCCTCGAAACGACAAAGCTTGAAGCACTCGAAACATTTCAGGGAGGATCTTAGAGCGATCTGAAAGACCTTCGCTCCCAACTATAGCTCTTGGCTTCAGAAATCGGCCTCGATGAATTCTTGACTTCAAAGCTCAAAGTTTCCGATCTCTTCCAAAGAATCGCCGAGCCACTGTCATCCGATGTCTCCAGCGCGAGAAGTTCGGGCTTCGAGAATTGAATGGTCAGAAATTCGAGCATCTGTTGTTCGGGCTCGACTTTCGCAATAGCTCCCTCCCGATTCTCCATCGAGGCGTCCTCGCCACGATTCGCATTGCTCTCGCGAAATCGCGAAATTGTTCTCTCGGACAGAGAAACACCCGCCGCTTCGATCAACAATACGTGGTGCAGGTACACACAGTTCACCACCCGGCGCCTCGTCTCCAGGGGCCCGACACTTGATTCGGGAGATGTCAAAACTTCTCGAGTCCATCTCAGCTCCAGCTTTCTTTACCCTGAAACGACTCGCACCGAAGGAACCACAACCGTCGACCCCATGTTTCCGGACCGATGTCAGGCTCTTCGTTAGGGAACCCTCGTTCGGGGATCGTGAATCTTCAACTCTAGTCCGCTACGGACGCCTGAGCTACCAGTCGTCGCCAGGCCCCCACTGTCAACCGTTCCGATGGTGCGACGACTCAGCGGCATCCGCGTGCTGGACGGTCGTCTGTTTGTGTGTCTGACTTCACTTCCGCTCGATGATATGCTCGTTGTTTCGGAACGGGAAGCAGCCTTTTGAATACTGTAGCTCGCGGATCCAAACCTTGGAACCTTGGCAGCCGTGACTTGAGCACAAAGTCACCGAACGGTGCATCATATCTCTCAGAATAACTCTTGAGAGAACACCTTTTTTGATACAACTGGTCGCCCAGCAGGTAGCAGCAGGAGACAGACAAGGGAGCACGCAACGGAAAACCGGCCAAGCAGCCAACCGACGAAGCCACGGACCGGTCGCGCCGAAAAGGGCTTCAAAAACTGTTTTCTCCACCTTTTTGACTGATGCCGCTGTTATATGCCGACCGAAAACAGTTATTGATGGTTGACCTCTGAACGTTGCCGTCAGCTTCAGAACGAAAATTCTCTCATGTCTCCTGAAGAAAACATATTCTGATGTGTAGCGCACAGAAACTTAGTTCGTTGAGCCCTTCATTCCGCGTCGCCCGTACTCTTGAAATCTATCCCGACGTCGAGCGTCATTGGGGGAACTGTGCGATTCGAGCGAACAATTTGTACGCGGCGTTCGCTTCCAGTTGTTTCGTCAGGGGTTCGATGATACTCCTGTTCGGTTTGGCGGATCGGCTCACCGGGATAAGTTCGGGACAGTTCCGAGACCCTTCTACTTATCCAGAAAAAGAGACCGGGGATTCAGTTCTGACACCACCGTAGTTCGGCTCGAAGACCGACTCACGGCGGGAATCTGGGCAGAAGCAATGTCGTCGCAGCTCGCTTGCCTCAACTCCGAGAAGAGTTCTACTCTGCTCCTTGCTGGAAGTTGTCCCATATTCTCTGCCTACGTCTGAACCCACCGGTGGCATGTCATCGTCTGTCGGACGCGACCGATTTCTCGACACGATGCGGGCGAGAACGATAGCATCCTACTTTCGATTGTTTCGAGCAAACTCACCTTGATCATAGGAATCCGAGATCCTCGACCGTCGGTCGTAACGTCCACTTTGAAGAATGGAAACACGGCGTAATCTTTCATCAGCGATGAGAGAGTCTGGTCGAATTTCCAAGATGACGGCTCGAACGATGTCGCCGAAATCGCTTCCCAACCTCCCATCCGTCTGATTAGGGTGATCATATTGGTATCGGGAGTGGTAGATACGCTGCGCTCGTCGAGACACGACTGCAAGAACTTGGCTATGTGACTTCGAACGGTCGTGGCGGAATTTTCCTCATCCGGCGAAATCGAGTCAACGATCTGTCTCGTACGCATCCGGATTTTTTCGCGGGCCTCGTCCAGCAGATCGATTCGTGTCAGCGTCGAATTCAGCGGATGTCTCGAAAGGAAACCCCCGCAAGCGAACTTTTGGAAATCCTGGCACGGGTCTTGCGAAGGGTCCATGTTGCGGATGAGGTGGGCCGCGCTATAGAGACACTCCGGAGTGTAGCAGCGACCGTGGAGATCCGAGGAGGTTGTGTTGACTTTGACAGCCAGCACGACGATGATCAGGAAGAACACGAGGAGCAGGATTGCTAACAGAATCAGAAGGCACCGCCGCTTTTCTTCGGGAGGTGCGTTGCGTAACTTGAGTATCTTCCATCTTGTTATACCGTTGCTTTCCCCGTGATGGTTGGCTTCACTTTCCATGTCCATGCACTTGGCGTTCTCGTTAGGTTCTTCAGCTCCCATGCTGGACACTTCCTCCGCGACGAAAACTCCTGCACGATCCGACACACAGACACGATACGCGACACACGGTTTCTGGCAAGCGCTCACTTCCAACGGCCACTACCCCCTAACTGACTGAGCGACTCCGAAAAATCCAACGCCGAGGAGCTTCTCTAGCGCCGATGAAACTCTTTCCACCGTGGGCCGGTGTGGCGACGGCGGCGGTGCCCTTTCCTCACATGCCGACAGGACCTTCCGATTGCCGCCAGGTGGCACTGGCTGTCGTTGCGTCGGGAAGGCGCCAAAGACGGAGTTTCCTGGACCTGAACGTCGGCGAAAAATTCACTCTGTATAAAAGTTTCACATTATTGAGCTTCAAGAACGGGCGGGTTCGCTGCTGTCAGTCTCCTCCTTGACCGGGGGTCAGCCGCGGAATTTCCCCTAAAGCATGCCGGCCCGCGTGTTGAGGGTCTCTTTGCATGCATGTAGGGTAGGCGTACCAGCCACAGAACACTGACTAGTTATCGGACACTGTGTTCCCTGGAGATCGGGTCACGGAGGTGAGACGACTACGCCAATAGAAATGACAGCACGCAATGTTGGCTCTACGTGAGTGATGCTAGAAACCCACATGAAGGCTTCTTAATTCACGAGATAGCGAGGAAAAGCGAAGTGTCCCATGAATGATACGCTTATCCGACTTGCATTCCTGATTCGGAGAACGTCGCTACCATCAATTCAAACCTTTGTTCAGCTCCCGTCATCACCGATGACTTCAGCCTCATGAATCCACGGGAATACGAATTCCGACTCTTGGGAAACTGCTCCGAGGAGTTCGCGCACGTTTCAAAATAATGTTGCCACCAATGGTAATGAGGGATTCACGTAGTCGCCTTCCTGACCAAGCTGACAAGCGAGCTAGCACACCGGCTAGTACGAGGGGGGGGGGGGGGGGGGGGCAAAGAGCTGATGGATTGCGCGGGATCGAGCGGTACCAGGTCAGGATTTATTGGACTCGACTTGTCAGAAGCTCTACGACGAAACTGCTGGAGCGTGATAGGACGATGCGACCTCGTTTTTCCCAGGAAATCTTGAACCATAACGAAAGGAACCTCAACATCACCGCTCTCGTAGAACACCACTGAGCGACATTGAACCGACTGACCAGGGCGGTGGATTAGTGCCGGCGCAAGCCTCTTCCTTCATGAGGTTCTTCATCTGTTGATCGATGTTGTTTTCACCGGGGCGATTTCCGTCGCCTGTGTGCCGGAAATCGGCCAGTTCCCAGGTGGGCGACAGCTGTACCTAGGATGATAATGAGAAATTCAAACTCGGAAAACCGTTGACCGGATTCTAGGTGGAGGCTACCAAGCACAAATGAAGAGGTTGAGAGATTGAAAGCAAGTCCTGAAGACATCCGAAACTACCGGGAAACGAAATTCCATGAGGCCAGCCTCACAGGTCTTGAGGATTATGAGGATTCAGCCGTCATAGCTTCGTGCCGGCGCCGCCACTGCGGTTAATCCTACTCGATGGAAGGTTCAGAAAATAGATCGGAATGAAGAGCATCCATGAGCCAATAAATTCAGCTCTTTTCCGCCAGTCCATGCTCTGTCAGATACTTGAAATCCGCCCTCGTGCCATATCATAATTGAAACGGGCCATGATTTGGAGCATTGTTCATTCGAGCGATCGCTCCTGCTCACAAAAATTCCAGCTCCTGAGAGAGCGCGCCATGACATGACTTCATCCACGATATTTGCTGAATAAACTCTCATGAGCCCATGGCTCATTGGTTCGAAGAAACGGAATGTTCCTCTTATAATAATACAGATTCAGAATTTCAAGCAAGATTCGCTCGAATCATGGACTTTTATGTGTCGATAACCCGAAGAAAAAACGTTTTCCACATTCCATTGGAAGCACCGAGTGCCAGAGTGAGTTCATGCGGGAAGTATTGAAGGCAAATTTCATACCATACAATACGCACACATCGGGAAGCTGCGCGGACATGGCTTTCTCCGGGTGATTCCGCGTTCCGGTCATGGATATCTCGAATTCGAAATTTGGAAAAATAGAAGCTGGGGAAATCGACGGATAGGTCATTATCAGCATCTCTGGTGGCACAAATGACACGGACTCGCGAGAGAGCGGAAAGCTGAGTTCCGGCTTTCTCCCGAGCATCTCTGAGCGAAAAGAGGGGATTGCCCGAAAAACTAGTCTCGATTTCCAGAGCTCGAAGTGATGTGAGGGTAGGAGGGAACTGTGAGGCGTCCAAAAGAGACCGTAACAACGAGATGTTGACTTCGCTCATGGCGAGTACACAACAGGCAGCCGCTGAGAGAATCGGCATGGCCAGCGGATTGAATCGATCCCTGCGAGTCGTACTAACTACGTGCTAACGGAAGAATTAGCGTTGTTCGGTGCTTGGATTGCATACTCTCGAACAAGTAGCCGATATTCAGTCTATTATTAGTGTGTAGACACACACATGAAGTTGAAGTGAGAAGAGGGAAATCATTCTTCATGTTGAAGTTCTGAAAGCCAAGCCACGATTTCACCTCCTTGGATTTGTTCTTCTCTTCCGCAGAAACGACGAAAATTCGAGCTCTTGAAAAGCTGTCAGTCTGTCAGGCTCTCGGGTCGTGAGTCGAAGTTCTGGATGCGGCTGACGAAGTTCTCGGCTGGTCGTTAAAGACACTAAAACTCGTTCGAACGTGCGATTGGAACTGGCGTGAAACCTGTATTACGTATCTGTTCGTCTGCGTGTGCATGCAACGATGGACGGCATTAATGTGTCTGACCTCCTCACCCGGTGTACTTCGACAGCCGAACCACAGAGCCAGGGAGGCGGCCCGAATTTTTCAGGAGAACTTGGAGAACGCCCTTGGTTTGAGTTCGGGCTTCTGGTCGCCGCTGCATTCGCCTGCATTTTATGCTGCGATATCATTCTGACGGTTGCGTTGGGACTGGCGTGCGCGATCGGAGCGGTGCTGATAGTTTATCTGATACCAATGCTCTGAACAAGGATCTTCTCCGGGAACGACACCCAAGAATCGCCCAATCAAACGGACGGAGTCAAAACGTGGACAGGAAAGGGTGACCATGAAGACTCCATTGGTTCGGAGGATTTCCCGCAGGTTTACTAAGTCGAAGCATCGATCGCCATCGCCTTTCCTCCTTACACCGAGCATGCGCTTCGACGAGCGCAAACGGTAGCACCTGTTCGTTTCAGTGACTGGGAATCAACAACATTCGAGACTCATGATCGGAACAACCGTTTCGTTGGGGACACGTGTTAATCGGGGACAAAGATGTCTTCTTGCAAGTAGACTCTGCATGATTCATATTGAAGCGTTTTTTCCGCTGGAGCTTCATTATCATCCATTAAAGGATAGTTTGCGAGATTCGTGGTTTATTGGGCGTCTTCTTCCACGGAGTGAGATAGGAGACCTGTGCAAAACTCTCGTGCTCCACCGGACAAGAGGGAGGGAGAAGCGGGTGGTCAGCAAGTCAGGACTGATCGTCTCAGAAAGTTCAACTGATCGAAAATAGAGAACCGTTGCCGCCTCGAGTCAATTTGCATTCTCGTCGATCGAGTCGATTTGTTTCTCGTTTCCGGAGCATCTGATGAAGTGATAGATGAGCAGGAGCTCTCCGAAAGTACATGGTGGCGCTGGTGAGCGATGACCGCTCACCCATCCATGATCGCGATTCCGACGGGTCTATCAATGACGGAACTCAGTCAAGATATTGAGATTCTCCACTGTCCGTCGAATTCCCTGTCGTCTCGGCCACCTTTAGCGCCGATCGAAGCTCCAGAATGTGTTCGACGAAGCTTCTAGCGACGGAACACTCCAAAATTATGGTTGACAGGGTGTGTCTAACACGCGGGGCGATGGAACGCCGTTTGGTTAGACTTGTTCTGTTGATTACGCTCGATCCGTCCACTGCAAATCTCCTATCGGACGGTGTTGTGTGCAGCAGTTGAGGGATAAATTTGCCCGAGAACTGCAAGAGATCCGCCGACGCCAGGGATCGAACCCATGGGGCGATTGGCACTTCTGGGCTGGAAGATAGTGAGCTCAACCCCTAGGCCACGCTTCTTCGGAGGGACAATCTAGTCAAACTCTGCTGATTCCGGCGGTGCTGATAGTTGCTCTCCGAATACCGACTCCGGACGGCCGGAAGCAACCCCAAATCCATCAATTTTTGATCGCAAAATACCTGAACAGGGCTGTCAGACATCGAAGACATTCAGAACATTTATTCCTACCACTTGTTGAATCATGTAGCTTCCTTATCTATGCTTTCTGTGCGACTTTGTTTTACATCAGCAGAGTGTCGTCAATGTCTTCGGCCTGAGGAGCGCCGCCATGTTTCTGAGCGGTTCGTATCAAGGTTCTCTGATGGACGTCGATCAGAACATCCCTTGCGCCTCCTTCAAGAGCTGTTTCCAAATCTTTCAAATATGGTGTTTTCGTCTCGTCATGGGATCCTGTCATCTGGAATTTGACGGTGCGCGAACCGTTAAAACGCATTGATATGTTCGAAGGAGAGCGACCGGCCTACGCTTAGGGCCCTGTTCCTCTGAAATTCGGAAAAACAAAACTCACCCCCAGCATGGCGATCAGGGCAAACTCGCAGTTGGCTCTCACCTGGAAAACCAATGATACGAAGCTCAAAATGAATCGGGCATCGAGACGTAGGAAGATATTCACAATCGAGCCCAAAATGTTAGGAATCAGCTCGTCGCGCGGAAAGAATGTAGGAAGAACGTACCACTGTATTTTTTTCCTTCGTTCCGTTGACGAGTTGTGGCACGAGAATCTTCGCTGCCGGGATCGGCACTTGGACTTTGGAGCACACGTAATGAACGACGACACCCAACAGCTGCTTGATCTCGGTCAAGTTGTGGTTTATAGTCTGAAAGGGACAGGAGAGCCGATGGGTAAGATACTGTATGTAAAGAGAAAGCCGATCGACGGAGTGCAAGTCATCGCTTCCTGAGGTAGTAGCCGCGGAGGAGACATTGTTGAGCTTCAATGCTCGATCATATTTGGATCGACGGAGCAAATCTTCACCTTTGCGAAATTCGTCAGAAGTTGAGTAGGGAAAGTATTGCCGGAGGATGCGCAGTATTGGAGCAGGTAAGCGCATGCGCGGAGACCGCTCTCCGCGATAACGGCCTTGTCGGCCGCCAAAAACGTCAAGAGGGAACTTTCGAGTGATCTAGAAGAAACGAGTCGTCACATTTTCGTGAAATATATTCCTCGAGCTCTCGATCTAGGTCGATATGCGATGCACGCTCTGAATCACTCGCAGCCGAAGATACTCACGAGAGGTACTTCGGTACAACAGTCTGAGGGAATTCTTTCAGGACGATCTGGATGCTGACGGCTCTGAAGTGAGTCGTTGTCCAGTCCGAAGCGCTTGAAGATTCTACGGATCGAAAGAAAATTTGATCACCACCGATTGTGACTGAAGGTTCGGAGAGAGGTCCCCGAGTCGCTTCGAAGCTCATCGCTGTGAGCGGGACATACCAAACATGTAGCTGGAAGTTATTGTATTGAGCTCTTCCGGTGGAAGCGCTGCACAGAGAGCACCGAGGCACGCGGCGGCCTGCCGCCTGCATGCGTCCTCGCTCGAAGTCCCGTACTGTGACAGAGTCGATATCAGGGCTCTTCGGACCGTATCGATGATGACGGTGGGATTGTTTGAGCATATTTTGACCAAAACGCATCTTAACGCGTACAGCATGGTCTCTCGGATGGCCGGATCGTCTACCGTTTTCACCTAGGATATAGAGTCGACTTCAATCTTGATGTGCGACTGCTTCCGAGCCGTTGAGGTCGTCATCGATTGTGTCGAGAGAAAGGACAAGGGAAAGCCCGGCGAGAAAACCAACCTGATTATGGAGCTCTTGCACTATTGTTGCCGGTTTGGGGTAAATCTTAGTTAAACAGCCTAGGGCGACCGCGCCGTGTAGTCGAACGTTTCTGTGGGCGTCCGAGAGCGCTCTGTTGAAAGTGGAATATAGCTGTGGCAGGAAAGGTTTGAGCTGCGTGTCGACCTTGTTCAGGACCACGGTCAAGGTGTGGAGCACGGCCGTTTTGACGGTGTGAGCGTAACGGTCGCCCAAGACTCGAATCAACGGTCCCGTGAAGTTACTGACGTACTTGTGCGAGAGACTTTTCGGTTCTGTGAGTTTGATTAATTCACCGAGACCGACCGCAGCTGCCTCTTTCAGTTCGGGGCTGCAGTTGAGCAGAGCTTCTTTGTAGATGAAAATAATCGGCTCGGCGCCCTTGACCGTGCACAGGCCGGGCAGGTGCAGCTCGTCTTTCGTCATGGATGACTGCGCGCTTCTGACGGCACTCCGGATCTCCATGACATAATTGGCCTCTTCGCTCATTCTTATCTGCTTCACGACAGCCAGCAGTGCTTCGCTAGATAGAGTGAGGATGTTCGGGTCCTTGTCGAGGTAGAGACGAATCAGGTCCTTCATGAGAATCACAAAATGCTTCTCGAGCGAGGCCTTCGTATTCGTGCAAAACGCGCAGAGGATCGCTACGCAGGCTCTCTTCATACGGGAATCGCTGGTCTTGCTGGCGGCGAGAAGCGTCTCTACGATCACCTGAATGCATTCGGAGTCCGTCGTGGACAGAACAACAGATCGGCAGTAGCCGAGCTCTTCCACCTCTTGGGGGGTGTCGAGCGCGCCGGAGAACGCCAGAAGTAGGGCGTCGAGGATCCGGGGGAAATAGTTCACCAGAGCGTCGCCCTGCGCCACGGAGAATATGTACGACAGCGCTTTCGTGTTCACGGGGGGCTTGGTGAGCTGAGGCACGAGATGGGGCAGCATGTAGCGAGATCTCAGCATCATCACTTGTCTGAGGCCGTCGAGCGTGTTTTCGGCGAGAACGCGATCTTCGCTCTCGATGTTGTCGAACAGCGGCGTGATGATTTCTTCGAGCGCGCGGGGCCCGACAGCCGTGTGGAGACTGTCGAATGTTTTGGCGGCGGCACAGCGCACCTCCTTGAGTGGATCACAGAGCGCTTTCCTAACGGTCGGGACGAGATTGTCGAGGAAGTGGAGGACCATGGCGCGAGGCGTGCACGCCACGATCTCGCTGAGGCCGATACAGACGCCTTGTCGCTGGTCCGCGTCTTTGGAATCGAGTCCCCGCTCGAGGATGGGCATGATTTCGGGGAGAACGCGCTCGCCGAGCTTGCGCACCAAATCTCCGAGGGTTTTGGCGGCGATCTGTTGCTTGTCGTGAGAGTTGCTCGCGAGGAAGCCGAGCAGGAGGGCGAACATAGTGGGGAGGATTTCCCGGAGAGTTCTCGGGGTGTTCGAGACCACGACCTTCCAAACATGGATGGAGGCCTGCCGGACCATGAGCGAGGTGTCCATTCGTCCCATGTACAGGCCGGAGAACAATCGGTTCATCCGGTTCATGCCCAGCGCGCCGGAAATGGCCGTGTGCGACTGTTCCGTTCCGAAGTTGTCGTCTTCGTCGGCGGTTTCCGTGGTCATTTTGCCCGAAACGCCCGAGATCTTGTAGAGGAGGTCGCCGATGAGCTGCACGGAGCTCAGCCGGATCCTCCAGTTGTCGTCGAAGAGTCCCTTCTCCAGTTCGGGCAGGAGGAGCTGGATGGCCGTCTCGGCGTACATGGCGACGATGCGCTGACCGGCGAGAAGCGCGGTGTCCCTCACGAATTCGGTCTCGTCCGCCAGGCCCTGTAGGATGGGGTTGATTATCTGGGCGATGTACGGAGTGAACTCCTTCTGGAACACCAGCGGAAGGTAGATGAACATCATTAGGTAGCCGTCCCGGAAGTGGGGTTCCAGGTCGGCCCTCTCCGCGGACTGGATCAGTTCTGGCATGACGACATGCAGCCGTTGCACGCCCATGCCTCCGATGACTTCGGCCAGGCCTTGAGCAGCTCCCGAGCGGTCCACCGGAGACGCTTCCGAAGTGAGGGTCTCCATGAGCCAGGGGACCAGATTGTCGAAGCACTGCTCGCCCGTTCCCTTTATTATCGTTCCCAGGGCGCGTGCCGACACGGTTCGGACCTCGGGCACGGGGTCCAGGAGGCATGTCTTCAAGCCAGGCAAGATGGACGGGTAGTAAGGCATCAGGTCTTTCTGGTCCGTCAGAGAATACATGTTGCCGATGATCTGGGCCGCCATTTTCCGGGTCTCGGTCGATCGGTCCTGGAAGGCCCTCTGGATGACGGGCATTATGAGGGCGAGCGACGGAGCGTCGATGAAATGCACGAATCTCGTCTCGAGCAGGGTGTTGAGGGACGACTGCGTCCTGTTCGATGGGTCCTGCAGGGCCTCGAGCAGGGTATTGACGATCGCTTGGATTTCGGGGTTCTTTATGACCTGCCCGATCTGAGACAGAGCCTGGGCCCCGGCCTGCTGGACTTTGATGTGCGAATCAGACAGAACCTGGATCAGCTTGGGCACAACCGTCGGAAGACAGGTGCTCAGCTGTTTCGGGGCGCAGTAGGCCATGCTCCCCAGGAGCTCGACTGCTCCGCATTTGGTTCGCCACGAGTCGTCTTCGAGCGCTCCCAGCAGAATGGGCAGAGTCAGTTTGACGCCGTGACCCGTCAAGTGTCTCATGATGGCCTTCGCCGTGGCCTCGGTCGCTTCCCGAACGTATTGATTCGAGTCGCCGTAACAGGTCAACAGATGCCCGAGGATGTGCACGATGTAGGGTTCGAAGAGCTTGCCGAGCACGTTGCAGAGGATCTCGAAAGCGAACAGAGCGCCTTCTTTTTTGCGGACGTTCTTCTTGTCCTGTATGGCGTCGGTGAGCTTCTGCATGATCTCCATCTGTTTCAGTGAGAGGATGCCCAGCCCTTTGACGAGTCCGGCGAGCCCGTAGGCGGCGCCGCGTCTCTCGCCGTAGTTCTCGGAGTTGAGGAGAACCGACATCAAGTTGTTGATGAGCCCGAGGGCTTCTCCCTTCACCGCTGGCGCCAGGGGAGGGAGGCAAGAGCTGACGGCTTCCTGGACCGACTGCGAGGGGACCGACAGGAGCTCCAGCAGACGGCGAACGATCGGCTTGACACGATTGTCGGTTTTGTCAAGGTGTCTCGCCAGAGCTCCCATAAGGATGACCACGCTCTGTCTGACTTTGTCCGCGGTCGGGGTCTGCTCCGCGCTCTTGAGGTACTCGTCGATGAGACGCAACAGAGGGGTCACGCTGTCCTTCCCGGCGGCGTCGACTATGGCCAGGCCCGCGTCGAGCATCTCGCCGCCGACTTTGGAGTTGGGATCGCCCAGTCCAACCGGAATGAGGAACTTGAACACGTCGATCACCAGTTGCTGATCGGTGATGTTGGGGGCCATGTGTCTGATGGCGTGCGCGACGCCCCAGCGTGAATACCACCGGTCGACCCAGTTAGCATCGATGAGTCGACCGAACTGGTCTCGTTGCGGTTCCGAGTCCAGCATGAGCACTTGATACCGCTCGGCCAGCCCCGTGACGATGGGGCCGATCAGGTCCCGGTGGATGGCTGTCAGAAGGGAGAGCGCTTTGCCCGCCGCCAGCCGAGCGTGACTTTGCGGTTTGACCGCTCCTTCGACGAGAATGTCGAAGAGCTCTTTCGACGGCTCGAATTCGAGCAGTTGCCACAGAGTCTCGGCCTCCAGCCGGACGGTTTCATCGGGATCGCACCTGAACATCCACGTGCTTTTGGCGATCGCTTTCAGAGTAGTTTCCGAGCCCCTGTTCCCGCCTGAATGCAGCGCCTGGACGGCCTTGAAGCACATTTTCCGCACGAACTCGTTCGGGCAGTACAGCAGTTCGAGGATTCCGTCCACGACGTCACTGCTCGGCGGAAACGTGGAGAGGGACTTGCAGATTTCCGAGATAGCTGTTTCGACCTCGTGGCGCAACGAGGAGTTCTGACCCATGACGAGAAGCGTGTAGATGACTTCTGCGGAACACAAATGACTAGGATTGCACAGAGCCGCGGACTCGTCATCGACGTCGAAATTCTGGACGTAATACGCTTGGATCAACTCCAGAGCTAACCGGCTGCTGTCTTCATTGACGGCCATCTGCAGAACCTCGGACAGCATGGGGAACATGAGATTGAAGAAGAGAGTGTTGATTTTTTGTCGGCGCTCCGCGATCTCGTTGGCCATCACCTCGTGGTATTCGTCGTTGCGCTCCCCAACGACGAACGTGTGGAGCTCCTGGACGGTGCGTTGCAGGGTTTCGGTGAGAGGCTCTTCCTTCCAGTCGTCGTCGATCTGGGCCTTCACGTCGGCTTTCACTCGCAGGCTGGCGTAGAAAACGCTGAGGCCCAGATATCGCTGCGGAGCTGACAGATTGATCAGTTCGTAGATCAGATCCGCCATGGGGTTCGCGGCCAAATACGAACAGAGCAGGCTTTGAATGCTGGTGACCAACGTGGTGGTCTGGGGGGCGAGATGGAGCATGATCAGCTCTTTCGGGAGGTCACATTTCAGCAGAGCCAGCACAACGCTCTTGCCATTGATGACTTTGACGTTGAGCTCTTGAACCTTCCGACGGACGACGCTCTCCTTCTGCAGTTGTACGGTAAGCGCCTCCTTCTGCTTCGGCGTCAACGTCACCCCTTTCTTCTTATCGCTGATCTTCTTCAACTCGAGCTCGAACATCTGATCTTCGTACGAATAGGCTTTGCTCTCTCGCTTGACATTTTTCTCCGGGACATCGCGAGCCTCTCCGATACATGTCTTGTCGAAGACTTCGCCCTCCGGGGCGTTGAAAGTCTGGACTTCGAGTTCGGTGACCTCCAGGATCCCGCGATCGCTTACACTCTTCTTGAAGAAGTCGGCCACAGTCGCAAATACTTCTTCCGGGAAGAAACTGGCCAACGACGAAATGCACCGTAACCTCTTCTCATCGATGATCTCCGAAAACGTTAGAAGAGTCTCCAGCGTGCTTTTGACATCGATTTTGCCGAGGGGGACTCGCTGCAACTCGAGAATCTTCGGCCAAACGTTCACTACCACTGAATGAATTTGAATGATTGCGTCTTGAACCAAACGCAAACTCTGAGCTTCGGAGAAAGCCTCGTTGACAGCGATCGCCACGATCGCTTGAGGCGCTGACGGCTCCTTCGCGACGAGGTCTATCTGATCGAGAAGGTACAGAGCGAAGCCGAATCCATCGAATTTACTGGACTCATCGGGCGCACATATCTTCTTGACGACTTTCGTTGCTTTGCCCCTCAGATGTCGGTCGACACTGGTCAAGCTCCTCAGAATCACAGATGCGCAAGCCTCAAAAGGTGCGCAAACTCGCACCGGGTTATCCACGGTCAAGAATTCGATGAGGTCCAAACCGATGGATTCGAGAACGGTGTTATTGACCGCCGACCAGAACTTGTCGTTGAGGATCGGTAGAGTATCAGCCGCGGTGGTCGTCTGTACTAGCATCTTGAACGTTTCTTCGTCTGTAAGGGATATAGAGGAGTTGAACACAGTGCACAATAGACCCACCTCAGGGGGTACTCTCATTTTGAGGCCGTTGCTCTCATCGTACTCACTCGGCTGGACTCTGGACGCGAGTTTGAAGAGAACGCAAGTAGCCACGAGGTAAAGAGGATAGTTCGCTGCAGTCGCCGATTTTGACTGCGAAGTCTTCAGATGATCTTCAAGTATCTTCACAAACTTTGGTCGGTCCCTTACTTCAGCGTCGGTGAGGGCCGCGAGGTAACAGTTAAAGTACGCGACTTGTGTTGTTGTATTCGACGTTTTCAGAGTGAGTCCAGAGTCGATGAGCGTTTCCAGCTCTCTAGGCACAACTTTCACACCCGAGCACCATCTGTTGAACATATCGGAGCAATCATTACCTTCATTAGCCAAATCTGGTTCGGGCTCGAGAAACTTCAGACGGAGACTTTGAAATAACCAATCGTGCGACGCTTACACAGCAATGGTAGCCAGGATTTCGAGCACGACCTGCTCGCTCACTTCGTTCTTCAGGACAGGGTTCATTCCAACGATCACGGCGGATACGAGGCTGGAATCGACAGCGGTGTCTACGGGCAGGACATCTTTCGCCTGGCGGATCGTGGACACGACAGAGAGTTTCTGGGCGACAGTAGAGAGCTTGCCCTCCGAACCACCGAGGATAGCCAACAAATACGAAATTATCGTACTCGCTGCTGACTGTGAGCCGCATCTCTTCGATAACGCGAGAATCGCTTTACGCCCCGCGGTCTGCAAGGTTTCGTCTTGAGAAATCACGGAGGATCCACACATTTTCGCCAGTTTCCCCGCTTCCGTACCGAGGTCGATCGACAGCGCCGAAAATATGTCGGACACACCTGGGGATCATTGAAACATCAGAAGTCAAGCCAACCTCGGGCAAAAATCGAACTCGAGTGATTCAGGCCAGGAAGACTGAGATCTTACTCACTGCCAATAATGACTTCGGGGCCTCGCAGCATTTGCCGCTGTAACGGAGGCAGAATGGACTTCTCAAAATCCTCCGACGAATACCTGCGGCCGAGAGAAACGATTGCTTAATGTCTCAGCCCAGCCTGAACGAAAAAATCATGAGCATGCGAGAGAAATGGATCTCACCGCTGCAAAACCATCGTCCAATTCGCGGAAACCCACGAAGGGACGCCTGTTTTGGCGGCAAGGAGATTCGTCAAGGTTTCCAAAGTTTTCGGCTTGAGTTTCTCCGCGAGCTTCGGACCCTCTGGGGCCGTGGCTAGGTGATGGTAGACGAAATTCCACACGACCATTCGCTCGTCGGCCGGCAGATTGATGCGATCCACAACTGATACGTAGCCATCGACGGTTATCCGGTTGAGATGCGCGGAGAAATACCGGTACGCGGGACAGACTAACTTCTCGTGCCCGGCTTTCGACACCCAAACAAGTAGGTGGGCGACGCATTTATTCTGCAAGGAGGGGATCAATATCAAAGGGTATTCGGATCCCCCGTTTTGGATCCTATGCGTCCCATGGGTTGACACCGGACTCACCAGCGGATCGATGCTCTCGTGGCCAGAGGGTGCGACTTCGAGCAACGTCAGCGCGAGTCGCAGAGAGAGGACTGCCGTTTTGCCGGATTTCGGAGCAACATGGCCGTGGACTCCTTTGCAGACAGTCTGGAGGGTTTTCGTCAGGACGATGACGCTTTTCCCGGACTTCGTCGCACACAGACGAACCGTATCGAGAAGCGAATTCCGAGACACGGCATCGAAATAGGTATACACAGCGCCTGAAGCAAAACAAGGGACGATGTTACACGCACCGTTCTCTCCCCTGAGTTCCACCGAATCCTGTCATCAGTTCTCGCGGTGTACCTTTCACGAAGAGGGCAAACTTGAGAAGATCTTCCGGAGCCACTTGATCCTCTGTGTTTATGAAGAAGTCTCCGATCGATTCGAGGCCCTTGCGTCGATCCTTCAGAGAGGACGAGCCCGCGAGCCTAATGTACTCTCCGATCATGTTTTCCGATGGTACCTGCTGAACACAGATAGATCCTGATGAGACGGAGAACTTGTCTTGTTAGTCAGTGATGATCTTGATTTGGAGTTGCATTACTAGTCAGATAACCACTGGGTGTCAAAAGTTGGCAATCCTCACAACTCTGCTCCCCAGAATCGATGACGCGCGTCACCATGCCTTCTACAGAACTCCTTGGAGAGCTCAGAAAGTCTGTGGCACTTTCGAGTGCCATATGGAAAACCTTGACTGCGACGAGAAGCTCGTTTCAAGAGGGGTTTCGACCAACTCTCCCTGCAGCACTTGTCATCTGGCTCGAATCGAACCACGCGCTCGGATCGGTCACCCGCCGATAATTTCAAATTCATGCTCAGAGCGGCTGCGCGTGCAAGCTCCTCGATTTTTCATCGCTGAAGCGCAATCCGGAGAACGCCGGTCGATGGTACGAGCGACAACTCACCGTTCGCGCAACATCCTCTGCCGGGATCCGCATGTGGTCTGAGAGCTCAGATTAGCAACAGCGAAAGCAAAATTAGACCGAACAGCAATACATATAAAAATTGGTATATCCGAAATGTGGAACGTGTTTCACAGTGTGTTGTGAGTGAGCACCAGCGACAGCGGCAGTCGTCAACAACGAGACCCGCGAATGCTGTCTACCAGCTAGCTTCACACATAGAAGCTTACCTTCCCGATGTCGTCTGCGTTGACGCTCTATGGCGCGAATGCGACACCTTTAGAACGAAATTGAGAGCGAACCCTGCGCGGAGTCTTCGTTTTCAATGAGCCTTGCAAGGAAGCCCACCAGCAGCGCGACCTCAAGCTGAGCTTGAAGCTCCGGGCTCACGGCATCGCGGATAAGAATGCGATGTTCGATCTGAAGACGCGCCGTCGGGACAACTACGGAGGAGTTGAGTGGAAGCTTAGATACTGTGTGAATCCCTCGAATATTCCCGGTACCGATTTCTCCGATTCTCACGAAATGTCGAGGATCCGTGCGAGCACTGTGACGCTCAAGGTCGCCCAGTGAGTCGGGATGAAGGTCCCAAACTGACATGCGAAAGTTTAGATTCTGCCGTGTATTTGGGAGGAATGCGGTCAAGACTTGGAGCAGCAAAAACTTGGGGAAAGTGCGAATCCACCACTTACGAGGTTGCGTGTGCCTGAAAAAAGGCCACGCTTGGATCCCTGAAGAGTTCAAGGTTGCGACGCAATTCCGAATCCTTATCAGGAGTGAGTCCGGAAGTAGTCAAGTCGTTCGTGTTACGCTTAGTGAGGCTGTCGACGAAGGTGCTCTGAAATGTTCCGTTAGAGACTCTGAGCTGGAGAAACAGTTCAAGGCGGTTACAGCTTTCGTCGAACTTCCAGAGCTCATCAAATCACTGGAGGCTGATGAGTAAAAGATGTTCCAACGAACTCCCTCGTGCCACCATGGAGTACAAAAGTCGTTCTGGATTCTCGAAAACATCATCAAAGTTCGTCATCATAGACTTTCGGGAGGCAACATCAGAAAGTATCTTACTATTCAATTAAATCCTCTCCTGCTGTTTGATGGAAAATCAGCGGAGCGTTCCCTGATCTCAAGAAAAAGGCCTCATCATGTGCATGAGTTACCATCACTTTTGAAACAGTTCGTCCGATCACTGTCCGTTTTTTTCAGAAGAAGATTGTCCGGTGATTCCGCATCTCCAATGATCGTGAAATGATAATCAATCGAGAGATCACGCCAGGCCGGCGACGTCCGTCACCAGTTTCAGAGCGATTCCAGAGTGCTTTTCGGAAACTCTATCGGATCTGTGCTTGCCTGTCCGCCATATCTAGATATTCATGTGGAAATCGAGGATCCGTTCGTATTGATGTATGTTTGTCGTAAATGAACTTCCACGTGACTGATCCGGCTGGCATCCAGCTTCAGGCATGTTGGGACCGAATTTTCGGAAAGGACTAAGGCCACCAACCCAACACCTGCCGGAAGTTGACTCCTTGAGGCGTCAATCAGCCCAGTAATTCTCGTCGGTAAAGAGACAACCATAAAGCTGCATTCGTGAGAGAATGTCTCGGACGAGCGGTTGATGGTTAGATTCATCAGTTCTCGTGGAAGTGAGGTATTATTCCTGGATCTTGTTATGCAGCCATCAGTTCTTCTAAAAATCTACGAATGATCAAAAAAGAAGAATGGCCGAACCCCCAGACGCTACAAAGCACTGAGCAGAGGAAAGAGAGAAAAAATGAGATATTTCGGCGACGGGGAACTCGCTCACGAAGTCTATCCTAATACACTAGATACAGAGAACCCGATACGGAAATATTCAAACTCGGCGCCTCTCGACAGGAACAAATTCGGACGAGAGGATCATCTGCTGCAGTTCCGTAGAAAACACGAACATCGAAGCGCGCGCCCGAACGTGTTCGCGTTCGTTTTGTCACAATAATAACACGGCGTACGGCGACAGAATAGTGTTTCAATATTCTACTGTGAGCATGAAAATGGTGGAACAGTGTGATCTGAAGGGTGGAGTCTGAGTCACAGGTATACGGTCTAGCTGCGGTGCGTGTATCAATGCCGAAGAACAGCATCGAATTCCCGCGGGGAACGATGTAGAACATCCATATGTTCGATAACCCGATGACATCTTGACAGATGAATTTAGAGCGCTGTGTGCTGCTGTTGTGGTCCGGCATAACAAGAGAATAGCATAGAACATATTCATCCCTACCCGAGACGTTGGTTTTGAGCGATGCCATGACAGCTTGCATCCCACAGGGGGCAGCCGCAACATGAGCATCTCGAGCGCTATGGACGATAGTCAAGTGACCGCTGAGGGGGATTCGCGCGAGTTCCGCATCCTTATTGCCTCGGATATCCACCTCGGATACCAAGACCGGTGCACAGAGAGGAGATCAGACTCTATAAACTCCTTTGAAGAAGTTCTTCAGGTGAGACAGTTGCGTTCCAAACTGATGGGAGCCATCGCCCCGTTGAGAACAAACTGATCCCCGAAAGAAATGAAAATAAATGTATCAGAACTGATTTTCAATCTTCAGATTGCTCATGAACAGGATGCACACATCGCTCTGTTCGCGGGGGACCTGTTTCACGTGAATGACCCTCCAAAATGGGTAGTGAAAGAAGCTATACGTTTGCTCCGGAAGCACTGTTACGGCGATCGGGATATCGATTTCCGTCTATCTTCTGACCAGAGTCGAAATTTCTCCGACTCAGACTTTCCAGTAGTCAACTACGAGGACCCCAACGTCAATGTCAGCCTGCCGATCTTCACGATCCATGGCAACCACGACGATCCAGTTGGCGTGCAACACGAAAGCGTCGTGAAGCTCCTTGCTACCACTGGATTAATCAACTATTTCGGCCGCGTGAAAGACTTCAACGAGGTCGAACTGGAACCATTGCTTTTCGAGAGAGGCCGCAACAAAATCGCAGTTTTTGGACTCGGATCCATGAGAGATGAGCGGTTGAACACATTATTCCGGGAAGGGAAGGTTCATTTCAAATGGCCGCCGAACCCCGATCGTTGGTTCAAAATCCTGCTGCTGCACCAAAACAGACATAAACGCGGTCCGGGAAACTATATTCCGGATTCTTTCCTCCCTAAAGATCTCGATCTCGTCGTGTGGGGTCATGAGCATGAGTGTCTGATGGATTTTCAGTTCAACGGACATTTCCGTATCATCCAACCCGGCAGCACTGTCGCGACATCCCTTTGTCCCGGAGAAGTGAGTGAGCCAATAAATTTGAGTCATGGGAGCTTCCTATCTCTCGATGTGGATGACGACGAGGATGATGCCGGTGGACGAGAATCAGGGAATGATAATCCGTTCTCGATTCTTGCAGATGCCCGAAAAAGGCGTAGGAATACTGAAAATAATGTTCGACAAGACCGATAGGCAACACAAGTGCTCTATTGAGAAGATCCCCTTGAAAACGGTGCGCCAGATGTACGTCGAGGACGTTCCGTTGTCACAACTGCCGAAATCCAAGAGTCCGTTGCTCGAGCGGGAACTCGAGTTCCTTCAGGAGCGCATCGAGGAATTCGTTGAGAAGGCGGTCGGTGAGCGCAGTGGTCATCCGAAGCAGCCGAAGAAACCGCTGGTGAGACTCCGCGTGCTCTACGGACCGGATCACGAAACGTTCCTCCCTCACTTCGTCGGTCGTCATTTTAAAGAGAAAATCGCCAATCCCGGGGACTGTGTACTCTTCGTTCGTGACAAGGAGCTCTGGAGCCGTGACCGGAGCACCGGCGTGATAGACGAGGAGAAGTTCATGGACGTTGTGGAAGAACAGAAGAAATCACACGCGAAAATCGAGGATATGCTGAATCTCTATTTCAAGAACGCTAACGATGAAAACGCGCGCTTGCATGTGATGCACGAAGACGCTTTCTCTCGCGCCATACAGCTGTCTGTGGAGAAAGGCAATCCTAAGGAAATCGTTCATAAGCTGGTGGAAGAATCGGCGAAGCGAATGAGAGCGAGACTACTCAATGCAGAAGACGCCAACGATGAGCAGAGCATGCTGGAATATATCCGCGAGATCAAAGTCGAGAACAGCGTGGAGCTCGACGAGGACGTGAAGCACGTCATCAAAGAACTGAATACCTTACCAAGCAACATCAAATCCGAAGACATCGATGAGTTTGATGCCACGCAGAAGAGCCCCGTGGGCCGTGGTCGTGCCAGGGGTAGGGGCAGGGGTCGCGGGAGAGTCTCTCCAGTTTTACCAACCAAAGAATCCGACACCACCGTCATCGAGGATAGTGACGACGAGTTCAATGTGCCGCTATCCGCCACGGGGGGCCGTGGTAGAGGACGAGGCCGGGGACGAGGTCGTGCCGCGACCGCTACCGGCAAAGCATCGAAAAAAGTCACTGATTTGAGCGACGACGATGACGACTTCGGGAGTTTCGTTGCGCCCAGCCAAAAATCCTTTGCGGGTAAAGGAACCCAGCGATCCATCGCGGATAGTTTCCAGACCGCAGCCAAGCCTTCTCGGAAACGAGCAAAGAGTCCTGATATTGAGGACGACGAAGAAGACGTTATTCCCTCATCGTTGGCGGGTTCATCAATGAAGAGCAAGTCACAGAGACAACAACCGAGCAAAAAGACGAAGAGAGCGGACGTCTTCGCTCTGTTTGATGACATGGACTAGATCCCCAGACAAGGCCCCAGAATGGCTCGGTATGCGCGAACCCCAAATGATTCTTCAATCCCACGGAGCGATGTCAGAACTTGAGCCGCCTCGGGCTCGATCGAGCTCTTCCGCAGCTGACCTTTTATCATGAATCGTGCACTTCCAGATATTCTCCGCCGATTTCAACCGGGAATCGTTTTAACTTAACGCGTGAATGCTTTTATCATATCGTTTTTATCACTTCCGGAGCGACTGAGTGTGAAATAAACTCCTTCCGAAACATGTTTCGAAAATTCAAGTCAGAGACCCTTCTGCTGTGATACGCAATATCTCGGGTGTTGCTCGGGCCGGTCCTGATGTGGGGATCGACGATTCGGCGTCTACTCATGTCGCCGTCCACGAACCGTCGGCGCTCTTGGCGACCGCCCAGCTCGCCGCTCCAGGGCCGCTGCTGAGAATTGGCATGAGCTAACATCATCGCTAACATTTGAAGACGATGCATCCGTAGATTTCAAAGACTCTTACTTTATAAGATCCAACGTAGCACTCTGATACGGCGCGAGATGTGTTAATATTTACATGAGTGTAACCGGCACATTCCTACGTGTGTGAGACGTATTACTGCATGGGTTCACTGTCAGAGACTTGCATTGATACACTAAAACTCGTGCTCGATTCGTTGATTGTGGAGTTCTGCTCTTCGGGGTTCTGAAAGCGATACGGGAGGTCAGTTCTCGGATTTCACTGAGGTTGACGGCAGAGCGACTCACGAACATTATCGGAGAACTGAATCGAGGATGTTTTACTTTTTTCAAGCGAGAGACGAATCTCAGGGAGGTGAGAAGCAAAGGCCGTACAGTGTTAAGTTCCATCATGGTGAGGTGATCAACCTGTAGATTTGAATTGCCGTCGATCAGATGAGCGAGGTTGCGACAGCAGTAGTAACAGTTATATCCAACGCAACCGCTCTCGAGGCATACTCACCTGAGCGTGAACTTCATCGCTCTTGATGAACACGTCTGTGGAGGCGCGAAGCTTCGCCAGACGCATATCCCAGATATCTTTGACGAGAGTATGAACCTCGTCAGCTCTCGGTATATCCGGTGTCGCCGTCTCCAGCAACAACTGAGTAATCTGGGAAGTCGAGGAAAGATCACTTCGAGACTTAGGACAGCCTAGCAACGCTATTCAAGATCGTGTGAAGAGAACGTGATTCCGACCTCTCTGTAGTGCTCGCTCGGAATCCGAGTGAATACTTTGCTATCTTTCTCTTCTTGCTTCATCTTTTCCAGCTCGTCTACTGTCATCCAAGCCGGGGGCAGGATCCTGCATTTCTGCCGCTGTCGAAAGTTCAATGCCGCCCACAGCGGAACTGAAACAGGCATGCCGGCGATGAACGGACCAAAATCACCTGCAAGCAACGGGAAGACGACATTGTGAGCTTGGATCATGAAATCATCCGTCGTTTTCAGCTCGGGTCGTCAGCACGGATCGAGTGAGAGAGCCTGTGATCAGCTTAGGTACGGTAGTCAAACAAACGAAAAGGGATCCTCCAGCTCGCAATCATCTGACTTCACTGACGGAACGGCCCAGCTGGTGCTTACCGGTGATGAGATGGATGACAGCGTGGTTAAACTTGGGAACTATATCTATGAGAGTATTCTCAGCGATAAATTCAACTTCTTGAGTCTCCATTTTGGTACACGGAAATCACACTGGGGGATGAATTAGTAGTCAAAGTTCCCAACCGAAAAGTTCGAAATCGAGCTCCCACACTTCACTCACTGGCACCAGATGGAGCGCAATGACGATATCGATCTGATGCTCAACCCGATAACGACACTCTCTTCATTCCCTAATTGCTATGAAATGAGGATGTATTATTTCCGATCCATTTGATTTGGAGCATGTACGTATCGGTAGCACCCATCGGACACAGTACTTTGGCGCCACTTCTTGTAAACATATGAAATCGAAACCACTGTTCGGATCTTCGCGTGGTTTCAATAGAAGAGCCTTCTCAACTCCTGAAACCACCCAAAAGCCATTCGACGCGGAAGGAGCATGAGGCGGTGGTTCTTCACGGGCGATTTCAGGTAGGTTTGCAAACGTTTCTTAGATTACAAAGTTTAGCCGGGACAACAATCAAGCGGCGATCGCAGCGCCCCCAGCGGCGAGTCTTGTCGGCTAGCTGACGACAGGCACGCATCCTTTTCCTGTAGAAACATGGTGCAGAAGGGAGCAAAGAAACCCGCCGCAGGTACGAATCGTCGTTATTTCCCCGTCTTATGCGTGTGAATAGGTCAGGACACTTGGTGGGCATCTGCGGCAGGTGTGAGAACCGGACTGCGGACGGAATATGTGGTGCGAATCGGAAAAGTCTGTCCCAGGGCTTCATCGTCGTGGGCACGTGGCGCTCCGTCAGCGGTGTTTCTGACCAACATTCCGCGAGTTCCCGGAGATGTTGCTACGTGAAATGGAAGCAGTACGTGCGATATGAGCCCGCGCGGTTTTTCTCCGGCGGGTGTCAGTAGCTGGCTCGGAGGACTGACCTCACATTTGGTGCTTGCATATCTGCCTGCTAAGTGGAAGTTCGGTGTTTGATAGCTTTGGGGCTCTTCCGCCTCGATCGCTGGCTGATTCAGTGCACTTCCGAGGCATTTGGTCCGTTATGGCCGGTGAAACCCGCCGTTGACGCGCGGCTGAGAAGCGCTGGTCCGCCGCACAATGTCATGATCTCTGAGGTTCCGTCAAGTGCTAACGTTAGGCTCCTTCCTTCCAGCGCCGGAGAAGGCCTCTAAGGCCCCCGTCGCAAAGACGGAAGAAAAGAAAAATGCGGCCAGCGCCAAGGTTGCGCAGGCCAAGAAGGCTCGAGTAAGTTCCCCTCGGTTCGCCGACTAAGAGTAATTGGAAGGATTTGTGCAAGAGTACTACTTGTCACTGCGACCGTAACCGTTCTGTACGCTTCTTCGTTCCAGGTGAAGGTTGTCAAGGGACCTAAAGGCACTCACACGCGCAAGGTCCGCACCTCCACCATTTTCCGCAGGCCGAAGACTTTGGCGTTGCCCAGAAACCCGAAGTTTCCTCGGAAAGGTGCTCCCAAGAAGGCCACCATGGACAAATTCCAAATCATCAAGCATCCTTTGACCACTGAGTCTGCCATGAAGAAGATCGAAGACAACAACACGCTAGTCTTCATCGTTCACACGAGAGCGTCGAAACACCAGATCAAATCGGCGGTCAAGCAGTTGTATGATATCAAGGTGGCTAAGGTGAACACACTGATCCGACCTGACATGCAGAAGAAGGCTTACGTCCGTCTGCCGGCTGACTATGATGCTTTGGAGTTGGCCAACAAGATCGGAATCATCTAAGCTGTGTGCGACGAGGCGAGTCTCTCATGTTTTCTTGTATTATCCAACGGACCATCAGTTTGATAATAAAGCTTGAGAGGAAAGGCTATGCGCACACCTAATGTTCTTGATTTCCGTTTCAACTTTTCCCTTTTTCACTTGATCCGGACGCTTGATCCGCAGTTTTCAGGTTGGGGAAGATCTTATTCGAAAGTGTTCGCCCAGCCCGCGAGGGAGATCGTGTGCCCAGGGATCTTGTTATTTTCAGCATCAGAGTAGTTTTTTGACATGGTACGTCCATGGTTACATATCAGGAAACAAGACGAGGGTACACGAGGAGTTTGTTCTGATCTATCACTGACAGGTGGGATTCGAGTTCGGATGTCTTCCATCACGTGCCTTAATGTGCATCTGGGAATCCCATTCCCTCCATCGATTCTCCTCTGAGAAACAAAGAAATGAGAACATTCATGGAGGACGCGAAAAGCCTCTCCGTTGCTTCTGTCAAATACTTCGCTCGATCTTCCGCTGCCCATTCCCTTGAGATGATGCCGTTATCCCCGCTCCCACGCTTCGTTCTGCTAGATAATGCGGGGCGGTGAAGGTCAAGGCCCGATGCGATGATCATTACAGTAATTTGAGTCCGCTTCTGGTGTTGGAGTATCGATCTAAAACACTGCATGATTCGTTCTTTGTTGTACCTGGGGGCCTCGCACGCGATGATTCAATCTTGAACGGCTTGTTTGTCGTCTCAAGATCAGAGCCTCCCCAATCATAGGATCTGCTCGCCTCCGTACGCAGAACCATCCAATCATCGCACGTGGAGCCCCGGAAGCTCAGCTAAATCTCGATCATGAGATCCAATTTATCAGATTATCAAAAAAGCGCCTTCATGATGAACAGCCGGGGGAGGCGGGAATCTCTCAGCAGAGGAAAAAACAGAGATACAGATCTCGGTATCAGTCAACTGGAACTCCCTTGTGAACCCGGAGTGATACGCGATTGAGGGAACGAGGTATTTCATGTCGGAATTCGAGGCGAAACCTGAGCAGAAATTAGGTCCGTTCCATTTGAAGTTTCTTGTCAAGTAGTGCACCGATGTTCGTCCACACAAAGAAAAAGGTTGGTGCCGCCACTGCGCTGGAGGTAACGAATGGTCATGAGTCGAAGCTTTCCGGATGCGAACGAAGTTCCCAAGCCGAATCGAATGCTCAGGCCCGGGATTGCGTGTTTTGGTTTAGAACCCAAGGGTTGTCCACGAATAAAACGATAACGCTCCAGTGTGGTTTCCTGCGTCGGAGACGATTCTTCTGGATTGGAGTGTCGAGAGGGGAAGGAAAGCTTTTCTGATGAATCCGGCAACACGAAAAAACGAGCTCGAAGAACGGATCTCATCATTAAGATTAGCAAGCTTGTCTCGATTCCTATACATTGCACCTTATTCCGTTCAGATTCGAAAATCATTCATATTCATTCAGATTCATAACGAGATGACGCCGTTGTATCCGCTCCATAATCCCACCGAAGCGGAGAAAGAACGCAGATCATGTGCGAGTAAGACGAAATCGGAGATAGTGGCTCGTAGTTCTGACTTGTCGTGCCCACACGTCTTGTGATAGGTCTGGCTGCACAGTGGTACCATCCATGATCCCGGATCGCTCTTCGGCATCTCAACAGATTCAAAGGCATGTCTTCTCTCCCTGAAGAGATCTCCTGCAGAACATACCCCATCATGGAATCCTTGTTATGTTGATCTACCCATTTATTTCCTGCTGGTTCTGTTTGAGGTTTCTCATCTGTTCGAAGGCGGGCCTGACCTTCTACGCGTCCCTTCGTTTGAAGCGCCAAAGCTTCGGTTTTGAAGGTGTATTCCAGCCGCTCGAGAATTTCACTCTGCGGCGAATAGCAGGACGAAGGTTCTCCAGGTGTGTCGACTAAATCACAGTACATTTGATCTGTCGGGGTACGGCAAGAAGGGTCGTGGTCTCGAGTGGAAGCCGCGTGCGCTGAAGTTGGATGCAGGTTGCATTGTGACCTCAAGGCTCTCGGAGCTTTGTGTGGATTTCAAAAGTTTTTGGTGGGAGTTTACCTTCCGTTTCCCGGTTGCTCCTGAACTCCTGGATGTCATTCCCTTCAATTTCTCTGGGCTGACTATGAACCTGTTCTCTTTTGCACCGATCCGCCGGAGCTCTCGACTTCCCGTCCGTGTTCGCACTTCTGCAGGTATTTCACAGGGCAGTTGTGCCTCATATTTCACAGCCTGCCGCATATCTGCGAATCTCTCTCGCACGAGGCTCTTGATCTCAAGCCTAGTTCCTACCGGTAAAATGTTCCGTTCGGTAATTCCTTCTCGGACAAGTCTCGACAGCTGGATCAGAACGGAGCCAGGACCTTGCATCGTGAAAACTGCCACTGTTCCCGAATTCGTTCTAGCTGCGGGATTAGGGCGCGCGGTGCGAATCTCATCTTCAACTGGGAATCTTAGTTACAAATAAGTACCGAGATTCACGTCAATGAACTCAGGTGGGCTGCTAGAAGCCACGCCGGGTGACCTGTTCCTAGCCCTTGCTCAAAAGCTCCTGTTGCTGAGTTGCCCTGGACAGGGAGTTTCACTCCAGAGCTCGTCCAGAGTTGAAATTCGAACCTGAAACAGAACCTTCGTTCTCTCAGTTCATCCCGCAGTGCGATATACGCGCAGGAGAAAAAGCCATGGAATGTGACTCCCAAGCTAGTTGGGTCGGCTTTTGACGAGGAAGCTGCGTTCATAGCATTCCTTCTCCGACGACCGCCGCCTGGGATCAACAAATGCACTTGGCAACTTCGAACAAAAACTCAAACTGGCAGCTCGGTGTCACTCGGATTCCCTTGCAGGATGAACTGGCGCGGCGAAGTTCTCGACGTATCGAGCTAATTGTGCCAGTCCGCCGTGCCGATCTGCCCGAGGGGCAATTCTGGGAGACTCTACTCATAGAAGAACGGTTTCGCGGGGTTTCTCCTACGCAACGACTCCGGCCCGATCAGCTGTTCGTAATTGCATACAAATAGGGAGACCCTTCCACTGGGTGAAACAGAATTCGTTGATCAATGAGGTTCGATGAGGCTTCTAGACCAACCGGCTGAAGTTGAGCTCTTGTCCGGCACTTGGAATTATGATCTAGTGCTGCCGCGAGACTTCTGTTCACCTTTCAAATCGCAACGATCTGGTCAGGTGACCGACTATCTGTGAAGATGCCTGCCACATAGAGCTCGTGAAAGCGTATTCCCTCCAAACGTCGTCTCGTTCGATCCGCGGTTCACCCACCGCGAGAAGCACTCCAGACTCAGCTACCGAATAGTCAACTTCGACCGCTTCGATCCGGTGTGGTTGATTGGCCTCCACACAGTATTCAGTTTACTGATCGTATGTTGTAATTACGGACTGAATGGGCCTGAGGCACCTAGCGGCCGCCGGACAAGCAACTGCTTCACCAAACTATTCGAATGAGAGAGCTTGGAGAAAATGGTAGAGGAGAGAATTCAGAGCAGAAGCTCGGCGCAGTTCCGGGGCGGTGGACGTTCGACACCGGCAAACCGGAATCGCCTCGAGCAGCCGACGGAGATCAGATCTGGAGCTGGAAAACTCGTGCAAGACTCTCGTTGTGACGGGTCACGCTACACGTTGTAGTTGGTAGCTTGTTGCTGAAATAAGGATCCGCATCTCACCCGGGGTTGACATACCTCAGGCCAGCTCATTTACATCTGATAATACGGAACGAGCAGTCAGATGCCATGAATATCGACATGGTCTGCACGTACAGTATAGTTTTCGATAAGTTCGAAATCGTATGTTCCAACTGCTTCTCATGCTGTCTGCTTCCTGCGTCTCAGCGAAAGAGGAATGATCGCAGCTCAAAAGAGCGAAGGAATCGAGGTCAGGACCTGACGTGAACAACGGAAAAATCATGGGCTGAATGAGACGCCCTCGACGGCAAAAGCTAATCGATCCTTGGCAGAAAACTGCACGTGGATACAAAGCGCGGAATGTTCGGTTCCAGGAATGTCAAGGAATCAGGCTCCGAGAATACGAGCGAACCTGGCCGTGACGCGGACAGCCGCGAGCATTCCAGTTCATGAGGTCTAATCGTCCTACTCGGAGCGTCCGTGGAATGTCGGCGGCTTCAGTGAAAAGTCACACAGCGCGGTTATATCCGTTGGTTTTGAGTTCTCGGATCGGTTTGCTTCGTTCTCGGCTTGCTGAGCAGCAGCCTGCTCAATCGGGTGACGGGCCAGGCTGCTGGGTGGGTGGGTTTCAGGCAGGCGTCCTTTCCAATGCAGAAGTCCCTTGCCGGGTCGACCCTCCCCCTCAGAGCTCGTCGTAGCTCTGACAACGGCAGGGCCCCGACGAGCCGCTGTGTCCTCTCTAGATCTCACAATTCGTTCATTCATTCAACAGAGCAGCAAGGGTTGTTTTCCGTGAGCAGCTCCAACGATCGAGTTTGCACTCAATGAGTCGATTTGTGGGATAACCTCCTCTAACACTCCGTTGCAAAGTCTCCGTCGGCGCGCTAGAGCTTTGCATTAGCCCCGTCCTGAATCCGGGAGCGGTGGATCGGGACCGGGTGCCCGTCGAAAGCGACGAAGCAGGGCCCACTTCACCTGTTCGTCTGTCATTTCGCTGCCGAGGTTTCGGCCGTGCGCGAACCTCGCTCGAAAGGCGGACTAAACCGCTCGGCGGCTCGAGTGCGACAGCGTGTATGAGTGCTGCTGCTGCTACGGAGGCGAGGGAGCAGGCGAGTCCACAAAGGCGGCATAGGGCGAGATACT
This sequence comes from Phytoseiulus persimilis, assembly GCA_037576195.1. NCBI lineage: Eukaryota > Metazoa > Arthropoda > Arachnida > Mesostigmata > Phytoseiidae > Phytoseiulus > Phytoseiulus persimilis. The sequence continues at coordinate 5,863,618 of CM075101.1, read as the reverse complement.
TGACGGCAACACCAACGTAGACCTTCATCGAGTTCTGGATGAAGTCGTCCCTCACGAGGCGAGTCAGACGACCGGCAGTTCAGCCCTGGCGCAGGGATTCGTTCGACGTCGCAACACCGCTCAGAGGGGCAGCGGCGGACTCGGAAGCATCGGAGCAGGTGAGTTCGAAGTGTTCCATGTCTTTGCGAGAGGTTCCAGTGATCCTCACGTGAATCGAAACCGGGAAACGCGTGATCGTTCCCTCTCCGAACGGGTTGTTGCACGAAACAGCCTCGATAGATTTGAGCGCGCGAGAACACGCCTCTGGACTCGTTGACTCGATGAAATGAACTTTCCGAAGACTGGTCAAGCATCACAGCTGTCGAATAACCGCACCTTCTGAAGCTATTTTTCCGATCGTTATCCGCCCGGCTGTCATACCCTTCGTCGTCGTCGTCGTCGTTGTTTCTGTCGTTGTTGACCGTTGACATCGATGAATGAACCCCCTCACCTCATGTCCCACGCACCTGCAGCGATATGTCGTCCAGCATGCCGTCAACTACGACCTACCCGAACAGTCAAGACAACTGCGCTCCACCTCGCAGAGGGGGGCACCCCTCGCGTCAAAAGCGTTTCGGACCCGCGCCTCTGGCCTCCTTTGAGGACCTACCCACTGACGACCAGGACAGCTCACCTGAAAACGAAGCGGATCATCTCAAGAGGAAACAACGGAGTGCTGACCCCGTCTCACTGAGACTCGAACTCAATCCCGTGGGCCCGGGTCAGAGCTCGGAGCTATCAACGCCAGTCGCGCCGGACAGTGACATTATTTCCCAAATAACCATCACCCCGAGCTTAGGTAAGTAGAGAAGTCTCAGAGACCACGAAGGTGCACAGCATGTCAGCTGAACAGGGAACCAGCTTGGTGGGCCACCCGGTTGATTCGATGTAGAGACACGCTTCGCAGAAACGGAGAAAGTAGCAGTGAATAAATCCACGAGAACCGCGACCGGAAAAACGGTCAATTCGCTTGGCTGTCGAGAGGCTGGTCGATTGAGTGGGTTCCGCTGATGAATCTTCCCACCATGCTTCTGTTTCTGAAACTTCCTTCCAGTTCTTGACTCCGTTTCCCTGCTGCTGACCCATTTCGATAGCGGTCGCTTCGTCGCGGACTCCATCGTCACTCGGTGTACCGTTTCCTAGCTTTGGTCTTTCGTGCTCGGCCAGGAGCTCGTGCACACGTGCAGCATCTCGAGGAACAAGCTCGACTTTCCTCTTCATTCGTACTTCTGACACACGTGCTCGCTATGCGTGGCCCGGTTTCGCTTCTCTCTCACCGGATTCAACGCATGGAAATCCGCGCTTTCCGAGGCGAGAGTCGCCCAAGAGCTTTTGGGGACGTCACCATCGGAACATTCTGAAGCTGCTTAGAGTATGGTTTGAATTCACAACACGGAAACTCCTTCGCGTTCGTCGAGCGCTTGTGACGAGCTGAGGGTTCTGGGCTGATCTGAAGACGCACGAGCGAGTTCCTTCGAGGGACGACTGCGGTCCTTGCTTCCGGGACAGATGAGCTTCACTCACTCGGAAACCAGCAACCGAGTTCTGAGTGTCGCAAGTTCGCTCCCTGATAGTAGTTTCGTGAAAAGAGTTCACAGTAGTTTCCGGCCTCGCGAAAAACTTCGACTGAGTCTCGATCCCGTAAATTCAGATCGAAGAATGCACACAGGGTTGCGATACGAGTTAGTGAAGCGCATCATTATCCGCCGAGAGAAAATGAGGCTGCAAGCCCATTCGGCAACTGCGGCGAGTGGATTGCATAACGAGCGCACAGCGAGGGCACGAGCGAGCAACTAAGCGAGATCTAGCGAAGGACGAGCAAACCATGCCTTTCTCTCTTATCCTTTCAGACAGTAGAAACGTCTCACCTTTGCAAGGCTTTCTGCCACCAGAGGAAGCATCCGTCGGAAACAATCCCAATCGTTCTTCGTTAACAATCTCCATAACTGAGGAAAGCTCATATCGCGACGAAGACGTGGACTTGCGTGACGCCGAGGTCAGTACCCCTGGTTGTTGTTAGCGAGTGTTCCGAACAGGCTCACAGCGAAGGAGACGGGGAGCACGCAGATGACGAATGTCACACAAGTCAGAAATCACGTTTTCGAATCTCAGTTCAGTCGAAGTCGGTTGACAAATGTTATCTAAGTTTGTGTCCAGCAGTATCAATATCCATTTGGGGACTCGTCGATACTGCCTCGAAATTCAAAGATTTGCTTTCCTTCTTCCGCTCAGTTGGGAACAGCTCGGAGAAATATGTGTTTCCGTCCAAAACATGCCGTGAACTCCCTGCCATCGTTTCCCGCAGCGCTCGAACGAGAGGGCCAGAGCGTCGGAAACATAAACTTGCGTTCGCAGTCGAGGGCGTTGATTGATTTCGTTCGGGCTGAGGTCGTGAAGCATTCAAATGGTGCGGTCAACACAACGGCGAAGCTTTCAGGCTTTCGGTGCTCACCTGACGGCGTCGACCCCCGAGGGTCAGTCGGTGCTTTGTTGACCTGTTCATTGTGCTTCTCCCCGAATGACGTGTCTCATTGTCGCACAGGCGCTGGGCATCGACATCGCGCAAAAGGCTGCGGGAGGCAGGGAGCCTACTGTTTTCGTTGAAGATCCTTCGGAGAACGAGGACGACCCAAACATGGCGATCAGCAGTGAAGCCCTTCTAGAGTCACTGCTCAAGTTCGAAGAAGAACGCATTCCGCTAGCCGCCCGGCTCGAGAGGTAAGTCCCCTTCGAGACGATTTATTCCCGATCACCAACCGCGGAATGACTCGCCGACCAGCGAAGACAGCCACTACGAGCGACTGTTGGAATCTCCGACGTATTTGGCGTGATTGACGGAGCGGGGACACCGTCACCCCAGACAATCTGTTTGGAACGTTCCGCGAACCTCCGGCGACCCGATCTACTACCGCAGCTGGGAAACTCCTGATTCGATCGCAGGCCATTCGATGACGCGAGCGACCGCGGCAACGACGTTCGCGGAACTGCATACATCTGCGGTCGCGAGAGTATCTCGCGAATTTTCGATGTATTCAGCGGGAAAGCCGCGACATCCTGCCGTTCCCATGACTCTGTCTTCGCCGCGCGATGCACTACAATGGCTCAACGGTTCGGAGTCTCCATTTCGAGTCGGAAAGCGCACGTAGAACCATTGCCACCTCGGGATTCATGGGGACCGGGCGCGAGGAGCGCGAAGCAAGCCGGAGGGGTAACGAGGGGGAGTATGATTCCTGCTGACGTCAATAGTTTACAAAGCTGTTCCATAATGCGCCACGTTGGCCGACCCGAAGGCCAAGCGGCCACACTGAACGTCGACAACGCGCATCAAGCTGAGCCCGCGGAGTTCACTACATGGACCATGCAGAGTATTGCAACGATGTCGTCTAGAGGGGATATCAACTCGCAACGCCGACACAATGCCCCCCCCCCCCCCCCCTCTGCCTAAATGAGCGCCCGCGACATTACCTTCCGATGGCGGCGGTTCCCCCCCGCGGTACACTTACCACTCTCGCGATTAACAACTTTATCGCGAAGTGACAATCATACCCGACTATGATTGGAGTCTTTGAAAATAACATTCGTACAGTGCTTATACGCCAACCTCTGCGTACACACCCTTCATTATTGGTCCCATCTAGGGATGCGTGTTTCCGAGATTATCCTAGATACGACCAACTGCTGCGTTAGGCTGAAGCTCGTCTGCGCAACAAGACCAGTTTCTAGGCCGGTAACTTTCGACTCTGAACTTCGGAGCTACAAATAGTTGGAGATAAGAAGGAGCCCAAAAGAGGCAGGCTTTGGTGCGCAATCGAGCACTCCTTGAATCGCTCCACTGTCGGAATACAACTGTTCCGCTCGCCCCATTTCAGGTCGAGCCAATCGATCGCTGACATCCCTAGTGCGTCACATTCACGGAAGAACTCAGGCGTGCAACCCACAGCACAAGAAGATGCCGTAAACGAAATTTCTGAGCACAACGGCCAGGGCGAACTACGAGAACACCAACAACAAGGATTCTGCTCAGAGATTCCAATACTCGGAGAAGTCCAGGAACCTAGTCCTGTTGCAGATCAGGGCCAGGGTTGGGATGCCGAATCAGAAGGAGGTTGGTTGAATCGAAACGGGCAGCTGCCCCGGAGTTGAAACTTCCTGTAACTCGTCTCGGAAGGGGACTCACACCCGTCGCGCATTCTATTTCATTCTTGGATCGAGTTGGCCAGATCCAAAGCTAGAACAATACAGTTAGCGTCGGAACCACTACTTCGATTCAATGATTCTCACGTGTTCTCTGTTCCTTGTGAAGATGAGCCCGCCGAACTAGACGAGGTGGCCGATCTTGAGAAAAAACAGATCCGAAGGCCAAAACTACGAACTCAGACGAGCCAAGATCGTGTGGAAAGCCTACACTTGATACCAACACAGGATTCGGTTGATTTCGACGATGATTTCGATGAAGAACTCCTGGGCTTGCAGGCACAGCCGACCGAGGTGAGTGATCCCTCAGCTTGAATGTACCGAAGTGGAGCGTCAGCATCGATTCGTCGTTCGTTTAGCACAGCCTGGCATCATTCACTGTCACGGAAGTATCTAGCTGAACTGATACGGAGAAACCAGGCTATGCCCAACGTGTTTTTCTTTCCGGAGCAGACTCCTCGAACTCCTCATAAGAACACACCGAGAGCTCAGTTGGTCACGATACCCATCGAGAGGCCGAGATCGACAACACCGATAAACGTTGCCCCCTTCGAAGCCTACGTTCAACAGGGAGCGAACGAGCCGAGCACGGAGGCGTGTGGTCACAGGTCTCCCGACAAATTCAAACTCACCCTTCCCGGTCAGGCTTCAAACCTCATCCGGAGTCCGCGGAAAGGTTCGAGGAGCTGATTCCGATTTTTCGACTCCCTCTGCTTCAGAGTTAAGGCTCAGGCCGGAGCTTCGATCATCTAATTGTTCCCTCAGGTTCGCTACGCAACTGGGAAGAATTCTGTGAGGAAGCTCTGCAGTGCAGTCCCCGAGCGCGTTCCAAATCGGATGCAGCAGTGATTGAAAGTGGAAAGTTCTTCCCCGACCCTCAGGATTTTTCACCGGCTTCCCCGCCGAGACTGCCCGATGATGAGGACGATATTCAGAGCCCGTCCGACTACCAGGATCCTTTCAGGTATCTAATCAATTTGCCGCACAAAGACCGGCTCGGGAGCATCTCGTGGACCATGTCCCGGCCGAGGGCCCCCACTCTTTGCTGCTGAAAGGGACACGGGGCGGCTGGGATAGCGCTGCTGAAACCTGGGAGCTGTCTCGAAACAGAGCTGAAACCGAATATCTGTCTCCCACCAAGGCCCTCGCCGATTGGTCGCGAAATGAGAGCCGATCAGAATAAGTTTCGCTGTTTCAGGAGGCGATTGAGCTGTTCCTGCAAATGCCGGATGTGCGCCTGCTTATGTGGAGGCTGCGACTGCGACTGTCATTTCTACACACAGAAGGTAGGCAACTTCTCGAACCATCCCTGACTTTCCGGAGAATTCCCCTCCGCTAGCTGAGAATCATGGATGTGAATTCCCTCGAGGAGCTGTGCCCAGCTTGGGAGATCCAGGGTTGGACGCCATATGATCGCATCGCCGAGCTGGCTCGTGCATAAATTAAGGCTCGCGTTCCGTCCGCCCACCTCACGCATTGAGATGTTCACTTCCATCTTTAGGTGTGTGAAGCTCATCTCAACGACCAAATGAGCAGTATCGCCGGAATCAACGGTGGTCCACCTCTCTCGCCCAAGGAAGATGAAGAGAACCTCATATCTCCGGATGACCAGACCGCTGGTCCTTGTTTATGCGAATGTCACTCTCTACCGAGGGATACTTCGTGCCTTCTAACTGCCCCGCTGCTCGTGGCACAGTCGTCTCTAGACTCGTGTTGAGAAACGCGATCAGAATCACTAAGTCACAGACACTCAGCTCCGATAAAGAACACACTCAAGGAAGAAGAAACTCCGAGGATCGAGGATATGCGTCACGCAGTTAGAGTCGAAACTATCGAAAAGTACGAGAAACAGCACAAATAGGGAGGAAATAAGAATTATCATTCGGCGCAGAATTTCGACAAGCGAAAAGCGCGTTACGGTGAGCAGCTCGAAGTGGATATCATGCAATTCATTATCCAAAGCTCACGAAGTCGTCGAGCTCCCCATTCTCATGATCTTCCAGGGGGTTCACCAGAGCCTTGCGAATGTGGCAGCCTCTGACCTAGAGAGCAGTTGGAGTGCAGCTGGAGAAGCAGGAGTTGGAACCGTGAAAGAGAGAAATGCGGTGGACCTCTCATATCGGACTCACGCGCTCGAGCCGTTTGTGAAATCTCTCGCAAGCACTGAGGATGAGAAGCCACACTGAGTCCCCGATGCACACTGAGTCCCCTGAGATGCCCGATCCGATGGCGAACTCAGGTGTAGGTTGCCAAGACCATGTGCAATATTCACATCGGATCACTCAGCTGACCAGCGATCGAGACAGATTTGAGGATCCGACGACGAAGAGATACGAAGCGGAAATTGGAACGACGAAAGTTGAGGGAACCTAGGAACACTTAATCTCTGTTCAACACAAGTGCCTATCTATCCGATCAGTTTCGATGATCTGAAAACTTGGCAGAGGAACCGCAGATCCATTGATTAAGAGATGCAAAACTTCCCTGCGGGAATCTCACACTTTAGCGATCGAAGGAAATTTCGACCATTTTCTCGCAATATCAAAATGATCCAGCCCCTGATGGTCTCCACGTCAGATTTATCAGTAGATGATAGTCGTGTTCACAGTTGTGTCGGACCGATTCCGCTGTTGGGACGACGGAGAAGTTATATTGTATCGCCTTGGATTAATCAATCACTCACTTATCCCTCCTCTGACCACCCCCAATGATTTTTGATCGCGAAATGCTTGTTCTTCCACTCACTTTGTCGAAGCTCTCTTGCCTTCACTTGTCTACCGTGTTCACTAACTCACCTATTTCATCACATCGATGATCCACTCACTCATCGAATCTATGATACTTGATGTCGATATTCATGATGATGCACTTTGGTCATTGTTGATTGTGCTAGTGATAATGGAATGAGTCGTCGGGCATTTCGTGTCTGGTTCAGCTCCGAGCATGATGGAGCAGATCCTCAGCTCTGGGACTCCGAGTCTCAGATCATAGCAAACAACGAGAACTTCTGTGAATTTCCTAGATAACACGGATAATCGCTGGAACGAATGAATGATCCCTCTCTGTACTTCGGAGCTTCCCACATACTCCGTTCGACCTTGTACGGTTCTACCTGATCTAGAAGCACATTATTCTGTGTTTCTGTGTCTCTCGAGCGAAACCTCAACTAGAATTCCGAATATCTTCCATGGTCCCGATCCCGAAAGCTCGTATATTCTCGCCTACGGTAATCTACGGGCTGATCTGCATGGGTCGAGAGTAGGTCGGCGAAATTGCCATTCGTGCGCCAGCACATGTATCGAAAGCTATAACCCTCATTCCAATAATCTCGAGACCTCCAATCGCCTGACGAAGGCGAGGCTCGCAGACTCTAGGCATTGAAACTCATAGTACAGTTATGGGTGGTTGTTCGTCTTCTCTGGCCTGGTTGTCGGGATGCAGATCGTCTAATCTGCCTGTTCCACTTACGAGTCTCCACATGAATGTTTGCGAATGTGCTGGGTTTGCCTTCAGCGGCGGTCCGCGAAAAATCATCGGAAAAGTATTCTTCTCACACGCCAGCGTCTGCATTTAAATGTCGGAGCCTCGTTCATTCCCGATTGGTTCATATCGCGTATGCTTCGGTCTCACTTGATGAACCTGTTCCCCTAGCCACCCCTTCTCCAAACCTTTTACCGCTCTCACATGAGATTCAATAAATTTCTCACCCCGATGCTTTCCGAAGGCCACTCGACCTCTCCCGCAGTACAAACAGTCGACAGTTCCAAAACTGAAGCGAAGCGGCAATTAACCAAATGGTTGCTCCCGAAGCGAAAAACAACTGATCATATCGATGATCGGTGATGAGATCATGTTGATACCAAACTTCTGAAGAGGGAGAGGGGGCGCTCGGATGTCCAAGAGGACTCCATTTCGCCAGCCACAGGTCAGACGGACAGCCGATAGGGAGGATCGGGGGAAACGGGAACCCTGGCAGTATTCATTCTTTTTCCGTGAGATCTAGGCGTGCATTCATGATCACGATAGAGTTCATGATACGGCGGAGATGTAGAACAGTTACGCAACTTCATCGAGTATATGATTGGAAGTTGTCCATGGAAACACAACTGATAAAGGTTCAAAGCTGGTCGGATTTTTTAACCCTCAAAGTGACTCTTTATTCCAAGTTGTGGCCCATCTCGCTTGAGGCTGCTGCGTGGTTTCGGATTACGGCCCGGCAAGGTGGAGAAAGGACGTAATCTTTCCGGTCGAGTATGGAGCTTTTCGTTTGGAAATAGCGATCAGCACTGAACTGGACCCGAACGCTACAATCCAATTCAATGGAACGAATGACGATTTATTTACAATGAAAGGAGTATACTTGAAGCACCATGCACGTCGAGACATCACTCATTCATCGGGCAGGATTACCATGGGAATCCAATGATCGTTCATACTGTAACAGAATCGGGACGGAAAGAAGCGCGCCATAAACCTGCAACATATGATCCGAATCCCGGATCTAATCATACCGGTAGCCGAAGGAGGGCATTTGTGAACCGATACGGATCCGTCCGAAATGGAGAGTAACCCAGCAGAAGAAACACACACAATTGTCGGCGCCTCCTGACACAGCTCCGAGTCATTGATGTTTTGTAATGAGCTGTCGTCTCAATTGCCAAGTTCGTTCGCTCGCTCTCGCTCTGGGAACCAAGGCCGTAACAACTGCAAGGTTTTGCTCCTCTCTCCGTCAATTTTGGATTGAGAACAGGATTCTTCGCTCACACCCGGATGGCCCTCAGCATCTGGAGACTCCGTTGTAGGGTTCTTCAACAGGAACTCCCCGGTCTAAGCCAGGTTATTTCCCGTGTAGGAGGATCCATGTCTCTGCGCTAGGCTCGGGGAGGGGACAGTTGATCCCTCCTTCCCGCCTCGGGAATGGTCCGTCTGATTAACCTCGCGAGATGGCCGGCTTCTCCAGAATCCGTCGAGTTTACTACAAGGAAGTTACTTCGGTTTCTCTCCAGGCGCTCCGTTCCCGGTGATCTCTGGGCTCCGACCCGGAGCTCGACGGGTTGGCTAATTTCGGGGAAAACAGCTCCACGACCCAATCCATCAGAGCTGCAACATTCTGAAAGAATACCGAGGGAGAGAACGACGTCGTCAGCGACCTTGTGCTATCGTCATTGACACTCGAGCCTTCCCCAAAACTAGCTCACCTCGAACGCGAAGAGGAGGGTTACCCTGAAGAACAGGATCCAGTACAGTTCGGACTCTGTATCGGGAGAGAACGATACGCCACTGCCAATACTGAAAGGCGAATCCCGGAATTGCGGGAATCTACAGAATCTCTGCCGAAGGTTGAGTCGACTGAAATACCACAGAATCACCTTGAGCTTGGGATTTTTCCAGCGGTACGGTAAATCATATTTTCCGACCCGCACATTGCTTGGAGACTCTCAGGACTTTCGAATTGAGGCGGATGACTTGGAACACTTACTAGTGAGTCGCGTTAGCGGCGTATGTGGTCGTGTCGAAGTGGGCTAGACTGAAATCAACATAGCCTGCGAGACCTCGTCGGTAAACTAGCGAATAATAAATTCTCGGCGCAAGATCCGACCCGAAAGCCAACAGGAGCCCGTTGATCAATATGGCGATCCGGTTCAAGTACCCCATTATGAGGTACCATGCTCCTACGAGGGAAAACGAAATTTCATTGACTGTCGTGCGTGACGAAACCCGAGGGACGTCGGAGTGTCTCGAGCATCGGGTCTGACCCGCAGTTCCTTCCGCTCGCTCGTTGTCGGAAGGGATCTCAAAACACATCCGTACGATGAGAAACTCATACTGAGCACAGTTCAGATACCGATGTCTTCTGCCCGTTCCGCGATGGGCCTTCTGAATTTGTTCAGAAACTTGTAACCGTCCAGTCGGATTTCAAAGAGATTGTTCAGCAGCGCAAACAACGGTGCCAGAGGGTAGGCTCCTGCGAACATCACCACGTAGCCGTACTGCATGATCATCTCCACATATTCATAAAAAAGCCCTGGGGTGAATTGCTCTTGCAGAACGAATGCTCTCTCCCATCGCGGGCGTGACCCAGATCGTATTCGGTGCCCCTCGCGTTTCTGAAAATGATTCCATCGGAAGTTATGCATCCCAAAACTGTGAATCATACTTTCCCATGAATACTCGATCCCCTCCAAATCGCAGCATCGCGCGAACCTGGCCCGTCACGTGCTCCAAAGATCGTGCTAAGCCCCTGGAAGAACCCCGCCGAAGGTCTACCCATGCCTTGGATCCATGGGTATTTTGAAACGACGGGAATAACCGATCTGATCATTCATCGCTCATGTGTTCATATGACACATACAGAAGCCCACATTCTTCAGTCTGCGCGTATGTTACTTCATAGTACTTCCTAAGTCAACCATAGGACCGGCATGACATTTCCTGGTAGTTTTAAAGGAAGCAACGGGAAGGACGAAGGCCACTTCCTCGTTCGGGGCTATGTTCGTTCTGATCTTCGGAAGAGCGTCAAGATCCCTCTAAACTGGGTTGTTCGGATCATGTTTTTCGAGAGACTCCGGGACTGTCTTTTTCACTATATATAATGGGCGGATGCTCTGTATTACTTTTGGGAGTGATCCTTCTGATGACTTTTCGACTCTTCTGTCGATGACTTTTCTCGAATGAGACTCGTTTTTCGTTCCATTTTAATGCCCAGTTTGCGAAAATTGGCTACTTTTTTCCTCGTGATTTCGAAGGGTTCGCCAATTTTCCAGAGGTGGCGCAGCTGAGCTTGCTCGGTGTGGGGAGTGTCTATCTAACAAGAAATTCCCGGGGTTACCAGCATCCCACTGCCATCTGGGAAGAACCAACGAGACAAAATATGTGAATGTCGCCACAAGGGATGTCGCCGCGGCAGGTGCCACGGAACCATCGAAACTCGACCGAAGAGAGCTCTGTGTTTTTTCGAAAATCGGTTCTTGGTCTCAAAAATCACGTGCTGGAGTTGCGAATATCGCTTCCATTCAACCGGTTCGACGCTTTCCGGTCGATTCGTCAAAACTAATCAAAACTGGACTCCCCTCCCGTTGGTCGGTTCCCGGAAAAAACACCAGAAACCAACGATTTTTCATGGTGACTTCTTCTTCTTCTGGTTCGTAGGTTCTCCCCAGTTGAGAGCTGGGTGCTGGTAACACAGGGCATTTTTCGTCATATGGACAACCCTCCACATCGAACCGAGCGAGCTCAGTCGCGCCGCCCAGGGGAAATTTTCGATTCCCCTGAGTTTGAGGGAAAAAAATCGCCAATTACCGTAAACTCGGCCTCAAAATGAAACGAAAAACGATGATATGAATAAAGGCAATCGGTTGGCCCCAAAAAGTGGTCGTATGAATGAGCTAGGTTTGGCGAGAAAAATCCAGAATCCGCCCATTCGGCTCTGAATAACGGCCCAAAGAAGAATGGCGCGGAAAATTCCCGACCTAATCCGACCACCCTGTATGCCAGAGCTGTGTTGTTCATCGAATTTTCGATTCTTGTACGGTCGGTGCGCTGAAATTATCCCCCGACTGGGCTGAGGCCCAGATCGAGAACACTCGAGGCCTCAGCAATACGCAATCAGCTTTGTGGAAGCACCGAGGGAGTGTGCTGAGGTTTCGAAGGATGTATTCGGGCTGTGAGATTTCGTCATATGTACAGACACATTTGGATCTTAAAGCTTCAATAATCCGGTTCAATTCCTGCAAACTCACGTATTGTCGTCGGGAACTCAGGATTTTCATGCATCTGATGAATGTTGGTAGAAAGTACTCTAGGATATTGTTGAAGATCTGGGAAAAACATCGAAGTACACGTGTGAATGCCCGGCATCAAAAATGGTGGCATTACGCCCCACGCGGAGAGCATTCAGATTCGAGCTACTGATTCTCGACACTCACTGGTTTCAGGAACATTACGCACGTCATTTGCATGAAAAGTTCCGGAAAACAGCCCAAAGGCCCGCACTGATCCGGTGGGGTTTTTGGATATGTATCCTGATACGAATTCGGCCTGCCGATGAACCTGCCGTGGGAAAGCTCTTTACCGAGGAGGGACTCCAAAGCCGCTGTCGGGGGTTGAGTGCCGGTTTACAGGAGCTGTTCAACTATATGCAGTCATATCGACATATTGACCGTTCTAGATCACATACCTGCCCTGGAAGAGTGCCACGTATATCACGGAGAAATAATAGCTCACGAACTGAGCGATGTAGAGTTTCATAGTGAGCAAATGATCGAACTCGGTCTGTGTTTCGGGGTTCTCAAGCTTGGTCAGCCACTTCGCTACGTAATAAAAGATGACATTGTTCAGGACCCAAATTACACAGACGCTGATCAGTGACGTAGCGATGAGGCCCATGATTGGACTCAAGGTTTCATCCCCTATCTTTGCCCGGACAACTGCTCGGAGGGGGTATCTGAAAACCCCAGACGTTACTTGAGATCTGACTCCGGTCGACTGTTCTGGCACCCGCAAACAAGGACCTGAACTCGCGGGAGATGCAAACACTACGTTGAGCAGCACATGAGGCAGTTGGGAATCGATTTCCCAGACGAATTGAGAACTCACCCGAAATTGAGGATCTTGACACTGACATAGAGTACAGCGAACCCCATGGCGAATACAGAGCCGTAGATCATCACACGTTTTGCAAAGGTGGTGAAATTCCCACGTTTGATCATCTCAAAACTCGTTGCTAGGTCGAGCCACTGTGGTAAAATTTCTTATGTGGTGAAAATAGGATTCAATTTATATCAGAATTAAATCTGAACCATCTTAAGACCCAAGCCCACCGCCCGCAATGGGATTTGCGAGGCGCTAGGGAGTGTTACTGAACCAATACCGAAAGGTGATTCCGGGACACTTCTGAGGGCTGGCTGAGAGGTTCAGCCGGAAAACAAAAAGGTCGAGCCACTGTTGGTGAATCAAGATCGACGCGAGGCGCCTCAGACAGGGGCATGGTTTACCTCTTCCACTACTCACCGAAAAAATTGTGACTTGATGGACTTCACCTACCGCTTGCGAAGGAGTCGATGTCGCCATCCAGAAAGTATGCCGTGGCTGGCGTGGTCGAGCCTCCGTATCAGCGAAATGGAAATGAGACGATACTCGATTGACGTATCTCCTCCACGCAACCTGGAACACGAGGGCCCACAAAATCACAAATAACGTGAAGGGCGCAGTGAGCCAATTATCAGAGAGGCTGGAGAGAATCGCGTGTTGGCACCATTCATCTAGACTCGTGTATTGACAGTGATTGTCACAGGGGGGACACAACACTGTTTTCCTACGATCTCCGCAAACATCTCTCCTGGAAATGTAGAATGTGTTCAAAAACGAGGCACTCGATTTCGTGATGAAGCGGAACTCGAGACTCATTCGGACACGGTATGAACCTCACGTACATTGAACCTCCCGCAACACTCCTGTGATGGAGAACCCTTCATCTAATTGAAATGTAAAGAAGAAGAATCAAAAAAAATCTGAGTAGGCTGAAGGAGCCAATCTGACTGGCTTTCCGTGATACTTTAGGAATTCTTTTGTACTTGTGCTGACCGAGCGTCTCAGAACGCGAGAGAGTTATTTCGAGGTCGTTGTGATCACACTTTTGAAGTGACTAGGAGCCGTTTCGGGATCGCTCTGACAGTTCTATTCTTGATAATTGGGTCATGTTGTCCGATTCCAGGAGAGAGATTCCAGCATATTCCAGATGAGCACTCCTATGAATCAACTTCATGATCGCGGAATCGTAGAGTTCGATGAGTTCCTCACGCGTGTATGCAAGATTCATGATACGAGAGGTTTTCCATAGGGAGGTTCGTTGAACGAAAGATTGTTTTCGCGGAAATTTCGTTCTAATGGGAGCTATTCTCACAGAGGGTTCGTTTCCATACATCATACTCAATAAAGAAAGTTCGGAAAACTCGGGACGGCTTCCTGATTTTGCGCATGGTTGATCGCAAGCTCAAGCCGAACGACTCCACGAGTCCACATACTCACACTCTTGGGTCGCTGCTGCACAGGAAAAGGTTGAAGAAGAACACGACAGTGCCGAGAATCGAGAGAGGGAACAGCATGTAAGTATAGAAGCCAAGCCAAGCGAAATATAACGCCATTTGGTCGCCGAAATACTCTTTGATGTCTCCGATCGGCTGTGGCGTCGTCCAGGAGAAGTTCCCCCAATCGTTGCTCAATTTCTTCCTGAGCTCTGATGTTGTGGTGCTCTGCGAATTTCGGATCCCGTAAAGGATCTACGGCCTGGCGCGATGGGAGGATCTCAAAATAAGAATAATAGAGCCGCACTCATCGCAGTGCTATTCATTACCTCGTGTAGAGGATAGGCCGCCAGGAATGTGCCATCATCCAGCAAGGGCCCGATGCCTCGGTGTTTCCCCAGCCTTTCACTCGATCCGACGGCAGAGCTCGATTCTTCGGTATCAAAGGAAGCTTTCTGCAGTACCGACCAGACAAGCTGGCTCCGCTGTGCAGAGGTGAATCGCGTGGGTCCATGGTCCGAGTACCTGAGGCATTTCAAGCATGAGATTCATCATCGGAATGGAGAGACCCGAAAAAATATTGTAACTCAAAACGTCCCCAATCGTCCAATGTTCGACTCGCGCTTCCTCCGAATTACCGGTCAGTCGATTGTAGCGAGTGATGGTTCCGGAGTCCGGTCTGCAAAGTTGAGAGCCCAAATGAGTTGTCGCGTTCATGCCTGTGTGAGGCACGTCATCGAATACCATCATCAAATGAGGAGCCGGCCAACAGGCGAAGAATTCCCACTGTAAAAGTCAGGAATGTTCACACCTGAACAGTCGCGATCGATTCCCTGTCACCGATTTGCCCCAATCCCAATTCAAGAAAGCGGGGTCTCGCGCTGATCAGGTAGAACACGAGTCTTTCCTGGAAGGAGAGACACCTGAGAGACGGCTGGGAAAACGTCACTCGCCAAATCTCCATTTCGTGAGCGTCCACGTTCCCCTAAGGGCACTCTGGCACTGATCACTCCACCGAATCCTCCGAAGCCAATCTGAACTGATCATGGAAATTCTTAGAGAACGATAGATATCCAATCAGTCGTCAATCATAAGACCTACACTATGAGAAGGTTTTGCTCGAATCGCGAAGTCTGCTTTCAGCTTGTTGAACAGCGCAGCTCTCTTCAGAGCGCTCTCAGGACTGCACGATTCATCCTGGACGATTACTAGGTCTATTTTGAAGGCTTCCGAAGCCATGTGTTCAATGGGCACGAAGGATATTTCCAGAAGTTCATACGGTCCTCTAAAGCGATGGATAACGGAGTTTCTAGTCAGCTGTTTCGTGTGTTCATGCGCGTCTGCGCAGAGAAACATCGTCAGTCATTTTTCCGAGCATCTTGGGAGCGTGGTGGAGCGGCAGGCACACACGGAATCGGTGAACAGCGGCCCGGAATGATTCCTTGAGGGGTGTGGAGTTGCTCATCTGGAGACCAGGCTGTAACGGACCGCAACGATTTCCTGGGAAAATTCCCGTGGTGAAAAACCATTTCAATCGGATCTTCTGCAATCATCATCCGTTGCTGACGTAGCGACGACACTCTTCACACGGTGACGCGATCAACGGCCGATACTGATGTCGCCTGAGTTGTATGATGCTGCTCGCAGGGTCCGTATTCATCAAACTTACCAGTGGAGGGTCGAAATAGGACGATCTCCTCACTAGCAGGGTACAGGGGATGATCAACGGACATGGAGCTGATCATTGCACGCGTAGGGATGTCACATAGATTGGAAATTTCTCCTCCTTCACTCGTATGAGCATCATTCAGATGGCGGGGAACGCCTCCACTTTTCACTTCTCCTTGTAATGGTTTTTGATCAAGCACTCGCTGAATTTCTTGCATCTCGTGCTGGCGACGAACAGATTCGTGGAGCTCCCGATCGTGCACTCGCCATGTCAGTGACCTTTGAAGAGCAACGAGCACTAAAATCAGTATCAAGCAGAATCAGGAACCTTCTCTGCTTCGTTCCCGCAGTTCACGGGAAGCCGTCGAAAATTTCATGATGAGTATTTCGTACGAGCAGAGATTACTTGTCCCGGTCTGAAGTGACGTAATTCCTTCTCAGCAGATCATGGGCTCAGACCGAAACGCCTGCATCGCCTGAAATAATCCGAGCTAGCCAAATTTCGTCCAAGGTGCCCCGCTCCTATCCGAAGTGCCCCGATTCCAACTGGATCGTCCGAGATAACCTCACTGCCCGAACGCTTTCGCTCAGGTTCAATGATTTCACCGAATGTTCCTCCCTATTCCAGGAGCACTCATGCTTCCGCTGCTCACTATTTTCTTGGTTTATTTGCGTGAAATATTCCAGCCTGGTAGCCGTGGTATCCTCTCTCCTCGAAGTTACAGCTACGGTTGGGACCACCCGCCGTGCAATCTCATCGTTGCTCCCCGCTCATCGTGAGCAGGCTGAGAGCGTCGCCAGCATTTCCTCCCCGACATCTCCCCAGGTGCTTCCCGTGGGAGCCCATTGCGTTCTTCCCCTCAATGACCAAAAACGGAATCCGAGCCGCCCGCCCCATCGCTGCAAGTCAATAATGTCCCATGTCCTCGAGATTCTGTGGTCTTGATCTTTAGTCTTGAAGCTGGTGGGCTTGTGATATCTTCTCGCGAGCAGAACCTATCGAGGTCGCAGAGGAGTCCAAAACCCAACAATGCGTCTATAAACCGGGGCAGGGAATGAAGGTAAGATCTGAACAACAAGCTAGGCTTCCTCGTCTGTGGACCCGAGCTCGTCTCCGGACCGACCCATGGATTCTGCGCCAAGTCTCTAGAATCGAGAAAGAGGTGACAGAGAGCACCGAAAAAAAAACCGGAGGAGGGACGTATTTTATTCCGCCTGTCATATGCTCGATTCGTCAGTGCTTGGCAGCATTTCAGAGAGAAAAACCTGAATTTCTCTAGAGAATGGTCCGCTCCAACGTTCACAAGAATCCGATTGGCTCCTCTCAGTGTAAAGAGGTCAGTTGAAGCAATTTGAATGTGTCCAGTACGGTTCCGTTTATCATGGGGAATGACGCTATCGGACGCATGAAACGCCGCGAGGAAGGAACGGACTCCGTAACCTTGACGAGGAACTCGGTAGACGCATCCTCCTGCCGATCAGGATCGACTGATGACGATACCTTTCAGAGGAGACATCTGGGCCGATTCTCTGTCGAGCAGCCTGTCCTTCCTCCCTTGGCTGAGAGTGAGTCGCAGCTGAGATGGCGATGTCAGCAAGGGCTATTTCAATCATATCCTTCTCAAGAAGTTTGGAGCTTTCTGCGAACTTTCATCCTCTATGTTAGTTTGCTACCAGCTGTTGAGAGCCTCATGAGCAGCAGCAATAGCCCAAGGCCACTGCCGAGTTGAACGCAGAAGGAGGCAATGTCGAGACCGGACTTGCGTACATTTCGCACCATAGGTTGGCATATGTCTCCAGTTGATGGGCTCCGTTCCTGGACTAGCTAACTTTCGCTGATCTTCCGTAGCCTGTTATTGGAAGTGACATGTTCCAATGATTATACTCGGTCGTCGAATGTTAGCCCACCGAGGGCGTCGTCATCAGTAGTTTGAATGGCATCACTCTGAGGAATGGGAGTGAGGTCGAGATAGTCGCGAATTCTTCATCATCTCAGACGTAGCCTCGGAGAGCTCGACTCATTATTCAACACCGTAGAAAGGGAAACAATAGCTGGACCATGTTTCCCCGGCTACCGGAACAATACTCGTGCGGCAAGGCACCCTGGTCTCCCACACGAATTATATCCTTGTTCCGAGTACCGTCTGGATTGTCTCCGAGCAGCAGGTGTCGGCAGCAGAGAAGCAGAATGTTTCAGCATTACGACATGAACGGATTTGACAGATCCGTCTGTTCCGTCCATTCACGAGAAAAAAAAATCTGGAAAATCTGTTCTCCGAAGGTTCAATTCACATCAAAGTACATCATCTATACATCGAAGTATCAGCTACAATCCCGTTTCACTCAGAGTTGCAACGTTCCAGAGGAACCTTTCAGAGAGAGACAGAGAGCTCATTATTTATTCCCAATCGAATGGAAAGAGACCGTCTTGCCTCACGATACGAGGAAGGAACCACGCTCGACCGACCCCTCCAAACTTTTTCTTCGGGGCACTACTTGTCCGAGAAACTGATTCTGCTCTTCCGCAGGATTCCCTTGAAGACTGGGCGAGAAGTGCGATGATCAGTAGGAGGAGGCAGATCTCAACTCGCTGCATCCGACATATCATGCCTACTGGAGTCTATGAGCTTGAGAATTTTGCGCAAATGGTCAATGTTACAGAAAATAGTCCTCCTAAGGCAGGCGTTGCAGATGTCGATCAGACAGAACGGCGCTCGACCTCCACGCGAAAACCGGCCGCCCTGCAGGATCCACTGAGCCATGAGAGGTGGGAACAGGTAAGGAAAAGTATGATTTTCGCGTATTCAACTCTCTCGAACAGTTGGATTCGCGTCATCGCACCTGTTTTCGTTTGTCTGTGACCTTCTGGATACACGCAGAGTTCAATGGAGTCCGATACGTACCATACTTACTTGGAGCAAGCATGTCTCAGAAGATGATGACAGGGGAGAATATTCGGAGGTGAGTTCCCCGAGAACTAGGGTGGCGTACTCGGGGGGCAGGGGCTTACCATGTTGATTGCGTCATGAAAAGCTCGCGACTATGATCATCATCGTCACATCCTTGCCGCCCTCCCCCCTCGCCCCCGCCCAAACAAGGAAGCTGAGTACGCCCCTGGAGCCGTGGCCCGTGACTGGAGCTGCCCAAACCATGACATTCAGAAACATCTCGGGTCTGAGCTCTATTCCGTTGAACTTAAGCGAGTCATGTCGAATCATCCCACGATCCTAGAAGAATGGGAGCTCGTTCTATTGGCCCTGATGAGTCCGCGGTGATCATACTTGGATGACCCATCGGTACAGCTGCCAAGGCCTCATATTCAAGATCCTGTTTTTCCACCGCGTAAATTTGTTCAGTTTCTTCCCCATTTTCGCCTCGTCACCAAAGCTCTGTCGCGCGCTCGAGCGCTCCCTCGAAGTCAGCACAAAGGCTGGGGGCGAGAAGCGCCCAACAATTCTCTCTGTATCTCAAGCTCGTGCTTGTGCCCTATCAAACTGGAAAATCTGGCTTGAGTTCTGACCCGAACAGACAATAGTCAGAGCAGCAAGCTGAGGGAGAGGAGGGAGATTCGGATTCGCTCAGGTAGTCTGACAGCGCTCCCCACGTCCATGGGCTGATTCAAGAACCCACGATGCGCGCATGCGCTTCGGCAGCTGGCTTCACTGGCGTCGCTTCTTGCGGACCGGAGTGTTAGCCAGTTAGCGGAAAGAGTTTGCTGGCTGGAGCCGTTCTCAGACTGTGCGTTGCATCCAGGAGTGAAGTCAGGGCGTGAATTAGGTGAGAAACCTGTGTTTATAGGGACCGAAACCCTGTAGGCAAGTCACCGTGCTGCAGTCCGAGCGATAAGTCACACCAGCACGAAACTCTGGGCGTATAGGGAAGAGAGTGCCGCTCTCTGGAGCGGCTGTCAGAAGGGTGTCGAATCACTCAGAAAACGGATCGGAAGTCAGGGGACAGCCGCGACCCAGTGTGTTCTGGAGCCTTGCGTGAAAGTTCCAAACATGATCATCAAAGCCGAGTTCTTCTGAGTGTATTTCTGGCCGAGGCAGTTTTCCCCGCGAAGGAAACGACGCTCCTCAGTATTGAGCAAGCCTACATCGTACTCGCCTCATGACATGAATCAGACTCCGGTTCCGACGGACACAGAACCACAGGAGCCTGGACCGCTCGTTATTCCCCCTACATTTCAATCAGAACCACGAAATGCGAAACTCGTTCATGGAGCGCTTTGGAACCTCTTCGGTAAGGAAGTTCCATGCAGAATTCTGGTACTCTGATTTTCGGACGCGCAACTTAGTACGGGAGTTTGTCCGCGGCATTCCATCTCACTGTTCGGCTTCCGCCGATGATGTTCCGAAAATCAAACTGCGCCAGGCCCTATGCTTCCTGCGATCTCGCAAGCTGGATAAACTATCGGGCTCGACCTATCAGAAATGCTCACTGCCGAAACTGTTCTCAGTTCGAATCGCTGCTCGCAACTGGATGGGAGGGAAAACAGAATTTAGCCGCTCAAGTCAGTCAAGCGTGTCGACGTCATTGTCTTCCTCGTCTGGGAAGGAATGAAGAGTCGCAGAAGAGCAGGACAAGATTTTCTCCACACTTTTCTCTTCGCACCGAAAGCTAAAAACAGTTAATAATCGTGAATGAACTGTACTGTGCCTCATTGAAAGCTGCAGTGAAAGCATCTCCCGCGACGGTTCCCTCTCTTAGGGGCCCCTTTTATACGACTGTTAGCCAGACACAACCACCATCAGGACCAGAGTGGCCAATGCTAGTCAGGCAGCGGCGATATTCGTCTCCCCAATCGTGGTTAATGTCGTTTTAGTGTTTGTTTGCCCGTCGATTCGAGCGTTCGCTTGATATCTCAGGAATAATTTCTCGAGCTCAACACGAAGCTGAGCTCAGCTACCGCCTCGAGCTGGTGCGGCTACCCAGGTACAAGAATTCCGCAACGGAGGACAGATATATTCCGACGAAGTCCCTGAGATGGTTGTGCAACTTTCTGCTATATCTCTGCGGTCTCTGAAGCATGCTAAGCCGCAGGCCATCTGTGTAACTTGGGCGACGAGTCGTTCGAGGAGTTACGTCGGCCTCTTGTCGAGCGAGGAGCCACGTTCCCTGGCCGCTATGCTGTCCTTATATGTGGCCATCGCTGCCAGCGACGGCTGACCAAGTCTCTGCGGAGGCTCAAATCTAGGATTCTGATATTTGTGATTGGCAAGAGAGAGAATCTGCGAGCGATGATCACTCAAAGCTCTGTCCACACCAGAGTTCGGGTATCTTTAGGAATCTGGTACAGTCCCCACAAGGAAATATCCTCGGGGCGATGCAAGATGTCGGTTGTTTCTGCTTTTGTTGTTGGAAGAGAATGATTCAGGGAAGAAGCCTTGCTTTTCCCCGTGGAGGAACTCGACTGTCCAATTCTTTTCTGATACATCAGTAGCCGGGTTGAAGGTAGAAATACGCGTTCGGGACTAGTTTACTGTCCCTTGCATTAACGATACCTTGTTCCGCATGAGAACGTGAATCCTATACTATCTCACAATGTTGGGTTCATTGTAAGATTGTTTTCTTGGACAGATGCGGAGCGTCCGCTGAGAGGCTCGAGGTGTCAGGACGACGGGGTTTGACTCAGAACCAGGACACTGTCTCCCCCAGGACGATGCTCGGCGTTCAACTTCTCGGCGGGAATTCGAATGGTAAGTTAAAGATTTTGGAAAGAGGCATCCTCGTGCCCCCGAAATGAGGTTCCTTCATGGGAATCTGAGGGAATACGGCGCCCATCAGCAGGAGCACAGTCCGGGGCAACGATGGGATGACAGCTCGATGGAGCTGCTATAGCATTCCTTGGAGGTCCCACAGTGGATCAGATCTTGCGATCCAATAGCGTTCCATACAATGACGTCATCAAGCAATTTCGTTTAGCTCCCCAAAGATTGGCGAGCAAGCGAGCCAGCAAAGTAAGAAAGAGGCCAGCGACGAAGGGACGCCTGAACCCTCCTCTCGCTCACAGCACAAATGAAGTTTACAAGAGACGCCGACAAAATCTCAACCTTTTCAGACCCACTCCTATCGCCTTCAAACAGCTGATCGAGACACCACGTGTTCCGTACGAGCAGCCTTGCATGCCTCCCAGCCGGTTCTCTAGGCCGAATGAGCGCAGCTCGTGGTGAACACGTGGTGTTCAGCGTCGGAATATTCAAACATAAACACGCGCAAAGGGAAAGGGCACTCTTATGGAAAGAGCCGAGCGGCTCTTGAACGCCCATGGCTCGCCCGAGTTTGTGCTCGATCATGAGTCAAGAGTGGCTCGGCGGACGACAGAGTTCTTCTCATGGCTCCTCCCCAACTGGACTGCGCAAGGCGTTGTGCGACCAGAGGGCCCTGAGAGGGTCTCCTAGTCTCAAACTTGGAACTATGTAGCTCTTGATTTGGTTCCATTGAATGGGCGTTGAAGACAGCGCGTTTGTAGCTTCCACTGAACTTTGGAATGTGTACAAGTCCTGGAAAATCCTTCCACCAAAACTGTCATCGCTCCAACTGATCGGAATCTTTTACCTGATAATATGTTTACCTTCCTCGAGCAAGGTCAGGTCGAAAGATGTTCCATCCAACGCGCCGTGGCTATTTCCACTGCAACACAACAAAACTGGAATGAAAGGCTGGGCTAAGGTATCGAATAATGTTGTTCGGCCATCAAAGGCTACACGAAGGTGAAAGAATCCGACCGAGAATAAACGGTAGAGACAGAACGCGGAACCGGTTCAGAATCCGGATCCGGACATGCCCGAACGCAGCACTGTGCAACATTTTAAGCTTGGCGAAAAGTTTCTGTCCACGGAAGTGTCGTAACTGAGAGAGTGCGAAATTTCGTCCGCATTGTGCATCGCCCCATTTCCGGTTCCCACCGAATCTTTCCTCAGAGTCCCGCTCTCAGCTCGGGTCTAGGTGGAGTAGGCTGAATTGCTCCAAAAATTTCCGTGTGCCGCGCTTTGAATCGAGCTCTACTCTGGTCTGCGAGATCGCCGACTCGGGTTGCTCCCCCAGGGAGATGTAACGTCTTTCTTAGCGACGCCCGTTCGAGGCTCGGGCCTCATGAGGCGCATCCGGCGATCCCAGTGTCCCCCTCTGGCCGCAGGCTCCCTTGCGGCTCGCCGTCAGCTTGGGTTGGGAAGCACGTCAAGTTTGCGCTTGCCATACACCAACGAAGTTCCCAAACGTTCTCGAGACGGGAAAACTAAACTGTTTGTTCCTCAACGCTGCGTTGATATTATCAGCTCGCGATGTAACCGATGGCAGAATCGACGTGCTAACGATCGAATTAACCCCATGGTGCGTTACAGTATTAGACTCTACGGTACTGGGTGCTCGTCTACCTCCGGACGATGACGATGATGAGTCGATGGATTCTGAAAGAGCTCTGGAACTCATCAGGTTAGAAGGATGAAATATTTGCCGCTCCCTCCCCCTCCTCGGATGCGTCGAGAAACTCGATCACGATGAATCAAGGTTTCTAGCTCTCCGTTGGCTCGAATCATCCATCCATATCATTTGTTTCAAAGTGATCTCGATTCCAGATGCGCCATCGAAAGTGACTCGGACGTTGATTCAGACGATCTAGAATGGTCCACGAGTCCGCCCAGGAAAAATGGCGCCGACGGAAACTCCCACCACTCTCCCGAAGGTACCCAGGATAGAGAGAAGAAGAAATTTCCATCGACTTTTGTCTTCTGGAAGAACTCGAATTCGGAAACTTTCACTTTTCATTCCGTAGACAAACCTTCGATACAGCTGGAAGGAAGAGATTCTCCGGATCGCAAGAAGAAGCCGGAGGAAGAAGTCGTGGTGAAGCGCGAAGTTAAGGTGAGTTCCACAAGCTCCGAGCGCATCTCCACAAATACTGCCTGGAACTGTGTTCCGACGAGATGTGTTGCGCTCACACTACTCGCCTCGTCTCACGCTGGCGGAGGCTTCTCGCTTCGTTGTTGGAGCAGCCCGCAAGATATCCACTGTCCTATTAGTTCCAAACTTCCATGAGCGCGGCGGCCGTGACGAGAATGGGATTCTGAACATTGGAGTAGGACTCAACGTGGAGCCGACTGCGATACTGTTTTCTCATAAGAGCAATCTCGGCGATAATTGTTTTCCCGTGCCTCTCTGAGAATCGAATCTGGTCTTCAACGTTCAAGACCGGCTGGCCTCCCCAGTTCGTTCCGGAAGGTCTCATTCCGATCATTCAACCTCCCGGTTTACTGTGAGACCCGTGATAAATTATCAATCCTAACGGCGTAATCCGGTTTATCGGAGTAAAATTCAGCGTGTGATCCAATCACAGTCCATCGAAGCGACAAAGGGAGTTCAGCGACGCACTCAAAGATCAAGACAAGTGGTGCTAGGAGCTGAAGAGATCTTTTGCATATCTGAACGTTGTAATCTGGCGAATAGAACGCAGATTCCTAAACTTCGCGGCAACTATCCACCGGTCATTCATTGCGCGGCTCTTGCTCAACAACATTACCGGTTCCCCAGTGCTGTTCGAGAGAAATGCCACGATAGTTGTTTGAAGCGGAAGTGCCTTCTCGTCTGATAATCGCGAAGTGTGATGTTTTCTCGACCGGGAAGTATTCCCGCAACCTCTGTCTCCTAGCGTGCCCAGCGGTAGATGCTTCTGCATGAGTTGCCGATTCCGGTCAGAGACACAAGTTGGAACTCATGCTGCACCATCGCCGGGCGTTGCGCGACGTGCCCTAACGCCCTGCATCCGCTAAGCCTAGCTTGTCAGCGAAGGCTGTCCTCCTCTTGACTGGACATTTTCCAGCAGAGTGAATTTCAAGTGAATCTTCATGGACCTGGTGGACTGTTATGTGCTCTGATGGTTGAGAATGAATGGTGCTTCCTCAAGAAAGGATGAGGACAAGACGCCCAGAAACGTAATTTCTCTGTTGACATCGGAGTCTATCAAGTCTAATTTTTCCTTCTCGGCTTCTGTCGCTCAAACCTGTCCGTGTGACATTGAGAAGAATCATCTCTATCCGAGACATCGAGACGACTGACGAGTTCCCCAGTTATGCGGAATTAAGGCTCCAACAACTAACTTCCAGCACAATACTAAATAGAACAAGAGACACCAGGTTTTTCGTGGGTCTGCGACTCCCACAGCATTATGCTGGGGCTGAGGCACAGTCTGCATTACGTATTCTCTCCGTGAACCCCGCAAGGGAGGCGGACGTATCTTTCCAGTGATCGGGTGTTCCCCATGGGTTGTGCTTCCGGGAGATCCGAGGTTTTTTGTCCCATGCAGCAGCTCGACGGAAATTTCTCCGCCTGTTCTAATAATTGAAACTTATTTTCGTTGCAGAGAGAAGAGCCTGAAGTCAAAGTTGAGCCGAGTCAAGAAATCGAAACGACGATTCGTCGTAGAGATGAATTTCCGCCGAACTTGGCGGAGTTTTCGCGGATGGTAGCGGAAAACGAGTTCACCGCGGCTGCAGCAGCCGTCGCCGCGGACAGTCGTGAGTAGCACGCCGGGGAGCGCGCGGCTCGCGCCTTCCCAGATACGTTTCATGAATTTCTTCCCGTCATTCATCGGACTTGAAGCGCTTGGGGTTTCGAATCCCGCGTGTATTTTGCAGTGAGCGGAATGAATACCCTCGATTTCCGTCGTTTCGCGATGCTGGGGATACCTAACCATCTTCTTCTCGAGTCGGCGGCAGCGAACATCCACCAGTCGCTCGTCCACGGTTTGCACCATGGTCCTTTGGTTAGTGAGGCGTAGAAACGTTCAAGTTGAATCACGGAAAATCACTATAACTGCTTAAACAGGCAAAAACGGAATGACGCTCCTGCGCGTATCTCTCTACATGTTCCTAATTCTAGGTATCCCCTATGATGGATCAGAGGATGTCTCCAGCCGCCATGGCGAAGAGTTTTGGACGACTCCCGTTATCCCTAGGCGGAGGAGGTGGCGGTGGACCTGAGAAGAATCGCTCCGTCCTTCCAGGACTCCCCGCTTTCCCTCCGATGGACAAGGAGCCGGAACCAACGCCCAGGAAACGCAGACTCGGCGGCGCCTCGACAGTCAATCAGCTCATAGACGATAACGGTAACACTTGGTGGCCCGTGTGGAGCTCTTCCCGCATTCCTCACATGTGCAGTAAGCAAGCAGAACCTAGCTGAAAGTCCCGCTCTAAACGCTTTTTTCCTCCGCAGCGAAAGGTACGGCTGCTGCAGGCCCAGCCGAAGAAATAACCGATCTCGAAGAGTTGGAACAGTTTGCTAAGACGTTCAAACAGAAAAGAATCAAACTCGGCTTCACTCAAGGCGATGTAGGACTCGCTATGGGCAAGCTTTACGGAAACGACTTTTCCCAAGTGAGAGAACAGTGAATTCCGATTCATGAGTCACGCTTTGCTCCTCGAAACGAACGAATCTGCCGGCCCCAGACTGATCTCCTTCCTCTTCCAGACAACGATCTCTCGCTTCGAGGCACTGAATCTCTCATTCAAGAACATGTGCAAGCTCAAACCGTTGCTGCAACGGTGGCTGCAAGACGCCCACGCATCTCTGGGTCCTCAGCCCGGGGCATCTCATGCGGCTGGTGGAGCATCTAGTGAAGCGGTCCCTCAGGCGGCTCAACAGACCCAACCTTCAAACCACGGCGGCCATGCTCACAGCCTGCAGCATAGAGTCGGGACGTTCGACAGAGGGCCCCTCGCGGTCTCCTCATCGCCGGCGACTCCTCCAGCATCGGCGGGCATTGGCGCCGTAGGACATGTAGGCAGTAGGTTGAGGTTTTGAGGAGATCTTAGGGAGAGGAATTCGCCGCCGTCCGTAGGCCCAAGAACAGCTGCCATCTCTTCGATCCAAGTGCTGAGGTTTTCTCTCTCCGTTCCAGACAGCAATCCCGGTGGTAACAATGTGGGAGGAAACCCAAATGGTAAACAATCGCTTCAGGCAACTGGAGCCATGGCTTCAGCAGGTGTTCCCCTCTCGTCCGCTATCCTCCAAGCCGAGTCGATTTGCCGGCGCCGTAAAAAGCGAACCAGCATCGAGTCCGCAGTGAGGGTGGCTCTAGAGAGAGCATTCCTGCTTAACTCAAAACCGACGTCCGAGGAAATTGCCTCATTGGCCGACAGACTCGCTATGGAGAAAGAGGTGGTTCGCGTGTGGTTCTGCAATCGTCGTCAGAAGGAGAAACGCATCAATCCGTCTCTAGCCCTCCAGGGTGGGCCTTCGTCACCTCCCGCCAACGTGGCCAAAACAACCCTACAGCACCCTCAGCAACTTCAACAGGGTAGGTTTTCGCGAGTGCGAAACTTTGACCGCAGTGGTGTTTTATTCTCAAAACGTTCCCGCAGACTTTCTGCGTATCTACGACGCGATTTTTAGTCTCCCCGTCCTCACATATTCTTATCCTCCTTCTCAGGCCTGTGCATGTCCGATCCTTCGGTTCTGGAGAGACACGGGGGTTCTTTCAGTTTGCATTCTGCCAGCGGACTTGTCGGCGACGACAGCGACAGTGATCACTCTGACCTGAATGGTGGCATGCCTTTAGACTAAGCTCTCGTTGCCGCCACTGTTGTTGTTGCCGCTGCTTTGGCTGCTGCTCCAGCAGCTGTGGCTCGGAACGTTCGTCTCGGGCTGAAACGATCCAGTGCTGACATCAAACTCGAAATCGGTTCCGAACATCAAGCGCATAGAGAGAATTCCCGTTCAACGCCCTGTATTCACTCTCAAGGCACAGGAACGCACATACTCGACATCAGGCGGAACTTTCAGTTAGTCCGCCGTTGAACACATCACCGCCCCGGTAAACGATTCACGCCGAGGATGAGATTCGCATCCTCCCGGTAGTCTCATTCGGTTCTTCGTGTCCGAGATCAATATTCGAATCCCATCAACTTCGAATCGGTAGACTCTGGAAGGGAACGCGCCGCTTGCTGGGAATCCAGGATAGCGCCAACCCCCTGGGGTACATGATGATCTATCGCTCATCAGGAATGATTTCCGGCAGTAGAGAAGAGAACTCACTTATTTAATGATGTAGCCTTAATATATATGCTCACCGGGGTCATTAAATTGTGGACCTGGAAATACTCAGGTCTGCGGTACATTACCCGCTGTATAGATCATTCTTCTTCGGGAGAAAATTCTGTTCCACCGATTTGAAGACTGAGGTCTTCATTCTTCCCGCATCCGTGATTGACGATCGCCTCTGGCCCCTCTTCCCTGAATTTCGAGTTCTCTAACATACATTCATGATGTAAAGTCCTCGAACGGAGCATCCTTCCCAAATCAATCCAGATTTGACTCTTTTGCTACGGGGGCAATCTTCGTGAGTAAACACTGTTCGGGGAGCAACTACAGAGCACCGGATCGAAATTTCCACTTGAAGCATGAAATTTGTTAAATTCATCTACGTATCTGTAATCGGTATGTTGCCCTCTCATCTCTCCCTCATCGATTGAAGATACCATGATTTACTGTCTGGTTTGACATTCTTCTGATCAATCAAGAACTGTAAGCAATTATCCTCACTGCATACCTCGCAACACGATAGCAATAGAATGCAATTCTTGGCTAGAAATCAATTCAATATTGTGCAGCTAGGTTCTAGAGTTGGGTCGGTTCTAGTTATCTCGAAGTTAATGCGAAAATCGCCTCAAACGCGCAGTCCTGAATTCTCGGCTGATAGCTTGACTCGACATCTGTACGTCCTCGGCACCAATGTCTAACGGAGGATCTTCTGCGTGAAACGGCCCCAATCACCTAGAGTTGAAAGCGTACCCTTGTTGAGAAAATGATATCATACCAGAAACAGTGACTCTCCTCTCGCGAAAGGCGCTCAGCGGGCTGTGAACGAAGTGAACGAGTATATTTGATAGTGTTCCCTCATGCTAAGAACACTGACATATTGCATAAGTTGACACACTATACAATAAAGTGGATGAACACCTGGTGTATCGGAAAATTGAAGTGGAGTGCAGCTTGATTAGTTTTCAAGACTCGCGAACCTTTCCGTGCGCCTGCTAAGCCAAGGGTTCCCGGCATTCTCTTCCTTCGAGTGACGTTTCCCGACGTGAAGCATACGGGCTAGTATGTATCGATTGTCTCACCCGTTTCGAGACCGGAAAAGCATGACAATGTCACTTTGGAAAGGGGCTGAGGGATGTGATGATTATGATGATTTAACGGATTTAATTTTCATTTTTTGAGGCCCTATGGCCGAATGGGGAAAGCCCCATACGGCTCCATGCTACCCCCGAGGCATCCCACATGGCCATTTATGTATCATCAAAATGGGCGGGGGACAGTTGAAACACACTCCTTGTCAGTGTATTATTATCGAAGTATTATTTTACGCACCTTGGCATTTTTACGGGCATACACGACATCCAGCGGAGTCACAGCTTGAGGACTCAATATCGGTTTCCCACTTTCCCTTAAAAATCATAGCTAGGGCTGCAAATTGGTCGAGGTAAAAAAATGCGAATATCGCGGGCGAGTCACGGTAACGGATCGGAAAATCGCGGAAACTGAATAAATCGCTCGAGAATCGTGAAGAGTGATGAGATCGCGTGAGTTCCGCAGAAAACTTGATCAAAAATGAGTACATGGTGCAACTATGCAGAAACACACTATTTTCTCCATTTGAGCACCTTGCAATCCTAGAGAGGTCCTATCACAGCCTGTAAATTCGTCCACCTCAGTCAATGAAAACGGATTCGACTCCGAATATTATAATGTAGATTGGCGTCGAGCTTGATTTCCACACACTGCTGCCTGGAACCTTGAGGCAAGTTAGCGCTATTCGAGAAAGTTTCGGGAAGCGTTGGGCTGAGGCAAGCCAAAAGTCCGCGGGGTGACTGAATTAATTGCAGTCCTTGATCGTGTTCAAGAACATTCTGAGCTTCGCCATCGCCGAGTCTACTTCGCTGCCCCCGGGAATACGCTCGGAGACGAACTCAGAAGCTACTGCAGTGATTCGAGCGTCTTCGGTCATCGCGGTGGAAGCCGGAAAAGACATGAATCGCGGAGGAGGCCGACAATCGCGGAAAGGGTCGAAAATCGCAGTTTCCGCGACGTCCGCGATTTTCTTACAGCCCTACTCATAGCCCCATTAGTCAATCCCGAATTCGTCACTTCGGGGCCACAAGTTTGCCGCATGAATGTGCTCGGTACGGAGTGTTCGGATTTTCTCAACCCGAAAGTTTCCGGGATCGGGCACCGAGTTCCTGAATTGGAATCACCCTGGGACCCTCCCAGATCAGGGCCCATCGAACTGTGTGCCTGGGCTGCCGAAAATGCCGAGGGGTGGCAAGGGCGGTCGGATGAGGCCATACGATACCCTTCATCGTTTTCATCATACTTTGAAGAAAAAATCAGCATCTCCTCGGCGGACCACGGCTGCGGCACCACTCGGCACCCTATGGTATCAGAGTCGGGAAAGTTTGACGTCCTCTTCCTCGGAGTTTGAAGACCTCTTCCTCGAATCATATTGATGTCTGATTCTGGCAGAAGAGCTTTCAGCTGCACAACTCGTTATATCCGAAATACCAGTGCCGCTGAGTCATGTTATGACCCTTAACATTGGAGGAGGCGCTCTTTACTGACGGAGAATGATGATTTCCGGTTGAGGTCTTTACGTTGCAGCGGTTTCTGACTTCGGTTTATCGACTCCCGGAACGGAGCATCCGTATATATGCCTGAAGCCCGACGTCAATTACATCTTCCTAGCATGATTTTCTCGACGGTTTCTCTGCTCTGTCGACTTTTTCACCATATGATGTTCTTGATATTACTCTTAGAGCAAGAAGGAAAACTGCTGCCAATCATTCATGCAGCGACACCTTGTACCGGAGAGAACTGACGGACCTACGGCATGGATCATCGACGTTGGGAACAGTTCGAACGACATGACAACAATGAGCAAAATATCAGAGTTCAACCAGATGGGGCACTGAGTTAATTCACGCCCGGAATACGAGTAAAGCGAATTGCAGTCATAGGCGGTTTCAACTGCGAAACCGCGGCTTTCAGTTGAAGTTGACCGAGACTGCATTTTCCGAAAATTGCAGTTTATTGGGAGGCCTAGTGAGGTCCGTCGAACTTTCTCGATGGGAGTAAATGACCTTTCTATCCAAGGGCTCTCCATGAGGAAAGCGGAGAGGTCCTATCGAAAATAAGCGGGATTGCATAGAGCAATCTAGTGAATATGACGATGATTACGAATGAATAACTCACAGATGATTCAGAGTTCAGAGGTGAGTCAAGACTCAAGGTATGATTCAGGATGCAGCACCGTTTTTTTACGAGTCACCTATTTTCGCGGCTCCACAGAATCCATGGAGTCTTCAGAGGGAAGGGGTCCAACGATGGGAACCATTCTTATTGATGTCTCACTCCCAGTATGGATAAGGAGTCCGGAAAGTGGGACACTCAAGTACCCTTGGGAGGCTCCGCGGAATTTTCACGGTTTATTCCCCGCCCGAAGGAGTGCGACACTTTCGAATACACCGATTGATTGTCAGCAAGACGGCAGCTGGGAAAAACCGACACTGGTCTTGACAAAGTCTATTCCCCACACTGAAACGGGAGGTCAGATGCCAGCAACGAGTTTAAAAAGTGAAAACCAAGTTCAACATGTGTCTTGCTGCATTGCCAAAGTGTCATTCACAGGGTCGCCTTTTCATGCTATTTTCATTTAGGCAGGTCGTCCACTCGATCAAAATCGTCAATCGCCCTGAGGAGCAGCGAATGATGATTGAATTGATCGGGAAGGTGATTTCCGTCAACCATCTGAAGGAATGAATCTCCGTTTTCGCTTATGCCGATCTGCGCTCTGCGAGGCGAAAAAACCCGCGAGGATCGCGATCCTGGTCATCCATGGAATTTCTACTCTCAACTCCGCATCTCTCGAACTAACTGCCAAAAATCGATTTCGGCGGCTCTTCGATGATGACACTCGGCTCTCGATTGGGATGCACAGGTGTAATCCCGGCAGAGACAGAGAATATATGAAGAGAAAACAGTCGCTCGTCACTGTCGCATTTCGGAGAATCGAGAGCATGATGATGCCACCAATCGAACAGCATCGCTAAAGCGTCCGAATGGTCCGCGGACGTTCACCAGGACGGGTGGACTAGCCTAGGTAGAATCTTTCCAGCGCAAGGGGAAGACGCCGATTGAACAACTAAGGAGCGGCACCACATATTGGCATACGATGTTCTCATGCGGGGATGATGGAGGCTTTGTCAGTTCCCACCGTGAATACGAGAGAAAAAACGGGGGGGGGGGGGCGTTCTTGTTTCAGTTCTCCCGAGGCTGTAACTACTAACGTGGCGACCGAAATTGAAAAACCACACGAATCTCTATGGACTCCGGGGTAATCTGGCGGCCCTAAATGGAGACGGCAGACATGGTCGTTTTATTGCCTCATGGAGAATACCATCGGTCGCGAGAAAGGCTCCGTTATCCGATCACACAGAACTTGAGTGCTCACCCGTCAACAGAAGCATCGGAAACGGTTGCTCTCATGGCCGTTCTCGCTGGCGTTCGTCCGAACGTAAGTCCAACATTTGGACCTTCTTTGATAACAGATGTTGCACCCTCGAACACTCTCTCTCTCCCCTGTCGTCAGGCATGGAGGAATTCTCGATTCCACACAAGCGGCCCGCGTGCTTCCCAACTTTCCGCTGGGTCCGACTCTCACCTGTTCGGAAAACCCCATCGACATGTGCCCGTGATCTTCAGGTGTCCGTCATCAGGGATTCGTTCATAGATTATATTGGCTGCTGGCATCGCTGTCATCATCCCTGGCCCACGATCCGGCCCGATCCAGACTTCGCGCTCCCACCATGGACTTCGACGAGGTCCTGACGGAGCTTGGAGATCTTGGCCGCTATCAAGTGATACTGTTCGCTCTACTTTGTGTTCCTGCAAGTTTTCCGCCGGCTATGTCGCTTCTGAGCCACGTATTTATATCGGCGGTACCAGACCACCGATGTCGCTCAGCTGCGACCCCTGAAAGAGTTTCCCTGCTCAACAGGAAACTCGCAGCAACGGAGGTGAGCGAAGGAAACTACGCACGAACTGCGGTATTAGAGACTTCTCGACATTCCATGTGAACAGGTCTCGAACTGAGCCACTTTAGGCTTGAACTCCTATCTTCCTTTCAATTTCAACCTCAACGCACCTCCTGCGATCTATCTCGTCAAGGTTTCGCAACGATGAACTTGATGGAATTGTCATCCGAACGCGATCGAATCTCAAAGCCGTGGAGGGCATCGTGCTGTTGATAATCATTGCATCAACGCAAGCGAGAAACGTAGTATCCTTTCCGAATCGTGCGAATCTGGGTCGCAACGATGTAGTTGAGCGGCTCAGCTCTTGCGTCATGATAAAGGTCGGCGTTTGGATACGTCGGCGAGGGACGAGGAATAGGGGATATGAGTTCCCAGGTAGGACGTGCCAGTTTCTCCGACACGATTTCATTCCAACACATGACCCTCGATGCGAGCTGATCCACGATCGATAGTGATGAGACAAGAACAGTGAGTGGCATATCTGAGGACAAAACTGCCGCGGAAACAAGGAGTAATAAACTTGTCGCATGACTGTTGCTGTGTGCCCTGTGCACCTGGGGATGGCGTCAGCAGCTCATGAACTCATCAAGTTGCAAGAGCCTG
This sequence comes from Phytoseiulus persimilis, assembly GCA_037576195.1. Classification (NCBI taxonomy): domain Eukaryota; kingdom Metazoa; phylum Arthropoda; class Arachnida; order Mesostigmata; family Phytoseiidae; genus Phytoseiulus; species Phytoseiulus persimilis. Next base: position 5,830,008 of record CM075101.1, on the reverse strand, counting down.
CTGACGCTTTACTGCTTGTCTGCGAAGCTACTCGATGGTTTCTACTTGATACACCGCCAGGGAAGTACCAAGTCGGTGCAGCTTGAGGCAGCATGGTAGCCGACAGAATCAGATTCATCTGAGGAAGACCTTAGCTCAATTTCCGGCCTGTATCTCCTCCTCTGGTCTAGCAAGCCCTCTCCCTGAAGTTCCGCACCAGTGAAACCTCTCTCTGCTCTGATTCTGTGGTGACTGGAGCGACTGCCGAATTCTTTCCACCGAGAACTGAAAGGCTCAGCATAGGAGGACGCTCCAGTTCTCACCGTCTTCTCCGTGAAAACTGGAGATTTTTTTCTGAACCAGAGCTTCAACGAAGACAGAATAACTTTTCCCGACTGACTGTCCGAACGAAGGTCTTCAAAAACGTCGAGAGACGAGGCGCGTTGCTGATGCTGGCCTAGAAGGAGGCCCTCAAGGCCATTCGCCTCGATATCCCCTCGTCACGCTACCGTACATCACGATTTCGTGTCTTCCAGAACCGCGAGCGAGCGCTGAAGTCCTTGTTCATACCGCGTGACTCTCTTGGGAATTTCGAGAAATGTCTTCAGTTCGACATCGACGTGAACTCCGTGATTGATCAAGTGGTCAAGGAACACAGATACATCAACTCTTCCATAATTGACGGATTCGTTGCACGAAAACCTTGGCCAACGGTAGAATGTCGCAATGGTTGGGATTTCGAGACCGATGTTTATCCCGAGACCTTGGCGACCAAGGTAATAACATCACGCTTCTTATATTCGCTTCTTCCTCTATGAATCGTAAGGCATATTATCGTACTGTATGATATCATTATTCGCTTCGAGTTTCTAGTTCAGCGTGGTTTGCGGTGCTGAATGGCTGAGCTCAACGGCTCAGAGCTTCTATTTCGTCGGCGGGGTCATCGGATGCTTGGGGCTCGGTTGGATCTCTGATAAGTGGGGCCGGAAACCTGCGTTCATGCTTGCCGTTGCTGCCACTATCATCGGGAATGTTGCGGAGACTTGGCCTCCTAGTTATCATGCTTATATCCTCATGAGATTCATCGTTGGACTAAGCTCACCCAGCTTGTATCAACTGAGTTTCCTGATCGGTGAGTTTGTCTCAGCGAAGCAAGGCATCGCGTCGGAGGCATTTGGCTCCGCGAGACGGAGAAAGTGTCAATATGACTTTTGATACAGAATTTCAGCATCACTGTGGCTTTTTTCGAGCTCATAAAGAATTCCGAATCGTGCACTCTCCACCTCCATGATGACAATGTGTCGCTCTCGGACACAAACTATCAGTTTCTGAAGCCGCGATCCGGATAACCTATGAGGATGAGGACAACACCACCTTTCGTAGCTCGAATAAGTTTTTGTGAGGATGAGACCCATTCACTTCATTGAAAGATCAGAGACGTTAGCTTGCTCTTCTCAAGTACACACCCATGATCGAGGCTCTCCCGAGAATTTGTTCACTTGAAACCTTTCAAGCACGTCCAGAAAATCATTACCCCGCTTACGTGAGCTCCGGCTCCTTTCACGGATGTGTTTGGGCTACTCTTTTGCATGCGAGTCTCTTGGGAAAAAAGTTTTCCCCTTGTGATCCCGAGTGAATGAAATCGGGGACCCGAACTGTATCTGCTATGAGGGGTTCAACTCATATGAAGCTCGAGAGCCCCTTACGGACTCTAACTGTGGACTTCAAATCAAGTGGAGTGCACGAGCAGCGTCGTCGCCGAGCCGTCATTTAATTGGAAGCATCGCTATCGCCGACACGATCGCCTCTTCATGGAGGAGGGACCCCTCCCTCCTCGCTCCCACCAAATTCTCCGTCAGAACTCAGAACGCTGGTGATGTCCAGATGCCTCAATATCGACGTACATCTTTCACGGTCATCATTCACATTTTCGACTCAGCTCAGCTCTCACGTTTTCTCTCGAGCTGCTCCGTTACCTTCCATGCACCCAGTTGTTGTTGATAATTGAAGCATCCATCATATCGGAACGTGATGCAGAAGTGGACCTCTCTGTCGACGCTCGTGTCTCCATCGAATAGCTAGAACCCGGAATCTGCACCCAAGAAGTTCGATCGTGGGTCGAATCCAACTGAGGTCTCATTCCCCGATGAAAGCATCGAGCGAGTGACGCACAGAGAATCGATCATAGTACCAATCTCATCTAAGTTCGTCTTTCCAGTTGCTGAGGTGATTGGGCCAACGAAGAGATATTCAACTGCGCTAATCTGTAGTTTTGTGGATGCTCTGGGTATAGCGGTCTACGCCGTCATAGCGAGGTTCCTCCCTCACTGGCAAATGCTGCAAGCTGTTACTTCCCTTCCTTTGCTGCTCCTCATCGGCTATCATTGGTTCGTTCCATCCGTGAATATTTTCCGAGGACCAGCCATTGTTAAACTGGCGACCGGAAATTTTGAAACGAAACAATGCGACGTTGGAATCTTGCAGGATCGTACCCGAATCGCCTCGATGGCTTCTATCTCAGGGAAGAGTTGGCGAAGCAGAGAAAATCGTGCAAAAAATGGCCAAGGTCAACGGAGTTCCAATCGCCCCGAACTACTTGCAGAACAAGCTGGTCAGTTCTCCTCGCAAGCACCTCGCTTGCCCGACCAATTAGATCGTCTCACTCCCCATCAGTTTGATACCTCAGATATTTGAATCGATAGCGACTTCAATATTCGATTTCCCTCGGTCAACTTCCAGGCGAAATTTAAACCAGCAACGCAGTCGTCTGGAGGAGAAAAGAAACAGGTTGGGCTCAGGACCATATTCGAGTACCCTAGGGTCACTTTGAACATGATGGTCGCCTCTCTCTTGTGGACTGCGATTGCACTAGTGAGTGGGAACGGCGGGAGGAATTGAATCCGAGAATCGTGCAATTGAAACTGGAGGAACAGTGTCCAAAAGTTCGTCACTCCTTCAGGGCCACAACGGACTGAATTTAGCGGTCGCTGATCTGACCAAGGACGCCCACTTCGTTGTTTTCCTGTCGGGCGTGGCTGAAATGCCGGGAATCCTGATAGCTTGGTACACGATGGAGCGTTACGGTCGGAAAAGCACTATGATGGGGGGCTTGCTGCTATCCGGATTCTGTTCATCGGCTACCGCATTCGTTCCGCATGGTAACAGCCCGCGCCAACATATTGGAATCGCCGCTGAACTCCAATCGTTTCCTGCCTGGAGTTGTGAATTTTCGCGAGCGGCTCAGCTGTTCTATTTTGATTGTAATGACTTCGATTTATAGATCAGCCATGGCTCATGGTCTTCTGTGCGATCCTTGCGAAAATGGCTATCTCAGCCAGCTTCACCGTTGTGTACCTGTACATAGGTGAACTTTTTCCAACGGTCATCCGAGGTTTCGCGATTGGCTTGGCCTCGACCACCTCTCAGTTCGGTCTGGTGCTGACTCCCTACATATTATTCCTGGTGCGACTCTTCTGAAAGGCGCATTCCGTACTAACATTTCTATGATTTCGGTACTCACTTGACGACGTGTTGCTCATGGAACTCCACCGCTTCCAGGGTACACTGTATAATGAGGGCATCCCGTTCGTCATACTTGGTATCCTTTCTGTCTTGGCAGCGTTGCTGATGATAATTCTGCCGGAAACTCTGAACGCTTCATTGCCGACAACCATGCAGCAAGCTGAGGAGTATCAGACGTTCAAGCGGGAGTCGATGAAGAGGAAAGGGGTGCGATCGGCAACGAAACCAGCGGAAGAAAATATTTCCCATGAGCTCCGTGAGCGCTCGACCAGATCGTGAACTCGGTTGTGCGTCGAATGTGAATGCACACGACTTCGCTGCGTACATTCATCATCATATCCGTCCGTGTGTACCCAACGTTTGCCCTTCTACAAACTGAGGTGTGAAATGGTATTGCTATGTACCCCCGCGTGTATCTAAAACTTCGCCTCCACTCTCTGCGTTCGTTTCGAATAGGAAAGATGTATAGCATACCCAGTCTTGATTGTTTAGGCTGCTTCCGAATGCCTCTATCCTAATTTCCTCGCCAGCCTAGCACTCTCCACAGATTTTTCGTCTCTCCAATCTAGTTGATACCAGAATCAATGAATAATGGTCGAGCAGCACGGGCTCTTATTGGGATTTTCGATAGTTTTTCATTCTCATGTCGCCATCAACTTTCGTGAAAAGCTCGTGAACCCCGCCGGGAGTTTTTTTTCGCGGTATTTCGGCGGATTCTCGATCCCAGTAGCTGATCGAAAGAGCGAGTAGCTGACCGAAGTAATAAGTTCGACACCAGTGGATACGATGGTGAGGAGGAGGAGTCATGAACTCAGTGAGTGGTCGCAAGCAGATAATTTGTTCATTCTGCATCTATCTGCACATATTGTCTGACTGCTGAACGACTCTACCTGACCAGAGCGTCCAAGGAATCGTGTCTCATGTTCTGAGTTTGGAGGATGATGACCAGTAAATCAGTAGCCTTTCCATCTGCGAGATCTACGTGGGACCTGTATCTTACGGATCATCCTGCAGCAATGGATGTATAACTCTTCGTTCTCATGTCTCACGTTCTTATGTCCGACTTCATGAGTCAATCCAGCGTTGAACAGGAAAGCGCTCGAAACGTGAACGCCCGAGACCAACGCTCGGAATCAGAGCGGAATAACTATAACCACCGAAGATCCCAGCTTACAGATTACGTCACGACTAGGGGTCGCAAAGTCTTGCTGAGATCCCGGGAATTTACCGGGGGATGAATACCGGGATGGATCTCCCCTCCGGGAAATGGATTCTGACCCCCTGATCGGGACCCTGTTCACGTCAACGGCGGTTCGAAGCCGGAGGGAGATAACGTCTTGTCATTTATGGCACCGAACACGGCCTGTTCGGCCAACCGTTCAGGGGCACCGATTTGTCATGCTCTTATGCTTCGATTCTCACTTTGAGATCGCCAAAATGTTCGATGAGAAGTGGAGACTCACCTGAGCCGAGGAAATCCTAGGGTTGTCAGCCCCTCCCTCCGACGATCAGAAACATCTCTATATTAAGGACGTCGAATTTACGTGAGTCATCCCGAACCAACAGAGAAAGCTTGCATTTAGGCACTCTACGCTCGCAGAGATCGTTCAGAAATAGGCCTCAAAGCCACTTTTCAGAGTTTGCAACACTTCCTCAGCGGTTCGTGAGGGGCTTATCCCGATGTCGCTGATTACAATCATCTGACGGGGGGCTCTAGAATACAAGATGATCTCTTCTGGATTCTGATATTGTGTCAAGGACCTCTTGACTTGAAACGTTGAATCAATGTTCCCGGCCCCATCTCATGAAGGTCGATTTGTAACAAACGAGTCCTTCATGAGATGTGTTTTGAGATCTCGTGGTATTCGTGAATTAGAGAATCGCCTTCCTAGGAAAACAGGAGAAGCTTTCTGGGGATCGTACGAAGTTTCCCGTATCATAAGGAAAGTTTCCTCGAAATGACTGGTAAGGTCCACGGTCAAACCCGTGGTTTCCGGTCCTGAGTTGGCGGTTGACCGCGACCGCGGTCTTAAATTTGCGGTCATCAGTTAACCGTGACCGCGGTTATTTAGGGATGCGGTTCACCTGAAATCCCGCAGATAACGAACCTCTTTTGCCGTTTCTTTCTTAAGAAAACGCGTTTGATGAGACCGTTATGCGCCGAGTTCGCTATCTGATGAGTCAGTTTTCTGACGAGTTAGTTATCCGATTGTTTCATCATCCTATGAGTTCGCTATCTGATGCGTTTTTCTCGAAGGAAATAAAAAATATAGTTCGTTATCTGCGAGATTTCAGGGTATTTGCGGAGCCTACTTGTGAGTGCACTTTCCCTGCTCGATACCCTAGCGACTCTGGAGGCAACAATGATTGCTGCAGCTTACCTCGTTTCCACCACGATCCGGGTGTGTGTTTGGAGGGCTCGCTAGAGTTACTGGTGCTTGCCGACGCGGTTCTCTCTGAGGAGTATGGCCACCACTTAATATACTTATAGACTTGCCTTACGAATGATTCAAGTTCAATCATTGCTTTATCTCACTTTGGTCACTCCCAACGGTAGTCGGAGCGGTTAGGTCATCAAGTTTCGGAGCGGTGTCGTCATTGGATGCCGGAATGGTGGTATTGGGAGTTGAAGAGGTTGCGGTGTCGACTATTGCATCCTCAGTCGGAGGGCTCTCTGTGAGGCGTGGTGGGCGCGATGGGCACTCCGTTTTGGTCTTCGTGGCACTCTCTGTGGTGCTCGGATCGACTTGCTCTGTGTAGCGAACACTTCGAATCATCGAAGAAGATCTGTTACTCAATTCACTCATAAGAGAATAGAAAACTGGTCGCAGTGGTTGGGAGTACCGCGTCTGGGGTGACACTCCTGTCTTGGGAACTTCTTAAAACTATATTGAGCTCACTCGTGGAATTCAAGAGGATTTACTTCTTCCCCCGCTGAAATTCTAACGGAGGATATCCATGCATCGTTCTCCGTGCTGGAGGAAGGATACCATACGTGCAGGATTCAATTCGTGAATCCTTTCCTGAGCCCCACCTGTTTTTGGAGTCAGAGATACCCACGTCATCGAAAAATCTCCGGGCAGACGGCTTCATGTTTTTCAGCCGATTCCCAGCAAGATCCTCTCCCCGACGGAAGCTGCTCAGTTAGTGCCGTGGAACTCATTGGGGTCCGCTATCACATCAGTGTTAGTGCTTCGGACATCTGTGGATCCACCCTCCGCATAAGAGTTGAGAGTCAGATTAACCACTCGAAATCCCACCTTTTCATGAGCGCCTGCCCAGAGATTCTCGGAGGGGTGCTTGACGCCCGGCGCGAATTCATGTCTCCGCAACGATATTCCGTCCCGATTGGCGTTTCCGGCCCCGCTAGGCTTTACTCGTCGGAAACTTCAAGACATTTTTTGAATGATCCGACCGTCCTCGTGTGGCCCGCAAGGCGTTCTCCTAAAGAGATCACGGGATGCTTCGGGGTCACCAGAGATCTTCGGAACGGCGAGGATCCTTCTGGATGGATCGAGCTATACTTTTCCCGTCGGCTCAAGGCTTTCCCGCGAAATGTTTGACCTGAAGTCGCCTCGGGAAAGCCTTCGAGAAAGTCCAGCTCACTTTAGATTTTAGGTCGATGGAACTTCTTGGAGAGCTTGCCCTCGTGTTCACAGGCTGCTGGGATCGACCAGCTGGAATCCATGTAATCGCAGTCCCGAGAAACATTGGAAACGCTCCGTCAGCATTCTGCCCGCACTCGACTCCCTCACTTTCCCCGGGATTCATTCCAAGTCTCCCGCCAACTCCCGACATGTTACTGAAGCTCAATTTACGGTTCGGAATCGTCCAGATCAAAGGTGATGGCTTTGCCATCACCAATGCGTTGCCAATGGCGAATTCGCGGGAGCCAGCACTGCAGAGGTGAGATGCATAGGCTGGAAACAAGCTGTAACCATGAGGAGAAGAACAAAGAGAATCAATGACTTCATCGCATTCAATCGGATCAAAACTAAAAGAGTCCAACAAGCCAAATAGGCCACTGGGATGCCGAAATTTGAAGCTTCAAATGTGTCGATTGTTCCTAAACTCGATCTTGCGCCAACTCGTGAGTCCGAGGCTCGGTTTCAGATCATCACACCTGAGTTTCTGTGACAGACCAGACGATTATCAGCTAGGCTTAGTTCCCCGTATTGCTAGAGTTCTCACGTTGTCCTCGTTCGCGGAAATGGATCGCCCAGAAACAGTCTGGCGAAGCTCGTCAGAAACAAGAACCAAAAATGTTGAGATATCTCGAACATCTCGTTTCTCAGTTTCAGGGCCAATTCTGGAGAAAAAAAGTACCGAATTCTGGCGCACTGGAAGTCACTTCTGGAACGGTGTGTTCATGGTTCGGGAGTCGATCCTGGAATGGTTCCAATATTTGTGGGGTTGGTTCAGCGACACACAAAGTGGCAGACTGCGACATGAGTTCCCTCCGGTTCCGAGTTGAAGTGCGCTCCCCCTTCTCTCTTTCGTGCTCAGAAAAACATATACTCGACTCCTTCGAGTTTTCGAATGACTGTCGGACTTCGCGGCTTGAAACTCTTTGGGCTGGTTCCCAGGATATGTTCTAGGGGCGAGAGACGAAATGCAGAACGCTCTCGTGAAGGAAACAGTTGAAGAACCGCTATGAGAAGGACCCAAAGAAGTGCCTGAATGATGAGGAAAAATAGAGGCTCTCTCAGACGGTAGATTGACATATCGAGGTATTGCGACCGAAATCGAATGCTCGGAGAAGGTTTGAACAAGCTACTGAAGGAGCAGAACGCTCGAATGAGGGGGGCAATGAAGTACGAATTTCCCGGATGACATTGTACTCCATGTTCTCGAATACGCGTTCTGGGGAGGATTCGTATTTCTTTGACTCCGAGGCACATCTTCCATAACATGAACGAGCGGGGAGTTTCAAGACTGCCAATCCGAAGTCCGCGTAACCCCGATAAAGTCGTAGTGGGAAGGTCTGTGGAAATCACCTGCAGGTTCTGTGCGTTCCAGGAGGATTCTCTCCGTCTATAAGTTCTCTTCAGTAAGGACAAGAGTCCTTCCTCGATGAACCGGACATTCAGTTGATTGAATAGTAGATTGGAGCGAGTCATCGATTTTTCTCGATGCACAATTCCAAGGGAGGATCTGTTCCAGTGCTGGAGTTTCTTTAAAAAGTCGGAATGCAGTTCCCGTCATCAGCATGGGATCCTGAGGAGTATTGAGGAGGGCACGATTCTTATCTCATCAGCAGGAGAAACAGTTGGTGAATCGCAGGGGAATCCCTGTCGCTGCGGTTTTGAACGAGCAGGCCGACCACAGAAGTCAAAGCAACCAGGGGAGACAACACAATAAGACTTCCGAGAGAGGATTCTCGAGTGGCGAAATGGCACTCCAGACTCAAATCCCAAGGTAAGCCTCTCGGCATCATCGTGCGGCGATGAAATGGGAGGTTTGTTATCTCAATTTTTTCGACATAGAGGACCCTGATTGACTCCGTCCTGCGCCCGCTCCCCGGTGCACTGAGCTGCCGAAGTACCGGAATGGGCGCATGGAATTCCAAGATACGAGTTCAAGAGGTTACTGCTAGAAAGAATCCATATAAGGTCGATGGCATCACTTCAGGTCCCGAGATTTGACTTCGACATCATTGTTCTGAGAGAACTCCGGGATTGCTTCTGATGACAGCCTCCGGGTACCTGCGGATGATCGCTTGGTTCACAAGACACCACTGCGTCCTGAAGGACGGTTGCTTCCTGAGGGATGGACAGAAGTTCTGCTCCTTTTCATATTTCTAGAATGATGCTCCCGAGGGCGGGATCGGAAGCCGATGCTGGAACGACCAGAACAATCTTCAATGGGATCCTGTCGAGGAAGGAGAGGTTTTTGCTGATGGTGGAACGGCTCCTCCTGAACTTCACATTGTGATAGTAGCGCTCAAACAGCCGTAAATTGAGAGAAATAATTCCCGTTCTTTTGATCATTTGACTTTATTCTCATTCGACGAGAACCAGGATGCGTGGAAACACCGGGCCGCAGAATGCTGGCAGTCAGATGAGCTCAAAGCTTGAATTTAGGGAGGCGGGCTGGTAGAACCTCGCAAGAAGCAGGTTCTTATCCACCATTCCACCAAGGGAAGGCGAACCCGCAGGAGGAGAACCTGCTGAAGCGTCTCGCTTGTCCTGTCGGGCTTTCAGTTCTAGCGCTATATTTGGAATCGAGTTCACGATAGCTTCGGTGAGCATGCTTGCGATCTTAGAGATGATCTCCGTGAAAATTGCTCCGGCAGTGATCATGATTATTTCCCCATCTGAAACGAAGACAAAACTGTCTTCTCGCACGAACCAATGCGATTGCACACCACGCGAAAACTGCCATGGCGAACGTGAACCGGTATTCTCAGAAGCAACGATTGGACAACCTGGTGTTATTTTGGATCGATACGCTGCTCAAAATTCCCTATTCGTTCACATTTACCCCTGGATCGCGAATCCTCCAACTTGCCACCCCAGATCACTCCTTCCTCTTACCTCTCTCTATACTGGTTGCGATGTCGGCTGCTGTAGTGGCATCGGCCGCCACGGTGCCATCGGTGGTCAGCATTGTGCGCTCTGTGGTCATGGGTAGGACTGAAAATTCGGCAAACAGGTAGATTTCGGCACTGTGGCTGTAACGAATTTCACGTCGCTGAGAATTATCCCTCGGAGTAGTCTCCCCGCTGCCGACTCAACGCGTTTGATTTGCGTGGAGAGAGAAATCCAATTGCTTCGCGGAATCCTCCAGCTCTGCAAATCGACCTTCCAACATCCGGAAAGTTCTGGCCCTGCTTTTGGGGTGTGTTTGACAATTTCCCGCCAGAGGGTTTGACTCTTAATCTGCGGACAGCTCGGAGAGAGTTGCGGGACGGACTCTTCAGTGTTTTCCAGTCCCCATCTTACCTGCCTGGCGCGCTGGTAGCTTCGGTCTCATTTCTTCCGAGTTGTCATCTCGCCCCTCTGGCTCTGCTCCTGACGAATCAACTTGAGTTTGGGCGACCCTGCCGCTCGCCGTCAGTTGCTCTGAAAGGCTCATCGAAATACATCATAAAATCCTCCTCCGCGCAGAACTCGATGCTCGTGTGATGTTTGCGGCCCTCCTCGAGTTCGGGTGCCTCATGAGCCCGACGTTTTTGATGCTCTCGGGATTGTTTCGATGATAAACCCGGGAAGATTGTGAACTGCATTCGGGAAAATCTGACCATCAACTGGAGCCGCGTAAGGGTGCGCTACCGGATAATCCTGAAGCTCCTTTGGAACGTCCTCGACAGATTCGTGGACAACGCTTTGGAATACTCTCTGTTCTTGAGGAGTTTCCTGTGGTAAACACTGACTATACGTCTGGCAACGTTCTGGACTCTTTTTAGGCGTAATTCCGGATCTCAGAAGCATCGAGCTGAGCATCGATTCATTGTCAAGGATGAAGCAGAGATCTCGCACCGACGCTGAAGTGGACGCCGAGAGTCGAGGATAGAAAGGAGAATGAGAGGAAAAGCACCTCCATGTCAACTTGGAGGGTTAAAATGCGACATTCTCCGTTTGAAAGTTTTTAACTCCTAAATGATAGTTTTCTCCATTTGATTAGAATTCTTTGTGGTCAACCGGCTGCACTCTCAATCGAGCGGAACTTTTCGAACACTATCGTTTTGTCACGTTTGCCGATTATATCTACAGAGGTGGGTTCGATCTCATGGATGGGGCAGTTGAATAAGAATCTCATCCGTGCCTCCACCCAATCGTGATTGACACGCTTCGAAAAATCTTGGGAGAGGAACTTGACACACATTCCAAGGCGAAACTGTAACTTTCAGCTCCCAAGTCGTCCGGACCAGAACCCTGGCCCAGCGGGAACTGTGTTTTCGCTGTTACATCTATTCAGAGGAGTTCGAAACGCTGCGAAACGTTCCAGGCCTCCAATTCAGGACCGAGAGTAGGGTTCAATGAGAGCCATTCAATGCGCGCTTACCGACGGAGAACGGAGGTGCTCTTGAGCAGCAACGACCAGGGGAACGAGAGTTCACAAATCAACTGCTCAAGGAAATCAGTGAACGCAATTTACGATCGGGATCTTTACTCCACCCGTACGGAGAAACGCCGCTCCCGAGGAGACCATTTGCTCACAGCATCATCGAATACTCTAAATAGATGTATGTAGAGCGATCGCGGCATCGATGAACGCCGGCGGATACACATGCCCAGATCTCCATCCTCGTTTTAAATTCTACCAAAAACACTCCTCCGCTATCTCCAACGTGTTTGTGCTATGAATGCCCCGAAGGCTGTTCTACACAAAACACTCAGATTTGACTCACGTTTTCCTCCCGTCCAGACAAGAGGGGATGATGATAATGGATTAACCGATAAGATGTTCGGGCTGGCCGAGCCATAATAGTCCCCCGAGTACGGCCAAGATGCTGCCACATCGGACAGTAGGAGAAGAATTACAAAACTCATCTAGTCGATAGGATCAGAACGAGGAAAGAGGATCAGAAAGGGACCTGCTGACAATGGAATAGCTTCGGAACAGTCGGTTATCAACGAATTCTATCTCATGGCAGCTCGTGAGTCCGAGGCTGGATTTAGGAGCATCTATCATGAGTTTATGTGACAGTCTGCCCGATCATCAGCCACACTTAATTTCCGACGTTATTTTTGAACGGCCTGCTCCACAACGAACGGTAGATCCACGCGCGACATTACCTCAGGTCCGGCACGCGGTTCAACAATAAACAGAATGCAGGCAGCATTCGGTGAATCTTCATCCCCAACGGGGATCTCGCGGAAATTCCCAGCCCGTCCGGCGCAAATGGCGTTGAACATCGAATGGCTTATCCTGGAGCAATACCCAATCGAACGCAGGGAAGCCAAGGATAACGAGCAGATCCGCCTATCCAAAGAGGCCCAACGTAGATTCGATCCCGAGATATCTCCCAATTACGACAGAAGAATAGTCATGAACGAAAAGGAGTTGGAAGGCACGGTCACGCAGGAATCCAACGGTTACTGTTTTTTCTTACGTTAAGCGGGACCTAGCCCTTATGCGGCCCGTCTCCAACCTTAAAGGTATCCAACCATTATACGTTAGACATCTTTCACTTGTTGCGCTCATGGCATCGTTCTCCGGACTCGTTCGAGCGCAGGAGACAACCGGAATCAAAGTGAGGCGACTCCAGTCCGTCCGGCTTTTATGGTCAGTAGCAGGACTCATGAACGGCATGGAAATAATGATAAGTTCGCATGCCGAGGGCTCTCTTGTCGCTCGAAGCGACGATCCGACACAGGTAACATGGTTTGTCCTCAGCGGAAGATCGATAATTTCGTTCAAGGTTCGCCCTAACGCCACTCTCGTCACCAATTTCTGCGTAAACTTCTAGAGGCAATATTCCGGCCCCCGGTGGTGCGTCCAACACGTTCGGGGGCTGAGCCCGAGACGGTCACTTCTAACGACGAGCGATGAATCAGGAGAGAACATCATGATGAATCCGGGGATCCCCCAACCCGGAACTCGCCAGCGAACGCACTACTATTTCTGAGACTTCGTCCGGCCTCACGAAGCTCAACGTACGTTGTAGTCTGTTGCCTCGGCCTCCCAACGGGCACGAAATTCTGTCGGGAGCGGTGAATAGCAGCTGAGACGAATAGCCAACAGACATGATTCCACTCAACTGTTTCACCTCGAAACGAGATCTCTGCTACTCTCAATCAGGGATGATCGGGAGCCCACGAAACGCAGATGCCGATGGTCCCGTACACGATTGCACGGCGTCAACCACCAGTCCCACGATCTAAGTTGGATAGTTCCATGACTTGGAACCATTGTTGCGGAGAAAGAATCGTTCTGGATCAAGCGGGAAACTGACCAAAATCCAACATAATACAGTACAACCCCGATTATTTGAACTAATTGATGCAAAACAACTTTAAAATAATCGAAAGATGACAAAATCACCCACATTCTTGGACTCCGCAACCGATTCGGGGATGAGAGTACGAGTTCGAACGCTGACCGCTCCAGAAAGATACGAGATGTATCGACGATGGAAGATTCTGAACGATGGATTCATCTTCCACATAAAATACGCTTTCGGTCGACATCCCTCGGCCTGTTCCGAAGAGTTGAAATAATCGAGGTTGAAATTCGAAAGGTTGAAATATTCAAAGTTGAAATAATCGAGGTTGTACTGTACGTGATACTGCGACCAAGCCTCGAGATTGCTGGGAGAGACATTCTTCCTTGAGCTCAGTCAGCCGGATTTTTCCTTGGCAATCGCAGCTGAAAACAATCCAAGTTGAGGCCGAACGTACCCCCAAATCGCATTGTCGGCGAAGATCTTTGCAGTAGATATCAGGTTCTTGGGGCGATTCCGGCTTCCTGCCAATATTGACGTTCGTGTACCCGCTGCGGTCTACAACATTACTTGACCGGGCTCGGTGAGATCGCACATTCCAAAAGAGACTAATCGAATTCGAACCCTCGTAATCCGCGGTATTTATGGACCGCGCGGGCATCCCATGCCGACTCAATGCATCACGAAGAAACCTCCCGGTTCGCCTGCTCATTAACCAAAAGTAACTCACCATTAAGGATAGCAGACAGCTTTCAAAAGACTGATGGCACGAGACTATGACTACTGTGAAGTGAGAACGAGAGTGATCCGCGGGGTATCAGGGCTTCCATCGCTACGAAATCCGCTACACCGATAGGCAAAAGCGGTACCAAAGTATAGATCACGGTCAAGAATCTCTCCATGAGACAGCTGCCTGGGTTTCGATGAATCCTCATCTTCAGAATCACTCAATTTCGGAGCAGTCGGGACCTTTGAGGCTATGTAATTTTTGCCGCACCCGAGTAAGCTTCCAGACACCTTACCCGAACAAGCTCCCCCGAACTGAGATTCAATCTTTTGCGATCACCTAGTGTTCCGGCTGACGGAAGCTTCCCATATTGCTCCTGTGCTCGTTGGCCATCATGGGACTGATCCTCGCACTCATTATATCGTAATCGCGATAATGCGTTTTCGTCATCCGGGTACATCTGGCTCGATTCGCTCGTGTGCGGAAAATTGTCATTTATACATCAATTCAGGGTGTTTTGAGAGCGACTCGGAATTCTCGTCTGGTTTCATTCCCGGTAACAACTGGACGATTGATGCATAAATTGAACGATTGACATTTCTTCGCAGAACATACGCATTGTGCATCCTCGAGTTCTTCCTGCTAGAGTTTTTCGCTTCTGATTCCAGTCGAACCGTGGAGCCGGTTATCGGACAGGTTTCTGCTCGCAGATTTATGGCTCTGTTTTTCGTAGTATGAGTGGATTCAGCGGTCTCGACTTCTCTACAGAGCTCTAGGCTCGAAGGTCCGGTTGTCCGCCGCTGGGGCTAACGTGCCTGAGCTTTGTCTCAATTCGAGATCTCGTCGAGACCCCTGAAACGTCGAAAGAACCGTAACTTTGTATTTTTTTCATCGCAACAATGAGATAAACACTGCTCATGGACACATGGAAGCTCTTTCCGATGTAGCATCCATCACTCCGAGTTTCCGACTCCGACGACTGGAACCAATGACCGTTCTCTTTTTGCAGGATCAAAAACCGACGAAAGATAAGTCTCCGATTCGTCGGAAACAGGAACGTCAAACCAACAGGTCTTGGTACCCGATGCTCCTCCCGCGGAGTGAAAACTGCCCGTTGTGAGTGGTCTCCCTTGACTTAGGCATCACTCTCCAAGGTCTCTTCCGGGGTCATTTATTGCCTGATCGTCATGCACGGCCAACAGGTTCAAACTGGGATTGTTTTACAGGGTTCAATGATCCCGCTCCATCTCCGCATTTTCCGAGCACGCCGGGAACAGACACCCGATCTCAGAATCATGGAACATACCTCGATTAATCGAACATACCTCAAACCTACTTAATTGGGGATTGCCAGAAACGGATTCCAGATTCGAACTGCTTTGGAGCTGCAGTCGACTGCTCCTCGACCATGCTTTCTTTCCCTCTGGTCCTTCAACTTGGATACAGAAATCGCGCCAACCAAATGGGCGTGGGACGAGCCTAGCGGGGACGGGACAATGGCCGCCTATGGCCTATGGGAAGTAAGGTTTTTCATTTATCTGGGCATAGAGAGGGATGTTTCAAGGATGCTTCGGCTCATTGAGGTCACAGACAGTGATGTGGCCTCCACGAGGAAGAAATCCAGGTATCGGCTTACTAATCCGAAAGATGGCTACCAGGGAACGAGACTCGGGGCCGCATCTCCTGGCTGCTGATTCCCAGTTTCCCGGCTCTGGCCTCTGTCGGGTTATCCATTCTCACAGGGGGTGTTTCTCTATAAGCGATCGAGAATGAATCGTACAATTATTGGTGTGGGGTGTTCATCTCTGGACGGTCATCGCTGGCGCTCCGCACGCGATCGATGCCGATCTCGGCGCTCCCAGAGCATTCCGATTCAAACAAGATCGTTCGAGACACCGAAATACATCTTCAATCGGTCAATATCGGCTCGTTGCCTGGCCGGGATTAAAAATTGCCCGCGAGCGGCTTCGACCGCGCGTCGATGGGTGGAACCACGGAGTAGCGAACCATATGTGATCTCCTCTTCAAAGATCTCCCCAAAAGGAGCCTCGAAGCTCAATCCGTCAACTCCCAATTATTCTGCGTCTCTTCCTCTGTGTACACAACTGTATATTTACGTATGGCTCCCCGATGCGAGCCCTGGCTTTTGGAGATGCTGCCAGCTAAAGCATTGAAGTGAATGCAATGAATTCAGTGACCGTTTCCGGGGCGGCACCTCAGGCACCGTCTGCTTCTGGTCGAGACAAGATTCGAATCTCCCGACAAAACCCAGTCGAACCTCCTTTCCTGGTCTGCGGAGGCTCTGATTAATGAGACTGCCTTTGAATGAAGTTCTACGTCCAGATTCGAAATTTTGAATGAGCCGTCAAACCTTGCAGTTCCATGCTGAGCTCCAGAACGCCGTTCTCTGTGAGTACAGAACGCCTTCTGATGCCCGCACTGTTCGATCCCTTCAGGCACCGCGGCTCTGCTTCTAGCGGCTTCAGGAATATAGCCGTTTCATCAAATGAGCACTCCACACAAGTTAATCTTGAGACATTGGGGCACCGGAAGTTGTGCCGTAGTTGGGGCCCAATGGTCTGAACGGGCAAGCAAGTTTGCGGCGAGGGGAAGGTTGTAGATCGAGAGCGGTGGATCTCGAGTGGAGAATCGTCAGACTAGTGCTCCGAACTATAATCCGCGGCATCCTGAAGATGGACTGATGCTGGACGGCTGAGTGGGACTCCTCGACGAGTTCAGGCACTCTGAGTCGAGTCTCGGAGCTGGAGCTGTGAACGGCGAAAACTTTGTGATCTTTGGGAGCGAATCTTACATTACCCAGGGAGAGCGACAGGATGCAGTGGACCCTCGACCCGGGAAGCATGCTGGACTCGTCCTATGGATGCTACACCCGCAACGATCGTCGCCGATCTAAACGGAGGGTGGCGTACCGAGGGGAGGCGAAGCTCTGAAAAGGTGACCCCTGGGTACGTGATGTACTGTTCTCCAGTAGACTATTTGTGTGAGGTGCTTGAAGCCTTCCCAATTTTGCTGGAGTCCGATAAACAACTGACCAATCGACTGGAGAACGAAACTCCGCGGGGGGAGACTTCGAGAGTCTCCAGGGGACAATCGAATCGTGGTTGGGAAGAGGAATTCATCACGAAATGGGCGGCTGATGCGTTTTCCTCTTCTCCATGTATGTAAAATCCGAAGACCCGCTCGTTTCTCCGTCTACTGTGAACATCCGAGCCATTGGATCGGCATGTTCGCGGGATTTCGTAAAGCGGTTCTCTGAGGCACCGGCTCCATGGGCTTCGGAAAATATGGTCAGAGCGTCCCCAGAGTTATCCCGAGGCTTCGAGATAGCTCCGTAACGGGGTTCTCGGATCCTGGTCCTCGGAAGACTCGAAACTACTCTGATCATACTTTCGGAGGGCTTGGGAGTTGCTAGAACAGACCTCTCCATCTTGCAGATTCGTACCAGCTAAGAAATAAATCGGAAAGTGGAGAGCATTCGGTCGAGATAGAATAGATAGGACGTGATATTCCACATCGACAATGGTTATTGCAAGGCTCTAAACAAGCTCGTTCCGATACATTCCGGAAAAGCTCACCGTTCACCTCTTGCATCGCGATCCGAAAGTTCTGACGTCAGGCAATCCAAAGCATTAGCTCTGGTTTGTGATGAATAGGAAGCCTCATGCGGCGCCGTACCCACTGGGCGCAGCGTACCCAGACTCCTGACCTCATACTACATAGGGTGGGCTTTCCGACTCTAGACTCGAACCCCTACAAAATTAGCAAGGATGCTTTTCGAGGGGAAAATTTGGCCTGGTTTCTCGCAGTATAACAAGTTGACAATATGGCCTGAGACCGCGAAAATGGTTTTAAGATCCCATATAGCCTTGGAATTTGCGGCGACCTTGCTCCTGCTTGGATTCCGCTTCGATGCCCATTTCCTGCGTCGTTAGAGAATGGGCTCTGATGCCGCCTGGCGAGATGCGTTCCGCATCCTACGATGAAATCTGACTAGCAAAGTATTCAGCGACGATCGAACTCCGGGAAACCTCGGCACCATCACCATTGTCATCAATAGCGTCGATCGTGGCCTTCCACGCCCTTCCTATCCTCTCGACCGAGTTCGTTCCCGACGATCGGAGCAGCGGTAGGATTCGCCACCGACACTGCGCTGGGAAGGAGAAAATTCGAAGCAAGAATGAAGGAAGACCCGGTTGTTGCCGCTGCCGCGGTGGCGAAGAAGGCGTCACTGCGGCAGCGAGAGGGGTTATTGAAGAGAGACGATAACAAACTTTTGCAGAAAGCCTCCCCCATGCACACGAGGAAACCAACCCGAAGACTAAAGAGGAAGATCGAAAAACTACGGAGGGCGCTCCCGTCGGCGCGGGGTCAAAGATTGAGTTGTCGATAGCAACCGAACGGGCGGGAAAAAGGAAAGAGCTCCGTGTCTACGTTCCCTCCATTTCTCGCTCGGAACCTGTTTCCTCGCTCCTGTTTCGTTCTTCAAGCTCCTCTTTCGCGTCGGATACTTCCGCTCCTTTTTTTCTGCGAAGCTCTTCTGACCTACCGTCCCAGCAGCAGACCTGATGAGATGTCAGAAGGGGAGAAGAGATTCAATGATGAGGCTCCTAGCCCGCGAATAGTGACGCAGAGTCTTTGAGATAAGTGGCACTCCTCGAGAACTTGCCGGCCGATCACGCACACGTCCGAGGAAACCGGAGCTGTCTTCGGAAAAAAAACTCGGACATTCTCCCCGTTGCAGTGCTCGCACGGAGTTCTTGTCGAGGACGCGGAACAGTTACCGATGAGACATCGGAGAGGCACACGAAGGACCGACATGACGAGTTGTGATGTCGAAACTCTATGTCCAACGAACCCTTCGAGGGAGCGCGGGCCTGCGCACACCACGAGGTGCACGTGCGGCGAAATACAACCACAAACCACCGAACCGTTCAGCCGACCACGGCTGGATCAGCCGTGCAAAGGAGCAACGGTGTAGGTAGTTTCGATAGGCATTGGGAGGCAAGTGAACTGGCATTCTCCCGAGCTCGTCGTGAGGGCGGACCGGGCGATCGAGTTCTAGTCGGCAACTTGATCTTCAACCGCGCGGGGTGGAAGATAACGAATTTCGCGCTTGAGTGATCCGAGAGGAGCTCGATAAGCGCAGAGGATCGCCTGACTCGAGCGAGACGCCAGCTCTTTGTCATCTTCTTGCACGGCCGTTCAGGAAGCATGAGATTCCAGTCATCCAGTGGGGAAAGCACTGGGTCCGCGGAACAATCTCCGTTGGGACCTCGCGAGCCGCTCCAACTCGAGAGCCGTCTACCTGATGCTTCGGATCGGGTTTTCTGCCGACGGGTCCTCCGAGACAAACGACTCTGTCCTAGGACTATACGGAGCTCAAACTCATCACACACAAAGAAATGTAGAACATGTACGCGGGTGTTGCTTCTCTGATCTTCTCTCTGACGTCATATCCTTCGATCCCGCAAAGAATTTCCGATTCCGTCGACACATCGCCAGGAGCAACAAACCACGTTCAGGCCCTCAAAAAGGTTTGAGATAAAAAGTTGTTCGGCTCATCAATGCTGTTGCTGTAATTACGATTGGAAATTTCGTTACTATCGCGATCGCTGATGTCCGGTCCGTTCGCGGAGTCACCGAACGATAAATTGAGAAACGAGCAGGAGAACAAGCTAGCTAGCTAGCAGCGAGGAACCGAACCCTCTTCAATCTCCATAGCAATTGCTTGTCTAGCCTGCTGGCTATGCAGTGAAGCTCCTTAATTACACTCTACGTTCGTATGCAAAATAGCTGAGCAAAAGATCATTGCCAGCCTGGTCGCGTCCTCGGAGCCGTCGCTGCTCTCGTCGTCTTCGTTGTCAAGAACAAGCACTCTCTCAGACCAGAGGGCCGGTATGCGCTATTTTCGGTGGGAGTCAGGCTGCATGCCGTCCCCCACGAGTGCAGCCTGCGGATCCTTCACTCTGGAGAGCGCACGAGGGGTCCAAGATAGAGTATGACGACGAGATCCAGGGGAGGAGGTCAGATCGGTCAGAAGCGCGGAGAGTACGAGAACGAGCTGAAGAGCCCAGATCGAACCCCGTCACCCGCTTCGCTCGGAAGTCCCGGCTCGGCCGAGATCACGTTTACGGGGTCGAAGCAGAGGAATTTCACCGGTTTCGGTATCCTCTTCTGCCTTTTTCAGGGAACCAGGACGAAAATGAGGCATGGCGCAGTGGAGGAATTGTTGGGTCGTTGTCGGAAACGGGGACATGAGGAGACGAGGCAATGGAGAGCCGAGGGCGGAGAACGGCGTCGACCAGAGAGTGGTTGATTTGGGAGGGGACGGGAAGGAAACTCGGGACTTGGGCACTGAAAGCAGGCTGAGCTCGGCGAGCTTCCGCCGAGTTTCCTGTCTGGTCGAATGTTGTTACGTAGTTAACCGAACAAATTAATGCAAATTGCCAGTTGCGAATTACAAATCAGTCATGTCATTGCCTCTAGCCTTTGCCTCTACCACGAGCTGTTTAATTGAGACACGCAAATGACTTTTGACAGCTTGCCTTGCTCATTGGGTGACGAGTTGGATGAGCCGGCGAGTAGATGAGAGAGAGAGTGAACCCGCTGAATCGAAGGCAAGAGCTCGAAAGGGGCGGAACACAGGTTTGAATCGGAGATGGCGACTCGAGACGTTTACGAAGGAGAACCATTGTTGGCCACACCATCGCAGAAGAATCCCAGCTAGTTGCTAACAGAGAGCGATTTGAATATCTGTGGCGGGAAATCGAGGACACAAAGATTACGAAACTTGAGTGCTTTCCGGAACCTCGCCGTGACCGGCCCCGGGAGTCGAACGTTCGGAATACTTCTCTCAATGAATTGAACCCTATACTGCTTGTAATCGATGGAGTTCACCTGGCAGAGACTTCATCGATGCCAAATTCCTGCGATTCTTAAGGGCGCCTGGAGTTTTCGACTCGCGAGGAAATCACACCGCATGATGGCCGAAATCAGAGCTAACATCATGCTTCCCATTCCATTCATGTGTACTCCCAAGATGAATCAGTAGTAGCGTCCCCACAGCCGCTGTGCGCTGCTCAGAAGCATGAATTCGTCTTTCGCCGATTTCCCACCACTGCGTTCTGGTCTCGTGCCATGCCTCTAAGACAAAGCTCAGGGCCCGAATCAGTTTTCCATGACTCCACTCACTCGCAAACCGGTGCAAGAACTCTTCTCAGGTTAAGTGGTGCGAAGAAAGCACTCCAGCAGCGAAATGCCGTGGGACGAGGATCCATGGCCGACTGGCGTAAGGCGGTCGTGAGGTTGTGATATCCTTGGTGCCCACAACTAGAGGATGGACCAAACGGGAGCGTGCGGAGTCGGCTTCGAGCTCGTTTTTCATGCGCTGTGGCTGCCTCGCGAGACCTTAACAGACAGGACGTGTTTCCGTTGTTCCGAACGCTCTCTGCTCCGCGAATCTGCTCCATCCACAACTGCAGCTGCGCTGACCGGTGTTGACGAACGAACGAACGATGCTGATGACAGCTCGTCACAGCTTCCATCCCTAAGTTTACGACTGAGACAGGCCTACTCATCAAGACCGTAACGGTCTACGCGCTGGATGTAGCATGCCTGACGTTACCGCATCCCGGCTCTCTCAATTTCTAATGACGGGGCACACGACATAAGGGCAAAAGAAATCTTCGCAGAGGTTCACATTGTCCTCACAAACGCTTCTCGAATTTCGAAATCGTTTACTCGCATCTGTGTTGTTCCGCGGCGCTGTGTCAAAGAATCTGGAGGGAAAATCCCGGCCATATGGATGGCGGTGAGCTCAGGATTGTAACATGTTGCTATGTTCAAAGGTCGTTCCTTTACTGCGCCCTCAACGCACGCGAGTCTCACTTGACAGCTTGCCCTCCACCTGCATATATCGTTTCTATTGCTCGCTGATCCTATTCTGAAGTGAAAATTAAAAAGCTTGCCGCTCGGTGCACTGACGGACTACATCCACTATTTGGAGAAGGGAGCCCGAACTCAGGTCGAAAAAATCCCCTTCGAAGCGGCCGTTCCGTCGATACTCTTTTCCTGAGAAGCTTGCAACGACAGCAATGCTCCCCTGCTACCCAGCAGGTCCGCACCGAATGGAAGTTGGAGAATGGGCGCGCTAATTTTCCACGGCTCGTTCATCCTCAGAACAAACGGTGGAAGATTGGACCCTTCGACCGTGTATGAAATGCCCATGCTCCACGGAGCTCCTCGGTCTGGGATCCGGTGAAATAGAAAGAGTGTGTAGGTTCATGTCCGGTGATCTGGTGAATAACTTTGTGTCCGGGTGAGTTTCTCAAGGTAAAGCTGATGCGAGTTCGTGAACTGCTTGGATGTAAGCCGTTCTAGCCGTCGGTTTCCATTTCTCGCAGTTCGAAAACGGGCTGCCCACTCGCGGTTTTAGGAGAGCCGCTCTCAAGAAGAATACGTCCTATTAGATCGGCAAACACAGGAGTCAGGAGTGCGGACTTTCCTGTTCGAAACACATGATGAAGATTCGCAGCGCCTGATTTAGCGCTGATGGACTATCATATCGATTTCGATCCATAGCTGGAAACACAAGAGGATCAACGTTGGAGAACGGGAAAAGCCCTTCTGTGTTCCGGAGCTCTGATCAATGACAGGTTCGCGGTAGGCACATTGCCTCCCTTTATTTTGATCTTCCTGTTCGCCCGGTGCTCCTTGAGTCAGGAAACTCGGAGAATTAGCTTTAAGACGTGCAACGAGATGAAATAAGTGCGGGAAAACTGATACTCCGCATTTCGCGTCGAACCTAACGTCTCAGAATGCATGTTCATTCCTGCGGTCATCCAGAATACCCACTCCCATTCATTCGAGTCAATACGTGATGAGGACGCTCTTTCGAGGTCGGAGGGTTCTGACCTTACCAGTGAGGGATTTTCGTTCTGACTTTTCGCTCCGCTCAGCTGTTCAGGAAAAGTCGCTCCCGAGCGAGCATGTGACTTTCATGCTCTAAACTCTTCCGCGGAGCCAACTCTGCCAACTGATTCTGCGGGCCCGATTCGCAGCTCTGCCAAGAGGACGCCTTCAGTTAGAGACACTCTCCTGTCCTGTAAGGGGCCGCGAAGAGCTCACGTGGCCGGGTTTCAGCCCAGAAATATCGCCGGACGACTAGAGCTCAGGTTTCCACTCAGGATACGACACACGTTCGCGAGTCAGATAGGCACTAGATCCTGCTCGCAGAGCCTGATCCGATGGCCGGTCGGGTCGTCCAGATCTCATTTGATAACTCTTCTCTCTCGCTGCACGTCGAGTCGACCTTCGTATGCTTGGCTCTGTCGTGGAGGCAGACCTTACCGTCGGCGAGTCCCAGTTGACACGATCCGTTGTTCTCTCGCAACAGGATAGCACCGGGAGCATTTCCGTGCGACCGTAGCGATCGGTCACTGGAAACTGCTTGCGCGCCGTCCCAAGATGCACCGAGGCTTTTGACAGGAACAAGGGCCCCCGTCTGAGTCGCAGGTTTTCTGAGGTTCCACCTCCATCACTTCAAAACGGGGTAATAGTCCGCCCCGGTGGCTCGCCAAGCTGAGGAGATGGCAGCTCTGAACAGGTTTGTGGCTGTTCGAAAAGGTTCTGAAAGCAACTGAGATCGAGTATTCAAAGCGATTTGCTCTGAAGTCCATCCGACAGGCGTGCTGGCCGTGCATCCGACAGTTTTCAGGCTCGTCGACTGATGCTGTCCCAAAAACAAATGACGCGCGACATCTCGTCAAAAAATCTGTGGAATTAGCGCGCTTCCCGGACGATATCAGCCTCTGTTAGATTCGGTTGACAAGCCACGGTCGACTCGACAGATTCAGCAGTGGAACACGTACGGCTTTCCTCCCGAACATTGCTGAGCAGCAACGAGCGTCGAAGATTTTGGACTCGCGAATAGAGACCTTCCAGGGGGTGTTGATTCTATCCGAAACGTGCATCAGATCTGGGACCCGCGTGGCGTGATTGAATCATCGTTGCTAGAGCGGAAAGATAGTTTAACTAGAGACCATTCACAATTGTCGAAGTTGCCTCGTAAGGTCGAGCCGATCCCACACATTATTTTTATGACCGTTTCCCTTGGCATCCACCCAAACTGAGCCTTCGAGCCTCTCCAGTCTATGCCAGATGTCTATCGAACTTTTCCGCTTCCTGCCCGATCGAGAGGCATTATAAATTCCGTCCACTCCGGGTCTGACTCTCTCCGTTTCCCTTTACCGTATGCACCGCCGAAAAGTTATGGAACGCAGTAATTCGCTGTGTGCAGGCTTCAAACGTGCTGATCCTCCCCTGTTCGTGGCCAGCGCTATTTTGTGAAACTGTTAGGCCCCTGATCCGCAGCGATCTGTCGACAAATCATTGCCTGGAAAACACGCCCATCGCCGGGCTCGCTTAGACTTTGCTTCTGCTTCCAGTGTCGTGACTCGTTCCCGGCCACCCGGCTTCCAGGCAAGCCGAGCCTTCATTCGACTTCGATGGACTTCGACGAGGTCTTGTCGGAACTCGGGGACCTTGGCCGCTACCAATTGATACTCTTCGCTTTCCTCTGCGTTCCCGCAAGTCTCCCGCCGGCTATCTCACTGTTGAGTCACATTTTCACCTCAGCGGTGCCAGGCCACCGCTGTCGTTCAGGAGCAACCGCAGAGAAAGTTTCTTTGCTGAACAGGAGTCTCACAGCATCTGAGGTAGGGGCAACAAAGTCGAACCTCAACAATGCCACTGTTTTCCGTATTATATTCCTTCTCTTCGCATCATCCGAGACCAAAATGAAGGACAATTCCGTTGAACCTGGGATAAATGTGGATTGCGGTGTATGCGACAATGGATATCACTCGACAGCGGGGGTATTCAAATAGCTTCGATGAACGAGTAACTGAACAACTGCTTCGGCGCAGAAGATAAGGTGGAGCCGTTTCGCTCGATGACAGTGCTGAAAGCCGTTCGACGAACCCGGTGATTCGCATCTCCCTCCCCCTTCCCGTGAGGAGAGCGGTTTTCCTTGGAGATCAGCGACAGTAGAGGCGCCAGGCCCTGGAAGGGATTGCTGGATCATGTGACCCGTATCTGTTGATCGCCGAGCTCCTTACAGAACTCTTCCGCGCCGAAGGAAAAGTCGTTACTCGGAATGGCAACACTTCCAGAAATCCTGAAAAATCTTCGCAGATCTCTAATTAGATGTCATGTCCGCGGAGTTCTCGTAAAGCACTATATGAGTAGTGCTGAACAGGATAGAATAGGTTCGTAACGATGAGGCCTTGATGTAGGAAACTCAAGAATCTCACTGCTGACCCGTCGACGATATCATCATTTCTGTTTGTGACCGGCGATGAGGAGCGATGGAATGTTCGTTCTTGAAATTGGTTTAGAAAGAGTATGTTTTTAACATTACTGCAGTAACAGTTCTGTGTGCGTGCGTGCGTGTTTGTCTTTCTGGAGCAGCACACGCAGATGCTGTGCGCCGCTCAGCAATCACTCGGACTCCTTCTTGTCAAAAGTATCTGGCACGTGTTTGTACTTTTCCCAGGATCACAAGCAGGCGCTGAACTCTTTGTCCATACCGCGCGATTCTCATGGGAACTTCGAAGGATGCCGTCAGTACGACGTCGACGTGGACTCTGTCATCGATCAAGTGGTCAGACAGCACGAACACATCAACATCTCCGTCATTGATAAATTCGTCGCGAAGAGCCACTGGCCAACGATCCAATGCCGCTATGGCGTTGACTTCGACACCGACATTTACCCCGAGACCCTGGCCACCAAGGTGACGAGTTGATTCGAATAACCCTCCTCGTGAGAATTTCCAGGGAGTTGTTCGATCGCCAGAAACTTCAACCCCCGTTTGAATTTCCAGTTCGGCGTGGTTTGTGAACAGGAATGGCTGAGTTCGGCCGCTCAAAGTGCCTTCTTCGTCGGCGGTGTTATCGGATGCGTTGGTCTCGGTTGGATCTCCGACAAATGGGGGAGGAAACCAGCATTCGTGCTGGTTAGTCTCGCGACAATGATCGGAAACATTGCAGAAATTTATCCACCGGATTATTATACTTACATCGTTATGAGGTTCGTCGTTGGGCTCAGCTACCCCAGCATTTACCAGCTCGCCTTCATGATTGGTAAGTTCACGTTAACCGTTACCGTCCACATATGCACATACTCAACGAGGATGCTTGTGAGTCTTTGTTGCCGAATACAACGGCAAACCGTCACTCGAGCACCTGTGGCCCGGAAACGTGCCCTTAATTCTGCGATCATGTGTTTTCTCACATCGGATATCGTGGCAATCACGACAAAAACTACTTGACTACTCGTTTGGCTCCCTCTTGAAGGATTGTCCATCGTGAATCCTCATGAGCTTTGCAAACGCAAATAAAAGCGAACCCGCATTGATCGGTTGGGAACTGTGACGGCGGATTTCAGGACAGCAGTGTTTTATCCCATCTCGGATCAAACGGGCAGCTGGTCGGTAGACTGACATGTCGGCGGCTTGACATGCGATTCGGGGACGTGAGCTGCTGATGATGATCTAGCTCGATAGTCCGTGATCTTTCACTAGAGCGGATTCGAGCTCTCAGCAACCCGCTCCCAATCTGACAACGATATCAATGGGAAAAATCGTTCTCGGTTGCATAAGGTTCTCCCAATACCGCTGAAAATCTCTCCCATACACCTCCGTACTCGTTGGCGTTCAGGCTCGCTCGTTTTAGCCGGTTCCGACCGTTGTTGAGGACCGTTTAGGTATGGCTCATGAGAGGCTCTTTCGATCGGTGGAACGATCCAGTTTCTCACACGTAACCCAATCGCAACGGCTCTGAAGAAAAGTTTACTCGTGTTTTCCAGTGGCCGAAGTTATTGGCTTCACAAAACGGACATCATCGTCGATGGTTTGCGGCATCGCTTTCGCGTTCGGAATGATGATATACGCCTCCATAGCGAAATTCATCACCGATTGGCAGGTTCTTCAAGCTGTGACCTCACTGCCTCTCCTGTTCCTCTTCGTCTATTTCTGGTTCGTTCAATTCCAACTCCTGCTGCAGCATTCGCTGGTCCTGCTTTCGGGTCTTATTCAGACGAAAACTTCTTGACACGAAGAATTCCGACAGAGGTTATTTACAGGCTAGTACCGGAATCTCCCCGATGGCTCATGTCTCAAGGACGGGTGGAGGAAGCCGAGAAAATTGTACAAAGGATCGCCAAAGTCAATGGTGTTCAACTACCTCCAAACTATCTGCAGAATAAGCTGGTGAGTTCACCCTGTCAGTACTCAAAGACCTCTGCTCCCCCTTTCCTTGTCTCCCCCGAAGTCTTTTTTTCTTGTCTCCTCGAGAGGCACAGCTCAATCTTCAATTTAACGCCTCTCATTCAAGGTGGAAGACCAGCCAACGATGCCGGCGTGCAAAGAAGATCCAACTCAAATTGGGATCACAGTTCTTTTCAGATATCCCAGGGTAGCCAGGAAAATACTCATCATTTCCTTCGTGTGGACCGTAGCCGCAATGGTGACTATTTAAAGCTTAGTTCGCTCGCTCCAGCGATGAGCTTGATCCCGACAAAATGGGCGCACGGAGTGAATGATAATCAGAGGGGGGAGCTTCTAACGGGAGACTCTAAGAAAAGTGGACGATCCCCAGGGGTACAACGGATACAGTTTGGCTGTGGCCGACTTGACCTCAGAGGCCTGGTTCGTGGTTTTCTTATCCGGTTTGGCCGAAATCCCAGGAATCCTGGTGGCCTGGTACACGATGGAGCACTACGGTCGGAAAAGCACGATGATGGGGGGCCTGATCTTGGGTGGAATATGTTCCATCGCTACGGCGTTCGTTCCTCACGGTAAATGCGCGTTCCCTGTCATGGCGGTTCGACTGACAGAATCAGGTTCGGATGGACTCAGGCCTCGTGTTTTCTGTCCACAGGCCTTCCCTGGCTTACGGTTCTCTGCCCCACTCTTGCAAAAATGGCGGTCTCGTCGACATTCACCGTGATGTACATGTTCGCAAGTGAACTTTTCCCAACGGTCATCAGAGGTTTCGCTATCGGTTTGGCTTCAACAGCGTCACAAGTCGGCTTGGTGGTGACTCCGTACATCTTATTTTTGGTGAGCGCCTTCTCTACCCAAGTCCCCGAGCCCGCCGCTCTCTGACTGTTTGAAGCTTCAATCACAAACTTCGGTTGCTTCCAGGGCCCATTGTACGGTAAAGGCATCCCGTTCGTGATACTCGGAGTCATCTCCGTGTTGGCTGCTTTGCTGATGTTGTCGCTGCCGGAGACTCTGAATGGTTCACTGCCAACCACCATGCAGGAGGCTGAGGATTATCAAACTTTCAAGAGAGTTTCGACGAAGAGGAGAACGCTCCGGATGACGATAAGAAGAGCGGAAACGAATGCTGCCCACGAACTCCGCTAGAGTAAAGCTCGGCCGTGACTCGTGTCCGCGCTGTGTGTAATGCATGTATCAGGGGTTGTGGACACTCCATAACCGGGAATTGATCCTGGCTTCAAAAAAACGCCGATTTGGGGCACTCCCCGGAATGGAAGTGTTCACTCGCTGGAACATTGTTGTAGCTCACAAAACGTTCGAAAGCCTCATCGAGGCGGGAAGTAAAAAGCTCCTCGAAACCGATATGCAGAGTACGCGGTCGCAGTCTCCTGAGAATTCACGCTCGAAGGTCGTCCGGTTCGCCGCCGAGACTCTCTCGATGCACCACAGAACTCAGGACAGAGGACAGGGAGATTTCCTCTCAGGACGTCCACGGGGCGTCGGGGTGGTTCACCTGTGAACAGCGCATCCGTGTAACGAACCTGAACGGGTCCCGGATAAGAGCGAACAAGGCACCGAAGACACGTCGCACGTGCAGTGAGAGTCAGCATCGAGCCTGTATTCGAGCTTACAATTCTGGCATGTGGCCAAAGGAAACCACGACACCCCGACAACCGGCAACATTCCAGGGCTTTCGGTGTCCCTGGCCCCCTGAGGCGGCTGTAGACGCATGCGCATTCAAAGTCGGAATCCGAATTCGACCTGGATTCGGACTCGACTCCGCATGGGTGATTGTGTGTACAAACATAAAAGAGTCGATTGATTCTCGAATTAGATGGCCGCGAAAGCATACATTGATGGGTTACGAACGGTACCGCCAGATTGAATAATTTACAAGTTAATGAATGGATCGCATAGCTCAGAGACCTTCGAGGGTGGCCCCTCGGAGGTTTGCTCCGCTCTTCGTTCATTCGTACGGCTCATCCATATTTCGATATTTGATCTTGAAAATCCTTTCCCTTGCATCACGCACAATTACCGTGCAGCTTCCGGATAATCTGGTCTCGGAGTAGATCGGGTACACCACAGAGTTCCGATTCTGGAGAAGCGCTTTCAGGATTCATCGCTCATGAGAATGTAGAGGCAGGTGTCTCGGGCATTTCAGACCGTAAAAGTTGCACCGCAAGTTTGCGCTAGTAACCCCAAACCTTCCCAGAATGATCTGAGCGTCTCCCTTCAACGTTTTCCGCCTTCCGGAGATATGATCCAGAAAACCCACTTCGGGAGCATCTTCGAACATTCCCCAAAGTACATATGGAATACTTTTTTGTAGAATCGAGAGGTGTTCTTCAGCGCAGCCACTCGAGATCGTGGGACGATGCGAGATGGATGTGGGAGGGCACTTTCATCTCGGTGACCTCCCGCACACGAGGCAGGAGGCTTCATTTCGATCGTACTCTCGGAATCGCGATCAGGAAGACAGACAGACACACGCCTCCGATGGGCGAAATCTCACGTGCCTGTCCGAGAAAATGCTGTGGCGTATTATAAACCTCAGCAGCGTCGTTCATACACGAATTGCTGCCTCTTAGAATGCGTGGAACACGGCTTTACAGGGCAGACAGCGATCCTAGCTCGCGGGTGGATTGCGAGGGGTCGTATACTGGCTAGATAACCACAAATTTGAATGTAGAGAATTCATTTCTCAGGCATCAATCAACCTCGTGTTGACCGGCGGGGTTCTGGGGTCCCCCGTTAGCCGAGATGGGATTGCCGAGCGGTTTTAGCGGTCTGCAAACTGAGTGAAGATTAGCGTTTGATACCACAGCTGAGAACTCATAGTACTACAGTTGCGGACGGCGAGTCGCGGGTTTGATTCTCAGAGGCTAGAGATTCTTCAGAGATGGGTACTTTCGACAGCTCCGACTCCGTCCGAAGAAATGACGACGAAGCGTTCCGTCGGTTCGTGAGCCCGACCGATCTCCGATACAACAGCCACCTTCCGCAAAACAGGCAGAAGTGGCGAGAGCTGAAGTGAGGGTCTACCCCCCTCAAGATTTCCGTTCGGGCCATGGGGCTCAATCCTCATGATGAACAGCTCCCCTCGCTGCCCCCCCCCCCCAATATAGTATGGAAAGGACGTCGTCCGTCTCCCTCAGGAAAACAAGCCAAAACATCAAGGATTGACAGGCTCGAAAAGCTCTCTACGCCCTAGCACGTTCTGCCCCGTCGAGTTGTGTCTCAGTTTCTCGTCAGTTTTCCCCTTCAGTAGGAGGGGGAGGGGGTCGATGCCAAATTTTATCCGATCTGGGAATTTTTTTTATGATCGTAAGCTCTCGGAGAGACGCATCTTTTCGCATTTTTATTTTTGAGGACCAGATCAGTGTCACGTTTTCCAGAGCTTGTCGAAGCTTTCCTCAATTCAATCCATGGCCCCTCCAAGAACCTACCAGGGAATCGCCGATTCTCAACCAATTTCGGAAAATAAAAAACGGAAAGATTCCTCTCGATCCAAGCGAGAAAACGCTCGTGAGAACGCGCAGGTCGGTTGCGAATCGGAGGAACGGTACTCAGTACAGACCCCCTGCCGACCTCTCCCGTGGAGAACCGCCCGTACCTTCTCAAGGGAGCCGATTTCGAAAATTCCACTAATGGCAAAAGTTTCTTATTTCGAGCCCAACTACCTGAAAACGAAGTAACCGAGTCGATCCGATAACTTTTCTTTCACCTCTCGAGTCACTAGGCGCTCATCTCATGTCCCTGACTGAAAACGCGCCGACAACGCGCCCCCCCGCAGCAGGTCGGAGAAAGTCATCGCGGCAAACGGCTCCTGGTTCGATTAAGAAAACTTTGATTCCATGAGGCTCTTCCGAGCTGTTACTCGTCAAAGCGGTCGTGACCCCTGCCGAGTTGTCGGCGCGTTTTCAGTGAGGGACATGAGATGAGCGCCCAGTGACTCGAGAGGTGAAAAAAATAGTTATCAGATCGACCCGATTGCTTCGTTTCCGGGTAGTTTGGCTCGAAATGAGAAACTTTCGCCATCAGTGAAATTTTCGAAATCGGCTTCCTTGAGATGTTACGGGCGGTTCTCCACGGGCTCAATTTAGGGGTATCTCGTATTGAATATCGTTCCTCCGGTTCGCAACCGATCCGCGCGTTCTCGCGAGCGTTTTGTAGCTGGGATCGAGTGAAATCTTTCCGTTTTTTATTTTCCGAAATTGGTTGAGAATTGGCGATTCCCTGGTAGGTTCTTGTAGGGGCCATGGATTGGATTGAGGAAAACTTCGAGAAGCTCTGGAAAACGTGGCACTGATCTGGTCCTCAAAAATAAAAATGCGAAAACATGCGTCTCTTCAGGAGCTTCCGATCAAAAAAGAATCCCAGATCGGATGAAATTTGGCCGAAGTACAGCTCAAAACAAGAAGGCCACAAAAATGTTGCAGCTTAGAGGACACACTCTGTACATATATATCTATGTACATACTCAAGGATAATTATAATAAAAGCATTCGTGCCAACCAGTGACGCCAGTTTTCAGCCGGCATTCAAGCCTTGCGACTCTGATCGCACTCTTGGGGGAACTGATTACCGATTCTTGGACACAATACTCGTGCGAGAACGACACTGCGCACTCGATCGCACGGAACCGAAGAAACTCCCAGAATACGGCCTGTCTGTTGAGGTGGACAGTTGGCTTCCCGCACGAACACGGAAGCCTCATCCGAAACGAGAACGTTCTATCAGATCGAAGTCGCTTCTCTTAGAGCCGACCAGGGACATTTGCCAACACTAAAGTATTCTGCCCCTTCAGAGACTGACGGTCTTAGTTTTTCCCGAGTCCAAAATCAGTGGAAGGGCAAGGACGCAACATTTTACTCCTACTCTCGACGGATCAACGACCTTCGGGCTCGTTGTGTAACGGGAAACAATCCAGTCCCTTTCTCTTCTTCGTCGTACCAGATCGTGCGAAATGGGCCTCGAAAAATCTGTCGGCAAAGTTTCGTGTCCCACTCTTCCCGATGGTTTATCCAACGGTTTCTCTCCTGTGCCCTTTGGTCCTGCCCTCCGCCATTGCTCCCGTTCGTTGTCCTGTGCTTTCGGGGCCCGTGGCCAACAGCTAGGCGGGCAACTGACCGGAGAAAAAACAAAGCCGTCAGTTCGGAGAAGACCTATAGGAACGAAGAGGCCGCTGTCCGTTCTGCGTCCCCTTCCTCCGTCGGTGCCCCTTTCGTCTTCCTCATTCTTCTCTAGACGACGACGACGACGACGCCAACAACAACAACATATTGAAGTGTCGCTCGCTCGCTGCTGCTTGGCTGGCTAGCGGGCTCTTGGCGTGAGTGAGCGGGCTGCAGCCGCTTCGTTGCCACCACTGCTCGCGGGAGAGGCGGGTAGGGGACCGACCGAAGTAGGCGTACCCTCCGTGCTAGACTCCACCCGGCATGGCCGAGCGCCCCTAGCGGCTATTTTCGGAAGCGCCGCACCACACCAAGAGCGCTGCCCGGTCGACAAGCAGAGAGCAACTGTAGGCTGTAGAGAACAGATCTGAGGAAGCGAGCGTCGAGTTCAGACTACCTCGTGCTTTTCTCGCCGACTTTGGATTAACCAGCGATTCCTCCATCCTGATATAGGTCGGTTTGCCTCCAACTATTTGTTCATCATCTGTGACTGCTTGCCTCTGGCGGGCAGGCAGGCGCGCGCGTGAGAGTCAGAGGAGAACAAACACAGTCTCTGCCTGACTTCACTCCTCTCGGTCCCTCGCATCCGTAACCGGGACCGATCTGGTTCGATTCGGTCGGTTTCCATCGACGAGGACAGCTGCAAAGGTCGCAACCCTCTGTGCGGAACGTGGTGTGGGACGTTCGGAGGGAAGCTCAGTGTCGTGAGTGCTGTGTGTGTGATGTGGCCGAAGTTCACGTCTACGATCCGAGTGGCGTGATGGAGGCGAATGCTGTTCTCCTGCGTAGGGAAGTAGACCCCGTGCGTGCTCGTTGATTTGCCGTGCTCCGAAGTTCTGCGTTGAGTGCGATATCCGAAGTTGACAAAGACGTTCATGAAGATTCCACTAATTGAGGCATCGAGACACGCCGCATGATCGACGAGTCACCCCTTGGATCAACTGCGAAGTGAGAGTATACTAATGAACTCCTCAAACGGTTCTCATTGAAAGGCGGAACAATGAAGATGGTTCACTGCGCCGGCTGCGATCGCCCGATACTGGATCGGTTCTTGCTGCATGTGCTCGATCGGTCATGGCACTCGAAATGTGTCCACTGCACAGACTGTCGCTGCAGCCTCATCGAGAAGTGTTTCTCCCGCGACGGAAAACTCTACTGCCGGAACGACTTCTACAAGTAAGTACCAGACTCAGGAGGATGGTTCTGTTTCATCGAGTTGTTGTCGAACTCTTTGAATGAGTTGGAAAGCGCGGTGACGTGGATGCGACCTGGTCGGAATCGTCCTCTTCTCTCAGCCTCGCCTATCGTGCTATTTCTGATGGAAGAGTTTCTTCCCGTCTTGTTCCCACTGTTGGAAGTCACCGGCAAAACGATGCGGAGATGAGAGGAGAGGATAAGCTTGCATTCCAGCTGGATGTTCTGTTTTTGGAGGATCTGGATGTCAAGCATCCGAAGACGGCACTTTGTGGAACAATCGAAAATCGGGCTTTAAGATATAAAAAAGCGACTCTTAAAGAACCAAACTTGGCGGTAAAACTGACCGGACTCACTTTCAACCATCACCAGAATTCGCCCTTTCTTCGCTCTTCGTCCTATTCTCTATTTTCTGTCATTTGCCCCTGCCGATAAAAATACACCGAACCACCGAGCTTTTATCCCACCTTACTAAAACATTACGAGCTTGACCAAAACCCTCGTCCGAGCCACTCTCGAGGAACGGTTTTTAGATCGCCGGTGAGTTTTTGCTCAGTCGTCTCCAAAGTTCTCTTGTGCCCAAGGTTGTGGACGCAGCGACTTCTGAGTCTTTCCGTTGTCGTAGCCGTCGTGCTTGACTGAAAATTCCGGACACAAATGCAGTCGGCTGAGCCCGTTTGCTTGTCGACCTTTTCGGCCAGGGCGGCAGCGAGCAAAAGTGTCGAAAAACCTCGGAAATACTGAAGTTAAGAAGCGAGTACTCACGCTGTCGACGATAACAGTGAAGGGATCCCCCATTGACCTCCACCTCTGGAGGGGAGGGGGGGCGGAACTCCTGCTCGGCGCAGCAACGGAAATTTCCCCCCCCCCCCCTTCGATCACGCCGGATGTAGAGACGGAAGATAGAGCTGGTTGAGCCTTGGGTGGAAAAGCGATGCTCGGAGTTCTGGTGCAGTTGAAGCTTCGCAAGGGGGCCAGAGGGCGGCCAGGAAAGTCGTCCTGGCATGTGTCCTGTGCGCCGGTTCGGTTCAACTTCTTTCTGGACGAATGAGTGCTCTGCTGCACGCCAACGTGTGCTACGACATGTGCGCGATTGTGAGAGACCTTTTTTGATCAATGAGAGATGCGGGTTGGCCGCTCGGTGACTGATTCCTCAACTCAGTGAGTTTCTGACTGATTCGCTGCCGAGCCGTCCTGCAGCACATATCGTCGCACAAGCGGAATGACGCGTTGCGGTGACGATGCTTCTGTTTCAGGCGACGCGGGTGTTGTCGTTACTCGATTCGTCAGATGCTCCAGATCGAACAGTAGGGGCCCTGCCCTGGCTGGTGGCCGGCTGCCTACCCGCCTGCCCTTCCGTCGCCGAGCGTTGACCTCCGTTCATTTTTTCCCATCTGTGTGTTTGTGCGTAAATGTCAGTGAGTGACTCGAGCGACGTTTGTATTCAGAGAACGTTTCATCGAGTTTGTAGGTTGTGCCCCTGCGGGACATTTTCACGTTTTTTCCACCTGGGTGTAACTGAGCTCAACTGCCATGTCAAATCAAGTCCAAGGGTGGTTATCTCCTACGCGATGTTGACTGGGTGTCACGTTCCGAGAATTATGTGTTTCTGGACAGAACTCTCCCTCAAATTAATTCTCAGAGCTGATTCGTCTTTTCCTTTTTACCGAACATGCGAATGACATCGAACACAGCTCGTGGGCTCTCGGAGTGTTCATTTCACGGACGAACAACGAATCCCGCGCTTAGTGAGCTTTCCGTGATCTCGGTGCCGATTCCTGTTCTGCTGCCCCAGCCGATCAGCCAGCGGCACCACATGTTCGTTTGGTTGTAATTGTGCTTTCTTTAAGCTTCGATTACACCCGAGCTGATCGTACTCAGTTCATCAAGGGGAGCCGACACCGTTTCACTGTACGGTGCCGGAACCCAGTTTCGGGATTGCGATGCTACCCCTCGCGTGAAACCTCTTTGTGGTCGGTCAGGGGTGAGCGAAGACCGAGGAACTCCCGGCTCAGAATATTTTCTAAGATGCTTCGGTGATTAATGGTTTCGGAACGATCGGCCGCCGGAGCAACCCAACAAATCGCGACGAGTAAATAGCCCAAGGGCCGAAAACCCAAAAACATTCCCACCGCGCGTTTCATCTCGAACTAACAGTTGTCCGCGATGGTGCCTGGCGGGGTAACCTGTTGCGATCGCACCTTTCCATTTCAACGGCTCTTTTGTGCGACTGGATGCGCCAGCTCCGCCAAACAGATTCAGGCCGTCGTGTCCAGGAACTCGGAGTGAATCTTTACCCTGTCCCGCGATGTCGGCGGTGCGATCGTAGAGGTTACGACAGAATGTGCGTTCTTCCTTCACACCTTCTGCCGATGCGAGCATGTAATCATGCAATAAATATGCACATACTCCAAAATCCACCCACAGCGGGGACCGCGGCCCGCCCGGCGGGGAGTCAATTTGTTGAGACTAGGCGGCTTTAGAGGGATTGACTGTCTCCTTGGCCACCAGGCAGCCTCGTCTCCCGGCCGGATACTCGCCGGTCTTAGCATTCCTCCGACGAAGCAGGCGCCGGCGGTTTCCTCGTCGCTGACGTCGCCCTCCGGGTGGAAAACCGGAGCTGGGAGTTTGTTTCGAACCGCGAGGACTCCAGCTCCCGCGCGCAACGTCAAAAGTCTGGGGAGAGCGCGTGCTCAGCGAGAAGCCTCACCGCCAGACTACAAACAACCAAAACAGCTTCGGACCGACCTCTCGAACAAAGCGCGGCAATCATATTGCGCCGCGGACTCCCCGTGGCGCCGTCGAGTACGGGGTTTGCATTGTTGTGAACATCGTTTGAGGGCTTGCACTCAGCGAGGGAGAGACATCGTATAGTAAAAAGTAGACACGGCTACGAGCTGGAGGCGACCACGACGACGACGACTACGATTATCATGTCGATGTGGATGCTATCAAAGACTTTGGGACCGGCGCATGGGACCTTCCGACTCCTACAGCCGGACCAGACAGGCGGATGGGCGCGGGTCTCGGGCCAAGATTGGAACAACAAACTGTCGAACGATCAAATTAATTCTCGGGGGTTCTTTCTTTCGTGACGAACACCTTTCACCCACACTGCTCAATAACCCCTCA
The DNA here is from genome assembly GCA_037576195.1 of Phytoseiulus persimilis. Taxonomy (NCBI): domain Eukaryota; kingdom Metazoa; phylum Arthropoda; class Arachnida; order Mesostigmata; family Phytoseiidae; genus Phytoseiulus; species Phytoseiulus persimilis. Next base: position 5,793,082 of record CM075101.1, on the reverse strand, counting down.
AAAACGCGAGCGAGCGAGTGAACCGCCATCGAAGCAACCGAGCAAGAAGTCAGCTCGAGCAGGGGCCCTGATAGGGTTCTGGGGCTGCCAACGGGAGCTACGAACAGAGGGGCGAACGGGAGCTTATCAATCGAGCCCTCGGGCTCCGGTGATAAGAGCCGAGATCACCTATGGCTACTTGTGAAGGGACAGTGAGAAGGCTTGTGAGCCTTTTCCGCAGCGTTGGTAGGGCTCGCGCGGTATCCCGCATTGTTCAGCGTCTGTCATCCATCACGGCACGTCCACTGTCGATGAGCGTGGCCCTCCCACCCGAGCTCAAACTCCGAGTGCGAAACGGGCGAGATTTCGATTTTTTTTTTACCTCTCCAAGCGGGCAGCGGGTCATTCGGTCCAACTAGAAGATCGAGTCACTGCAGTCTTGGCCGCGAACATCGTAATAACCATTCCGGGGTTAATTCGACTCTCACCTTCTGATGATGTCGCCCAGTTGTAACGGAATCCGATGACGTTAGGGACACAATTCGAAACGGCGTTTTGGCGGATGATTGTGTCGCTATCTGCAGCGTTGCAGAACGCTTCCCCCTTTTTTATTTCGATCCCATCTTCACGGGGCTGAAAAACTGTGTTTTTTTTCCCCGCGTGCACTCTCTCAAATCGCGTTTGTCCGCGAGAAGGATGCTTCAATATTTTTACGACGAGGTGTTTATATCGTTCATGGCGGTTTTATGGGCTTGCTCGCCCGACTCTCCTCCGCCTGCTCTCTGCTACTATCATCGGACTGTGTCGTACGTCTGCGCTGTATGGGAGTATCGGCCACAAAAGGATGCGTTTAGCGAGCGGATCCCAGCCACGCTCTCCTCGGACTCCTTTTCGATTCAGCCAAGGAGTTGAGTAACATCGACCGAATGGCCGAACGTGACGCTGAACGGCAAGAAACACTGCGGACGCGCAAACCTCACGCCCCCCGTTCTGCGCGATTGCCAAGGCCGCCGGCCGGAACAAGATCTCAGATTGTTTCGCATTCGAAACAAAGCCTTTTTGCGGAACACGGCAAACCGCTTGGGCCAGACGTGCACAGAAGAAATACCTGTTCGGCAGTGGGAGGCTGTGAACGAAGCGCGCGGCCCGCCGAAGAGCTGGCCAACGACTCAATCAGACGAAAAACAGAGACCCCGAAACAAGAAAACGAGTATTCCTCCATGTTTCGTCATCGTGGTCGTGGCCATCGTCAGCAACGGCAATCTGTCGATAAGCTGAGCCATGTCATTCCTGCGCAGCTTCGAGATAAAGCTGTCAACCACGCCAAGCTGTTTTTTTCCCTGGTGCTGTTGTTATCATCAGTACTCTGACTGTACACCGTGCGAGTGCGCCCTTGTGTCTCCGCTTTATCGGAACGGCTTGGTCGTCTGTTTGACATGTGAGCAGTGGACATTTCGTCACCGGACAGACGATCGACGGACAAGCGGCAACGGCGACGACAGGAAGACGTTCGTTTCGGGAGTAGTTTCAGAACGGTGTCCAACGAGGACCCGAGCCCGATCCGGTCGACTTTTGGAGATTTCGCGGAGCTCGATGGTATCTGCTGCGGTTCATCCGCAGTCGGGCTCCCCCTCCTGCTTCAGCTGTTCTGCCCCGTGACCACTGCTCGGTTTGTTGCGCGGTCACTTGACAATAGCGATTCCCGTGGTTGGGGAATGGAAGAAAAAAAAAACGGTTCGGAATCGGCGCGTTGTGCGGTCTTTCTGCACGACGCGTCGGATCTGATTTTTTTCTATTCTTCTCCGTCGCGTTAGCCGTAGCAAGCTCTTCTCGCTGCCCGCCGAGAGTGTCGGTGTTTGTGCTGCGCTTCTCAGATGACGTGGGTCAATAAACATTTTCGAATTATTTTCGTTCCGACGAAAATGGCCTTTCAACGACTCGAGTTTGAACGGGAGCTAAAAGGCTAATGATGTCACAGTTTGAGAGTCTTCAGCACAGTTACCTTTGAACGGATCGCCCGCTCCGTGATCTGGACCTTTCTCGCGAGAAAATGTCCACACCGGTGACGATCACTCGGCCGTGAGGTCGAACGCGGTCAAGCACTTCGGAGTTCATCATCAAAACCAAGTATTTTTGCGGTCAACAAATCAGTAGTACCATGGTATTGTCGACCTTGTCCTCCTTTCGAGCCGTCGTGTTCTCTCATAATCTGATCGATGCTCCGACAACTGACCGAAGTGATCACGGGTTGATGGCCCAACGGAACCCGTTTAGTGGGTTCTGGGTGGCTTGCCCACCCGTCCGAGCGATCCCAATCGAACTCATTTTCGAGAAGAATGTCAACCGTAAACGAAGTCTCCTTTGAGCTGGTCTTTACGAATGACAGAACTTTATATATATATATATCGTTCAGATCCGTGGTAAAGGCGAGCTCTCACTGAGCTTTCATTTCTGGAGCCGAGCTCCCATGAGATAATTTGTAGGGACTTCGTAAGAAACGAACGGCCCTTATTTGATGCCAAATCCTAAGATATTCGTTCGAACGTCTGTGACCCATCGCACGGCTGGTCGCCATCGCCCTCGGGCCCTGGGAGCACACCACCTCGGGGCTCTGTCTTCGAAGAGCATGACACGCGCGGCTAAACCCCACTAAATTTAGAACAGAAGTGTTGACTCCTCGCAGTCGACCTCCGAGTGCCATAGATGCAGCGAATCGCAGCGGCCGCGTCCGAACACGCCATCGTTCTCAAGATGCCAGCTGACGCTGCCCGGGCTTCCCGAGGCTCCCGAATCGAGTTCAGACCGGGGGCCAGCTCCGACGGAAATCAGCTTCACTTCGATGATGCGCCGATGTAGCCCGCGACAGTGCCGCACGTCTGCGCGGACACATCTCGTGAGCGCGATTGTGTCAACAAGACACAAAACCGAGAACGTTTCTTGAGCCGTCGAAGACTATCCGATTCTCTCCTCTTCGTCTTCCCTTTTTTTTGGTTCCCTGCTGCCGAGCGAGCTTTTGATGTGGATTCACTCCTCGGAAACGCGCCCCCACCAACCGTACCCATGCTCCCCCTGAACTCGGAGGCAGTCGGTTTCTCAACGTTGTTCCTTGTGTTTCCTCCCCCTCTTCACCGGCATTCCCTACCGTGTCTCCTCCGCATCGCCTATACCTCAGAAGCCGATCGAATACACCCGCACTCCAAATATTTGCCGCTGAGATGAACGCCGCCTAGCGTAAGACACATACGCGGATGTATGCGTTCGGAGGGAGCGGCATTCGAATGAGATGCAAACATTCGAACGTTGCAACGAAATTCCGCCTTTCGTGTCGTGTGTGTGTGTGTGTGTGTACGTGCGTTCGCGCGTTCGGACACCGGGCTTCTGCGTGCCGAGGAGTGCTAACAATTCGCGATGATTTATTTTCTGCGAAGATTTCCCCTATGTTTCTCGAATCCACTCCGTCACTATTCCTTTCCTTGCCACGATACCGCTGTCCGCTCTGAGGTTTTTGTGGAACTCAGCTGGTGGGTGTTCTCTGGGGAGAGAATCCCCTAATCTCCTAATCTAGATCTAGGGGTCGGTCGCTTGGTCGTTCGTTGGCTCCTCGAAGCTTGCTGGATGGCCGGAGACAGGAGTTAGCCTCCCTCGCGCGTAAGGGTGGAGTGGACCCCACACGTGTGAGCACATTCGAGGGTTTCCGACGCTTTGCACCTTCCATCTTCGACATTGTGGTGCTGTTCCGAATTTGAGTTGAGAACTCGTGGCCGATGGCCCCGACGCGCTTCTACTGTTGATTCAGAGACCTCGGAGCTCAGGGGAACCCGCGGACTCCTGTCGACGACGGCTGAGGACTAGGAAGAAAAATCATGCGATGACCATGAGCGATGAATGGAACAGCGGATGGTCCTGGTGGCGATGATTCAACAATTAGTGCCAATCCACTTGTTTTCCGCGAGAATCCATCATCGCACGGGAGGCTGCACATGACTTCGAAACGTGAACACCGAGTCGCTCCGCAGACGAAGGGGTGCCGAAGGGAAAACGAGTGAGGCAAGATGAACGCCAAGAGTGGATGATCGAACATTGTGTCGGCCGTGGAAGGGGTGTCATTAATCAGCACCAGAGCACACCGGAGAGCAAGTACCACAAGAACTGCCGAGGCCGTGCTCGACTTCTGATCCCCCTCTCCAGGAAACTAGCACTCCAGTTCTCGCAGTGTGAAACACTTTTGGGAGTGTTTTGAGACGGAATGGATATGATCGAAAAGAGGCGGAAATTTTCCTGAGGCACCCAGGGCCGTGTCGAAATGGTCGAAGATATTCAGTTGTTACCGAAAGTCTATACACTGCAATCTAAGAATAACTCGACGAAGTTAATGTGATCGAGATTGCCCCAAAGGGCCAGCTCCCGTAACGAGATGAATTCGCCCGAGCCACAAGATCCACACGTTCTGGTGGTGACGATTTCATCATGATGAACAGCGGCTAAGCAACGCGTTTCCGGTTCCACGGCCAGATGGACGAATGGAAGGGATGCGCTTTAACGCGGAATCCGCTCTTCGCTTTGACGAGCTCCAAATGTTCGTTCGAACTGTCCGCAAACACAGCCCCCTGTCCACCCGTTGCCGGCTGGCTTGGTTGTCATTCACACTTCCTGAAGTCTTGCTGGTGATAAATGAGTATATACATTAACCTGTCCTCGCTGATGATGTTTTTTTTATTTTTTATCAAGAGCTACACAGACTTTCGATACATTGTCTTGAAGGATGCTCTCTTGCGTAAGCGCAGATCCCGCACAGCCGAGAGTAGTCGTTTGAATAATTTCTCTGACCAGCTCCAGCGGGAGAAGTAGCAGGAGCAGCGAACGGTCGGACGAGAACCGATACCACGAGCCGCCGCCATCGCTCGCACCAGTAGCAGGCTTCTGAGTGTGATAGAAAGCGGGTAAGAAGCGGAGGGGTAAGATCGGGGTGGTCAGCTGAGCGTGGGTGGGGTATGCCGCCGACTCGAGTCGTGTCGAGCTAGCTCTTGAAGGGAGAGTCTCCTTGAAGGGCCGGATGGCATTCATGCATTCACCCACCTACCTGTATGCAGCGATGCTTGAAATACCTCAACTTTTTGGGGGACTCCAGGAGTAGCAGCAGTCGCCGCCGCGTCGTCCTGGTTGTTGTCGTAGCCAGAGGAGAACTCAACCTCCTCGAAGGGCAGTCACAGATCATTAAGGCGCAGACCTCACGCGGCGTTTCCCCGCCGAACCGATTGCACCCGGCGAGCTTCCATCGAATACCGATGTATCTTGTCTGAGCGTGACAACGCTCGAGTTTTTTCGCCGTCGCCGATGAACCGAGCTCTCCCCCCCCCCCCACGCTTCCCGTCCTCGGGTTTCTGGAATCCAACGCCGAGAACTGGAGAAATGTTTATCAGTGCTGCTAGCTTCCCGCGAGTGTGGGCCATGTTGTTCATGATGGAAGTCCCCAGGAAGGTGATTCAGATGATGAACGGTCGAGTCCGCCCGCGCGGTACCCGGTCGCGGTGATGAGCAAATGACGGTCGCGGAAGATTGCTCGAGGTTCCTTAGCAAATGTATATTAATGATTACAATGGCGGCGACATGATATGTGACGCGGCGCGGTCCTTCTCTGAGAGGCCGTCGTTGAGCTATCAAGGATGATGCCGGGATTTCGCCTGGCTTAAGGCCGCTTGCTTCATCCCAAGAGAACGGCAGTCAGGCCTTAAGTCGCGTTCATTTATGAAAGCCGCTCCCATCGCATGGATGAGCTTCTCTCAGCACCTTTTTGCTCCGTCTCGTCCCATTCAGCGTTTCTCGCATCGCTTTGATGGTCCTTTCAATTGACGTCTTCGACGCATTGCTCCGTCTATCACCGGTCCACCGACGCGCGGCGCCCGCCCGCCCAGCCGGTTTTACTGCTCCTTTCCCACCTGATTCGAGCTCGAATCCCTGAAGTGCCAGGATCTGCGGTTATGGAACGTGCGGCGACGCGAAGGAGGTACGCCCGCTCGGATCGAATTAAGCTGCGATAGGTTAGCGCTGGGTCGCCAGCAGGCGGACAAACACAGCGGTCGACGGAGCGCCTTCTCTGCCTCAACCTAATCCGATGTCACTGTCGAGTGCTTTCTCGAAGGATACTCTCTCACACACATACGGACAGACACCCAGATTATCCGATTAGCTCTCGTTCCAATCGAAGTGCTCTGGGTAAACAGATCGCTCCGATTCAGATGTATCCACCACCGCGAGCGCTCCACCAAAGTCGTGTGCGTCTGTGAGAGCGTCGGCCCGGCTCTCTCCATGAGGGACGGCGGCGCCGCGGCCGGCCACCGATCGCCGGGCGATGCTGTCCCGTAGCGGCTCGTTTGCCGACGACAATTACGCGCTAACGACCACGTGATGACCAACTGATTCGGCTCCATCGACCGTTGTGGAGATCGTTTACCGGTGACGTTTCCCGCCGGAAGATATGACTGGTCTCCATGGGGATTTCTAGTTTGCGTACCGCGAAATCATTGCAGATGCGAAGCCTGCGTCTGGGAGAGTTCGAATGCACTCGAGAGCATTGGGTTTTCGAATCGTTTCGTTTGTGTACGAGTGACCACAAAATCAAATGGATATCTCAAGCGGACCCTATATTAGAACTGTCATGCTGGCTACGTGGATGACGCTTGCCTCGTGTGGACTTGGAACGACTGCGGTGAGTTGACATCCGCAACTTTGACCATCTGTCTGTCGTTCATGTAAGGTAGCGCATGCGGGCGAAATCACACGTGTCGGGTTCGGGGCAGAGGCCGCGTTCAGGACAACAATCTTTGTGGGGAAACTGCTTCGAGATTGTGTGCGAAAATTGATATTCCGCTCAAATGGTCAGATTGCCTCAGTTGCTGTTTCCAGCTACACCGATCATATTCTCAAACAGATTCAGTGCAACTCTCGGAGTCATCCAGACGATATTCGCCGTCACTTCGAGAGAGGAACGATATCAGCGCAGACCTCAATTCGCCAGCGACTTGGGGAGCGGGAAGAATCGATGCTCGATCTTTGATCTTGGGATTTGCGGGCGGATGATCTTCGGGCATCCTCCACGCTGGTGCGATAGACGGGGAACTGCTGAAACAGGGCATGTTTTCCTTGCCGCGCAGGAGATTATTACCCCTGAGTTCCTTTCGGAAGAACCGACCCAACCCCTTGCACCACAAATACAGCTGTTGAGAGCCGAGAACATGCTCTGAGTTTGGGAGATTTACAAGCTGTATCATTCGCACTCCCGGCAGCGGGCGCGGGTTCGCAACGATCCGACAGGACCAGTGTGCTACAGGATCCCGTCCAGAACCTTGGCAAGCAGGCAGTCGGCAGAAGGACCGCACGGCTGTCCTGCCATCGAAGAGGGACCGTGGGATATCGCACTTGCCAAAACATCTCTGAGCAACGATCGCCGCATAGCCAAAAAACATTTCACCAAAACAATTTCGCGACCGGGGACATTCTCTTCGGGTGGATTTCCGCTCTGGCGAGAGGATGGTTCTTCCTGATGGAGTGGAATTCCTACCAATCCGAAAGGATCTCGAAGATGGAACGCGTCTCTTTGACGGACGTGGAAGAAAGATCCGACCAAAGATGAAACTGGAAGCTCAGCTGAAGTACAGAACGGGATTGTTTCGAGAGAGGCGACTCGCTCTCAGCAATTTACAAACAAAATACAACAATGAAAAACGCATGAAGCTAGCGGCGCTGCAGCCGGTCATGCCTCGTGTTTGCCAGGACAGATGTTCCTGTTGTTTGCTGTCCTCTTTCGTAGTGACGGTGGTGCTCCGGTGGCGGAAGAGAGCGTCCAAGGGCTGCTCCATCTGTGCCAGCTTGACAGAGAACGCTTGCGTATAAAGCGTCGGGAATCCCACGTGCACGAAATCGGAAGCCGCGCAGCGGAAGCGCGAAATTCCGACCAAGTTCAGGAATTGAGACGCAATCTCCGATGGAATGGAAGAACGGGCGCGTGGATCACAACTTGAGGACGCTCAGAAGTGAACAACTCTTAAAAAAAAAAATACTTCGGCAGCTCAGCTTCGATTAATGCTCCGTTGGGGTGATGTCCGGACGCGGAGGATCGGGAACCTTTCGCGGGTATCACCTGGTCGTCAGTGATGTCGCCCGCTGAGTCGCATACGCTCTCGACGGACGAAGTGGAGCGGAACGAAAGCTGAACGTCGCGACGAGAGCGCGTCAGCTCCTCCCTCTCCTGACCAGATGAACGGAGCAACGGCCGAGATTCTCCACCTTCAAGCTTCATGTTCTCCTATTTCTCTTTGCCCATTGAGCACCTCTAAGAGAATCCGACACTTTGTCAAACCGAGTCAAAACACCGTGTTCTTTCAAATCCTCTCCCACCAGTGGCAAGTTCAGATTTCACAACGAACTCTGGAGACTAAAGCTCGAATGTTCTCCATGGAATTCCAGGAGTTGATGCTCAGCCTGTCAGGAACGGATGAGGAGAAAAAACTCGGTTCCACACGATAGGCTCTGAACAATCTGAATGTTTTTCGTCGTTTCCGATCGAAACAGCTCTTTCGTCAGGGCCTGACAGTCACTTGATCTCGCTTGCCCACCCCATCTCACCACCTGACGGTCCTGTTTCCTGGAGTCCCGATCGGAGCTTGACAAGCCTTCCATTCTTCCTGTTCGGAGACATTTTGCTTATTTCCGTTTTGTGGGAATCCGGCGAAAGGGTCCGCCGCGGCCACCACAGAGGGCGAACCAGCATTCAACGAGTCAGCGGGCCGGACGCTATCTGTTCACGGCCTGTTCAATCTCCGTGTTTGGATGGAAGACTGCGATGGGGAAGATGAGGGCGGGCGGGCGAGCGAGCGGGAGGGAACTCCGGTCTGGGAGAAGCGGGAAAACCGAGGACTCCCGACGCAGCGGCGTCTTCGGTGGATCGCTGCAGTGCTGTCAACTGGCTGGGAAACGACTGCACGAGAGGGAGGGAGGGAAGGAAAGACCAAAGGAAAAGGAGGAGGGGGACGAGGAGGCTTCTTAAGTTTCTTTCAATCATATTTCCACCATCGTACTCTCTTGCCGCTTCGCTCCCTGCTTCTCTCTCTCCCGCTCGCTTCCCCCGAGTCTGTGTGTGGGGGTTCAGTTGGTCGGTCGGTTGGGCGAACCGTCGGTCGGTCTTTCGTTTTGTGCTCTGGCCGACTCAGTTCGTTTTTCTTCTCGATTTTCCCGCTCTTACTTCCCCTTTGTGCCGCGAGCGAGCGAGCGCCAGCAACCCGTCGGCCAAACAGGCAGCAAACCGGTTGGCCAGAGACCGTTTTGATCTGATTTCTGTTTTCCATGACGCGGGTTTGTCCGCTTGCCTCCGCTCTTCGTTACTTCAGTGAATAATGTGAGATATGTGTCGAGAATAATGTTGGTCAAAATTAGCTCATAGTCACAACATTCGTCAAAGACCTCGGTACTAATTAAGTTCCGATACGGTTCTTAAAATTGGAGTCGCCTATAAAAACGTCTAGACTATCACTAAGAGTTGGTTGTGCGAAACTAAGCTATCAGGAATTCACAAATATGTAGAGAGCACTTATGATCGTAGTTCTTCCGTGGCTACTGCTGGCGACCAAGTTGGAGATCCTGGTTCAGAGGACGATGATGATGGTTCAGATCGTAGCCGTTGAATTTTCTCTCGATCGGGTTCCCAAGGCTCATCGTGCGGAGGATCAATATCGAACGAGGCCTAACATGACCGAGTCATAGCCCATATTTGAACTCGCACGCTCGGAGCGCTAAGACAACGAACTCTTCCCGCATTCTGAGACTATAGGGGCCGAGGAGTTTCTGCTCTACTCGGATCGAACGGCTTCAAACATAGCTGTCCCTGAGCTCAAACGTTGCCACGAACAGAGTTTCTCTCTTCTACTTGATCGGTTAGCATTGATATTTTCATTGGAGCTCCACATCTCCGGGACGGATGGAGTCCGCGAGTCGCGGTCTGAACCACCAGAAGCGAGCGCTCCGCGGAGCACCGGACAGACCCTCTTCCCTCTCGTGATCGGATTCGTCTCTCGTCTCGATCCACGGTACTCCGTCTGATGTACCCGCTGCTCGGCGAAAGAAGAGAAAATCTCGAGATATTACCGTTGTGTTCAACTCCGTTCCGAAATTGACGCGGTGGGCAAGTTCCACTCAGGAGTTGTCTTTTTGTTTATTACAGGCGTTTCGGCACGAAATGCTCAGGATGCGGTCAAGGAATATCGCCCACGGACTTGGTGCGACGCGCAAGATCAAAAGTTTTTCATCTGAAATGTTTCACTTGTCTGGTCTGCCGCAAGCAACTGTCAACGGGCGAAGAGCTCTACGTTCTGGACGAGAACCGCTTCATTTGCAAGGAGGACTACCTGAACCACAGACAGCAAGGTGAGTGCTTCCGCATTAGGTACATCCTGATCGTCGAATCCTGTCGCTACAGAGCGCACGTCGGCCGCGCAGGTGCTCGGCCCTCGTCTGCCGTTCCGAAGGCCCATGCGTAAAGACACGACACACCGTTGAACCGACCGGCTGACGGGAACAGCGACGATCGAAGAGACAGAAAACCGGAGGTCGCCTTTTGGACAATGGATGAGCATCCTCAATTCGTCTTCTTGTTCGACTCGAGAGAAAAGAAACAGAAAGGTGTCGTTCTTGCTCTGTCTGCTGCGTCTACTGTCGCTGCTCCGAAGATCCGAAGTTGAAGATGACTGAAGACCCTCTGTACGCAGTGTCAGTCACTTCGCGGATGAACCCATACACGCATTCGTCCACGCATCGATCCGCCAGTCGGTCCTCCTCCGAGATGCGCGGAACGTCCGACCGACGAGGCGACTGTTTGTGATCCACGTTTCGTAGCTGCAAGTGAATGAGTTCGGAGGGAGCCTGACTTGGGAAATTGTTTTCGATTCCTGGGCCTCTAACGAGTCCATTGATTACTCGAAAGGAGCTGCTACGGAGCTGGCTCGATCGCTCCGTGAATAATCGACGCCGATCGAGTCCGTCCGTATTCGATCGAGTCGTTGTCTTTAATTGACATCCAACCTGATCGGCAAGATGAGCGGCGGCTCCGACTTCACGCGATATTCCCAACCCAACAGTCGCAGCTGAGACTCCACTCGGCCAGTATCGACGGGGTTTTCGAAGACTCTCTTCTCTCCCGACATTCGTATCAGGTGTGGCGCCTTTCGCGTGATTTTCGATTTTGCTTCGCGAACATGGGCGCCGGGAGTCGCGGGAGCGCACCATTGACATGTCATAAAATTCGGAAGAGGAGATGCGGAAAGTCGAAAAAGAGGCGATTCGACGATGATCGCGGGGACGATGATCGCTCAATAATAACGAGCCAATAAAAAGGGGGGAAAGGAGCCGAGAAAAAGTCCGAGTCAATCTGATACACACGTCGTCGTACTCTATCGTCCTGCGGATATCGAACAGCGTTCTCGGTCACGCGCCCGCCTTGCTTTGTATGAAAAGTGTCCTCGTCATCGCGTACGATGTCGACGCGCTCGATAAGCTGCGTGCTCGCCTACGAGACAATGTTACCACGCGCGAAATTCAGACACAACAACGCCCGGCCCGAACTCGTTGACCTCCGACGGAGATCGCGATGCCAAAAGTCGGCCATCTGAAGTTTCTGTTCTATCAAGATCATCTATCAAGTGCTCCCGCGACCGCCGAATCGTCGTTGAGTAGGAATCTCAACGGCCTGCTGCGCTCAGTGAGTTTTCTCTGACTGACTGACTGATTCGGACGGCCGGTAACGCCAACGCAACACGAGAAACCGCTACGCGGCGAAAGCGATTTCGAATGGCTCGAACAAGCGGGATTTCATGGTGTCGGCTTCGCTCATCGACTGACACTTTTCGTTGGATGTCCCTCCGGGCGGGTGAGTACGTACGTACGTACAAGGCGAGCCAGAAGGACGGGCAAACAGGCCGATGACCGGGGAGGCGAGCTCAGAGTCACTGTTGACAGCCGAGAAACTGAAAGTCATTCACGTGTTCCTGTCGTGAGGTCAGCGGGAGGGCCACCCGAGCACGCTCAGGACACTGAAGGCGAACTGGTGCGCCGGGAACTCGTCGAGCGGTTCCCGGACCTCGGAGATTGCGGCTGCACATCGGGGAACCGCAGAGCCCTCTCCGGATCGGGGTGGCCAGAAAAAAACTGGAAACTTTCCTCGCTTGGTATTTTTTTCCCTCTGATGGAGATTAGCGGCTTGCGAAAGTTTGGTTCGTGATGTGTATTCATCTTGAGCCACCCGGAGCTCCCTTGAGATGGCGACGACCAACCGGGCGCGCGACTGACTCAGACGCCTGACTGGATCGGTGGGAGAGCCTCGTCCGTTCGTCCATCCGATCGTTGCTTGGCAGTCGGACAAACGGTGAGGCAAGAGAGATTTTGATCACCTGTCGCCTGTGACGAGATAGCGGCCAAGCGAGAACTCTTGATGAGACTGACGATCTGATCCTCTTGACAGCTTTCGATGCCCCGCACCTCTCCCCGATCCATTTCCCTTCGCGGATTTCCTCCGTTCTGAGGACGGAATCCGACGACGAGCCCAGATGATGTTGAACAACTTCAAGCTCCAACTCATGAGGCTTAGATTCCAGCGGAATCTGTGAACGCGCGTCCAGACTCGCTACCTTCATCTGGTCGGCTCTGAGTGTTGCGAAAACAGAGACTCCGATGATTTGGCAGTCGGAACAAGACTAAATAACGATGTGATCGATCTGTCCGCCCGTTGCAAACGCCCGACCGGACTCGGCCAGGCAAACTCTCTGCGGGATGGGCAGCTGCGAAGAGGTGAGCGCGCTCAATATCGAGCAGCTCGAGGTGCCTGCCGGCTGGATGGTGAAAATCTCTGCTGAAGATTTCCCCTCCGCCTAATTTATGAGGAAGCGATTTATTATCTATCGGAGATTCTGGCGGAACTCCACTTCCCTCGCCGTGCTCTCGTTCTTCTCGTGTCTCGATGTTGTCCGGTCGAGGGAATTCCTTCTCGCCGTAGGGAGGAAGAAGTCTTTTTTTTTTCCTCCGTCGCTTCGGATCCGCGCTTGGAGGAGAGATTAAAAACTCTGCCCGTCGGTCGATCTGCGAGCGCTTCTCGCTTCGGTTGTTTCATTCTCGGCTCGACGAAATACATCAGAGGAGCATGAAGACGCACCTCCACGCCGCTGACCGAAAAAAAAAACTACTTTTGATTTGGGTAGGGTGCCAGTGAGCATCTTCGTCGGAACAGCGACGAATCCCGCGAAAAAATCGTGACACGCGATTTTCTTCGGAATGAACATCATCAGTCAAAAGCTATCGATCACAAACGATCGTCATCGACGTTGCTCTTCTCGGTGATTGATGGAAAGTGAAGTTAACGATTGAAACCAGCGCGTCACCGAATCCTCACGCACTGCAAACGGCGGACGTTCTTTGCGCAAATCACCCCGCCGAGGCAGAGAGGGAATCGGCGGCGGCGGCAGCGGCATCGGCGGGACTCGCGTGAGATTCTCCATCGGAGTTGTGCTTCGACATTTAGCACCTGATATGATCTTATCTCATTTCGGTGGCTGCCGACAGAGAAGAACGAGGAGATAAAAGCTGAACACTGATCGCTGAGCGAGGGCGGCTGCATGTGTGGCTCACTCGACCGCCGACCAGTTCGTCTTTCGCGCCGCTTGTGATCTCCAACGCAGCGAATTGCGATCTCTGAAAAGCGGGGCCGCAACGTAAGCCAAAGACGTCTCGGGAAGCGCTGGGAACATTTCCGGAAGAACGCAGACGCGTCCTGGGCGCTCCGATGTGAGGTTTCGCTTAGCTTCACGCGCTCGTGAATGACCTCTGACTTTCCTGACATTCTAATCATTCCGTTCATCCGCCCACTTCACGAAACCAGGGGTTGCGTCTGATGGCCGCGCATCTACTTCTGCAGCATTTTTTAATTGCTAGGTCGCTCGGCTGACATCGCAGATGCTTCTGGTCCAAGTAAACCTTTCATCTCTCTCCCTGGCTCGCATGCGCTACGTGGGTGAGGCTCCGCTTCGATACCTCCTGCATGATGTTCCTCAGCGAAACTTCATTTGACCGATGATCTCGTACATTCTCGGATCGATCCGCTCCGAGGGATCAAGGTTCAGGCGTGCAGGGGCCAAGGGGCGTGTGAGAGCATGCTCGAAGCGTTATACATTACGGATGAGACACATCAAGCTCCAAGACTGGGCTTCAAAGTCTGACTCGTATGTGTAACAGTTCTGGACATCGAGAGATTTCAGATGGACTGAACGGGCGCCCGAGAGGAGAGTCGAACTCTGCCGAGCGCGAAGATGTGCGTCGTGTGCGTCCTCGTCATCGGAACGACCGCACATTCGACGAATGCCGAGCCTGAAACCTGGGCTAGATGAGCAGGGGAGCGGAGAGCCACCCCGAATGTGCGAAGGGGCAAGAAGGGCCCAGGAGGGAGGGTACGAGGAAAGTACCCAAAGTTGGGGTAGGAGTTCGGGCGGCGGGAATCGCAAGCTTGTGAACGATCAGACAGATATCCGATCAGGGGGTCGGCGGATCCGGGAAAGCAAACGCGGACTGAAAAAGAACCGAGAACGAGGGAATCTAGGGAGAGGGAGCAGGGGCGGTGGAGGTGGTGTCCCTTCACTTCGTGTCGTTTCAATATTTGCTTTCGCCGTGTTTGTTTTCGGAAGCCTTCGACGCGCTGTTCCGCCATCACCTCTCGACAAGCATTGAGTTCGCCCTCTCGGCGTTTCTCCTCTGATCCCCCCCCCCCCCCCCCTCCCTCGTCGAGACACGCCGAACCTATCTTGGTCCCGATCTCTAGTCTCGCGCGAACCCAATGCTCCGAAGCCAAGGTGAAGACTCGAACGCCAGGCTCTATCTCCGATTCGTTTCCCAGTCTCGCCGAGTATCCGCTTTCGGGCAGCGGGCTCGAGTCTCTTCCGCGACAGGTAACCGGGCGTTCGACCGATCCAGGAGCCGGTCGGCCCGCGATCGGTTCACTCGGAGGAAAATAGAAAGCGGGAAAGGAGATGGCGTCCTCGACGCGCAGGCTCCTCAGGAACGGCGCATTAGAGGCGAAGAAATAGCGCATCGGAGTGCCGAGAAATAAGCACGCAGTTCAAGTCCGATGTCACAATCGCGTTTCCAATTTCAAGGGTCATTCTCGATTCTCAGGCTCGCCGATCGCTTCCTCGAATCTCTGCGATCGCAAACAGAGGAGCGGCATACTCGATCTAATGTGCGCTTCGGAGCGGCGGTCGCGGGGCACGAATGTGGCACTTGAGCAGCACGTGGAGTGGCGTGCGGAGGGAGCCGGCCGGGAACCTCAGCTCTGTTTTGTGTTTTCATGGGAATCGTGTCGATTTTCCATGTCACTGGCTCCCTGGGCCGACTCCATCGGAGTGCCGCAGAAATCGACTCACTCGTTACGGGCATCTGGAGCTAGCGATGGCAACAACTATCGCGAATTTGTTCTCGACGCGGGGCTGTCGTCGGATCCCACTGCGGACACTGGCCTCCGACTGAGTAGTTTGGTCCCGATCGCCGACACATATTGATGTGTCAAAGCTAATGCTTTGTGCGAACATTAGCTGTTTGTTCTTTTTGTTAGCGAGAAGGTATCTCGCCTCTGAAATGAGTCTTCCATCAATGAGGACGAACTTTGCGACACGTGTCCACTGGGTAGCGGTGCGGCTGACGACTCCGATAAGTCGACCTGTGAGCGGCATCACATAAGGCGAAACGGAACCGAATCACAATGCAGGCCCCGCACAATTTACTTCGATTCGAAGACCCGTCTCTGGACACCATATCTCGCGACTCGATTCCGGAGCAACGGCGGCGCGGCGCAGGCGCTGAAGTCTCCCGATCTCCAATGTCGGCTGGTGTTTCAATACGTTCGAACGAAAGCTGCCCTGGCAGTCATTTCGGAACGTGCATTCGTACACTTGGAGACACCAATGGATTTATCTTCGCGACAATTTTTTTCTATTATGTCTGGGTTCAACGACCTGCGGTGCGATTCCTTGGAGCCCATCGGGGTCTCTGTTCGCGAAGATGAGCCTCTTCGGTGATGGGTTAGCTGCATTGTCTGGAAAGCGGTTTGTGCTGTACCCTGAGAGGGGATGATTCCGTTGAAGAAAGTGCGGCGAAAGCGCTTGTCCAATCGGGAAATTCGATTTCACGAAGTCGAGCGGCAACGAGTTCCGACGCGTTCCGACCAGATTTTCGCGCGTTGCAACAAAGCGCGGAGCCATACCGGCTCACCCGACGGCGGAGTTCACTCGATCACCCTCAGACCCAACCAGCCGTAAACCTCCAGTGGAGCTCGGCGATTACAGAAAACGGTCGTTCGAGCAACTGTGAGCTGTTGTAATAGCGCCTACTTTTTAAAGATCGTGAATCACATCAGACGACTCGCGTTCGAACCCGAGGAGAGCTCTGTGGGTTCGCTGACGCTTATCGCGCCGTCTGTCCTCTGCTCTCTTATTCCTCGGCTCGGAAAACCCAAGACCCCGCAAAGGGGCGGCACTAAAGCTCGAGACGGAGGTTTGCTTTTGCTGGTGCGACTCCGAGCTTCGCCGCCGCTGCTTTAGAGTCGGTTGGATGGCTGGTTGGTTGGTTGAGTGGGCGCCTGTCGGTTATTTCGGGCAAACGGGCGGGCGGTGCGACGACCGACCATCTCCTCTTTCCATGAGGATCAGCGAGCGAACGGGTTGAGGATCTTTTCCACTATCCGCTGTCATTCCTCCGTGGCTGCTACACACGCTTCAATCCCGAAGCCTCTCTCTCTGTGACTGCTCGTGGAATTCTTCTTCATTCCCTCTTCTCGGTTTTTCCCATCGCGGCCGCAGCTATTCCCCGCCTGGTGACGCGTTAGCAGCCAAGCGGCCGCACTCACTCGACTCCTAGAGAGCCTGGGCTGCAGTCCTGCTTGGGATCCTTTGGCCGAGAGAAAGGATTCGCAGAGGATTTAGGAGTTTCTCCGCGGGCTGGTTCTCCCCTCGTTCCGTCTGTTCCCGCTGAAACTCAACCGTGCCCCATATGTGCGGGACAGCTTGAACTTCGTTCCCTTCAGAAAACAGCGACCGTCAGCGGGGACGCCGGCAAGTTTTCGGAGCATGGGAGCAATGACTTCATCGGAGCAATGAGATTACCGAATGGAGTCCCTTGGAATATCCTCCCTGTCGTCATCGATGTAGAATCGGACATAGTGGGCCGATCTTGCTCCTCGCGCTTCTCTCCCTCGAAGCCTATTCCCTCCATCACCTGGAACCGTCGAGCCGCGGTTACGCCGGTTTTTTCGCTTCTCGGTCGAGCCCTCGTCGTTCGCGGAACCGATCGATGCTTCGTAGTTTGGAAGGCTCAACTTTCGGCATCCAGGCGTCTCACTTGACTAGTTGGAATGGCGTCGCAAAATGCATAGATCTGAGAAGTGCCGGTTGGAAACCTCGATTCGTTCAACCGCCAAATACAGCCGTAGTGTCCTCACGAAACCCCCTGCTGGGCAGGAACCTGCACTCCGCTGAGTCGCACGACAGGGTTCGAGTTGTTTTTTGTGCCTGCCCGTCTCTGACTCGTTCTCCGCGGAAACGTAACCGGTGTCATCTCGAAATTCGAAACTCCGTTGAGACAGACCGCTCGCAATTGTAAAATAGGAGATAAGACAAAGGAAGAGAGTGAGGTGGCTCAACTTTCGAGTGCGCGCGCATGCGTGCATGCAGCCTTCCGTGCCCATGCGCAGGGACGAAACCCCGATGCCAGCGGTTTGGCTGAATCGCATCTGCGGTGCTGGGCGTCAGCAACAAATTTGGAATCCTACGCTGAGTCGTGCAGCGAAACACGTTTCCCCTATGCCGACGAATGGAACTCGCGCTGAGGGAGACAGTGACGGTGATGCTTCGGGGGAGATGATCCGAACAATCGGATGAGACACGGACCCAGCGAGGTCAGCGTCGTTGAGCGGAGCGCGACTGAGCAAGCAACCCTTCACGACGCACGCTGAGCCGCTAACGACCGCAAAGCTGTTGTATTTCTCACGTTGAATGTCAGCAGGGTGGCACGCGTACGTGGACGTACCAACCCGCTGTCGGACACAAATGGCTCCGAAGACAACATCGAAGAGCGACGACAACCTCCCCCTCGATGATGACCCGCGGCACCTCGAGGAACCTGCTGCGAATCGGCGGGCCTCCACCGGAAATTCGAACGAACGATTGATTTATTGTTGTGTCGAGCGCTCTCAATCCGCGAACATTCAGTCGACAGCTCCGAGTCATTATCGAGTCGTCCGCTCGTGGACGAGTTACAACTGGCGCGAGGTATCGCGACCGAGCGATTCTAGCTTTTCGGCTCACGGTCTCTGGGCCAAACAACCGACGATCGATGGTCCCGAAGGATTTCGAGCCGCTTTGCGTCGCGATCGGTCGGCGCTAGCGAGAGCTGTTCGCACCGAGCGAAGAAAACCAACCGTCCAAAGAAACAGGGAGCTCCCAGAGAAGAAAGGAGCAACAACAAAAACATTTCGAACAGGAGGGCGAGCTGGTAAGCTTGCCAAAGCGAGGGGCAAGCGAGCGGCCCGGGAAGGCAGCTCCCGGGCATCTGGGGAGAAGTAGACAGACCCGCCGGCTGGGTCGCCAACCCGGAGCCCTTATTCCCAAGCCGAGCAGGTACAACGATGGCTGGCTGGCTGGCGGATAGGGAGGCAGCTAAATTAACACAATGGATGGATGAATGTCCGATACATTCCTTCGCGAAGCGAGAAGGGTCGACAGTGCATTTTTCACTCGGGACCGAGGGTTTGTTCGGACAGCCGAGCGCTCGTGTCCAAGCTCTTCTCCGAATCCTTTCGATCATGAGCGTTCCTCGAGTTTTCCGCGATCGAAGACGGAGCTTTGCGACGACCGCTCTCCCGTGACCATTGCTTACGGGGCGGGAAAAACCATGTGAGCGTGCATGAACGGCCTTCTCGACTGCCCGGTGCCACAAACGTTGGCGCAAGGCTCTTCATTATTGTTCCAAGCTACACAAGTTGTGGGCGTGTCGGCTTGCACGGAACAGGGTGCGAACGCGAGAGGGATCAAGAGCTCTCCGGTTGTTCAGTCGATTTGGGTATCTTTCTACCGGAAGCGGAAGCTGTCTACTGCTCATTCCCCGATCTCAGTCGGCTCTGTTGACATTTCGACCCTGGGCACTTGTTGCAGCCATTCGACATCATAGCCATTACCGTCCAGTGCGAGGGCGACACGACAGCCGTGTAATAACGATAGGGGATCTCACGCAGGCCGGAGTCCTGGAGTCGCTTGACACATTTCTCGTAAGAGCCTTCTTCATCTGGTCGACCGTGTTTTTCTGTCGTCGGCAACCCTCTCGACTGCCGCGTTCTTTGAAAGTCGTGTTCCGTCGTCTTCATTCTCCCGCCCCAGCGGTTTGCGGATCGGTAAGACCAGGAGCGCGATTGTCGATGCTCTGTTATTTGGCTCGGCGTCGACGGTACAGCCGCGACATCACAGCTTGCGGACCGCTCAATTTCGGAGCGCGGACATTGTGATTCGCGTCTCCATTATTGACAAAAACGGCGTTCCGACCCATGACTCGCACTCTTTGGCGGAAATCGCAAACCCAAGAGCCAGGTCCTCTGACGGATGGGTAGATCCCAACAGGAGGGAACAGACGATTCCATTCCTTTGGGGACTGGCTCCCAGATTCCTGGGCAGCTCAATGAAGTCCTTATCGCGAGATCATCGACTACTGCTTCGGCTCGCGCGCTAGCTGCCATCGTTGCAAGAATGAGCTGTCAACGACTTCAACGCGAAAGGTCTCTTCACCTCCGAGGTTCGAGATCGTTTCCTCGATCTGATCTCGCTCACTCACTCCCTCGTCGCCGGGTCGGGCAGGCGGGCGGGTGATCGGGCGGGCGGTCGGCCAACCGGTCGGACAGCCCGTCGGCCGCACGCTCCTGAGTAAAGTCATCAATGCAAATCAAGTTCTAATTTATCGCCTGCCCGACTCCGCAACCCCCCTTCCCCCACCACTCTGGTTTCGAGTTCCCCTCTCCAGCAACTCTGTCGCCAGACCCCCCGAGCGTCTTCGGGATTCATTCATTCATTTATATGGCCAGCTGATCGGGCCGCTTCTTCAAACGTCCATTTATTTTGGCCAGCCTGCAAGCCGATTTCATGGCTTCCCCCTCCATGAAGCCGCTCGCTCTCCTCCCATCGTTTGTTTCCCTCCAAACAGAAACTTTGTGGCCTCCTCATTTCGTATGGAGAGGAATCCCACCGAATCTCTCGGTTTCCGCTGGAGTTTGGGAGCGAGGCATCGCGTCTAGTCGACGTCTTCGAAATCCTCGTAATCCGCCGGGTTCGGAGAACGGCTGCGAATTCCGGGGGAACGCAAAAGGCTACCAAAAGTCGATCCCGGTCTGGAAGTGGAATCAGGCCAACGATCGGCGTGTGCTAATGACGTGCTGTTGGAGTTTTTCTGCAGAAGAAAAAAACACTTTCTCCCCGTGCCGCGAGCTCGTGTGCAGTCGGAGTCGATACTGTTGTTGCAACCTCTCTCACTTGCAGCAGAAGCAGTAGCAGCAGCAGCAGTTTATATTGTGAGACTCTACCCCAACGCTGTGGAGCCGCGAACTCGCACTCGCAGGGACACTCTCTTCTGCTCGTTCGCTCTCTCACTCCCTCTTTACCCGTGCGACTGGCATGAGGGTGTCAGGGAGTGAGTTTGGATTGTTGAACAGGGGTGGTGTGGCCAGGGGGTGTTAGACTGAGCGCCAGCTTCATTCAAATGCTAATTCGCCAGAAGCAGCAGCAGTCCTACATCTCACTCTCTACGGTTTCGTCCACTCCAGGCAAGCAGTCAATGCAGCCATCCGAGCAGATAGCCATCCAGATATCCACCAGTCACTCAGTTCTTCATTCAGCCAACTAGTCGGCCGGACTATCGAGCGAGCTTTGCGAACTTCGAGTCGAGAGATTCGCCAACTAGCTGTCAAGGGCAAGCTATCTCCGAGCGCTCGATGTGCGTTTCTCGTCGCCTCGGATCCGAAATCCTAGTTTTGCACTACTAGGACCGACTCGCACTTGCGGACTTTCGCTGATTCGCGGAAATTCCGTTGCCATCGGGAACGGATTATGCGGCAAACGCCAGAAAATAGACGAGTCATCTTCCGAGTCGGTCGTCGTCTGAGGGAAAGAGAGCTTCGGAAGTATGATTGAAGTATCCGACGCTTGCGAATGTTCTGTCCTAAGGCAGCGGAAGGACTCCTGAGAACTCGGATAGTTGGCCGCACCTATCGATGTCGAGCTGCGGCGGATGCCCTGAGTTAACCCACTCAAAGCGCGTGGCTCATCGAAGCTTTCGCTTCCGCTCCGTGTCCCCGGTGGTCCCCAGGGCCCGGACGGATCACCTCGTCAAAGCTATACTGGTCTTAAACTGTCAAACGAGGGCCAGTTGCCGAGAATTTCAAAATGTTTTTATCCTGCGACTTCTTGACGACACAAGGACTGTGGGACACCGGAAAAACACAGCTCGGAGGCCCTGCAACAGGTTCAGGACTCGAGAGATCGAGTCTTCAACTTTGCCCCCCGATTTGATGGAGCTCCAGTTCCGCATTTGCTGTAACGAGACGTCGTGGCTCGTCGATGCTTTTCGCGGGTAGCACGACCACTCCGAGAAACGGCCGAACGAGGGAAAAACGAACGCATAAACGAAACGATCCGACCGAGCAACGAGAAGGGCTTCGTCGAGGCGAAGAAGAAGCTCTGATGGAGCTCTCCGGGTGAACTGTGATTGGGAAAAAGCTCGAAGCCTGCCAGAAGCCTCTTTGAATTACCGTTTGGTCACGCGACCGTTCAGGGTAGAAGTCAGCCAGGCTAACGGAAGCAGGGAAAAGAGGCGAACAACGGAGGGAAAAAGAGACACCAGCGGCGGCAAGTAGGTGGCGGTGCGGGGATTGTGTTAGGGAGGACCTGCTACTCTGGATCGAGGGAGCGCATAAACGATGTCTTCAAGGGAGCAGCTTTTTTCGCCGCCAACAGACGAGCCAGTTCTCGTGATGCGCTGGGTAATAGAGACGACGAGTCGAAGGAAGAGTCGTTGCCAGCGAACTCTCGGAGAATTGAGCGGATGCGGCACGGGAACGATCCTGATGAAGGGCTTCCAACCATCGCGGGAAACTAGGGCCGAAGCCTCCTCGGGAGGATCATCCTGAGGAGCGCGCTCATAAGCGAGCTGGTGAAGGGACACGAGTAGAGTGGGTCTGAACTCCAGGATCCAACAGGATCAAACCAATTGCCGGATCAGGGACAATGAGTGAGAGAGGAATAAGTCCGACCGAATATCGAATCCAGCCCCGATCGACTTCAAAAGATCGCATCGAGCCGATTGCGGCCCTGTGTGCCAAGCATTATGCGCTTCTGGTCCGCCGTTCCCGGCCTGGCTTTGTGTGTCGATTCGGTGACGATCACGATTCCGTGGCTCCGATCGACATATCTCGCGGTCATTTACACAGCGTTGATGAATGCTTGTTGCCAACCCCGGATGACCGGTCCCCGCTCGTATATTTATTTTGTGATCTTCTTCATTGACTGAATTTCTTCTATTCCGGTCGCTGCTGCGGGTTTTCTGTCGAGAACCAGTTTCGAACGTTGCTCCAAATCAAGCGTGTAACCGAAACGCAAGAGCTCAACCGCGTCGACACCGTGGTGGGATCTGCCTGCTTCGCCGGTGGGTTTCCCCGTCCCCCTTCCCGGCGGATTGTTGCTGTCGTATACTGGCTGATTGCACGTGCGCGTGCACGATGGCAGGTACGCTCGGGTCGACCTATCTGTGTATTTATCTGCGCGGCAGTTCCGCGGGAGACTCGCACGTGTGGATGCAAACTCGAGGAGAACGGCAGTGAGCCAGCTAACTCCGTATGAAATACAGCTGCTCATCTCAGCCGCCCGAGCCGACGGCCAAGGCTCGTTGCCTCTGCACACATCATTTAAGGTGTGGGAGACAGGCTGTGAGCCGCGCAACAGCGCGAGGGAGCGCGCGCTCCTTGAGTACATGGCCATCATTTTTGAAACACCTTCCATTATTACTCGTCGCTCGTACCCAGTTATGGAATACGCGAAGAGGGGGGAAACCGGACGGAAGTTGTTGGTCAGCCCCCGCCGAACGGGAAACCGAACTCGGCGGCTTGGAACGGAGTGACGAAGAATGTCGTAAGAACGTCACACCCGAATCCCGGCTTGCCGAATCGACGACTTGAAAATTGAGTGCGAGAGAAAGAGAGAGAGAGAGGAATAGCTAAAAGAGAGGAAGGTAGAGAGAGAAGGAGAGAGAGGGAAATTTGAGCCACTGTCACCCTGGCTTCCGTTCCGGCTCGGAGACTGTGCTTGGAACGCGCTGCGCGACTCACTCGTCTCCAAAGAGTCGCTGCGAGAATGTGACGCGGAGCGCTCGCGGGCAGAAAGCTGCTCCAGCGAAAGAAAACCAACAGCTTCGCTACACCCTCTTGCGGCCATCGCATACTGACGGAAGGGAAGAGCGCAGATGCAATATTCACGCCACCACAAGTTTGGGCGAAAATAGGAGACTTGCTAACAGGCCGGTGGCGAGAAGCACCACAACAGTGTTTGATAAAAAATGCATGACCTCTTACTGGGAAACGTCTCTCGGCCAGAACTTCGCCAGTGTTCACGGAGCGGCGATAAATGATCGGCTTGGCCCGAAAAGCTATGGCCCAGACCCGAAGACTGAGAGAAACTCTTTTTTTCTGCAGGCAACCCAAATTACGGTTCGTTCTGCGCTGGTGCAAACCCCATGACACCTCTAGACGGCAGTAAGTAAACAGAGTTTTCGACTTTTCTTCAACATGTACCAGGGGGGGGGGGGGGGGGGGCTTTTTCTCCGACATGCGGCTCGCGTGGCAGCTCCAGGGACCTTAGCGGAACCACTTCCTGCTGCCGCCGAATATTCATAGCCAGAGGAACTCCTTGGTAGATAGAGGTTGGAGCATCGGAGCCAAGCCTCTCGCTTGCTCGCCGCCTGGAACGCTCATCGGTCTTTTGGTCGGCTTGGCCAACCGACCGACCGGCCGGCCGACCGACCAACCAACCGGCGAACACATGGTCCGTTAGCAGGCTTTTGTCCGAATGGGATGGCTATCCTGGCCATCCTGGATTCAGCCGCAGGGCCACAGTCAATCGATCAGGGTAATGGACTCAACGTGTGTGGCATACACCCTCCCTACAAGAAGACATCCGAAGAATCTCGGCGCGCATCTGCGGTCTCTCGAAGCCTGCGAGCGAGCGCATCTCTTCGCCACAATCCAGGGGGCGCACAGGCCAAACCGGACAGAGGTGGAGACAACGGGCTAGGAGAACCCCGATCTCCTACGTCGCAGCCTCCTAGGAGTCGCGGAGGACGCGTCCTCCCGGGTCGCGTCGTAAGTGTTCTTTTTTCTCGATCTCCCTAACCGTTTCCTCTTCGCTTTCGTTTCAGTGATGTCCGCATCTCCAGGCGACCACTCCCTGGAACTGGAAGAAACCCAGGACAGTCAGTCGGAACTCCTCTTGGAGAGGGAACCCCGGGAAGACTCCGTCGATCGGGACCTTCTGGCCCTCGGCT
Organism: Phytoseiulus persimilis; assembly: GCA_037576195.1. NCBI lineage: Eukaryota > Metazoa > Arthropoda > Arachnida > Mesostigmata > Phytoseiidae > Phytoseiulus > Phytoseiulus persimilis. Next base: position 5,768,455 of record CM075101.1, on the reverse strand, counting down.
CGCAGAGTCCGCAGCCGCAGCACACGCAGCTTCCCGCCACTGCAAGCCAAAATATGCAGATGACAGAACTGCCGGGCCTGAAACGACCCGACTCCGGAGGAAGCGGGCCGGACTCTGGCCAGGCCAACGTTCCCGACGACGGCAGTGGGGGTCAGAAGCGCCGAGGACCTCGAACCACAATCAAAGCGAAGCAGCTGGAAACTCTGAAGGCTGCGTTCGCGGCGACCCCGAAACCGACCAGGCACATTCGGGAGCAGCTCGCTCAGGAAACCGGTCTCAACATGCGCGTCATACAGGTGAGTCCCCGCGCGATTTTCCGACCGAGCTCCGTCGTGTCAAAAGTTGGCAACGAGCCATTATGTGGAGCTTCCGGTTTTTGAAATATGAAGTTTGGCAGGGAACGGTTGGGTGCGTGCGTGCACGAGAGTGAATACGTGTCTCCCTGGTGGGTTTTGCGTGGACTTCGATGCATAAGGCTGCATTATGTGTCGCTGGGCAATCCCGAAGACGGACGACCTCTTGAGGGTTGCTGCAGCCGATGTTGCCCGCACGTTATGTTATCATGGGACGTGGCAGCACGTCCGTTCATCCATCGTCTTCGCGCGAGAGGGAGAGAGAGACAGGGGAAGGGCGAGCGGGAGATTGAGCGCACGATAGGGAGGCGAACGGAAGAGAAAAAGACAGCCTCGAGCATAGTCAGCCGCCACGATCAGCGGAGACTCTGACAAAACTTTGCAAATCCCTCTTTCTCTCTGCTCGGCTAGGAACAAACTTTTGACTTCGATCAATAGAGCCTCCATGGAAAGCTGCCCGCCTCGCCGGGTGGATGGTCGGGATATAACGCGGCTTAAGGGCTGTCTGTGCAAGCAGGACACGATGACGAGGCGACTACAAGAGTATCGACAGCACCGCAAGCTCGCAGTCGATGTAGTCGCCGTCTTGTTTTGCAACCGGCAGACTGTGAAGCGTTGCAGACGGTGCGAGTCGCGGCTTAAGAACCATGAGCTTTTTCGTGCGACTTCCAGCTCTTCCGCCGAAGAACTTATCTCTTTGGCTCGGCCATCTCCAACCATCGCGGTTTCTCAGTGAATCGCACGGTTGGGAGGATTCGCTCCCTTTGGAACTTTTTCGTTTCGAACGGAGCTTCGGGTAATTCACAGGGAAGAACACGGATCAGAATAGCTGCGGTGAGCGACAAAAAGATAGATTGGGATGTTTTTTCTCCGCCTTGTATTCAGCTCGTTTCGAACAACGATCACAGCGCGGTGCGATGCGGCGAAGATTCGATTGGGACGTCAGAGCGAAGTCGCGCAAAGGCACCTTTGGCTTCGCGGACGAGTCTTCCGTGGAAGCATTGGTTGCGTCCGGGTCCTTCGGTGCGCGCGATTGAGTGTGTCTGTCGGTAACATTATGTCGGGCGGTCAAGCGTGAATGTCGACATCTCTTTCACGCAATTGATTCGACGGTCCGCGGAAAATTCGACCAGAACTGACCCAAGCCGAGAAAAAAGATTGAGAATATTTTGGATGCGATGAGGAAACTTCCACCATTTTGGTCCACCTTTTCTTTCGCTGCTTGAACTTCGCTCCCAAAGGAAGACCCGCGGTTCGCGTAGAAGACCCCGGAGCGGAGTCCTCCCAAAATAGATCTGGAATTCGCTTGTCTCATTTCGAAGTATCGATCGAAGTTTCGCCCGGTGCATTTTGGCTCCGGTGCAAATCCGCTGCTCCTGGTGCAGGATGCCATGAATCGTACTACACGTCATGAGCATCGACCGATTCTCGTGATGTGTGAATCGCCAGTTGACATTGATGAATATCCAAACGAACGAACGAACTAACGAACGAATTGGTTGATGAATAGGTGGAACGCAAGTCCCGCGCAAGTGTTTAGCCGGCCGTCTGTTGGTTGCTCTTGTCATTACTGGTAGTCGACATCATTAGTTTCGAGCAGCGAAGACGCAGTCAAGCGAGTATTCGGCGAAGGACATCGCAACTTACAACTCACACATGTCATTTGTTTGTTTATTATATTCCTCGTAGCCAGTGATATTCATTTGATTGTTTTTGATTCAACCGCCAGTGCGTTCATCGGTCTCTGCGGTTGTGCTAAAGACCGCCCTCTGACTAGCTGCTACTCACGTAAGCCATGCCTGCAAGAAGTCGCAATGGGAACGATGAACTGAGAAGGAGAAATCGGAACCGCTGAGAAGTTCTCAACCTCGAGGGGAGCTGATTTAAGATGACTGATCCGACCGAAAATCATTCGCAAGAAACTCTGAGCTAAATCCTGAAATTTGATCGAGTCGTTCAAATTGTGAAGCTCTCGTCTTTTTCTGTGACTCGGAGCTCAACTGTCGGCGAGCCGCGGCGTGGCCGATCCGAACGAGCAGGACGCTGAAGATTCGGGACATCCACTACGGAGGCGACCGCAAGGATCAGATATGGCATCATGTGCGCGAATGCAAGCGGTCATCCAAGTATGGGGACAAATCCATGTACAAGCTAATGTCGATCGCGCTAAGATTTCGTGGAAGATTTCCGAATCGGCGCTCAGGCCTCCCGCGTGTCTCTCTCTCTCGCTCCGTGTGTCCGCTTTGTGATGGAGCGGACCGGAGTCTTTCGACCATTCTTCGGCAAATCCGCGGCAAATCAGCACCGAACACAAACATGCTCCCGAATAAAGCAATTGTGCTCGACAAGATTCGTGCCCTTTGCAATGAACAAATGTGGACCGAGCAGCGATTAACACCCTCGAGTACTTTGGGCACACAAAGTACTTCGCGACCAGTTGTCCAAAAGCGCTCAGCAGGGCATCCGAACGCTTCGGCTAATTCTGAGAGATCCCTCCCCCTCTAATATGTCCGCTCAACGATCGGGTTGACTGCGACTGCTTGACTGGGCCTGGGACTGATAGACTGAACGCTGAAACTGACCTCGGTCGGAGCAAGAACTCGGCTGAGAGAGTGGCTTGAGACAGGGAGTGACAGACACTCTGCTCGAGGGAGCCAGGAGGAGGATTGAGCGGCTCCGTTCGTAGCTTACTTGACGGGATGGGATCAATCAACAGATTTTCGAGGGCTTGTTGACTTGAAGAAAGCGCGCATACGGCGACTTCTCGAATTCGTTCATGCTTGACTTATGTCCACTCTTCTTGCGAGGACCACCAACAGTGCCTTTCCTCTTCACTGAGTTCCGTCCGTGTGTTTCGGCCCGAACGGGACCTCGGGTTCCCCTGTCCGACATGAAACCAAGATGTCGACTTGTGGTGCAGCGTGTTTTGTTGCGACAACAAACCCTGTCGGCAGCATCATCTCCAGGACTCCTGGGAGAGCTGCCGACATTCTCAACCGAAGCTCCGAGAGCATCTCCGACTTTCTCAGATAGCGAGTGCCGCGCATCGGAGGGGCTCAGTCGTATGATTCCGTGATGAATATGAACGTCCGGCGGCAGGTCCCAGGTTTTCGAGCAGACGGTCCGCACTAGTTCTCTCTCGGTTATTCTCCACGTCGGGAATCCTTCTCGTTCTCGCTTCGAAGACGGTGTTCACAAAAGACGTTGTTATAGCTCGAAGTCCGATGCGAAAATGATCGATGTCCTTCGAACAGGTGGTAAAGTCCCCAGCTAAGATAGAGGCGAGCCGCGCCGAGAGTTCCCGGCTTCCTACTCGCAGTTCGAACACGTCAAAAATCATTCGATTGAAACACGGACAGCTTCCATGAACATCGAGCGCTCCGTCCCCGTCCGTTACTTTGTCTCGGTCGAAGCCTTCCTCCACTTCTTGCTTTCCCCTCCGAATGGGCTAGAATGTTTCGCTCCTGAACGATGAAGCGTTGGGCTGCGTTCCCGTGAGGATTTGAGCACACCGCGGTTTCGCTGCTCCAGGTTTTGCATTTCAACATGATCTGATCGAGGCCGACTCCTCAGGTTCAAACTTCATTGATCTAGGTCGTTTGGGCGCAGTGATCGATATCTTCTCGAGGAAGCCACATCTCCGAGAAAGGGAGAGTCGGACACGGCCAGTTAGGGCTAGCGGGGAGAAAGAGGGAAGCGTGCGAGCGGCTCCAAATAAATCGGAGGCACGTGTATGTATTTCTCTGTTGTGCGAGGGAGCCGGTCCCTGTGGGCTCTTCTTACTCCCTGTGTCGTGCAGTCGAGCCCGGCACCACATTTCGTTCTCCCGGTCTTCAAAGATCGGGCAATGCAGGTCGAGCTGTTGCTCCTGAGCGGAGATAGCCACCGAGAGGAAGAGGGGAATGAGAAATGAACTGTGAGCGATGGAGACCTGACTCAAAAACTACCGCATCAAGAGAAAAAGCGGGCGAGGGGGAGGGGGGATCCAGTGGATACGCCGAACAGGAGATGCTGAAGGAAAAAGGAGCTGCTCCTCGTTTACAGAATGTTTGAGCCCGGTAGCATTCGGTTCCGGTTCCTTGAGATCGGGTGCTCCCGAAATCCTTGTCTCCGATCCTGAGCTTTAACTCCCCCTTTGCCCGGGAATCCCGTCCTGGAAGCCCCTCATTTCGTCCCTAGAGCTTTTCGGAGCCCTGCACGGTTCACAAGGTCCCCGTGCTGCGGCCCTCCCGTTGCCCCCGGCCGCGGAACGCTCCCATGGCAAAGTCCGCTGCAGGGCGCTACTGGCGTTGGATCCACGTCCAATGGGAGAAAGCTCCGCCCGCGGACCCAGGGCAATGCCGTCGCTTCACGGAATATGGCTCCGCTGTTTTCGAACAAGCGAGCAGGCAGGCAGACAGCCAACCTGGAGCGAACCGAGCGAGCAACCGGCCCGGAGACGAGCCGCAAGAATAACAAGAGATTTCCCCCTCCCAATTCCACCAGTCCGCGGCAACACTGGCGAACCGAAAAGCTGGTGCCGCAAGATGGAACACAACACCGATGGAAGACGGGCTTCGAGCGAGTTCTCCCTTGTCTGATCGAAGTCTCTTGCCGGAGTTGACCCCGGACCGCCAGTCCATCAATCATACGCGTCCAAAGAGAGTTTCGTTAAGCCATCGATCTAACATCAATCGAGTACCAATCGATCGAGCAGCAAGCCACCGACCATCGATTGAGTGAGCTATCGGTCAATCGGCCGTCCGTCGAAGAAGCTTGGCGTGTTATTCCTCCCCTCGATTTTCCATCGATTCTCGGACGGATCCTCGGGCAGTCGGAGCCTTGTACAGTCGTACGCGAGATTTCCTCCCCGTGTTGATGGAGATCGCGTGCTTTGACTAGCCGCTTGCCTGTCAGCACTATCTTCCGTTTTTCCAGTCGATTTCATTCGACGTCGAATCGGGGTTCATGAGGCCGCCAGAAACTTCTGCTCGCGCCGTTCTCGCATAGTCCGGTTTGAGTCTGGGTAAACGTGAGTGTCCAGGATAACGTTGACCCTCGGCGTCGACGGCAAACTTCTGGAGTCCGAGTCCCGTGCTGCGACGACCGCGGGTGAGAGCGTACACGGGTTGTAGGATAATGGAATATAATAGATTCCGTGCATCACCATCAGCGGTATACGTACCACGCAGATCCTGTTGCCAAGACCTGAGGGCTGCTGAGGGAGTACTAAGAATAACCCTCTAAGACATGGTGCACAAAAACTGGAAACCATTAGCGCCGCCACCGTCATCGTTCTCATATCACGCACGCAGCAACTCGTTCTCTGGCAGTCAGGTGCTCGCAAAGAAACGCGGATGATTTGCTTTAACGCGAGCTCGGTGTCAAATGCTGCGTGTGATTGAGGTTGAGTTTCCGGGGGTTCCGCGGACGAGGGAGGGGACAAGATTGCTTGACAGCCCAAATCTAATAAGGACCGACTTCTTGGTGAGCTGAGCAAGCAAGCGGTCGGCGGTGGCGGCTAACAAAGTGGATCTCCTCGTAAATAGGTGTCATTCATTCGTGTGTTTACTGAGCTCGTACTGAGCCGCCGCCGCCGCCGCCGCCGCCGCGCCGTCGCAGGAGTCCCCACAAGCTGCTTGTCGTTCGGCCCATCGTTGTTGGCGATTTGCATGCGGCGAACACAAACGAACACTGACTGACAAACGCTGCTGCGGCAGCCGAGCTCGCAGCGTGAGCTCTCGAATCCAAACAGCTACCGGATCGCCGGCGGACGGCGAGGCAGCGACACAACGAGCGCTTAGCTCAATCCAGAAACATCGTCCACTTGAGAAGTGTTTGCCGAATCAATCCAAGATCAAATTCCGCCCCATTCAAGTGTCAACCACCCGCTTCCGAAAGCGTGCTTCCCGTGGGATCTTCCCGCACCGATCCCGCCGCGAACGAGTTCGTGTGAATCAAGATAGTTTTACGCGGGAAAACCCTATAGGAGCGAGCTCCGGCTTTTCTCGACCGGGACGCGGGAACGAATTATCTCCACGGCGAAACACTATAATTCGCTTCGTAGAAAATATGCGCCGTATAAATTGTATCGCAGATCAGGCGATATCAGGTTCGGCGCTCGACGCGGTTTATGGTCAGCTGGTCATTGAGTCGGAGCCTGCGAGCAGCCGTTCGGCTCGCCAAACGGCCCGCCCTATAAAGATTATACGACGGACCGTCGCGCTCCACGGTTGATAACCACTGCGACCTCGCGGGCCCAGAACCGAAAAGCCCACCGGTTAGGGAACCGATTCCCGATACTGGGCTCGCTGGAGACTGCTCCCTCGCTGACTGGAATGCTTGCGGAGCCTGTCGGTGGAGTGAGACATTACGACATGCAACTTTTTGCTGCGGCGCCTTGTTGGAACTCTGCCGCCGCCCTGGCCGCTGCTACGACCACTACCACAGAGATTTGTGGATTGCGAAGGAGCTCCTCCACCTTGCGGGTGGGTCTTGCGGGTGAATCACAGACTCGTCTCTATGGGGCCCAAGAGACCAGGTCTTGTGGGAGTCCTCAACTCCTGGCCAAGAACAGCTAACCCTTCGAGGTTTTGCTTTTATGTTACCCTGCTCGTATACTATGGCAATAGAGGCGCTCCCCCAACAGGAGCCCCCGTCCCTTCACTTCGCCTCCACTTGGCCGCCCGGCTGGGTTGGTTGTCCTCACCCTGTTGGGCAAGACAGGAGCTCCGACTTCAAACGGATGTCTCTCGACTAACTCCTCGATCCTCCTTTTCAGGTCTGGTTTCAGAATCGACGCTCGAAAGAGCGGAGGATGAAGCAACTCACAACACTCGGCGCTCGGCGGCATTTTTTCCGGAGTCCGCGACGGGTTATGAGGTCCATGAGGCCCGGGATGAGCCCTGACCCTCTAGATGATTCGCCACCAGATCTCTTGGGACAAGGAGGAGGTCCGAACGGACCCCAGAACGGATTCGGTTACTTCTCTGGTGAGTGTTCCATCCAACATTCGTGCCGAGGATAGCTTTCGGGGAGGCAAGCTTCGACCGTCGACTCGGCTGCTCGATAGATAGGTGCATGGTTCGAAAAAAAAAAAAAAAAAGTATGAGAACCCGCTCGAGCTCGCTGTAGTCGAGAAGTGAGCCGAGCCGCCAGATCTCACTTCAGCAAAATGTTCGTTGCTCATCTAGTCCCGGTAGATGAAGTGTCTCAGGAGTTAATTAAAAAAAAAAAGAGAGAAAAAGAGCTGAAGAAATGGCTTTGGGGCACCAGCTTTGGAGCCAAAGTAGACGACAGCAGCAGCGCCGACAACGTCGACGCCGGAGAAGAGGCGAGTCAGAAAATGAACTTGAAGGCAATGCCCGCCAGTAATCGGTTCAAGACCCCTCCCAACCGAGCTGCTGGCCGACGCGCCAGCCAGCCTGCCAGCCGGCCAGTCAACCAACCAACCGACCTCTGAAGTGGCTGCAGAAGACGAAGCATAATTTCGATCATCAGTGAACGAATTCAGCGTTCAAACATCACCAGCGATGGAGAAAACAGAGAGTGCGGCTTTCGACTTCGACCCTCGACGATTCGGCGCTGTTGCAAAACGATGATTCCGATCCGGACTGCGGATCAGTTATTCGGCGGGGTTCAGATCTTGGCGCAAAGATCGTTGTTAGCTGCACTCCAACACGAACTTGCTTAACACAGTCTCCACTCGTTTCCGTAAGACTACGATCCCGACTCAGCGTTGTCATAAGAGGAACCCGGGAAACTCGGTCACATTGTCCGACTCGATGAAAGGTCGATATTTGAACGTTTCCGACACGGACTGGGTTCGCACTTCGCGTGGATATTTCCCATACACAAGTCCGCGAGTGTACGAGATCTGAATGGAGCTGTCCCGTGTCCGATAAACGATAACAAACTTATCTAAGTGACAGATGTGGCTGCTGTTGGCGATGACTATTACATAGCCGGCGAATCGCTCGACGAACTGCCCGGCTGCAGGAATGAATTCGGAATGAACAGTCCGACCCTGCTCGGACCACGTCACGTGCACGTTACCATGCGTTCATGTAACGCTGGTCGCTTCGACAACGTGACTCCTTTTTTGTAACGGGGCTGCCCGGTTACGAAACGCTTACGTTGGTAACATCTCCGCAAGGGAACCCTGAGAGCACCGCTACGTGTTTTGCGGGAAGGGGCGGATCGTTGCATGCACAACTTCGAGATGGGCGCAACGGGGGCGACAGGAAGGGAGAGGAGGAAAGAGCGGGGCCGACAGGGAGGGAGAGGAGGAAGAATCAGGGGCGGGGAGCCAGAAGATGGAATTCTACGGGGAAAAGCGCTCCAAGATCAAATTAGGAGACTTGAGCGCCCGTTCCACAGGCCACGATTGGACTCCATTCCATGTTTTCTCGAGCCCGACACTATCACAAAAAAGTCAACAATCTTCATGCCCAGGGCAGCTTCAAGTCAGCGAGCTGGCTGCGAGCGCGCGAGGGCAGCTGTTTGGGTTGTCTGTTGGGTGGCTTACTTGTTCGCACAGGGCCACGTCGCTATGCACGCCGGCAGATAGCGGAGAGAAAGATTCATCTCGCCGCCCACAAAGAAGTGGCGGAAATGAGTTGCTTCGGACGAAATCTTATTTGCACGGCATCTGTGCAAAGTTTGTCTGAACGTAGTTATCCGGCTGGTTTGACATCTTTTCGCATTCAGTGGAGGAAGTCCTCCGAAGCTGCCGAGTCAAGAACAGGAAGAGCATCGAGCGGGAGCCGGCGAGTTCCTGCATGAGAAAATCTCACGAGCTCCGGGGCAAGCAGCAGCGCGGTTTCTGGCCACCGGAATTCGAATGTGTCCTCGCGGACCTCGCCGGGGCTGCTGCGAGTGCGTCCGTTTCGGTGCGTCGTGGCGTTTCCTTGAACCATCTGCTCGAGTTAGGAGTTGTCTTCTCATTTATCATGAGGGGGCAGAATGGCGGAGCTGATCTCAAGTCGTGTTGTCGGGAGCTAATGTCTGTCGATTTGTTCGTCCGCTCGCTGCGACCAGCCAGCTAGCTAGCCCACAGGCCAGCCACCGTTGGGGGAAGCAGTCAGTGTTCGGAGAAAATACCCCGCCGTAGATTTTCGACCTGGTGATCCGAGATTCCTCCGGCACACGGACAGGACTCCGTCGTTTGCGCCGCCGCGCTCGCTGATCCACCCTTCGGCGGATTAGATCGACACAGAATCGAGTCGAGGACTTCTGGTTGTCGTGAAAAAGGCTCGAGAGTGAAGGACCGAAGTCAAAGGGTGCCGCGCTACCGGGCGAGCCCGAGATATCAATGGACTGTTTTCTTCTGCGTGTTTTCGTCGCTCTGACGGCACTTCTGGATCGAGCAAATATTTGCTTCGAGCTGTGTGATGCGTGGCTGCGACGGATAGGTGTCAACGGCAGCAATCACGGAGATCACGAGAAATAGAGCGAGAGGAAACAGAGCGAAGCAGAGGAGGTCTTCATTCGGCGCACAGATTCAGCACCACTCAAAATTATAGCTTTCGGAGCCGAGGGATCCGCGATTGACTCCCAACATATCATTGTGCTCGGTCGCGGTCTGCACTTTATAAACACCGTTTTTACGTCCGGTCGTTCTCTTGGAGCTGTGGAATCGCCCAGCCGCGCGTCGACGGCTCGCGATCCGGCCCGAAAGAGAACTCGCGAACCCACTTTCGTCGTTCACGGCTGAATTTTGGTTCCGAAACGCGCGCGCGGTCCACGATCGAGGGCACCCGAAGACCTCTCGGGAAATATCGACCCCCTCGGACTGGCTCATCTCCGAAGAGCTCCTCTCGACGGAATCAACAATTTTCCGCACGGCATTGTCGAGCTCTTATTCGACGTTGAGCTGCTGCATTCTTGATTATGCTCCGAATCCGCCCCCGAGTCCGGAATCTGCCCGAAGTCGATCACGTGACCTGACTGACGGGCTGGCTGGTCGTTCGTTCGTTCGGTGTCTGTCAGTGACAGTCTTCCTTTCGAGATAGATCATATTCCCGAGCAGACCGGGAGCATGAGCGAATGAATGGAACCACAGCGCAAAAAACGAGCCGCGATTTCCATGCTCTCACACTTGTGGAGCGTCTGGCCGTTCTTTTGTTTGTCGCTGCCACTTCCCAGCAATCGACCGCGCGGTGTTTCTTGCCTAGTCTTGAGCGTATTACTCGCTCGTAGACTTCGTTCCCGCCGCGAGTTCTCTCTGCGTTCGCACGAAACTGCAGAGCCGGCCTGCGCAAGTCTCGCCGGGCCCCGCAAAGAACAAACGCTGGACCAACGTCGTTCGTGCGAATGGACTTCTCACTAGCCGGCGGTTGCCCGGGGAGCTGCTTGTCAAGTTGCAGCTACCGGCGGTGGTATCGGTCGTGCTTCGGCCGCTGCTGGCGTTGCCGCTGCTGGCAGTGCTGCAGTCGGCCGAGATGAGAAAAGAAGAGAAGCAACCCCCATGTGACATAGGAGCGCGAGGCAATTACAGAGCTCGCCTCGCTATCGGCTCAGCAGAGCGTATACAGACAGGCAGGCAGGCAGGCGGGCGGGCGGTCAGAGCCCTCCGTCTCGTCGCTTTTCGGGTTGCTACAAACCAGCCGGGCTCAGACACCCAGACGGACGAGTCGACGGAGCGAACGACTGATAGACTGGTCCTCATCCTCAGATTAAGTCGGCGTCCCCTCTCGTGTCTTTTCCTAGCGTGAGAGATCGCTGACCTCAACCCAAGAGGTGTCGATCGTGCCATTTGCACGAAAGTCCGCATGGCGGATCCGGCTCGATCCAGTTTTTGGCGGACAACGCACGAATCGGCTCCCTGTTTTCAGTTCGACCAGTTCGCAACCCTATCTTACGGAGGCTGTGGACACGGAAAAGGGGGGCGGGCGTAGGGAAGACAAGCCTTCGAATTCGCCATTCGTCAAACAATTAGAGGGGAGGCTTTTGACGCGTTGCTTTGTTCACAACGGTGGGCGGCTCGGTGCGCTTGACAAGATCGAACAAGTCTGACCATTCTTTCTTGCTGTTTTCTCTCCCCCTCGCTCTCTCCCGCGCCCTCCTCTTGGAACCGCGATGGCTCGAGTAGACCGAGGAAGCCTTCCCTCCTGACAGCATCTATTTATTCCGACCGGCACGCCAGGCTAGGGCCATGTGCCTGCCATAGGGTCTCGGTTTTCTTTTGGTTCCGCTATCCGATCGTTCGCTCATATGGACGCGAGTCCACCCGCTCATATATTTTGGGTTCGAGGGCGACTGTTTTTGGCCGAGAAGCCCCGGCTGAGGAAGCGAGTGTACCTGGGCTCGATGACCGGTCTTGCCTCAAATCTAGCGGAATGCCGTGCTCCGACAATCTGCTGCTTGCAGTCGTTCCGACCGGAGAAAGCATCCGTAATCCTAATGATTTTCTCCTCCCGTTCCAGACTCCTCGAACCAAGATTTCGGCTACACACAGAACGGAGGTCAGGGCCCCGGCTTCTATGACTTTTTTCCCGGACAGCAGAACGAAGGACTAGCGTTCGGGCACGCTGCGAATCCAAGCCTCTCGCCGAGAAACGGTGGGCCTAGTTTCTACCCTACGACTCAGACAGGGGGGTTCGAGTAACCGACCTAAAGGAAAAGAACCCTTGCAGGAGTTAACATGGCTTCGGACGCATTCCATCTGCAAGGCCAGCACGGAGAACTTCAGCTGAACTCGCAGCCGAGATCGAGTCCGGACTCCGTGCTGAGCCTGCAGGGCTCCGATCCTCCGTACGGACAGCCTCCGCGAAGCGATTCAGGCGGCAGTTTCTCCACGCAAATGCCGAACGAGACGCCTGTTTGGTAAAATGAGGAAGACCTTAGTTTGGTTAGGAAATACAATTGGTAAATATCTGAATGGCCAAACCGTCGCCGCTCGGTTTCGATCGCCAGACTGTAGAATCAAGTGATCCCTGTTCGGTGAGCTTCCCAGATATGGGGCAACGCGATCTGGAAGGTATTTTGAGGAAGCCTGCTGGGCTGATTCGTGTAAATAAAGTGTACACATGGTAAACATGGATAACAATTGCCGGGGTTGTATTTCGAGAGATTGATTGCCGACTACTTATGAGATTGTCACGGAAACGAATCACGCATTGAAGTGGGCGTGGATTCGGCGACTCGGACGGGAACTCCTCTCTTCCAATCGAAAGTACCGCGCAGGGCGAGTTTCCCCGAGTGCGAAGCTGAAGCTCCAAAACTAGAGGCTGATCAGTCGCGGAAGAAACGGAGCGGGAGAATGCTACTCTTCCCGATTGGCCCCGATGCTCTAATCGAGGAAAACGTCAAACTGTGTCAGCGAAATGACCCGAAGCCCACCTCATTGTTGGGGGCATGCGCGACATGTCTGGAAAATTAGCGAAACAATGTTGCGTGAGCCTCAGTGAAAGTTCTGTCTGAGCTCGGAATCAAACGAGGACGGCGGTTCCAACACCCTCCGTGATTCGATGAGGAGAATCCCTTACCCCAGTCGTCTGAACACTAGCTGTTGAGTTTGGAGGGCTTTCGCGATTTCCGTTATTCATTCGGTGGGAGAGTTTCGAAGCGTACCCTGTCATGGAAAGCTTCCTCGGGTCGAACCTGTTTCCGAGCGAGACCAGGTTTCGGAAGAGGAGAGTTCTTGGCCTGCAGTTGAATTCCGAGACTAGATGATTTCGCGGGTGATCGGGACGCCGCAGGTCAAGTTTTTTAGACGCACAAAACGCTTCAGGCACGCTCCGAGCGATCAGCAACTGTTCACGCTCCGGCAGGGAACAAATCGTTGAAAATGACTTGATTGCTTCGCCCCAAAGAATGATTTGATCAAATCACTGCATCCGGCATGAAAATAATATTTTCCTCGTTCTGACTGGGTTCGCCGAGCTCGGCCTTGGGAATTCCAAGAGAGATCTCAAATTTCTCGGATGAATCGGTCGCTGATCTCGCAACCAAAACCCCTGTTTCTGTCCTGTTCAATCAGCTGATCATCGAACTTAAATGATTTTAGGTAGCATTTTCACCCCAAGAAAGATTCGATCTGGAAATATCTCGACACGGCTGGAGCGTTCGTTTGATAAAAGCCCGTGAGCATGCGAAAGGGCTTCGTGATCAATTGTGAGCTGTGAAAATCGGCGGAATTCGGAACTGCCTCTCGGGAGAAGCGTCATTTTCATCCGTAGCTTACGGCGTATGTAGTCGGCAGTAATAGGCCTCCGGTTCCTGATTTCTGAGAACTCCGATTTGGCGATTCAAGTTGCGGGACGTGGCGAGAGGTGCATAACAAAATTTCTGATGAATGATGGCATGCATACATTATCATTGAGTACATTGTCCGTCTACAATCGTCACCTCAGACCAATTCGGTTTCGGTTTGAGTACGTCACGTGAGGTTCGAGGTGGAGCGTTGGTATTGATTGGCGCTAGATCACTCGGTGGACAGAGACAAAAATTTCATTTCGAAAACCTAATGCTCTTTCTTGCTGAACGGTGTCGCAGCGCCTAAACGCAACATGGTCAAGAATGGAATGAATCGATGGGGACGACAATGGTACACCGATGGTATCGCATTGTGTAGCAGCCCTTATGTGATGTCCGTGAACCGACTTCGATGATCCCAAAAGCTGGAGGAGAGAAAAGGAAGGATGACGAAAACAACATTCTGATACGAGCAAATGAATAAAGGAGATGTTTGCAGCGAACAAATCAAAACTATAACATGTACATCTTTGTTTTTCTTTATTCCACCGACGCCAGACCGGGGAACTCTACCGTAACAGGGAACTTTCAGGTTGGGGTCCTATCGGTAGAGCATCGGAGTGTCCAGAGTGCGGGTATCGGAAAGTTCCATCGCAAGCCGTGGCTAATCGAACTAGTTCAAGGAATCGGAGGTTCGTCTCACGGGACGAAATCGGTTGAGAAAACAATTTTTATCCATTCGGCGCATAAGCGCAAAAACGACAGATGATTCGAGGTGCAGTCACTCATACTTCACTTCCCGAGTTGGCGTTATGCAGGTGCTGACTGGAATTTGGAAAATCATAGAGGTCATCCATAAGTCAAAGATAGGATCGACAGGCAATGGGTGACTTCTCTGGCAACATGCCCGAACTGTCCAAGTTCGCTCTTGGAGTGCCGTGGTCGAGGTACTTCAAGTGCAATATTAATAAATCCATCTGGATGGGTACGACATCTACAGGAAGAGGCGGGAAACGCATCGTTCCGTCCAAATATAGATATTCCGCCTCCTCATGCGACATTCTGATCGAGTTTTCCCGCGGTAAGGTCCGGAGCGCTCAGGAAACGAGAACTCCAGAGCGATTTCCACATCAGGTATCACATGAATCCGTGGATGCATGAGACTCGATTCAGTAGTCTCGTACAGGTGCCGCACCACCGCATGGACTCGTCCGCCGCCTTCAAGTGTGTGAATTCTCGAATGTACGCGCGAGGCATAATTATGGAGCGACGATGATTGCTCAAGCTACCTGAAGTCGACTGTTGCTCGGAAAGCCTCATCTGCGACCGACACTCATCAGCGGGGCGTTTTGTTATGCTAAAACGAAACGAAGGAACGGAAGGAAGAATTGTTCCACGGGTGACAGCCGGGCAGTGTTCAGTCGAGTGCCTAAAACTCAATTCATTTACGCGACTAGCTCAAACAGTTCGGCACACATGTTCACCGTGGTACGTCACGACGTCTGAGTGACAGCGATGGAAATCGGTACTCGAAATCACTTTTTCAGTGCATCATGATCTCGAAGAGCTCATCAATCTCGTCAACGGATGAACCAGTATGATAATCTGCGAAGATAACAAAGCAACTTACGTGTCCGTGATGAAACATTATTCTCGTTACGCTGTGAATGCAAATTGCGTCAGTGAGTTACGCGTTTGATCAAGATCAGATGCGTCTTTTTGAACAACCTGTATGGTTCGTTTCAACAACCATGGAATTAGCATAGAAACTCATTACGAGAGTGCTTCTATTTCGATGCGGCCAGAACTTTGATCATGTTCATCATCATGATGTTCCACGCCTTACCTACAAATGAGCTCGTATTCTAATGAGAGCGTGAAATAAATGGTCTCAGATTTCGATGGGGTGCGGGTTTCGATGCGGAGGACCAAGGCGGAGTTAAGGACTGTCATGCCAGAAGAATTCGATTTTGTCCCAGGCCCAACTTCGATCCCGAACGCAACTTCGTCTGCTTCGAAAACTCAGTTCAGTCCTGCGAGGAGTGTGTGAGACGTGTGCACTCAGTCAGATGACTTCCTGAAATCCCTGTAGCAGCTGTTTTCCCACTCGGACCGACTATTCTTCACGGCGCAGAGCGTTCCGAAACAGAGAATGAGGTCTCAGCGAGAAACTGACAATCTCGTCCCCTGCGTCTGATTCAGACGCATAACATCCAGGGTAGACAAAACTCCCCGGATGTCGTCTTCGCAGACGTCCAGTGTTGTGACCGAGACGTCCACGGTATCCGAAAGCATCATAAATCAGTTCTGATATCATCCGTGAAATGAAATTCTCATCCGCCCAACAGCGATACGAATGCCGAACGTCCGTCTGTCTTCTACCCGCCTCCCAAAGTGACTGTCTATTTCTCTGCCTGTCTATCTGCATGTGTGCTTTCCCCAGCCAGTGGGGTAACCTGTGAACCTGACTGTCTCCTGAATGGAACTAATTGAGGGGCATTACGAATACAAACCTATCTGGCTCCCCATTGTTTCTGCTCCGAGCGGCGCGCTCGTCTATGCAAACACCGCTCTTCAGACCCGTCTACCGTTCCGATCGGCAACAGTCTGCTTCACCTCCGAACCGAACCAAACATCATACACGATACTGGAGGGCGACCGCGAGCTCAAACAACCTTCTCAAATGGTCCACTCGCTCATCGGCGATTATCGGCTTACCGGAGAACTTGTCTGTTGAATATTATTGTTTACTTGATTTCTGCTCAAATTGCGACCGGTTGCCCCTCGGAATGGAATCAGGAAATGCTCTCCCGTCGAGCGGAGAGGGTCCAACAGAGTCAGCCCCTCCGGACGCGAGCGGAGCGAGTCCCAGAATCCCGAACTTAGGATTCCAGCCGGCGATAGGTCAGCAGGACGAGGTGCCCATGGAGGAGCTCTTGCAAGGGACGGAATTTGGGAGAACTGACCGACGCAGACATGACGGCTCAGAAGTCATCCAACGAGTATCGGTCGCTGAAGGCGCTGTTACACCAGTCCACAACGGAACACAACGAACCTTGTTGTCGATGTTTTCCGACACATGTAACAAAGAACGTTGCGGGTTCGACTCCGAAAGCTGTTCGATTCATCAGGCGGCAACGTCTGTGACCCAATATTGGATAGATGTTTAAAAACTGCCCCAACTCATCGGGAACGCGGCCGACTGTCGAACAGAGAATCTGACCGAACTCAAACTCAGCTGTAGTCCGTTGACAGCTCCGATCGCGGATGATTAGATCTGCTTGTGGGAAATATTCTCGGATTCGCAAACGTGTGCCGCTGTCTCAACTCTGAAACGAGCAGAGAGCGGAATTCGACAGTATGCCAATGTTTCCACATGGGCTCCAGTCGAGCAGACCACAAAAGTCGGGGACTCGGGGATTTTCTTTTCCTCACGTCGACTGCATGAACTCCTCGCCATGACAAGAAGCCATGGCGAAGAATTGAAGAACCCTCTCGACCGACCAGAGTCGCGCGCGCGCGAACCTCCGGCTCGGTACGTGGTTCGTGCAAAAGTACGTTGGGCTATTATGAACAAATCTGGCGGAACGCCAGGAAATACTTTTCTTATTATTTTATTTCGTCTCCTCTCTCATAAACATTATGTCGTAAGTGAGAATACCAGAAGACAGGAATTCGCTGGACACGCCTTCTTCTGTGTGGGGATGGTGATTAAGCGCTAAGACGAAGAGTTATTCGAATCCCCGTACTACGCAGGCCAGCGCCGGCCGCGCGTTCACGTGTCCATCCATCCCGCTCCGTTCAATATATCTTCCTCTCGCTCGGATCCTCGCTTCTCGTCCCATCCATTCGCTGCTGAAAATATCCCGAAAAATCGACCGGAGGAGCGATATTCGTCGAACGAGATTCGAGAATTCCGCTCCTAAATCGTCCGCCCCCTTTTCTCTGTTTTTCGGCCCGGGTTCTGGGTGAGAGACGCTGAACAGGTGCACGAGCGCTCGTGCGCTACACTTTCCGACGGAGCATGTGCTGCCAGACTAGCCAACCTTCAGACGTATCGGACGAGACAGAGCCGCATTCATGCGTAAGGTACGCTAAGCTACGTTCACAATCGGACGCCCCCAACTCTTCGGGGAACAATGGCGGACTCAGGGAGGAATTCAGAGAAATCGTCGACCGTCAACACGGATTCTCGAGTTTTTATCGTATTGAGTCGCGCGATTCAAACCATATTCATACGACTCATCGATCCCTCCTCGGAAAATTGTGATTTTCAATGAGGTTCAGCGAAGCTATCCGCTCCAAAACAGAAAATTTTCAGCGAACGACCCCGACCGGAGCGCGACTGCTTCTGCATGATTTGGACTCCGATATGATGGATGGGTTGGCCAGAATCAAACGCGTTGAATGTTTCAATTGGATCTTCGGCAGGTCTCGGGGTCGAACGTGTTGTGGTCGTCTCGACACCGGAGGAGGCTCCAGGATCTGGCGAATAGTGAAAACTCGATCCGAAAAGCAGATGAACCGTTCCGTCCATCGGGCGAAGGTGGCCTCAACTTGCGCGATGATGAATCTGGGGAAGATGCACGCGCCCAACGCTGCCGCGGATCGTCTCAGCGAGAGCGCACGATACAGCTCGAGCCAACTTTACCACCGCTGAGTCGATACACTGCACATGATAAGATCCGTCGAAAGATTTCTATTCCAACCGAAGCGTCTCGGCCCTAGCCAACCTCCGCTGTCCTCTTACCATGGAGTCGCAGGACAACCAGCCTCGAAGCATCAATTCATCTACCGCTACGAGAGTCGACTTTTCGAAGTCCAACATCAGATCCCGTTCGATTCGTCTCTTCGACGGAGCTCCGGAGCGGAGCCGCCATCGTCAAATATTAAAAGCTCCACAGGCTGACTGAGGAATCAATCCACTGATGAATTAGTCAAAAGAAGAACATTCTACAGGATAAAATCCGCTGGACAGTGAATTCATCCGTCTCGAGCGGACGGAGCCCTCTCTTCTGATAGGATGAAATATCGACGAGTAATCCACCAGTCCAGTGAATTTCAACCGTCAGACTCAGATCTCGATTCCAGATCAGAAAACATCGCACAGCAGAGCTTCGCCTCCGCAATCCCTCCGCTCAGATCAGCTATTACTGCTTTTTCTCGCTGCTCACCGAAGGCCAGGACCGGGGAGAGGCTGGATCCGTTGTTGAGGAGTTTCGGTGACAGGACTAGAGCCCGCTCGATACAGCTGTAACCGTCTGGCGATTAGATGTTCACCCTTTTCCAACGCCCATCGCCACGTCGGGTTCTTCCCGAGATATTCGTCTCGGAGTCTCCCTCATTTCTCGCTCATCTTGTGCTTCGGATCGCTTGCAGTCGCGGTAGCCGAACGACCGCGCGGCGGCCGGGCGGTCGTTCGTCCGGAGTGTTCGATGGCCGGTTGACAAATGGTATCTGTCGCAAAGCAATCAATATGCGGACGAAAATAATTGCCATTTTCTCTCTGCCTTACCCTATTCCCGGGGTGAACACGATGTGGCGGAGAACGGTGGAGAAACTCCGCGAGAGGGACGCTTCCACTTCATCGCCGTTCTTGAAAACGAAAAAAAATGGCGTTTCTGATCTTGGCTGGCCTCCGTGGGCTCAGAGGCGACGGCCGACTTGGTCATTATGTTCGTCGTATATAAAGACCAGCGTGTATGTGATTCGTCGCCTGTCCCAGCGCGTTCTTTCCGTCCCCGGTCCGCATCATCAAAGTGGGTATATATCAGAGAGGGCGAGAGAGGAGGAGCGCGCGAGCCAGTAAGGAATAACGAAAACAACATCCGGAGAGAGAGAGAGAGGAGATAAAGTATCGCGAGGTCGAGAGGCGACGTCCTGTAGCCATCTAGCCGACACTAAGCATCCAGCGGCTCTATTACAATTTTTCGGCGCTCAATCCCCTCCTCGTCTGGCTCCTTCACTCATCCTTCAAGCGGCCGTTTCAGAGCTCATCTCCTTCTTTCTGAGCATTCACCTCGATTAACGTTCACCAGCAACACATGGCTACCGAATTATGCAACGACGACGAGCGCGGCGTCACCGAACGGAACACGGGCTCGCTCGGCAGACAAGCTGGCTGTCCTTCGTCCTCCTCATTATCGAGCCCGAATACTGAGCCTGCATGGACCGAAAATCGCTTCTGATATCACTCCCCATTCTTTGGGTTGAGAGCTGTGCCTGATTCGGGCGGTTCCGCGGCAAGCCGTCAGAGGCTGGGTTCACGATCAAAGTTCACCGGCGACGCGGAGCATTATTTTCTCTTCCGTTCTCTGTGTTCGTGATAGGCCTTTCCGAATCGTTCCTATCCGGAATGATGGAACGTTGATGGATGGAGTGATTGTTTCAAAGCACAAGATTGAGTTGCGCTCGCCGCTGCTCGGCCCGCTGGATGAGCGATCAACCTTCGCTATGAGGAATGGACAGTACGATGATTGAAAATTCCCGGTGTTCCTAGCGTTGCCGAATATCGGATCGCGAACTCCCCCGAAAATCATGATGAATAGCGCGCGGCCGACGAGGGAGAGATATTCAAATCTTAACCATCTAGTTTTAAAATGAAAATATCGGGCTGTTTTGAGTATTTATTTGGAAAAACCGCAACATCCCCGTCCGAACTGTCGGTCGGAAACTCTTGCGGCCCTCCGAGTTCCCCACAATCCGAGGAATTCGACTCTGCGCTCAGACAGTGCAGGAGTGAATCAAGAGTGAAGTGATCGCGCGTGGCTCGCAGTGAATCATTTGGCTTCTTTAGACGTGGAGGAGAGCAGCGAGGGCTGCCGAAGTTTAGGCAACTGCCCCCTGCGCTGTCGGGCGCCGAGTCTGGGGCCGAAACTTTGACCTGGCGGAGTTGCGATTTTGTTCACGCGCGACTTCACACCAATGTCAAACCATCCCGCTTTGACAATAGACAAACCGAGAGCGACCCGCTCGCCCGCGGAGGGATCCGCTATTTGCATACAAAGCCTGGATGTCCTAGAGAAATTTCCGACCGATCGTGGCGTGATTGTCGTGATTGCGGCTTCTGTTACGCGATACTTCACCCGGTCCTCGACGTCACCCAGGCGCGGCCCGCAGGAGAACTCTGTATCATCCTGCGCTGCTCTGGCACGTTCCGCCGGCCGTTGGATCCACGCTAAGGAGCTATGTCGAGGGAGGAGCTCGTCCAAGACGTCGTCTCCTTGCCTCGGGTGAATCTCCAGAGTCATTCAATGACAGGAGTCTTCTGAAGTAGGCGAGGAGAGCTGAAAATTCAGTCATGGGAAACGGGAAACCCATAGCTAGCATGCTGTGTTCGCGTTTCCAGTGGTCATCAGGACGTGCGACTCCGCCTGATTGTCATCATGACTCGGAATCGGCATACCACAATTTTTGTGCCGACCGCGGAGTGAGCCGCATTTTTTGTGTCTCGCATACACACAACGCTCGCCAGTGACCCGGACCGCGCACACGAACGGGTTACATAGCACGAAGCGTGGCATGCCAGAATGATCCACATTCCACATTTCGTCCGCTTATTCCGCCAAAACGAAACGATCATTGCCACGAAGCATTTTTTGGAGCTTGGGCTCGGGGTCCGACAGCTGAGCATTCTATCGGCCGCGGGTTGAGACAACGTGTAATCGAGAAGCCACAGCTTTCCACGGAGCCCCTTCAGAATCGACACTCGGCGAGAAAGCGCCTGACTTCGATCCTGGTCGTGGTCTCATTCCAGGCCCTCGCGGCAAACTCCCCTGGAACAAGCTGAAAGACAGTTGCGCGAAAACGCTCCTGAGAGCGCTGCGAGTGTACACCAAAAAATTCGCTTCATCACTGACTGACAAAGGGTGAGCGACGGACGCTGCGAGAATGAGCCGACCCATTCAGCTGGCGTCTCGTGCGTTGTTTAGTGGCGTAGAGAATTTGAGTTGGATTCGAGCCCTTTTTGGCTCGCCCGTCTGCCTCCCGCTCCGGTGGATGCTCGGCTGTGCCGAAGGGGCTGCGCGTCTAAAAAATATTTCTAATTCGGAGCCTTCCTCCCGGTGGCAGCGAATTCCTGTTTCGGCACAAGAAGCGGCTGGCAAATGAATGTTTAGACTCGGATGTTTTCGAGTCCTTTCATTACAACTCCGGAACTCTCTATCTCGTGTGCGCAAACACGACGACGAACGCTCTCCTTCCACATTGAAGCATTCTCTGCTGGTTGGCCACAAATGTCTGCGTTCTGCAGCGACCGCGACCGCGGCGGCTGCTTATACGGGAGCTCCTCCGACTCTACCCGGATCTCTCGCGTGCTGGCTAATCTTATCTGGGCTTATTCAGTGACTGATAAGCCAACAACGTTTTCGGCGGATGCTTCCCTTGTTTCCGGACCGGTAGAACAGTCTTTGAAACGACATCGAGCACGCATTCGGATCGCTCTCTACCCGGTGTCGACGTGATCAAGTCTGGGGACGCAAACTCAGGGAGTCGTATCTGGTCACGCGGGCACACGAATCCGTCGCGGCTGCCTTCCATCTCGTAATCATTGTCATCATCGTTGTCCTGGCGGTGGTGTTGTTGAATATGATCGTCGATCTGGATGTCAGACAGGACGATCAGTCACTGGAGTGTATTGCAAACGCCGATGTCAAACGAAAGGAATATACTCTCCGGGGAACGTGAGGGGGAAGCGAGAAGACGTTGCTTGGCTAGAGTAGAAACCACAGGATTCCGACGAATAAGTTAGGAAGAAGGCTCGATCCGAGCAAGCAGTCCTGCATCGAGCGAAACGGGACAGCAGGAAACGATCTTGAAGATGAGCGATGCGTCGCCTTGCGCGAGTTTCTCGATGCGACATCTTTCACGTTTGTTTTGTTGCTCGCCAGAGTAGTGTCAACGACGGGTTTTTGTCTTGAAACAAATGGTCGGGAACGGACCGATGAAAAAATGGCGCTTCGAAGACAGCAGTCTAGAGAAAGATGGATTCATCGGCTGAGCGGGCGCATGCGACAAAAATAAGTGCTTCATTCCTTAGAGATGGATTCCCTCCGTTCCCTGTCGTCGGGAGTTTCATGAACGGGAGGACGAACCGCCGGTCGCGCAGACTCGAGTCCTGCATGGCTCCCCCAGCATTTCCTGGAGCAAAATTTTCAGGCGATGAACGCCGACGTCAACAGAGCGAATTCCAGCCACCCTCTGAACTTCGGAGAGAGGAGGTTACGATCTCCCGGGTCCAGAACCGGAACCTCACGCATTCATTGCTGTTGGTCGAAAACCGGACTTTTGTGTTTGTTATTGGCAATACCGAATCAGTTTTCGGAAACACGAGTTCGGAGGAGGCCGCCGCCGCTGGAAGAGTAATTTGTCACCTGAGACACCTCCGCAGGAAACGACACACGTGGTCGGCCATAACTGTGGACACCGCTGGACTCGAAGCGACCAAGCGACAAACTAGTTAGTTATCGAACGGACAAAGAGGAGACAAAGCACCCAGCAGGACGATAGATTACCGAGTGGCCTAGTACGCACCGACAGTGACAGCGGAGATGACCGACGTAGTTGATACTCGGAGCGTGCGGCTCGCCGGATCGCTACAAAGGCGGCCGACTTCCGAGAGGAGAACGACACTCGTAACTGAGCTCGTGGACATGAGAGCATCATATTGTGAGATATCACCGAACTTCGGGTATGAGGTGAGATCAGCCGGTTGCGCTCGACTTTGGCGAGAGACTGACCACAAATCCATCCGTCATGACAACTTGGACGGCCATGTCGGCGGCCCTGAGGCATGCGGGCGTTTCATTTTCGCTCTTTTCTTCAGTGGACGCGCTCATTTATGGAAGAATTCTAAAGATCCCGACGAGTGAAGAGAACGGGGTCCATTTCTCACGGCCTGCGCTCCGACACGGCTGTGCCACAAATGCGAGTTAGCTCTCGTGGAGCAGATCGCAAGAGCCATCCCGACGGCTGACAGCTAGCTGTGATTCGCTAGTTTTGAAATAACGGTTTTTGTTGCAAGCGGACCGCGTGAACCGCATCGGTCCGAAGTCATACGGCTGGAACAGAATCCCTCGTAAATCTAGAAGATCCGTTGAGTGGGGACTCTCAATGCGATTCGGAACATGTGTAACAACGTCCGCCATGGGTGCTCGTTAAGAAAGCCGTGCCGGGTCGACTAAACGAACTGGATGAGCGAAGCGTGTTTCCGAGACCCTGAAACATGGAAGGGGTTCCCGGGCCCCTCAGGTCCAGCTCCTACCTGTCTGCTGGTAGCTGTGTCCCAACGAACGATAGGCGGTCTGGTAGAAACTTTTCGTCGAATTGGTGGAAGCGTGCACCGCATCTAAATCTAGAATTCTCGTCGAAACGCCAATCGAGTAGAACAATGTTCCTCTGGTTGACGATCCAACACAAACTCGTTCTCCACGCCTCCGGACTCGAGCGATCGATTGGCTGACGGACGAGCTTCCAAGGATCGGCAGCTCGGCCTGCCGACTGGCTCTCGGGGGCGAGTTCGGGCCCCTCTCTCGTTTCGTTCTCCTGAGCCGGCTCCGAGTCGTGTCGAAATTGGGCGAACTCGAGAATCGGAGTGAAAACGCGTCCCTTGTGCGCCGTGAGTGTAAAGAGCTCACAGAAGACGTTTATTGTAATACTTTTGATGTTGGTTTCTCGTGATCGTTTGGTCGGGTCCGTCGCCGACGCTCGATCATTCGAAGCGGTCGTCCGACGGAGGGGACAAACTGCAGAGCCTACTGGCCTCCGACCCAAGTGACGATCACCGCATTATGAGGAATATTCCTGTCGATGACGCTAGTAATACTTGATAGCATGCATATACATCACAATGTTCTCTCCCTGGCTACGCTTTCATTCGGTTACACTCTTTCGTCGAACTCTTCCGCTCTCAACTAACATGGCTTGCACTTGATATGAACGGACGAGGAAGTAACAGGCAAAAACCTCAATCTGTGTCGACAACTCGTCCCCGGGCCCATCGGATTGACCAGGCCGAAGCCTGCCGACTGCGTAGAGACTCTCGACAGCGTCTGGTGTAAGCGTTCGGGGCTCGTACGACTAGGATACGTTGAGATTTGTGCTAGGAGAGGACGGCACGCCAGGAAGTCGCAACGGCAGATCCGTACGCAGACGGCCGCTTTGACTCGCGGTCTTCCGATTGAAATGATCGAAACAGGGCGAAAGTGTTGAAACGATCGATGATCCGCGCCGTCACTCGCGGCGGATGAGATTTTTGACAGAACAGACCTTCGAGAGTCGAGTGAATATCCATCCCTAAGAGGTTTTCCCGACCGATCGGAGTGGTACTCGAACCCCAACATCCGGATTGATATGTTTGCTCAAAAGCTGAAAGCGCTCCGTCTGGGACCGAACTGTCGGGAAATCAACCAGCGATGGGTCTCGAGCTCCGATTCGTTCGCTCAAGCGGGTTGTGATTCGGGATAGGGACCCTAGCTCATTCTCTTCATCTTGGTCACGAACGGTCCTTCTGTGCGCCGTTCGAGGAGCAAGCATAATTTACACCATTCAACCGATTTCGAGCTGAGCTCGACGTATTCAATATGTATGTACAGCGTTTCCCTGAGGACAGATGACGCTCTTTCGCAAACAGTGTGGGTTTTTATCGTAAACTGCCCCATCCCGCACCTCTCTCCCTGACAACAAACTGTTTACCAAATGGAAGGATCGTTCGTTCCGGGCGTTGAGAAACTGCCCCCGGAATCGCTCCGAGGTGGTTGTCCATACGGCGCTTCTGAGCCCTGCAGGCTCATAACCGAATCGGGACTCGAGCGTTGCTGGATCTCTGACGCGTGTTGTCCTTGAAGGAACGCTGTGGCATCGTTCGGCGACAGGTTCACGCCTGAAACAAACACGGCTCCATGAATCCTCTCGGTTTTCTCCGTTGCATCGGCTCTCCTCCATCCGTTCCCAATTCGTTCTGAGAGCTGTGCTAGAGCCACGTTTTGCGGCCATTTCTGGATGGACATTTGTTTTGCCGTAAAACTGGATTACGGAAATTATTCTTCCCGAGAAGAGGAAATCATTCTCCCATTGCGGTTTCAATAATCAAAACGATCACCCTAGATTAGTATTCATGCTCTCGGAGCGTGGAGTGGACTCCCCGATTGTTTTGCATAGGGAATTTTCCGTAATTCCGTTTTACGGTGAAAATCCATGATCCGTAAGACGGGGATACCGTTAGGAATATTGGTTGAAAGATGACCGCGAACGGTCACTCAGTACTAGTCGGAGTAATCCAGAATACTGCTCAATATCAACAAATACATGTCCGATTGCAGGCCTTGAAGCTGCAAAAGCTCCGATCGTGAGACCTGGCTGAAGCTACGGCCTTTGGTCGAGAAGACACGAGCCAAATATGTCGATCTACAACGATGGAGATGGATCGGTTGATTGATGCACGAATATTATCCGAATGATTCGACTGAACGGCCATCGTGCACTGTCCATCAACCGTGCTCGTTTCACGTTCTGGGTACGCACCGTTCCGTGGAGAGAGGCTGGGGTTTGCTGCATGGCCGAAATGAAGTCCGTCTCCTTGCTGCCCGGGAAAAAAGTCATAGAAGCCAGGGCCCTGACCCCCATTCTGCGAAAAGCCAAACTCCTGGTTGGACGAATCTGGAAAGAGGGAGAGAATCGCTGTCAGGCTAAGCTCAAACGATTTCAACTCGAGCTCGGAGATGTTTGATCTGGGCAGCAGCCTGCCAGAAATTCCAAAGGTCCTCACTGGGCACACTCTTTTCATTATATCTGCTTCAATGCTCAATCCGGTCGAGGGATCGAAACTCGCCGCTGAGAACTCGAACGACGAGCACGCGATCGCCTCTGTGCGCTAATATAGTGATTTCAACATTTATCGTTTCCGAATGTCGAGTGTAGAGATTCCTTCTCGGGTCCTCGAAGCAGAGTCTTCGAGAGACGCCACACCCTTGGGGAGTATGAGCACGTGTTCCCCGTTCGCCCTCTCGGTGGCTGGGAAACGCAAACAAGACTGAAGGTGGTAGAAAGGATCCTGTCCGTGTGTTCAGCACAAGAAACATCGACAGACCGAACACCCTGCAGGAAACGAGCATCATCGACTGAACTCCTCGGATCCAGATCATCGGCGGAGTCTTCTTCTCGCCCCAAAAAACTCACGAAAACTTAGGAGTTTTATCTCCGCAGGACTACTGGATCGAAGTCGAGTCCATCAGTCATCGAGGGTTAATCAATGCGGAGATAATTAAGCGCGACGGTCTTTGGAGCGGCGTTTTTTTTTCCCCTCCCGAGTTCACGAGGCACCCACAGCCTCGACTTCATCGAGTCGTCTTATCGGACAGCTCTGTCCGAGTGATCTATGGTCGACCCCGGGCGACGACGATGGAAGCTAACAAACCCGAGCTCGGTCTCCGAACTCGACGGGCGGCATTGCTTTCGCGATCTTCCGGCGAGTTCGTTGGCCAAAACTCCAGTTCGTAGGACCTGCAGCTCCGGGATCCTCCGGCAGCGGGGGCTCGCCGACGCTGTCCCTCGGACAGACAGGGGTCGAATGATTCGACACCGCCCACGGACTGGAAGCGGGTGCCGACTGCTCGGAGCTCAATAAACACAATTGTCGATGGACAGTCAGATGTGTCGTTTCGCGGAGCCGCGGGAGCAGCAGGTGGCGGTGCTTATGAGGAATAAATAGATTCTGTCAGAAGGGTTGATCTTTCCCTCCAGCACAAAGGCCTGTGGGCACCGTGGGGCGTCTTCGTTCCTCGCCGGTGTCGTCCTCCTCTTCGTTGTCCCTTTCGTCTTCCCATGTCGTTCTCCCCCTGCCTGCCTGCCAGCCACAAGCCTGTCACTCGAACACCGCAGCCACGACCACCTTCCCGGCGGCTTCATCTCCATAGGCGACAATTTGCAGTCCATAGACAACCACAACGCCTCCAGCAGACTCTGTGAGCAGTAACGCCCTCGACAATATTCCCCTTTTCCGAGCACATCCGAGCAAACTCTTGTGGCGGGCGTTCTCTCTGGTCCCTCTTGTCTTCGGGCGCACCTCTCGCACCGCCTCGTATTACGAGTGCCCCTCGAGACCCCGGGCTCGTTCCCCGCTCGCCGACAGTGTTTACTTCATACACACGATTGAATTCAATTACCCGCCATTCCCCACGTTAAATTACTCTGCTATTCTTCGGACGTGTCCAAAGGTTACACTGCCGCATGACAACACCACCTCATCCGCGGCACGGCTTCAACACTCTCGAGGGGTGGGGTGTCCAAACCACAGCTTGACACTATCACCAGACCCCGAGCTCTACGTAGGTGAGGGGTGTACGAACGTAAAGCTCCATGAGCCACGGGAAACTCGTAACCCGAGCCCGCAGAAGATACCCCGGGCACTCATCCGAAATGTGGATCACGTACAAACTCCGGGATCGTCGAGTCTCCAAGAAAGACAAATTCAATAGACACAGCTCGAATCGCCTCTTCGAGGAAGGCCGAACCAGAGTCTAATGCGCCGGGCTCGTATCGTCAGCCTCGAAACGAGCTCTAGAGGGATGAGCTTGTTGGGATTTGTTTTCCCCTGTTGTTTACTCTTTGCACAACTCGTGGAGGGTGGGGAGCGCCCGGGATGGTGGAGCCAGTTGTCTCTTCGAGCAGTCAAACAATCGTATTTGAAGTCTATTATCGCGCCGCAACACGGATGTCTTCACAGAAGAAAGCTCATGTTGTCATGTTGGACAAGTTGCCCGCGAGGGCTCGTCTTCCAAGATCTCGGATTCTCCCGACAAAGGACGTTGGCGGGGTGGAAACAGGATGGGAGAAACTCTGCCAGTTATCGACGCAACCCCGTGCGCGGATTCGGTACGGAACCGTTGATGCCCTTCGATTCGGGTGTGGAAGACGGGTTTCGTCCGAATCGGAACTGAACAACCAACAGCCCGTCACATGCTCAGAAAACGTGCAGTGAAACGTTGGCGTGAGGGCTCCGTGCGTTTTCGCGGAATTCGGAGCGAGCCGTCAATTACACTGTTGGTCTTCTTGGCCGTTCATCGGCCCCCACCCGTCGATCTGTGCGCTCTTCGAGTTGCCCGCCGCGTCTGTGGTTGGCAGGATTTTCTCTCTTTTTTGAAGGGTCTTCAATGACGACAGCACGTGTCCTTCGACCGTGATTGCATAGAGAACAGGGAGTCCCACGGGCTTCAGAACCACCGCGGCGGTGTCTCC
Source organism: Phytoseiulus persimilis (assembly GCA_037576195.1). Taxonomy (NCBI): domain Eukaryota; kingdom Metazoa; phylum Arthropoda; class Arachnida; order Mesostigmata; family Phytoseiidae; genus Phytoseiulus; species Phytoseiulus persimilis. The sequence goes on along the minus strand of CM075101.1, from coordinate 5,739,695 downwards.
GGGCTACGCTTCGGGAGCTGACTGCTTGCTTTCGTCGAGTCCGCCGCATACCTGCCTGATATCTGCTATTCGGTTTGCCAAGGCATTCGTTCCTTCATCTGATCGGGCGTACACCCTCCGTTGGACTGACCGTCGGAACGGTTCCGTCCCCTTCGCTTGGGGAATGGAGTATCACAAAAGACCAACAACGGCTGGCTACTGCGTAAGAACGATTTTTAACTTTCTGTGACGCGGGCGAGCGCCGGAACTGAATAGAGAAACTCGGGTCAATTTCCCTCCTCAAATACACGGAACCACAACACTGGGATGCTGGTGACCGGCAGCAGCACCCAAGAGCAACCTGTAATTTTGGGCGGCAGCTTCCTGTTATTAGGGAGAGGAGGAGAGATGACAACTTCTTTTCACACACTGGGGCGAACTCTGAAGTTGGAGGCATGAACACGGTATGGCTCCGCAGCAGTCCGTACGATAGCGATTTCATCGCGGAACCGCCCCTTCTCCCCTCCGCCTCCTCCTTGGAAACCGTTCAGGAGTCGAGGGATCGGGAGGTCCCTCGAGCTCATCTAGATCGATTCTGGTCAGGATATGTCGATTGCCGTCAACGTCATCTTTTGAAGCGTGTGCCGCCGAACCGCATTGACTTGTTTTTTTTTCCTATCGGCTCGTTTTTCGTTTGTTTGTTTGTTTGTTGTCGTTCTTGATGGGGAGCGTTTTTATCGGTTCGCTCGTGCGTCGCCGTTTGAGTCCGTGTTAGGTCATCGTAGGAATGAACGCAATAAAACACTGGAGAATACAGACATCGGACGACAGACGAACTTTGGCGATAAGTGTAGAAGAGTTCCAGTCTGAAGTGAGCGCACGCTTCTCTAGTTCCGTGTAGGGCACGAGACCTTCGAGCATAAATCGTCGAGCAGGCAAATCTTTTCTCGTCCCGATGTTGTTTTCTGCCGCGAATGAGCGACATTTGATTTGTTCTTGTTTTTCTCGCTCCGCGCAAACGACGTCTGCGCGGAACAACGACAAGAGCAACTGATCAATATGACGACACAAGGATGCTGAAGATTTCTGAGCAGAAAAAAACGAAAAGAAGAAATATTTCGGACCACACCCCAATGGGTCCGGTCGGGATGCGCTCTCGGGTCTGACTGAGCGAGCGAGCGAGCGAGAAACACAGAGAACGAACCAGATAGATGAAGAGGAACACATGCGTACAGGTGGACGTCGAGCTGGACGTGGACGAGTATAAACGGACTACCCGCTGCTGCGGGATACTTTCGTCGAAACCGCAGGCATCATCATCCGCATGGCCGACTTCTGCTGCCGCAGCTTCTGCATTGGTACCCCTAACGAAGCTCGCCCGGTGCCGAAGTCACCTGTATCATTTCTGCCACGCTATGGTTCTCTCCTGGGTTTCGTCTGGTGTGAATCGTGTGATTCCCTTTTCGGTTTTTCTTCCCGATGATCTCGAAGTCTTACTCCCGGTCGTTTTCTGCTTCAGTTCAACTATGACGGTTTTCCTCCGCTGGATTTCTTCTTTGAATTTCGGTGCTGAACATCGTCTTTCAGGCTCGGACTCGAGAGCTCCGCCCGGTACTCGCCGTCGAGAAGGGCCCTACTATCTCGGCCCTACAGGCTCGACCGTGTAGGCGCGCTTCCAGTGGACGCTCGGGTGCTCGTCGGTTGGTGGACGTGAGTTGGGAGAAGTAAGTCGACACGACCAGTGCTCTTTGTCGCTTCTCCATGACTTGCCTCGCCTCCTGCTCCGGTATTTTCTCTTGGCGCAAAGGAGGGGGGAATTTGCATGTAAATCGAGAAAAAGGGGGAGCGCTGGGGGCATCCGAGTTTTCTTATTCTCGCCTAAACTCCGTCTTCTTCTTTCACTTTCCCACCGAGGCTGGCCGTGGCGGCCCCCGTGAATTCAGTGCTGTGTCCGAGCGTCGATCGAGAGTTTCCTCGATTCCAACGGAAATCTCCGCGAAATCCCCGAGCATAAGCGATGATAACCTGCATGCTGCGAGAAAACTAGCTTTTCGGTTCGGAGCAACAGCAAGTAACGAGATCCGTACCCTTTCGACTTGAGATGTGACAGCTCGGGTTCGAAGCCAAAAAACCAGCTCGCGCTTCGAATCCAACGAGGACTCTGCCGGCCTCGTCCCAGCCGACCTCTGCTCCTTCGGGGCACCGTTCGAGTTCCAGCCCCGCTGCCGCGACCGCTGGTGAGGGTCGGGAGAACTGAATGGGGGAAATGGGTGGGCGTTCGAATGGGAAGGGGGGTGATATTTTTCACGGGACAACATCCGGTTTCCGGTTAGCTTGGAGATCCGGCGGGCGGGCGGGCGGGCGGGCGAGTAAACGAGAGCGTGTGCTTGCAGTCAACCATCCGAAGAACCAGTCGACCAGTCGGTCGACCGCCCGACCAACCCAACAAACCAAGCAACTCCTCCCTCGCAGGAAGTACCCGTCATTTGTTTACAAAATAACCTGATTCATCCGACCGAGCCAACGGCCCATGTTGTCTTATCGGCTCTTGGTTTACCCTTGGCAGAGTATGGAGAGGAGGAGAAAAAGGATATCGCGAGGGAAAACAGGCGACGCTTGGCCGACATCTGCGGGGAACTTGGAGAGTCCGACCGATCCAAGAGCTCCCTTCGAGAGCAGATTCAGGCGTCGAAGCTCCCAACCCCCACAACGGAGCCCAGCTCTTTTCAGCTCCAGAAACGAAGCTGGTCACGAGCCTCTCAGCTCTAGAGAGCAGGAGGGAAGCGATGGGCCCCAGATCTCGAGGCGTTCGCGTTCAAGCAAGTAGAGAAGCAAGTAAGTATCCACCTGTTCGCGTCCCACCTTGTAGCGCTCAGCGGGGCCGTTTACGTTGAGCTCGACGGAGAAAACTTCACCTTCAGCTCGCGCCCTGTGACTGTCGTCGTCATCGTTGTTGTTGCTGTCGTCGTCGTCGCCGCAGCAGCATTGTTTTGAAATTATGCCGCCAATATGCCAGGGAGGAGCTTCTCAAGTACCTCAACGTCTCGGCGATAAGGTACCTCTCAACAAAAGCCATCAGGCCTCTGCTTAGACAAAGTCGAAGGAATCTTTGGCAAGACTTCTGTTGTCTGCCGTTGTGCCCGTGCGGCAGTTCTTCTCTCTGTCGGTCGGTCCGTCCGACAACACGTTCGTCTTCTGTCGAGCTGTCCGAAGACTCGTCCGTATCCGTCGGGTTGCCTATCCATCTGTACGGGGAGCGAGAACACTTTCGGGCCGTGGTGCCTCAAAGTCATTTCGTATTTTTAATTAACTCCGCGCTCAGAGCTTCACTAGCTCGAGCGAAAACTAGCAGAAGAGCTGAAAGCATGCACGGGATGCGCTAACTCATCAAGGCCTTCGTCCGTTTTCCGACGGGATTGAGCTCATGCTCGCTCGAGCTGGCGACCGACCTCGACTGACGGAACCATCGAGCCCGGTGAACGGAGCGGGCGACTTCGAACGGAAGGATCGCACAGAAACATCAAAACTCACCCGAGAGGTAGCCGAAGCCGTTCTGGGGTCCAGTTGGGAGATCAGGCGGTGAGTCGTCTAGGGGATCGGGGCTCATACCGGGCCTCAAGGACCTCATAACCCGGCGTGGGCTTCGGAAAAAGTGCCGTCGAGGACCCAACGTTGAGAGCTGCTTCATTCGGCGTTCTTTTGAACGGCGGTTCTGGAACCAAACCTGTCGGAAAACGCTATCGTTAGCTGGCTGTTTGCAGTTCGGATCGAAGGATCGCCCGCCGAGCTTAGCTCAACTCAGCTTAGCAGGCCAACTCCCTCGCCGGGCGGGCAGCGGGTGGTTTGACAGGACAGCGTCCCTCGGCAGAACCCCTCGACGGAAACCCTTGGCGAGAAACGAGAGAAGTATACGAACGTTGATACAAGCTAGTCAGGGGGTGGGCGGTTGAGTGACTGACTGGTGGGCTACGATAGAAGAATGCTCGAGATAACGGCCCGATAAGGGGTAAGCCGGGCCATGCCGATAAGGAGCTAACCGGCAAAGCCCAGACAGGGTTAGCGAACGCGGCTGAGCGTTGGGAACCAATGAAGAAACGAGCGAGCGAGCGAGCGACCTGAGCACAACCAAGAAAGGGGTGATTTCGCTAATCAGAGCTATTGTCACCTCAATCGCGCGCGGCCAGACACCCAAGAGGCTTTCGCAACAACAGAGTGACTTCTCCGATCGGCGACCCTGCAGTTTTTCCTCTTTTTTGTTCGCCTGTCTGAGAGCAGAGAAAAGCGGCTCAGATTTCATGCTTCGCTTCCCGAAACAGACGTCTAGCTCTACGCCGAACGACGAAATCCTCCCGTTTTCAGCGTTTCCAGCGCAACTTCACGGCCGGGAACCCCGTGGAAATTCTCTGCCGTGGAGAGCTACACCCAAACTCTCCAGAAGAGCGCGCTGAATGAGGGTTCGTCTGCTTAGAATGATGGTTCGTCTGCTTAGAATGATGGTTCTTTGTGGAAGAATTTTTTCGCGCGTCAACAGACCTGTGCGCGGACTCCCGTTTGGCCGCTGGCCGTGGTCGTGGTCGTCGCTGCGGGCCGGCTGGCTAGCGCTTTACGGTTATGTGCGCAGAAGCAAACCAAAATCGCTCTGGGTACGCCTCGTAGAGACGGCCTCGTATAATGTTTATAGGCGAGCTGCTACGTTGCTCGGTCAACTAGATGAGGAGGGAATCTTCACCACCACCATCATCATCATGAACAGCAGCACTACACCACTACCCTTGCCGTGTCTGCTACAGTCTACTTCGACCACCACCGACAACAGCGGCAGCACGACTACGACGAGTGCAAAGACCAGCATCACCGCTCAGGCTGTAAAATCTCGCTCTTTCATACCAGCAACGAACGCTGCGGAAGCTCCTGCAGGCTCGCGTGGAACGATCAAGAGGAGGCATGAAGCAACTCCGGGAAACAAGCTCCGTCTACAAGCACGAAGAGTGGAAAGAAAAGTCCTGAACACAAGAACGCTCCGATCTCGGAGACTGCAGTGTTGGCGGTGTCCTCCGAGTCGACGTTAGCCTCTTGCTCCTGGGCCTCCGGAAGACTCCTGCGCTCGGGCAGATGGCGCCTTGGCTCTATCAAGATAAGCTGACATCGCGCCATGACCAATCGACGACCAGGGTTATCGTGCATATCCGAAGAAGCTAGCGCAGCTAAAAGTCACCGATCGCTCGGAGAAGAAGCCAACCAGACGATATTCACTTGTGGTGAAAAATTGCTTGAATTCGCTACGGAGTTTCGGCCAGACAAGTCACGAGCCCGCTCTGTTCGGGCTCAAGTAGTGCGTAACTCGAGTTGTTCAAATGGCGGGCGCGTGTCTTCCATTCATTCAAGACAAGCGACCCACAAGCTTCGAAGTCGGGGTGCCGCCTTCGCTGTTGCTGCCTCCGAGGATATGGAACGTCTTCTCGAAAATAAACACAACGCCCTCTAATTACACCCGATCACAATCCGCCCCCCCCCCCCCTCCCGGAGGAGGGAGGGGAGGGAAAGCGAAACAGCAGCGGTTCCCTCGTCCGGAATCTCAGCATGTTCTCTGATGAACGAGAGTTTCCCGTAGCGGATTGCTGCGCTTGGTTCCCAAGCTCCTTGCTTGGAACAAACGCAATACCTTCGGATGAGCGTATGTGGACGATTTGCGGGGCAAGTGTATGAATGCTATGCATTCGTTGACCTCTCCCGAGCGACGACACAGATCAGAACTGTCGATATTTCCACCTGCGCTCGACAGAAAACGAGAGTCGCTTCCTGCCTTGGAGCCGTTCCAAAAACAGACGTGCTGGATACGGAGCCGGCGACCAATGGGTGGAAGAAATCCGCTTCGCTCCGCCTCGTGCCGCTGTGGGACTGAAGGCCTATTTGCTGCCGGCTCGAAAATCCGCTGAACGCCGCGGAACGGAGAAATCAAAGGGCTTGGACCTCGCTGCGGATAAGCGGCTCGAATTTCAACCTGGTCTCTGCGATCCGATCCGGATTCTCATCGATATTTACCGATAGGCTGTCTGAACCAGCGGAGGAGGTCTTCATTGCCCGAGTGAAACGGTTGTCGCCATCCGATCGAACGCGCTTGCTGGTTATGATCACGTGGCTCTCCTTCGTTCACGAAATCGGGGTCGAAACTACCACGCAATCAGACGTTCTTCAGTCATTCAGAAAATATGAACCGAAACGAAACGTCAATTTATTTTGAGTATTTCTTGAGAAATTGCCGGAGGCGTTGGCTGAGATTACTCGTGGCGAACGATTTGGTCAGACTTGACTCATGGCTAACAGCTTGAGGTGCTCGACAGCACAGTAGCCAATAGACCCGCATCGCTGATCGTGCGATGTCCTACAGAGAATCTGAGGCGCGATCTTTGAACTTTGCCCAATTTTCGTTGTGGAGCCGCTCGCAAAATGACGACTCAATCGACGTCTCGGTCTTTTCGGAATCAAGCATTCTCAAGCAAGAAATTTCGCCCTGATGACGCTATTCGTGTGTCACAACACCCCTCTGGAGCTCACCTCGGGAAGCACATTAGTCGCCGAGCTGGTTCGCCTTCTGCCGAAGGACATCCAAGACGCTCCGAACGCCAGTCAGCAAAGAGACATCGAGCGGCTCGCGAACGTTCGAAGTTCTGACTTCATGTCGCGTTCACCGACCTTATCGGCTAATTCTGATCAAAGGTGTTCGATAAGGGATCGAGATCCTCGTCGGGCGAACGACGAAAGGTGCTCGAGGTGATAATCGGGTGAGATGAAATCACCCACCCGCTATCCCACAATGTGCGCAGCCTGTCTCCGCCGCTCACTCGCCTTTCCTCAAAATGTCTACTCCTCAGCGAGTTCGTGTGAGTATGTGTGTTCGGCATTGTATTGTATTATATATCGGGCGAGGGTGAGAAGGAAGGAGTCGTGCTCTGTTTGCGCAGGACTTCCGACGAAGTCTGCAGCTCAACAAGAGTTGTCGGTTGAAAGACCGCGCAGTAGCACACAATGCGCTCCAAGCTGCCCGCCGTCGGTTTGAGCCCTCATCCAGATATATGTATCTGCCGTTTCGAAGCCTCAACGCCTCCACCATGCTCTGGCCCTCTAACAATTAAGCGGCTCTCAGTTCCGAATCTCAGAGATGTGGATGGTCGACGAGTTTACCACGACACCGCAATTTTCCGTCATCTCGTTGTCGGCTGTCAGATCGCTCATGGCGATACTCTACGCGTTCGATTCCGGTCTCGCGGAATCCGGGCGAATTCCCGTTCCATCCAGGATCTCATATGCAATCGGTGAAAAACGCAAAATATCCGTCTCGCTGACCCCGCTTCGAACTTCCGAACAATAGTTGAGAGGAGTGCGCGCACTCTCCCGGCGTCCAGCGCCGTTGCTGGAAATTTTCGGACGAAGGGCACCTGGGAGATTTGTATCGCATTCTCACCTGTCATGGCGCGTCGTGTGTTTGACCTCGAGCAAAAACTTGCGTTTTTTGGGCGGGATCGCATGCTGCCGAAGCGTATGACAGCGCAGCCTCCGGGCATTTAAGCACCCACAGCAAATTAATAGCTTTCCGCCGCGCTGCAGAGAGCCAGCCCGGTGTGGGTCTTCGCGCGCTCGCCTGTTTTTTCGCTGGGTTTCTTTCTGTTCTTCTCTCTCTGCCTGTTCTGTGTGAGTGCGGCCAGTGGTTGCATCGAGCGGCGTGGCGCTCGGACTCGCCGCTCGGAATGAGGAGGTGGGAGTCGTTTCGGGAGCTATGAATTTTGTTTTGCGCCCACAAAAAACCTCAGAAAGGAGGACCGGGGGGAAAAAATAAATCGTTCCCGGTCTCAATCGGCACAGCGAATGCTCCCGGCCGCCCTGGGCGATCCCCGTCGTGGAAACTCTTTTTTTTTTTCCACCCGCCGTTCACTCTCCAACTCTCCTGAAACGAGGAGAAGAGGAGCCGAACGACTCGCCGGGAGTCCTCTCCTCCTCACTACGAAACTCACAGCACCGTTTCCGAGAAACGGGTCACCGTTGAGTTGCAATTAAACAGTCCATTCTCAAGAAGGAAATCCGCGGGGCGTTGCCGCTCCAGTTGACGAGAGCTCCATTCGAGCTTCCATAAACGGCCCGACGTCTAATAACTCACGTAAACACCGGCTACCGTAAAGCAGTCGTTTCGCGCGCGCGCTTCCCTGACCGAAGCATCGAACTGTAGAAGAATTCAGGCCCAGTTCGGACACTTGAGAGCCGCTCACGCGGATCCTGTTCGATGGAACGTCTTTCAAAAACGAGAAGATCAATGTCTTCGGATGTCTCTGGATATCAGCCCGAGCTTTCTGCGAACCACGCGGTCGGTTGATGGGGGCCGGCCGGACGACCCCAAGGTTAACCCTTAGTGGGACATGTTCGACCGCTCTGACCTCTGACCGAATGAAATGAGACAACCGAAAGAACTCGGAGGTGGAAACGATGCCATCGAGCGAGAAACGAGGTTCATTCTAGACGTGGGCATCCTTTTTCGAGGGAGCCACCGGAGCGATAGCCGAGATTCACCGCATCGAGCGGGACGACGACGGGAGAACTGAGAGAGTTCAAGCCCGGTTACCTCCTACGATTGTTCTGGAGACGCACCGGGTCAAGAGCGAAAACAACAAGCCCTGGCGATGAAAATAACGCGAAAGCACGTCGATCATCGACGACGCCGGCGATCGCATGATCATGATCGACGGTTGACTGCGACTCGAAGCGGACCATCGCTCGATTTCGCCTCAGACTTTCCGGTGGCTTTCAGCCAACATTCTGAGAAAGCGGTTGCGTTGCGCGCGACGTGCATCGGGGCAAATTTCGTAGCACGCATGGCGTCGACGAAAGCTTGTGGGAAGAAAACGAAGTTAGTCAAGTCGAGAACTTCGAGTCGTTTTCCCCTGCGGAAGCCCGATAAGGGATTCGTTATTTGAGCTTCGATTGAGTCTTACGCGCGTCTGAACAATGCGCAGTCGAATGTGCTGATTTCCGAAGAAGTGAATCTCGGTAAGCATGGCCAGAAATGAAGTTTTGGGAGCCGCCAAGAGCGTGGCATCGAGTCCAGACGCCACTTGAGAACTTCGGCTTCCCGAGCGTCGTCGTGGCTGTTCCGCCGTTGTTCTGAGGCATTATGTCATACGCTCCGGTTATTTACGGTGATGTTAAATCTCCGTTGTAGTCACGGAAGCCGCACTCATTGCCATAAACCCCGCCGTGTTGGGCGATTCCAATACCGTAGTGAGTACAACTGTTCCGGCTCAGAGCGGTTATATTCCGACGAGAGCACGTTTTCGTATTAAAAAAAACACCCTGTCAGTCTGGAGACAATGATTGATGTCGCCAGCTACGAGAGCGCACGTCGTGCAGTCCAAATTGGATATTATGCTTTTACGTGCTCACCGTGTGCATCCAACCGACCGAGCAACTCGGCAACCGATTCGCCGGCCAACCAACCGTCTATGAGGAGCATAATGCCGACTTATGCACCGGCCCCCGTTTTGACGGAAGGGCTCGAGTCGCATGGTGGAAAGTCGTTCGCACTCCTGAACAGGATGTTACGAGGCTCGGCCCTGTTGGGAGCGTGCGCAGGACAGCTAGACAATCGAACGAGCCGGATGGAGTCGATGAGGCTGAGCGAGAATATCCTGGAAGCGCAAACCTCAGTCATCGAACGCACGAACCTGTATGACGCGCATGTTGAGTCCGGTCTCTTGGGCAAGCTGCTCCCGGATGTGGCGGGTGGGCTTCGGCGTTGCGGCAAAGGCGGCCTTCAATGTCTCGAGCTGCTTCGCTTTGATCGTAGTTCGAGGACCTCGACGTTTCTGGCTTCCGTTGCCGTCGTCGGCGACGTTCATTTGGGATTCGGGTCCACTTCCTCCGGAATCGGGTCGTTTCAGACTTGGAGGTCCTAAATCTGTCATCGCGAGGGCCTGGTTGGTAGCCGCTTGCATCTGGGAAGGGCTCTGAGAGCCCGACAGCGTCATGAGATCCCTTTCGACGGAGTCGTCGCGTACTTCGCGTTCCATCAGGAGATCCGTTTGACTGTCCTGGGTTTCATCGAGCACCAGCGAATGGTCGCCGGGGGAGGCCACTGTGGAAGAAGAAAGCGATCGTTAGACTACTTCCCAGACATTGTTCACGGCGCCTACCTACGAGGACTCGTGCCACCACCTGCCGCCGCTGTGAGTTTTGAGATCAAGGTTAGTCGAGAAAAAAGGGACCACGCTCAGGACGGGGAGCAGAAGAATCAGAGACCACGGTGCCCTTTGGTCTTTTGGAGGTGGATTTGACGAGCCCTTAGGCAATCTAGAGGAGCTGTGCTGTTCCGCTCATTTCCAAGATGAATGGATTTGACATCCAAGCGAGGAGCGGGCAGGCGGGCGGTCGTTCGGATGGGAAGGCAGGCGAGCGAATGAACGGAACGACGACGACCAGCCAACGACCGAGAGCGATTTGGATGCGATGTGCATTTTTCGAAGGCCGGAGTCTTCCTCCGCTAGGTGCCTTCATCTATCAGAAGGTTGCGGCCGCCGGTGGTCGTGGCGGAATGACTCATGAGAGGAGCAACCTGGCCACCTCTTCGTTCTTTCCCGCTTGGATCCCTCGGGCGGCTACTAAGACGACGACGACGACGACGACGACCACCTTGTTCCCTATTGTACCGCTGTAGACACCGCCGCCGCTCCGAAACTCCTTGGTGTTCTCTCTATCCACACGGTTCTTGTTCCTCCCAACGAATTCACAGCCATCCATCTATTCATTCACCTTCACCCTCTGAACCCTCGTCCACCCCCTCCTCTGCGTCGAGCTCGTGCAACAACTATCGAGGCAATCTCGAGGCTCGGGAGCCAGGATCGGTTCTCTCAACTCGTCCGTTCGCCATCAAAATGAGTAGATCCGACTCAAGTTTCCTCACGGCCGTCCTCGATCAAGCCCGGGAAATGCTTCCCCGAGCCTGGAGGGGGGGGGGGGGGGGGGGGGGGAGCTGCGAGCGATTGGACAGTTTCCTGGATGAGAACGAAGCTTCGGGGGGGGGGGGGGCGGAAAGGTAAAATACAGGACCAGGGAAGGTCAGTCAGTAACTTACTGCTGTCAAGGGCAGTGAGGGGTGGATTGATCGAGGGGCAGAACAGGCTGAAGATGGCATTGCCTGGAATCAGAACCGAACATGAGCTGCGGGATTATTGGACCGATGAGAACTCCATTTCGCGGGACGAGGAACCGAGAGTAAAAAGTGTGTGCAAGTCCCAAATCTAGACGATCGGGTTCCTTATGCACGACACCCAGCATGTATGCATGTGGAGACACTTGCAAGAGTTGGTCTTGCTCCACAGTTTACTCGAGTATTCTTGTCGCGTGTTCTTCTTGGGGTTTGTGGCGACAGCCGCTTCTTGCTCGCGCCCTATTTCCCGCGACTGGGTTTTTCTTCTCCCGCGTTTCCCTCTATTGTGGCGGTAAGTGAATAATTGATCCGATGTTTCATTCCTGCGGGGCCGCCCCGATTTACTCCGACAGACAGGAAGGATCTTGTTCCTCGTGACTCTATGAATAAACCACTGCATGTACATACAGCACGTTCCCGTCTCTTCCTCTGGTTTTCGCCTTTTCTCGCGCTCGTCCTGGCCCCACTTGTTCGTTTCAGCCCCCGACTGCTCCGTGTCAATCTCTGTTGGCAAACGGGAGGCTGTTATGCGGACGACAGGTCCGCTGAGAGTAGGCATGAGCGGGCCCATTCGAAATGCGCAGAAAAGCTCGACTTTGACTTGTTTGGCGTCATCACGCTCGTCCGAGAACGAGGCGGAAACTCTGCTCCTTTCGGACGAGCTCGTCGGCCGGTTCGTTTTTCGGTTCCGTCTAAGCGCGCGGACGTTTCCCAATCTGTTTAGAAGCGAGTCGAGCGAGCCAGAACAAGAACGGAGCTGACAGACGAAGGCTTCGAATGGACTGCTGTTAGTTTCCGGGCGGTCGAAGCATACGAACGCCGTATGCGACGGAGGCCGGTCACGAAATTTCGTGCTTGGCCACAGTGGCATTATTCAGCATAAGACAACAACAGCCGGACGCAACGACTGACGTACGAAAAAGGGACTTTCGCTGAGACGCGAACGAACGAGGTCACCGGCTCGAAAACGAGTTACGTTCACCATCGGACATCCCTCATTGAAGCGATGTGTCGGAAATATTTACTCGATGTTGAAAACGTTTCTGACATCATCCTACCCTTGCTACCGGTGCTGTCAAGGTCTCGCTCGTTTCCGAAGAGGTCATCCGTATGCATCACGGGCGGATATCTTGCCAATTCTATCCAATGAGGAACTTTCGATCCGCACCGCTTCCATGAGGAGTTGGGGAGGGATGGTTTGACGAAGCGACGTCGATGTTTTGTGATTGAGTCTTGAAGGAGCTCGGGACTGGTGTCGGCTCGAAACTCTCGGAGCGATAGAGACGCTCGGTTTCGCGTGACTCTACAAAAGGAAATGTTTGCTTCCCCGCAGGAGAATCCTCCGGGAGAGCGCGGGGGAGGAGAGGAGAGAGCGCGGAGAAGTGCTTCGGAGTTCTTGCGACGCACTTCATCATCTCTCTCCGCACGACGCGTAGCTAAACACCCCCTCCCCTCGATCGAAGGAACCGAGCGACTAAGGAATCGAACGAATCCCAACACAACAGAGGGGTCTCCAACCGCGAGCAACCCCAGCGACAACCCTTCCTGGATCTGGATCCTTCTCCGGAGCGATTCATTTGGTTACGTGTTGTTGTGCCGGATCATCCTCAGCGGTGGACGCTGGCAGCCAGCCAAGTCGCAACAAACAGACGTATATATCATCTGAGGCTCAAGACTACAATCTCCTTCCGTCTCCCGCAAGCCATAGCTTTCCCTCGCTAGTTCTCCGCCTCCTCGGTCGCTGTTTCTCCCTGTTTTTCTCCCGGATCTGGGATTACCGAGCTTAGTGGGGAAGCAGCCAGCCCGGCGAGCTTCCTCTTGCCCTGAATTTCACCATTAGGCTCTCGAGGGAGCTCTGTACGGGATAAATCCAGGAGATCTTTTCGTGTGGGCTTTTTGTTGAAACTGCGGACGGCCGCGAGTGCTCCTCCATTTGCTCTTGCACGCACGCACGCACGCACTCGTCGAGAACTGCCGGAGGTTGTCGGCGCCGCGGACCGCTAAAAAACCGAACCGACGTTAGATTCAGCCCCGGCGGCTTCGAAGGTGCGCTCGACCGTCGTGTCCTATCGCGAACCGATCTTGTTCGGGACCGTCCTGAGGAAATCTCGCGCGGCGGATTAGCGCCGCGTGTCTTCGAAGCGCAGAGATTCTCTTGCGCGACGAGCGTGTCGGGGAATTCGCCCCGGATCGCATCCGCGGAACTGCGTTTGACGCGCGACGGCGTCGGAAATATTTTCTGGGAGAATAATATTCGCCGGCTGCCTGGATAGTCGACGTCTCCCCCAACGAGGATGAAATTCGGATCGTTCGGCTCCCTGTCAGTGAGAAAAACAAAACAGCGAGAAACGATCTTGAGTTTCGCCCAATTCTGCCGCGTCGAGTCCCATTTCCACTCCAGCTTTACTCTCGCCTCCAGCCGGGAAGCCCCGATGGCGACTTCAGCAGAACTTTTTTCCGTGAGGCCGCAAACAGAAATTAAGACACGGTGTCGAACATCCCTGTCGAAGATACTAGGAGGAAAATGAGCAAGGCCAGAATGAGAATCCTTCAGAACTCGTCCGAATTTCCTCAGCTGGGAACGGGGAGAACGAAGCGCGGGGAATCGGCAGCAAGAGGGAACTCGGATGGAGTTGTCAACAGGTAGATAAATGGAGCTTCTGAACGGCCGCAGGATCGGAACCGCTTCGACCAATCTGTCCAGAACGACTCGTCTCGGGGTGCTGTAATGGCGCCAGGAACGAATATTGTAGAGGGAGGCCAACAATAAATTACGGCGGAATGAATCACAGTCTGATTTGCATGCGTCCCCGATCGGGCTCCACTTTACCCCGAGCGGACTCGACCAGTTTTCGAGGAGAGCCGAAAACTCGGAAACAGTGGAACCTCGATTCCATGAACGGCGGTCTCGCGCCCCAAAACCCGTGAGAGCGTTTCCTCTTGGAGAAATTCGGAGAGAGGGAGGCGACTCTTGGAGGTCTCAGAAATCGCCGCCGCGGCTGTCTTCGATGACAGCTCACTCACATCCTCACCGAGTACCTCCCGCACAAGCTCACTCCGAACCTCAATCGTTCGGGTGAGGGAAGCTTCGAGCAGACCTCTGCGCATGACACTGAAGTGGAGGACCCTGGGCTTCGCTTGACACCGGGTCCAATTCAAATCCTTCGTGATTGCGGGTTCTGTGGGCAGTCGGCTGTTGGCAAACATCGGTACCGTGACTCAGATGGACTTCTGTATGCGCGAAGCCACAAATTGAGACATCCCCGTGTAAGGGAGCCACCGTTACCGGTGCACTGCGACGTCAGGTGACTCTGCAGGATCATCTTCGGAGAGATGTTGTCGGACCCGCCGTAGCGGCAAATTACAGGGCTTCGGGACGGCGATCGTGCGCTCGCAGTAGTTGTCGCTGTGTTTGTGAAAAACGGATTCCCTCCCCTCTGTTCCACGCCGTCCCGCCATTGTTCCCGCTCGTCGCCCGATGGGACGCAGCTACCTCTTCGACGCGGGTACGCGGATCAGTAAGAACCGAAGCCGCCACGGCGCACAAAAAAGTGGCGAAATATAAAAAGTACCCACTCAAAACGCACGGCCACAAATTCTTTGTAGGTCTTCGACGACGGTTTTTTGCTCCGTGAGAACTCGCCGCCTCGGTGAAGAAGACATCAACCGGAGCCCTCGTTGCGGACGTCTTTTGCGAGGGATGTCGTATCGTTCGGACCCGACTCCGACGAGATCCAGGCATCTCCTCGGATTTGTTCTCGGATCGCCCTACGCCGCGGAGGGAGTTCAAGAGCTGGAGTTGCTTTATTCGAGGGCTCTCAAACGAATCGGCACCGATCGCGAGGCGTGGACGGTCGAGCAGCGAGCACTGTTCAAACGAAGTCTATTAAAGCCAGAGGAATCTTAAGCGAAAGTGTCTTAGGGAGATTTTTCACCCGTCCGTTCCTCGAAGCCCTCCGCCCGGGGTGGAGCTCCGGTCTCGCACGGCTGATCGACTTAGTTACTGATCGACAGCAAACGAGTCACCGGATCCCAAGCGCGTAGTTCCAAATCGTACGGAACACCGATGCTCCGCTGAGCGTGACCGACCCTCTTTTGAGGGAACAAATCGAGGAACGGATGAGACGCGTCATGATTATAACTCTAGCGCTCTCCTTCAGCTTCAGTGGGGAATTCCACAACGGTCGAAAGAGTGCGCAAGGTCGAGCCGAGTTTGCACCGAAACATTTCGGCAGAATCGATGAGAGAGGGAACGCCTGGATGGGGAACGGGCACTCCGCTCAGGAGAGTCCGAATAGGAATTCGATTTGAGCGCGGGCGCGAATACTTTTGTTACCCGCTGAAAAATTATTGTAGGGCCCTTCTGTTGAGGAATGTATCGGAGATACATCCATTGTGTTAATTTAGAGGGTATTGAACCAGCACCGGCGAGTTGGACTGGGCTCCTGGCTGCCGTAGATCCGCGGGCACGCGCGTGCAGGACACTGAGGCGGTTCGTGCGATGGAGCTTGCGAGCGTTCCCGGAACGGGCGCCATTCCAGAAAGACAAGAACGAGAAGCTCGCAACGACCGCGAATGATCTGAGTTGAGGTGAATTCGCCCGGGGTCGATGGAAGCCCGCCGAGATCGGATGGACGGACGAATGGCGTAAATCTTCCACGGAATCAAAAGCAAAGATATCAGCACGTCCGTGGCCGTTTCTCCGATTGGGAGTTGGTGTTTGTTGTCACAAAGGTCCTCACGAACGGAATCGAGAATTTACAACCCACGAGCTGCTGCTGGTGCCAGCGGCGAGGACGAGGTCAGCAGCTCAACGGAGAAGGCGCCGAACTGTAAAATACGATTGAGGCAAACGGCAAGACCACGACGACGACGACCAAACAAAGACTCGGTCGGGTGGATGGGAGAACCTGCGCCACGCTGTAGTGCGGCGAGCTTCCATTGACACTCAACGACGCCGCCAACAACACCACTGGAGGAATCCACGAACGCCGTCTTTCGCTCGTCCGCCGTTAGTCTGTCCGTTGAATCACACACGAACCCCACGGCCGAAACGCAGGACCGGCTGGGAGGGGGGGGGGACGTAAGGACTTCTTTCACAAAGCTCCAAGGAGTGCACACACCGCACCGACTGAGTTCGACCAAACATTCCATCGGATTGCGCGGAGAGCTCCAACAAAATAAGTTTGAGATACGAGCATCGTCATCATCATTGACTTGCCGCCAACAAAGGAGCCCACTCCACAGCGACACTGGCTCGACACGTCTGTGCTGCGGCATTCCTTCCCGTTTTGGACTTGAACGATGCTAATTTGAAAATCGAACGACTTTAAATGTACAATGCACATAAGCTCAGCTCAGACTCACTCGGCTCTCGTCGCCGCCCGTTTTCGGAGGAGACGAGGGGCTCTCGACAGATCCTGTCCCTTCGGTCCCCACTGCCGGGCTGGGATCGTGGAGAACTCCGAGAGACTTCTCTGGCTTCGTGAGTGATGTTGAGGTGAGCCAGTACTCCTGCGTCAGCTGGGAGAAGTATTGTGGACGCTGTCGTTACTTGAGTTATGCAACGGTGTCAGGACATTTGTCCCTCGCCTTCATCCGTTCAACCCCACTGTCGACCAGGCGCCTCTATCCGTACTGAGTTACCTCGCGCGGCCTCCGAGATCGTCGGTTGCGGACGAGAATCGTCTGGATCTTCTGCCTCGAGTGTGAAGAGGCTCAGATTCTACGGAGCCCGTGGTCGCCATCACCGTGGCCGTGCGGGCAAACAACGATGATGGCGGGGCGATCGAGAAATCCTCGACGGAGAGCAAAAGCATCGAATGCCTCCCGCCGGCCTGGCAAGCAAGGGAAAAAATCGTCAGCGACGAAGAATTAAGCCCCCATCCCCTCTCCTCGACGTACCAGCCCGAAAAGAAGCGAGCTCCAATTTCAGTTGCAGCAGCAAACGGACGAACGATGGAACGAACAGGAGCGCTTGCTGGTTGGAGTACTCCGGGTCGCGAGGAAGTCTGCGGCCGAACTGAAGCGATCGTCCTCGGAACGAGCCGCCGTCGCTGGCTGGCGCCGGCTTCTGGGGTCTGTTTCTGACAGCCTCCTCAGCGTGGGTCCTAAGACAAAAAGAGTCCTCTCGGCAGGGACTTGTTGGTTCGGCCGCCTGCGTGCTCGCCCGGCCAGGGCCACGGTCGCGAGCGAGCGAGATGGCTCCGCGTAGTTGGGAATTCAACAGCAGCCGACGGCAGCGGGACTCCTCTCGTCAAACGAACGTTCGAGCCCACTGGCGCTGCTCCCCGTTCGGGAGCGGTCGCGCGATTCCCCCGAAGTACGTGTTCCAAGCCAGCGATTCTACGGCTCGGTCGACGCACAGGGCGGTCAAACAAAACCCACTTCGTACCCGGAATGCTTTTCTTTGTGAGGCTTGATGAACTTGACCGATCGTGAATCCGATTGCGAGGGAGTTCGACCTGGGCTCCCGAGCCACATCGAAGCGAAGTCGATCGGAGTAGCGGAGAGTGGCGTCGGAGGAGACGGAAGTATCGTCGGAGCGCCTCGACTAAGGAATAAATCTCTCGACCGCTGGCGCGATGCGGCGGGGCGGTGGCGTAGGTGGTTCCCTCGATAGAGGTGGTGGCCGCGGCGCGACGGCGGCCGGTCGGCGGCTGTTATCCAACAGATACAGGATTTACGGAGATTTGAGGCAGGCCCCAGGTGGTGGTAGGATTAACAAGAAGAGAACGAACGACGACGGGAAAAAATGAATAGTTCGCAAGACGGACGAATAGGACAGGCTGAATCCGATCTGTCGCTTCTAGCTCCGACTGCGCCTCTTCCCCCTGACTCTGCCCCGCCATCGCCTCCTCCTCCTCCAGGCAGGATTTCATAGGAAGACATTCTCCCTCGAAGTCGCCATGAATTCCTCCCGTTGCCCCTGAACTCTCTAAGCCGAGCACGCCATAGTCCTCTAGCAGTTTCAACACCCGCGCAACTACCCGCCGCTGCACGCCCCCTTCCTCCCCCCGCGACTCGAGTCTCCTCCTGCTTTCCTCTCATTCTCTGGTTGCCATAGACGAGCGTGGCTCCGTGGAGTAGGGTAGTCATCGGTTTATCTCGGCCCACCACGCGCTTCCGCACTGCACATCGACATTCAAAAGAAAGGCCCGCCGGATGAATAGCAAATCGAGAAAAGGTTTTTCTCCCGACTCACTCGTTCACTGACTCGCTGGTTGGCGGCCTGGCCGCTCATACGGACGGATGGCGAGCACTGGAGCAGGGACGCACGTGGCGTGATTCGCGCACGATGGCTGAGAGCTCAGCTTGGATTTCGATTCATCCTGTTGCTGAGCCGCACTGCATAGCCCTGGACGCGCGATCCGGGTCGAGCTGATCCGCGGCAGGTTCCGTGTGGCCGGTAGACTTTCCCCGAGGAGCGGGCTCTTGCTTCCAACGCAGTCCTGCGAGCTCGGCTTCTCGCAGGGCGATCTTGAAAGGGGGATCGACGAAAAACCTTCGGGAATCCTAATTCCATATTGTTCTTAAATGCCATTGTTGTCGCGAAAAGCTGTCGGCAACAATGTTCTTGAAACTTGAGCCGAAGCTCTGTGTAACAGAAGGTTCCGAAAGCTTTGATTTTGTATTTTGCTTGTTCACGGTCGTTGTTGCCGCCGCTTCGGCTGTTTGTGGACGTTTCAAAAGAGTCGTGCCACCGGACGTGCGGGATTTCTTGCGCTCAAATCATGTCCGAATCCGCCCCTTAAGGCCCCTTGTTGCTGCGGCTTCTGCTGTTGTGTTTGTTGCTGATCGCTCTGCTTCTTGTTCTTCGACGTTCTTCTCTTGAGTTCCTAGCGAAAAAGTTCACGACATTTGGCCTATGCGTATCCGCCGGCCCCGCTACGATCGCACGACGACAACGCTTTCGAGTTCGGGAATGAGATGCAATTAAAAAGCTTAAGTTCAACGTCTGACGCGATCTTTGATGCTTTCGTTCGATGTAGCTGTGGTAGCATTCAAGGAATACGGGGGAAATTTTGTAAGAATCGCTGAAAAGCTGTTGGAAACAGCGAATTGAGAAAGGGAGGAGGAACGGGGGAGTAGGTTCCATAACCTCGGACTCTTTTCGCCAACGCTTTTCAGGATCTCTGCGACGGGTTAGATTTAGCCGTCCGTTGTCGGACTGGTCTACTACCGTACGTTTCCAAGAAGACAAATATTGTTTTAAAAATCTCCCCTTGCTTGTCTGCCCGCACCAACGAGCTTTCGAAGAAGAAGAAGTTAAACAAGAGAGGACTGAATCTTTGCCGCGCTGCGCCATTGAAATAAATGAGCGCCGGCATTGCTTGCTCGCTCGACCAGCTCACCCGTTGTCGTTGGACGTGGGCGTTTGAGCGTGTGCCACGACGCCAACCGCGTGACGCGAAAACACCGTCAAGCTAACCACTTGTCTTCGGCAGTCCCACGTAACCAACAGAAGATTTCTGAGACTGATGTCGTAATGCTGCTCGCGCGTTGGTTTCAGCACCGCCTGATCGTCGATGCGTCAATGGGACGGTCTGGGATTACCTATTTTCGGAAGCGCTCAGCTCAGAATCGACATCGATGAGCTCGGCTTGGAGCGATACAGAGTTGTCTCTAGATCCGTCCCGAGATGAATGGAGCTCACTTTTGGACAATGAACTCATCTAGCGTTGAAGAAAATGTCGGGCTGCCTTCCCCTCCCCCCCCCTGCAGCCGAGAGGGAAAACCGAGAGTTCAGACGACCGACCGAGAAGAAGAGCGAGCGAGTGAGTGAGTAAGACTCTGAGCGGGAAGAACTCTCGCAGAGATACGAGTTTGCCGCCGGAGGAGAGTCCCTCAGGAGACCATCTGGTCCACTGAGCCCTCGAAACAATAAAACGGGACAGCTTCTTCCACGGAGGAACGAGCGCTGAGGGAGAGACTTCAGTGGTGCGCGTCCACTGCGGACGAAGGGGGAAGAACGAGAAGCGAGTTGTGTCCGACTCGACCGTTGTTCGAGAGAGACTCCGAATCGATTGGGCCGCCCGACGGTGCCCGTTGTCGACAAGCGACCGAATGCAACAAGAACGATGAACTACACGGCGAAATACGACCGACGTCCGAGCGCACGCACGCTCACATCGCCGATAATGAAACGAGCGACGGCAGCCGCGTGCGAAATATTCATCACCCACATTATGGCTTATTAGCTCGCCCCATCTTTGGCTATCGATGTCGGTCCCTGCCCCTCTCGGGAGCGTAAACCTCGCGGTCGGAGCTCGGCGCACTCCCCATTCTCCCGGCAAACCTCAATGACATCGATTTGTGATACTTCACTCCACTCACTCGACCTCCTTGATACTAAGCACTCACGCTATTCCGAATACATTAACGAGCCGACGACAACTGCTCTCCGCGCCGATATGACCGCGCCTCTCTCCCCCTTTGTGATGAACAACAAAAACCACAATGAATATTCAACCAGTATTAAATGTTCCCGCTGCCGGATCGATCGAACCGGCGAACGGACGTTTTTTCTCTGTTCACCGCAAGGCCACTTCGGCCCCTGACCTATCATGCGTTCATCGACGGAACTTTCACTGGCTCATCCCCGAACCGCTTCCCACATCGCCAAATACGTTTTTAGAGCCCAGTTTCGAAAGGGGATTCGTCGGAGCTCCTTTTAGAACTCGAGACCCCTGAGCAGTTCTCCCCTGAGCCGGCGGAGAGGTCCATCCAACTAACTGAGGATTCATTCGAAGCTCGGAGTCGTCGTCTTCTTCACCTCCTTTGTTGTCGCGTGAAAATGAAGTCGGACCAGCCGATGTTGTGACACTTCTTTTCTTGAAGAGGCCAGCCAGAGATGGAGTGGCCGAGCCGTCAGTCAGTCAGTACGACCGACCCAGCAACAGTCAACTTGCAGCGAAGAAGAAGCTTGGTCTAGCGACAGACTGAATCGCTTTGAAAACTCGTCGCTCATCGTCAACATCGCCGACTCCGAATAGGATCCAAAGAGAAAACGAAAGACAGACGAAACGACGACGAAGAAAAACTAGACGAAAACGAAAAACTCGTTCTTGACGCCGACCTCTGACGGGAAGCTCTCAGTCGGTGGCGTCCTGAAAGCACATTTCGCGGCCGCATTTCGGACGTGGGGCTGAGTCCGGCTCCTCGGCGTCCTTCCGGAACCGTTCTTCCTACTCGTGCACCTTCCGAGCTTCTCGTCGACAGTTCGCGAGGACGTTTGCCTCAGCTCGGAATCTTTGACAATTTTCGTGCCCAAGTGTTGATTTTTCTACGGGAATTCGACTCACCCTGCTGTCTCTGGTTAAGGTAGTCTTCTTTGCAGATAAATCGGTTTTCGTCCAAAACGTAAAGCTCTTCCCCTGTGGACAATTGCTTGCGGCAGACGAGACACGTGAAACATTTCAGATGAAAAACTTTTGATCGAGCTCGCCGCACGAGATCAGTTGGGGATATTCCTTGAGCGCAGCCCGCGCATTTCGTTCCGAAACGTCTGTAAAGGAGATGGCTCACGTTATTCTCTCGCCTCGCTAAACAGATTGAACAGGTGATGATTGTTTCGAGATTTCACCACTCGGTAATCCCCGGGGATCGGACTCGCGGCCTGGACTCCCTCGATAGTTGAGGAGGAGGCGACAGGGCACCCATTCAGAAATTGCCGTAATTACAGGTTTCGGAGAGCTGAACTGGTTTCATCGCTCCTTCTCGGATGTCTTCGGTGGCATTTCCGACACGATCCGATCGATTGTGCCTTCGGTGCCTCCAGAGTTTATGACCCAAATATTTGTCGCGGAGAGGTGGTGCGGCCTCGCGATTCGTCGCGAGGCCGAACGGGACTTCACCGAGTCCGCCATTTGCCCGAAAGAGTTGTGTCGGCGGAGGCTACATCCAGAGGCGAAGCGAGCTCACCAATGTCATCAATGTATCACGGAACAAAATGATAGGGGCGGATATCATTAGGCCTGCTGGACCAACAATCGAGGAGATGCTACGAGGAAGATAATTCTCCGCTGAACCAACCAGCGAGCAAATACGGGTGCATCGTCGTTTTCGTTATCGTACTGTGGTCCCCTTTCATCTGGGCCTTCGTCCTCTGTATCTATGACTCTGTCTGTCGCTCCGCTTGTGTTTGTCCAGGAGGAGGAGGATCGAGGAGCATTCATCTTGTGGATCTCCTCGGAGCAATCCTACAATTAGACCTGGGATGAGCGCCGACACGCGATCGCGCCACAAGTTGCTCAAGGTTGTAACGATCACGCGCTTCGATCCAAGGACTAAAATATGGGTTTCTCCTAGGGTCATGATCCAGCAACTGGTGGGTCGACCAATCGAGCGGTCCATCGATTGGGGCGCACAAACACGACCGGATCGATTACGAGAAACACACAACGAGGTTAAGCGACGCTTTCCCTCTGTAGTTAGTCGGATGGTAAAATCGAACAGCCAATTTCCTCGTCTCCAAATCCGCAAATCCTCCTGACCAAGATGTAAGACGTCTCTTGAGAGAATGTTGGCCCGCTCGCCGGGAGTGCGGGCTCGATGAAACGAACACCCGAGATGGAGGAGGACCGGGGACCGTCGGGAGCCGCCGCGGCCAGAGAGGAAGCGTGCGGGGAGAAATGAATGAACGATGGTAGAAATATGATCGAAAGAGCCCGAGGAACCTGTGCCCTCCTTCCGAAGCTCCGCGTCACATAATGCCGCGTATCCGTCAGTTGAGAGGTGGAACCGAACGCAGTGGAGACGTTCGATGTGAGCTCTCGGGAGACTCTGCACTTGCACTTCACACACGATCGCTTGTGAATCTAGACCGTTCAGCTTCCTAGGCGATGAGCGTGAATCGCACGATGCTTATGTGTGCGTGCGGTAGGGATCGATCGGAAATATCTCGCAAGTTACGCGAGTCCGCAACTACGAATGGGTCGAGCAGCGATTCTGCTGCGGCTTCTCTAGAGGACTTGAGCGATGACACTGGTGTTCACTACCGTGTCAATGGAGGTGAAAGTTCAGCTCTGGCCCAACTTCGGCTCGGATTCAGCGAGGGTTGAGCAGCAGGAATGCGGACGCGGAGTATGCTGAACCAGCCAGCTTGGCAGCTCGCTATTCCATTCACCGCGCGCTCGCTCGTGCAAACCCCCGACCCGGATCGGAATGATCCGAGGGATGGTGTTCGATGTTTTGGCAAAAGTGCGGCGACCCTCCCACGGAAGCTCCGCCAACAGCTCGATCGCAAAAACAGTTCGGCGCGAAATTCTCTGCCGGGTGTCCGCCGCAGCATTCCGTGCGAGGAATCGCTTCCCTGACGGAGCTCGACATACGAGTCCACGGCCGGTGTTTACCTCGATAATGACCACATATTCGCTCTCGAAGAGGAAACTGAATGCGGAATCGAAAAATATCTTTCGTGCGGCGGAAGGCACATTCATTCTCGGTCACTGCTGTGGACCTCGGCCGGCCCGCCCGCTGATACGTAGTGGTGTTATCGCGGGCTTTTTTTTCTCTCGGATGTCGTAGAGTATATACGGTCTGGTCTTCGCAGATAAAGTGCACAGTTTAAAATGACACTGACTTACGACAACGATGTGTTGCCGCAGCAACAGTCGGCTGCGAGACGATAACAGTCTTAAAATGTGGGAGTGGTGAAGGGGCTGAGGGGAAAGGGGGAGCTTCTTCTGCTACATGATGATGATGATCGTAGTGGAACACAATAACATGAGAGAATGGTGTCTGCACACCCCGCTGAAGACGGCGGTCGGAAATCGGTTCCGCCGACTATATGCTCGCGGTCGATAGGAAACCAGCTCTTCCCGTGTTTGAGAAAGCGAGCGAGAGAGCATAAGGAATCAATGCCAAATCTCCCAATATCTCTGGGGCCGATCCTGGCACGGCTCTCATCATGAATAAATGACATTTGAACTCTTCTGCGCACCATAATCGTCAATTCCCCTCATCAGACGTGCAGATGAGGCATATCATTCCGTCTCATCTCTAGACGCAACACTTTCTGAGGGGGAACACGAACGGGACCGGGACTAGGAGGGAAGTTCGAGAAGATACGGAAGCACGAAGGCGACATCGAGACGACACAACGACTCCTGGCGGGATCCGCATCCATGAAGCGATCGAAAACGCGTACTCGAGAGCAGGGCCCACCGAAAAGCGGAAACCAGTCAGAGACAGAGTACCAAGTATGCACGAGGCATCGCGTGAGTATTTTTTGATTCATTCAGAGACCATTTCCTCTTCGCTGTACATGCGCGTGGAAAGGCATTTGAACGGACGAACGACCGTGCTCTCCGAATGAGAACATCTTTCATATCTTGCGAGTTTTCCTGAAAGGATTCTTCCCGTGAGAACTAGCCGAACGGGTGAATAGGGGGTGAGGGGCTCTGGTACAGAGCATGGCAAGTGGAGAAACCCACAGGATTACTCGGGGGAGCGAGGCTCCCGCCGGAGAGAATCCACCGAACCAACAGGGAAAGCAGAGGAAGCGCTCTGCATGTGAAGTCCGGGTGATGAATGACAAGAATCTAATTTCCTCTCGTTGTTCCCAGGAAAATTTTAGGCCAACGCTGCCACGGCTTGAGAAGCCGCCGTCCACAATGTTCCGTAGTGGATCGACGGTAGCTGAACTATTATGATTGTCCGGGAGCGGGGAAGGTGTCTTGGCTCCCTCTCGAGACGACCGCTGAACATGATGGTGATAAATATTTGTGGAGTACTTCATCATATACGATCTTTTCGTTGGCCGCCCGGCTCATCGCGGGGCGACCGGTGAAGCCATGGCGAATGATCGACGGTGTTAATCGACGACGATGCTATTAACCTCTTCCTGCGCCCAGCGCCGGCTTCATCGCCCCAAGCCGTGACTCCGAGTCGAGGGCACTGCTCCGAGAACGAAACATAGAGAGAGAGAGAGAAAGAGGACGAGACACAAATATTTGTGTTGTGGGGGAGTATTCGTCTTCGCCGTGGACAAAGGCGACCGTCGGTCTGGAACGGGGAAAGGGGCAATGTCCTTGCGAATAGCGTGCGGGATTCTGAACCTCCGTAATGGAAATAATGTGAATTTCTCCATTCCCAACCCCCCCCCCCCCTTTGTCGGCGGCTGCAATGGGAAGATCAAGAATCAGCCGAGTCGCCCGTTGTCGTATCAATTCTTCAACTTAACCCGGGTATGAGTAGGCTTCGGTCTCTAAACTCGACTAACGATCTCACTTCATTATTCACCACTGCGGGTGAGAGAACGACGCGGTGGGTGAAGAATAAAAGGCGCAAACAATTAGAAGCAGCGAGGTTCCCCTCCCCGGTTTCACCACTCCAAAACGCCGTCATCATCCACCGGCACCCATCCAAGCACTCATCCAACTAGGCAAACAGTCAGTCGTCGGCTCGTCGCCATTGTTATGCAGATTTCGAGCCGCGGCGGCAGCCGCAAGAGTGGCTTGTTAAGAAGATGAGCAGAAGCCTCCCATTACGACATTAAACGCTCCCTCCTTCGAAAGAGTGCAACAGGTCCGAAACGATTTGTTAACAGGCCAAATTAAAGTCAGTCGCTACGAAGCTAAGCGAGAAGTTCTCAACAATGGGGGACGGGAGGCACGGAGTCGCCAGAAGGAGTTCTGTGTGCACTAGATCCAAAATCTCGATCAAGCAACGATCGAGATCGAATTTCCGGAGGAGAGGGCTCTGTCAAATCGTCGAGACCCCGAGAGCAGCGAGCGAACGCGGGCAGAGGGAGAGTCAAAGACAGCTTAGACCGAACCGGAGAGCCCGAGCCGTGGAGGGCAGCCGACCACCTAGAGACCGAGCGCACCTCAATCAGTCCGTGTGTCTGATTGTACGAGCCTTTCATGAGGGGGAATCGTTTGCAGGAAGGCTGATCGCGTGATTTGACTTCGGTTGAAAAAGTCCAAGTATCGGCAGAGCAAGGCGGGCAGAGTCGGGCTCAGCGGTTCCTCGCTGCGCTCGTCGCCCTCCTTCTCCTCCATGCCGATGGGATCAAGAACCGAATTTCTAAAATTAAACCCATTCACCAGAGCTTCAGAGAGCAGCGCTCGTGTCGCACGCTCGGAAGGCCGCTATTTGATTTCTTCCCTCTGATGTCCATGTAACAACCCTCGGCAGCATTCAACGACCCTGTTGAGCGGCTAGTTCCGATCAGCTTTTCTATTTTTCCATATTGACGGTATTTGACCCGCGAGCAAACTCCGATTGACGGACCGCGAAACCGGCCCATTCGTCGAAAGCCGGAATATAAATATGGCAGCCGAAATTACCACCAGACGTTCTGAATCTTCAGCATCGACGGCTGCTTCGGCCATTTGAGATAATGGTGACGAATTCGACGCATTACTCCTGGCCGCTCATTGTCACATTTGGCATTCCGCTCCTGATATCTATCTGTCTGTTCGCCCGATTCGAGCTGTTAGCAAGATGTTCGGCTTTCATTCTTCCGTTACGACTGTTTGCGGTCGTGACCGACTGCCGTACGAACTTTCGGAAAACTGAAACTGGCGTTCGTGGCAAGCGCAGTGGTCAACGCAGAGGAGAGTTTCCAGCTGGCCCGAAAGACATGTGCGCTTGCGGAAATGAGCTCGATGTGGTTCTCCTGAGGGAGGTATACGGGAGAATCGAAGAGAGCGCACCGGCGCCGAACCTCATGAGCGAGTCGCTCGCTGTCCGGATGGAGTCGGGTCGTGCTTCGTCTGACAACGACATTTTTTAAGACTGACACACCCAAAACGAGGATGAGCACGTCTTTCGGAATTTATGCTCGAGAGCGATCCGCCGAGCGTAGTCGACCACCGTTTATCGGCGGCTTGCTTTCCTCGACTGAGTCAGTAAGTCGGTCGACTTAGTTTGCGGCTTGCTTGCTTGGCTGGTTTCGCGACTCGGTCGGCAGCAGGGTGGTAGACTTTACAGCGTGCTTCGTTGGCTCGGAGCGATCGGACGGACTTTCTTCATCCACGACGGCGGCGCTAATCTTCGAACTGAGCAACCCGGGCCGTTTCTAATCGCGTGTTGACAGACAGCGGGGTTTGTCAACGAAGAGCAGCGACATACCGTTAGGCGATGTGTCCACCGCTCGAATCGATGAATCGCGATCGCGCGTAGCGTCAGCCTCTCGACGGACGAAGATTGTCGCGCGGCTGAGAGCACCTGTTTGAGGTGCTCAGGACCGCACCCACTCCGCATTAACTTTCAGCGACGGCGTCTATTGTGGTGAGTGCGCTCGGCCGGACGTCGATAGCTCATAAAGCTCCGGACGGCTCAGTGAGAACAAGGAGTCGACAATGACGACACTCTATCGAGAACACGTAACGACGCTGCCGACGAGGAGGAGCAACTGCTGCTGCTGGTCGTACAGGGACTCCAGAAGGACGAACCCTCAGCGCAATAAGCGAGTCATAAACGGGCCATAAATACCTCATCGTAAAGATGATCCATTCTCCAAACTAGAGCGAAAAAGTGCGCACTTGGAACTTGATTTGTTGTCGTTCGACGGTCGAAATTTGAAAGCTCTGTTTTCGGGGACATGAGCATGTGCGGACCGCGGTCGGGTCATGGTTCTCACCTCTCCATGGAAACGAATGAGAGCCCACTTGTCCCGGAAAGTGGACGGGTGATTGAAGAAGCTCGCGAGGGGGAGGTCGTTGCCGGAAGCATGGTTTGACACTCTCCGTGTCTCATTTCCGAACAGATGGGTGAGTTTCAACCTATGTCAGCTCATCGCAGAATTGGATGTGTGAGGAAACAAAATAAATTCTTTCTGGTGATTTTTCTCTCGGACGTGACCGTGAATCCTGGTGCGGCAAACGTCAGTTCTTTCGATCGCAGCGATGGTTTTCACTCTTCGCTCTTCGCCCCCACACGTTGTCCGTGCCTGCGAGAGGCTTGCCAAAAATACCGGTGTGCTATGATCAGCTGATGTTGTTTCTGTTTTTTGAGTGACCACAGTCTATCAATGTTCTCGTGACAGTGGTCGATTGAGAGTGAGTATTGTCCAATCTGGAGCGTGAAACCGACCGCGGTCGCTGGCGCTCATCAGCTGCAGTAAAAAATCAGCAAAAAAATCGACAAGTTCGTTCGACAAGTCTGTGAACAAAACGTTTAACTCTGAATCAGTGCAAGAACTCTACCCTGGACCCCTGATTTTCTGGCAGCGTTCTCAGAGTTGGGATCGACGAGCCTGTGCCCGAACTTAGATGAGGGTTCAGTGAATGAGCTCCGCGGTTGCTTAATGGTTGAGTCTTGAGCGAATTATTTTTATTCGCCCCGATGTGAACCCTACATCGCCCCAGTCCTACGGGGGAGTGGACGGGTTGATCGGTGACCCCAGGCGCATTAGATGAGAACTTTACGACCGTCCGTTCAACATTCTCGTTGAGCGATTTGATGTTTGAGCGTTCAGGGCACCCAACATCGCAGCCAACATCAAAACAATGTCAGATGATAAGAACACATGAAATTATAGGACTTCCCGGGCCGATTGGCATTCCTTGTTTGTTTACAAAATTCGAAACTTCGCTCGCAACACGACGCCTATTTCGGAAAGATTTCCGCTCCGGAGCTTTGAGTTGTTTTGTGGGTTGTTATGTGATGCTTGACATCTGTCATCTAGTGTCGCACATCTTGCAGTATAGAGGGCTCAGCGAGCAGGTGCACAAACAAATTCAGCCTCAAGGGCGCTATCATCAGTGTCATCCCAACTCGACCAATCGAAATTTCTTCGTCGCGACGAGCGTCGACACTGTGTCAACTATTTTCTCCCTCGTCCCTAGCCTTTCATGATACCTATAGGGCTTGTCGTGCAGCGCCGCGATTCCGCGGCGCCGGAGGAACGTGTCCACGGGAGTTAGAGGGAAGCGCGTCAACTTACTTGTAAAAATCGTTTCTGCAGAAGAGTTTTCCGTCGCGCGAGAAACACTTCTCGCTCAGACTGCACCGACAGTCTGTACACTGCACGCACTTGGCGTGCCACGATCGATCGAGGACGTGTAGTAGGAATCGGTCCAGAATGGGTCGCTCGCAGCCCGCGCATTGAACCATCTTCATATTTGAGATTTGTTTGAACGTCAGTTCCTGCACGAGGGACCAACACAGAAGTTTCTTTCTTCGTGCACTCTCCCACTGTCCGCTTCACTCTGGTGGTGAGGAGGACGAAAACCGTATCGGGAGATCGTCTGACGATGTTGGACCGGATGATCGAACTCGAACAGCCGGCGTTGCAGGTGTCCAATCGAATTGCGGCCGGTCGAATCCCCAGAGCCCTGCTGCGCGTGTCGCTTTCGTCGCAGATTACGCCGACGTCTCAATTTGAATGACGAAGCTGGCAAACTCCGGCCCGAGCGAGGGCCCGCGCTCGAGATCGCGTCGAATCGTCCGAGCTCGTGTACGGGAGACCACTTCCTCGTTGCGGATCCGGAATTAGTTCACGACACTCACGGTGACGACGCTCTTGTTTTCGAATCGCCCGCAGGAGTTTTCGCTCGCTTCTTTGCGCCGTTTGGCATCGATGAGTGACACCCTTTGCGACCACATGTTGACTTTTCCGAACTCGCACTCCTACCAACAACAACACCACAACCACCGCCACCAAAACACCGAGTCACGTTGCCGAACTCTGTGGAGCACGCAAAGTTCAAGTTCCCGGGGGATTTGGTCGACGCACCTCCGAGCGAGTTTCTCCGCTGGTCACACTTTACCCACCGTGACTTTGACCTTTTGTCACGATGTCGTCTTCCGGTTGGCGTTGAGCTGATCTCACGATGCCCGAGGCTTGACAGCTCTCGAGACGGGCCGACCGGCGAACGAACGAAGGGATCTTATCCAACTCATCGGTGCGCGAATTGTCCCGTAGAACACCACATGCAGTGTTTGCGAACTCACATCTGTTCTCTACAGGCTACAGTTTCCCTCTGCTCGTACCCCGACGTTGATGTCGCTGCGGACAGTTTCTGAAAACCACCGCGAGGAGCGCTGGCGTCGGTCAGCGGGCGGAGCTCCGGGGCCTTAAGAAACCCGCCCGGCTCGACGGCTTGCCCGCCTCTACGCAGCATCCACTCGGACTCACACGGCCGGACGGAGACATGCACACAAACCCGGATACACACACACACACACATACGGATGCAGCCTGGGCGACACTTCAATATGTCGTTGTCTGGGGATGAGGGACACGGCGACGCATCTTCCTTCGCCGACCGGAGGGTGTTCTCCCTATTATTTTTCCGTTGCCGGTTTTGTCTGCCGATGTCCTGCCCGTCATTCGGCTTGAGCTCGATGCACCCCTCCCTTCACCGACTCTTCTCCTTCTTGTTCTTGCTCGGCTCATTCCCCGTTTCTCGGGCTGTATCCCCCCTATCCTCCCCCCCCCCCCGCGCGTGTAGTCCCGCTCCCGAGTATTTTTCCCGCGCCTGCTCTTGTGCCCCTTGCCCAGTGGCGCAGAGCTTTTTTGTCTATGAGCTGCCCTGATCAAGGCCCTCGTTGTTCCTTGGCGCCTTAAGCCTCTCCGGCTCTTGGCCTTCAATCGGGTTAGCACGGATTACTTTCCCCCAAAATCCATCGTTTTCGCGATCGCCGAGCTTTAGAACATCGATATTCCTGACCCGAAACACAGCGTTCAACTCCTGAATCCCCGGAAAAAAAAAAACTCAGTTCCAGGAGATTCACATGAACTCTACGTTCTCGTCTACCTCTCACGAAGGTTCGAACGATGTAGGAGTGGGGAGCGCGTCCCCGAGTCAGCGCAGAACGGGGGTCTCCCCCGATCGTGTGTTGCGCAAGTTCACATAGGAAGCCGGGAGGGTTTGTATCGAGCGCGTGGATTCACGAGCCCGTACCACGTCTGTCTAAGGTTGCCGAAAATGTACTCCTCCCGGTCGCATTCCACCTCGTGAAAGAAAGAATCGGCCGCTTGGATCTCACAATCACGAGCCTCTGACCCAGCTGAGGAGTCCGTCGATTCGTTTTGGCAGATGCGCGACTGCAGGGGAAAAATAACTCCTCCCTCTGATCCGCTGGACTGATTGACTGCGCTGGAGTTACGCCATCGTATATTTCCATCCGAGCAGTTTGTTTACGGGCCGCCAAGAAAAACTGACGCCTGTTGATGCTGTGGCTTTCATCCACGTAAGTTTTCGCTGGTGAACAGTTGCCGTGGAAGGCGAAATCATGAGTGCGTTTTTATGCCAGCTTCAATAAGACATCAACTGTAGCCATCCACGCATCACACGTCACGCGCGAGCCAATCGCATACAATGAATGAATTCTACTTCTTCGGAATCTCCACTCTCCGAGCCAACAAACGGGTCGATGCCAGCGAAACATGGTCAGCAAAAAACCGAGGTAAAAGGCTAGGGTAAACGACGAGCTACAAGTGAGCCGACGGGCTCCCTCCGAAGGAAGGAAGGATTCGTTTTCAACGAGTGAACTGTAGTCTCAAGCTTTTCAGCGACAATCGCTTCCGGGAGAGTAGGATACGGCGACTCGAAGCTGTTCAATAGTGCTCCGTGGGAGGGTTGGTTGAGCGTCCGATCTCCTGAGCGCTTCACCGGATCTGAAGGGAGAGGGAGAATAGTGAAGAACCCCCGGCCTTCCGACAGGGAGAAAAACTTTGGAGATGACACGAGCCGGCAAGAAGAAATCGGTCGAAGAGAGGAACTCGTTTCTTACAGGTATTCCCATGGAGTGCAACTAGCCTAGCTTGGGACTTTCACGAAGCCCGTCGCGCGGCGTCCAGGTTCTGGTGACTTGAGAAGCGGGCGATTTCCTCCGTGACAAACCGAGCAGAGAATCTTTGAACGGAGAGCGTCGACGTCGAGCCAGAGCGTCAACGGTACTATATCGAACACGATTTTCCAACTTACAGCTCGAGACACCGTCAATGAGGCCAAGCAACGACCTGTCTGCGATGACGCCGATTCCCGAGCCAATCCGGAGGGCATTGAGATGTCATCGATACATGCGATTGTACGACCAAGAACGCTTCAATTGATTTCTATCAGATTGGAGTTCACTGACGCATTGAGTCCAATCACAGAACCATGAGGAAAATGAATGTCCGCTCGAGTCCATCTCGGAGCTGAATGATCGATCAGTTGCCTGCCGTCTATCTGGGGGGCAGAACTGGAAGCATTTGATGATCAGGATAGAGCATCAAGTCCTCGCCAGAGTGATACTGTGAACCTCTCGCGGGAATCGTCCAGGCTCGTTTCTCCGATTCTCGATCCCCCCGTCAGTGCCTCTGGCATTTTGTTTGAAATTCGTCTGCCCCACAGATTCATGTGAAGAAAGTTGTCATCTGACGATCTGGCGATAAGTTCGATCATAACTAGTCAGGAGGTCTGCCACACGCCGCAGCACGTCTGTGTCTACGCAACGACTTACCTCGGACGATCGTTGACTAAGGTTGGGACCAGGCTTTCCCGATCTGTTTTGTCTCCTGCGCTCATACGGAAGGCTCATTATGCGTTTTAATTGTGAGACACAACTGGACAGCGGAGTCTGGGCCGGAAAACATACCCTATCATCATGTTTGTCTTCGCGGACTTTCCAGATTCAGGGGCACGCCTCAGTCCTGGGATGAGACAGTGATTTAGGAGTCACACTTACACAGCTTTCGTCCGCATCAACGTCCGAACTCAGTTCTCGCTGCCGAGCGCTCCTCGTATGCCAGGTCCAACCGTTTTTCGTCCTCTGAGCTCGATGAAGTCTGCTGGTCGGCTGACAGAGGATTCCATCGTCTGCACCTGACACAGAACTACAACGGCGAAGCCATTTCTGGATCGAAGTTGGCGATCAGAGCCCCTCTGACCCGGTCAACATGACAACATAAGCTGACCGAGATGACACAGGACGAACCTACTACAATGCACTGATCTCAGAGGGGTCATTATCGTTGCCCGGAATTCGCTAAGGAGACATGATGAACCAGTGTTGGCAATCCGTTTTCAGAGTACATCGGCGTGGAGTACATGACGGACAAGAATGGTATCGGTGAAGGGTTTTGGCTGGCTTCTCAGTACATGGTCCTACCCCTACAACATATGTTTGCGCCGACCCGACGGAAAATGTTCCTATTCAATGTCACGCGCATTGTGCAGGGCCAGGCCAGTTCCGACGACGCAAGAACGATGTGTTGAAGTTATCGATTCAATTTTTATTTGATGCCAACTTATCGTGCTGGAAGAATTATTTTTTCATCGGAATGGGCATTCGGCTGAGAGTCACCGCGACGACTCAGTTGATGACTTGGATCAATCGCATCAGACAAGCGATGGTGAAGTCGAGTTTCCGTATCCTTTGGCGAAGTGAGTCTATCTCCTCCCTTTCCGGAGATTTGTTGCAGTTCTCACACTTTTTCGCTGCACCAGATTCCGCGCCGTCTGCGTCCTCGGAAGACGAAGCACCAGCCCCCCTAAGCGAGAAGGCCCCCTGCTTCTGCTGCCTCTTCTTGCTGCAATCTGCCTCTTGACAGTTGTCGGTGGGCACTCGCTCCTCATTCATGTCGAAGCTGTCCTCCTGTTGGGCATAATGTTTCTACAACCATCCCAACAGATGCTCCCTATCACAATTACGACATGAAATGAGGTATATGAAATGATTCGAAGCTGGTCCAAAGACCGCTGACGCAGTCGGTCGTTACGACTGGAACAGTATACTGATAGACACGCCAACAACTCACCTCGACTCCATTCTCCAAAATTTTTGTCACGCTGCGTGGCCGTTTGCGATTGCGCAAACTGCTCATAGCTCTTGATTTGAGAATCTCGTTGTCATTCGTCAATTATCGCGCCATCTCCGGGCTTTAAAATTTCGCTCGACCCCAGTTTACCCATTTTCCCACTCTTCACTTGACAATCGCAGAGAGTGGAGAAATCATATTTCTCGAGGAAACCTCGAAAGCTGATTACAAATACCGAGGGGCAAAAACCATTGCTCCGGAAAAATGATAATCTCCGTCGACCGGATATTTCGATTTCCAGTATGATCCAGTTGACGAAGACAACTTCATCCATTGGTGCCGATGTATAGTAGCTGCGAGGATGTTTTTCGGAGGCGTAGGTCTGAGCGATTTTTCGTGGTTTCAAAAAAACAAGAGTACTCCTAAACCTCAGCCCGTCTGCTCCTTCTTGCGCCTCCTATTCCTGCATAAAGTTCACTAAGACGCGCTGGAGGGTTTTCGAGACCGCTTCATTCTCTGAAAGACTCCCGGCAGTTCGGTCGACCAATTCGGCCTCTACGTACCGGCCTCATCGCTTCTCCTGAACGCAATCTGGAAGAATTGAGACGAACATCGGAGAACGTGCGTTGGCGGCTTGGAGCCTTGATGGGTGATCCTACAAATGTCTGATAGGATTCAACGACCAGACCGACACCCATCAGAAAATCTGAATCTGTTTACATCTGTAGGGAATTCATTCAAAGACTCGCTGGCTGACCCGTCCCTTGGTTCGGGAATCTACTGCTGTCAGACTGTTATTGCCTTACATGTAGTGTCATGAGACCTTCGGTAGTCGCCACGGATTCTCGCTAGCATAGTATCGAGGCGGTGCGCCTCATGTTTGAGATTCTTATCCCGGTCATACACGTGAGCAAGCACAATCTGGCAGCTTCTGGCGAGGCGGTACGTTTCTACTTGAAAAAAAAGTCAAGAGCATGGTCACCCCGGATTCACCTTCCTAGACTCCGAGGAGTGTGGTAAGATCGACCCCGGATTCACCTCCCCAGACTCCGAGAAGTGTGTTGAGATGGATCCCGGTACCACCTGTGTAGGCTCCCAAAAGTATGGTGAGATCGACCTCGGAATCACCCCCTTAGAAATGATCGGACAAGACTCGTTGCAAGACTGACTTGATCGTCTCTTCGGAGCTATGGCCCCATTTCGTATTGACCGAAAGACTTCGTGTTTGATTCCGATTCTGAGATCTGATAGAAGGTCCAGCATTCGACAGATTTCCGCTCATCTCGACATGAATGGAGGGACGATTTCGGAAACCTTGAAGCGAATTTCGCATACGCCAGTGGTCAAGAAAGGAGGAAAGCCACGCTGCACTAACCAACGGTGCGTTTTCTCATTTCGTATGATCTCAAAAGTTCGAGTATCTCGTCAACAGCCTAGAGGATTCGTGTTTGAGCTGTGCTTCGTCTCCCTATTCAGACGGATTCTCGCATTCGACGCTGGTCTGCCTTCAAACCCAAATTATCGGCTCCCGAAATACGAACCGGGCTCGATCTCGACATCAGTTAACGACCTCTACAACGCCGATTGTGCGAGGTCCACGGGCGACGACCGGCTAAGACGACCGTAGATATCTCCAGCAAACGGTAAGAGAAGGCTCCGATTCGCGAGAGAACATGCTGATCGGACCGTGGAGAGGTGGAAAAAAATTCTGTGGTCGGATGAGAGCAACCTCTCCTCAACCCTGCAAATATCAACCTGTACTCTGACGACGGCAGAGGCTATGTCAGACGACCGATCAATCGACGTTAGGATCCCGGATGCACAACACCAACAGTAAAGTTTGAGGGAGGTAATATCATGATGTGGGGGTGCTTCTCGTCGTCGCGTGTTGGTCCTTCGCATCGTGTCTTTGTGTCATGGATCGACACAGTTATAGAAACATCCCTGAGACCATAGTGCTCCCATACGCGAGTCAGAATATGTCATCCGACTGGGTTCTCCAAAATGACAACGACCCTAAACATACCGCCCGGCTTGTGACGGAGTTGCTCGAAGCGAGGGGAATTCCCCAATGGCCTGCGCAGTCGCCGGATTTGAACCCAATAGAGAACATTTGGAACTCCATGAAACGTCAACTGCGCGGCCAGAGGAAAAGCAGCAGAGAGGAACGCTGTGGAATCCGTTTGGACTTTCCACGCATTTTATTGTGACCTTCATAGAATCTATGCCCCGCAGATGTGCAGTCGTGATCAAAGCCAAAGGTCACGCCACCAAGTATCAAATTGTTAAAGGGTTGCTGATCCCCAATCGTTTGCCTGCCCATCAATTGTCCGGTAATTTTCCAGGAGGGGTGGGTTTGGGAAGGGGGTGCGGAAGGGAACTCGATGACGATGAGATGAGGCCTAGGACTGAGGATGAGGCCGAGTTTGCTACCTCCTCCGTCGAACGCGACCATTCCCATTGGATCGTGTTCGAGAACTGAAATCGCAAAAAAAGGGACCTACCCGCACCGTCCGTCGGAGCTTGGGAAAACTCGGTTAGGGACTGATAGAGGGTCCGAAGGCATGAATTGAAGTTCCGGGCAGGAGGTTGGGTGGTTTCTCCTACGTACACGTGTAAAGCTCGGATGAGCCTTCAACATGAGCAATCTCGCCACGCCGCCGAACTTTCCGCCGTGAATTAAGAGTCGCGCATTGAGGCGAACGGAATCCAGCGTGGAATGGACGGTGAGGGAAGGTGAAAAGATAGTGCCGGTGGACTCAAAGGGTCGCTGGTTCGGTCTCAGCGCCAGAAACGGGTGGTCTCGATCTCCCCTGCTCACTGGGCTCGACTGCTGAATCCCTGTATCGCACTGAGGACTTTGAGCCTGCCTTCGAGACTGCACGGTTGGTAAAAGTCACGGAAGTTTCTCGTACGGATACATATGGAAGGAGCCCGTCTTGGCGGATGCCCAACCCGCAATGGTCATCCAGTAGCCTTCAGGACACGTTCGAAGAGTGCGCGAACCAAAGTACTTGAGAAGATTCCGAGGATACCGAGAGCCGTAAAGCACAGTTCTGCAAGGAGAAGTTCGATGCGGTAAGGGCTGCGGGTATGATCGTTCACGACGGGATCGTCCAAATGTGGGCTTCACGGGAAGGCCGGAAGCTTCAGTTGGGACCGCTAAAACACAGCTACACGATCCAACCCTTGTTGAACATGAATGGGTGTTTGGTAGGTGAATCCTTACTATACATATTCCGCTTCGTCTGACAGTTTACTTGTCAGTTTGCCCGCACTCCTTGGGACTATAGGAGCGGTTGCGGGATCGATTCAACCATTGTACCCTGGGGAGGTGATTCCGGTATCGATCTGACCGGACTTTTCTGGGTCTGGGGGGTCATTCCGGGATGAATCTCACCATACTTCTCGAGATCTAGGGGGGCGGCTGAGAGATCGATCTGACCAAACTTTCCAAGATCTAGGGAGATGATGCCGGGATCGATCAGACCATACTTTTCTGGTTTGGTGGAGGTGATTCCGGGATCCATCTAACCATAGTTATCTGGAGAGATGACTCCGGGATCGATCTGACCTTTCTTTTGTGGGTCTGGGGAGGTGATTCCGGGACCGATACATACACTGGTGGTACATAGCTCTGCAGGAGGCCAACGTCGAGTTTGGCCCGCGCGTGACTCCTGCCTTTCCTTCAGGAGTTTCCGAATCCGCAGATCACTTATTTGAGACTCTGAGAGCTAACTGAAGATTCGGTGCAGCAATCTCGCGCGGCCATTAGACCTCTTCTGATCCCGACAATCGATGGATTTCGCGAAACACCTCTGAAAGCACTGTCTGCTTCTGAACATTGGGGTCGACCAAAGTAGAGATATGCTCCGCATGCAAAGTCTCATATTTAACGAGTTCCAGCATCCGGCCTATGTGCCGCTGTGGTAGGCGGTTGGTCGGTTCCGAAGTGCCTAACATTCGATGAGATCCAGTTAAAGTTCAAAGCAGCTTGCTCGATACGAAACTTCGTTTTGCTGCCCCTTATACGATGCCTTCATTGCACCAAAGTCCCATGCGTCAACTGTTTCTACGCAGCATATCATGTCTGTAACCGCTGATGTATGAGTTCTGTTAATAAACCGCTCATACCCGTTTCGAAAATCTCGTTCACACGCTCACTGCATTTAGTTCGCCCTCATTTTCGTGGGGATCCTCTGTGACGGTATGGCACTCCTGTTATGTTTTCCTCCTATTTTCCCTGAGATCAGAGTCGGATATGGGTTATGGAGTCCGCATCGAAATGTCCCTGGAGAGCGTGAGTTTGCGCTCGAAATGAGCGCCAGGCTCCGGCTGAAGCGAGTTCCGAGCCCAGTTGGTTTCACATGTGTCTAGCGCAGTTCCCGCGGCCGTCTGCTACTGCGTGCAGCGACTTCTTTCCTCCTCGTGGTTTGTGTTGGGTGGTCGAGAAAGCGCGCTGGCGGCGCTCGGGTGTCTGGCGCAGGTCTACTCTGGATCCTATTCAGGCTAAGGCTGAGCGGACAGACTCGTGTCGCTGATGTCGCCAATGTTGCTCTACGTGCGTATCAGTTGGTAGGGGGAGAGCTTAGCATCGCTGAGCGTTCCTTTCCCTCCGGACCCCCTCCCTTCTTCTTCTCTCACTTGTTTCCTCCCATAGACGACGACAACGACGACAAGTGGACCGCCGACCCAACGGACTGTTGACATTCCAACCAAGAACAGCGACTGAATACAAAGAAGAAGATCAAGACTGAGTTAGTGTCGATACTGTTATTGTCGCTGCTGCTGGTGAATCCGTGTTCTCCATCATCGGCGTAATCATCATCGGCGTAATCATCATCGCTATCATTGTCATCAGTGGAGATATCCCTAGCAGAGCTTCGCATGATTTCAACGTTAGCAAACGAATCTCCACCGTCGAGCCAAGCATTCTCGGTTCTGAGCTGCTAGGCGACAGGCGCATGCCAGCCGAGGCGCCGTGGTGCCGAGTTACTGGCTGGGAAAGCATCGCGAGCGAGGGGAATGTATGAAAGCACTGGCGGCAAGAATTGCGTCGAAAGCCTTGCCAACCACTTGCTTTCGCCAGGCGAATTCAACGAGGAACGAATCGAGATAAGAGAGATCTCCCACTCGCGAGTTAGCAAAGTACTCTTGCGAGAAAGCATGGATACATTGCCTGGCCGTGCGGTTGGAATCAAAAGGTGACAATCGATTGCGCGCGACGATGCTTCTTGCGAGCCCTCAGTGCATGCTTGCGAGATGACATAGGTACATGGCCTGGCCATATAGATGGAATCAAAAGGGACAATCGATCGCGCGCGCTTCATGGAGCCCGAATTCAGCTCTCCCAATCGTCTCTGCCCTCTGCTGAAGACCGAGCCAACCGTTCCCATGTGCTCACGTTGTCTTGCTATGGAGCGGCCCCTCTCCCCACCTCCTCTCCCCTCTCCGACTGTTTCGGCGTATAGAAACTCGGAGTAACCCGCCGATTTCGGCTGCTTAACTCGGCTGACGCCTAACAGAAAAATACCGCATTCTCAGTGGTGGTGCCTCCTGCTGCTGCCGTAGCTGCTGCTGCCGTAGCTGCTGCTGCTGCCGCCAGTGCAAACAGCAGTGATAACAACAACAAAACAGCCGCTGATTACGCTGGTCGCATCATATCACCGCCCAAGATGCCTGCAGTTAACCGCAAAGTAGCCATCATGGGCTACCGGAGTGTCGGTGAGTGCACGCCGTCGTTCAGGAGTGGGATACTCCCACTTTAACCTTTCGTCTCCCTCCGAGACCGACTTCTCTGGTCAGCTGTTGGTTGTTACTAACTCTCAAGGCCGATTTCTATCTGTGCTTCGAGTTGATTTACCAAGGTCTTCCCGTACTTGACTCCTGATCCGAAAGGTGTTCCAATTTTCGTCTGAGTGTACCGGAAAAATTCTCATCTTGGACGAACAAAGGCCACCCGGATAGTTCAAGACGTGCGGGGCTCAGATAGAATGCGCTGATTTCCTTGAAACAGTTCATTTGCTTGAGCGTGGATGCGTCATCCGTCTATGGAACGTATGTGTCACACGCGGTGCCATTATCCTCCGGTCGGAAGCCGACCTGCGGGAAAACCGCCCGCGCCGCCGTTGATTCATCGAGAGGGCGCGCAGTTAGCACTTTTTGCGCAGTTAGCTTCAGCGAAGTTGCGTTGCCAGCCATTCAGTTAGCGGTCTAGCGGTCGTCGTTCTCTTGTCTGTCGTTCGCTAAGACTGCCAGCCTTGCTCGGGTAGGACGGAGCGCCGACCGGAGGGACCAAGACGAGGGTTTGCTCCGGTAATGCCGCTCAGCGCCGCCAGTTTCTTCGACTCCAGGGACGCGGCCGGCGGGCGGCCTGGCAGTGAGAAAGCCGAGCCTCCATAGCATGCCACCGCAGCCGCTTCTCTGTCCTTTCGTTCGAGCCAACGAACGGGAGAATCTGCCAACGACCGAGCGACCATGTGTGTCTCGTGCGAGTTGTTTGGTCTGACGATCTGTCCATGTGGCGGCGGCGGCGGCTGCTGTCTATCGGTCGGTCGG
The DNA here is from genome assembly GCA_037576195.1 of Phytoseiulus persimilis. Taxonomy (NCBI): domain Eukaryota; kingdom Metazoa; phylum Arthropoda; class Arachnida; order Mesostigmata; family Phytoseiidae; genus Phytoseiulus; species Phytoseiulus persimilis. Next base: position 5,699,265 of record CM075101.1, on the reverse strand, counting down.
TCGGTCGCCTAACGGCGGCTGCCAGTGAGTGTTCGCTCGGTCTGTGGTCGGTCGGGCCACTGCACCGCTGCTGTTGCGGCGGTACGGAGATTCCCGCCGATGTCCGTCTGATGCGCATTTCGGGCTCCGACGCACGTTCGCTCGACTGTCGGCGGGCTAGTGGCATGGCATATTCGCTCTCCGTAAGCCCCTCCGGACGATACTAAGGCGCATGGGCGAACAGCGCTTGGCGCTCAAAGGCCACCATCGATAAACTGCGCATTCGATTCCACTGCTCTCGACTGCGACGGTTCGAGCCGGACCTGAGCGCCAACTGAGCGGATGGAGCTCAGATGAACACGTGGTTGGGTGAGACGCGAAAGGATGGCGCGCCAGGTGGTGCTCGAGCCTCCCTATATGAGCCCTCAAGAAGAGGGAGCAGGTGTTTGATAACGTATCGAGGCCCGAGTGAACTGAAAATCTTCATTCGTGCCTTGGATTGGGTGCGTGAATAATTTCTTCCGGGGGGACACGTGGTTGATTCTGGGCAGGTGGACAGAGGTGAATCAGCTTCGGCCAAAAGGTTGATCAAGGAGGACTGACCGGGCGCATCGAATCAAAATAAGTGGCCAATCGCTGGGAAATCGACCCATGTGAGCCTAATCGGCGACTTATCTGGCTCAGTAGTATGCATGGTAGGGAATACATGTGACCGACTACTCCAGTTATCCTGAATCGCTCCAAGTTCAAGTTTCGGAATCAATGTGCTGCCCGTGATTGTCGCTTTTGCCCCACCTGTCGAGCGAAAAACCGCCGCGATCCTAAAGACCGGAACGGGGCCGTTCTTTGGCTCACGCGTACTTTCCGACCTCAATCTGCTTCCGCCAGTACAGATTATCCTCGACTCCTGCATTTGGCGACTCTCAGATCGCCGGCAGCCTTTCGTGTAGCCGTTTGGTGTCAATGCGCGGCTAGGCGCTCTGTGCAATGAGAGATAAATCAGCGTTACGTTGCGGTGTGCGTCATCGCAAATCAAAACTCAAACATTCGCGGGTTCATTCGCAGTTCTGAATGTCGCGTGTAGGAAAGCTGCAGGTAGCTCTAGGACATGGGCTCCGAATTCGGTTGTGAATTCCGCGCTCGCGACCCTCACCTCCATCTCTGTGACGAGAAAGTCTGTGGGGGAATGAAGCTCAAGAGTACACTGAGAGAAACTGCTCTATTGCCCTCTGTATCCGTTTCCTCGGATTGACGTACGAATTTCTGAATGCCGAAGGGTATGATCGCCTATTGATGAGTAGATCGCTTCTAGTTCGATGTGAAACCACGGGGGAATATTGGGTGAAGTCTCCGACGGTTGTGTTCACAGCAACTCCTCCGTCCACTCTGTTCTCCAGCGGATCGGGAGCCGGAACATTCTCATTGAAATGAGAATCCCAGTGCCCTTTTCCTCGCCATGCCTAATCTGAACGTAAGAATACGTAGAACAGAGCATTTGGCCGACCGCGTTGGTTTTAACCGTCACGTCGACTTTTTGCCGCTAGCGTCGTGGTCTATGCGTTCCTGAGACGGCCAGAGAAATCCAGCTTTAAGCGGAAAATATCACCAACAACGCCATAGCAACGTAACTGACGTAAGAGCAACGGTGCTGTTTGAGTGTAGGAGCTCAACGACCTTGAGCACCGGATTTCGAGTAGTCGCGGTTTTCCACATTGTCCACGTACTATAACTGGATAAACTAGCTGGAGCAATTGATTTTGGGACGAATGCCGACTCGGGGATAAATGTGTCTGGCGACCGCCGATTCCAATCGAGTCGAATTTGACAGGCTTACCCACGTCTGTCGTTTCGCTGTAGCTAGGCCGCTCTGTCTAGGCTTGAGAATTATGTATTCTGAGAAGGCCAGAAGAGGGAAATCCTAGAAATTAGCCCAGAAAAAAATATTATCTGAGCCTGGATTTTATTGCAGGAAAATCTTCGCTCACCATCCGTTTCGTGGAGAACCAGTTCGTTGACTCATACGATCCCACCATAGAAAATAGTGAGTTCTGAGAGACGAAGCTATTTCGAGTTGTAGATGATTCGCATCATGCTTCGTCTCTACTCATGATGAAGGTCGCCACGTGCGGCTCTATTCTTCAAAAGCGTCTTCTCGATAACCCAGTCGTAACTCGGAGTTGATGGCAGGAACAAGTTGGATGTGTTCTTTCGGTCGATTCGCCTGTCATGGAAGCGATTCACTGCTGTTTCTTGTGAATTCGCATGCTGAACTGACTCAATCTTCTTGAATTTCTAATTCATTCCGGGCGGAGCCCTGAACAACCGGGGTCAATGTAGTACCTGCCATTCAAAGTATCCCAGACTCCATGGAGGGAGCGTAGTAGCGACACTTGGCGAAGAGTTTCGAGTCGGTTTTTCTCTTACACTCTCTCATTACCGGGAGACTTCAAATATGAGTCATCTTGCTTCCGCCTTAGGCTGGCTGTCTCTTAAATCGTCGACAATTGTGTGTTCTATAATCAGAACGCGCACTTCCTTGGTTGTTTCATGATCTGGCATGCTTCCACGTAGAGACCGCGACATTTTCACAACATCCGCCTAGCTTGTTTCAAGAAGGAACCTCCTGCCTTCATACTGTCGATTTCCTGTATTTGTTCATGATGTCATCCATTGCGGGACCTCCCATTCGTTCCATCACGATGACGTATTCAAATATTTCTGATGTCATTCACAGCCTTTACGAAGACCTTCAAAACCGACGGCAAGGAAGTTTCATTGAAGATCATCGATACGGCCGGTCAGGTGGGTGATCATTTGAAACTCATTACAATCATGTTGGTCGTTCTGCCCGGACGAACAGAATGAGGACAATTCACCACTTGTTCTATCCCAGACGATGGATGGACGCTTTATCTCGTTGCCTCGAGGAGCCTGACGAGAACTTTTCCCCGCTTACAGGATGAATACTCGATTTTTCCTACCGGGTACACGATGGACATCAATGGGTATGTTCTTGTCTATTCGGTGACGTCGAGGCAGAGCTTTGAAGTCGTGAAGAAAATTTACCAGAAGCTTCTGGACCAAACAGGAGTGAGGCAGCTTCCAGTGGTTCTAGTAGGAAACAAGAATGACCTTCGAAATGAGCGTGTAGTGAGCCCCGAGGAAGGGCGTGAACTAGCACGTTACATGAAGGTGAGCTAGGAATCGAACCCGGTATTCTTGTATTCTACCACAGATTCAACAATCTTCTCCGAATGAGTGATCAGGTCTTAACTTCTTCCTATTCTCTCCCTCTCTCAGGGTGTATTCTTGGAGGCATCAGCAAAGCAGAATGATTGTGTGCTCGACATCTTCACACAGCTCATAGGACGGATCAATATCGTGAATGTTCGAAGCGACAGTTCAGACAAAGGCTCAATATGTGTTGTTTGTTAGGAAATTGAGGGGAAGTGCGAAACGTAGTGGAAGGAGGCGCGTTTGAAGATGGATGTTGATTGTATTGAAATCGGACGGACGGCTCAGGCGAAATTTGAAGGGCATCCCTGCAATATCGCTCCGCGTCGATAGCCGTCTTGTTGGGTTGAAGTGATCGCGATCGGAAACTGCCAGCGAGGTGCTTCGAACTGACGGGAAATATCGTTATTTTAAGCGATCTGTTTCAGAGAGAAAATTCTTCGGACTCGTTTGCGTTTCCGGACGCGATGTTGCACATAAAAGTATCGGAACTTTCGACGCAAATTCTCAGCCAGAACCTCGCTCCCTGAACAGGCGGAAAGAAATGTGGCGCAGATTGAGCGAGTTCGAATCTGAATCGTATCCGGCGTAAAATACTGTAAAGGGAATAAATTGAGCAGCATGCTGTTCCTGTAGTCGTCGTCGTGGTCAACGACGTTGCCACTACGATCTGTCAGTTGTGAGTCACATCACGTTGGAGAATACTGCTGATGATAGGAATGCCTACATGTGGAAGCTGCTTCAACTGCAAATGATCGCTCCGATCATGAACGAGAAGCACTGAAGATAATGTTTCGAGAGGTTGCGGGCGAGAAAAGCACAAACCAACAACGTCGTAGCAATCGACTCAATCAATGGAGATTGCTCGCCAATTCCCGAGCAAGGGGAAACAAGGTTTTCCCTTCGAGTTGTTGTTCTCCTGAGGATGACAAACCCCAGTTCCTAATACTAGGCCCTCCCTTCCTTTCTTACGCTGAAGGAGTCAGTGAGGGAGATGGTTTCCGGGGCTCAAAGTATGGTTCCTGGATCCTAGATCTGCTTAGACAATTGTAGTCGAATTTATCATTTAATGTCGCCGAATTCTGGCCGGAAAAATATTTCCGGATGGCATTTGGCTCTCGAAACTGGAGATCTTGATTGAGAACTCATTGTCAGAGACGGCGGAGGGAATTCTCCTCATCGCATCTTTCAACTTCGAAGGGGAGGAGACGCTTCGATGGTTGCGAGAGCTCACATCTCTCTGTTCGGTGCCCAGCTTGAGACATGCATCTGTTATACCATTGGCCTGCGAAGGGTGATGATAATTTAGAAAATTGAAGTATCACTTAGGGAAAATGAACGACCGCGACAGTTGAGCGGTCATCTTATTATATAATTATGATGATGACGAAGACAAATGATTATTATCACTCCGACTTGAGAAATCAACGCTATCCCCGTGACCGCCTCGCAGAGAGTTTTTGGAAGTTGCCATCGGAGAGGTTGCCTGCGTGGAGCTCACGCTCTATCTGCTGCTGGCGCGGGCGGAGGTGATGACGATCACGGTGGATGTACGACGTGAGTCCTTGGTTGACAGAGCTTCATCCGACGCGTGCTTCCCGTGCATAGAACGAGACAGATTTCACTTGGGCCGCGAACGACGAAGACGAATCGTTAGAAGGAGACACCGAACTAAGTCTCGTCAACGCGATGTATCGGACCCTAATGCTCAGGGCATGCGTCAATGAACGGAACTGTCAATCATCAGGGGCGATCTGGTTGCGGTGGCCGACCGCTTCCCGCGAACGGTATTTAAAACGGAATGGATGAGAGCGGCACAATTCGTTGTCGGCGTCAGTCACAACCACGCCGGCACGTGAGGAAAGGGAGAAGAGAGTGAGAACGAAGGGAAAGGTTCGGAACCACGGTCGATCGTTCGATCTAGGAATATGTGAACAGCAACAAATTGGAGTTTCCATTTGAACCGATTGGTCAGAGGAACATTTATCCGATTCGAGAGACGCTATATGTATATCAAAATGAAATAAAATTGATTCTACATAAAACTACGCCGCTGCGTGCTCTCCTTTGTAATGAAAATCTTGTCCCGTCCGATGAAACTGGATTCGAAGACTCCTACCATCGAGATTTCTGTAAGAACTCGGAAGCGACATCGCTCTTTATTGTCCTCTGCGTCGGGAAATTCTGCTCCTTCGCACTTTCATTGGCCTTCTCGGGCGATACGCCCGGCTCGTTTCGGCTAATCTCATGTCTTTCCATGAATCTTCATTCTGTTGTGAGCCGCGATAGGATGGCGATCCGAGCGAGCCGGAATACTGCAATTCTTAATCTCAGCTCTGGAAGCAAAGTTTTCCGGCTGGAGGCGCTGATCATTGAACTCTGGGGTCGCTCATCCCATGAGGGTTCTGATGAATCTGTCTCCACTTATGACGCTGGTGGTCAAAATAACGAACTCCAATGAGCAGTCTTCTTGTTGAGACAGCCACCTAGAAACGAGAGCGTGAGTTGTGGTCAAAGGTGAAATAAATGAGGGAAAAGAGGCCGAACTCGATGTCCAAGGAGTAGTGTTGGATCCAGCCCACTGATTCGTGATATTCAGAAATATCAGAACCGAGCAGATATCAGGACAAGCCGGAAATTGTTGGCTTAGGGCACACTCGGACTCGAAAGCGGTTAGGGAGAAAGAACGGACGACCCAGTGGAGGGGTCAATGCACCCGGTCGCTGTAGATTGACATCAAAGGAAAGGTGAGGCAAGGGACGCTCACCTCAGAGCGGAGATCTCTGCGAATGTGCAGCCTCCTATGTAAACCACGAGGCATAGTTTCTTGTCTTCTGATCCAGCTCCGGACTGCAGCGACTCTCGAGAATTTCTTCTCTGGAGTTTCGTTGCGGCAGCGTGTTGGAAATCCTCTATTGTAGCACCGGGTAGCACCTTGAAATGAACCGAGGAATTCGGCTGAGGAACCTGCTTGTCTACTCAGGAACAGTATTTGATAGGCCTCGACTCCAAGTTACCTCTAGGATGTCAGTGATCGCACGCCAGCCAGGCGTGCCATAAAACTGCAGCAGGCGCACACTCAGTGGAGCATACATCTGATGAACGTATGCCGCGTCTTGGGGTTCCATGTCATTCACGTTATCGACAGTGAGCTTCAAAGTTTTCAGCATCATCGAGTACCTGCGGGACCGCGACAAGTCTCAACAAGATGTCGATGGATATGCTTTGAATTTTTGGACTATCTGGTTCCAAGAGCCGAAAACTCTTTCTAGGGTTGCGGCTCCTGACCGATGTGGCATAATCTGATTCATTTGCGGAGGGTCTGCATTTCATTGGGTGATCGGAGGGAGCTCCGAATTACCCCGACGACTGCAGTAGAAGACACTTGACTTTGACCACATGACTCCCAGAGCTTCTATATGATCGCGAGAGCCGTCAGAATCCACAAAAGAGGAACATGTCACCCACCCTTTCTGCGATGTTACGTAAGGTTTGAGGAGGCCACATTTCTCAAGGTTCTTCAGCAGTGTTAACGTCTCGATGCCATACTGATGGACGATCTGTGCGGTATGAAAAGTCACTAAGCCGAGAGCATCGAGAGTACGTTCACGACTTCTATAGGAATCAGTCACGTAGTGTCGAAAACCCGCTGGGTGTTCACGCCATTGGACCTCGTCTCTGAGGCGGGCACCTACCTCGCGTTTGTAGTGCTCCATCAGTTTCGGCTTCAGTCCGTTGGCGGTCTGCGCGTGCATGCATATCAAACGGATAACCTGAAAAAACGCATTTAGCTGGGGGTCAGTTTTTCATGCAAGAATCCTGAGCGACTGTGGAATTACCTATGTGTGAGGAGCTTGCAAGGAGATATAACCCACCTTCAGCAATGGTCTGCTCAGGGCGATGCAGTTCTCTATATGAGGGTGTATTTGGTCGGGTCCATATTCTCCGCGAAGGAACTCCTGCTCGCAATAAAGATCCTCCGTGAAATCAGGGTTCGAGATCCGCTGCTGCACTAGTTCTGATAGTGTGCAATCTGAAATTCAAGGTTTGGAAGAGGTTTTCCAAAGTGGCACGTTATCCACAAACATGGGTTCTGTGTCCAATGAAAATTGAATGTCGGAATGGGAAACTGCCGGAGTCACGCTCGAGTCGATTCCGTCCAGAACGTACGCTTAGTGAGACTCCTTTTCGTCTCCTGTATCTTGGGCAGACGGGATACGAAATCCTTCATGGCCGAAATCGTCTTTGCTTCATGTCTCTCGTCATATTGTTTCGAGAGCTGTTTCGCCATCATGTTGAGAACGGGTCCTACCTGACAATGGAAAGAACATGCGATCCAGATCATTGTTAGCATTCACTCATCGGAATGCGACCGACGGAGAGTTTCAATGAACGTGACAGAATTAGTGAAGCTCACCGTGTTGAAGTTTCTATCCCGAAGCTCCACGAAAAGATCCTCGGAAGAGTTCAATTGGAAGGTTACCGTTGATGAGCCTTTCTTGCTATGAAATTCTTCAGGTATGCTCTCAGCAGGGAATTTCACGAAGCTATCTTTGATACCTGGGGAGAAATGAGACCTTCATATTGAAACCACAGCCATCGTCTACAGTAGCGGCCCTTGAGGGAACGAACGAGCGAGCGAGGTCGCCCCGGGCGCAAGGTCTACAAGGGCGCCCCACCCACGGTTGGCTTGGGCGTCAGTCAACCCAGGTCTGGCCCTTGTCGAAGGTGTGAGAAGTGGTCTTCAAGAAGGAATTCATTATTGAAACATATCGGGATGCTATTCAGAGGTCCGATGATCAGCTGGAGAATTCCCGAAACCCCGCCTCATCCAGTACCGAATCCACAAGTTTTTTCTCGGGAAGATCCGAGGGGCCGCGAATGTTTTAGGAACGAGGAATATTTCCGCGCCGCTTGGGCTGGACGGTCGTGCACGCTCCCATTCTCGGAGCTGTACACAACAAGGGTCTGATATCAGGATGCGGAGTTAGAGAGAGGCCCCTCCGTTCTCGTCGATCAAGTCAGGATGCATCACTCGTCTCGCGAGGGGTTTTGCAATGGCTGTGCTTGGGTGAGCTCTTGACAGCCGATGGAGTCTAAAGGCCTCCCGGTGGCGGCGCTGCTCATTGCAAAGCAGCCGACACCGAGTGTTGAGGGTAAGTTTCCTTCTACCCAAAGGCGTGTATAGCAGAGAGCGACCGCCGTCGCTGTCATTACCATCATCACAGCCGCGGCAGCAGCTGTGTGAGGGTGTGTGTCTTTCTGTGAGAGTGGCTCAACCAGAACAGGGCGACACTCACTACAGAGGAGTCTCTAGGAGGGTGTTTCGGCAGAGCTGATCACAGCTTGAGACAAACTCACCTTCGCTGTGTTCACTTCCGGAAAGAAACGCCAATAACACAGCGAAAACCATGTCGCATCAGACGGGAATCGTTCCCAATGAGGCTCTGGTGAAGTTCATGGCGAAAGCCCGCGATTCGAAGTGTCGCGTTTTCAAAGTAGTCATTGACAGCGAACAGCTCAGTCTTGCAGAGAGCCTCAACGTACAGGGCGACTGGAAAAGCGACTTCGCAAAGTAAGTTCCGCCTGCGTCTAAAATTCTCGGATGAGGTATCCAACGAAGCTCCTCTTGATAAAAAGACTAGTCATAATCGCTGTAGGCTGTGCACCGGTCACGATCGTTTCTCTCGCAATCATTGTGTTGTTTCGTTGTGTTCTTCCACGATTTCGGTCACGAACATCAGCTCGAGCCAAGTTGGTGTTCTTGAAAACGTTCCAAAGTTTCGGGATTCTCGATTCAGCTTGAATCGAGAGATGTTCCCCGGCGAGGGAGAGCGAACCCATGTCGATTTGGTGTCAAGAAATATGCAATCCTCCAAGCATGTCACCCTGAATCATCGATTGAACATGAGCTGTCGATGCAGCGATAGAACTCCGACGAGTGTCAAAACCCCACCGCGGCTATGCCGTGGAGATGAATCAATCTAGACAATGATGAGTCTACTAAACAAAGAACAAAAAGATATAACGAACAACTCTGGTTCGGCTCGATGGAACATCACATGACAGCCGTGATGTTTATGACAACGGATCCTTCAACATGTAACCCAGCAGCTTTCTCTGCCAGCCAGCCTCGTTTCTCTCCCGCACGGTCTGTTTCGACAAACAGGATCACTCATGATCGTCACCGTCCAAACTACTTATTATCAAAATTGGTTCGGATTGGCAAAACACGGGCGCACCAATAAACGATCTCAGCAAACTTCCATGATGACTCTGCATGGTGGCCACGGCGAAAACGCAGCCGAAAACGAGGCTACGAGACTGTCAGACAGATTGAGCTCAAATATCATTTTCTGTTTTCTGACATTAGGCTCGACTTGGAACCTGAGAACTGTAATTTGGCTTCTGATTAACTGAAAGGGTGACTAATGAGGAGCAGATCCCGAAAACATCGGTTTTTCATGGAATTTTTTTTTGATGGAGGCAACAGCGAGAAAGTTCAGTTTCTATATCTGAGTTCGGGGTCGATGGTTTTCCGAAATCGATCGAAGTCGAGAGAATCGGCTCAAGCTCGTGTTCTTGCAGATTTGTGCCCCAGCTGACGGAAGAGAAGCAGCCGTGCTTCTTGATTTTCCGTTTGGACTCAAGAGGAGAATGGCTTCTCATAAGCTACTCGCCCGATAATTCACCAGTGCGTCTGAAGATGCTTTACGCTTCAACGAAGGCCACTATGAAGAAGGCTTTTGTCACCGACTCAGAATACGTGGCAACATCAAAGGTACTCTCGCTGCGGCAAGGGAACTCCTAAGTAGACCAAATCAGAACCATTTGCGAGCTCCAGTGTATCGGCTCGAGCCTTTACGAGATGTTGCCTCCCTTGCAGGAAGATGCGACAATAGCCGGATACGAAGCGCACTTGAAAGCGGAAAACGCTCCACCTCCAATGACCTACGCCGAAAGAGAGCTTGCCGAGGTATGAAGTGATCGTTCGATGCGGTATTCATGACATTTGCATAGACCGTCATACCCTAACCGGAACCGGAGACTTGGTTCGTGTTCTAACGTCAGCTCCGTCAACAGGTTAGGCTTCACGAAAGCTTTGCTTCGGTGGGCATCGACACCAAGCAGCAAACGCTAAAAGGTCTGGAGCTGCCAATTTCCGACGACGCTATCGACGGCTTCTTCTGTTTGAAGGAGGGTAGAATAAACTATCTCCAAGTCGGAATCGACGTTCAAAGCGAACAGATTGTCGTTCACGACCGCGCGTTCCTCGATTCCGCCGACGGGCTCAGCGCCCGAGTACCTCAAGGCGAGCCCCGCTATCACTTGTTCAGCTTCAAGCACATCCACGACAACCAACGAGTGAGTTTGTGCTGTAGGAATATCTGATGAACTTTCGTGGCAAGTACGTTCCATCTAGGAATGACAAGGCTCGAGGGCCCCGTTCCGGCCTCATCTCAACGTTCGAGTCCGCGGCCATGCTTCGATGTTTTGAGCAGACGCTTCAACGCCCTCAGATCGCGAACAGCTCATGACACACCTCAATAACGAGAAATTCATTCCTCTGCAGGTGGTGTCGACGATATTCATTTATACGATTCCTGCCGGCAACTGCCCGGTAAAGGTGAAGATGCTTTACTCGTCATGCAAGGCGCCGCTCATTAACGACATCCAGAACAAGATAGAAATTCCACTGGCGAGGAAGTTGGAACTCGACGACCTGAAGGACCTCAACGAGGCGTTTCTCATGGATCAGCTTTACCCAAAGTCCGACTCGGGCAAGAACATCTTTGCCCGACCGGCAGGACCCACCGGTCGGCAGGGCGGCCGGCGACTGGTGAAATAGGAAAAGGCCGGCTGCTGTCATTGCTAGATGCGAGAATTCCTCTGGAGGGCTCAAGAGACGACGTTTCACTCATTCCAAATAGGAGTGAGCCATACTGGAACGGAGTACTCGATGAACCCTCCGGTTGCAGGTGCTTACGTAGCTTCTGGATTGTCGATATGCAACGATTTCCGACCTGGACGTTCTAAATTTTCCAACCGAACGGAACTGTTTCGGCCAATTTTAACCAATCAACCGTCAGCTGGCGTTGTGAGGCCGTCATCCGATACATATCCTAACTGTTGTCTTACACGCCTCCTTCCTGCTGTTCGCTCGGAGTGCAATAATATTTCCCACTCATTGGAAGCTGAAGGAGCGCGTTCGACTGGTTTTCTTAAAACAAATCGGACAAATTGAGTGCTTCACCAAATAGTTTCGCACGCTTTTCTTTCGTGGCTTGATGGAACACTCTTCGTACCGTCGAAGCAAACTTGACCACGAACACATCTCTTAATCTCGTGGACGAATTTACGAATCACATCAGGAGGAACCAAATCACTGTCCTTTCGAGTATCGACTAACCCCTCTCCGAAGTCAGCAGCACCCGTTTTCCCTTCCTGGGACCCCGTCGAGTGTCCATCCCTCGAGCTCCGGCTCGCAGAGATTGTGCTCGAACGAGGGCCTTGATTTCTCACTCGCACCTAGGCCAACCCAACACTTCTCAGTGACGCAGCCTCATAACTAACCCATTCACCCCAACTACCGACAGTCCGTCGGATGTTGGAACCGCCCCCTAGGCGATCTGCTAGATAGACGAACGAGCGGAAGCTGTCGAGCCGCACTGATTCTTGCTTCAGATGGCGAGACTTCGGCAACGAACGTGATACCTGCAGCACTGCATCACGCACGCGTCATTACGTCATAAATACCCATGTCTGAAGAACCCTGCTCAGCGAAAACGCCCAACGAGAGAATCTGACAGAGGTCGTAAACACACTCAAAGAGATGTTACCTGGTGATGAATGATAGGGGAAACGCAGCCCTGTCCTTTGTCGTGGCAGAATCGATGCCAGCTCATGAGGTGCATGTTCAGAACCGAGCTGTTCTATTATATTTTTGGATCATTCGGGTGCTGTCATGGTGGCCCTGCACTAGAACAATCTGCTCCCGGGTTCCTTTCCGCGCCCAATTGTTCAATGATTTCGAGATATCGATTGATATTCCCGCGTGGGGGGACTTGAGAAAGGGGAATGAAACCCCTTTATACGGGGAATAGCATGCTGGAGTGAATCATATGAAACCGGAAAGAGTGATATCACTGCGAATGAGTGATAGAGAACGGAGATTCTGAATAAACTTTTAGTCAATTCTTGAACCAACCCTCCCGATCATATCTCCGCCTCTGAGCCCGCTGCGCCTATTCTGCGAGACTGCTCGGTATCTAGCAAGCCGAATGCGGTTCCACGCGCTGTGGATCCCCCCGACCGAGATCGGGGCCCGAGAATTCGTAGTAACTCCGAACCCGGCTGCTACTCACCGTACATTTCGTCGAGGAGACCTTCATACGTCAGTTGCGTCGCCAGAGGCGATAGGAGGTCGATGGACCTGTCCACCAAAAACAATGTGTCTATTTGAGCCACTTGTGGGGTTTCTTTCCCTGAGAGCTCTTTCCTGGAACGAATGAGAGCGGTCAACGGTCGAATAATCTGAGGACGAACAAAGGCCTGATTTGGGACTGAGAACGATCACAGAGGATTTCTAGCGGAACGAGTACTCACCTTAAGCGCGCCATTAGCTCGAAGAGGCGCTCCGCTTGAACACCCTTCCCACGCACGTACGGGATGACTCCAAACAGCGACTGGAGCATACTGAGCGCTCGTGCCACAGCCAGGAGCTGAGAGGTATCCTCCTCAACATGGCACTCCTGAATGGTTTAGTGGTATGAGTGGCTGACAGATTCCCATGCAGAAGGTCAAACTGACGATGCACGGGATCTTCGACAGAAGATATCCTGCGGTATGGCTTTCTGAAACAAGAGCTCACCCGGAAGAGGCCCTCCAGGTTCATGGACATGAGATCCGGGTCCAGGGGAAAAACTTCGATGAGGAGTTGATGAATTTGAACTGATCCGAAAACCCCGAGTTTCTCCAGCCTTTGCTGACAAAGGAACGAAGCCCTCGGCACGAAGAAAATGTGGAAGTCCACGTTCTTGGTACTGAAAACACACAGCTCGTGATGGAATACATATTCTTCAGACGGTTATGAGACGTTATGAGCAACACGTCTCCCGCCTTTCTGATAACGAAAACAGTATCTACGTACTGCTTGATGCAATCCGCAACGACGTCCATATATTTGCAGTGTGGCCGAAGGATGAAGATGACATTTTGCGCTTTGGTGGCGATATCCATCCCCATCGTACACGACTGGATCATGTGTTCGACGCCATGTGCCTGCCACACCAGAACCCGACTTTGAGAAAGCAGTCTTGAATTTTCGGAAGCCAAATGCAACCGTCCTGTTGAGCTTCAATCGTTGTCACTCACTAGCTGGCTCAGTAGCTGGTGGATTTGCACTAGAAACATTCTCACCCGGAGGATATGGTATTCGATGACTGTCGACACCGGACCTGTCAGCTCATCGTCCCAGACGAGGCATTTCGTTCCACCAACGGAATCGAGAAGATTCAACATATCCCTGACATAGCTTTCTCGGATCTGCGCCAGGTTGAGCCGGCCTGAAGATAGTTGACCACTGGAAACTGTAATTTAGGAAACGAGTATATCATCTACACGGGTCTACGGAGCGCTCGAAACACCTAAAAGAAATGGAGCGATCCTCCGAACGTTTCGCCCGTAAATTCGCTCCGGAGCTCGAAAACTCTATTCTGGCGATAGATTGTGATCGGCGACACTCTGTTCCCTAAAGAACTTCACGAGTTCCCCCGCCTCAGAGCAGCGCGGTCGGAGGTGCTTCGTACCGAGGGGGCATGGGCCCCTTCTGGGGGATACTGCGCCGACGAGAATGGCTGCATGGCCGCGTGTTCAGCACAGTATGAGCCATTCGCGGCGCACGGCCGCATTGACTGTTGCAACAGGAGTACCAGCTACCGATTCCGTCGGCTTGCCGTAAGAGCCCTGATTTCGAGCATTCTTTCATGGTTCCCATTTTCTCCGGGCAGATGCCGGACTGGGCCTGCCAGGTCATACACAGCTAAACCTCGGTTGTCGATGACCCTAAGACGGACAAACAGACGGGGGGTCGGAGACGGATGGAGTTAGGGGAAACCACACCGAGAACAACCTGCCCAACTCGCCCGAGGATGGTAATGAAAGGCTTGCCACAAGGAGGGGGTGTCTATGCGAACTTTGACCAGGCCACACCATGAGATGCTCCGCCTAGCCAGGTACTCGGTCGTGGTTCATCATCACGTTACAATAGGTTGGAGTTCGAGGAGAACCATCTTCGGTCTTCAGCAAATAATAGCGTCATTGGTAACCTTGACAAGAAACCGGCGAGTACACAAGCACGACCCGATCGCTTGGGAGAAGCCTACTCCGTGGGAGACTGCGCGACTCCAGGGAATGCTCTCGAGCTCTGGGAACACTATGACTGCCAGGAAACATCGATTCGCGGTGAATAGCTCTTGGAAATGTCCCGAATTTCGAGGGGCGTTCATACAGGTGTTGTCGGATGGTGTAGAAGTGAGAGTCAGCTCACCCATCATGAAAGCAGTCCTCGCTCACAGCACTATTCGACAAAACGATGAAGCTCTTCCTCCCGGGCCCGAACCCCGCAGAACTGCCGAATTTCCGACGATAACTTCTCTGAGCTCCGTTTGGAATGGAATAGAGTGGTCCCGACCAACCAGCTGATCGCGTCGTCTGCTCGTACAATAACAGAGAGCTGTCACAGGCGCGCCGAATATTTCAGGAGTTTGTGAAGCGACTCCACAAAATCCTCCTGATCCATATGCAGACGTCGCTGGATGCATCTAGTAGGATCTGAACCCGCCAACGTGCTTCAAAATCATTGAATCGGAGGACCCCGAGATCACGACACGAACGGCGTCTCCACGTTCACAAGTGCAACGAGCGTCGTCAGGATCTAGTTGACGTTGCACTCACCACTTGACAACTGGTCTCCTGTGCCGTCACTCGAGCAACATACTCCTTGCATTCGCCATGGAGTCCGAAGAGCAGCATGTTCTTCCTCTGGCCAGAACTCGTTTCATTGGAGTGTTTAGAAGCAAGTCGGACGCTGCAGATGCAGCTTCGAGGGAGCAGGCCGTCACGGAACAGGCCGAGATTTGTGAGCGACTTTTGAAAAGTGTCAAGAAAGAGGTATGTTTCCATTCTAAATACGACCCGAGTCAGCAGGCCAGTGTCAGAACCTCGCATCGATCTCGAAACGGAGCGCTCCCATCGACGTGAATCCGTATTGCAAAGTCCGGGGAAAGCTTCCCCGGAATCCTTCGCCGATAGCTTTCGAACCTCCTGACGGCCGCGAATGAGGCCAAGTTTTCAAGGTTGCTTCCGTTTGCGTTCCTTCCTCGTATGAACCTCCGGTACAGAATCGCTCGTGGGAAATCCGTCCCGCTCTCATCAGGGATTGCCACAACTAACGCTCCCAACAGCTCCGTAACATGACATATGCTATCTCTTCATGCAAACCTCCCAACTGTCGAACACTCGGATGCGCTTGAGGCACCACCTGTTCGCAAGCTCGAACTGTCGTTTGCAGCTGCTGCCAATGACTCTGGACTACAAGTTCTGTCGTTTGCTGCTGAGCACAAGTGCGACCGTGTCTTGTTCCAGGTGAAGCAAATCATGGAGGAGGCTGTGACGAGAAAGTTTGTGCACGAAGAAAGTAGCAGTATCACTTCGCTGTGCGGTAAGTTCTTCCTGCGGAGCTCACAGGAATCGCCTCGAATGCTGACATGACTTGACCTGACAGGGAGCGAACGAGACCCTGGGCTTGAACCTTGGGGAAATCAGCGACATTGGGCAAAACTGAGGGACCCGAATTCACGCTCCAATGGAGTCGCGGTGTCTGACACAGTCAGCGTGTTCTTGTCTTGTGTAAGAAATGAACTCGCTCTCGGTATGATGGAGGCGAGCTCGAGGAAAAGGAGGGAAGCGCACTTGCCGTGTTAGGTGAGCAAATACACCTTCTGTTACAGCCGCCGTTGACTCGTGTCTTTCTCATGGTCTTCGCCGTCGCGCGCTCGGATTGTTCAAAACCCATTCGACGACGGCTCTGCTCCAGAAAATCGCTAAGAGCTTCTCGCCAGCGTACGAGGTAGTGCAAATCGTCGAGCGCATCGAGCATATCCAAGACGGCAACAAGTGAGTTATCTCGACTGTCTCGATTTCCCCTCCCCTTGCCCTAACGCCCGACGACTCGGGACGCTCGGCCGACAGGCTTCCTTGACCTAGTTCTGCTATGACCCATCTGCTTTCTTCCGATGGACACTCGGGACGAAAGTCGGGATGGGGTTTCGTTGCCAGATCTCACCGGACGGGTCGAAGAAGAAGCCAATCGCTTAGGATGGCAAGCAAAATAGCAAATCGCTTCTCGTTTTATTCGAGCGGCATTATGATACAAGAGTTCGGCTTTGAGCAGCTGACGTCCTCGAAGGCAGTAGCACAGTTGTTCAATTTGTCACATCCCGCGAAACCCGTCGATCGTTCGGGACTCTGGTCGCGCTGCTTGCGAGATTTAGGCGCTGAGAATGCCGTAGATCCGGGGCATCATCACGAATCCGACGTAGGCACAAGAGAATGCGATGCAAATGGCGATGAAGTTAAACAACTTCTTCTCCCAGGGCTCGAGCATGTAGATCGATGTCAGTAGTTCCCACTGGAGGTAGAGCCATTTGAGTCGGCCCACCAGCGAGTTGTCAAAATACTCCGCCATCTGGAAAGGATACATAGAACGACAATCAAGAGAAGCTCATAGTTCCCGTCTTCTCGGGGAGCACTCTGAAGCCTTGGGCGCTCGCGCAAGTTCACGCCTGGGCTGATCTAGGCTTATAAGGAGACACTGCCGAAGAATCCGAGTAGGTTTTCCGAGCACGTAGTTGATGATAATGGCAACAGCAGCACCCTGGAAAAAACTTCCCAGCTTCATAGGAGTAGCTTAGGTCGGCTGACAGACATGCTTGACGCCGGAGGACTCTGAGGAGCGCACGCGGTAGGGGTAGCCGATTTCGACATTGAGCCGAACAGGATGTTATCTCCTTCACGAAAATCTCTGATTCAGCGTTTCGAGTCCAACCCTGTCAAGTCCCCTACGAATATCAGGAGTGTCGCTGCCATCATTGTTGCTGCTTGAACGATCGCTGAGTTACGAGCGAATCATCCGGCAGTCACCTCAGCCGAACGGGTAAGGATAGATTCGACTAGCTTGGCAACCCATTGGCAAGGTTCGGCTCCACGATGAAGATCGCCACCGCGAAGCCGGAACCCATTAGTTGCAAGCAAGCCGGGGAAGAGAAGCTCCACACGGTTTCGTGAAACGGTAACCGGAGCGAATGAGGACACAAGGGAGACTAGGATCGGCTTCTCAGAGGAAAATCCCCTCCGGGAGGTCGCAAACTTCAGCTTCGAGTATCGCTCTGCGGAAATTGAAGCAATCGAACGGCTCGCAACTGTTGAAGATTCATGCCTGACGCCGGACACCGATAACCGAGATTGAGGCTGCAAGCGAAAAACTGCATCGCAATGCCGTCAAGTGCGTCATCGTGGTCTCTCTTCTCGACGCCGTGACGTATTCACGAGCTCGGGTGCTATTGTTGCCTCTCACCGGCATCGACGGCACCGTATCAAACGGTTGATTCAGGCTCAATCAATTCGTCCTCGACAGCCCACGGAAGGGAACTTCCAGGACAGGGAATCCTACGACGCCGATCGAATCTATGATTTTCACATGGGACCAATTCTCGATTTTTTATCGCTATCGACTCGTGCGCTCCCTTGCGAGCAACAAGGGAACTTGTCTCAAGAACCCGTGAAGAATCCGGTTCCCACCGGCTTATCGGTTGTAGGTGACGAAACACAACACCCCCGGAGTGTTTCGAATCAATTCAACACTACCAATTCATGAGGGAGTGTCGCGACCGTAGCCGACAGGATATTGCGCGACAATAGCGAGACCCTCACCGCCGCTCCTCGGGGCTTGATTGATCTCCGGCTAGATTTCGCCCACGATATGCTCGCAGAAAGCGACATCGAATCGTGCACGGAGCAGGAGTCCAAACGGAGTTCGATGTCAATGTTGTCACCGGTGAGCACCCGATCAGGCCCCGCTCCCACGACCAACGTACCGTGGCTGCTCAGCACTGAAGCTGCGGGAGGACTCTTGCTGGAGCCGAGGTTGGAAACAGCGGATTGTCGTCGGCGATATGTGGGATCAAGTTGTTGTCCACGAACCGTTTGCCAAGAGTACAACAACACACCGTCGCGACAGCCTACGGCCACCTGGGAGGAGAGAGCGCAGGCCCTGGAGCGCCGCCACTGGTAGGCCTTTAAGAGCAAACCCGGCAGCGTCAAGCGAGTCCTTTCCAGTATGCTTCACATGATCTATCAGAGCGCGATAATTATTATTCGATTCGACGAATCCCCGAAGGCGCTCGATTCCCTGGTCCAATCAGAAGGAGGATTAGAAACGAAAGATTCGGATTCTCTGGAGGTTATGGAACGTTCCGACTTTGCCGACCGCGGAACATACACATCAACATCCTCTGGGAGCTGATATCTACTCTTTCGCGAATTGGCGATTGCTCTGAGATGAGACGGGCCATCGCGTTCTCATGCCAGAAGCGGGAAGTGTCATCGCCGAGCGGGACGAGCAACCTTCTAAATGACCTCAAACTTTCCAGACGGTCATCGTCATCCGGGGACAGCACCACAGGCACGCCTCAGAGGAACGCCAGCATCGGGAAACGTCCTGCGGCGAGTATGAGGTCAGCTTGACCGAAGAAGTCGAAACGAATTCCGGAAGGAGCTTAAACAGGATCGATTCCCTAAGAAAGTAGTCTATTTTTGAATTTCCAGATACCTGTGGATCAGAATCGCTTTGTTTGAGAAACATTTGACAAAAATCGTGGATTACCTAGTCGAGAACGCTAAGTAAGGGAGCTCTCCCCGTTGAACTTGGAAATGGGTATCAATGTTTGAATATGCTCCAATCAATTACGTTGATGGCCTCGATTCTCGCTTCTTTTCTCATACATCTCCTCTCCCAAGTCGATAGGGGTCTGAGTTCCTTTGAGCTGACGGAATGAGCTCTTTCCTCTTGCATGAGCTTGTGAACGATTGCATGCCGGAATTGACGGAGGAATTGGGGGTCATCAAGAAAATTCAATAATGCGTTTCTCGGTATATTGCAGCAAATACTACGAGAAGGACGCTCTTGTCGCCGACCCTGTTTCGGGACAAATACTTGCGTCATTACTCGGTGAGTTGATTTGAGTTCAGTAGGCCGATACCAAGGATATGTTCGAACGTTGTCGGTTCGAATTGGTCGCGTAGCGACCGAGCATTAAATATATTACTCCGGCAGTGCGTTAACGATCGATGGCTCCTCCTTGTCTGGCTGACTGACAGTCTTCTGGTCTAGTCTGAGCGTCTGAGTGATCCTGTTGGGAGCAGAACCCTTCGGATATCTTCACACTGAGACCCCGTTCAGGGGGAAAATTCCCTACGCAAGCTTATTGCCGGCTAAGAGAGGGGGACGAACGGACGACACGATTGAGGAAGCACGGGCCGATGGAATGCGGGAGTTTTTCATTCGATGCGTATCGATCTGCTGATTCATGAAATGGATGTACACATAGACTCGGTAGAGCGGCTCGATAACGGCTGCGAACGAGCTCCGTAGGATATCAACGCAGGCAGCCCAGCAAAGATAATTAGAGCGAAGCCCGGCAGAGAACGCGTCCAGCGAGTGACTCCGACCCGTGAAAGGAAATAATTACGTTGCCGTCTCCCTATTTGTACGGCAAACAGCTTCGAGCGTCTCTTCCCCTGAGCGACCCATTGCAACCAAAACAGCGTGTTCCCGTGCGACATTGCCAAACCATCGAGATGAAAAACGTCGATCCGACTCCCAGAGACTGAGCTGTACCTCGCCAGCTTGCTCATTTCGCCGCGCTCCTCGGAGGGCGCTGAGCTAGCACTGAGAGAGACATTCGAGCGCTTCTCCATTTCCACCTCGACAGCTGTTTACCCTTAGAAGTTCAGTAGTAGATAATCTCTGATGCTCAAGAGAAGATGGACTGTTCTAGAAACTCTTTCATTGCAGTGGGTCCATGCGCGCTCGACTATACCAGGATGAAAACCCAGGATCACTTCTGGACGGATCCCCCAGCCGATGAGCTTGTGCAGAGGCATAAGCTCAGTAATCCCATGACGCCATCCCAAAAAACCTCGCACCCCACGCCTTCGACTCCTCCCACAACTAGCAAGCGACCAACACTCAGCGTAAGTTGGTGCGAGTTCGCGGCGCGAAAACGACACGGCGCGAAAACCAATTACAGTGAACGCGGAGCTCAGCGTGACGCCACACCTCATTATGGGTAATGAGTGCGCTGGAATATGTGGAAGTCTTTGTTGAGGCCCCGAAGTTTGGCTAACAGACAGCATCCCCTCGCCCCGAATCGCTCACAAAGAGTCCATAATTCTTGCAAATTCGAAGCAAGAACTTGAAGTTCAGCGCTCCGCACGCGAAGTGTCGGGTTTTCCTCATGCAAACATAGCGAGGTTTCCCGCGTCCTGTCCTTCGAACTTTAGGCTCTTGGAGGTCGTTTGCGGCGCTGATCCTTGCCGAGACTTGATCCTAGCGGGCATCACGCTCATCGATGGAGTTTACTCTATGTTTTAGTACCGACGAGCAGCCGGGAGCAGTTCGGAAGACTCGGGGACCCGATATCATTCAGCGGGCAGCCTCGGATCCTCGATGGGCGTTAGTCAGGCGCGGGACTACGTCGAAAGTCTCCATCAGAACCCTCGTTCCACGCTTATCTACGGCAAGAACAACGTGACCGTGCAC
Organism: Phytoseiulus persimilis; assembly: GCA_037576195.1. NCBI lineage: Eukaryota > Metazoa > Arthropoda > Arachnida > Mesostigmata > Phytoseiidae > Phytoseiulus > Phytoseiulus persimilis. Next base: position 5,678,171 of record CM075101.1, on the reverse strand, counting down.
CCGGTGAGCATTCGTTCCAGCCCTGACCCCGGCTTCTAGTCTAACGTTGATTTCGACGCGACGGGGTCGTCCATGATATTTGCTGAATTCTCGCTTCTGCCAGCACGACTGTCCCGAACCTCTGCGGGGATATCTATCGCTCCATCACGAGCCGTCGGCCGCTGGATTGGTTCTGAAATGGACACCGAACCAGCTGATGAGCGGGAGCAACGATTCAACCGGCTCGGCGCCAAATCAAACCGAGGGCACATCTCACTCGATCTATTGGGAGCACGCCATCAAGGTGAGTCGACCAGCTCGAGCGCGAGCGTCGGATGTCATTAATTTGGAAGGCTTCCTGCCCCGGGCGAAGGCGAGATGGATTCGGAGCCCGAGCTCGTTTTGCGAAAATTTCCTGCGTCATCGGAAATCCGAGAAATATGGTTGCCCGCCCGAGTGAGCGACAGTCTCCTTCGGGGTTCTCCTCCTCGAGAACATCACACGAGCTACTCCTCCTGTGCTGCTTCGCGACGAGGGGCCCGGGGGAAGCTCTCGCATGAGGTGATAGGCCAATGTTTTCCCAGACGGGTTCGTCGAGGCGGCTTCTCCGAAAAGGGGGGAAAAGAGGTTCCTCGGAAGCGCTTCGACTCGGTTCAGATTGAGAGAGGACAACGCGGTCGGAATGGAATCCAAGAGTCGCCTCCGACCAAACCTGGCGAATGCTCCCCCCGCGGGCGCGATTCCTCGTCAGCCAGGATTCCGTCGCATCTTTCCCCAAGCCAATGACCGGAACTCTCCGACTTGGACCGCTATTCAAACGAGGAGCGCTGTAGCCTTCCACGTCTCAGTTCTCTCCTCGCGTGTTGAGAAATATCGAACAACGCCCCGGAGGCGGCATCGAAGAGGCTGACGCAATAGCGTTCCGTCGCTCCCGCTTTCGACGGTTTGAGCCCCCGGAATTTCTCTAAATGAACTGCTCTCGCTGAATTTAGGTCAAGCTCTCGGAAGTCGTGTATCTCCACTGTCATCAGAAGGCCGATCAGGGCGGGAGCCTCGTCCTCGTTGGCCAAGATGGAGTGCAAAGGTCACCAATAATTTTCCCCACTGGAGAGTCTCATCTGATCCAGTTCTTGACATGCCTTGAGGGAGCACTGCTGCCGCACAGCCGACTTGATCCTCCTCTCTGCACACAGGCCAACCAAACGGGTGAGAGCCTCTCGAAGCGATCGTTGAATTTATTCTCCTCGGCGGGCCTTGTCGGTCCAGCCTCGATTCTAACTATGGGACCGTGTTCTGATCAGGAGGTTCCGTCCAGCCGAAACTGAAGCGCCAGAGCATCTGTGCGAACCGAGACCAAGACCTCGTGTTCAGGGTGATTCATGGAGGGCACAAATCATCGGTGGTGAGCCTCATCGGAGCCGGCACTCGACTCCTGTCGCTCCTAACATTTTTCATTACCTGTTCCGTGGCTAACGAAGACGGCTGGAGTCGTTCCCCCTCATGGAGAAATCGTTTTTCTGTCCCCACAGGTCACCCAGCAAGCCAGCGGGAGCACTTCCGGCGAATCCGTTGAAGAGAGCGAGGTCGATAATTTGCCCAACGGAAAAAAGGTCTGACCGATTTCGGAACTAGTGCAGTGGTTGCTGCGCTTGCTCAGCAATCACTGAATGATCGCGTTTCGTTGAATGATTCCAGAAGTGCATCGAGCGGCCAGGTACGAAGGATTTCTCTAAAAACGGTGGCGAGACCCTGGAGGCACTGTGTTCCACGATGAGGAAACAAATCCTCAGCAGAGCTTTCTACGGATGTAAGTTGCTTGCGAACAAATCGGAACGCTCCCCACAACGGCGGGAAGAGCGACCGACTGGCCCGGAAACTGAACGAGTTCCCATGTCCCGCAGGGCTGGCTCACTGCCGTCATCTTCGCACAGTCCGGACTCATCTCTCTGGGTTAGTTCATCACAACATCGTTCCCAGCTCCGAGGAAAAATTGACTCCCGAACGATGGGACGAGCTAGTGAACAACGACGGCTCGATTCGGGATCCGCAAGAAGTGTTCCGACTCGTGTACTTCGGGGGTCTCGAGCCTAATTTACGGAAGAAGGTGAGTGGTCAACAAGGTTCGCCTGGATCGCGGAACCCCCGACAATTCGCTCGGCTCCCTCTAGTGGAGATTCGGAACGAGCAGGGCCCCGCTGAGAGCTTTCGTCCGCGTGGGAGGCAGCCCCCGACGGACGGTGACATCCTTGAGCCGAAATGATTCTCGATGAGCTCAATCAACTTCTCGTCCTCCGAGGGAATCGTCCTGAGCGCGGACACTACTGCAATAAAGAGAGAGAATCTTCCAGGTCTGGCCCTACTTACTCGGCCACTACAAGATGAACTACACATATCAACAGTGCAAAGAAAAAGACGACAAGACTCATGAGGCTTTCGAGTCCACGATGTCAGAATGGCTCGCTGCCGAAGCGATAGGTGAGCGAGAACTGTTCGACTTCCCATCGGGGGTGGGGAGGCAAACGCTCCGCACGACAGACATCTTGTTAATGAGCTATTGCCGACGAGGTGACGAAAACAGCGACCACTCGACGAGCGTTCCGTCGTGTAAGGAACGTTCTCAGTGATGTGATAAAATCTCCTCCCCACAGTGCGCCAGCGCGACAAGGAGACCGCCGCAGCCCTGAGACTGTCTTCCGGAGGATCGACGACCCAATGTTCGGAAATGCCGCTCGCGATCCAAATGAGTAGTGATAATAATGACGTTTTCGATGACGAGACAGGTCGGTTGACTAGCTTTCTTACATCTCGAGAATCAGACGGTGATTGAGCCCGATGAACGCTGCGCAAGCATCTCTTTTCCCCAGGAACCGAAACGACTGTTGTTGATCAGCCCGCCGAACCCCTCGTGTTCAGTGGCGAGGTGAGTCGATCTCGTCCTGCAGTTAGAAGCAGGCTGCCGAACACTCAACAGTCATTGGACTGCCTGGTATTCCTTCTTTCAGAATAACACGAACAAACTCTCCTGTTCAGAGGAGGAGTATTTTTGCCCGGAAGACCTCCATCACCTTTCGAACTCCTTATCTCATAATGAGCTAACGGTTGAAGCTCGCAGTGAATGCCCATCACCCGCCTCTTCATCAGGAGCAGCATTCACCGTGAGTATCTCGCGACACACGAAAGCGCACGGTGTTGGTTTTGAGAATCCTCGCGGTTTCTCGTCGGAGTCCCCTCGAGCAGGACCTTGAGAGTGAACTTTCCCGACTGCTCCGCTTCCAGTCCGATCTGCTGGATCTTTTCGGACTGAACATGCATCGAATCGACAAGGACGTGCGTCGCTGCGACCGGAATATTGATTACTTCGCTAGCAACGACAATCTCGACAAACTGCGGAACGTCATGTGCACTTACGTCTGGGAGCATCTGGACGTCGGCTACGTCCAAGGGATGTGTGATCTCGCCGCACCCCTTCTCGTGATCTTCGACGATGGTATTGAAACCCTCCCCTACCCCCACACAGAGTTCTCGAATCTCTCCCGTCCGCCGATCGGAGTTCTGGGAACAGATCTTCCCAGACTTTGACGACAGGCCTTGTGAACTCCCCTTGTGAACCTTGTGCTTCGATGCCTCCCGTCTACGAGAAGCCTGATGCCTCCCGAGTCCTTCAGCTCGAATATGAGAACCTGGAGTTCGGCTTGCTCGAAGTTACCCTTCGCTCCCTGTTTCAGAGGTCATGTCTTATTCGTGTTTCCGTGAATTGATGAAACGCATGGCAGCGAATTTCCCGCAGGGTAACGCCATGGATCAACATTTCGCAAACATGCGTTCTCTGATACAAGTGAGTTGGGAGGAATTCATTCCGGAGCTTTGATGCGAGACTCCAGCGGAAATGCGTTGCAGAGTAGTTTCGGAATCAGAGAATCGGTCCCAGGTGGATCTGGAGGCACAACTTCTCGTGACGATTCTAATTTTCGTCTCGTTGTCCAAAGATCCTGGACGGAGAAATATTCGCTCTTATGCAACAAAACGGGGATTACACACACTTCTATTTTTGTTACCGTTGGTTCCTGCTTGACTTCAAACGGGAGCTGGTCTACGAAGATGTTTTCAAGGTGGGTGGGCTGAGTTCGATCACGTTGGTGTTCGCTGATGGAGGAGGTCATCGTACGAAATGGATGCTGAGACTCCCGAGAGGGCGATTTCCAGGTGTGGGAGACGATTTGGGCCGCTCAACATGTCGCGAGTTCTTCGTTTGTCTTATTCGTTGCTCTCGGCATGGTGAAATACTACCGCGAGATCATCATCGACAATAGGATGGATTTCACAGATATCATCCGATTCTTCAACGGTGAGTTCTTACGCTCGTTCCGGTATGTAGACGGTGAGAGACCATGCCTGAAACTGGTCGAGAGTGCCCACTCATGCGGCGCACGAAACTGAGTTGCGGGCAAGAGAGATATGATGAGAGAATGATCGACTCGATATCTCCTGCTCATGATGTCAATCATCACATATGAAAAATCAACACACCCAGATTCACCTGAATAGCGGAACGCGACCATTTTTTTATTCGGTTTCGGAACAGTCGGATTGAAGTCGAATGGGTTCAAACTTCCCATTCCAACAATTTAGAAGTATTGGGAGCGGTGTCGCGCGTTCAATTTCAATTTCAAAATATAGTCAGATTAGTGTTTTTTCCATATTCATTCGAGACATCTGTTCAGATTCTCCCTGGACTGCATTCAGGTGACCTTCGTTCACACAATGACCTCAGCCTCAGCTCACAGAGAGATCGGCAGAAAACAAAAATTAGACGCCGTCGCGATGCGACCCTCCGAACCATGAAATTTCGTGTCAGAGGAACAAACTCAAGAAAATTCCAACAGCCACCTGAAAGTTCTTGCTGATTTCGGGATATCAGTCGGCGGAGGGAACTTACAGTAATAGAGGTCACCGGCAAACGAAGGAGATCATTGAATTTTCTCTGAGCTCGGAAGAAAATAGAGTTTCAATCGGTGTGACTTGAACAAAGAATTTGTCGAGCGTCTGCCCGTCGAGGAACCGAATGAGGAAGTATAGTGATTTATTGAATCGTCCGTGGAAAAGAGGCGGCGAATCGAGAAATCTGTTTTTTTTTTTGGCGCAACTCCTCTTTAGAAGGCCGAAGTGGGGTTTGGACAGCTTCGAATCGCCGTGGTCGGCAAGCTTCCAGACACCGGATGCGCTGTTTGAAGAGCCTCGGAGTTGCAAATTGAGAGAGACGCGATTCGGCGTCTTTGGGAAATCTTTAGTCGGATTGTTCCTGATCTAGAATTCGCTAAGATCGAGTATTCGCAGTTGTTGATCGTTTGCTTGGATAGTTTAGGAGTCAAGAGCTCACAGAGACCGTTCGTGACTCTCGACCGACGTAGGATCACTCGATGCTCGAACTCCAATCACATAATTTTCCTGCAAAGAAGTCGCAAACGAGCTGCGACCGAGTTGAGATCAATTGCTTGGCATCGCGTCATCCTCGTTCGCGTCGAGAGTTAAGACGGTTTCTGTGAATACCGAGCACTTCGATGTTTCGTTTCGACGTGAGATACTCCTTCTCAATGTTGTTGTTCTACGACTCAGTCTGCTTTCACATCGTCTAGCTCCTCGGAAGCTGTTCTGACTGACTACTCGTTACAGAGAGATGGCACCTATAGATCGCCTCGTGGCACGGGCTCGAGCAGCCCGGCGACTTTAACGTATGCTCTTGCACTACGGCCATTGTGGGTTTTACTTTAAACGAACAGCTCATCTGGCATCGTTTCTTTTCGCAATTCGTTTTCACTCTTGGCTGGGGGCGAATGTGCGAGGGGCGTAAGGAGGTTCACGTGCGCGGCGAAATGGAAATGGGAGGAGGAAGGGGGGGGGGGGGGGGTCGCATTTAACCGCATGCCTTGAGAAGAGCGCGGAAAAACAGGGAGAGGGAAGGGAGGGCCAAGAGGACGCACTACCAACGCGTTTCGTTTGGTTGGAGGAACCTCGTGATAATGATTTCGAATTCCGGCGCCAAAAACGACAACCGGTTTCCCGCGCCCAGCGGACGGAAATATCATCGTCGCCACTGTCATAGTATATAATTATATACAACATATGAAAAGGGGATGCCTTCTCTGTTCGGGATTCGTATTTCGGAAATTAATGGAGAAAGGACAGAGGGGAGCTGACGTCTCCCCACTCTGAGCAGGTCCCTTCGGTCGAGGCCAAGAAGATTGATTATTAATACTGCACAAATAACACCGGAGCCCTCCAACCCGTCAAAGCCAAAAATCGGCTGAACGTGCTGTGTGTTTCAACAACGACAACAACAACTCAAAGCAATGATGAAAGGTTGGCTCGAGCACAAGGAGGCTGTGGGGCTCGCGGAGTTTCTGCGGTGAACGCGCCAAATTGACAGATTCCTCAAGCTCAGTGTTCATCTGTGTCGCTCGAAAGGGAATCGGAAGCGTAGGTCACCCACATTCGAGAGAGTAGTCCCCCGTCTGAGTTATGGGCTATTCGACTACTGAGTCGGAACTTTTCAGTTCAACTTTTCGGTCGAGTGACATCCCACGCTTCGCGAATGGGGATTATCGCAATGGTACTTGGACCCGGATGTTTTCCGAATCTCAGTTGGCTTCCCATTTACATCCGACTAACGGCTTCTTCTGAGAGTGCCGATTATCATCATACAATCCACACCAACAACAAAACGTTATTCCTTCTGTCTCCAAACAGAAATGCCCCGAAAGTTGTATTTCTCACCGTGAGGCTCAGTTTGGCCCGGTAGATTCTGCATTGACTGGGGTCATGTCACCACGCTCGAGGGAGTTAGGGTAGAGGGCGGGAAGTTGGTGGTCATGTTTAGTGAAGTTTAGCTCCATTCACGTTTCCATTAGGGAAGAGGGAGAAAGGTGTTCCCAGATGGTCGAAATCCAAACAGCGACAGCTTTGTTTGGCTTAGAATACTCCAGGAATCCGGCGGATCGAGGTTGTTCTCCGCACGAAAACTAGTTCGGCGACGACACTGACCCGAAGTTTGATTATTCTGACGATCCTGATAGAAATACCATATCGTAAGGGGAGATTATCATCAGTGAAAGTGTGAAAACACTTCATCCCTCAAGGGCATTGTAGCCACTCCCGAATTCAGCGACGTTCTCAGAACAGCAAACTCGTCCGAGGTCGGATCGGCCCCGATTCCTGTAGCTCAGCAAGAATTTCGAACTTGTGTCACCTCATCTCTCTCTCTCTCTCGCTCTCTCTATCTTTCTCTCTATGTATATATATATATATATATCTGATCGAATTCGGTCTGAGATCCACCGTCACAAAAGCTTCCCAAAGGGGGTCGGTCGGGGGGTAGGAGGAATACGCTATCACCATGTTCATATTTGCATTTGATAATAACATGATAAAACCAGACGTCTCACGAAGCCGGGAAATCGCAGTCGGCTTTGAACGGGAGCCAAAATGCGGGTTTTCGCCGTTTCGAATTGGCCATCGCAGAATGTTTTGGGACTTAACACTCCATGATGAGATGAGAGTCGAATGAACTCTCTCTCGCTCTCCACACAGCTCACGGGCTAGGTCTGCGTGTATGAGTTCATGTACGATGTGTTTGGATGTATTCTATAATGTAGAATGAGTCGAGTTGATCATTCCTCATGGAGGTGTACGCTATCAGATGGTTTTTAACATTGATGGTCGATCACCCCTGTTTGAATTGGTAGCTTGGTTTGATTAATCGACAGTGTCGGTCCCGTGACCTTCCTTACGAATGTGCTCTTAGTGTTCCACAACGTCAGTGTGTGTGTGTGTGTGTGTTCGTGTGTGTCTGTGTGTGGAATCACGAGTGTGACTGGGTTCTGTACGTCTCTTTGAGAGTTGTTCGATCGCTTGAGTGTTTTGAACGGGGAAGGGCTTTTGCGAGTCACACGATGTCAGCTGCAGAATGAATGCTTGCTCACCCGGCTTCGTGGACTTCTAATCGTCGTTGTGCCGTTCCATATACCGCGCCTATATAAGCCGTCAGCGTCTTTGTCTCTTTATCTGTCTTGAATTTGCATGTCGTTTGGTTGACTCCATCCATTCTTGTCCACTAGCCTGAGTCCTTCAGTTACCGCGAAGCTTAACTCTTCAGTATGGAGTTTCACGATATCGCCCATCGCGGTCGGGAACGATCTTCCAGAGAGACGGTGAACCGGTCAGGGACTTGACTTCCACTGTAGAATCATTTTCTTTCGGGCTGCCATCTCAACATTGTTCCTCTCGATCATATATCCTTGCGTCTTCGCCTCGGTGATGTTCATGTTCGTCACTATCCACGCCGTCAATCAAGTCCTCACTAATCGTAGCTTGTTTCGATCCGTCGGAGTCTCACACCGTGTCGCGGAATGACAGACTCAAAGTTTGCGACGGCAGACACCCTGGACGTAGGCATTATGTATTTTGGTCAAAAAGTCCTCGTCTGTGTCTAGAAGATGAAGCAGAGCCGATTTGAGCTCGTAACGAGACAGAGTTTGTGGTGGAGTCGAGGGCCCTTGCGACAAGGACTCTTCCAGCATCTCTGGCGTGATGAGAGTCAACTTCTTTTCCAGCCCGGTGATGTTCTGTAACGGTCCTTTGAATGCTCCCAAGAGCGCTTCTTCGGTCGTGGGACTGCTCCGGGGCATTTCGGCTTCCCGTTGGACTTTCTGAGCCGACTCATTCAGTTTGCTGAGAATAGACGCCATCAGGGGGTTGAGAACCTCAATTTTGGTCTCCACCAAAGCCACACTCGGGGGTGGGCTTTCGAGAGAGGAACGGGAGAGGTCACCCAGAAGACGTTCCAGATCGCCTCCGCCACCACCGTTCTGAGCTCCGCGAGGAGTTCTTGGAGTGGTCGATTCCGGCATCTGACTGTAGTGCTGCTTGGCTGTCGACGAGGAACCCTGCTGCTGCTGCTGTTTCTTCTGCTGTTGCTGCTGAGGATTGGCGGCAGACTTGAACAGCTGCTCCACGGACGACGGGAGGGACCTCGTCGGTACAGGCTTGTGGACTACGGGGACTCCAGGAGTAGAATCTCCTGCCGCCTTCCTATGGTGTCCATTCTCCTGTTGTCGGCCACTTTCGTTGTGGTTGCTATTGTTCGGAGTCAGAGGTTGCTTTTTCGACTTGCCGTTCTGATGATGTTGGGCGACATTCCCGTTTTGGTGGTTGCTAACGTTTCCATTGGAATTTCCGTTGGTCACTTGAGCAGATCCACCCTCGGCTTTTTTCAGAAGACTCATAATGTTCGCACCACTTTGAGCATCCACCTTCGGCAGAGCGCTGGGGGGAAGCAGGTTCTGAAGTATTGAACTACCCTGTTGCTGGTTGTTGTTGTCAGGTTGCGATCCGCTTTCGTTTTTGCCACGCTTTTTGAGGTATGACACCAGCCGGCAACAGAGATTGCCGACTCGGGTGCATTCTTCCTCGACGTAGAACCAGGCCCCGAAAATGTGGCCGGCTGTCGTCTTGTAGATCAGGAATGGTGTCTTGATTTTGAACTCAATGTCGGCTCTGATCGGCTCCTTGTAGTTCTTTGGAGAGTTCCGGTTGAGTATAATCAAGCCTCGCTGATGAGCGTTCCGATGTGCGTATACATACAGCGCGCCCTCGACCTGAAAAGACGCGACGCGAAGAGTTTCGTTAGAGCTTGCAGAAACGACCTGTTCCAGGGTCGTCAGAGGAATCACCTCAATCCAAACAGTTATCGAATGTCGCGAACAGGATTTCCTCACCTCAGTTTTAGCCCATTGTCCTGTCTGGGTTGAATACTGATACAAAGCCACTTGCGCAGCCGAGTCAACTATTTCGTTGATCTCTGGGTCGACTTGCTTGAGGGCGGAAAGATTCATCTTGGATTCTTTCTCACTCGGCATCTGGAATTCAGAGACAATGGAACTCGGGTTTACATCAGGCTTTTTAACGATAGCTTGCAGAGGGGCATACGGCGATTCCATCACGGAGCTGAGTCGGAGCGGAAGATACGCGAAAACCAGCCTGATCTAGCACTGTGAGTAACGAGGACTCCGATCATTCACATGGAACGATGACGAGAAGCCAGCAGTACCGGATGGCGCGCCGAGTTGAACGGAAACTAAATGCTAGCTCACAAATGCGTGTTGTGAGCAGCGATGGAGTCTCCACGGGAAATACGATCCACGACTGCGGCTTCCCGCGGCGGGTCAGTTAGTTCTGGCGATACCGTCACTTTTCCGTGACTCCGCTCCCGAGTCAAGCAAGAAAAACAATCCATATCTCATAAACGAAGAACAACGTCAACTCTGCCGTCGCATGGCGGTCCGAATCCTGCCCTCCATCGGGAATTTCAGCGGTGACCGCTGGAACCGTTAACCGATCTCTTCGGAGCAGTCGCGAGAATCACCAAGCAGAGACTGAACTTCCGGGAATAACACGATGGTCGCCGCGGATCGGAGGACCACGTAAATCAGTATTCGCATCAGTACGCTTCGCAGTCCTTCTGGTACTGCCTCGCGATAGTGATGATATCAGGACAAGCGAGCCTACAAGGCCAGCTGGGACGCCCATAATTTTGCAAATGTGAGCACTGAAGTCTGAGGATCTCAAGTGTTGCCTCAAATTCAAAAATCCGGCGAAATGTTACGAGATTTCATAGACATTGAGAGTAACGTTTTTTGTTCTGAGAAACGGTGTTTCCAACCGCAAAGGCAATGCAGATATCGATCAGTGTGATTCCCTAACACTGAGTATCTCGAAAATCGATGCGCTCGCTGAGCTTTCGGAGTTCGAGACTCTTCCGGACTCTGGTTCTCAACGCGCAAGATACTCATCTCGAACACGAGACCTCGAGATAGTGAAAAAGGTGTCGGGGATAATCATTTCCGGGTTTCTTGCTGCCCCCATCAAGCTCCAATCGTGCTGCAACAATCTACGTCTGGAGCCAAACGCATCCCAGGCAACGGCTCTGTTCCCTCCCCTCGGTCGAGGACGCAACGTACGTCGCAGCTGGATCGGTATAATTGGCCGACACTCTTTATTTGCCCAGTTTTGAGATATCGCGATTCCTAAACGCGAAGCGGATCGGCCAGAAGTCTCTTATCTTCCTCCGAACTGACGGGGCCTGTGGCAACCATTGACGTTGAGATCGTATCAAAACATCGCTCTCTGCTGAAAGCCTAGCACTGAATGCGATGGGACACGTACATACCTTTGTTTATCTGAGATGAATTCCAAACACAGATAGAAACGCAGAACAAAGTTCGACAAAATGGCTTCAGACTGGCTAACGAGGTTTTGAATGAACCGAAAGTCAACAAAAATCGAGAAGAGTTCAGGTGTTTGATTGTTAGTTGGTTTTGCTTGGCTGGCTGGCCGATTGCTGAAGAAAGACGCACACAGACTTCTCTCGCGAGAGATATGGCCAATATCAGAGAGCGATCGGAGCTAAGTGTCGTTGCTGCAATGCTATAGAGTTGTGCAGTCTTCTCTAGACCAAGCACCACGGCACCATCAGCCTTCGCTGCTTCTCACACAAAACAAATAGCACTAACACTCAATGACGCCATCTTGGAATGGCGCTCGCTCAGCTGGGCGAGCAGCGGCGGCGCTGCTGGCAGACAGCAGCTACAGAAGCGCCAACAAGGCTGGAACAGCGCGCCGCTCATCTTGAATCTCGAGTTCGCGCAGTGTCCTTTCCGCATGCACATATCGTGATTTTGGCTCATATCGTCGGTTTGGAGCGCCTCATCTCGGATCGATGCGAAACCTTAAGAGCGGATCATCTTTCCGTCGTTATGCAGAGCGGCTGAGCCGCGATATCACCGAAAGCATGGATACTGTGGTTCTGATGGATACCCACTTCACTGGAACAGGGAAAAAGTATCTCGAGCCCCTCCGCCGCCTCGGTTGCTGAGCAAACTCCATTGACCTGATGGGCTCTCTCCAAGGAGCCCTAAGATCCGCACCCCCTGGCGCCCACAGACTATCGTACGTCGCAGGCATGAAGTACTCAATGCGTTGTCCAAGGCAGAAATTTGTCAACGATTTGTCGTTCCAGGGCTTTAGTTCACTGACCATAATTATCAGCTTCGAACGTAGGAGGGTCGTAGGGAGCCAAGAAAGCACTATCTTTGGCACGGGTCGGATTCGACGATCCAAACCCGGATTCATGGATTTCCCCATGGATCTGATTAAAAACCGTCCATGTGGAGTCCGGGGCTCCCCGGGTGCCCTGGGCACAGTATGTCACGTGTCCAAGGGTTCCGCGGCGCTCCACCGATCGGTCATATCGCGCCCCCAGATCGAATGCTCATAGACAGCTAATAAGTACAGCAACACTAAAACTCTATGATCATGCGTGCTCCATACCTCGTTATCAGACATGTCGTCTAGATCGTCAGGGTCAGCGAGAGAGGAACCTTTGGCACTATGGGGCGAAGATGAAACAGAAGGAGGTTCGGCGTAGTTCTGCCAGTCGAAGTCTCTAAGACGGTCGGATTCTTCAGACCCAGCAACGCTCTCATTTGAGCTGCAGCCGAACGGACAGTTTCTTTCCTCGCAAGGTACTCCTTGATCAGTGGCAAAGTCAAAGTCGCGAAAACTTGCGCTGCCGGAACTCAAAACAAGAAGCTCTCTCTCTACGGAATCATCTCGGTCTCCGTAGCGGCCACGTTCTTCGTCGGAGTATTCCCCGTCAGAGCCGTCGTCTTCACAGTCCCCGAAAGTCCCATCGTCATCCCACAGTTTGCTTCGTCTTCTCCGGGTGGAGTCAGAGGCGAAGCTATAGTTTTCGTAGTCCTTGCTTCGGTCATTAATCTCAGGATTCTTTGGAATCCTGAGCTCGTTACAGCCTGACGAAGTGCTTGACATCGTCGCACGCCCGCAATCGCTTGCTTCGTCGATCAAAGCCATGAAAAGCTGCGGATCTCGTTCTCCTTCCGAAGCCTCCTCGTCTCTTTCTTGGATGTACTCCCAAATTCTGCGGTTTCCCTCGGGTAACCTCGTCTGTGGAATTGAACGGAGTTTGTTGGGGACGGAGAGTGTTTCGGTTGCAGCAATTCAGGTGTTACGCTCCGAAGAATGAAAATCCGCTGCCTTACCTCAGTGGAGTCAGAATCCGTCACATCACTCCGCTTCGAGACACTCTCCGGCTCAGACGAGTTCTGCGCTCCAGCAAGAGGAGGTGGCGTTCGTATACTACTGTTTCCAGGCTCCACATCGGCCGACCCGAGGCGCGCACTCGAAGTACGCTTGAAGTCCAGCTTCTTCCGTCTCCCGAATACATCGAGAGTTTTCGCGCACCATTTGCATGGACATTGTGTACGCAGACTCCTCAGCCTCGCAACGCCTCTTTCCTGTTGGATTCGGGCGTATTTTCCTGTGAATTGCGCCACTTCATTCGAGCCTGGCTCTTTAGAATTCAGGACTCACCTTCGACATTTTGGATGAGGAACTCGAGTCGATGCTCTCGAAAACGGTTTGAAATGTTTTGACAGCTCTCGATCGGCTTCGATCGATCTTTCGGGGCTGGTGTAGGAACATCTGCACGTTGACGTGTCATGTGACAACAAGATGAATGTGGCCGTCAAACTAAGTCATCTCGGATGGATTGGGCCCTCCGTCGGTGTCCTGACCATCATTTCCGAGAGCTCGAAGTAGCGAAGGAGACTCAGAAAGAATGATAGGTACCATGGATGAAATGGGGAGGAAAAGACTGCTCGGAAGGATTGAGCGAAAATCTTCTCTTCTGTTTCAGAAATGGCCGAGCGACACGACATTGACGCAGTTCTCTGTGCCGCGCGTCAACTCGTCCTGGAAATTCAGAATCTCATTGACACCTCAAAGTGATCTGTCGAATCAGATCAGAGTCCCTGGACAGGACAGATGGGGAAGGACAGATGTTTGTTTTCTACGCAACGAATCAGCATTGAATCGAGCTCTCGACAGAGGAGGCTCCGGAGCAAAAATCATCCCGAGCATTTCGGTGCTCATTATAGGTGCAGTCGCCCTATTTGCCACAATTTGTTGCCACTGAGTTCTTTTATCCTTTTTGAACGCGTGGACTTAGAGTCAAGCCCTCGTCATTCATCTGCATCTACCGGAATCATCAATTTATCGCCAAAGTCGCTACCCGGAGAACTGAACCGAAACTACGACCGTGGTCCAACTCAACAGGATAGTTCAAGCTCGTCCAGAACGAAACCGATAACTTCCGACGATGTCGGCGAGCGTTCACTAATCTGAAAAACTAGAATGAGAACGAATCGAATCATTCGGACCGCCCGTATGTGTCAAGCCATTAGGTCGAGAGTCTCCCTCTCGAGGAGGGATCGTCATGGTAAGAAGATTGCTAGGAAGTGGGGCGACACGTGCCCAAAGCTCTTCACACAAGATTCCGAATGAGAACTCTCCTCTTCCAGAGATGGAGCCGATAATGTTCCGCACATGAGGACGATAGAGGAGGACAGAGTCGTAAGTTGAAGGGCCATGGATCCTGTGTTGGCTTGCGAAGTCGCGTGAGGCAATTGAGGAAGAGGCAGAAAAACTCCCATACGCTAGACGAACAGGCACGAACATGAACTTCATCGGGAAAACGAGACCAGACCGCGAAAAACCGAGCGGGATTCCATTGCGAACAAGCGGCCCGATGGTTACCAGGCCCATGAGTGTCTTGAGCGACTGATTCTGACAACGCTGCATTCTGCCGAGGGAATCGAACGAATTCGGGTGGGAAGGAGCCTGGACAGCACCCTCCGCGTTTCTTGAAGGCTACCTCCGCGTTTCTAGAGAGGTTCTCCAGGTATCCGACTCGAATAAATTCAGCCTCCGATTGAAAGAGCATCGCAGATGTACCTGGAAGAGAGGGAGTCATTATCCGACGCGCGCTCGCCGAGTTGAAAGTGTTATCGATCATGCTGCCACGTGAAACCCTCGGACAGCGTCATTGTTCGACGGGTTCGAGGACCGGAATATCCATCAATATCATGAGCGCGACGTCACCTGACCGGCCTGATCCCAATAGAGCTTACCCGAGGCTTTTCCCGGGGCTTGGTCACTCGAGGGAGAAGAAGTTTGGGTTTATCCCGATAAGCCGATTTCAGTCATCTTCCCACGGTGGATCCACCCGGGGAGTGTTGATTCAGGTACAGCCCGACAACTATCAGTGTCAATAGGTTTCGATCTGCGACCCAGTCACGCGATGTCCGACTCTCACGGGACGAGCTCGGAATCCTCGGAGGAGGGCTCAAAGCTCACTCTCGGGTACGGGCGAGATGATTTCTCCCGAAATATTATTCGAGTACAAGATCAGAAATCCATCCCGTCCAAACCATCGTATCCAAAATCCAGCAGATGTCCATCCTCTTGCATGATCGCATTCAGAGCCATCTTAGTCTCGGTATCTTCTCCATCTCTTGCGAGGAATGCCCTGTGCAGCCAAGGAAACTTGCTAGTCTTTCTAGCTGAAACATCATTTTCGTCCCTGTAACCGCTTCCGCTGCCAATCAGAGCTGGTTCCCTTCATGCGTCGACCGAGAATAACAAGGTGAATATCATGAAGAGAAACAGTCGGGGGCTTTTCCAGCGAGACCAACGCGAGTGAACGCAGCAGCTTCTTCCCGACGTGCGTGAGCTTCGACTGCAACTACGAATGTTGCGAAGACACAGGGGAGCTTGTTTTTAAGCAGTTATTCTGTTGTCATGCTCGAGTCAGCTCACTCTCGACCGCTTGTATTCGCTTTGTAGCTGAAAAATCCAGGACCCGAGAGTGTCCGCCGATGAAAACGGACACGCCGTGAAGGGCTTCGCATTAGAAACCCAGCTTTTGGGGATCGTCGTCACAGCTCCCGCTTTCCTCCCGAAAAAAATCCCTTGGAGAGTGGAGGAATCTTATATCCCTAAGGAACATTATGTTCGACAATGGTTGAAATGAAAGGAGTTTTCAGAACCCACGTGTTTTCCTTCAAGTTGTACATGCACTAATCGGGTGAGCTCGACTTCTTGACGGAGAGCTTGGCTGCGCAAACATGTAATCTGAAGCCAGCGATCCAAGCATGCAGGGAGGAGCTCGATTGTCTTTCCCGCGCAATCAACCTGATCGGCTGGCTCCGCGTGGGGCGACCGCGACTCGGACCATTTTTTTCTGTAATGTTGTGTAATGGCCGGACAAAGATACTTCCGGACAGTTCTTCCGGTGCTTGCCTTGCGTCAAGTCCGCACACACATATGCGGAGCGCTGATAGAGCATGGAAATGTTCTGCATGCACCCGAAAGAGCCGCGAACTCAAGAGCTTGTGTTTGCGGAGGGCTCATTAGAATGGGCGGCGAATATTCCGCTTTTGAGTCAGAACATCGAAAATTCCTGCTCTCCTCGAGGTCCGGTGTCTTGGGGCAAGTTGCAATGGAGTCGGGTTATCGGTGCGACTCAAGAGCAAGTTCGCCGATGACACTCCGATGGAGAAGAGTTCCTGCCTTCAATTTGTCCTAGCGGCCTTCCCAACCGTTATTCCGGGACAACCTCGATTATCTCAGCCCCGATTTTTTCAACCATTCGCATCATAACCTCGATTATTCCAACTTCGATCACAGTCAAACCCCGAATATTTCAACTTTGATCACAATACAACCCGAATGATTCCAATTTCGAATAATGCACACTCTCAATTTTTTCAACCTTGAATATTTCAACTTTCGATTATTTCAGCCTTTCCCTTCGCATCGATTGGTTGAAATAATCGAGGTTGTAGTGTACTCCGATGTTCACTCATCGTGAGATGAGCTTTTCGCGAGCAACGAGAACCGAACACTTCGTGCGATGGCGCTTTCGGGATTTTCACAGAGGAAGCCAAGTCATTTTTATTCCGCTATCTTTCACGGGAAACAGAACTCGCAGTCGTTGACGATAACCTCAAACATGGGGCTCCTTGAGACAGATGATACTCTCGGAGTCCCTTGCACCACTCCTCGGTTCGCTACCGGATTCGAGGGGAACCAGGTGAAAAGTCTCGAAAAACCTCAAGTCACATGCTGCTATTTCACACTTGGTGAAGACAATGACAACTGGCGCGAGCGCCCGCGGTTCATCCAATGGATGCATTTCGGTTCTCAGAGAGAGGAGCGTACATGCTCATCATGTTCGTGATCGGAGATCATATCGTAGCTACGCTATGATTCTGTGTAACTGAATTCAGGCACCTCTCACAAAGGATCGGACTCTTCCTTGGCTCTGAATACCGTATCTCTCTCTTTTGATTTGAAGGTGCACCCCAGCTGGCGATTCCTCTTCCCTTCAATGTAGCTGGAATCTGTCAAATTCGAAATCTGGCGCGCTAAGAGTTCGTCTGCGCTTCTGTTTGTTATGGCCCTGGCGTATCTGTGAGAGCGGCTCCAACTCTTCAAAGCGGCATAGAGCATTCCGGGATAGAAGCCGGTAGCGACTGGTGTCTGACAGGTCTGCCGAGCAATCCAGAACTCCTGAAAGCTAAGGAACGACTAGCGTGACGGCCATGTCCGTCGCGTATCCGCCTTCGGCTCCGAAGCCACCTCCATCAACCAGTCCCGGACCTCAAAACAATCCCGGAGCCCAGAGAGCACCGCCGAACGCTGCTCAAATCCAAAGAGTGAGTTCTAGATCTGCTGAGTTGACAGCTCATCTTGGGTCACATAGCACGTGTCGATGTCCACCTCATGAATACGAGTACCAGAGGACACACACGAGAATGCATCGCTGGAGTGATCTCTTCTAGCCCCATGCTCGCCTTCGAAACAGAAGGAATATCGTTCCTACGGTGGTGGCGAGGGGAATGCCGCTCGTGACGAGACGAGCTTCAGGAGTGATGCGACATGTGGCTGCTGAAGAGTTCAGGCTCTAAGGATTAGATGACCCCGGCGCAGTGGCTTCTGTTGCCCCTGCAGAACTTTGTGCTCACGTCTGACGTCGCTGCGTTCGTAGCCGCTTCTCATCAATTGATCACCGCCTCTTGGTAGCGTTCGCATCCTGTGAGGGGACAAGATGGAATTGAGGTTCTGGGTCCATTGTCAGCCGTTTCAAGTTCCTGGCGATCTTCGTTTCGCCGGTGAGAGAATGAAGCTCCGCGAATCCGAGCTGAAGAAGCTCTTACTGCCGAGGCGAGGGACGATATGCGTTCAAGTGATTCGCCCGGAAGCATTGACGCCCGGGAATCACGAGAGCGCCTCGCCTTGGTTCGAGCGGGGACGCTGAGTTTCTTGGTGACTTCGAACGGATATGAGATGGCT
This sequence comes from Phytoseiulus persimilis, assembly GCA_037576195.1. Taxonomy (NCBI): domain Eukaryota; kingdom Metazoa; phylum Arthropoda; class Arachnida; order Mesostigmata; family Phytoseiidae; genus Phytoseiulus; species Phytoseiulus persimilis. The sequence continues at coordinate 5,659,925 of CM075101.1, read as the reverse complement.
TCGAGATGGATGGCTGAGTCAGCCCTGGAACTGTCTTAGAAGACTGGCGTTTTCGGGTCGTTATCCGGATGAATATTCAGTGCCTCACATCGCGACATAATTGACGAATCTTCATTACCTCAGATGCTCGATGAGAACGCGCAGCTGATCCAGGCGATTGCTGACTGCCAAGCTAAAGGAAAAACCCAGGAATGCATGCAGTAAGTAATGGTTTGATGCATAAGTGCTGTTTTTTCCGAGAATTCCCTCCTTTCTCGCAGCCGCAGTTCATTATTTCTCCATGTCGCTCCATATTCGTGATTCGATATCGATATCCAAACCTGAAGCGGCCAAATGACCATGTTAATCATTTTCCTGCAGTCATCAGAGTGCTCTGCACAAGAACCTGGTGTATTTGGCACAGCTCGCTGATATGGCGCCACAGCAGGTCATCCAAAACATGATACCGGTGAGTATTCGTGAGCGGAAGCTTCTTCACCTTTGATGCATAAGCAACAGATCTCAGAGATCATCCCTAACATCACTCTGCTTGATGCTTGAAGCCTCCCGGCCCACCGCCATCTGACAACCCGAATGCCGGATCTCCCGGATATCCCCCCGGCTACATGCCAGGAGGTTACGGTCACAATGGACCCCAGAGGCCGCCTTACGGAATGGCTCCCGGACCGGGTCCTGACGGACCACAAGCTGGACAGCCATACCCCAGGGTGAGTCTCTGACCCGTGCGAAAATGAGGAACGGTTCGTTCCCTGGGAGGATGCAATCCCTCGGAGGGATTGTTTCGCGGATTATATTTCTTCATTCGAGAGTCGTTTCGTTCCAGCCTGGATTCCCTCCAGCCGGCTTCCAAGGCGGATACCCAGGGATGCAGCAAGGTCCGCCCTACTCAGGCCATTATACTGGCCAAGCCGGACAGCCAGGTCAATACCCTCCGATCGGTGGCATGCAGAACGGTCCTCCTCCACATTTCGCCCAGCAGAATGCTACTTCTCAGGGCCCTCCCGGCCCTACGACGTCCCAACCGCCTCCCGGCCCCGCGGCCACGAATGCGCCTCCGCAGGCGAGGAACGTACGTGAAGTAACTGATAGATTTTGAGTATGAATCGACTGCGATAGTTTTCTTCCGGCTTCGTCCGTGTGTGCCAGGTTTTAGAACTCGAGTGTCATGAACGCATGGTCTTCAGGGTCCTCTGCATCCTTCTGGGCCAGCGAGATCGCCCGGCACAACATCTGCCGCCCCGCCGGCTGCTAGCTCTCCAGCTCCAACGGCGCCTCCGACGATGGCACAAAATCCACAACCAGCAACGAGCCCCCCAAGCGCAGGTCCCCAGCAAGCATCAGCGCAGCCACAACCGCTTCAACAACAGCCACCTCAGCAACATCAGCAACAGGCTCCACCGCAGCCCCCACAACAGCAGCAGCAACCGCAAATGCCACAGCAGCAGCTGCCGCAGCCACAACCGCAATCACAACAACAGCAGCAACATGCACCGCAACCTCCACCACAACAGCATCAACAACAACAACAAACGGCTCCCCCGCCAGCTCAGCAGAATCAGCTGCCTCAGCCGCCCCAGCAGGCTCCGCATCCTCCTCAACAACAGCCACCTCAGCAGCAACAACAACAACAGCCCCCGCAACCACCACCAGTCAATCCACAAGTGGCACCTGTGTCTTCTCCGGCTCCAACACCACCAGCTGCTTCTGGGCCGAGCCCTGGCCCGCCAGGACCGCCTTCGCAGTACGCGGGCCCTCCGGGTCATATGGGACCTTACCCTGGCCCTCCAGGACAAGCTTATCTACCCGGAGGATTCCCGCCAGGACAGGGTCCACCTCCTCCAGGGCAGCAATACCCCCCGGGAGGCCCCCCCGGACCTTACAGTGGACCTCAGCAGTATCCACCCGGTGGCTTCCCTCCAGGGCAAGGTCCTCCTCCGGGTCAATATCCGGGTCCGGGACACCCTGCGTATCCAGGCCCGCCTGGCCCGCCAGGGCAGCAGTATCCTCCGGGGGCTTTCCCACCTGGAGCATTCTCCCCGGGACAAGCTCCACCCGGACCCCCGGGTCCGCCTGGACCTCCCGGGCCCAGCGGGCCCATCGGACCCCCAGGACCGCCGGGACAACAGTATCCGCAAGGTGCGGGTCCCCCCGGTCAGTATCAGCATTACCCGGGCCAGTACCCTCCTCCTGGTGGACACCCATATCCTCCTCACGGCCAGTACGGTGGTGGTCAGTATCCCCCACCTCAAGGATATCCACAGCAGTATCCTCCTCCCCCTCAAGGTTACCCCCCTCAAGGCTACCAAGGAAGCTATGGAAGGTAGAAGTAGCCACTGTAAAAAAAACTGTTCTCGAGCACGTAACATTTTTAGAGGACCGCAAGCAGCGAATTTCGACGAACAACGGAGACTCATGGAATGTATTCTGAACAAATTTGTATCTGAGCAAGGACGACTTGAATCGTGATATTGAAATTTATCTGAAAATGAATCTTCCGAACGATTCTCTCGTTTTCTCTGCGATCCGATGTCCACACCTCAGTGAACTCTCTTGCTGGACGAGGTCGCCGAAGGTCTTCTCTGACTTCTGGCGAACATTGAATCGCGTCTAATCTGGCCTGAGCAACGAAGTTCATTGTGTGAGAGCAGCTCGCTTGAATATTCTGCCATTTTCGAAGACCTGCTGTCCGAAATTCGATGCTGAGAGATGCATACGCTGGAACGAAGGAACTTCAGTTTTCACTTGCAGCCCAACGTTTCGCTCAACGACAGCCTTTTTCTCGAAGAGTATGATCTGCCGTACTCTGCTTTCCAATGCTCAACTGAGGTATCAACTCTCCGCCGTTTTCCTCCGCGCGCCCGTGCGAGTTCATCATCAGGAGCTTCTAGAAGAGTCTTCAATTCCCCCTGTTGAGCTGTTTTGGACCATCATCTTCGCGGGAGGGCTAGGATATTTTCTTGAAAGGTTTCCGGAGACCAAGGTTCGACAAAGTTCAGCAGCTGAGATCAAAACGGGAGCATCTCCCGATGGGTTCAGTGGATCATCGAGCGAGACTATGGGTCGGCATAGCCCCCTCCCCCCCCCCCACATATTGAGCTGTCGGGCTTCGCGATTGATGCAGAACTCGTCGAGTGTTTTACTCTATCCTGGCTCTTGGCCAAGGCGGAGAGGAGGAGGAGCTCTCGAGTATCTCTGAGACTTGGACTGGAGTCTCTTATTTCTACACCGATCGTTCGCGGAAACAGCTCCAGGTGAGGCTGTCAGCCCGGAAGGATTTCAAGATTCCCGGAGAGTTGTCCCAGGGTATACTGGGGTGCAGCTTCGATGTAGCAACTTGTTTTTTCCCAGGTTACTGAGTGATCGGTGCCTTTATCCGCACGTTGTCGGGCTCCTCTCGGTGGTTCCACGCAGATGCGTTCGAGTCGCTCACGTTAGATTGTGGCCGAGGACCAATGAGAAGCCCTCAATGGTTTCTTACGTTTCGTTTCCGCGTCCACATCTTGGCACGGTATTAGACTCGATTTCATTTTTAGGTCCCGCCGGCGGAACCTCAATTCGTTCTTTCTGGGACAGCGGAATTGTCGTATGTAATCGAGCATGGCAAGTGCAGACGATCTCAGTCCGGCTCGGAGGTTCCCAGAACGAGAGGGTACGAAGGCGTCCGTGTGATTCGTGGACCTTGTTCGTTCCATCGACGATGACTTCCAAATATGTTATCAAGCGGAGCCCAATTGCTCAGACACGAAAATGCATCCATGCAACATAACTGAGTGACCTCGATCTGTTCACAATGCTGGCAGCAATAGAGCGGCAATAATCTCGCATGGATTAACTGATTCGCGATCGCTATCCGTTCGATTGGTTCTGATGATTTTCGCGGATACAACACTATCGTAGGATCTGTTTGCTACAATCTGATCAATATGTTATGATTAACAAGCAGGAGTCCGGGAAGAATATTTCCGGACCTGATCGTTTCTGAGGCAAAAACAGCTTGCGACTGACCAATCAACCGGTCGTTTGCTTATAGCCGGAACGCGGGGCGGTTTTCTCCCGACGAATACCTGAGGCGAGTACGCGAAATGCTCTCGAATGCGCTACAGGCTGCAGCACCTCGGTAGATCGGCTCGACCCTGCACTCCTCGATGACGCGACACTGGCGTCATCGCTTTCAGTCTTTTCAGCTAAATTCAATGCTTCGAACTAGATATCGCGGAAAGCTGCGATTATTGTGGAAGGTTTCTGCGGCTCACGCTGCGGAATCTCAGATCGAGAAAAAGGGGCGCCTGTCAAATGACGAAAAAAATATCCCTGGCTTGTTTTCAGCTAAACCCGTTGATTGGCAAAGACGCTCAAGATTTTATCAAGGCCGAGGTCGTTCAATGGAGTTCGATCATTTGAAATTTTATCAGCCGTGGATGGCACCGGCAGCTTGAAAACAGAGAGACTCCCCGGAAGGAGTCATCGGCTCCGATGCAACGCGGCACGCAGAAGCGATACTGCATGCTACTGCCCTCTGTGCAACGATTCCTGATTGTCAAAAAGATTTCTATCACATGAGTCGAACATATTTGGAGTTGACGCATCAACTTCGAATGGATGCTCTCCCCTTCTCGCTCTTTGTGAGAGCCCTTTTTGATGGAGATTTTGTGTGTTTTTTTTTCATACGGTGTTCCGAAGTCAAGGTTCCACAGATTTTCCCCCTCTGACTTGATGTCAGAGAAGAACATCCGTGGTTTAAGGAGCTGTTCGCGCTCAACAGCCTGCCTCAGAGATTGCAGATCCCCCTCTGGCCGCATACTAGGGAAAAACGGCCTCAGAAATTACTGAGAGCTTGGATTCAGTTCTCCGCTAGAGTCTTCATTTTGAGCATGACCCATCGCTCTGTGTAACGAAAGGTACCGAGTCAGGGCCAAGATACCGGCCGCTCGTCAAGGAGCAAGGCATTGCTATGATGGAATCTGTTCATATGAAATTGAATCGACGATACTTCAGCAGTTATTCCTCAACATCCTTATTTTATCCACAGCATATCCATTGCAATAGTCGTAATGAATGTCCACAATTCAATGATCATCTTCCACCACCATTTGTTGGATTAAAACTACCATAGTCCGAATAATATCCCTAGGCCTCGCCATAGTGCCTTCGCTATGTTCGATCTTTGTTAGTTCAATCAAAGCCACACGGACCTGCGCGCTCGGGTTCGGACCCAAAAGTTTGACGGGACAGAGAACAAACGGATTTCTCTGGTGAGTCGTTATCTAATCCGAATGTATCCGAAGCAGCGATGTGGTCTCACAGATTGCTATACAGAATTTTCGATGTGGAACCATTGTTTAAGTACAAACTGATGAAGCGCGATTCCATTCAGACACTGCCGTAAACTAGTATGAAAATATCCAATGCTCTTGTTTCGTACGTACAACATACACACTATGTAACCAGTTTCATATATAATGTATATATATATATTTATATGGAGAAATGTATGAATGGGTTTGGGTTCGATCCACCGCTTCACAGCAGTAACAGACCTGAGGCTGACTTTCTACATAGTTCATACGACGAGCCGCACGACGCGGCTCGAATAAGCGTTGAGAGGGATGGTTCGCGTGCATCATGGACATGCAGAAGTACTATCAGTCGTGAGAGGGGGGCCTATCGTCCATCCAAAAGGAAACTCTTTGACCTCCGTCTGAGTTCGATGGATGTGGGCTGAATGAGAAACAATGGCTACATGATAGAACCTCGTTTCCTTCCGTCCTTCTCCTCTCTGATTGAACACGGTCCGTGGGAGAAGCTTTCCAACGTTTGGCCGTGAGAATGAAATGGTGAAAGATCAATAGTGCTCGGTCAAACACTCGGTCTGGGAAGGCGAATCCGCTTGATTGAGAACAACCGACGCGCGTAATCGCTTCACGTTCCCCGCACTCACTCATGTTTCTCAGCATCGCGCAGGACGAAGCACAGGCAGTATGTAATCACAGATGACAAGGGGAAGGGGGAGTTTGAGTTCATCGGAGCCTGCGGAAGTCTGCTTCGATCGGCTGTTGTCCGTTGTGACGGCACCGTTGCTGCTTCACGAGGTTTTCGGGCAGCTTACTTAAAAAATCGATGACCGCGATGATTCATCCGAGTCCATCGACGACACCTCGTCAGGCTTTCTGGGAGAGTTCTGTCTGTCGAGACCGCGCGCGCGACGTTCTTTCATCCCACTCTCGTCCATCATCTGTAGGTCGTCGCCGGAGTAATTTCGTCTGCTTAAGGCCCTCGGTGATGAGATCCTTCGTTTCACGGCCAGTTATCTCCTCGTTGTCGCCCGCGGATCAACTGAGTCCGTTGGTCTCGGCAAATGATCTTCATCTTCCATGCATGGCCTCACTTTGTCAGAATTCCATAGACTGACTCCTTGTTCAGAGCGGGGAGAGTAGAGTTCGAATATTTCCAACCTCAGATGCAGTGCACGAGGGCCAGAGGGCCCGCCTCATCACCCCGCTGATGGCTGCAAATGTTTGGTTCTCTTGGGGCTGAGATCTATACCACCTACGCATCACGATGAGATGATCAGTGACCTACAGTAGTCGCACTGGAGTCGACTGCATGGAATCGCTTGCATCCGGATCGATCGTAGACGAATCCAGAGGGTTCCACTCGATATCGGCGGGGCCGACTCGAGAAGCGCCATCAGTGATCTGTCCTCATCGACGAGATTCGGAACTAGGCTTCGATTTCAGCTGGACCGACTTTCACCCCTTCGCGAATAGCAAGCGCGCTGGTGGACATTGTGCTTTGAGGAGAAGTTTCTTCGAAACCGAGTTTTCGAAAATTCGACCAGAAACTATCCCGATAACGGAAACGTAGAGACTCAGTAGAGAACGATGAAATTTCCCGTCATTCGAGCCCTATATCGGGAGTCCGTATTCGTTTCCTTCGGACCGAGTTTTTTCCGAAATAGGGATCACGACCGTGAGCCGCTTCAGCGTTTCCCAGATTTGAAAGATTCCTTGATACTGTTCCCGTACGGCGAAAGCGCTGCTCCCGCTATTTGGGCAGATTAGGATGATTGCCAGCATGCCATGATGGGGCGATGATCGATTGGATGGGGTTGCGTGATGAGTCGAGTTTTTCGGTAGCTTCCCTCCGAACGGGGAGTTCAGTGGACTCTGCACGATTCGACGGGTTCGAAGTGTGTCATGTCTGGTAGCCCGTCGTGTTTTCATGTATATATTGATCACAGTTCGCTATTTTGTGTGTTTTCGAAATCCTTGGCGGAGCTTTCCTGTCCTCCACGCACGATCGAGAGGTGGCGAGACGAAATCCTGGTCAGTCATCGACCCGCCAGACGCAAACGCGTCTCCGAAGATCAAGTTCAAATGTTCAAGATCCGATGCACAGACACAGCTTCTGGAGTGTCGGGGGTCGGCCGCTCGTGGCGGCATCGCCGTCAGTTTGTCGGCGCTGACGTGAGAAACGTGGTGATTTCGAGGGTGTGAGTTGACCCCTAGGATTCTCTTCGAGTATCCGCGGTGGACAGGATCGGCCCCTTCTCGGGGACATCGCCTTCTGTCATTCCTCGTTGGCACCCCAGCCGTTCTCCTTGATCATGTGGGCCACTTCGATGATGTACTTGCCTTCTTTGTATTTCTGCGACGACTCGAACGCATGTTCCTGGGGAATAGATTTGGATTTCATTCTCGTTCTTCGAGCGAACCGACGAGTCTCAATTCTCGTTCTTTCACACCCCGTTATTGTCGTTTTTAATCGGCACTCACGTATTTCCAGCCAAGCGTTGTTTTGCAAGATTCGCAATAAATGTCTGCGACCGCGTGTAAGCCGGTCAGAAGATAGCGCTCTTCAGCGATGCCGCACCCGATATTGACGACAGAGTTGAACAGATACGCTCGGCCTTGACTCCCCTGGAACACAACGACACCGCAGGTGTTATACATAGTCTATTCCTCCCTTGGACACCGACAGATGGAACTTCGTTCCCTATTCCGAGTCTTACCTGGAACGATTTGGAGATGAGCTCGTCGTGGCTCGCTAAATGAGCCCGACAGTGTATGCACGAGTAGGTTCGGTGACACTGTTCCAGGTATTCGTGAAAAGTTTTGGCCATCTTCGGAATCTGGGCGGTCTTCTCGGTCGGATTCAACGCGCTGGGCACCGATGGGGGGCGGGAGGACCGGGAGAACAGGGCCAGCAAGGCGCGAACGCCCCGACTGGAACTCACGAAAGCTCCAATTTCGAAAGAATTCGTGATTTGAGCAGCCAGCTTCACGACGTTGAGCGGCCCCCCGGAAGGTCCGACCCACAAACTGAAATAACCGCTCGCTGAATCTTGGCCCGTCCCTCTGGAAGAAAGAGAATTTCTGTCAAGCTCAGGGGTCAAGAGATTCCGCAGGTAGTTTTCTCCGACACGTTTCCGGCAGCTGACTCGGAAACTTGGCGCCTTTTCTCCGAGGAGAGGGGTCAGCTGGCAAGCATGCTCCACGAACCATTCGTTCGGTTCCGTTGCGTGCAACAGCAGTAGTGGAAGCAGTATTGGCGACGGCGTAGGCAGTATCGCCGCCAAAGCGGGCCGCACGGGAGAGTTCCCGGGTAATGTAAGCGGCTTAAGACGGGCGTAAACGCTGTCCGCTCCCGCTTCGAACGTCCTCTTATTACTCGAGCGTAGCCCGATCTCAAACTTCCTCCGCCGGCTTAATGCTTAATTCTCGTCGGGGATATTGTCTGTCGCGTTCGTCGTCGACGCCGTCGTTCGGAAAGGAAGCCAAAACAATGTCAGCAGCTCCGGCTGCTGCTCTCGTTACCGCCGAACGACGATTTACGCTTCGCAAGGAATATTCGCGCTCATTCAGATCGCTCACAAGCGCTCTCGGCTTACCCTTCAGGGACTCGTCGCTCATAGGTTCTGCAGATTCCTAGTGCAGTCGAGTGCCGCCGATTGATTTCTCACAGACGGTCAACAAAGTGTCGACGATCATCGAGATCTGTGACGGCGCGGAGCATGAACGGCGTCGAGACGAACTCCGGCGTCGCTATTGAATGACATGATTCCTATCTGAACAGACATTGTAACCAATCATTCGACTAGGGTGGGTATAACTGACGCTGCAGACTCGGGTTCTGGGATCGGGTGTCTACTCTGGAACTCTGTACGGAGGCATCTCTTGAAGATCATCACCCGTTCGATTCGGGTCTCGAAATCCGGTACTCTCAATGCAGCTGTAGTCACCGCGATGGTGCGAACCATTTTGGGGACGGCTTCAGGAATCGACCGACGCGTGACCACAGTTCGATGCACATCGTCGTCAACACGTGTTTCTCAATTGGTTTGTGTATCGAGCTGGCATGAGTGAGTTTGAGTCATGGAATACGGTTCGCTCAGTTCCGGAATCGCGGTCTACCGGAAGTGAGAACCGAAGTTTTCCGAATCATACAGCATCCAAACAAAGAGAGTGAGACATGTACACGCTGACGTTGCCTGAAAAAGACAGCTCCCGATTGCGAACTTCCACAACTCTGGGCCGCCGCGGAGCCGAAACGCTTTCGACTCGTTCCAAAGGTTCAGCTAGGTGACTGCCGCTGCGGCGTTTTCGCTACCCAAATTAGCGCATCGTAAATCGCGGTAAACACGGAGAGAGTCGGCCGTCGGGATGGAGAGGGTGCTTTGAGGAACAGAACCGGCCGAAACAAACGGGCACGGCTCTCGGTTCAGAGTGCAGGTATGGGCCAATCAGAGCCTAGCGGGGCTGATCGCGGGTCGACCGAAATCTACACCGGCTTGACGAAGCGTTGACGGCTGTCGAGCAGCTCATCGGAGGGCGCTCTACTTCGCGGCGCAAACTCAGGTCCGCGCTGACCCAACTATGGCTCGGCAACGGCAAAACAATCGCTAGGTCGCTCGATCGTTGGTTTAATCTCTCCCTTCACGATGCCCGCTACCTCAGGGGAGGGAGGCCGGCCGTCGAGGGAGCTCGGCCGCCTGATGAATTCTGCAACAATCCGACCGCAACGACGGAAACACACACGTTCTCACGACTTGTTCACCGATAATGTCAAACTGAACGACACCGCAAGTTCCCCCGGGATCGGCGGAAAATCCAACCATAACCCGAATCGGGGCGGTATCTGTTGCAGGACTAGAGGAAGAATCCGGCCGGGAGAAGGAGGGGTCTATGAACGGGGGAAAAGCTCTGGAACGTCTTTAAACTCAGGCTCCTGAAGCGTTCAGAGCTCCAAGATATCTATGAGCTCGGACTTGGGTCGGATTGAAGGAGGCACCGACTCGTAAAATCTCAGCTGATTCGACTCGAACTCCTCATTTGATTCGATGCGGTTGGAAAACGATCGCTCTGCTTGGTTCCTGAGATGATGCGTCACGCAATCATCAAAGTGCGCGAAGACCGAGGAGAAGAGTGCTTCCTCGGATCCGGATTCGACGGCGACCCGCTCGCTCACCTGCCGGGCCACGACTCCGGTGCACTGGCCTCCTGGATTTCTCCCAGCCTACTCACAGAGCTTCTGCCGCGTCGCCCGGAAGAGCATCGAGACCGCGCCGATTCGCAGCACGAGAGCAGTCGGGCATACACGAACCATCAAGACTGAGAAACTCCACATCCGAATCGGAATGGATTGCGTGACCTGTCAGCATCGACTGAGAAGCCGCATCCACAAAGAGCGTCAAAAGTTCACTGTCCCAACCAGGAACTTAAACCAATCTAGATCGTGCTTGACCAGGTGTTTGCTACGTTTCAGGCGAAATGGGAAAGCGCGCTCGCGCAGATGGATATTGGCAAGAGGGTCGCATCCGAAAGACCTACTTTGTTGAGTTCTCGACGCGACGATACTAAATTAGCGAGGTCGGCGGCTGCAGCGCAGAACACTGGAATCGGCTGCGACGAACTACGCCAAAGACAGCCTACTGCGAATTCAATCCGATCCATATTACTCGAAGTCTACCAACTCGAACATTGCTCCGATGCGTCGGTTACGCCTCTCCAGGTGTCAAAAGGGATGGCAGCGGTCCGAGCGAGAACGCTCACCCGATTTCGCGAGGAGCGTCGCAAAACGCGGGTTTCGCGACGAGTTTTCTGGGAGATCCGCTCCGTGTTCGGGCTAATGGGTTATCCTCTGTCAGGGCGGCCGATTCGGATTCGGGAGCGAGCGCGCTCACTTGACCGCACTGCCCCTCGAGTTCCGTTCGCGAGTCCTCTCGTCCGAGAGAATCAGCTCAAGCTGAGATGACGAGCATGAATCCCGGATTCGCACTGAGTTCCGCCTACGACCTTTCACCGCCGTTGTCGACCGAGAGAAACACTGCCCTCGCATCTGCGACGTCTCCGGAGACGTCTGCAACGAACTTTTCCCAAATCACGAACTACGCCACGCCACTAAGTGCGCAGGGTACTTCTCGAGTTTGAGGAAACTCCGCAGCGCGATGCCAACCGTGGCGGTTTCGGAAAATAGATCCACCTCGTCCGGCCGGTGGGAAGAGCAATGGAACTTCCTCTGGCGATTTCTCATTCCGCCTGAACCCTCCACGAATGGGTGTGCTGCGGTTTTCGCTCCTTCGGACGGAGCCGGTCGCTGATGAATTATTTCTTCGTTCCGGAATTTGTCACCGTTCGGCCCGACGGAGTTACCGTTTCGAGAACGCAATTTGTCAACTTGTTCAAGTCAATGAGACGGAGCATACGACCTTGCCCCTCATGTACGTGTTCGCTGCGCTGTTACCAAGTCCGTGGCGGAGTGCGATTCCGGAGGACGTTTTCGAACTTCGAGAGACTGCGCACTTGCCCGATACGCGGAACTTACGTGACCGTCGATCGAGAGCACGGCCGGCGCGAAGTGCGCACTTGCTGCGGGCTGACCCATTGAGCACTGTCACCGCACGATAATTACTCCCACGGAAGTCAGCCGCGCCTGACGCGAGCCAGCCGGCGAAACACTCACTTTCTGGAAAACTTCAATCCCGGCTCGACGCACTTCGGCATCGCAGCGATTGGCAGCTTCGGGGCCCGCTGTCAGCCATCTGTGTCCACTGTCCTGCGGGGGGCTCTCGATGCAGGACGTGCGACCGTTCCCCACGGGGAACGAACAAGAAACCGCGAGGGTTCCAACCCTTCAAGCTGCGAGACGTTCACCCCAGAATCGCGTAGTTGTGGCTGCATTCAGTTGCTAGGTAGCGTGAGTTGAATGACCGGCGGCTTTCGCGTTGCGTTCGTGAACTCTTCGGCGTCCAGAGCCCGAGCCGCGGTTGTGTTTCGCATGAAATTCGCATGACTCCCAGCAACGCGACCACCAAAACAAGAGCTCGAGAGCGGCCAGCGCTAACAGATACCGAAATCCGCTGGAACAGCTGATACGTTTCGAGTAGTGGCTGTAGCGGAGCGGAGACCGTCGCTGGCGTTTCGGTGTCGCTGTCCAGCGATCGCTGGCCGCAATCGAGAAGTGGCCCTTTTCGATCCGATTCGACACTGGGCGAACTCCGAGCAACGAAACCGGTGTTAGTTCAACGATAGTGGCTTCGAAACAGTAACTACGCAGTGAGTCCAGCTTGGCTTGGAGAAGCGCGTCTCTGCGTAGACAGACCTACCTCGGTCGGATTTCGATGCGAGAAGAAGCGATGCCCGCGGGATGATTTGCTCCGGAACGGCCGAAAAGTGCGTAGTGGGCTTCCCGGATTTACGTCGGAGGTTGTTCTGTCAGAGACATACGTGTGTTCTCGCGCAAACTACTTTCATTCTAACCGAGCTTCTCACTTGGAACTACACACAGCTGATAGGCAGGAGCGCCCGTAGCGCCACCACCAGCTAACCGATGTTCTGCCCTCACCCGACTCTCTCTTGCAGAGGGCTGCTGCTTACTTGCTCGCTTGCTTGCTTGGCGAGAACGTCGTCGTCGTCGTCGATGATGATGATCGGAGGGAGGACTGTTTCGACCTCCGTCGCGTAGCTCCGAGTCGACCCCGCGGGCAAGCGAGCCAGCCACCCCTTCCTCCAGTTCTTCGGAGCTCCAAGGACCTTCCTCTTATTGGTGTTGTTCCTTTTGGCCTCATGAGAAACCGTTGTGAAATCATATGGTGGAAGACGACACCCCCGGGTGCGATTCCTGCGCGCGTTGAGCTGCCCGCGGAGGCTGCGACTTGCTGCCGTCGATATCTGATTTTGTCGGAATTTCCCCACGTGAAAAAGAGGACGCGTCGCTGGGAAACTCGGATCTTTCGGCCGGATGACTAAACGGACAGGATTTTCGGGAGGTTGATTCAAGCGGAGATACACCCTGAGTATGAACGAACAACTCGAAGGGAGCTGCTGTCTGCTGAGTCTGTCTCGTGGCTGAGGAACTCTGTCCGTGTTTGTCGTTTGTTTATTGTTGGGGTTTATTTCCCGCTGGTCGGAGCCTCGGAGCCGTATTATTCTCTTCTACTGGAGCGTTCTTTCCGAGCACATCCCCCTCGGATTCCTCCGCCGTTCCGGATCGGAAGCGTCGAACAAGAAGAGTCTCTCTTCCCTTTGCTGGATGGCTCAGTCGGCAGCACTGTTTGAATTTCGCTCACAGATACAACCCGCGTTTCTCTTTTCCGCTGAATTAACTCGGATCGGCTGCAGGTCCGGTTCGCCTTCGGATTCGGCTCTCCGAACTCTTGGCGCCAAAACTGAGATGAGTTTTTTCAGAAACCTTCGACGAGGGCTCCGATGCGTTCACGTCGTAACTCGAAACCCTTCATCGGTCGAGGGCTCATCGCTGCCGACTCCAAATCAGAAGCTCGATTTCCCGTCAGCAGATGCGTGGGAGTGACGCTTCCTCCCAAACCACATTACGATACACCGTGTCTGAATCGTCAATCTGATGTTGCTTCCACGGAACGAAACGTATTTTCCGCCGAAAAGGAATGGTAGATGATGATTCAGCAATTGGGAACAGGTCCATAGAGAATAACTGAATGAACTGCATCGAGCCTGAGTGGGAAATCCGACGGATTATCCCTCGGTGGATATCGATCCGACCGAGCGAGCACCCGGCCTCTACAGCAGCTTGTCATTTCGCCTCGGCTCGTCGTGCAGAGTGCAGAACGCATCGAACGAGCTTTGATCGCGAGTTCATCTCGGACTTTGCGGTAGGAAAAGTGAGACTCCGCCGGCTTGGGATCGAATCCCAGAATGGAGAGATTGTTCGCGGAGATCCACATCTTGAACGAAACAAGGATAGAATCGTTATCCTGAGCGTTGCCCTGCGGGTCTCTCGTTATCAAGCACTGATTGATTGCTTTAATCTTTGGAGTATGCCTTGATGCAGAGCAACTACGGCTCGTGTTACCTCGACGACAAACAGCCCGCTGTGGGAGTTTACTTCTGGACGGCGGGCGTATTGAGAGGAGCTGTCGCTTTTTCATTTGGCACCGAAATCGGAGCTCTTCCCCAGCAGCGAGAACTCCCGCTGCCTCACAGCCATCGCGCCGAGAGTCATTATCGTGTCTCAGCTAGCCTAATGCGATGGCATTCGTAGTTCAGGCCGAGGGAGCTCGGCGGTGTTGTTGGTGTCGATATGCCTTTTCAAGGTCGTCTGAGCAAGCATGCGAGACAGCGGTATTGACGACGCTCTCTTAGTTAGCTCACCCCTGTCGCTTCAGGGAGAAAAAATGAGAGGATTCCAAAGCGAGCTGCTTCGGGGACGAAGTCTTGAGCTTCCCGAAAAAAACTAGGAAAACTTTCCCCGCTTCGCTGGCGAGTCAACGCAGTGGGAAACGATGGCCGCGGTTTTCCATTCGCAAACTGATCCGAGTGTTCCTGAACAGGCGGTCATTTCTGGCAGAAAACGCCCTCCGTGTCAGAGAAATGAGGCGACTGCGTCGATTGATTCAGAGAAATTCGGGAGCCGAGTCTTTGACGTGTCTTTCACTCTGCTAGAACCGGTTGGAAGAGTTCGTTCTTTTCGGTCACTAGTGAGGTAGTCCTTGTCGCTGTTCGCCGCAGTCTTCTGCGCGGAGCGATTACTTGCGGAAAACCGCGATTAAAAAGAGCCTTTGCGGACCCTTGCGCGAAGAAATAGAAGCGAGCTCTTCAGTGAACGTGCTCTCGTTTCTGAAAATCTGCTCCCCGCGAACTCTCTCTTATTCCGCAGAACCCCAGGAGTGTTTTCCTCGTTGGTGACTTAGATCGAGGAGGGATCCTCCGGCGCTGCGAAGCGCGCCATCTGGATGTTACCAAAAATGAGCGTGCGAAGCGTCGGTTGTGATATTCTGGCAGCTCGCACGCTTTGAACCCATCCATCCGACAGTTCGTTCAGCGCATTTGGAACTTGACCAAAGCCTTGAGAAGAGAAAAGAAAAAACGGTTACGCCGAAACTTCGGACGAATGCGACGCACCCCTCGCGCGAGACTGAGAAACAGTCGGAGCGCCGCGCCGTTTGGCCACACTCGCTGAGTCTTAACGATCGGCGCCGACATCGGATGGTCTCAGCGCCATTTTGAGTTGATCCGAGAACTTTCCGACAGGTTGACAGCGAGTGGTCACTCAAGTTTTGCGGTCCTTCCATAGAACGAAATCGGTTTGATCCTTTTCCGCCCCTTCGACGATCGAGTGCAGTGAAGGGCTGGACAGAAGGAGAGAGAGAGAGAGATAGAGAGTCTCGTGAGATTCCATCATTCCATCAGTGGGGGGAGCAGGAAAAACACGGAGAACAAAGCCTCCATTCGAAGTCCGTTGAGACGTTCCCACATCCAAGCGAGCTGACAGATCAGAACTATGAGGAGATGTGTGAAAATAAACACTACAGCCTCCTCCCCCCCCCCCCTGGGCACGCCACTGCATACTGGAGACATCGTTCGACCGATCCCACACGGAAACGCTGTGCCCGTGGAAGGACAAGGTTGTCATCTTCACCGTCACCTATGTCAAGCTCCTAGGGAGACAGTCTTCCCGCGAATTTCCACCTTCTTCGAGCGATCTCACTGCTCATCGCGTTCCCGAGATTCAGTAACTCTGGAAGACGAGGAGAACCGACGCTTGCGGCCGCTTGACACTGCCGTCAAGTATTTCTGTTTCCCATAATGACGATGTTGACGTCAGAAATTCCAACTGGAAGTTGTGCCGCTGTACGCAGCATCGCAGTGGCGGGTCTGTGTGTTCTACAACGTCGGTACGGTGGAAGTAAGCCTTCCAGAACGGCTGCGGTGGACAAGATGCTTCAACTATTTACAAGGTGTAAGACGCCGCTCGGGTTCGGTGTTCTCCGCGCGCGTGACGTCCACCGATCCCGGATTTTTGGGGAAGCTCTCCATGTCCTCACAGAGCTCAACCGATCATCTGAACAACGGACCAGTTTTGGAGGGAGAATGCCGTTGAAGTTCGTTACTCCCACCCCTTTTGATACTCCGTTCGAGGTTATCTCTTTGGAGTGGCGAATGTTCTCTCGAATAACGAAGTCATCGTAACCTCGTGAACGACGTGACGTGCACTCGACGGCAGCGGATGAACATCAATGTTTGAAAAGTTTTACGTCTGTCGTCCATGCGCATGTCTTATGATGGCGGCAGCAGTCCACCGATATCAGCTCATCGGTTAATGCATTGTGATCGTCTCGGCTGCGTAGCAATCGAACAGTTGGCTGTTCGGCTCTCTGCCCGGTTGGAGGGTTCTGTTTCAAGAGCGAGAGAGTTCTGTCATTTGGCAGAATCGCTACGGGCTTCTCTGCCGTTTTCCAGGTTTCAGTCGATGACCGTCACGCTGCTTCGTCTTTTGATGCGTGTCTGCGGTCAGTTTCCAGGAGGCCCGAACCGTAGAGGACAATGATCGTGAGACCGAGACATTTTTATCGTTCCTAGTCGCTTCCAGGTGCTTCGGAAATCACGATCTCTACCGAGGCTCAAGTGTTTCGCGAGCGTTTCGTCTCTGGGAGAATTCCGCTGGGCTCTGATTCCGTGGAGCTAAAAATAATAGTTCAAATTAGTGAGCCACCCTTCTATGGCGAGACCTTCCGGAGCGGCGATCTTCCTCCTCCTTTTCGACAGAGCTTTTTCTCTCGCTAGGAACTGGGTCGCGAGCAGGAGAGGCTTGAGGCCAGTTTTCGATCGTTTGCTCGCGGATTCTCTCTCTCGCTCATCCGTTCGTTCGATTGATCGCGGTGGCATAGCATAACCACGTACCATAGGCACTGTGGAAATGACGTCTCGAGCGGCTCGCCTCGCTTCCAACCGATGTTTTGGTCTTTTCCGGTCATCTTTCAAGCCCGTTGGTACTTCCGAAGCATGAAGCAAACGATCTAGCTTCAGTCCACAAGCGTACTCTTGCCAGCTAAAAGTACAGAGCAAGCGACATGCGATGACAACGAAGTGTGTGGGCTCCTTGAGGTCTGCGTGTCGTGAAAACCTCTCTGTCTCCTGGAGATTCGAAATTAAGTCGATTGGACACACGCACTCGAAATTTTTCACATCACCCTAAACTCGCGCGAGTAAAGAGCCTTCTCCGCAATAAAGATCGGACTTCTGGACATCGCTGAGAATGGAATTGAAATCGCGGATATTGTTACTCTTCAAACCTCTGTCTTTCGTGGCTTCTCATTGAGCCCTGCGCGTTTCTACCAAAGTCAGTTCTCGAAAGGCGTTCCGTCTCCAAAGGAATGGTTCTTCATAAGTGCGAGTTTCAGTGAACTTGCGAGCGCAGAGAGGGAACCCATACCCCAAGTGGGAGATGGTGAAACCTCTGTTGATCAGTTTCGTTCAAGCAGTTGACAGGTGGCGCGCTCCCGAGGGAGAGAGCTGATATCTCAAAATGCGGTCAAGTGAATGCGCCAATTGTCTGTGTGGGCGTGTATCATCCTCACGAAGATCGTTCAAGAATCCAGCCCTGGGCTGAGATGAGCCCCGCGGCTCAGATGCGAGAGAGCGAATACTTTAATCCTCAAGGAGAAAATGTGTTCGCCTACTGCCGTGTTCTCAAAGCGCTCGATTCCCGCGTGAGCTTAATATCGGGGCGGTGTTGAACTTCAGACGTTTCCCGCAAGTATGATTTGAACTCGTTGAGGGATTCGGGCTTGTGAACCCTCGGCTCTCCGTCAGGCCTCTGAGCAGACGATACCGAGAGAGAGAGGGTTCTGTCTGGTCAGCCCAAGATCTCATTATTTCTCCGCTTCGAAGAAGGCCCTGCCTGGAGCTCTTAGAGATGAAGAACCAAACTAAGGATACGGCGCTCTGAGCTCAAGAGACAATATCGTTCATGTGTTTCAATGACGTCATCCGCATGACACGCCACTGTTTCGGCTGTATAAGTTGTTTTTCAGACGAACCGATCCCTGACAGAGGGTCGCAAGATTTAGCTGTGGTTTGGGTGATCCATGTCGAAAGGGAAAACGGTTAAGAATAATCAACGCGCAGATTAGCGAGTGTGACGACTGCCGGTGACATAAGGCTTTCACGTAGTGAGCTCGTAAATGAGTTTGGACTAGCTCGAGGGCTGTTAGTGCTTTGTTGAACTTGCTGCGTAGAGGACAGACACTCGCCGGATGATTATCCCTCAACCACCCCTGTTGTCGCGCCTCTAATCGACAGACCGGAAACACAAACGATGCAATCTATGGCAACACCCCTTGCGAACCTCGCGGTAAATGGAGGAGAAATCTGATCGACATGAATGAATATCCGTCCGAGGGCCGGTTCGACTAATGCGGAGAGACGCGCCCCATGCGCGAGTGTGATCGCCACGTTTCGTGACGGTACCTAACATTGTTTGTTTACCTATTTTCCGACCCTCCGCGTAAATGTTTTGTTCACTGCGCGCGGCATGGAGTACCCAAGGTGTTCGACTGCTCTGGACGGCTCTCTGGATGACGTCTCGCTCGATGACGACGTGCTCCGCTTTGCCAACAGCGACGAAGATTGTGAGAACGATGGAACTATCGTGAACGCCAACAGAATCAATCGCGAGTCGATCAGGAGACACTCTGCCCCCTTGCTGAAACTGAAAGAAGTGATCGAGTCGCTGAGGCTGGACTCGGGCAGTCCTCCGCACGAAAGCGACTCGGACTATACGAGTCTGACGGCATCTTCAGACGCGTCTCTTCGCTTCGATTCTGATATCCACACAAGGAGGTCGGACCCAGTCGAGCTCGAGGTTTCTCTCAGCGACCTCAACGGAGTCGGAGTCTACGATGAAACAGGTGTTTACAGCAACAACATCGCTCAATGCGAGCCCGAGTCAGACATCATAGAACAGTTCCGTCATTTCGGACTGCGGTTCATCCGCAAGCCAAGTCAGTACTCGCACTGTAAGTGTGGGATTCCGCAGGAATTGCTCCTCTTCCACGA
Source organism: Phytoseiulus persimilis (assembly GCA_037576195.1). Taxonomy (NCBI): domain Eukaryota; kingdom Metazoa; phylum Arthropoda; class Arachnida; order Mesostigmata; family Phytoseiidae; genus Phytoseiulus; species Phytoseiulus persimilis. Next base: position 5,640,612 of record CM075101.1, on the reverse strand, counting down.
CACCCTGAGTGAAGTGGCCCGCGAAGCGGATGCCCAAGCTCTGCCGCTTTGTTTCCAGATGCGCTGGGCAGAACTCAGACAGAACTTCGAAGTTGATGTGTTTGGCGATCTCCAGTTCCAAGATTTTCTCATCGGCAGAGAGCAGCGTGGTCCGTATCATGCCATGATCCACTTCGCTAACGTGTTCGCCTGTGTTGGATACGACGGAACATATTGGTATTGGACCCTCGCCGGAGATGCTTCGGTGCCGTTCATCGAGGGCAAACACCGGAACAAGGAAAACTTCGTGAACAGTCTCCGAACGATGGTCCGTCACTTCATAAGGACGCGAAAGGTATGCGCGCACAACAAGACGAAGGCGAGGCGATCGTGGCACGCTCGGAGCTGGATGAAGCAGCGGCGATCATAATTCAGTCGGATACTGCTTCATCGACGCTGGCCCTCAACCGTTTCCCTCAATTGTGTGGTATCCGAGCTCGCCTTTACTTTTCAGGGAAGGTCAGCTACGTTGTGTCCGCGTATCTTACAAGACGCCCACGTTTTCGTACGCTCCCTCTACGACGAGCAGTGCCGACCAGCAATAGACGCCGACGACGACGATAGACACGTGGACCGGAACATCGGCGAGGAAGCCTTGAACCGGAGCACCGACGATCTCACTCTCGGGGGGCCCCGCTCGCTCTCTTATCTGCAATTATTCTCTGAGAGCTATTACGCAGCTCTGGCAACCTTCTAGCCACCGCTGATTCCGACTCTTGTTTTTATTGCATTCACAAATTATTTCCTCGAAACTCCAGGGTAGCTTTTAGTACTCCTGAGCGATGGATATTTTTAAATCTGGCCCTCCTTGTACTCTTTATTCTACTGATAAGCGTCACCCTCTCGGGTCAGCAGTTTTTGTTTGTCCAGCTGCCTCTGACATGACCATGTTTCCTCCGCACCACCTGGCAAATCCCCTCGGCTCTCGGCGGTCACGGGCGGCTTGCATCACCTCGGCGGTACAGTCACTTTCCCACAAATCGTGAAGCCTCAGCTTTGAGTATCTTTGTTTTCTTGTAGAGGGCGACCTTTCCCTCTTCGGGTTCCCCTGAACACCTCCCCGATTTCTGGAACATCCATTATCCAACTAATTCATTATGTACAGGGATGGATCACTCATCCCGCTCCCATGTTCAGGTTGAACCAAGGGGAGAACTAAGTTCGTAGCGGCGTTCGCTACTCTCCACCTTCCACGTTTGGGCCACCTCTGTCTCCCTCGCGCGCAAGCTGCTCCCTCGAGCTCGTAATTATCACTTCCATCTCTGACAGATTTCTCGGGGAGTCTCCGCCCCCTGATTTCTTTATGATTTCCTCGCTCTCTCTCCAGCTCCTTATCGATTTTCAGCTTCGAGTCGGTGACATTGGTTTTTATTTGGATAGAACGAGTTTTCTTCTGTAAATACAGGGCTGAACAGTGTTGACGTTGTATCGAATGACACTATGAGAGTGTATCGTAGAAAAAATGGTTCGAAATTTGGTAATAAAGACAGTCGCATTCAATGATACACCCGCCTGCCCTCTCATGAACACGCGTTGCGTGTTAACATCGCGCGAGCCATGAATGCCGTCACCGAATGGCAGCGGCCCACAGCTTGCAGCGTTCTGGGAGGGCGCCTCAGATATCGAGAGTCCGTGGTCCGGCTCGCGGGCCACAACAAAACTAGAGCACCGCGAGACCGAAACCGGAACAATACTCAATCCCAGTCGGGGCGCCTCCGCCGCCGAGCCCGTTACGTCTTCAATAGTTTCCAATCAGCTGGAGTCCAGAGTGGAATCCGGAGTGCTTCAGTTTTCGGGCCTCAATCCATTTGCTCACGAACGAGGCCCATTCAAATCATTGAAATCCTCGCGCTCAGAGCTCAGAGCTCATCGGTCTGGAATCGTCCTCGAAGTTCACTCCCGAGAAATGCGGCGAAAAACTGAATCGAGGAGGTTGCGGCCTCAGCTCCGAAAGCTCCCCCGACATCGCTCATTGAAGAAGATATCGCCTTGAGGGTCGTTCCAGCCAACACATTTTTATTGATTCAGTTTCGCTTGAATATCCTAATAAAGATCAAATTTCCGATGAGAATAATGGTCATACAAGTAATAATCATTCGGTTGTTTGACAAACATTGAAATATAATAAAGGTTCGCTATAGATGAATGTAAATGCTCCTGAATGAATATGCTATCACATAATACGTGTGGGTATCCCTCAATACCATGTGGGTCAATGCCTGTTGTGCGTTGACTGCCGTCGCTTTCAGGTTTCTGATATTTCCTTCACAAACTTCTTGTAGAATTCTGTTTTTCCTGTCGAGGACTCGCTTAACAATGTTCGTTTGCAGGACGTACATGGAGGCACGAAACTCACTAAGTATATCATTCAATCCAAACAGGTGAAAAGCACTCTCGGAGGGCTGAACGTGAGTCTCCAAACGGTAGAGGCGCAAAGCCAGATATCTAAGAGTTTCAGGTACGGAAGGCTGGATGGGACAGAGAATGCGGAAGAACACGAAATAGGCGGACAGAGGGATAGTTTGAAAGGAGCGCGGAAGAGACTTCTTGAACGTGAGTCCGGAGAGCTACGAATGAATCCGAAGTTCAGAACAAATAGCGGACACAACTTTAGCACGGAGGATGCGTCGCCAAGCAGGTAACGGAAGAGGGTGAAGGCATTCCATACGAAATACTTTTTGAATGGTGGGTGACTGTACCATCCGAGGAACTGAACTACACCGGTTAACATACAGACGAAACAAACTTCCAGAAGCCAAGTCGAGAGTCGCTCCGCCCATAGTGGGGTTTGGAACCCGCTCAGCAGGCTTTGACAAGCGTCGAATCTGATTTGCGAGGAAGCTCGACTTCTGACGATGGTCCGTCTCGTATGTACCCCGCGCATCCGAGGAGATCCTTCATCGCAGAGGTTGCCGTGGATTCCTGGAATAGATACCTAAGCGCAGATTCCAAACCTCTTTTTCATCAAAATCACTCCCGAGAGAACTTCAGAATTTCATAATTTTTAGGTCTAAATTTCCGGGAAAAATGATAACCGAGCAAAATTAGAAGATCCTAAGGGCAGGGATTTGACAATATTTGGCATGCTTAGCTGTTTGGTCGTAACATCATTCAATCAGTCAATCGTCGTCAGTCAATCAATCCATGAAAGAGTAGATGCGATTCGAATCCGTCAAATTCCTTCGGGATCAGGCAGATGCTTCGAGACTTGATTTTTGATCCGAATCGCTTTTTTTTCGCGGCTGGTAACTTTGAGTTTCTCTCCAGAATTCTGACTGAAATCCCACAACGCTAGAACACTCAACAAGCACACTAACACCCTAAAAAAAACTCACAAATCTCATTGTCAAGAATACATAAGGAGGCAGTCGTAGCTAGAGGTCGAGTATCTAGATTTTCAATGACGAAATTCTTCGGTTCGGGGACTTTTCGCTGTTGCTGTCACTGAATTGATCTCTGTAGGCGTTGAGGCTACCGTTGACGATTGCCGCGGCGCTCTCGGAGGGTTGTCCTGCTTGCAGTTGTTGTTCCTGCTCCTGTCACCATGCTCGTTGTCATCGTTGCCGCTCACTCCTTGGTTCATTCAGTTTTCACAACGGGAGCTTTGCTCGTATATAACACCCAGCACACTAAGCAGACGCATCAACAATGTGATCGTTGATAAAATAGGATGAACGTGTATGATCAAACAAATCGGTTCTTTACAAATCATCTCCGGTTGTGCGGATCGCCCGAGGTCGAATAGCGCGAGGCTTGCGCGGAGTTGTCGCGGAGGTACCTCTCGTATCAATCATATCAATCAACGGATTAATCAATCATGCGATCGATGAGCCAACCCACTTTGACATCTCTTCTAATCAGGCGACCAGTATGGAAATTCCTCCTCGATTCAATCCACCGATCAGTCAACCCAGCTCACCAATCTTCATCGCGTTCTGGCGCTAACGGTTCCATCGACCAATCAATCGATCTCAATACACGTTTCTGGAGCCTCACACGAGATGGAACTCATTGGTTCGTGACACTTTGCGCCGAGTGACGCGACGCTAGCTCGATAACAACCAATCAACAAGCAACATGGTAGAATATGCATTGTATAAGTGTTTCTGTTCGAATATAAATACGAGCGGAAGAGGAAGCGATGGGGACCAGGTGTTGAGGACACCGCTTTCACTGACAAGCAGTGAACGTGATTCAGGGCACGTTCGTCATACATAAGTCATGGGCGGTAACGTCGGGAGTGAGAGATAAAAAATTAATAACCGACTTCGGACGCTAACAAGAAGAACAAAACCGCGGCACATGGAGGTTCTGACTGATTCATATCTCGAGGACATGTGAGGAAACAACAATGGATGCGTCGGATCTATGCACAAGATGTAAATCGAAAACGGCCCACACAGCTTAAAACTTTTCCATCCGTCTCTACATAAGAGGGCATCGAATACGTAATGTGTATAAATAATAGTATCGGAATGGGCAAATGGGCACACCTATGCCATGCGTCTGTACAACCTTCATGAAATGTGATAACAACTGCCGGGAGTCGTCAGAGAGCTCCGTGTCACTCTGACTTAGCCAGCATCTAACATATAGAAACGGACAATCAGACGCACGTTTGAACGAACGGCGGACGAACGCCTCCGCCATCCATGTGCCGATGAGTACCTATCGAGCCAGCATGCAAGCGCTGTTGAGATGGTCTTTCATGTCGCCCGAGGTGAAGCACTCCGTCTGGCACATTGGACAGCTTCTGGCGCTATCCTCCGGGTTAGAAAGCAGAGCCATTTCGTTCAAGAGGTCTGCGTCCAACGGCATATTACTGGAATCCGCCTCCGCTATGAGAGGCCCGCTGCCCGATTGCGGCAGAGCGGCATCGTTCAGTGAGGTTGGCTGCCACATCTGGAAAGCATTCGTTTTAGAGTGACCTTCGTCTAGCTTCCTCCCCTCTCGACTCCAAGGCCGAGTTGACGAGGCCGAAAATCTCAATCAACGGAACCAAGATGGCGTCTCAGCTCCGGCGCGGATCTGAGGAGCAACGGAAATGGCGAAATCGGGAATCCCCACGACCGAGCGTGGGCGCGGCCGACACAGCCGGACCGATTCCCTCCAAGAGTGACCAGATTGAGTTGTTTTCCTGCTCTGTCCATGCGCCCGGGCTGATGATAATCGAGACGATACTTCTCAGATACTGGAGGACTCGACCTCGTCACTCGTCGGAGCGAATTCGTGTGTCTCGATAGAGATTCTTGTGTGGAAATAAACTCACTCGTCGTTCGGCATCCGCTGTGTTTCGTGGACAACGCAACAGCTGAACGATACAGCTAGAGTCTGAGCCTGCGCTGTTCGCAGTTTGGGGTCTTGTGTGTTGCTCTATGAGCCTAGACGGCAAGCCTGAGTATCCGGGTCGGTCCGCAAACTCCCCAGCCGGTTGAGTTCTGTGAAACAGATAGATGGAGCTGCCGATTAGGCCACGATGAGGAACTGAGCCTGACATCTCACGCCTTGGATTGGATGTCAGTGTTTTGTCAGCGGAGCACGCTACTGTACCTTTGGCTAGACGACGAATGCAAATTTAGTCGTGGTGGACCATTTGGAGGACGTTCTACACCAGCTTGAAGCAACTCCACGAGTGTAGGCTGCTTGGTAGCCTGAGGCTGTGTCTTGACGGGGACGATTTTGTTGTCTCTGTAGGAGTTGACTCTTCGAAATCGATGTCCTCCGAAAGAGCGTGTGATACATAGCGCGACATAATCTTGGTGGACCAGAACTCGATTTCTAGTGAGTGGAGCTGAGATTGAGATTGGCTCACCGTTTCGGCGAACTGTGGTCGGTACTCGAAGTGACAACTTCCTCGCTTTGGTGTGGCTTCTCAGATCTAGAGGAACGTGACGGCCTGGAACTGCTTTGGGAAATCTGACGAGAGGAGTCGTAGGGGCCTTGCCTCCGTTTCCGGCGACCTGATTCTCCACTCTGTTGTTGCTGTAACCTTGTTTTCAGATCTTCGGCCTCGTACATTTGCTGAAAGTTCACGGCGGACGTTAGAGGACAGACGAGTTTCTCCACCGTGTGCTGCTGACATGACAGGGAGAACGTTTCGAATGGGTCAAACACGTTCCTCGCGGCAGATCTATCCACCGAATGTTTTTCAGTTTGCTGCCCAGTCTGACCACCTCCTCTGGGAGCAATTTTCGCATCTTATTCGCGTTTCGGCTTTCTGTGGACCTTCCCGGAATACGGACTCACTATTGCGTCGAGCTCTGCAACAGACTCGTTGCTCGGAGATATTCTGAGAGGAACGCCTTCGATAACAATCGATAGACACTCGGATCACACGATTAACAAAGGCTCATGTCCGACGAAAATTTTCTCATAGATAGATCTGCAGGCCATCGTAGCCTCGGCTCGTCGGCTACGGTTCTCGCGATGCATTCAGTACGCAGCTTGAAACTGCCCCCATTCGACTGTCTTGCGCAACAATACGGAATTTCACGACGATCGTTTTCCTGACTTGACTCAGATTTCCTCCTCAAGTGGTGCCTCGGCCACCCTCACCCGGGCTTCGGCACCGATATGACAAACGGACGAACACAGACACGCACTGTGGAAGACTGTTTTTTATGAAGTCCGTGGAGAGTAGGTCATTCCCGGTTGACATGATTTCTCAGCGAGGCACTGATCTTGGGCCGGTCGGACTTAGTTCTGAAGCTGAGCGTTGAATACTGTTGTTTCCCTGTTTTCGAGGCGCGTCGTGCGAACTCTTGCGATCACCGCGGAAATCTGAATTCCTCCGAAAATCCCGTCCATCAGCCGCCCGGCCGATCCCATGCACCGAGTCAGCAAATCGATACGGTGGAAAGTTTTCCTGAATGTATTCTAGCGATTGTCGGAAGAACTGGGCACGTTTTTTCTACTCATGGCAGCTTTTTCGATCGAAAACGGAATTACTTGTTTGCGGAAATATTCAGTTGCGACCCAACGATGCCTTCCTGCAAATCCTCGAACCTTGTCCTCAGCGATTCTTATCTTGATTGTGTCCGGAAATCCTTCCAGCTCCTCGATTCGTCCGCATCGAGACTATCGGAGCGAAAACGCGCACGCAAAAGGGAGAAACGCTCCTACCATGGGAGGCGAACTAGAAAAACTGAGAAAAGGGTAGAAATCCGGAATCTCAGCTTGACAGAAAGGAGTCGAGGCTCAGTTGGTGTTGATTCGCTTCCCCCCCGGGCCCCCCTCTTCAAATGTTTATCGTGAAACACAACCATGATGATGCTTGTGCGCGGCTCCGCGGTCGTAGTCGTCGACTAAAAACAGAACGCCAGCCCAGAACGAGGTCAATCCCAGAGCGGATGTGCTTTCTTCGCGTCCGGCTGCTCGCCCGCGCACAAGAAATACGGAACTTGCTTTGCTGGCCAACTGGAGCAGCATCAGAAAATGTGGGGTGCCTCTGACGACACGAAAGGGGAAACGCCGAACTGGGTCGAATCGCACGGCCTAGGCGTTTCGAGCCAACAACCACTGTTGGGCAAGCAGCCCAACTGCCAGGAGCGGAAACAGCCAGTTGAAGCTCACCCCGGGATCCGGAAAGGAACTCAAGCAAAAGAAGAAAAGAACAAGCGATCGATGTGAGATCCGTATCGTTGTTCCAACTTCCTTCTCGGGGTTTCCAATCCGAGGAAGTCGAGCTGGTGAACGTTGGCATCGTGGAGCGGAACACCAGCGAGAGGAATGAACGCCAGAAGTCGGCTCAATGTTTTTCCTGGTTCAGGAACCAGGGATCAAGCATGCTTCGGCGAGATAAACACTGCCGATGACGGGGCTGGTCTACGACTCCGCGACCTTTTTGCTACTCAGAGCTAGATTCACGATTCATTCGAGGAAAATGCAGCCGCGCTTCCAGCAAGCAGCCACATTGTTGTCAAGGCCATTTCCTCGAAGATTCCTGTTTGGCAACGGCGAGCGAATTTATTGGGGACAGAGAAATTCTGAGTCCTGACCCCTGCCTCCTTCTCGGCGGAGGGATCGCTGCCGCGAAACGTCGAACCTTATCGGAGTTATCGTGGCGGATCCAGTCGAGGATTCATGTCGCAATGCCGTCTCGAGCCGGACACGCCTTCGATGTCGAGGCAGATCACAGAAGACAGAACCGGAAGTGTCCCAATAACTCATTTAGTATCCCTCCAAGCCTGGCCGTGGGATTCCAAGGATTGCGATGGCGGTGCTCCTCGTGCGAGTAAGGCGTCTGAACGTATCTTTGTCTTGGAGCAATCGATTGATCTCGGTGAATCAGCATAAGACTGCGTCAATCTTGAGATGACCTATATTCATGCGGACTCCGTCCGGACAAGTAATTGATCCGTCCACTTGGTATCGGTCGCCGAGTCGTAAGGCCGTCGATTTGAATGCGCCTATTGGTTCAACAAAGAAGGCCCACTCGAGTATGGAGTCACCGAGGAAGGTGTTGACATCATCCCCGATAGGAATAACTAGGAAGTGACCTTTCCTCGAACATTCGATCATGGGTCAGGAGCGTATCTCCTTTGACCGCGATAAACACGCGCAGAAATGCCTGAGTATCCTTCGCGAGGTCCGCTGCGACCGCTGAGAGGTTCGAGGGCTCCAGGCATCATTGAGAGAGCTCTGAGGAGGCCCGAGTCGACAAGCCAGCGCGCCTCGTGGGTCCTGATCGTGTCCTGGGGATTTCGGAGCTCGGAAACCTGGCGATGACCTCCACCAATTGGAAGGCCACCATCTGACCCTCCATCTGCAATCCTGAAGCTTAATCGCTCTCACCGAGTTCTGTCTAAGCAGGGCTGTAAGCAGCACGACCATGGCAGTCGGAGTTCGGAATCCGGAAATTCGAAAGTGGCACTTCCTGTGGCCCGGTCGGCCGGAACTCTATTCCAGAAGCGCTTTACGACTCCGCTCGAAAATCCATCGTTCACTCATCGGCGCAAACAACTCAACGGACTCGAAGCTCCCAATCACGGAAGCGGGCACGGCACAGCTCCGAGGAAGCGGTGAACTCACTCCCCGGCGGGAAACAGGTGGGTGATCCCGGGGCTAGACACAGCTCAACACGACCGCGCGGAGCGGTTCCAAATCGACGGAGCACCGGCCACGGAACCGAGCGCAACCAGAGTTCGGGAACGGCCGAAGACACTACGTGCCAGTGCGTGCGTTCGAGTCAACATCGACAGATGGCAAATGGATCCTTGGGCCTCGTTCGACGACGGACTGTTTGGCGGCATGCTCTTCCGCTTGCGCGGGGCGCCATCTAGCGTTGTGCGTCTTTCCACCTTTGGCGACGGCGGCTGGCGTGCTGCCTCAATCTGACGCCCTCTCTCGGGCGGAACTCGTGCGGTGTGGTGGCCCGCTGACCTGACCGCTCGTGGCGGCTTGCTTTCCCTTTTCAAGGCTGAATGTCGCTTGCCAGATCCAGAGAATAGGAGACGAGAATGGAAAAAAGATACGAACACCGAGAAAGAGCGGCGGCGGTTCGAGTGGTGAATAAGCTAGCGCGACAAGCCTCAGTCCGGCACCACGACGACGACGACGACGACGACGTGGAGAAGAAGGGGCACTTTGTCTACTCAACTGTTGCTTCTTCCCGACCCGAGCGGCAGCGGAGGCGAGTCACTCATCCAGTCGGGGAAGCTAGCTAGCTTGCTTGCTTGCGAGGTCAATCGGACTGCTCTACTGCTGTCGACCTGGGAAGAGACGGCAGCCGCTGTTCCTGATGTTGCCGTTACCGGCTGTGGCTTCACCGGACCAATTCGGACACCGGCGCGTACGCCGTCCCGCACGACGGACGCCGAGAGCGGCTGAAAACACACGAGCCATCGCGGGAGAGGAACATTTTCCAAAAGACGGAAGTCTCCGAAGGCCATCTACAAGAAGTCACGTAGACGTTGACACGTTCGATGTCATCGCATTGTGTCGTACGGCGCTCCCCGATTTATCTACTATCGATGGATTGTGCGCGGGCTCATGACGTTCGCGCCGCAGTCGATATCCTCCGGAGGAGACGAGGGGGGTGGAAGAGGGGGGGGGGGGTTAGTCGTTGTGGCCGTTGCGTACGTCACGCATCCGCTGAAAAACATCCGGTTCCCGTCGGGGTCCACAGCGTTTTCTCTGCGGAGTTGTGTCTTCGAGTTCCCATTTGTGGGGCTTGTTGGAGGGGTTCGCCGAGCCGAAAGTCCGCCCTTCGGACTTTCGTGACCGGTATCGGCTTGCGTGGTATTTTCGCGAGCAAATTGAAAAGCGCTCCCGCTCGACAGCGAAGGCACGCGGGTCGCCGCGGATGAAGATAAATCGTCCGGTGATCGATTACTGGCATGACTGAGTCGACTTGATTCTCCCGCTCAACTATAGACGCTTAGTTGAGGAAACCGATGGGAAACAACTCGGCTCCTGCCGCAACGGCGGCTCCTGATCTACTGGTCTGGATGCTTGCCGGCTGAAAGATTTGCTCCATTTGCCACAAAACATCCACTCACCTACTCAGTGGCTCAACGCGGGATCCGTTGTTGCGCCGCGCTGTTCCCATATGTTTCACATATGAGTAGAAGTATGGCCCTGTGCTGCTGGCAACCGCGTTCGAAATCGGGATCACGAAACAACATTCGTCCAGCTTATTCATCGCGATAGCCAGCGATGATCTCTGTGCTCATTACCCGATGGTGCATATTCATAGCTCGAGCTGATGAATAACAAGAATCAGATGGCGAGCTCACCATGGGGACTGTTCTCGTAATCTGACCTCACTCAGTCAGTGCGTAGGAGATGCAGGGAGCTGGTCAATTAGAGAATAATTGACCCGATCAGAATAGCGCTCTGAATCTATCCAGATCCCCATCAGCGGAGAGTTTGCCCGCTTCCGGGATCTTTTGTTGCGCGTCGAAGTTTCCACCGAGATTGTCCGAGTCGCTCAGAGAGGATCCTTTCCCCTCGTCGGCATTTCGGAAATCAGATCCGGCTCGAATCCGCCTGGGGGGAGCCGAGGGGAGGGGGGGGGGGGTGCTTTGAACTTTCGGATTCGGTTCAAAGTTCGGATGGACAAGAATGGGCGCCTGGTCACTCGGCGCGACAAATGGTCAACGTAGCCTTCTCGGGTCGGAGTTGACCTCTCCGTAGAGGAACGACATGAGCTCAAAGCAGCGCAAAGAGACCTGACCGAGCAGGTTGAACACAATCGATAGATATCTGGGCAGGTTCATGAATGCCGAGAAGCGGTCTTCTAGCTCGCCAGGCTGCCTGGCTGATTCGTTTTCTCGCCGCCCGGCGGGCGCGCGGTGCCCAACAACATTTCGACGAATGGCAAGGATCAGAGCTGTGGACTGACCCCGTATAAATGTGGGCCACCCATTTAAGCCGGTCAAATCGGGTGCGCGTTTTGTCTTCATTATTAATCTTGTCTTGTTGTTAATTTAGTCAAACCGATGCGACAGTACGGCCGCCTCGTTCAACCGCTCAGCTCCTGGAAACCATTGGTGAGAAATCGCGACGCTGTTACGGACCGTCTGCTCGGATTCGACTTTGACAGTCGAGGGATAGTTTAGATAGAGGCTTTCCTCCCTCCTCGTCGACTTTTGGAGCGTTGACGGGGAGGGGATCATGGTCGTCGGGGTCCAGGAGCTTTCCTGGAGACCTCCTTCCAGACGTTGCATGCTCCTGAGATTTCCTCCGAGACATACCAGGTGCCGTGAGTCGCCCTCAGATCTCCAACGGGCATTCCCGGATTCGAAGCTCCCGAATCCTTTCCAGGATCATCTCGATGGTTGAAATCTCGGGGCACTGTTATGGAAGCCCGACTGGAGAAACCTTCCGCAAGCTCTCACGACGATAATAATCTGTCTCTGGATAATCTCGCCTCGGAACGAGGAGGAGTTGCTGCAAACGCCGCCGGGATGCCACCGAAGTCGCCGTCATTGTGTTCGGCAGACATGACGTGGTTCCGTGGCAAGCAGTACGAGGGAGCACTGCTGCAGGTTCAACGTTGCGGAAGTGCGGATCTTCGTGGAAGGCCTTCACTCCTGCACTTGACCTGAAGTGGCCTCCACAACTCGTTTCTCTCCCGCAGTCAACAATCTGCCAATGTGACCCCTCGTGCTGCCGATCGGCTAACTTCCATCAGAAGATATTCATCCTCAGATGTCGTGGAACGCGGAACTTGATCAGCTCGCCCGGATCCTTCCGAATCGGGGGAGCATGGGTGGAATCTCGTAACGGGGGAGAGTCCATCGTTCCTCTCAGACCATGCCGGAGTCGATGGAATCCGATCGGGACTGCGGTCTGCCATCCATGACGGCTCGAAAAAGTCATACCGCCGGTCAGGTCTGGCACGATGAGCCGATTTGATGAGGTCGGCCGAACGTACTCGAGCTCCGAAAGACGCAACCCCTATGATCATAGATATTGTGGTGGACTTCATGCTTTTACCGCCGACGATCATGGGCCAGCAAATCAACAAACCGACCAAGAGACTAGCCGCACCAGACGAAAACGCAGATGGTTGCGTACTGGTCCAGTGATGAGATGATTCAGCGTCAGAAGAAGCCTCATCATTCAGGTCAGCTCTTTTTTTTTTGCTTCGAAAGCACACCTCGCTTTGCCTGTCAAAAATGTCTCGGACGCAAACTCACCGGAATGATGATTTGGACTTGTCTCATCGTGACAATAGGTTCAACCCGTTCAACCGCCATAGAATCGGAGCCCATAGTTGTAGCAGCCCGGCATCGACTTTCAAAATCTGCCTAACCTATTTAAAGGGCCTCTGTAGTCGCTTTCATCGTGGCCCCGCCGACTTTTTCCTCCTGTGTGTGATGCTCGTCGTCTTCCCAGAAGAAAACGTCGGATGGAATCGCCCTCGTAACAAGGCGGCTCAAACACCAGCGAGCGGTTCGATTCCTGTCTGCGCTCCACCGGGAAGGAGTCGAACGGGTCAAACAATGATACTGTGAATATTTGGATCGACAGGCACCTCTCGAAGGATCGGAACGTGAGTCTTGGAGACTTTTGCCGAGCGGCCCGATTCACTCTACGTGTGAACGTTGGCGGGGCCGAATGAGGAGCCCCGACCGCGACTGTGGTAGGCTCCCGAATCTCCCTCGCCTTCCAGGTGGAGGCTCGAATTTCTGACCTCAAAGCTCAATATTCAGCTGCTAAACTTTGACACTTTCTCATCCCTCTCCACGGACCCCGGCGATCGATTCGGAGCTGGCTAGCGCCCGAGGAAGAATAATCGAAACTCCCCTTGAGCGCGCGATCAATCCGAGCACTGGACAATCCGAATCGACTCGGATGATTTCGATACGACGACATCAAGGTCGCGAGAGTTCTCATCACCCGCCAGGTACTCCGCCAGCTCGACCCGTCGACAATCCTCACCGACTCTACCCAGAACTAATATCAGGTCTATTCTTGGCCCTGGACTGACCTCATTCTGTCAACATCCCACCACCCCAACGTTTCACAACGGCTATTATGGTCAAATAAACTCACCACGGCTAGTCCTATCAAGTACATGAGTGCTCTATGATGATGATGATCTCCACAGGAACTTTCGTTGTTTTGGACGATAGCACCGAAAGAACACGAGAAACTTGCAACGGAACGGAGGCGGGATGTTCTCAGTTCCTTATCCGAGATCAGCTCACAGCGGAAACGGAGGAAGGGAACGAGGGAGAGACGAAGAAGCCAAGACCTCCTCTGAGGTCGGCTAATCTGCAACGAGCGACGGCGCACACAGCTCTCGGGCGACCACCGTTCGATCGACTAGAGGCCCGAACGGAATCCCTTCTCGACGTTTGAAGCTCCCGTCGCGGGCTGACCGTTGACGTTCAGTTACGTTCAAGTCGACAGCGAAGCAGACCCACCACCAGAGGGAGCAGCTGCCGATGTAAGCAGCCATGTCAGTGGGTCATACTTCTATATAGGTTGGCGTCTCTGCTTCAGCCGGTAACGCGGGCTGGTCCCGCCATTCGCACCAAATCCGGACACCGCCGAAACGGAGCGGAGGTACAAAGGTCCGTCCACGGGACAGCCGGATAACCGCCACACGAATCCAAATGTCTTCATTACTCACTGCCTTCTCCATGCATCCAGACATGGCTGGCATTGTTCACCCGTTGGCTTCGCATACGTCAATCAACGGTCGACTCCGATCTCTTCCGGTCAGCCTTCCAGCGCGACTGGAAACTCTGTTCGGTCCTGGCGTCAGCCTGGATTCGCGGCGATTCTCGTTTGGAACCCCAACTTGTTCGAATGTCTCGGTACGGCGCCTTACTAAGATACCCGCCCTCCTGGAAGTTGGTTTTCGCAGCTTGCGGAGCTCAGAATGTTTTCGAAAACTATGAACGAATGGAGTTCCGTTCCGATTTGGGGCTTTTGTGATTTAAAGCAGGCGTTTCCCGAGTGCTTCCCTGGATTTCCCCACAATCCACTCATAAGGCCGGGCAGCTGTTGGAATCGAGGCCTAAGGTCGTTTCATATGCAAGTGGTACAAGGCTTCTCACTTCCGCCCGCCACAGTCTGTCACGCTCGGCTGAATGTCTTTGACATAGATTGGAGCTCTCCTTAATGTCGCTCGGCTCGATGTCATACACTCAGTGCGGCCGACGGTTCCGATCGTCGTGTCTCCCTCACTCCGACGAAGCTCACATCGGGAACAATTGCGTACGCGGAACGCTCCAAAATCTCACCTCGCTGCTCCGGTGACCGATCGGTCATCGTATGAAACGCGTAACGTGGCCAGGGCCCCCACCGGGCGGAAAATTGACAAAGGCTTCTCAACAAAACGTTTTCGATCGCGATATCCGCGGCACCGAATCGAAAATGCGCCGACCGCGCAAAACTCATCGAGTCAACGAGGAACTCAGCGAATGATTTATCAGAGGAGACTGGGCGGCTCAGTGACCAACAGTTGACAGTCGATTTTTCCCCGCTTCCACCGACCGTTCAAACACGGCTATTCAACATTTTTCTGTTTCATTTTTGGGTTTTCGAAGATCGTGACAACGGCTTTGAACTAGTTCAGGTCAGGTATGGAGTGTCCTGCGTTGGAACTGTGGAAACCAATCAAGTCAAGGCATGGCTCGAGAACTCGTCTCTGGGTGGCATCGCAGACTCCTTGCACGATCCGCCGGTTCTGATTCGATCAGACGCTGATGGAGCTCAAACCCTTCGTTCAATAAACTCGAACCGAGGTTCAAATTCTCAAGGGCACAACCGACGCTCTGAAATGCGTCGAACAAGTCAGTCGATACCGCCGTTGACGCTCCTCTGTGGCTGCATCCTCGAGACAATCGGAATCAGTCCACGGCGGTATCAGATGACACTTTTTTTTTGCGGACAAGAAACGGCCAGCTGACGGAGAAAATGAACCTTTCGCTCCATCGCCAGAGCAGAGTTTTTCAGCCGCCTGCATCTGGCCCTCAACGGGAGGCTTTTATGGCCTTAGACGCGGTGTTAAAGGAACCCAGGACTCTGGTACCGGAGAGCCTCCCTTCTCGTCGGTAACAGGAGTTCGATACCTGAATTTGATGTTAAACTCGGTCCGCTCCTCCAGGCGGGTATTTGTGGTTCTCTTTCCCGACAACCGTCAGTGAGTCAATCTTCGGTATCACCCTCGAATTCCACGGGCTACTAAAGGAATACAACGTCTGTTCCGAGGGGGGCTGTCTCAGAAGGGGAATGTCATCAGGAGCGTCACCAGTTCCCAGGTCAATATCCTGGGCGCGGCACTAGTGGCGTACCCAGGGGGGCTAAGGGAGCCATGCCCCCCCCCCCCTCAAAGTATTCGATCATATCGGTGGATTATATCATATTCTACTTTGATTGATGAAAGTATCTCGTGGAGATTCAGTCTCAGTAGAAACATCCCTAAAAGTTTGAAAACTATGATGAAAATCATCGACATCAGTATCACATCCCCCCCTCCCCCGCCCTTCCCCAAGATATCTCCCTCGCAGCACAGCATCACCTCCAACCCGGGAAGGTCCGGACGCTCGAGTTCGAGGATGGGAAGAAGCGACTCATTGTCAGTAATAGAAAAGTTCTGTGCTTATCGGTTTTCTCAAATGCTCCTTTGCGCGAGACTATAATGATAAACTGTCGAAAGTTCGGGTCCTGGTCAACGGCGACCGAACGGAATGTTGTCTGATCTCGGCCAACCGCGGTCCTGTTTTCACCCGCTATCTTCGTCGATATGATTCGCGGAACGGAGCTCAGTCTCTAGAGGAGCCTCGACGATAGAGGGCGCGCACAAGGCCCTCTTCTGCCCGGGCTGGGACTGACTCTTCGCGAAGCCGAGATTTCCCCTCGCTCAGAATGTTCTGCTTCGGCGGCTCGCCGAGTTTCGAAGGCGAGTGCGGTTTCGGCGTCCGAGGAAGGCTCTCGATAAACACCCGATCACTACGACGACGAAGACACGCGAATCGCGGACAAGCGAACGAGCGTCGGTCGGCCGAGTAGGAAATCCTGGAATCCTCTATTCTATTGTTGTGTCGTTGGGCCGGTGGTTAGGAACGTTTGCCCGAAGCAGTGCGTGCTCACTGGGCTTGCGACTGAGCCGGCCGTCCGGGAGGAAGACATTTAGACGTCGGCGTCCGCCGTTGTTGTCGATGTCGTAGGAGAGAATTCTCGGTGAGAGGAACGCTTCTGGGCCACGCTAGACACTAGACGCTGGAAACGTTGCCCGGTGTCTTCGTACGTCAGGTGAGATTTTCGAGCTGAAATACGGCCGACACGAGTCAGACCAGAGTCGGGCCTCAGAAGAGCGGCCGCGATCTCGTAGACTGTCCATCCAGATGGCTCGAGTGCGGCGGAGCGGACGCCGTTCTGATCGTGTGGAGCGACGGCGTTCTGTCCGTTCACATATTGAGGTTACGGGATTCTGTTCTGATTCACTCACACGTAGCCAGCGAGCGACAGATCCGCTCTTGGATCTGTTCTTCCCGGGAGCTCGAGCCGCCGCGAGCAGAGAACACATGTGACCGACGCGAGGCCTCAGTCCCGCGGCCGAGCAGTTCTCTGTGTTTATATCCTCTACAACACGGATCAGCTGTTGGCCCTTAGCTCCACAGATGTCGTGGAATGAGACAGGCAAATTCTTGAGCGCGCTGACTGCCCGTGTGGAAGGCGGTTCCGGAACGAGAGTTCTCCTTCTTCGTGGCTGAGAATTGGTGAGAAATCGGGCCGTAGAACAGGAGGAAACTCCCGTCGAAACAGGAGGAAGTTCCGGTTCAGACACCGGCGCGGCGGCAGAGGCAGCGGTGTGTCACACTTACTTCAGGGACGGATTGATTCGGTCCGTGTGGCGCTGCGGAACACCAGAACCCTGAATTTGAGCCTGAGTTTGGTGACGATGGTCCCCTTCGAAACTGCCGTGATCGGTGTTCGCGGAGTCGGATATATCGAGTCGAAGCAAACTAACATCGGTCTGGTTTTCCTTCCAGCATGAGCGCTCAAATGGATTCTCGGAACGTCTGGCGCTACATCGGCGTCGCTTCATCAGCGTTCTGTGCGATCTCGGTGACAATGTGTCTGTACAGAATAGCGGCGATCGATGCGGTGTTGCTACGGGTGCAGAAGTCCGTCCGGGAAGTACAGAGCGACCTGAGAGAAACCAAGGAGCGGCTCGAACGCTTGGAATCTTCTCTCGTTGGGGTATGCGTCGTATCCTTTTCGTCTATTTCTCGGGGATTCACGAAGACCCGATCGAACTGAGTTCCTAAGAGGAATACCTCTGTTTCCAGGGTCCTAACGGCAAGCGTCGCGCCAACACGACACGGAGTCTCCCGGTAGAAGGTGGTGTTCGCAGTGACGACGAGGAATTTTATGACTTTTCCGAAGTGTAGCAGAAACTTCGCTCAATCAAACGAACGTCTCCACGAATTTCCTCTCTCTCTCTCTCTCTCTATGTAACGTGACAGATCATGTTCTTCTATCGTCCGACACCAGTTTCCAAGTCCATCCACCAGAACCTCGTTTTTGGAGCATCGTCCCATGTAAACTTCACGGGATTGAAACACCCAAGAGAAAGTATGGAATAGAGAGCGCCGCTGTAAATAAATGGAATTTCCTCGTATCCCTCTGCTGAGCAATCGAGTCGGTTACTTTCTGACCGGAAGGGCCATAAATTATCAGGCTTATGGCGAGTGGCAGGTGTTTCTCAACGAGACGGAGGTCACAGCTCAGGAATGTTCCGAAGTGGACGAGTTTCCGCTAGGCTTCGCAGCCGACACGTGACATTATCCGGCGGAATATATTTTTGATGCGAAATATTGGGAGAGCCGAGAGAAATCTGAATCGAATCAGTTTGATATCCCGTGGACAGGCATTTGTCATGCGTGCAAATCCGTTTTGGAAGGATTTTCTTCAAATCGCAAAAGATCTTGATGCTCGCTCGGAACCGACAGCATCTCATTCAACTGTCGATGGCTCGGCTGAACGGACTGGAATCGAGTCGCTCAGCTGAGGATCTTGCCCGAGGTGGAGTGCGAGTTTCTGAGTCGCGAGTGAGCGACGGGATTCGCCACGGCTCGCGGAGAACATTCAGGAAACTAGTCGTCTGCCCGCTTGAGCACGGTCTCTATTCCGAGTCAACCCTGTGCTGCCGAGTTGAGTGTTCCTCGACCCTACCAGAAGCTTTGGGGAATCGCGCTTCGAGAGATGGATGTAGAAGTTTCTGGGAGAGTTCTCGTAGCGAGAGCGTGCGAATGAATGCGACGCGATTTGATGTTCTGCCTCCTCAACCTTCCGTCTCGAGACAGAATTTTTATTGACGGTTTCTCTGCTCAGTCAGATATCTTCATTCTCAATGATTTTACAGTCGGCGCTCAGCACCACAATGCCGCCATTAAGACTATGACGAGTCGTTTATGTTACACATCTGGCTTGATAAGATCATCTCTCTTGCTTTCATGCGTTCATGTCTCAGTTCCCTCAGCTACTTATGTTGCAACTTCTTCTCTTTACCTTTATCGCTGCTTGGTTGGGTTTTTGTTAGTTTGTTGATCATTTGAGATTTCGGTCTGCTTATTTCATAAGTTTAGCGTATATATTATTACACCAGTGGCCTCCATCGTCGAAAACTAGGTCGCATGCAAGGTCTACTTAGTTGATATACACAACATTCAATGGGATCATCACACACTCAAAATTAAGGGGTAAAATTTGTTGTACTACAGGACGAGGGGAGTCTCCCCGATGAATCCACGCCTCCCAAATGATAAAACTTTCCGCGGGAGGGAGCGTGTTCGCTTTCTACAGAGGGCTCGAAGTTCTCGAAAATAATTTGTTACAACATAGAAACTCGGGAACTTGGAGTTGGGAGTTCCGGAGAAAGGAGGCGGGGCCCGGACCGGATAGGTGCGGTGTGCGTCTCGAGTTTCTTCACACTCTTCAGGTAACATCCGTCTTGCAATTCATCCGTACAATTCCTCTGGGGCGCAGATGAAACGCCGTGCCTAGCCGTGTCCGGTTTTTTCGCCATTGTTTGAGACCACAACTCGCGCGATGATTGCATACTCCCGCTTTTCTACGCGGTAAAAGAGGTAACGAGTTACTTGGAGAGGTTTGATAAAGGTTCCTTGCTCGTTTTTCGGCTTCGTCTGTTTCGAGAGATTGGTTTGTCGGTTGATCGGCGTCTGAGTCTTATTGTCAACGGTTCTATTTCAATCATTACGATTATTAGTTAAACGGATTGGCCACTTTGCAACGTGTGCTCCCGGTTTGAGATACTGGTCGGACGATGCGATTCGCACTCACGTCGATGTCGTGTCACCCGGATGATCCACTGGGATAATAGCCCTTCTCCGAAAGGCTCAGCCGTCACTTCCGTCGGATACAGCAGTCTATGTACGATATATATATATATTACAAAATCGCCGGGGCTCTGTTTTTAGGTGTGGAAGGGTGAATGAATGAATGTTCGAAGGTTCTGTTGTTGTCGATTCGTTGAAATGACGCTGGGGGTCTCCTCAACAGAAGTACAGCGCTGAGCTCGATTCGCAGAACCGTAGCATTGGAAGTTCGGAAGAGCATCCACCCAGCGGCAACAGGATTCGCCTTCGCATCTCCCCTATCTATAATCTGCTTCTGTCTTCGTCGAAGTGAACATCTAGCTCGAGTTGGAACTTTGACCGCTTGGGAAAGAAAAATCCGCATCGTCGATGACAACTTCCAAGTTGCTGATGATGATGTTGTATACACAGGCACACCATGAACACAACTCCAGTCCCAGGGGGGAAAATTGCAACCCGACCCCTGCCCGACCCGCAGCTCATACATCCAACTTTCCGCACGATCAATGATCGGGTCCCGCGCCATCTTGAGAGTGGTAAATGTGGAACTGTTGTTGGAATGCAGTTGGCAACGTGAGCGGATGGAAAGATTCGGAATCCCAGCAAATAACTCTCGAACTCCGCAAACACTGAATCAGGTCATCGTTCTTGGATCGGAATACTGGGCACCATCTAAAACTCATCAAAAACATGAAGTCCACTGATTACGTTACACCGTGATTGACAAAACAAGAGACTGAACATTGACACTAAATCCGGAATGGGCTCTTCGCATCGTTTCAAATAAAGCGGAGATCGTCCGGGGAAATCATTCAACTACAATGTGAGGATCTGCAGGCAGTTTTCAAACGTTTGAGACGAAAGTATGAGGAAGTTTCACGACGCGACATCGAAGGTCGTCCCGAACGATTCACAACCTCAGGGAGGCGAGGGGAAAAGCGAGCACGACGGGAGAATCATTGAGATTTTTTGAGATCAGACCCTCGGGGGAAAAAATGCGCCCAAGCATCTTTTATCGTCGTATTTTTTTTGGCCCAGTTACGGCGTACATTGTTCATTCGACAAAAAAAAACATTAGAGAATCGCAACAACATCATCCTCGGTCGGACGCACTCGCGTTGCATCGGCGCATTTGCGGCTCCAGACTCTCTCTCTCTCTCTCTCGTTGTTCTAAAGTATGTCTTCCCGGATAGATAGATCGATTTCGTAAGGGCCTTCAAGCTATCGGCACCAGGGTTGGAATGCTTGGCAGATCGTCATTACTGGTGAAAGTCAGTGATTCATGGTTTCCCCGCGCAGCTGATTGACAACGATTCAACAGGAGTTGTCAAGTTTGACCTCAACGCAAGCAACGTCGTGAGAACTGAGGGATATAACTCGCGGTCAGAATGATAAATTCAGGTCGAAATCGAACGAACTCAAACTTCAAAAGGGATGCAGCTGGCTGTTAGAATGATTCCGGTGGTTCCTTCCTCTTGAGCCGGGTGGCAATAGTCAGTGCTAGTTGAGCTCGTCGAGTAAGTTTCTGTCGTCCTGTGTTACTTAACTACCTGAGACCTTTTGCTTAAGTTTGGTTAAGTTTTGAGTTCGGGGAACATTATTAGTGGTTTGCTTGCTGCTCGTCATACCCGTTGTCTAGTTTCGAACGCTCTCGAACGAAACACGCCGAGCTGATTCGAACGGATATACATTCAGTCGAACGCGGACGCAGCCGGTCGCGTCGAGTCTTCTATATACACAAAGTTGTTAGCGATTCCGTCTCGGCCGGCTAAGACCTCGAGGTTGAGCGTTAGACCCTGTTAAGTAGCTGCTGGATTCTCGCGTAGCCGTTGGTGTGTCGCGACCTCTATTTCTTCGATTGCTGCAAAGAGGAGAGGGCAACGTGAGGCTTGAGCCCTGTCCCCGATTCTGGCCGGACTCAGCTTCCCGGGCCATGTGAGCAGTCCAGAGGGATCCTCGAGAAACTCACCTGTTTCGTAGGGGTTTTGTGTCGGCCGCAGAGCAAACTGAAGTTCGACTCGTCGATGGTGGCTTTGCTTTTGTGAGCACAGTGGACGTGCAGCACGGTTGTACAATGTCGCGCCACACACGGTATGGTGGCACCTGCTTGGCTGCAAACCGTGCAGGTGTGTTTTGCAGCTTCTCTGATCGCGTCCTCAAGCCCTCGGAGGTTGCCTCGAGAGTCGAGGTACACGCCCGGACTGTAGCACGCGCAGTCCTCGTGGATCCAGTATTCGGCTTTCAAGCTGTCAACCAGTTTGTCTTCTTGATCTTTCGTGAGATTCGCCTCGGACTGTGGAACACTGGGTTTCTTCCGCTTCGCTCCACCTTTCTTCCTCTTGGCTGTTGTAGGCTCATCTTCATCGCTGGCATCTACCAGCACCGGCTTTTGTGCGTTGACCTGAAAGAGTAACGCGCCCTATGAGATTTAGATTCCGAGGCTCCTCTCCGGGCACGGCTTCGAGAATCGTCAACCAACAGGAACTCACTTGGACAGCGAGTTTTCGCATTGCCTCCAGAATATAGAGAGGTGGGGTTCCAGGACGCTCCCAGTAGTATGGTCCGAACAAATCTCCGAGACCGTGTTCGTGAGAGGCGCTGAGACACAGCGCACATAACCAAGATGGATCCCTGGTCATGATGTCGTACCCCGGGCTCAGCGTCGACAGGTGTATGGCCGTACCCGCTTTCTTATTGACATCGGTGCCGGGGCCGCTGGCCACCTGCATGGTGAGCGCCGTCGATTAGCCATCGCGTTCGGAAGTTCGCCAATCCCGAAATTCCAGAGTTCGCCGGACTAACCTGCTTGGGTTTGCTGGATCCGTTCTCTTCAGTCCTTTCTTGTGCGTTTTTCCCGTTTACAATCCGAACGTCACTGGGACGACGGTCTCTTTGTCTGACACGCAAAAACGGTCCTGAGAAGGGCCCTGAAGGCGCGGATCCTTTCTTCGGCAACATACTCGGCAAGTGGTTGTTGAGGACCTTGGTGATTTTCACTCCCTCGGGTGGCGGGGGAGCATGGCTTATCGCTGGGACGGGACACGTTTCCAAGGGCGGCGTCGGTTTCATGTCTCTCAGTCCTCCGTTCGAATTGGGACCACACTGTGCCGGCATCGGGTGTCCAGCGATGCCTGCAGTTTCGTACCAACAAAACGGCGAAACAATTAGACAACGATCCAATGAGAGCGACTCCGTTCGTCAGCACGAATTCGCTAGCCCCAGTGATCGCGAGACTTCGAGTGGACTCAAGTCGAACCCGCCGTGAGAGCAGCAATGGCGAGAGAAACTCGATAGCTCTTCGTAGGGCTTAGCGCGGAACGTTTGAAACCGTGTTCCTCGACAAGAACGATCCTAAGAGCCGCCCGACGCTCGAAACCCGAAACAGGACGAGGGAACCGTTGGAGTCTGTCGCGGTCACGTGGCTTGCGCCGAGTGATCCCAGGCGCACGGTTCTCGTTCCAAAAGTTCAGTGAGAACCAAAATCCGCTTCGGAAATTTCGAGGAATGGTCCAGTGCTCGCTCGGGGATCACACCATGTATGCGAGTTCGGTGAGCTTGAGCGTCATCAATGAATTCTTTGTCATAACTAGAGCTTGGAAGTTCAGGCATCATTTATTGATCATCAATCCATGGATTCATGGGTAGACGAATGGCTAGATTGATGAATTACGTCTTGTTGCCATGAGAACTGATAAACTCGGCCATCAGAGACCCATCTATGCATCTCCCTCTAAACACGGATGGGGGGTGTATAATGATGGATGCCTGAACTTCCAAGCTCTAGTCATAGCCATAGTCAAGCCGAATGCAAAGTTTTTCAGAAACGATCCGATCAAAGTCCGCGGCACCAGAGACTCAACCGGAGAATGATCAGTCTATTTAATGAAATCACCGATTCTTGATAACGATCTGTACAGAATGCAGCAGTGGATCTCTTGCGACAGGAGCCCACCCATAACATTATCTTCCTTCCGCAAAGCTCGCAACCAATCAATCACGCGTCAGCGCTCGGTTAACAAAACGGACAAAGTTGTGAATAGCCACCGCCAAGCAGCACCGGTCTCCGAACTGCTTCTGAGCTTCGGATGTAGCCTTTCATACTAACCGTGATGTTGGCCGAGTTTAGCGTGTTGAGGATCCAGAGATTGCGGGTGGCCCGGTCTCATCTGTGGAATGCCTCCTGGGTGCGTAAAGGGCGGATGGTAGCCCGCTTGTCCTGGAGGTCCCTTCACAGGGGGTGGCGGATACATGGAAGCGTTCATCGGGCCCATGCCGGGGCCGTGTCGCTGTCCAGCCATCGGGGGCCCATTGTTTCCTGGAGGCAACGGTCCCTGAGGTCGCATGGCCATCCCTGGATGAGGCGGCATGGTCATCGCCGGATGAGGCATGTGACCGTGAGGGGCCATGTGACCTGCTTGACTTATGGGGCCGCCAGCCCCGTAGCCCCCGGGCATCGCGCCCATGGGGGGCATGGGGCCCGGCTGGGGGTACTGCCCGTACGCCATGGGTGGCATTGGGCCGGTGGGGTACTGCGGCCCACCTTGCACGGGTGGCTGCTGCGGACCCATTTGAGGATGTGGTACTTGCTGTTGCTGCATGTGCTGTGACATCTGTTGCTGCATCTGCAGCTGTTGCTGCTGCATGGCACGCTTGCCGCGGGCGCCTGTCCCCGACGGCGTCGACGGACTTTTCTCTGGAGTACCGCCGCCAGTCGTTCTGGGCTTCTTGTTCTTGGACCCGTATGGCCTTCCACGTTTTTTCTGTTGCGGGAATTCAGGACTCATGTTCGGCGACGTTGATGCGGGGCTAGCAGCCGCTGGGGGAGCAGCGCCAGGTGGAGGATATGGATGCTGTTGAGGGGGCGGGGGCAGATGGGGACCCTGGGGTCCGTGCGGGTGGGTGAAATGCCCCGGATGCATTTGATGCGGGGGCATCGCCGCAGATGGCGGCAAACCCGCGGCGTTCTGAGGAGGCAGCGGCGGGTGTCCAGCCGAGAGCGCGGGAACTCCGGGAGAAGGACAGACGGCGACTTTGGCTTGCTCAATCGACGGACCCGGACTGGCAGACAACGAGGACACATCCGATTGTGGAGGCCCTATACTGCCGGCGGTCGAAGGCGGCCGCGAGCCGCCCTGACCTCCGCTGCTCTGACTCCCCGGGTTGAAACTCTCGCTGGGCACAATGTCGGGTAACTTCGGTTGTCCTTTCGAGGAGGAATCGCTGTTTGTACTGCCACCGTTTCCTGCTGCTCCGGCATTACCACCGCCGCCGCTACCGCTGCTTCCGCCGCCGGCACTGCTGTTCGTGGCAGTCGCATTCTGCCCGGCGGAAGAGTTCGCGTTTGAGGTCGGGGTACCGTGTGCGGACTGAGGAGGCTGGGTGTTCATAGACGGGGGGGCCGCTGCCGCACCGTGAAGAGGACCGGGTGTTGCGCTGCCTGTGCTGTAGTAGCTGCCTGTCTCGCTATCCACTGATCCTCTCCTCTGGTCGCCGGCTTTCGACGGGATCGATCCGTTCGTCGCGCCTGCACGCTGATCTGGAATCGAGGTTGGAGTCATGTGAGTACTCGGGCCCTGCTGGGTACTGCTACATGACGACGCAGGGCTGGCCGGCAGGGGTGGGAGCGAACTAGGGGTCCCGCTTCTAGCGTACGACCCGTTTTGACCGCCGACGAGCGACGGACTTGCGGGTGGCTGGTTCGCTTGCCCTCCGCTCTGGTTCGCGTACGCGTGAGCCATGGGCGGCAACTGTTGCTGTTGGGGTTGTTGCTGAGGTTGCTGTTGTTGTTGCTGCTGCTGCTGTTGCTGCTGCTGGTGATGCTGAACGAGATTCTGACCGGGACCACCTTGTTGCTGGTTCTGGTAACTCTCGAACTGCGCCGGAGCAGCGTAGTACGAACCACGTTGCGGGTAAGCCTGGTAACCTCCTGAAAGGAAGGAACCCACGCATTTTCACAACACATCACAACAAGCTCCTGATGGGAAATGCAGAACAAAGCTTCCACCAATGAAAACAGCGCGGGAATTGTCGAAATCAGATGCAAGTGAGGTGCAATGTGAAAGTGCAGCGACGGCCTACAGTCAGATGAGAGAATCGCAAGTATTGAAAATCTGAGCCTAGGGCCTCAGAGGGTGTCTGCGTCTGATAGTAGCGATTGGCACGCTTCAGGAACTTGGAAAACAGCTTCGACGTCCAAACTCAGGCGAGGGAAAACACCGATCGACAACGAAGGCGGAAACGAGGTCGGACTCGGGAAGCGTCGAGAAAACGCCAGGCTCAACTCTTGAAGCAATCGGGGCTAGTGGCTCGCGATGAATCAGTTACAGGAGTTGATGAAATGCCAATGTTCCGGGAGACCTCGGCCATGTCTGCTCCATGCAGATTGAAACCCGGATGCGGGACGGACGAAGGAACGACGTAATCCGATAGAGTGAAACAAGACCCGTACCGTGCGCTGGATGCTGGCCCGTGCCCGACGTTTGGTTAGGGGGCCACGGAGCGGGAGGAGGCCCCGGAGCGGAGGCGGATGGTAGCATTTTTTGCAACGACTGTAGAGGGGTTTTGTTTTGAGACGGTCCAGGCGACGTTGCCCCCGCACCCTGTGGAGGTGGCGGATATCCCGAGCCTGGAGGCGGTTGTCCCGGATAACCTACTGCCCCCGTGGAACCTGGAGCAAAAGGTGGAATGTGCAAGCGAGTGTTGGATGACGCCAGAAACGAAGCCTCTCTGAAGCTCTCATACGGTGCCATCGAATAGTCAGGCTGAACCAACGGTGAGTGAGAATGAGTGAGGTGATTGCGAGGAACCGTCACCGCCAACTTCACTACGTGATTAGCTCGTTACTCCTTGCGGGGTCGAACTAAGTGAAAGAATGCCGTCGATTACGACAATGTTGGCAACGATTACTCCGGAGCGAGCAACGGGAGCCTCGTTGAGACCGTGCGTATGCAATCAACTCACCCTGATATCCTGGAGGTGCCTGGTAGTGCCCCTGCGGCGGAGCCTGTGGATATCCTTGCTGGTAAAAGCCAGGATAGCCTTGGCCTTGGCTAGGCCCATAACCCTGTTGATGCCCTGTCGGTCCATAGGCTCCGTTCTGTGGCACGCCACCTCCTGGAGGGTACTGAGGGGTTCCACCCGGGGGCCATTGGCCCTGCATCCGGGGGTACTGGCCGGGTGGACCTGCAGGCCCTTGCTGGTACTGAGACTGGCCCCGATACATATCGTAATTCTGTTGGGGCGGCTGTTGATAACCACCCTGGTAGAAATAGCCGGATTGCGGCGGTCCGCCGGATGCCATCTGTCCTGCCGGAGGGGGCTGCGAACGGAGGAAACGAGCGAGTTTGAATCGACGAAGACTTCGGACGTGCGAGCGATTTGTCGTCGACAATTCGAGGCAACGATGTTCGGTAGAGATAGAGCCCACCCGAGCGCATCTTTTTTGTTCTGAAATCTAGCTCACCATCGCCGAAGCCACTTGCTGCTCCGAGCCGTAGTACTGCTGGCCTTGCGCAGTATGCGGTGGGTACTGCTGGGGTGGAGGAGGCGCAGTCATCGTTGATTCTCGACTGGAAAACGATGAATTCTCTCGCCTTGCTCGATTACCTGTCGGGAGAAGTTTGTTACGATTAGATTCGCGTCCGAAGCGCGTTCGAGAAGGTGTGATCCCCAGTCACCCGCGTATCCGGAGAAGATATCCCCTGGGAAGCGCGCGCTGTGTTTGCTATAACCGCAACTATCGTGATTCCAGCTCCGCGCCCGGAGCCGTGACCGAGAGACGCGCGCCGCGGCCCAGCCTCGGTTCCATCAGCTCTCCCACGAACGATCGAAAACTCGTCGAGAAACCGCGGTCAACATTGATGCTCCAGCAACGGCCCATCGAACCGGGCGGGGACTGGAAGTCCTTAGAACAGCGCATGTGGCAGCTCCACTCAACCGCCACTCATCGCGGTCTCCGAGTTGCTCCCGATCTCCGGGCTCTACCGAAAGCGTCTCGATCGAACCGAACCCGGTAGAGCTTCGGAGAGCTGAACTCTCACAGCGGGCCGCGACAGAAGCCCACCGGATTCACGTACCTTTCAGTTTCGAAGGCGGCCTAACGACTGGACGCCATGCTCAGCGGGTTTGGAACTCCGCTTCGAGAGCCGAACACACACCAAGAAACGGATCGTCCATTGGGTTGTCAGCAGGTTTTTCCTCGTCGCCGTCGTAGTTGCTGTGTGAGGTTTGCGGAGATGCTGTGACGAACGGCGCGGCGGGAAACGCCACAGATATGGCTTCGCTTCGCTACCGATGCTGCTAGAGCAATCTCTTCGGTGTGTGTTGTGAGAGCGGGTGTGAGTGCATGTACGTAAATGTTTATGTCGAATCCAGGGGGCTAGTCCTGCGACGTGAGTCTCATTCCCGGCCTGCTGAAGCTTTTCCCCCGATGTTTCGTAGGAGAAGTTGATGCTGGTGGTGGTGGTCGCAGGAGTGACTAGTAGACGTAGAAGTCGTCGTCGCTGTATCCGACGATGCGATATGCTGAGAACCGAAGCGGTTTTGTTTGGCTCACGTCACGCTCACATCACCTCGGACGATACGCGCACACAATCGAGAGAGCAGAAGTAATACACTTGCACAAGACGAAAGCTGCACACAACTCAATCTGCTCAATCACGACTCGAGCTCGCTCGCTCGCTCTCTTTTCTTCCGCTTGCTACAGTGGCCGCTGTTCAATCCAAGATGGCGGTGGGCTTCCCTCGCCGTCCCGCGCCACACGCAGTCGGCCAACCACCCAACCAGCCAGACAGCCAGCCAACCAGTCAGTCAGTCAGTCAGTCGGGCTGAGAGCGAAGGAACTCGCCAGGCAACACAGAACAGGCTGGCGGATACCATGGAGGCGGCGGCGGCATCCAAGCAGCGGTGGCTCCAACCAACGAAGCAGGCGGTCGCGAGCACCAGCGCCGCTCCTGTCTGTCTTCCTTGGTGCTGATGGCGGGTGGATCGCC
The DNA here is from genome assembly GCA_037576195.1 of Phytoseiulus persimilis. NCBI lineage: Eukaryota > Metazoa > Arthropoda > Arachnida > Mesostigmata > Phytoseiidae > Phytoseiulus > Phytoseiulus persimilis. The sequence goes on along the minus strand of CM075101.1, from coordinate 5,611,778 downwards.
TCCTTCAGCGACAGCTCCGCTAAACGACGATGCGGCCTGTGTGCTTGTCCGTCGCTCCGTCGGTATATCCTCCAGTCGGCCACCCGCCCGCCCGGCAAGAGGGCGAAAGACAGACAGACGAAGCCACCACCGCCCTCGTTCTCCTCTTGTTGTCAGGAGAGCCCAGCAAGGCAGGCGGGGAACGGACCGGGGAGTTTTCTGCGACTCACTCCTGCAAAACTCTTGTAGAAAGAAGCGGTGGAAAGGGCCGGTTTCATCGATGTATGCTTCGCCCGCAGCCGTCGGGTACTTCGACCGTTCGCTCAATGCCTGGTCGCAAGGAGGAACTCTCTTCAGAAAGATGATTTCTCCAGCCAGCTGCAGTTCTTATTGCACTGCTCAGCCTTCATAGTCAGACTTCGATCACCTTCGATTGGGCCTTCCGTCTGACCATTGTACGCGCGTGTTTGTCACGGCTGGAATCCCAAACCTCGTAAAATACTTCCGGTGTTCGGTGGAGGGAGACCGCCCCCGGTGGCTCAGCCTCCCATTGCGGGTCATGACCATCGTGAAACAGGTGACACGACGAGAGCTGAGCCTCGAGGGGCCCAATCTCAAGGATTGTCCTCGCGATTCTCAAATCTCTTCTGAATGGCTCCCTCCAGACTCCCGTCGTTCGAACCCGCTCGATTTCGCTGTAAAAGTCGCTGAATCATGAAAGCGCATGACAACAGTGAGGAAGAAGCATCGAGGGCTGTTGCCGCATCATCCTCTTGACGACTTCACGAACTCTAAACTCCGACTCTCCTCAGCAGAGAGGAGATGGGAGCAAGGGAGGGCTCGGGGAGTTGTCAGAGACAGAAGGGAGCCCCCGAAGCTGGTTGGAGCGAGTCTGGAGCGATGAGAGGAGGGGCAGGAGACTGTTCGTCGCATCAGAGCGTTAGGAAGAGTACGCGCATAGATGAATACGGTCGAGGAAAGGATGTAAAAAACTTGAATGCATGCGAGCAAGCACAGTGAACGACTCGACGATGTCTAAGAACTGATCCTCTCGCTGAAAAAGTTCCCTGACGGGTCGAGGACGCCAGCGCTGCCCTCAAGGACGCGTAGAAGCTTTCAGGGGCGATGCCTGTCGACATGGGAACTTTGATCGAGTTTGACTCCTACTCGAACTTGGTCCCTAAATGGAAGAGAGCACGAGAGGGGCGAGGAGGACAAGACACGAGGAACCGGAGCACGACAGCGATGATCAAAGGAGTTTTACTCGCGGAGCCTTTTTCGCTCGACTGTCGGCAACTGGAACTAGTTCCAGATTCGTTCCAAAGTTCTTCAACGTACGGGAATCGGATGACGTTTCAATCTTCTGCGAATCAATGAACTCAGAGTTGCAAATCAGGAGTTTCGTTTATTAAACCAAAGAGAGCTGACCTCACTTACTTCCGATATTCGATGAATCAATGATTTTCTCGAATCAGCACCCTTTCACTTGATATATACAATGATACTTGAGATGATTGCTCCTTCAGTGTTTTCCCCATTTTTCCCGCCGGCAGTCTCGGCATTCTCACGAGGAGTCACGAGGAGAACCTCTGTGGGAATAATTTCCGGGCTGGGAATCTGTTTTCTTTTTTCCGACAGCGAAGCCGGTGGTGAGATCGTCCCCGAGTGAATGGTTTACACGCGGCTTTCATGAGGTTCTATCTGCGTTTTTCTTCTTGCCATGTCTTGAAGCTTTCTCTCGGCTTTCGCCAACCAAATTGCCAGGATAGGTTCTCGCTGAGACATTCGTCAAATAATAGAGTGCCAAGAGTGAAAACGGAGCACAGGTTGTAGCGCACACGCCGTGAACCTGGGGAAAGAAAGGAGATTCACGCTGATGGCTAGACGCGAGCCAACGAATGTATGTTCGCCAAGAAAAGCGATAGCCGAGCTGCATGAACGGCCAAAGTTCAGACTGACCTGAGCAGCGAGCATCACAGCTACGATGAAGCAGAAAGCAACCTCAGGGAATATCTTGCATTGGAAGGAGCTCCCAAAAAGGGACATTTCAGTGTTCGAGACCGTGGCCAGCAGGAGTACGAACAACCATGAGCTAGCAAACCCTCCTGGAACGAATTCGAAATCATAGTTGAACCGCAGGACAGCTGTAAGGCTCTAGGATTCACAAATATGAGGGTCATCGGTGTTCGAAGTACTTGTCGATTCGAGTTCTTACCAAAAACAGTCATGGGTCGCGATTCGACGATCGAAGATTTGAACATTTGCAGTGCCGCGAAAAGCAGCGCGCTCAATGAGGCTGCTAGAGCAGCTGACGCGCCATGTGAGCTCATGAGCGGCATGGTTGACTAGATTGCCTGTCTCTTCCGCCCGATCCACGATCCTCTGCTCTCTTCCCTTACCTGAGAAGATAACAAGTTAGAACGCTTCTGAGGTGAAATTCATGCAGAATCTCGTATTGAGCACGTGTCAACCGTTCTCGGATTCTTGCCCAGTAAAGCAACGAGAATGATATTCTTCTCCTTATACTCTCTGCGTTGGCTGCATCATGTCAAATACTTAGGGTCGCGTGTCGCGCGACCATGACAGACCAAGCAATTCTTGTGAATCCGAACGGAATCACAACTCTGTTCGTCCCGCTTGTTATTGACGGAATCGAAGTCTCTTCTGAGAGCAGGTTTGGAATTCCTTACCGCACCCAGAGCCAACAGTCAATGGAAGATTTCGCAGAGGAGTTCGTGCCGTCACAGTTCACGGTGCTTCGCTCCCTCTGTTCCACATGACAGCTGCAGCTCGATCAAAACACAGCTTCTTCCAGTTACCGGTGGTGTGTCCAACAACACATCTGTTCTCTTCTGATCCACGGGTACGGGGCATAATTTCGAAAAAAGCAGAGGCGCGAGTCGAGGTGCTACCTGGGATCAGCTTTTGCGCATCCTCCTGAAACCAACGACAGTCAGTATAGGACACTGGTGGGTTGAATGTAGTCGGGCTTCATCGCCTCCGTTTCCGACTGGTCGCCCTGCGGAGTCATGACCGCTTCGGGGAATTCTTGAGGGTCGCGGATGGAAGTTCGAGACGGGGCAGGAAACAGTCTTGAGAATCACTCTCGTGAGAACTTTTCGATCCTTCTCCTCATCCACTGAATTTCCCCTCTATAACCAGCCGTTATAAGCTCAGAGGATTGGGTGTTTCGTTAGCGAGAGAAATCATTCTGAGCGACCCGCACTGACCGATCAGCCGTCTCTTCGGGTTGAAATTCCCGTTCCGGTGCTCTCGGAGTTTCGCGGAGGCCAGCCATTCGTCAGTCAAGTTGGTTGCCGATGGCACTTGCCGGACGCGCGGAATTCTCCACCAACCATTGGTAGAGATGTTGCTAGCATGAAACTCTCGTTCAAATATGGCCGGAGATGCTGTGAGGAATGGACTGATTAGGCTCTAGCGCAGTTCAGTATCTTCTTACAACAAGAATGGTCTTGAGCTCCAGGTGCACACGAGAAGTGTTCATCGATGTCGGTTCCGGCCCTCATAGAATTTCCAGAGTCGTCGTGGGAACCAGGGAAAACGAACTACCAAGGAGGAGACGGCCCCCAAATCGAATGCGCTCACGTTTAAAGTATAAGTGGAGCTTGGCATTGCGATGATTCAACCAAATCCCGACAAAAAAAATCAATGATCGGGGCTGTCCAGGCATGGAAGCCGTTGCCGTCAGTCACAGACAGCGAGTCGAGTCTCATGAGCGGCATCGAACACGTGCTTCAATGACAGCTCTGCTTTTTTACCCGCAAAGAGAAAGGGATCATCAGACGGACAGACCAGCTGTCTCTCAAAAATGGATCCTTGCTCCTCTTGGATTGATTCCGTTCAGAGACGACGCCCGCATCACGGGAAAACATCAACGAAGTGCGTTCCTCCTGACAGCGGCTACCGAATGAACTAAGGACGAGTACGCCCATCAGATCAACTGACAGCGAGCTAGACATACGGGCTCGAAGTTAGGTACCTTCATGCTCGCTCGTGAGTCGAAGGTACAATGTCTCATCTCCGCATGAAACGGATCGCGGAAGACATCGTGCTTTCGTGACCGCTATCCGAAGATGCCCTGTTCGCCAGAATACTTCATGACGGTATCAGTTCAAGCTTCCCGAAAGTTGCATAGTCGGTGCTCGGAGTGACTCTTGGATGTTTTTGTACGGGGTTTTGCTTCGAAAAGAAGACCCGCGTCGAGTGGGAGCAGTTCAGAAAGACCTTCGCGGAATCGACCCCGCGCCGATGACTGGAATTTCAGCTTTTCTCCCGGGCGTGTCGCGCGTTTCATCGTCCAAATCAACTGGAGACGATTCACAGCTGGCATGCACAGTTGCAATGATCCCAACCTCAACCAATGGAATGGGGGATACCGCCATATGCGGCTTCAAGTCGATATCGGAATTTATCCCTCTATTTTCTGGAAAGGCAGTCGGAACCCGCGGTGCTCGTTCTTCCTGGCCGTCGACAATTTTCGGAGGTTATCGCGACTACTTCTCCAACTAACTTTCTCTCGCTCCAATCGGCATCTGTCTCTCTGATGCTGACATTGATTTTGATTGATTTTATTCCGATTTTCTATATGCATACGTGGTCCTTCTCGTTTCAGGGGTGAAGTGTTTTCCGTTCACAGATAATTTTTCTCGGTTCTCTCAGCATCGTAAGATTCCCTTCGTCGTTCTGATGTCCTTCGGTGTTCTGTCGGGGTGAAGTCCAATTCGGAACGGGGATTTTCGTGGCGGATACCTTTCTTCCTCGCATTCCATGACGACGTGTGTGTCGGTTTCAGGTCTCCCGTATATGTTGCAGTTCAGGTCAGAAGCCGACTGCCCCGCGAGTTATCGTACATGTCCATCTGAAGACCTCTTGTCTCCTTGAATTGTCGATGTGTGCACAGTGTGGATTCGGATTCCATGTTCTGTTCCCGTGTATTATCCAGTTCATTCTGAACCCTCATTTCGAGTTCGTTGCGGAATAGATTCCACATTGCTGTGCCCGATGTATTTCTGGTCAGCCCCACGTTCTCCGGGTCGATCTGCAATCTCAATTTCTTGAGTCTCTTTGTTGCTGTGACCGTGGTGTTTGTTACCTCGGTCGCCGTGAGGACAAGCTTGGTCCATCCCGTTGGGTCCGTAGATCTTGTCCTTCCGAAGTACATCGTTTTGCTCGTGGTTTCCCGGGCGTCGAAGGAGCTCCAGCCCAGTTCTCCCTCGATGAACTCCTTCGATATAGTGGAGTGGGGTGTCCCGAAAGCCCAACTTCCCGCATCTCTTCGCCTCACTTCGATGAGGTTTCTCAGTGTCTTGGGCATTGTAATTGGCGCGTTGCAGTATGTGGGTTGCGGGACAGCGGCGGCTTTTCAGAGAATTCTGGATGCTTCGAAATGGTTGAAGCTCCAGAATGTTCTCGCGTTGAGTCGTTGGATCGCCTCATTTGCCTTTTCGGTCGACTTTCCCCAAAGTTGGGCCAAGTATGCAGTATTTTTTGGGCTGATAATCCGATTCCGAGATACTTATGGTGTCTTATGCTACCTCCGGTTTTCGCATTCCTTGTATACTCAGGTTTCGATTTTGGATATGTGTCTTTGGTGGTCGAGAGAAAACCAATGTACCGCTCTTTTGAGGATTGAATTTGATGGACCGGGCGTCTCCAAATTCTGTTCTCACCTCCGAAAGCGTTTCCATATCCTTCCAATCGTTTGCGATCAGAACGATGTCGTCGGCAAACATCAGGCCAGGGATCGTGAAGTATTTTTTCTTTTTCACGTCCCAAGAATTGTCTTTTTTCATGAATTGTGATCGTCCTCCCCAATCAGCTACTCTCCGTCCATCCCTGCCTTTCAAGAACTATTCGAGCTCGTATTAGCCCAACTTGAGCCTTTCCCGAAGCAGTGGGACAAAGGTTTCCAGGTTTTCTGGGAAACGCAGAAATTCTCCTTCGGTAATAAGGTATCGGGAGCTCTCTAGATTTCCTCTAGAATAGTGGCAAGTACGGAGGTCGGCTTGGCGACAAATGATGCTGTTACAAGGGTCGCCGATTGAGCGGGTTCAACTGTATTTGGCGTTTTCGTTTTCAGAATATACTTTGTCGAAAATATCTAGCCACGATGTGCTTCTTAACATAGGGGGTGGTCAATTAAGGTAGGGACATTTTCTGGTCCTCATGACTTTGTGGGGAACGATTCGGGATTTCTGTTTCGCGACCGATGACTGAAAGGAGAGCGCGTGTTTCGCTTCTATTCGCACCGAGCGGCGGCGAACAGCTCTCCATGAAGCGGCTCAGAAATGACAGCTAGTTTCTCTTTGGATCGTTCCACTCAGTCAGCCCGGAGCGTAGAAAGTCAATCGATCGAGTTTGAGCCGGTATGAGGTATGATTCGATGCGGAAGAGGATACCATTCTTTTGCTATTGAACACGACGAGAATCGCTCAATAGCTCGGAAAAGAGCGACCAATCGTTCTCGATTTTTTCCCGTGACTCATCAGGAATACCGGATCCCGGTTTCCAGAAGTAAAAAGTTCTTCAATACATCCGGAACACTCCCGCCGCGCCGATCTGACCGTTCTTCTCCTATGGAAAACCCTGGTGTTCGTTCGGGAATCAGACTAGCCTGATTCACCGGTGAAAAGTCCTCAGACCAACGCGTGATCTGCATTGCCGCGTTTCTTGAGACAGTTCAAGACTTTCTCATCTTTTGAAGTCTGGCATCGCCGAGGAGAGACGGGGGCAAACGCATCGAGGACAGACATTTCGACAATGAAAAAGTGCTTCCAGGCTGATACCTTCGCGCGCCTCCTTTCGAGCTTTGGAACGATTCTACATCGCTCGATAAGTTGGATATTTTCGCCGCATTGGACTTGACCGATACGAACTCGAACGGTTGACTTCTGCCGTTCTCCGGCCAGATGAGTGAGAAGATTCAAAAGATGAAGGGCTTGACTTCGAGCCGCTCCGGGGAATGCAATCCTCCACCGATTGGCGCAAATAAAGAAAGAAGCACGTGCCTTTTTCTCACAGTTGTGCGGAAGAAGGGAGCTCAATGAAATTCTCGTCGTAATTCGGCCGCTCTGGGCTCGTGGACTCCGTTTGCGATGAATACTGTAGGCGGAGGACGCGTTCACGCTAGGGTTAGTCAGTGCTCTGGAGCTTAGCACCGAGCAGAGTCTCTCTCAGTCACGCCATTGTTCCAACGACATCTGCTTCAGAGCTGCTTAACGAGAATGCGAGCCATCTCACATGAACTCGCCGCTTCTTCCATAGGAAATGTTGAGGATGGGTGAGGAGTTTGAATGGCATTCCAGGTCAAAAACCACTCCGACAGCGGTTTTTGCTAAATCACAGAGAATACAGTGAAGTGCGAATGTTCATGCAAAATGCATATTTTGCTTGAAATCGCATAATGCGGGCGGAGTCAACCGAAAACGCATGTTCGCTTGGACTTCAGAACTTTGCGTTGAACGCAGTGACCGCTCGAATATCCGTTCCGATCGCTGTACCCTGCTGGCGCCACAATGAGTTCATCACCACGTTACCCAAGAGACGCGAACCACTCAGCGACTTGGAGCAGGTAAAAACGCCATTTCATAGTCAGAGTTAGAACCCGTGATATTCGGGGGAATATACCGACCAAAATGTTCCTCCGAGTTCGACACTGACCTCGACGAGGTTGAGAAACGGCACTGAGACGATTCCCGGTTGAAACGATGATTACTTGGTCCGATCGAACGAGCACCAAGAGAACGTGGAACTTTGGGCTTTGGAGATCATTTGGGAAACGTATGAGGCTCTCGGAAGCTTATCCTTGAAGTAGAGCTACAGGCCCAAGAAATTTCGCGTGTCAAATGAAGCACTGAAACGGAGCATGAAGCGGTGTTCTCTCCGGAAAAAGTTTCAGGTTCTCGAACTCATCGAGGTCAGCATCGAAAGTTGGGAGCTCGCAGCAGCATTCTGGTCGAAAAATTCGCCTGAAAATCACCGGATCGGAGAATGACTCTTCCAGCCGTCGTGCGTTACCGCACGGCAGACGGCGCCATCCACTGTTCTTTCGAAGGAGCCGTGCGCGACCGCGGTTACATCCCAGGTTCGCGCGGGCAGAAGTCACTCCAGAAGAGTCCGTTCGTACTCTCACAGAAATCGAATAGCGACCGAATGAGAGCAATAGCGAACGTTTTACGAGGTGCACCCTCCATGATCAGTCTTGAGGAATACACTCCAAGCGATCTCGCCTGTTTCAGGTACGCGCCTATAACGCCAACTGACGTTGAAAAGACCTTTACGGAATTGAAGAACCTGCTGAGCGACCGAAGGCACAACTTCACGTTCGAAAACCTGAAGATGTCGCTTGTTGCATACTTCAACCATGTATGATGGCGTTTTTTGCCGCTCCTCAATGAATCAAGAATGATTCATGCAGCATTCATATGCTTATTTTCCAGTGTATATTTTCAAGCATATTCCAGGTTTTCTCAGCGCATGAACATTCGCACTCTAATCGTGAGTCATGACTCGAGCAGGAAAGTTCGGGCATTATTCATTAATCGATGTCTATCAATATTGGTGGATGCATGGATATGATGATGGAATGTTCATTAATGACACGGGAACTGAGGAATTCATTTCAGGACATAGGAAGGAGTGAAATGATAATTACCGGAACCTCCCAGCTTCAGTCATGAGCCTCGTTTACGGTCGAAATCCCCGGGAAAACAGATCTTCCTGAAGGAGGGCCTGAATGGCGGCATCAAAACTTGAGGTCTGGAGGTGGATGTCGGCGCCAGTTCTCACCAAGATGAGGGCTCAGTTGATAAAGATTCACCGATGCTCGATAATTGACTCCTGCTAAACATTCACGTCACCTAGTCATGGAAGTCGCTCGGCCTGGTGGGGTAGGTGAAGAGACCGACGTCATCTCCAGGCATGTATGTACAAGCTTTCGATTTTCTTTCCCTCTTCGCGCGGTCGGGTACCATTTACTCGAGTACCACATACCCGAATCGGAGTTACCCGAGTCCAGATTACCCTCTCTCACCGCTGAATCCTCATGCGTTGAAGCTCCTTCTGCTCAGCGATTCGCGCTGATAGAACTTCAACTCAACCGATACTACCTCTCCCTCGAGAACGACGTTACCCAAGGGTTGCAGTCTCGTATCTCGCTTGAAGTTTTCAATATTTTCACTGGGACTCCGAAAGTCATCCTTCACAGTGAAGTATCGTTCTCAAATTCTTAACTCGATACTCTCTCGTTAATTTAGTGGTCAAGAATTGTCAACCCTGCCATCGCCGGCTCTGCTGCGCGCGCTTTTCGAGAAATCTGGCTTTATACCGGAGGACCTAGCAGATCCGATATTTGTATTTCGGACGTCACATCCGAAGCTGGAGATTTGTGAAAATACACTGAACACTGCGCTGTACTTCACTGCACGATAACGACTCCGTATATTCCGGTGGGTTCCACCCTTGTTGCGTCAGTGGAGTGATATCTCTTTCAGTCAGTTTCTATGCTTCTCTTAGGGGTCCGTCGTGACTCTAGGCTCTAGAGCGTGAGCATTCGACGCTTAGAGAGGGTAATTCGAATTCGGGTAAGAGGGATTCAGGTAACTGGAGTTCGGGTAACTGGGACGCGACGATTCGCGCCATCGTTCGCCACACAGGAGGTCACATACCGGACTCAGACACGGTTCCTTGCTTCGGCAGGCTCATCAGGGCGTCGGGAGTCTTCTATTATCATCTGAACGCGACCCGCATTGACTGCTTTCTTCTTACCGAGCGCTTCCACCTTGGAGCACGTCACATCCCGCACGAAACTCACACACAATGTGAATCGGAAAATTGGTAACGCTACTGTAGGTCGGCTCCGGCAATCTTGAACAGACGCATACCGCTAATGTGCACCATGAGCCCCTTACCCCACTCCCTTGCTTGTTCTGTTGAAGTTTCGTCCCCCCATCGAAGAGCTAACATTTCACTCTGCCTCATCGTTGGCAGCTGCTAACTGAAGGGTGGGGAAATCCGGGGAAGAATTTGCTGTTATTGGCGTCGATTCTCGGAAACAGCAAAACGCACCGTGGAGCCTAATTTCTGTTAGCGAGTATTGTGGGCATCGAGCAGCGCGGGAAAGTGCGAGAAGAACTCGAAGAGGAGGGAGCTCAGGCGGATAAGGAGACCAAGGAGGGAAAATTTGCATCTCATTTACATAATTCAAACCGATGCGCGCCCTCCTTGTTTGCGTCTGCTCAACCAGCGTCCAAAGTAGCGAAAACAGTGCCGAGTAGTCGTTTCAAGTCGACGTATTCGTTCTGGCCCTGTCCTTTGCGGGAACAACCCCACAGCTCGAAATCCTGAATGCCTTCGGTTATTGACTTTCTCATGCGATCATCAGCCGTCGTTGCCGGAAATCGGGCACCTTCGAGCGAATGATATGCTTCCAGGTGTGGATTACCTTTTTCAAACGCATTGACCTCCGACTCAAGGCGCTGTTCCGAAGATGTCCGTGATCTCATCGGAACAGCGTCTGCAGGGGCTAGCAACTTCCGGAATTGGGGAGCTGAGCATCCCAAATCCCCGAGTTGCCCTCTTGCAATGGCTTAACGAATTCTTCGCGCTCCGCTACGGATCATCGTTGAACTTTCCGCCTCTCCTATCCGCCTCGCCGCAGGCTTCTCCAACCTGTGGCGCGGATGTTGGGTGCCGGAAGTCTGTCGGCCTCGGGTGCAAAGCCCCGAGAGAAGCACTTCCCCGAAGCGAATGGGAATAGTCGAACCATGCCTGAAAGAGGGGCGGAAGCGGGAGGGTGCCGGAACGGGCCTACCGCCGGGGTTCTGACCTCTTGGCCGAGACAGCGTCAGTGTGACGACGCGAATCTTCCCCGATCTCGTTGTTTTTCCGGTTCCAAGCCCCACCAGAGCGACCAGAGAGAAGATGAAATGAAATCAGGTGTGACGATGAGTTCCATCTCTCCACCATCTTCTTGAGATGGTGCCATGTAGGTACAAACGGGCAGCCAAGTGTTCGATCTGCGTTCATGACAGCCTTCCACACTCATTAATTCTCGCCGGAGTCAGCCACTGCAACCCGAGCGGGAACGGACGGGCCTTGAAGGCTCATCAAAGGTATTCGCATCCGAGGGCCTTGTCTGAGCGAAATCTCTGACTCGTTAACTTCAGTTCCGAAAACCCGCACGAAGCTGCGAGCCCAAGTTCTGAGCGGACTCCGGGCCAAGCATTCGTTCCAAGGAAACTTTCGTCGGCTCGATTCCAGCCGTTCGGATGTAACACCAGCACAGCCTCCCACTGATATAACCGAGCTCACTTTCGAGTGGAGACTTCGTGTCCGGATGGAGGCTCCGATACGAAGACGCCCCGCAAAGTCTGAAACTCGGAAAAAGCCGAACTGTCGGGATCTCTGCTTCTCGATCGCCGTGGATGGTCCGAACGCCAAAAACTTGTACGCTGTCATCCTCGCGAATTCGTATGAGAGCTTCAGGTCGACGAGTCCCGTCCAGGAAATGCGAAAGGGACTCTTCCCCCCATGGTGTTGACATGCACCGCTGAAGTCTGAAGTCGGGAATTAACTCGTACACCGCGACAATGAATTGGGGTCTTCCCGAATCAGGGAACAGCAAGTGATGTTCGCTCTGAGCCGTAGTCGTTAGAAGTTTCTTCTAGGACGCCAGAGCTCTATTCTCCGGATGGGTCGTGCCAGTCAAATCAAAAGTACCGAGTTTTTCGAGTAAGCCTGATAATCATAAACAAGTTATGTTTATCAGTCGTATAGGAAGTCAGAAATCAGTTCCCCAAACGTATGGTCAGCTCGATCCCAGAATCATGTCCATGGACCTTGCCCCCCCCCCCCAACCTCGTGTGCATGTCATCCCTCCTCCGGGTGCTTGGGTATACCACAAAAAATCCCAATCATAACTTGGTCATGATTAATGATCATGTCCGTGATTATAGTCATATTTAATATTCATAATCTTAATCATGATTATTTACATAATCTTAATCATGATTATTTACATAATCTTAATCATGATTATTTACATAATCTTAATCATGCTTATGATTGTGCCCAACTCTGGAATCCAGAGCCTGGGGTCAGTTTTCGATACAGTTCTGCGGAATTCGCGAATCGGTTCCGCGACTAATTCGGAAATCGTGTCCAGCGTGACGTAAGTCGGCGAATCTCAGGTGGGACCGCTCATTCGGCTCACTGATAATCGACTGGAAAGGGAGCGATGGAGGGGATACTGTTCTCAGGAAAGAAAACAACTATGGGAGACGAGGAAAGTTTAGCGCTTCTCACCGCCGGCCTACGCTCGGAGCGATTTCGTTCGTTTGGGACAAATCCTGGATGCGTTCGAACCAGTTCCCTGTTCCTCTTTCCGATCGTTTTTCGAGATTCGGTCCTGCCTGACAGACCTCCCATCAGCTTAAATTGTAACCACTGACATTGTCCGACCGTTGGGACGTGCTCGAAGTCCAGAATTGCTTCATTCCCGAAACAGCGAGATGACGACGTACCTCTTGAACATTTGTGCCGAAAGGTGAATGATTCTTCATGGCATTCGTGAGCAAAATATGCCAACGACCGATTCCGAACGAATGAGCAGCATATGTATAATTGTATGTCTCGAGTATGGGCGCCCAGCTATAGCGCTCAACGAAGTACTCCTCCCTTAAAGTTCACGTAGCGAGCTTCCCTGCAGTCGTCGGTCGCGCCTCGAAACGCGATCGTGAGCGCCTCAGTAGGCGATTCTGACCCAAGAACAATTAGAGTAACTCGATAAATTTCAGGAAGGCTCCTTCTCTCACTAATGAAAGCGATTGCTGAAAGTGCTTGAACTCAATCAGAGTAACTGACGAATGATCGACGCGCTCGTCAACTCCCTCTGGAATTGAACCTGAGTAAGGTGCTCCGCGTGATGCTGCTGGTCTGTTCGTTGAGGACCTCCAAAAATGGTCGATGAGTCCGTGACCCTACTCCTTGGCGGACTAGCATTGTCCATGACCCACATGTCCGGCCGTTTTAGCTCAGTTCGGTGTCATCTGTATGCTATCCATCGCATATCGCCGGCTCTTTGCAGCTATTACAGCGAATCGACCAGCGTTAATGGCCAGCATTATCGACAAAGAATCATGACAGAAGCCATTCGTTTCGGCAGGAAGTCTTTTTTCAGAATCACTGCACCTCAACCGACTCAATCCGAGTGTGCTCTGCGTCGGAATTTTGAGCTGTTCCCTCCCCATTTGAGAGCGAGGGTCCGACTTCCGAGAGAAGATCTACGGCGATGGATCTTCGTAGTCCAGTGCACTGAACAGCTTCAATCCAACAGTCGTCAGGGAGACACCTGAGCTCATCGGCGTGATTGAATCGTGCTTCAAGAACTGTAGAAAACCTTATCGTCCCTCGAAATGAACTTCTATCCAAGGACAGCTCACTAAGCGAGCTTAGGAGACGCACGACCATGCAGCAACCGTTCAAAATGAAACAATATCTCCACAACGCAAGATCCGAGTCCACTGTTCTTTCAGGAAGGTTCTTAGACCACGAAAACATGCAGTTCGGAGGCAGAACCGAGTACCGAACAGGAATCTTCTGAATTATCCGCGGAGCTCAAACGCATTAAGTTTCGAATCCATAGCAGTCTCGTGACATGATAGCGACGCGTTCTGAAGATTGGCCGCATCCGTTTCATACGGAATGAGGCCAGACTCTTTTCGCTGCAGCCCACCAAGCCTCGTTCGTCTCTCTCGACGAGTGGAAAAATTGGGGAGCTGCAGTCAGTAGAATGAATGCTTGTGCCTCTTCTATGCTCGAACATGGGATCTCTGTCATGACAGATAACGGGAGGAGGCTTTCGGAATCATGATGCGATAATGCGAACCTTAGACGGCTCAGAAAACGAGCTCAATGAAAAAGAAGCGAAAGGATCTGAGGCTCAAACGACGCAGAGCTTAACGCCGAGTTATCCAGTGAAGGTAGGCCCTGTAATTGAGGATGAGCGATACGAGCGACCGACGGGAAATAACGGTTGTTAAACAGCATTCGTTCCCAAACGAGTGCCGTTCCATTGGCTTACCCGAATCAGCAAGCAACAGGTTCGCGAGCATCCCAAGCTCAGACGTTCAAGTGTGGGCAAGAAGATCGACCAGAACCATATTCTTCAGCTGATAAATCGATGCTGAGATATTCATGTGATGTCTGCACCCGCTGTAACTTCAGGTCCCGATACTGGATGTGGCCGATAGAAAACCGAGACTCTTGATGATTGGAGGAGCCCACGTCCGTGAATTCAGTTTTCACCTCTAAAAGTATCCCGACGTTTCTCCGTTCGTCTGCCATGGGAGCGATGCCGACGGCTAACATAAGCCCCGTAAACGCGGGGGCGTCAATTTCGTTCGAGTCGCAGCGATTTCATTTTTCGCTGATCTGGAGCCAATTCTTTTCTGGGAGGAAATGCCGCTCGGAATCGCTTCTGGAAATCGCTCTTTCATGAGTAAGGCAATGAGACCGAAGTCGGACTGAGAGTCTCGTGAAGAGGCGAAAATTACGGGACCTGGTGATTAATTAATAATCACGTTCCCCCCAACGACTAATGAACTGGAAAATAAGACTTCTCATACTGGTAATCTAGTTGCTGGAGATCCGTCCATTCATGTTGATTCAGCACTCCAAGATGGATTCGCGCAACTGCTTACTCACTTGGAATTTTCTCTGATCGACGAAAATATGAAAGGCCAACACGGATCACAAGTTTCCCATGGAAAGAGTTCCATGATCGGTACCGAGTTCCACAGCCGCGAGTTCAACTGCAGTTTCAGCCATCTCGCTTGCTGGTGGCTGCCCAGTCATGACAGAACTCCCGTCGAAGTTCCGTTAATAGCAAAACTAAATCACCTTGCGCTCTTTAATAGCTTGCAGATTTGGCCCATCAAGGTTGATTTTTTTTGGACGAATATGATCTGGAGTGATGCGATGGCTTTCTGGAGTTTGCAATCATTGATCGCGGGGTTCACATGAGCTCGAGCTGAGACATGAACTTATATCACTGCGCTCCAATCTCTATCGCTGCTCTCTTGTCGCGTTTCGTTCAAGTCAAGGTTGAAATGAGGAGCGCTCGGCGTTTTCGATCGCCCGACGATCGAAGTTCGCTTCACAGCTTGCCCAACGGCCGATTCAGACGCAAACAACTCCGGGTCGCGTGTATTTAGCTGTGCTGCTAGCTGCGACTTTCACAATATGACGTCTGTTTCGCAGGCTCCCTCAAGGGTGATTCTCTAAGCTTCGTGCCATTGCTACGAAGAGATTTTCCACGGAGTTCATCTTCATGCTTCGACTGGATCTCTCGAATTCTCATGGAAGCTCACTGGGCCTCGAACCAGATCATTCGAAAGCTTTCTTCCACTCTACGTCAGAATCACGTCGCGATCCCTCGTTACCGCCGCTCGACGACGGATCGATTCCGTTGCCGCTCCCCCGAAAAAGTGTCTTAACCATATGAAATGAGCTATCCCAACGAGAGACCACCGGAAGCCTTTCGAAGAGATCGACTCGCTCACATGGCTGTCGTAGCACGCAACTTCATGTCACATCTTCGCCATCTACATTTATCTCGGCAAGTTTCGAAATTCGACAATATCGGAGGAGTCCTGCTGATCTGATACGCATTGTCCAATACGGGTCTCTGACACGACTTTGCAGCGTACCAAATCGGCTTATCTCTGGCCGCATGCTCTCTTCAAGATCCTGAGAGCCGGCTCTCTGTGCGCGTTCCATCCCTTGCGCGCATTTCTGCCAGCCATCATCAAGTCTTCGTTTGCATTTAGCATGGATCTCTCTGAACTGAATTAAACTCAAGACCACGCACGTCGGCTCCGGCAACGGTCTACCACCTTCTCGATACTGCGGACCAAAGGTTCAAGAAGTGGAACAAGTTCATTCGAACGTGGTCTCCTGACTTCACGATCGTGCGCGACCCGAGAGCTCGTAGCACGCTTGGATAAACAACGGAAATTCTAACTTTTTCTTCGGGGATTGTATCTCCCCTCGGGATTTGTTGTGCAACAAGGCAGCGGGACCAACTCAGGTGTGTTTCATATCCGTCCATCTCAGCTTTGCGAGCCAACTATTTCGAACTCCCGTGTTCGTGCTGTTAGGATCCAAGGTCTTCTTTGAGCCGAGACTTTGTTTGCGCGCAGAACAATTTTATCCCCGAGCGTCCTGTATTCGAGCCTCCGCTTTGAAAAACCCTTGCCGCAATAGCTCTCAAATTCCGTCCACAACAAGGGGGCTCTCCCATTGAATGTCCGAGAAAACGATTGGGCGAATCTCCGCCTTCAGCTTGAAAACCAGGGGAATCGCTGCGATTCGCGTCTCGGGGCGGCTTCAAGTTGTGAATTATGCAGACAGACGTCCTGAATTCGTGCAGAAAACGCGTTTCGATCCTGTTTGCTTGCGAAGTGAATCGGGCTGGAATCCGTTGACATGGTTTTTCTGATGACTTGGAAATAGTGCGCGAAGTCAGATTTGTGAATAAATCGCTGCAAGAGTTGATGAGTTCCTGTTCTGCACCCCGCACGGACTGAGGTTCTGAGGCCCCTTGCGCTTCACATAAAAATGATGAGGTCGTCCCTCTGGATGATAAAGCTTCATGATTCGCTTCAAGTGAAGGTTCACCAAAGGAGCCGCTCCCTTCAGAGGCTTTCGTCCGCTTCGAGTGATTCCGTCAGATCGTCTGCTTACCTTCCTGGAGTCTTCCGTCGCTCGCGAAGATCATCAAAGAGGACAGGAAAAGCGAGTATGGAGGCCCAGTGAGCACAACGATTCATCCGCTAGGTGCTGCGGCAAGAAAATCCAGGAAGCTCTCCTTCCAATTTCGGGTTTTTTCCTCCGACTTGGATTCCACGCATCCCAGAGAGATTGAAGTACCGGTCGCTTTTCTTCCGATATATCGCTAGCAATTCCAGGGGCCCGCGAGTTGGAGCTATCACAAGGACCGCGATGACAGTTCCCAGTTTGGAGGAGGATGGAAGTAGGAAAACAAACGGCTCGCCCTTTCGAAGCCATTCGGGCGAGAATCCGTTCGTCGCTGAAGACCGAACTTTAAGGCCGCGGGGAGAACGAGAGTCAGACTCTCCGTCGGACGTAGTCGACCGTCCGCTCTCTGTTTGATGCATGTAGGCTCTTGTCTACTACCTCGTTTCCACCTGTCGTAGAAAACCGCATTTTTTTTTAAATTCGTGTTTTCCATCGACGAACCTCCTCTCGTTCGAGACTCCGCGGGTTCCTCCGCTGCCGCGTGTGAGGCTGCGCAATCGCATTCGACGGAGCTATTCCACAAACATGAGTGCGGCTCCCTCAACGAAGAGCTGCGCGTGAGTCTTTCAACGCGTCCCTGGAGGAACAATTCCGCGTTCGGAGGGCAAATAAGATCTCGACTGTTTTGGAGGCTGCTCGGGCAGAGCTTGGAAACCGGAAAGCTGCCCTCAGTTGCTGTACGTGGAGAAAACACAGGGAAACAGCTTTTCGAAGCATCCGAGGGTTCCGATCTCTCAATATAGACAGACGCGCTCGTGGAAATTCAAAAATGTTTCCGCTCGCGTCACTCTTGTTGTCGGTCCGGGCGCAGTGTTTGACGAAAATAAATTGAAGCTGATCCTAAATCATGTCAGGGCGTGTCGAGTTTCCTCCAACGTCTACTCTGTTGGCGTCGTCATCATCATCGTGAATTGTTGGGTGAGGCGTTCGCAGCTTCGCGAGGAAACTGGCTGTTCCGAGGGAGAGCGCATCGATCTCGGACGATCTACCTCGCTTGGCGAGAACGTCGAATCCCATCATGCTTCCCGTAAACTGCCCGGAGCCTTCCCTAGTCGAAACCTCCCCGACAGTGGAGCTGTGCGCGGACACATTGGGAATAGCGGGACGGCAGACGCGCGTACGCGGAGGAATGGAGCTGTTAGGTTCCCATCAATCTCTGAGCGTGGAGCCCGTTCGGAGACATCTGGAAGATACTGGAGGACTCGTTAGTTCCAAACCGACGCTGTCGAACATCAGTGATGTTCGAGTATGCATGAGCGCAAGGAGCGTCCAATATCTGCTCCGAAGCCTACTCGCGGTTACACCTAATTAGCAGGATGATGCTATCAACCTGAGACAGGACCCAATAAGCAATACGGACTAGATGATATTGGTTCTTGAAGTAGGACAGTCGAGTGCACTCGATGCGAGGTCAGATTCGAGTGTTGAGTGAACAGCCGGAAAGAGCGAACTGTATCGTTCACTTTTCAAGTCCACGCACTCGAAATTCTCGCGATCAAAGTACAAGTCCTCGGCAACAACCCGTATCTTCGCTACATGTTCTGCAGACCGGAGTCTGTGACAGGCGGGGAACAAGGCTCCACTGAGTCGTGGGGGCTCTCCCGAAGGTTCAGGATAAGTAAACGGGTTCCCTCCGTGCCCTCCTGCACCAGCGGGAGCTGAAGCACTCTTTCGACTCTGACGACTCTCTTTATCCTCGGAGGGTCAACCGGGCTCCGAGAAACCGTGCGAACTTGATCCGAAAAATACTTGAGATTCTAAAAGCGGCCTAAGTGTCAGACTCTTACCCTATCCGTATGCACGATACTCCCTGCGAAATATGCAATTAGGAATCGATTCGATCTTCAGTTTCCGGTTCGGTTGATTCTTGGACTGCGTGTTCCGTACAGCTCAAATGTCGAGTAATACCTTTTTGAGACGGGAAGAAAATTGAGAACCCGCGACGAGATCCTATGAAAACAACAGAAGACTTGTCGACTGGGGACGTCTTCAGCTACTACCTGCGGGCCGCCAAAAGCGCTCCAACCATCGTGTCACGGATCCCGGCGAAGGGTGAAACCTCTCAGATGTGGCATCTGGGATTCTCATCTTGAGGATAAACTCCATGAATCCTTCAATGAGTGCAAGAAACGGTGATTCTGTTCATCAGGAGCAGATCGAACGATCCGGACCTATCGAGCGATTCGTCCCTTCTACACTCTTAAAATACCCGCCTGGGGTTTCGTTGGAGCTGAACCTTTTCGGAAGCTTCTCGCGCTTCGTTTCGATTGGGATAGACCAATGATGCTTAGCGTACCCCGAGATCTGGATGGGAATCTTCGAAAACTCATCGGCAGAGCTTTGGCTGAGGAACTGCGAGGTCATCGTCACAATGGCCGTTGTAAGCGCCAGAGCTGGGAAAAACTGAGAGAAAGCGCTCTCCCAGGATTAAAGCCCGAAAGTCCATGATCCGCAGAGCAAGACACAGGAGTGAGACAGCAGGGTTCCCGATGCCCTGGTTTCTTCTCTAGTGATATACGCCCTTCCGCACTATATGTATCCTCCGACGTTCACTAAACTGCCCTAACGTAATTACTCGACAACGCTCACTGTTTAGTAGGATTTGCTGTTTATTCAGCTCCGTACATGAGCCCAACGAGCAGCAGCAGGGGCTGCTGCTGCTCACTTCACAAGGGAGCTGGTCGTTGTCGTGCTGCGCAGCCTCAACGCACCTTTCTTCACAAGAGTCAGCCGCCGAGGTCTCATCCCCTCTCTAGTATTTCTTGCCGGATCTTTGCAGCCGACTGCCAGCGGAGGAAGAGATCCTTTGAATATGTGCGCAGGAATTCCCATCCATGGTTGGGGAACTCACGAGAAAAATAATCATCATGAGCATCCTGCCTCCAGAGGACTTCGATCTGGTCCACGGCGCTCCATTGTCCGGTCATGGTCGTCAAAATCATCTCCGTCTTTTTTTCCCCGAAACGTTGTCAACATAACGCCTTCGCACTTTCTTGTGTCTACCCCCAACCGAGAGTTCCTCTCTGGAGTCGGTTCCTGGTGTTCTTGCCCTCTCTACTAGACATCAGCTCTCCCTATCGAATCAAGGCGTCTCGGATCCGGGGTTGTGCCGGAGATGATTACCCGGCCAGATGTCCCCCGCCAGACGTCTCGGGAAGTTGGCCGTCAGAACCTCTCGCGATGCAAGCGTTCGATTTCGGTTACGAGACACGTTCGCGCTACCGATGCTCCCGTTCTTAAACTCTCAGATGATTTCAATGCGTCAGCAGCCGATGATCGCTGGTGAGGGCTCATACGGGTAGCCAGTCCTCCCAACGAAAACGAATCTGAGTCCATAGGGAATCTTTCGACCACGTCGGCGGAGAATACGGACGTGTAAATCGGACGGGGCTGGTCGGGGTTGTCCGAAGGCCGAAATCTCCCCGTCGTGCCTTGTCCAGGGAGTGAGCACAAGAGGTTCTTCTTGCAGATCCTGGCGGCAATATGTTCCTTGGCCTCTAGGTCGAGTCAAGTTCTGCGTTCGTGTAGAAGCGACCTCGAACGACCAGAGTCTCGCCACCAGGACGGGCGGCGGGCCCTCGTTCGCAGAATATTCGCCTGGCCATTCTTTGACGGGTTCGCGCTCGATTGATCGAAGCTCGATTTTTCCTCACTTCTCCGAGGAACGCTTCCGTCGTTGCTAGGCTGTGCCGTGGTCGCTCGCTGCTTATATGAAATCAGGGATTAGATCGTTCTCGGCTCGCCCGTCTCGAGCTTCTCGAGCGAAATTCTACATTCTCGGTCGAGCTTTGATGCTCCGAGCCAATTCAAAACGAGCGAGCGCAGGCTTTGGGGAGAGCTGGGCGATTCCCGTTTCCCGTTCGCGTCCAGATCGGAAGCGGAGCGGATTTCGCACGACCTCCGCCGCCTCGAGGTTCTCCATCGTCGTAACGAGAGACAGGGGTCGGGAATCGATTGAACGGTTTGACCGTTCTCGCGCGAAGTCGAGAGAGAATATGCTCCACGCTATATCACGTCGTCCAACGTCGGAGTGTTTCCTGGCGATACTCAACTCGTGATATCGGATGTTTGGATCGGTGTGTGCGCTCTTTCGAGCGCTTGCGAGCTCCGCTGAACCCGTGGAATCTCCGGTCTGGCGGTGGAGAGAGAGTCAGCAATCATATTCCTCGATTAGATTGATGACCGATAAAGTGAGCGTCTCCGCTGAGGAAGAAAGCGGACCCGGCGTTCTGAGGTTCCGTCAGATGTATCAACCAGTTCCTCTCGCCTCCGCGGTCACAGGACCGAAATCCGAATGCCTGCTGCTTTGTCGGTGAGGTGACCGAGAGTTCGCTTCCAGTGCTCTTGTTGGAACAAATGTGTGCGTCATTAGTTTCCTCGAAGAGTGCTGCTTCGTGTCTTCCCCTCTCCATCAGGGCGGAAGGCCGCGGTTATTTGCTGCACCTGCAAACGAGCGAACGCGCCAGGCAGGCAGGCACTCAGTCAGTTAGCTTGCTGCGCAGTGGAGTGTTCAATATATTCAGGCCCCTCCGGTCTATCCTCGCTCAAATAAATCCGGCAAGCGTTGCTGTGCGTGACGGACGGCCAACCCAAATAGGCGCAAGGCCATCTCGTAACGATACTCAGCTTCAGCCATCGGCAGAAGCATCAAGAAGCGGCGTGGTCAGCGAGCGCTGTCAGCTCATGAAAGCGATAGTGGGCATCCTGCGGACTGTCTCGAGTATGATTTCCTCGAGAAAGTGGGATCGGCGGCACCGGAAGCTTCTGGAGAGCGTGGACCGGCGACGCGTGGGTTTCGGGAGGAATTCCCGGCTAGGGCCTGGTCGAGTTTATCACTAACGGAATGAGAAGTTTTCGACGCTCTGGTTGGATGGTTCACTTCCCTCTCGATGATCCAGCCAGGAGAGCGGTCCTCGTGGTGCAAAGAAAGTGGAGAACAATCGCTCCTTCAGAAACGCATAATCACTTACTCTGTGGCGACGATTCTTCGGGGAACTTCGTAGGTGCGCCGAGTTCTAGAATTCTCCCCTCAAACTTCCGTGTAGGCCCGAGGAAATGCACCATGGCAGTGGTGTCTCCAGTCGGGAAAACAACCTTTCCTCCCGCTTTGAGTCCGAGCTAGCCATAGACCAGGATGCGCATCCATCGTTGCTTGTTCCGGTTGATGACCATGAGAATAGTCTATGACAGCGGACCGCAGCAAGAGATCCCCGGAGAGTCGATCTTGCGGCTCACATCCTTGGATTGCAACAGGAGCCGACGATGGCCGCTCGAGGCAGTTCAGGGCGTAATTGCTCGGGAGAATCGTCTCCTAAGTGTCATGGCCAGATTGAAAATGAGCTTCCTCGAGGAGTCCCAGACTCACGGAAGGAATCCGAGTTCCCAAGAACATCTCGACAGATTTGAGAACCGAGTGTATCGATTCAGTGGGAGAGATAGTTTCCGAAAGTTAAAACCTCGAGCGAGGATACGAAGGAAGCTCAAGTAAATCTCCACAGAATATGGTGAGCCATTCAAGACTTCCCACCGAGGACGAAACCGTCAGCCTCAAGTTCCTCAACTACAGCTGTCGAATCCGCAACTTGAGATACGATCTCGCCACGTCTACTGAAAGACTCGAAGGTGCCAACTCACCAAATCCAGCAGATCATCCGGTGTTGCGGGTGATAATGACACGATTCGCTGCTCCGCTCATAAAGCAGCTGTAATCTGCTATCCTTGAGCGCCAAGCGTATGAAGCGCATCGTTCAGGCACCTCATGGCACAACGGGCCTGCCATATATTGAGCTTCTCTCATTGGAATACACTAGAAAGCACGGCTAGGCTTCGCCAGAGCAGACTCTGTGCATGACATACGGCCGCTCGACTGAATAAAGCTTTGAAATGAACGTGTAGCATCGGTGTGAGATCTTGCTTTTGCAGTAATATCACAGAACTATAATCTTCTTGTATCAGGAGCGATTTCTCAGTAGATCCCCACGTGATCTCCGTGGCCCCCAGTCTTTCCCGGAGCTCTTCTCCATCGAAGTGATGTGGTGTACGTTCGATGTGTACGGCTTGTGTGTGATCTCCCACGTTCCATTCTGCACTTCATGCAGAAGGATGGATTCCTTGGAATCTACTGCGGGGTTTTCGGGTTGGTCGCCCGCCCGTGCTCGAGCAAGGTTGTTGCGCCGTGTGTTATTGTACTTTACTCCCCTCGTCAATCAGTAGATGACAAAATCACTCTTGGCCATGCATCCAGGATCATGGCGTAAAGTCTGGCGGAGTCTCGGATATTGCTCTGCACTTCTTCCGCCTCAGAGGTTGACCAGGCCGTCTCCCCTAATGTAAATTCGTTGGCTACTCTGCATTAAGTTACCCCGTGGGCCAACAATCCGCAGCCATCTGAAGCTTTTTTTCTGAGAACGCTGCGGATTCATTCGCGTTATTCGTTGCCGGGATTGCGATAAATAATGCTCAACGGAGTCCACAGAGATGCCAGTCATGCCAGTTCCAGAATATCGAGGACTCAGATTGGAACCAGCGCTCCGTTGTTCCAGCTCATGTAGACCAGGATCAATTTTTTTACCAGCGTAGAGTCTGAATGATCGCGTTCTACGAGAGCGCTCTGATGGTCGAGGCCTTCGAAAGCGGAGACTTTTTGCGTTGAAAATGGGCCAGTACCAGTGAGTGTGGGGTAAGTTCATTCGCGATGTATCAGTCTCGAGTGTCCAAGAACTATCTGCCTCGTTGCAATGTCGCAAGAATATGGGGAGCTCCGGACCTATTTGAGTTATCGTACTTGAGAAAGTGTACGAGCAAGATGTTCGTGAAAAATGCAAAAGAGCTCGTTCTACACTTCGAGAGCAGGATAGGAAAAGCTACCAACTCTTCAGCTGTCCGTATAAATAACGGTCAATCACGACCATCTGACAGCTCAGCCCCCTCTGCAGAAGCCCAAGCCATCCTTGATCGGCTGAACTCTTTGAGAAGACTCACCACTACCCTCATCCAGGAATGCAGCATGATTCCATGATTGGTTAATGATCGCCAAATGTAGGGAAGGCCCGTGTTGGATCACTCAGAGTGAATCGGTGGGAAGCCCAAAGAACTTTGATCTTCTAAACGATGTCCCCTGTGCTGAAGATTTTGTGTTCCTCCTGCCCGTCTATCTTTCGAATGACTGACGAGAATGTTCCGACGGGGAGTGTTGTCGTTCGCCTGTCTTTGTGCCGAGTTATCGAAGCGGCGTCGATGTAAACGTTGACTTCATCGTCGAACTTGAAGTCACAAGCCGCAACGCAGATTGCCGCAGACATCCCGAAAGAATGATGAATTTTATTATGCTACTGCGTTCCGCAACTATTATTCGGTCATGTCTACACAATAAAGGCGATCTGAGCCAGCGTTGAGAGTTCTCGATCGGATTTCAACCTTCAACGTCCTCACGAGACGCGGGATATACTATGAATCGGATAAATGTACTACTAAATTCGGAATGTGCTCCTTGTACGATTTTTCGAGTCGCGAGATCCACCGCTTCCCATCCGAAATGTTATCTCGAGGATGGCATGTGAATGTCCGCCGGAAACCATTCGCGGCCAGAATACAGAGTCTGGGACCTGAGATGAGACGACCACGAAGCGTTCGATAAGCACTTATCGCGTCTCGGACTGGAAAGAGGGTTTCGTCCTGGAATCTGAAAACAGGAGGAACCACAATCAGAGCAATGGACGAACGCCTCCGTCTCCCGGAATGGAACCTCAGAACCAGGTAGCTAAACATTCTCAACAGAAAAAGAGCCACGGGAGTCCGGCCTGAACTTAGAGGAGTTGTGTTGTGATCTAAATTGGAGCTGACACACCCCGAAAAGAACGAGCGACCGCACAGCCGAGCAACCAACGGGCCTTGCCGGCCAACAAGGGAGTTTCTCTCTTCAGAACAGCAGACCAGAGTTTTATCAACTGGAGGACCATGATATTTTATCCACTCTCCCTGTCCTCAGGATATACAATTTCCTACACTATCTTCGAACCGGTGGCTCACTGTTTGGAACGTCCCAAGGTTTTTAAATGGATAGCAAGTCAGAATTTTCCAACCCAGATATCTGAATTATGACACACGAGGCTCAGTGAATAATCCGCTCGATCGTGAATTGATCGAGTATCTCGAATCGAAATTCGTTAACGTGAGTCTTCCGAATCGTAGTGCAGAAGATTCTTCATACGGCGATCTTTATCGTCAGCTCTATTCAGAGGAATCACCGCATCGGCTGGAAAGTGGCAGCAAAAACATTCCACTGGAACGAAGTTCCACCAGAGCGACTACCTCAACCTGTATGAAGGTGAGGAGTATGAAGGCAACGGTTGCTCAAACGGACGGGAGCACGGACGTAGGTGTGGTGTTTGTTACAAGAACAGCTGTTGCAGCTTTCAAATGTCATACTACACGTGTTCTCGCGTCGGTCCAACCTTCGAGAGGCAATGTTTGCTCTCGATGATCTGACGGGGAGCTCACTTCGGTGTTTCCCAACGATGATCCTTCAGAACTCCGCGCAGTTGAATTTTTCAGAGTATTTCAGTGCACGGATCATTTTGTGTCACTCGAGGCGCAAGCCGGACTCGTTGTCCGGCGAGGTGGTGGCGGCGACTGCCATTGGCTCATTCCCCACTAGGGAAGCTGAGCTCAGTGGGAATACTGCCGTGACGATACGTGCTCTGTCAGCGGTATTCTCTATCGACACTGTATGGAACTTTCACCATCGCTGTTGCTTCGGGCGACCACAGAGACGGATTGCGACGGTGGTCGTTGAATAATTGATTGCCCCTTCGCACATTGAAAACTGTCGGCGCCTCGAACCTCGGTAGGGACTGAGACCGGGGCGGATGGAGACGATGGGAGCTGGCCCCAAGAATTCGCTCAGCGTCGATCCTACGTCAGCGAGCTGATCCTGTCTTTTGATCGCCAAACATTTCTGCTCCTGTATTCTCGCATTTTTCGCCTCGAGAACTCATGAGTGCGTGCCAGCTGCACAACACTGACATTGTATCAGTAACGGTCGTGATAGGGCATCGCTGGAGAGAACGACAGAGAGAGAGAGAGAGAGGGCATTTGGATTCGGGAAGTGTCCAATGCAAGCGTCATGCAGCACATGGAAACTTCCCGATAAACATCGCCAGAAGTGTGAATGAATTCCTGTTATTGATTATTGTTCCCTTGAGGAGCGCTATTGCCGGAGCTCTGTAGGTCCGTGCTTGACCCACGAAAGGCCATCATCCTCCTACTTTGTTCGCCCGCGCTTGTGAGTGAGATCTCGTGCGCGCAGTGCTCGGACGATCGGAGACTCTGAGCTTTGAACCCACAGAAATCGTTCCAGAGACACACGACCGCATGAAACTCATCGTTCCGTTCCGATTTACGGGGCAGCTCGCTCGGAGTCGCCACCTCGAAACTCATTCAACGCTTTTGGAATATTTCGTCACAGGCGCTGGAATAAAATCGCTGCGAAAAAGTCCGATGATGGCCGAGCGGTCTACTTCACTGCGAGTCTATCGTGTCATGGAGCAATTTCTGCTCGTTGTCCTTGAGACTTGTAATTGAAGTGAACGATGGAGCTGCACGCGTTCGACGCTGCCAAGCGTGGGGAGCTGACTCCGCTGAAACGGCTCCGAAGACCTCGGATGTACGAATCGCGTACGAGATATCCCTCTCGAATCTCCGCAAAAAGTGTCCCCTCCGAAAACCACCCTCTCCCCTCCTCCAATCAGATCCCTCTCCGCTGGAGTTGCTTCCATCTGCATCAAGGAAATTATCGAACTGGTTTTGCGGGGGAAATTTTCCTTCTACCAGCCCATCGTCCGTCCGTCCGGCTGGCCGGTCGCTCAGACGGTTGACGCTCGACTGAAGTTGATGAGTCAGCGAACGCGCGTTTCCGAGACTGTTCGTCTTCTTTTGAGAGAAAGGGATTTCGCCCTCAACTGTTCAGAAACGTTGCTCAGGTGGTCCAGGTGAGCTAAGAGCACGGTGGCTCCAAGCACATCGAAGTCCCGCCTTCGGATGGCTTCGCCATCTTGGCTCCAACTAGGTTTCTGCCACTGTCGAACGTCAATGCCGTGTGGGCTCCGACCTCGGCCGATCGAGCTTAACGCGGGCTCGTTATGTCGGCCCGTCTCGAGAGCACTCGTACCGTACGTCCGTCAGCGGGTCGAATCCCAAACCGAAATGGGGCTGGTGCGAGCCGCCGCCGCGCGAAAACTAAAATAAAGCAGAAGTTCACTCTGACGTCAGAGCCGATCCGCGAGCTGGTGGCGCATTGGGTCCCTTCTCCTCCGGGGCCCGAGAAAGGGTCGCCGATGGAAACCCGGCCACCATCGCCGGGGCCTCCTTACACAGGTAACCAGGTGCCTTCCTAGTGATCCACACCTTTATGAAACCACCCTCCTAAGTACGGTCTCTTTGTCTGTCAAACTTTTCTATGCAGTGTCTCAACAGCGCTAGAGGTAAGTGTCAGTGTTGTGCGCTGGGCTCCTTGCGCTCCTGAACGACGAGTCGCAGCCGAAATGAAACTAGGTAAAACTTCTGTACTGTCTGCCGAAGCCGATCGGGAGTGCCACCACTGTGAGTGTTGCCGTTTGTGTGAGCGTGTGCAGAAAGTCACGACAAGTTTCCGCGGCGTCCGAACTCGCGCCTGGAGTCGATCTTGCGAGCAACTCCGGAAGGATACGGAGCCGTGGAGGTTCGAACGGAGTTGGCGCGCTGACCCGGTTCAAATATACGAGGGCGCACTCTCTACGCCGAGTTCTACGGTGCCGTTCTGTAGTGCCGCGGTTTTCGCTCGGAGGACCGCGGCGCTTGACGCCACTTTACGCAGGTGACAACAGCTCAGAAGCGTCGCGTCGACGTTCTTCGGATCGTCGCGTAAATTCGGTGGCGTCGTTTCGAGTTACTTTCGTCAGGGCTGCGTTCGTCCAGCCGCTCAGCCGTGAGGCGTGGTCAACGCGTCCGAGCGTTGTTGACGGTCAGCGCCGTCGTCAACGGCGCGTCCATAGGGAACTTGGGCTCAATTGTTGCGAAGCTGCGGCAAGCTAAAGTTTTTGCTCCAAGGCATCTCGTTGTGGACTTCTCTGCTTTGCGAGCGAGCTTCCGGCGACCGAAGTTCATAGCGGAGTTCAAGTAAAACTCCCCTGAAACCGGTAGCAAACTGGAAACCAGGGCCACTCCCTGAAATTCGGAGCGGTACGGGGCCACGGCCCGAGGGGAGCTGGCTCCTGACCCGGCAGCCTTTGAGAAGATGTTCTCGTACGTGCTTCTCCCTACTTTCCTTCTTTTCCCGTCGAAGTGGCCAATAATTCAAGTTCCGCCTCATCGCCCCAAGTCAGTTACCCTCAAAACCGTTGCCGCCACCTGCACCCTTCCCAACGCCCCGGGTCCCATCTCAGACACCGCAGCATCCATCTGACTCGAGCTCCGAGGGCAGTTCACTCCGAGCAAGGATTGAAAGACCTATCATCGCTCGTGCTGATCGGGGATAGTTCTCCGCGAAAACGTATGACTCGCTCGTAACTGAATCTACATACATCATCGGGTACGGACTCCTTAGAGCCAGCGCCGTTCTCCTGCTATTGTGCAGGACGCAAGGGCGGAGTCGAGTGAAAGTTCTCCGATGGAATTGAATTCATCGAAGTCGTCCGAGTACTCGTGTACCGCGAAGCAATACGGATCCGGCCTGATCGATTCGTGCCGAATCATTGTCAAACATCGAATCGCCTCTCGATGGATGTTTGCGACTCAAACTCCAGCACAGAAATCGTGGCTCTGATTTGTTTTTGTACATGGACGGTGCATCTTAGCGAATCGTGCCGACAAGTATGTTTGCTCGCATGCGGGGATGAATTCTCTTTCTCATGATGAGGAACAACGACTACGATTATTACGGAAGGTAAAACGTACACGGCGTTCGTAGGCGTTCCTATACGGCGTGTCAGGAACCTACGCAACAGCAGCATCAGGATGAGTCCAGCGTTCGTGGATGGTACGGTGGAACACATCCGCAGGTATCACGGACGGACTGCTGCGGCTTCATCATCATCGAAACGAGCCAGCCAGGCATTCAAGCAGCCATCCAGCAAACCAACCAGCCAGCACCTGTCCCGTGGATAGGGCCTCCAATTGTCTTCAGCTGGTTTTGCTCTGAGAAGCTTCGGCGGCGGCAGTTTCGTCTCTATTTTCTGTTGTCGTGTGGTGTCTGTGTGTGTGACTTCTCCGGTAGACTTCTCACTCAGTCAGCCACTTCTTCAGTCATCCGAACGCGGAGCCCTTTGCTCCTGAGCTTCCTCTTCGGCGGTTCTGACTTGCCCCGGCTGAAGGAGTCGTGGGCAAGCTGTCGGCAAACAAACAAACGAACGAACGAGCGAGCAAACGGAAATGAGGATTTTTGTATCGTGTTCAGCTCCCCCGCTTTTCGTTTTTCACGTTTGCGAAGCCGAGAGCCCGCGACGACGGTCTCCCGAAGCAAAGTTCGCAGCTCAAGGCGGCGTGTCGCACGTTTGGAAAACCGAGAAGTATGACACCGCGGGGGATCCGCGGGCGAGTTCGTTTGTAGATGCTCAGTGAACAAAAGACGCCGGATGGGAAGATGCGTGCTGAAAGAGGAGTGTCGCGATGAGGCGACTCGGAAACAAACTCTCTTCCAGATAAAACGTGGGCGCGCGCAGCGGACTCGGTGGCGGCGGAGACCGCAATGGTGGCTTCACTCGCGCCAGATTTCTCCCTTTCTTCCCCTGCAATCAGTTCCCTGGCTCGCCACTGGCTTCTTATCTCAATCGTAATTTCATTCCGCGATGACAATGGCTCCCCGCCGGCCACCTGAGAGTGGCTGCGGCGGCGGCGCCTTGAGATCAAACGCCGTACTTCGTGGCGTGTTGACCGGCCGCTGAGCTGGCGGTTGGAAACACTTCTGTTCGAAGTTCACTTTCGTGAACACCGCCGTGGCCACCGACATCTGCGCATTGATTGAGATTCGAAAGGACAGATCTACGCAGATCGGGCTCATTTTCTCCGAGTGTTTGAGCCCGAACGCCTGCGCTTCAACCAAGCACGTCCGCGTAAACGTTCCTCTTGGATTCATTCCCCGCTCGGATCGCTCGTTTGCTTTCGTCCGACGAACGTACGGAGGCTTTCCGTCGCTGGAAACGGACGAATTATCGGCCGTGCGGCTGATGAAACGTTTGGTGGACGGAATGAGATGTTTGCGTGCCGAAATTTCTGTTCGACGAATGGGCTCGGGAGGGAGTAACGCCGCAACACTGTGTCATCTCCTCGATTCTCGGAGCCGGGACCATCGAGTCCCAAAAAAGGATGAGAACGGAAAGGCTCGGAGCGACAGCCAGATTGGCCCGATCTCAAAGTGCTGTGCCCCAAACGCTGTAAGCGTTTGGGGATTCGCCCGGTGGCTGGTCGTTGGGTCTCCCGTGAGGACGGTAGGGGAGTATCTCCGTTCGAAAGAGAGGAGTATCTCGGTCGGGTCAGCCCCCGAATCGAATCGGAACTTGATCGATATTGTCTATATCGCGGCGATTAATACGTCCAACTCCTCGCGGAGTCCGCGCCCCGAGTTCGAGCAGGTGGATATCCCAAGCACGCACAATCAGCGAGAGTGGCCTGAGCATTCCTCTCTGTCGGTTCCGAAGTTGCATCTCGATAACAGAAAGAAGTGCATTTCGCCCCGATATTCCCTTATCGAACGTGCACTGCTAACAGCTTGAGCGTGTGATCGTGACCCCCGAACTACTAGTCCCGGGGTTCGCACCCTAGGACGGGGCCGGTCCGCGACTTGAGCTACGGTTCTCCTGATCTGGACTGGGATCGCATCGTGCCGAGAGGAACTCGTTGATGCTGCTGGAGCGGGGTCGTCAACTGTCGAAGACTGCTGCAACGCAGACGCTCAACCGAATCGCGACTCGTTGTCGCATCCGTTCGGAGCGTGAACTCTCGAAAGAATTAGGAGGAATCGATGAGTTGAATTGTTGCGGCCGTGGCAGAGATAACGAGCGAACGGACTCGATGGGAACCTTGATAGAGAGACCCAAGTATAATAACAGAGCACCCAGTGGCGGGTGCTGTGCCACCATCAGACTCGAAAATCCGATTATAAAGTTTTTGGGAAAGTTTTTCCTTTCTGCTGCCGAGCCCGTTGCCGATGGCGCGCGTTGGCGGTGGGCGAATGCACGCGGTGCGAGCGTTCTTCCCACCACTTGGTTCGATGCTCCTCGCATTGCTCACTGGTCCGTACGGAAAATACGCGATCATCTTTATGTCGAGCGCAGTGTTGCCTCCACACAGGCTCTTAATGAACATACCGGCAGCAGCAGCAGCAGAGTTCAGCGGTAGAAGATTGGGCTCGGGAACGAGATCGGTTTTGCGTCCCATAGTTCGGCTCGTTTTGTTTTCGTCTGGCGTGCTCGCGAGAAAAAGACCGCAGCCGCCGGGTATGCTCGTGCCCTTGGTCGGCGGCCGACGTCGCATCGTTACCCGGGAGTCCCTCCGAAACGATTGTCTCGTTGCCATTTTTTCCGCCGGTCCAACTGTGCACAGCTTTGGGGAGGGGGCAGAGTTTGAAGCACAGTAGGGAAATGAGACTTTTATTTCGTTATGGCCCGGTGTTTGTTCCGCCTCGCAGTTGCCCGCCGATATCGATGCCCCTCCACAACAGCTCGACGATGCCTGTTTGTCTCAGACGTGCAGTGGCACGATTCCGTGGATGTACGCACAAACGAAAATATGCAGGAGCGCGTGCCTCCGTTCGTGGCTCCAGTATCGCGCTGCTTGCGTGTCCCCTCACGGCCTAGCCTGGTTCTTGGCAGCTCGGTTGGAGTAGTTGCCATCCGATCTGTGTGCAGCACATCATATAATTCGAGGAGGAAGTGACTGAATGCGTGAAGTGCTCCCACAACGACGCTAGATCGACAAACAAGAGTCCAACAACGATTTCCCTCGTGGCGGATCTTTTTTTAGGCACCGGCGGCAATCCGCTTCCCCCTCTAAATGCGTTTTCAATTAACCGGCGCTCATCAAAAAAGGTTCAGTTGTCGTCTCGGTTACGCCTTGATGCTTTTGGTCGAGCTTATTCCCCTCTCCGTGTCGTGACGTAGCTTGTTACAAAGGAGTACACACGGCTTTTTCCCTTATGCGAGTCAGCGGGTGTACTTTGTGTTCGTTACGTTGGCTTTTATTCGAGCTGCTGTTGTTGGTCGAGTGTCTACCGACAGCAACCGCAACATGTTCGCAGACCTCGTCCACACGCGACGAGGTCTGCGATCTTTCGGCCTCTCGGTGGTCATATTGAGGGCTGTCCGTCGAGCGAGTCTCCAGGGCACGCAGTCCCAGGCGCTGGGCGATGACTCCCCCGACTGAGTTCCGCCACCGATTCCAGTGTTTCGTCCGCTCGCCATTCATCGAGAAGCCGTTGACATTTCGCGTACTGCTTCTATCGAGCGCTCTTGACGGGATCGGTTCCCAGGCTATTATCGTTTGAACGCATCTCAAAACTCGACGGGCGTTCGGGTATTTTCGACGCGAGGGAGAAACATGACGCGGCGAACGATCGTCGGCAACTGTTGCAGCGCTCCAGACGATCGGAACAGGTGATACTACTCGCATTGCAGGGGTAGTTGTTGCGTCTCCTCCCCCTCCTCTTATATCCCTCGGCTGTCCGTTCACCGATGCTGGCTGGTCTCCCTGCTGACGGGATGGTTGTTTGCTAAATAATTCATGGCGAAAAAAATGGGGCTTTCCACTCGCAGATTCCACTACGGCCGCCGTAGCAACCGACCGTCCGTCGAGCGCACTCCTACTCGCAACGTTCTCTAACAAGCCGCCATCCAGTCAGGGCCAGGGGGGACGACCGGGCAGGTAGAAACATCGTCTCGGTGGGGGAGACGGAGTGTATCCCGGGAAAAATGAGAAAAGATGGAAGCGAGCCAGAGGAGGGAGGAAGCAACAACATCCTTCCCCCATGCAAACGACCGTTCCTCGGTCTGTCTGCGGCCTTCTGAACCCACCTTCAAGTAAAGCGGATTTCGCAACGGGTTCGCGTTTTCGACTAGAACTCGCCGTCGGCAACACGCTTACAGCTGCGGGACGGGGGAGCCAGCGTGGTGAACGAGAAACCTGCCAGCAGGTGGCTACAGAGGCGGGGTATCGAGCGCAACGGCGTTTGTTGACAGCAGCGGGTTGACATGTGGTCGCTGTGTTTTTGTGACCGCTGTGGTTAATTGCGTGCGGCGGTTCTCGTGTTGTTCCGCGTCGGCTCGGAGAGCAATCGCGTTTTCAATGAGCTCGATCCGCCTCGACTGCATCGGCTCCACCTGCGACGCTGCCCCGGCGTCTTCGAGAGAACTTCCACCGTTGGCGAACTTCCGGCGAGCGATTCAGCTTCCCGCGTGAACCGCCGGGGAATCACGGGGGAGGGTTCGATCTATTTCTTCCTCGTCGAGGAGGGGAGGAGAGACCCCAACAACAACAATATACTGAGATGGAGCTGTTGATGGGAGCAGATGAGGGTAACATGATACGAGACGGCAGAAGGACATTGTTCTTTGAGACCGACAACGGGCACATTCCCACTGACCTCGTCGGGAAGACTCCTCCTCTCGGAGAGCCCACAGACGCATCTTCCAGTTGATCTTCTTGGAGCATCCAATGAAGCACTGCAAGCCCTCAAGTGCAAGACGCATGACACGCTCACTCGGTGCAGCCGTCACTCGCGGCCCTGTCGCCCTGATAGCTACCCGTCTCTGGAGATTATCAGCGGGCGGGCGCAGGACCCGCGTTCTGTCATTTTGCTGAACCGAATGGAGCCTGGCGGGTTTCGTCACGATGACAGCCAGGTCGGCTCTTACGCGTAGTCGACCCGCCACCTCCCGACTCAGAGCACCTCGTGCGTTTTGCATTTTCGTGCGGTGCTTGCAACTTTGCACTAGACTGCGCCATTCCCACCGTTCGCAAGATTCTCCCGACTTTCTTGCTTTCCCAGCTGCCACGACAACCTCATTCTGTTGTTTGGTGGAGGAATGTGACTTCCTGTCTATTGTCCCGTCGGTCAATCGATAGCTTAGGTCGGACAGGATACAAACCGGACCGGAGTCACCGGCTTCCCGGAAAGTTCTCTCTCCTGAGGCCGGTGGAGTGATTGGGGACGAAATTCACCACAGATAACTCATGCGTTTCGAAGAGCCTTGTCGGCGCTGATTCCGCGTTTTCCTTCTCCGGTAGACGAACTCTTTGCTCTTCAATCTCCTCCGTTTTAACCTCCGACTTCCGCCTTCACTGATTGACTCATCCGGGCGGTGGATCTTGAGTGGAGAACTTGGTTCGCCGGTCGACTCGAGTCTGTGGAATCAATCCTCTTGGGACAGAACATTCAAAATGACGCTCTGAGCCTGAGTGGGCCCGGCCCGGCTCCTTTCAATAGAATCTCCGACCTTGGGCCGTAGTGCAAGGCTTCTCGGAATATTTTAGGACCGGAACGTCAACAGGATTCGGCGCCCACACGGAGACACCCGGGAACAAGCGCACCTCGAGGAGCGCCTCGTAGGAAGAAATCGGAGGGAACTCCGGATCGGAGCTCCGCAGCCTCGGGCACCTTGCGGACGGACAGTCGACGTGTGGGATATCCCGCCGTCCTCACTCGCGTGTTCCTTGTTCGTTCGCGGTGGCTCCGGTGGAAAAACTGGAACGGGAAAACTCCGCGCCGGACTTTTAGCGGAGCGGCGCAAATCCTCACCCGTCCATATTCGTCTATTCCCTATTGTAGACTGCGGCTTACCTTGCCTTCGTGCAGGCTTGTCCGTCTGCTTAGTGCACGCACACGCAAAAAGAGGACCGTTCCTTCACAGAGAACGCTACGCCCCGGGCCAGACGGGCTCTCGCTCGCCGTTCTGCTCTCGGGGCTCCTCGTCCTCGACTCTCCTCCTTGTTCTCCTTCTCCTCCTTCCCGTCTGGGCTTCCCACCCCCGTATCCACCTGCAGTGATCTACTTGTGCTTTTGCGCGGTGTTCTCCGATCTCCCCCGAGCAGCCCCTCTCCTGGTCAAACCCGAATCCCCGAACATAACCCAGCTCTCGCGTCGTGGGTTCTCCCTGCCGTCCACCCACCCGGTTTGAAGTATATTTTCTGCGGCTGGATTCCGCTCAGCTTCATTCCCCGACCTTCGGTTTGCCGTCATCCCACTACGAGGTAAATGCACGACGCCGGTTGGATCCTCCCTCACATCGCCGTCACTTCTGACCAAAAGCCCGCCAGGTCAGAAGTTTATGGGACCGACGTCGTCCTGGGGCGGCTTTTGATAAAAGCGCACTTGTTCTCTTACACGTCCTCTTGCCGCTACGGCGCGTTGCTTAGTCACTTACCTGCAACTCAAACGCTCGCATGAACGAACGGACGACCGAAGGGTCTGCCGCAAACCGCTTCGGGGCAATG
Source organism: Phytoseiulus persimilis (assembly GCA_037576195.1). Taxonomy (NCBI): domain Eukaryota; kingdom Metazoa; phylum Arthropoda; class Arachnida; order Mesostigmata; family Phytoseiidae; genus Phytoseiulus; species Phytoseiulus persimilis. The sequence goes on along the minus strand of CM075101.1, from coordinate 5,576,501 downwards.
CAAAAAGCATCGAGACGTGCTCCTCGTCTTCTCGCAACCAAACTGCCGGTGTGGGTGAGTGCCGAACTGTCCTTTCTCCCCTCGTCCACTGTCTGAGCGTGGCCATGTGTTCTGCGAGGGAGACGCAAGACCGTCGGTGAGCTGCAACAGCGCACTCGCTCGAACATTGTTCGTGATGAGACTGGCCCGCCCGCCTCTTAGTACGCGAGGAAGACACCATGGATAATTTGCAGTGTATGCAAATACGGCTGCAGAACAAAAGGCATTGAACGTTATTTTTGCGCGAGGCATCTGCTATTCGTTGCCGCCGCCACTTCCTCCTCCATCGTTCATACTTTTGCTCTGTGAAGACTGCACGGGCACGACGGGGAAGCCTTTTCCACCGCGTTTTAGAAAAATGTGTGCGTGGGTTTGGAGTAAGAGGAGGTCTCGACAACAAGATTTCGAGACGACACGGGGAAACAATGGCGCACCTGAAATCTGAAGAAGAATTGCTCACTTGTGTCCACGAAGTTCCTTCAGGACAGTGGCTGCGCCAAAACGAGATGGAGAAGAGGGCGAGGAGGAAATGGAAGCGAGGGGGAGAAGTTGGGATGGAAATGGGAAAAAAGGGGAAGGCAAATGAAATCAAGGGGCTGAGGAAGGGCGGACGGAAAAACGCATGGAGACGCAGGAGCAGACAGGACGATTGGGGAAGGATGAGAAGAGGTTTGAAGAGAGCCATTGATCCGGTGGAACTGTTCTACCCGAGCGAACGAGCTCCGTGCAAAATGTTACGAAACCGATGTGCGCGGTCTCGCTCTCCGCTCCGTGGGACCCCACTTGGTCCGAAACGATGCGGTTCGCCACCAGGCGGAATGCACGTCACGCGATCAGTGGGGCATCAGTCAGGAGAGCAATTTCGGGAAGGGCCCGACAATTGATTTGACCAATAGATTATGTGGTCGACCAACGCTTCGATGTTTTCCCGACGAACCAATTGTTTTCTCCGCTCCCGGCGTCGGCCATAATATCAGTCGGGGGTGTCGACGTAAGCTCGCTGGGAGACAAAGGATGAATCGAGGGGGCATGATGTCCCGGCGGCGGCGAAAGACGACAGAGGGAAGCCACGAGAGTGGAAACGAACGCACACATACGTCATCATTTTCAGAACAGTAGATGGTGGTGGGCGGCAGTGGTTCGAGGAGGCGAACGAGTCGTCGGACAGAGCTGCGCCGACGGCATCGGAGCAGGAGTGGTAGGGGACGGGGCCGTCGACACGAGAGGTTTCTGTTCGATCTGGCCTCCAGCGCCGCAGCTGACAGGAGTGAATTTCGGCAGGTGTTCGCGTCGTTCGAAAACGCGAAATTAGTCACTGTTGGTTCCCATGTGCGAGCGATGGAAACGCTCCTCTATCCAGAATGCGCTTTCGAAAGCATTTTTTCCTGGAACCTCAGCCATGCAGGCGCTGCGGCTCATCCAAGGACTTCGGGCAAAGTTATCGCAGACCAGAGCAGGCGTGCTGACAGGTGCCGGGAGCTGAATTCTGAGAAAAATTCGAGGCCCAAAGTCAACGTCGTCGTTGTCGAGAGCGAGCCGGGTGTCAGAACGCGGTCAATGCGGGTTTCCCGCGGACCAGGGTCAGAAACCCGAGTGTCAAGGCAGGATATTAGACCACGGCGCGCGACCGAGCCCGTATCGCCCGACGGCTCGAGTGCTTGCTTGCGTAAGCTTTGTGGTCCGCAGTGGTGGTCCTCGAGAATGTTACGCACGCGACGAGTCCCGCAAGAGAACGAGTGGGCTCGTATTTAATCTGTGGAAAGCGAGTGCTGACGGAATCGTGTGCGCTCGGGCCTAGTTGGCATGCGGCATTGCGGCCGAGCGAGCAAGTGGGCAAACGAGCTGGCGGGCGGGCGGGCGGCTCGGTGGAGCGAACGAGAGTAGGTAAACAGGGCCCATGGGGGAGCGTAGCTGGCCACCTGGTAGAGACGAGCTCGGCCGCTTCAGCTGTGGTGAGCTGAGGTACGTTGAGGTGCGCTGAGGTGCGCGACCCTCTCCTGGTAGTTCCCTCTCTCAGGTAGACGGCCAGGTTGGGATCGGCCGGGGGCCGGCGAGTATTTCACGAGAAGTGCGCGCGATCCCATGACACGAGGCATGCTCAGCACTTCACACTAAGCGGAACGGTAAACAAGCGCGGAAAACTCATTCTCATCCTGTAAAAATTCCCTCATCGACGAGAGCTTAGCTGAGGGGAAAACATCCGCCAGCGACTCCCTCCTCCCGAAAGAGTGGTGAAGCAACTAAACAAAAACAACCCCGGATTACCATTGCAACCGAAAAGACTTGCACCTAGCAAAACCGAACGAGCCAACACCTGCAACTGTGAGTCACAAACAAACCTAGCGGCACAGCTCCTCACGCTATGAAGAGTTCCCCTCCGAAGCCCCGCATGCCAGATCCTCCGCCACCCGAAGCCCGGCTGTAGGAATCGTCGTTGAATGCGTGTTCAGTTGCTGTCGGAGCGACAGTTTTTCGCGTGGTAGTCTCTCTCGTCGGTGTGCTCGGCATTATCCTGGAAGGGTTTTTCCGATCGGTTCCCGCCGCGGACCCGCCCGGAGAGAAGGGTGATCAATGGAAGCTTGTATCGGTCCGGTTGTCAATTAACGTATCATCGAGTGAGCGGACTTCAGCTATCAGTTTCCCCGGGAGAAACACGCACGATTTCTGCGTGGTAGATCGACTGTACCGTGCCACGTTTCGTGGAAACGCGGAGTCCGCACGGCTCTGACGTGACCAGAGCCTAAAGAGTGCCTGCTCGGTACGTGAACATCATATCGCGGGATTGATAATGACCGTAGAAGTAGTACTAGCGGTCGTACTACGGCCTGATTCAGGTTTTGCATTGGAGCCGACCTTGGCTTGGGCCCCGGGTCGTGCCCCGGGTCGGGGACCGAGCACGCGCGGACCAAAGTGGGCGCCGTCAGCAGTCTCGTCAGAGCGATCCGTCACGAGCTCGTGCTACCGCCTTATCGCAACAGCGACAATAGTTTCGTCGGATCACACGCACTCGAGCTTTCTGACCGTGTCAAAGTCGCGGCGCTTCGGAGGGACACAGTAACGAGGATGATGCGGGAGCGCTGCTTGTTCTTTATTGTTCGCAGCGAGTCACTGCCATTATCAACGCGTTACGCATTGAAATTCCCACGCTCAACAGGTTATCGAACTTCCTGCGAACAAACGCAACGTTGAGAGTTAACTGTCGCTGTCGCCATCTCGGCTGGCACCGATCTAGTTGCCGCTCGGAAGGCCAACTCCCTCCCTCTTTCCTGGCTGTCGCCCTGCACGTCGCAATCTGGAACGAGAGCGAAAGCCATGGACTTGGCCCAACGGCAGCGCCTTTCGGTCGCATCAGTTCAATACACGAATAAGTCTATCACAGTTGATTAGATTGCTTCTTACCATCGACCTGCGCGATAAAGCCGCTTAAGGTGTCTTCGGGGACAGAGCAGCTGAGATACAGAAGCTCCGCTATGTGCGACCTTGAGAGCGCCGCCGTGATTCCTGGTCTCATGCGTCTCCAACGGATTTCCCGGGAGCTCGCAGTGGACTATTCCTCGCGGATGTCGTGTCCCCTGATTTGCCGAGCGATTCCCCTCGAGTTCTGGAACGACTTTCCTGTCACTCGGAATCGAAACGCTGCGTTGTGCCTGGACGACATGCGGTGGACCTGGCTGGGGATCGAGCACTTTCCACCCTGACATGAACCGAGTGGCGCCTCCGCTTGCGCTGCCTCTTTCTTTCCTCTTCCGTTCACGCCTCGGAGATAACGGAAACTTGGGAAGACGGACCGTGTAGGCGCGAAGTGGAGTCTTGTCGAGGAGGACGCACGTTGTGAACCGAAAAATTGGAACGGCTAGATACGACCGGGATAGAGCACGGCGCTGAAAGTTGACGCAGAGCGCTTGGTAGAACGGGACGTTTCCAAAGACTCCCAAACGACGGCTGCATTCCTGAATTTGACTTCCGCTGAATTGCCCAAAAGCTTCACAACGGACAGATGGCTCAACTGACGAGCTGATGTCTCAAACTCCCTTCCGACTCACTGTCGCACCACAAGATCTTTTCATTTTGTGGAAAAAAACATGGGAAATATTGACTCTGTGGTTGAAAGCGGCGATTCCGCGTCGATTCGCTGTTTGCCGGACAAAAAAAAATAAGACTCACGGGGAAAACTGCCGAGAGAAGCTTCTTAGCTGCATATCTACGCAGCGTGCCAAAAGCTCCGCGAAACGAACTAAGGTCAAGCGGCTCCGCGAAGTAGGGGATTTGCCTCGCTACAAAGCTTCAGACGGCCGACGAGTTCCTTTCTCCCCGGGGAAAATTCGCGAACAGCTTTCGGCTTGTTGCGTGAAAGGGCGGATAAAGGTACATTGGGAGGAATCTGCACGGGCTGAGGAAAATCATAAGCCGTACAGCCGTTGGCTCCTCGGCTGCGTGGGGAGAAGCCGAAAGAGTTCGCGTTGAAAGTTGTGCGGAGATGAGCTGAGCGGGAACCGTATTTCACAGGGAATGCAGTCGACTCCGGAGCGTATTTGGTGGCCCGTTTTTTTCAATTTTCTAGAGAGCGCCAAGGCGCCACACGGAGAACGAAAGCGCAGAAATAGCCGTTGTGACTCGAGCTGAGCGCCGGCGCACTATTGATCCGTCGAGGATCTCAATGACGTCAATAACACCGAGTGATATCTGGCGTGTTACTTATGAGAGAAACAATGCAGAATGAAATACCCCATGAATGAGACTCGTAGTATTTCCCTGGGTGAAGCTCGGAGAGGTGAGCTATGTCGAGCTACTATGTTATGTTGGCCGGTTCTTCGTCGCTCGGTCGACTTGCCGGTAGGTTGGTCGTTTGGCGAGCCGGCGCGGCGTGCTTCTCTCATACTGTATGTAACTGGGTGGAGTCGTGCAGCCAGCCAGCCAGCTAGTCAGTCGCCTGGCGAGCAAGTCATTCGTTTAGTTCCCAGCTCGCCGGGACTCGAGACCAATGAAAGAAAACCCAGCAGGCCCGATCGGGCTGGAAGAGAAAAACAGGGATTTGACTTATGCGACGGTAATGTCACGGTTTGTGGCGATCGGGCTCTATTCCACGAAAGACTAGACTGCACTTGGGCGCGGAGAGCGCCGTCGATGCGGAAGAATCTTTCTCGAAGGCCGCGCATCGCGCAAGCCCGAAAGAATGCAGACGAAGATCCCGACAGAACGGCGGAGCTCATAGTGGTACAAGTCGCGGACTGTGCTAAACGCACTTTGTTGGCATCGTTTGATAATTTGCCCTGAGATGTGCTCTGCAACACAGTTGAACCGGCCCGTCGGAACTCGGCTCGGACCATCCATTACGCGCGTTCCAGTCTTGAAAAATATTCTGAAACTCCCGAGCCAGGGTTGCGCAACCTCGCAGCTCCATCGGGTGCTTGACTCCGTTTTATTTGCTCCGATGGACCGTCTTCGGCGTCCGAAAAGCAGGGAGCAAGTGATTGTGGGAAACTTAATTCGGTTTCGTGGTCGGACTGACTGGGTCACGTAAGACACGTCGGGCCGATGCTCCTTATCCAGTTCGAAATCAGCCCCACTCCCTTCTTCTCCCCATATTCCCGAGGGAGCATTCCCCGCGCTCGAACGTCCATGGTTGGATTTGACGTTCGATGCAGTCGTCAATCCACGGCGACTTCATCCCTTTAGCGACCCAGCTCAACGGAAGCTCGTGTAGTGGCGGACTTGGACTCCGGATCGAGCTCGCATCGCAGAGGCGGATCACAACACATTGTTCGTTCTGTTGACTCTTCCTTGTCCGACGCAGAAAACTGCCACGAGCATGCTGTGTGTGTTCTCGTTCCCGCCTGTTTTGATCTCCTACGGATTCGGAGGAGTCATAGAAACGAGAAAAAATCCCCCCCGCCCCCACGGAGGAACGAATCGTTCCCTTCGGGCAGAGGCCGCTGAGTGGGGGCTTGGCACCGCCAGGAGAGCAACGATTCACATCGGGTCTCGCGTTGAACGTTCGCGCAAGTCTGCGGGGGTGCGTGCGTGGTGTCCAGTGATGGCTCTGTGCCCCAATGGGTCTGAGCCATTTGCTCATAAATCCGATACAATACAAAGTACGAGGTGGAATCTCGCGGCGCGGTGGAATCTCGCGACGATCCAAACTCCTTCAGACCATCAGCTGGATCGAGGAACTCCTTTCTGTTTGCACTTCTGAAGCCCTCGCAGGATTCGTCCGCTCTTGAAAGCCAAAGCTCTCGGCTCGAATCGGAACCAAAAGTTTGTTTTTCTCCAGGCCTCGAGGTCTTTGGCGCGATCGGTTGCTTTGCAGCCGTACACGGTACCCACCGCCGTCGACGGCAGATGCTGCTGCCGTCCTTACATTCGCGCTGAAGTTACGGAAGCGGCGTCAATGTGGATGCCTGCCATGGGCCTCGTGGATTTGCCTGCTCGGCTACCATGTGCTCTCAGTCAGCCACCAGATGTTTTGGGTCTCATTACCGACAGCAACGACCACGACAATGACGACGGCGGTGGCAGCGGCGGCGGCGACCAGATCTCACAGCTTCGGCAAACGCTCAGCGGATATGTAATGCTACCGCGCTGACGGAACACTTTTCGGGTGTTGACGACAGACTCCGAACGGAGTGTTTTCTGTCGAGAATCGCGGGCGCTACCGAGCGCGGCTGATCCGCGGAAAGTTTTGTCCGTGACGCTCGCGGCGGCGGTCGGATAGAAATCCGGGACGCCGCGCGAACCCGGGGGCGATCGATGAGGAAGACGGCTCCTGGCGAGTTACGGCGGAGCCGGCGGGAGTAAGTCGGCGGGTCAGGGCGAGACGCCGAACGAGTCGCCCTCCTGGAAACCCTGTCAGGGAACTCGAACTAACAATCTGACCCTTTTTTTTCTCTCTTCTTTGCAGCGGCTCGACCCTTCGCAATTGTTGCCAGTTGTTAGAATCCCGTGACGTGTTTTACCTCGAGTGTCGAGTTTTTGTTCGCTAGATCTAGAATCTATCACCATCTACCGCCACCACCAACACCACTACCACGACCGCTACCGCCGCCATCATCATCATTTTCATCAAGCTGCGTTATTGCGAGTATCAAGTGAACGGCGTCAAGTTGAACTCTGCCGTCAGCGACGGAATCAGCTCCGCCGAAGCAGCACCCTTGAAGTATCGAAGTCGGTAGGGTCTTCGAGCGCTGAGAGAAGTGAATACGGTCACGGAACGATCGACTCCAGCCGCGGCTCCGGGTCAGTTTGATAAAGTGCTTCAACGAGGAATTACATCGACAGTTCAAAACCATCCACGACATCAAATCCGACTTCAGAGTGTTCGACATGTCTGCTAACGGAACCAACGAAAGCCCAATGACTCTCAGTCAGAGCATGGACTCCGTGAACACGGAAGAAGAGGTGAGTCTCCTCTTTCCTTTCAGACCGCGACGCCTCGACTGTTGGGGAGAAACCTCATTGCACTGGTTCTTCGGCTGAGATTAGGGAGCGGTTTGTTAAAACGAGGGACGAAGGCTTTCGGAGCCCGTTTTCTCGATTCAATATCATCAATCGACAGAACGACAGCGGGATGTCTGAGAACATCAACTTCGCAGAGAACTCGAGTTCCCGCGCATTCCTAGACGAAGCGCTGCTGCCGCCTGAATCGACCCTGAATCGATGCTACATGGCAGAAGAGCTCATTATGCTCGGACCTCGCTCCACCAGATGCGTGATCGGACTCTTTCCTCAGAACGAGAGTCTCTTGGAGGAATTATTTTCGCTCTCGGTTGCCGTGTCTCGAGTTCCCGCGTTGTCCGGGCTCGAATCACGCACAGGACCTAGCGGCCCGCTCGAAAATCCGATTGCCCGGGCAGTGAGACTTCGGGCGATTGGAATTGCGTGTCCGCTCGCTGTCTGGCGGACGTTTTCCTTTCCAGGAGGCAAAAACGCTCGATTAGGGCCTCTGCTGCTCCTGTGACTAAGCCAGGCAACTCGCAGCCGACCGTCCGAAAGATCGGCGGCCAGACGGGCGGTCAATGTCAATCTACGTTGCCCGACCTATCCGGCCAGCGGAGCCAGGCGCGAGCCCGCCAGCCGCTTGCCAAGCTTCGCAGCCTGCAGGCTCTCCTCAGTCGTAGTTGGTAGAGTAATACGATCAGAGCCTTCCGACCTGAAACGCCATTGGTCACGACACGCATTCGCAGCTCGTCGACCGCCTGGCTGACAGACTGAACCTCCACGTGTCCATCGGGAGTGGCTTCGACGAGTTGACGTCGCTGACGCTGTTCTAAACGCGGAAACCTCTCCAGAGAGAAGATTGCTGTCAGCGGAGACGCGCGAGCGGAGGACGCGGATGAGCTTCGGCGCTCGACTCAAGCACCTCCTCCCGCGTTGGAAAAGACGGAATGCAGTAGCTGTTGCCGCCGCCGCCGAGCGATGGTCTCGGAACAGCAACAAAATCAGCCGCGACACCTGCAGCGAAGTATGTTTTAAGGAGTTACCTGGCCGACTCTCGGCCACCGGCTGGAGATGGTCGAGCAGTGTCTCTACTTTTGAGACCGGAGTTGGCTGGATGTTAGCTCTCGAGTTCGCTGTCCCAGCTCCCCGCGGCACTCAGCCGCACCTGCCTTACACATAATTTGCCTGTGGGCCAAGAAGGCCCTCTCATATTCGAACGACGGAAGCAAGCCGGCGAACGAGCTCCGGCCGGGGAAGTAAAACCGGAGAACGCTCCTGCCAGTGTTCATGGGAGCTCTGCGCGTAACGATTGCTTAACTCGGTTCCGCCGCCATCACCGCAGCTGCGGGATCGAGCAACTCACACAAACCAACCGTAGTTGGAATCGTCGAATATAGCGACGTCGGCGGAAGATGTTCCTGTAGCGAGGCCGATGACTTCCCCATGTGGGGTGATGGTACCGCCGCTGCCGCTTCTGAAACAACCGCGACTCCGACAACGGCGGCGCCAGGACCCGACAGAGTGGGCGAAGATATCCGGACGCGGCAAACAGGCGGCCTGTTAGCTGCCGGCTGTCCGAGCCGTTATCTGTCACGAGCCACTCGCCAACTTAGCTCGTCGTTCGCTCCCCCCCCCCCCCCCCCCCCCCCCGTCCCCCCGCCCTGGGCTTGGCCAAATATATCTTCGAACAGGTCGAACAACTCGACCGGCCTGTCGGCGGCGGCCCGTCGGTCGACTGCTGAGAACGAAAAAACACTGCTGATGATTCAGCGGGTTGATCCACAAGAATTTTTAACACCAGACCTCAGGCCGCTCAGCCTGCTCGCCCGCCGACCAACCTTCCCCGCGCCTGATGCTGTCATCAAGAATAATTTCCCCGGCGGACGCTCCACCGTTTCTATTCGCGCCACTCATCAAAATCGTCACATCGTTGTAGTGTACCGTTTCGCCCGCGCGAGCGCAGTTGCATGGCGATCCGAAATAAGTCTAATGCAGGGCGAGGCCGTCATCGCGGTCGTTGTCGTCGGTCGACAAATGGACTTCATTGTAATTACACATGCGCCTGTCCTGGCCGTTGTTGCTCTTGCCTGTTGCCGCAGCTCGGAGCACTCGCTCTAGACGCGGGTCGCTGAATTCGAGTCGCCCGAAAAAACAATCTGGGACCCTGCCCGGGATCGACTGTTCCGTTTAGGAGAGTCCCAGTTGGGACCGCGAGCGTCCGCCTCGGCTCTTCCCGAGAGCTCGTCGTTCCAAGAGAGTCTTGTCCTGAATGGCTTGCCGAATGAGCTCATTCAGGTTTCGATGGTTCGGGAGTCTCGAAATTCGCGAAATGAGAGATAATTCGAAACCACCTGCGTTGACTGATTCCCAGTCGCTCGTTTGAGGACGTTCGGTCATTGGACATCCGACTCAGGAACACGGAGTGAGGAGGGGAAATACTAAAATAGCAGACTCCGAGCGAGTATTGGACGCAAGCAGTCAAGGGAGCGGACTCAGGCGAGAGCGCTCACTTCCAAACCGATGGAATCTGCAAATCACTCCGCATGACTGGACCGTGGCAAAGTCGCGACTCTCGATGGACCCGTGGTTTGTTATTGACCGCATGAATCGCCGAGATGATGGAGAGAACGGGAATCCTCACGGACACTGCCGCGACCGGAACGTTCACGACGGCTTTGTAAATAGATAAAAGCGCGAATCGAGACGATAACACGGACGAAGACGATATTCGCCGCGGACTCTCACAACACACCTACGAAGCTGGTCGTGGTGCAGCCGCAGCAAACTTCTAATTCGGGTTGAGGTATTTTTAACCGTCAGACCAGCCCAGGGTACCGAGCTGCGGTCCTCGGCGAGAACCAGCGGATCCAGGATAGCTCGTATGGAGGGGCAGGAGGAGGTATCTTCTCGTGCTGCTTGTCGTTCGTTGTGTGTGGGGTGTGGATATTTTGAGCGCGTCGGGTGCGCGAATCTATTCCTGTCGGCCAGCCCGGCAGCGTGCTTGACTGCCCTCCCGACGACCCGCCCGCCCGCTTACTCCCGGAGCCCGTTTGCTGGTAGGGCCACTCAGCCCGCTCATCAGCTCGCCTGGCTTTGGCATTTAGTTCGAGTTCTTATTCAGGGTCTCTGGCCGTTACGACGAGGCTCAGAAAGTTACCGTTGGGATAGAGCAGGGGATGACGGTGAGGTAACAACAAGGAACACGCTCAACGAGAACTCAACGAAGGGAACGGGGTGCGGATCGTGGGAGATCCCGTTGGTTTATCCCCACTTGGCTCGCCCCTCCCCCCTCGCTGCCGCTGCCATTCCTTCCTCCTTCTCCCTCCTCCCATCGAGACCCGACGGGCGAGGAAAGAGCCGAGAGCAGCCACGACCAAGAAGCTTTCGTGCGGCAATACGCCAGAGGGACTAAGGCGTGCGCAGGGTGGAGTTTCGCATCTATACCTACGCCGCACAGGCCCAGACCGCCGCCCATCGGACCACCGGTCGGTCATCCATTCATCCGTCTATTCATTGATGCATACATCGAGTATCAAACAAGTATTCCAAGTTTCTCTCCACTGGAGCCGCAACCGTGCCATCCATCAATCCATCGGATACGGAACGTTTCCGCTGCTCGTTGTAACGAAGGAACTCATGACTGAAACGCTTCTCCGGATCTTTTGCCCGCGGCTCGCTAGCAGGTTTGAATCTGTCTGTCAATGAACGTGCGGTGTCGCATCCGCCTGCTCCGAGCTATTTTGGAAGCGCCGGTTCCTTGTCGTCGGGCTTTTCCGCCGTTTGCTTATCGGGTCCCTCCCGCCATGAGTTCTACGAAGAGGGGTCAGAAGGGGAGAGGAGGGAAAGGAAGAGTGCGACATGCACACGCTATGAGCCTGCTCAAGGAGCAGGGCAAACTCCGGATTTTAAATGAGAAATTAAAGCCTCACAGAGTGAATGAGAGTGGTCGACTGACGGATCTCCGAAAGCGCATTGCATATGAACGAAACGCGACCAAAAGCTGAGCAAGCAGGAGATCCAGGAACCCCGGAAATCCACTCGGTGCCGCCGGTTCGGGATGAGAGTGAGGGAGGGAGCGCGGATCGGCCCCGGCGACGACGGGAAAAAGCTAAGAGGAAAAACGGGGAAGGGAGGAAGGAAGGAATTATCAGCCGAGCCCTAGTCCGGCTCGCGTGGGTCTAGTGGCGGCCGTGCTGGGCGGTGTCCTCCTCGTGATGAGCCGCGACTTCTGCGCTTGTTAGGACACTCGTTCGCCGACCTCGGATCTCGTTCTCGTCCAACTCTCTCCGTTCATCGGACTGGGCACTTGGTTGAAGTTCCTCTTGTATCCCGCCATCGGCTCCGTATCCTGCGTCGGCACTCTGGTGGATACCGCCACTCTGTCGAAGTGCGCAAAGAGTCAAAAATCAGGCCCAGGCGAACGTGCAGAGTCACTGAGGGTGTTCGAAACCAACCCGGACGACGTGGAATCACTTCTACCCAGACTGGGAGCGAGCGACGAGAAGCAAAGTTCATCGCGGCCGTTCACCGAGGGAGCGTCTGTTTTCACTCTCGCCGCCCCGGCCTCTCTGTTGGACTTAATGTTCGGGATAATCATGATGGATCGAGCTTCGATTTTTGGACTCATCTTTCAATTCCGCGGTCCCCGCAATCGCCGACCTCGCGGGAGAATTCCGTAACTTTCCCGAATTGCGGCAGGGGCTGCAGCTTCGATATGGCAGCAGTGTTCACGGAGAGAGTCTCGCGTTTATGTTCATATACGTCAGCCGAATATGAGGCGCTGTCCTCTGCGCGCATGCCGAGAGATGAACGGACGAACAGCCGGCGTGTTTAATATGGATCAAGAGGATAATTTGATTGCGGTACTTAGACGCCACATAGGGAATTATAATCATGATAATTAGTGCTGGTCTCTCTTCCGTCTCGGTTGCGTTGCCATTGTGCGATTTCGTCGTGTTCCCCGCGCATTCGGTCTCGAGGAACACCCACGAAATCGGGACTTCTGCGGGTCCTGCAAGTTTCACTGAACTTCGTCAGTGCCACTTCCGAGCGTGCTCGTTACGGGAGACCGTCTGAACGCTGCCCGTCGAAACCAGCGCAGTTTGCATAACTGCGAGAGGCTCTCCTGAAAGAATCTGGTGAATTACGGATGGAACCCATTTCTTCTCGGAAAGAGGAACAATCCCGGCCTCGTCAGCATAACAAAAATCGCCGCCGACGACGGGGAACGGAACGACGAATTCGCGTGCAGGTTCGCCGGGGAACTTCTCTTCCCCAACAGGCTCGCAGACGTAACTCGCCGCTTGTTGAATAATACACGCAGTAGTACACTTCCGAAGATCAGCGAGCGAACTCCGCTCCGACAAGTGACGAGTTGACATATTGGTCATGAACCATGAGCAACCATACATTCGTTCGCCCTTCTTCGGCGACGGTAGGGGCGAGAAAATTGCGACCGGGGACCACAGAGCTCGTGCTCCGCCGCGGGTCCCACTGCAGGTGCCGCTCGTCACTCAAACCAGCCATTAATCAGCGGGAAATTCGGTCGCCAACAACATGCAGCCAAGCGTCGACTTTTCAATCACCGAATGCTGTCGTCAGCCGGTTTGTTGCATAAATCCTGAATCAGACGAAACACCGACTTCCATGGGACGAACACCTATAATTATTTCCCAGAGCTGGCGACATACCATCCGAGAGGTATTCCGCGTTTCAGTCGTCCGACAAGTCGAGGATTGAAAAATTCACATATCGAGCCAGACGTGTTCCGACGAATCTCGGAGAGAAACCGTTGTGCTTGGGCACGAATCGAAAACGTAATGCGACCGAGCAGGACGCTCGAGCACAGCCGCTGGATTGCTGGGGTTCGACGTCACGTCCCGTAAGAGCAATGCTCGTCGTGGAGCCCTGACGACATAGCGACACGGAGTGAGTAATCCGAGTGTCCGTGTGAGTGAGATGGCGAATACGAACGAAAAAAAAAGAATGGCGCCATCGGACTCAAGTGAGGCACCCCTCAGTCAGTGTCGATCCTGTCTAACAGCAGAGTTTGTTCGTCTGTCCGACGGACTGACGCTTTTCTGGGAGGCGGCAACGACAGCAGCTCGCTGGCGGGTTGCTTCGCCGGTTTGGGGTACACGTCCGGTCCGGTCGGGTCCAGTCGCGGAACACTAGAACAGCAGTGTCGTTTCCGGGGCCCCTTGCCTGCTCGAGGCAGATGCCCTTTGTTGTTGAACATTCCGAACGAGGTTCAGCCACGGCTTTCAGCGAGCTCACTCATTTTCCTCGATACTCGATTGTTTTGGTAAACCACACCAGCGATCGGTTCTCACCAATCAGGGCACGATCATCAGATCCTCCGAGCGCGTGCCGGCTGTGGCGGTGAATCGTAACATGACCAGCCCGAATCGATCTAATTGAGTTGCGTGTTCAAACCTCCTGTTCGTCGGCCTTCCCGTGGTGGGGAAAAGGAAGCGTCAGTGTCGGAAACGACTTGAAAGTGACGGCGTTGTTCGTTCACCCAGCGTACGTCAATTCCGATTTTGTCGACTGCCAGTTAGCCGCCCGGGAGCGGTTTTGGTGGAGGTAACATCGAACTCTTCTTTTTCCCCAATCAACGAGTCTGCTCTGATTTCCTCCACTTTCGAGTTGGACCAAAGGCGGCTCCCCTCCCCTCCCCCTTGGGGAATCTGAGTTCCGGTGACCACACTCGGGGTTCTCAGCGCTAGGCCACCTCGCTGTCGCCTTTGGGAAGGCGCGACGCAAAACTTTGTATTATGATTGGCCCGGTCGTGGCGGGAAGGAGGCCCGGCAACCGAATCGTGATCCACAAACAGGAGCGTGGGAGGCGAATGAAGTTACATTGTCGGTCTTATGGCAAAGTTGTGAAATTTATTCGCGAGCCCGATTGTTGCCGCTGCCGCCGGTCTCGACAAAGGGTTCATACACAACCTTCACCGACGATCCCCCCCCCCCCTTCCCCTCTTCCTCTGTCGCTTCTCGTGTGTCTGGGTGGAACACGATGGATGTCAGGGCGTCTGCTGGGACGTCTGCGACCATCTCTGGATCGGTTGGGGGACGCTCTCCTAGGACCCCTCGAAAAAGAGTCCCCACCAAACGCACAGAGGGTTTTCGATGTCGAGGAGGGACATCCTCGGGTCGACTTCACCCCAGAATTTTATATCGACCACAGGATCCGCTTTTCCGTGAGCTCCTGAATGTTTTCGAGTCCGTAACGATCACCTCGCAGGATGGTTGTACGAGAGAGCTCTTGTAACCGCCGTCTCCAATCCCAGTTTCCCTTTCGTTCGAGTCGAGTCGAGAGTAACTGTTCCGACCCACATCCTCTCGGGATCTGATATCGGAATGGTCTCCTGGTTCCTTGATGTAGTTTAAGGTGCCCCTGCTATGCGGGTATCGCTCGCTGCTCCGGGGAAGCGGACATTGTCGCTCTGACTGCGAAATGCACACGTCTCTGGTGTCACGAGCTCAAGACGTGCGCCCATTTTCCGTCAACCTGGCTCAGCGTACATCGTCCCTGGAGCTGACATCACGGATAGCTTCTCCGGTCAATTTGACAGTCGCTCTCTTCGGGAGCATCTTTCGACAATTCCTACTCGGAATGGCAAGATCAAGCGGATTGCGCGATTGACATTCATCAGAAGATGCCCTCCGAGGGTTTTCGCGGAAGGCAAACCATCGAGGAGGGTCCGCGGTCCCCACTAATTGTGAGTGACAGAATACGGTTTTCTACGCAGAGTCGTTCCGGAACCAGTTCACCGTTCGCTGCTGGCTGTGGTACAGCAGCACAGGACTTGACACGATCCTGAATTCGTTCCGATTCAGCTTGACTCGACCCCACTCGCCGGGAGGACTTGCCAGATGCTCGCCTTGCCGTTCGTCGATCCCGAGACGATCCGAGGCAGGCTAGCGATCGCCTCCCATTCCATTGTACGGCGTTTGAGTGGAAGCGAGTTTGTTCGCATGGGGAGGAAAAGCACCGCCGTGCTAAGCCACCACACCGGAGCCAGCACTTACTTTTCGAGTCCTCGTTCTTCTCTTCTCCGTCGGCCAACCGCTCGGTTGACGTCGTCATCGCCGTCTTCATAGTCGTCATCATGATGGCGCTGATGATGATGATGAGCCAATGATCACCGGAATGTTTTCATCCTTTTCTCTGGCTTTTTCCCTGCTTTGACTTTTTTTTACGCCGTCGACTTCTCCCATGACCGCCCGACCGTCTGCTCGCTTGGCCCGAGTTGTCGGATCGAACCGAATGCCTTTTTTTGACAGGACAACAGAAAGCGGCTGAGAATTTGAGAAAGTGTTGTCCATGGGGGCCGACGAAGAAAAAATAGAGAAAAACGAGGAAATAAGAAAAAGGGGCCGCCAAGAGCATCGAAGCACGAAGCGTCTGAAATCTCCCTGCAAACCTGTCAGAAGAGGGTGAATTTCCCGAATTATCGTGAACGGAAGTTGGAATAGACCGATACGGCAACGCGCTTGGCCGAATTACGTATTTCGGGTTAAAACTGAGAATCCGTTTGTAGGAACTATCGAGAATTCTGATCGATATTCCTTCGAAATCCTTCATCTCGCATCATTCGAAATCATCACTCTGGTTTCATGATTATTTATTGATCCGTGGTTTGCGGAAAGGGTTTGTCGACGGGACCAGAACGCCCTCCATATGGATTATCGCTGACGAGCGCGAATGTCGATGATCAACGCAAAACGGATCTCGACTCCGACTGGCGAGTTGCGATGTCATGCTCTAGGGTTGTTTGTTATGCTGTTTGGCTCCCAGTTGCCATAGAAGTATTATTGACGTTTCTGAAATGCGCACTTCTCATCGCTTGTGAAACTGAGTCAAACTCCTCTCTGATCGAAGGCGCCCGCCCCCCGTCCCTATTCCGCCGCTTCATCTATCTACATGGGGTCCCCCACTATACGGCGTTCCTCTTAGCAACCAGTTGTCAACTCACAAGGAGTACAGCCAAAATCAACATCTCGGAGGTTCAGAAGCGGCACCGAGTGAGGATTCTCCCATCCATTTCGACCATGCATTTCGAATCCGCCGATCGATATGTCGACTCGCTCGCTCCTCGGAGCTGCCGTCGCTGACGGTTGGGTTTTTTCCGTGCGTGCGCCGACTTTTTCGACTCCATAGCGATTTGAAAAGCATCCATGACTAGCTGGTTTGAATGGTTCGCATTTTGGAATCGATCAAGCCATCAATGGTTCCGTGTAACAGCAGCAGCTCCGGTATCTGAGGCAGCAGCGTCGGAATCGACCCGGGCATCGATCGGTCGA
Source organism: Phytoseiulus persimilis (assembly GCA_037576195.1). NCBI lineage: Eukaryota > Metazoa > Arthropoda > Arachnida > Mesostigmata > Phytoseiidae > Phytoseiulus > Phytoseiulus persimilis. The sequence goes on along the minus strand of CM075101.1, from coordinate 5,559,716 downwards.
GTTCTGTGAGCGGGTAAACAAGCGGCAGCGACTAGAAATGAGTGCGGTAATAGCATCAAGTGACCAGCTTCTCTCGGGGACGTTCCTGCCCCGGCACGCTCTCTGCGTGTGTCAATTCACATCAGCGGATCGGCAAGGCGACCTGGCCACGAATTCCTCACCCCTTCGCTTATTCCTCAACGTGCCCGGTGTGAGTCTATCTATGCGGGAAAGAAGGAATGACTGGGAAGAGTTGTGAGCTTGCAGTCTGTCTCCAGCTTTCGTCTGTTCCGCACATCGGCCGCTTCGGATTAGCGACATCGGGGTCCGACAGTGAGAAATCTATCAGGCCTCGAAGGCAGACACGAGTAACGGTTCCCAAGACGATATAGTACAGGACGTCATTGAGCCGGTATGGATGCGTGTAAGCGTGAGTGCGCGTGCGTGCGTGAGTGTATCGGCTCGCCGGACAGACGGACGACTGGCGAGCTGGTCGGTTCGCTGGTTGGTCGTTCGGTCTTATCGACCCGGCCGTGGTCTCCATGGCGCCCTAGGATTCTCGTACAGTTGGTATGGCAACGCCAGATCGATCGAGCACGACATAGCCGGCACTAAATGACCCACACTCGCGAGCCTGGCTGTTCGCTCGTAGGCCGAGCGGTTCGTTCTTCGAGCTGGCGGGCCGCTCGTCTGGCTCTCAACTTACGTTCCTACCTGGCTGTCGGCTTTTCAGCCGGGCGAATTGGCCGGCTCGCTATAGACGCTTGCCTAACCGTTCAGTTCGCTACCGGCCCGCGGGCTCGTCGGATTGTCCATGAATGGATGGAGGGAGGGAGAGAGAGAGAGAGAGACTTTCAGCCGGACGTAACGAAAGCACAGCCACCACTGCCGCCAAGCTCCAAAGATGGCTTCAAATGACTCGCAGGCTAGCGCGGAGAGCTAACTAACCGACCCGTCGACCACCTAGTTAAACAAAAGAAGCCTGACTGCGGAAGGGAGTGAGGTAGGGGCGGAGCGGGGTCTCAATGGAGAGGGTGCGAACTCGAGCAGGGCGGAAAACATGAGAGGCCCACCGAGAATGAATGCGGGAAGCCCCGCTCTGAGCCACCGCCGTGAGCTGACAAGGGCCTGGCGGAAAAGGGTCCTTCGACAACACTGGGAACCAGGCCGTTGAGCGGTCAGGAGTCCGGAGGGGAACAGAGTCCATCCAGATCTCAAACGGAAGAAACCTGGATTTTGGGGAGGATTTTCAACAGCATGGGGAGTCTGACAGTTGATGTCCAGGATCTCCGACAAAGTGTTCCGAGATCTGATTGTGTCGTGGAGTATTCAGTTCACGAGGGGAGCAGCGATCAGCTTGGTGCGGGAAAGAGTTTCCGAGTTGAGACGGGCTAGACGCGAAGTTCGCTCACCCAAAACTCACAACATTAAAAAGAGGACTTCGACCCCACGTCCACAAGCGGCGAATGCGTGCGGCACAATATAGAGTCGCTCCGATGCAACGGGATGTGCTGGAGATTTCGGACCATGGCAAACTTCCGCCTCTTTCTCCACCGAAGAGCCCGCTGCCGTCCGCGCTCCGTATTTTTCGATCGCGACCGTTGCTCCTCAATGTCGTTTGGAGATCGGGATGCAACTGCTCCTCTGCCTGCGAACGAATCGGGTGTTGCAGGGGCGGTTGAGTGAAAATGATTGGCGGAAAAATATTGGGAGTGAATCAGAGTTATCGACCCGACTATTCCAGTCAAATACACTTCACCCATTCGCGCCCTCGGCTCCTATCCCTATGAGCCGGTCCCGCGGAGGCTCAGTTGTCGTGTTTCGGCTGCAGCAGCTGGAACAAGCGAAGCCTGACGGCAGACTAGCTTCGGTGCAGTGCACAGCAACAGCAATTTCAGCAGCGACTCGACAACTAGCCATTACATAACGATTGCCTTACAACGGTTCATGGATACGTATCGGCGAACTATTGTATCATATGACAAGACCGGGAGGACCGCCCGATGGATTTCGTCCTCCGCTCACCGATGTTTCTCTCCAACGGTTGCTGCGCTCCGTAGGTTTTCTATTGCTCCACTTCGAATGCGAAAGCAAGATTGCTCGGCGCCATGGCGTTCCATGCATCTAGCCACGTGCGCATTGAGTGCTGCGGGCATTTAGGACAGACCCGTTTTCCATTCGTTCGGGCCGGTATGGCTGAGCTTTGACTAAAATGTCGTGAGGCTCCCAAAAGAATATGCATCGAGCGGCTGCTCGACGACTGAATCTTTGATTTCGATACACATCGTAGCGAACACGGCGGTGGAATGAAAATACGAGTCGGGCCGGCCGACACAGCGGTACAATAGCGTGTCATCTTTGGTCACGAACACTCGTCCGAGCCACACCTACGACTAAAAGCCGGTACAAGACCAAAAATCACCCCGCGATCAAAGTTCCGCAACGTTCGAGTGCTCGGAGAAACACTCCCTCTCCCGGTTTTCTGAGTTTCGAGTGCGACAGGATCAGGACAAGAGTCCAGAATCGCAATTCATGGTGAACCTCGAGTTTGAACCTCGTTCTGGGTGAACTTCGGGATAGATTTCGCGAGCAGGTTCTTTCGAATCCGACGCCAACGTGGTTCTTCCTCGAAATAGGCGCTCAAGGAACGTTTTCGAGCTCATCAGAGCTTTCCGCACCGCCTGGAGTCGCTTCTCCGAGTGATCTCAACCTTTGTCCGGTCGGAACTTCGATCACGGCATCCCAACGAGAGTGTCTCCACGAAATATCGCCGCGCTCGTCCCAACTGCAGACATGTCCCGCAGCGACGGGGCAACGAGGGTCAAATGACGCAGAACCCGCGACCGAATGTCATTCGAAGGGTTGTACATAATATATGGAGAGAATCCATATTTATGATGTTCACAAAGGCATTGCTACAAATTGCGAGCCCACCCTACAGTGAATACTGTTGATCATGGCCGAGCTCAGGGAGCGAAAGATGTCTGCAAGAGTAAATATTGCATTTGAGGAGAGAATCGGAAGAATCTGCCCCGACTTCGTCGTGACCCACGTTATTCCAGCGGCAGCTCTTTAGAAGGGGGAATGAGGTCAGCTTTTCTGCGCACAGTTTCAATTTCGATTCTTCACCTGAGTAAATTGGAATCACTCCGCCCTTCATCGGATCCTCTCTTTCTGTTTCAGGTCCGCACTCTTTTCGTGTCAGGACTCCCGATGGACGCGAAACCACGCGAATTGTACCTCTTGTTCCGAGCATACAAGGGATACGAGGGATCACTCCTGAAGGTCACCTCTAAAAACGGAAAGACCTCATCGGTGAGTGAACGGTTCCTCGCTTGTCGACATGTAGCTGGTTCTGGCCCTGCGCGCGAATCTCGGTAACAGGGAGTAGGAGGGCGGGAGCGTTCAACCGCCCAAAAGCAGTTCCTGTTTTCTGTTCCTGTTCCTGAGAAACAGGGGATCTGTTCGAGAGATTTATAGAAGAATTCGCAAACAAAGTCTTCTCGTGGTCAATAAGTTCCTCGATTCGCGAAGATGACAAAAATCTTAGCGGATTTCATACGACTGAAATTATGAAGTGGATCCAGCTATTTAGACGAGAAAGTCACTTACGATGCGTATGTGTTTGTTCGCGTATTTTTTTCCAGCCCGTCGGATTCGTCACATTCTCGACCAGGGCCGGCGCCGAAGCTGCCAAGCAAGAACTGCAGGTGAGTTCGAGTTCCGCAAGGTTTGTCGGATATAAATCCTATACATCGAGCAATCGGAACCGCTGTCGTGTGTTGTTCGAGTCCACAGACAAATCCCAGTTTCATGCAATTAGTCGTTTTTGATCCGAGAAACTCGAGCAACGAATGAAGCTGCCACGATTTCGCTTGAGGCGCACCAGTTTCCCCGTCGTTACGAGGAGAGGTCGTCGTCTCCGTCGTCGTCGCCGTGCCTGAGCGTGTCTCGACCGATTCGGTTCTCCTCCAACTCAGAACTTCGTTCCTTAAATCTTGTAGATACCTGTCTTCGATTGCGCGCTGTCGAGTGGCCCGCTCATCGATGAGCGCTGACTCTTACGCTGAACTAACTCAGTTGTCCTCCGTCCCACAGCAAGGAGTGCGTTTCGATCCCGACCTGCCCCAAACGATTCGCCTTGAGTTCGCTAAATCGAATACGAAAGTATCCAAACCCAAGCAGAGCAACCAGGGCGCAGTGGGCATGCAGCAAGTCTCGGCAGGAGCCGCTCATCCAGCGACACTTCTGCACCCTCTCACAGGCCGTGAGTACTTCGAGCCATTCATGAATTCTTCAGTTTACAGTGTCCCACTGTATTACCCAATGCTATGAAGAAATGGACAACACTTTCAATTGACACCCGTACTCAATCGTACCTGGCCAACTCGACCATCGTCTACAACTGGCCCGAGATTCGCACACAATGCCTCTCCATATCATCTTCCGAAACCCTCTTTCCGCGTTCTCCCAACGTCGTCCATGCGTTATTTCGCCCCCGGGCCCCCATTCCTCGAGGAGTGAGACACTCTCGAGACCTAGACGTATCTTTCATCTCTATCCGATATGAGTGAGCGATTGCTTGCCAGTCTACGCCGTGGTGATGCACGAGGAATCATAGACTCCATGAACTCGTTTTTATGTAGTATGTGAACTGGAGGGGGGGAAAGGGAACAAATTATGAGCAGAACGCGGGTTCCAAGCTCGAGGAATGAGTCTCAAATAGACACGAGAGTCACCATGATATCTTTCGTAACCAAAAGCAATAAGGACAACAATCACCGCGGCGACAAAACTTTCCTTACGGGAAAACGCTGGAAAATTTTCCGCGTATGAACCTGATACTCGATTACCTTCAACAGAAGAGAACAAATGTCGATGACTTTCGAGTCTATCAAATGACCGAAGTCGTCTGAAATTCTAGTCATGAACGGTATCGTGAACTTTTCTCATAGGTACTCCGTTCCTCGTCTCGTGTCCGAACTGGTACCTAGAATGCCTTGTCCAGGACAGATCTCAGATAGAGCGGAGAAGATGGAAACATACTTGAATTCTCATTGGGTTGTGCCCAACCTATAGTTTACTTCGGAACTCAGTCAACTAGAATTTTTCTAAGAGGTTCACAACCGGCCTGCACAGAAACGAACTCATGTGAAATTTTTCGAAAGGGGACAGGATCAGATTATCAGATGATCCGGAAGAAATGCAGCTCGAGTTCAACGTTGAATGGGATAGCGTATGACTAGATTCTGAACAGTGATGTGATGCAGCTTTAACAATGGAACGCCACATCCCGAAACGATCACGCCCCGGCGTGAGAGGCGTAGTCTTTCGATAACTGCTTTCAATTTTTGAGGTTGCTCTGTTGTGACGGACGATTTCCTTCCTTAAACTTTTCCGGAACAGGTTCCAAGCCGATTCTTGAGTTCGAGGAAACCGGCGCCCTGTTCATTTGATGAGGTACTCTGACGTTTACTCTATCCGGCGCCATCCTCGGCGGCACATGAGCTCCGAATCTGAGTCCCATAGCTGTTGGTCTTGACAACTTCATACGATGATCAGAGCGAGCATTGAGAATTTGAATTGGAATACTCTCACAAAACCAACGGTGCCAGCAAGTTCGAGTGGAGCTATCGCGCCGTACTCCGCGGTTTTCCCTCATATATCACTCGATTGTCACATTGAAGTGGAAGAAGTGATGACGAGCGAGAAACTAGAAACCGAAAACGCTCCAGAATGACTGTCACTCATGCGTGTCACTAGATAGAAGAGTTCTTCTGGTACAACGAACGACATCAGAAGCCTCCGTTTGCGTGTTGTGATCCTCGGCGACAGAGCTTAAGAATCCGAAACGGTCCAGCCTAGTCGGGAACCGTAGCAAATTTTGTTGGTCAACAACAACAATCAATACACCGTGGATGGCCTGTCCACGCCACCTCAACGAGGTCACCACCGCTTCGCCACCTCGGACGATGACGACAACGACGAGCCAAGCAGATTTCGGCAGAACGACTGACCGCCAGACAAACTGATTGCCAGATTGCCGAAACGCAGGATACAACGGAAGTCCTATCACGGCCAAGGTACTTTACACTCGTTGAAGGCGTTCGTTACTAAAATATGGAGATGCGCTGAGATTTCCTTCGTTGGCCTCCGTTCAAGTGATGATGATGTCAGGGTCTCCACGCCGGTGTACCACAACTTCGACACCTCACGCTGAAACCCACAGCGCACAGATTTTCCGAACGGTCCTCCGAACAGTTGGATTGTTCTCGCTGATAACGCAAGCCGACTCCTATGGCACCACAAACACGGCTCACTCCCCCCCGCTCACAACCTCGGCACTTTTAAGAACAACTCCCTTTGCCTCTCTCTTTTTTTTTCCTAGTTTTTTTTGCCTCCTCTCATACCGCACCGCGTCCAATCAGCTCCGTTCAACTCGATCTTCGACACCACCTTGCACATTTTTTTTTTAAATCTGCCATTCCAATTCACTCCTTCCTTACTTATTCTGTCACACGAGTTATCACATTGTCCTCTCTGACCCGCCTTGATCTCGTTGGGTACGCGATCCGATCACCAACGGTCAAGATTCAACTTTCGGACATGCCAGCCAGCCGCCAGCCGTTTCGGAGTGTCACCGATTCTACAACTGACACGAAGTTCGCCGAGCCTAAATCAGCGACGAGAGCCGAGCGAGCAGATGAACCGTTCAGGAGTACCGATCACGTGGTTTTCAATCGTTTCACCCCCCCACTGAAGCACACTCTCACTCCGCACCTTTATTTGGTACTCCTGGCGGGACTGAATCCTCGACTGATTACCCCATTGCGCTGTCGGAAGGAGTGCACATCATGCGCGAAGACCGAAATTCATGCATCGAACTGCTGGATCCGCTCGACGAACGGCACACGTTGAGGGCTTCCTGGATGTGGTGTTGTGTTCCTGCTCATGGCGGCGACTGCGCGCATCTCTCTCCGAAGAAACTTCCTGGCAATTCGGTGCGGAGAGACTTCCTGTTCCTCGGGTGCGAGAATGCCTTCGAACGCGGGTTTTAACTCCTGCCGTGGCCGAATCCCTCGTCCTTCGCTCATCTTATACCCATCAGCGAAGTTCCTTTCGACCTGTCGGTGCTGTCTTCGCCGGTGTTCGGGTCAACGGAATCCTTGCTGAGCAGTCTGGCTCCCTGCTTGTCGAATTCCGCAATGTTTGAGTGGCTGATGCTACAACGCGTCGCGAAACCCTGGCGGCGAGCTGCTAACCCTCCGGCTCCATTCTCGTTTTTCTCCTGACTAACGAAGCCTCGCCAACGGCAAGGTTCCGGGGCGGGCTGTCATCTTGGCATCAACGGCGTCTAAATATCTCCCAAGTCCTACATCCATCCCGGCATCACCGCAAAGTACACAGCGTACGTGGACACGTCGATTCACGCAACATCTTGGCAATCCCTGGCTAATAGAAAAATTTCAGCAGCAATCCGCGGCGGGATTTCTAGCGTACGTTCCTAGACAGGTTCGCGAGTTCCCGTTTCTCGTCTTGCTGTTGTTACTGCTACTGCTTTCGTCACTTATCTTGCAACCCGAGTTTGACGCAGCTCCTTGATCCCTCATCCATCCTCGGAGCAGGAAAACATAGAGACGGAAATGTCGTGGCGTTATAGACTTTGAGTCGGGGAATTCTGCAAAATCAATCTCTGCCTGACTGTGCCTCCTCTATTCCTCCGCCCTGAACCCCAATTGTGTCGCTGATCTTGATGTTCGGGATTCGGGCTTTCGAAGACGTTAGCTGCAATAAACTATCTCTCACAGGCCTTTTAGACATTTGCTGGATACGCGCGTATCCTCCACTTACAGCAGAGGTCTCCACGCACTACACCTCAAGGCACCAAAGAGCCGCTTCGATTCCCAGATGATTTCGTTGACGGTTGGCTTACACAGATTTCGTGGTTTTCGAATCCCCTCCACAGAACAGGGAGGGGGATATGAGATTCACTGCGGAGAGCGCTTGATCAGGCACAGACCGAAATCAGGACTGTGAGAATATGACACCCTTTTGAGCGGAGCTTTATTCCAGCGTAGTCCTTGGCGAGATGGAATTGAACCGAATTTGATTCGGAAAAGAATGTCTGGACTCGATGCCTTCAGAATGGCTAATGTAACCTAAATGAGTCAATTGGATAATTTTTTAAAATTTCGCAATTTCCGCGGAAACTTCTCCTTTCTCATTCGAGCCACTGGTTGCATCATCGAGGAGCCGGTCGGAGTCGTGGCTCGTGGCGTAGCGGTCAGCTGGCTCCAAGTCTTCGATCTCGTTTCGAAAAGAAGCTCGCAGTTCAGACCGTGAAATCCTTCCTGAGTAGCGTTAAAAGTCGTAGCGTCTTAGGATCAGTAGCAGTTCGACCACCACTTGAAATAAGCCACACGGGAACTCCGCAACACTCCAATCGCAACCGCGCAAAGCTGTTGAAGAGCCAGCTGACCGGGCACCTGCACATAAAATCCTAGCACCTGTTTTTCTCTTTTTTTCTGACCACCCTACACCGGTGGGTTTTGTTGTTGTTGTTGTTGTACATGATCATGAAGATGTTGATGCTGCTGTTGATGTCGATGTTCATGTTGTCGTTGATGTCGTTACTTCGCACGCGAGGGTGGAAACTTTGAGATTTTTCGAGCGATTTCCCATCTGAAACCCCCGGAAGGAAAGAGACCACTTTGTGTCCGCTGCACCGCTACAATCATTCGCAGCTTTCCTTACGAAGCGCTTTTCAGAAATTGGAGCTGCACTATTACCATCTGAGTGGCCACACCCGTTATCGTATGCTGAGGTCCCGATCACTTCGGGTCTGCACTCCGCGGCTCTTATGCATCCGGCTCTCCATGCTCAGCTGCCGGTGAGTACATGAAGGCTACGAGGCTCTCGGATATCATGATTTTTCCGTTTGTTCCTCCACTCGCTTGTTGTATTTTTGAGTTTTCGCATCGCCCTCGATCTCCATCTTCCTCCGGTCGTACGGAATCCATCTCAGACGTTACAGAGAAGTTCTGAAATCCTCTGGCCCAACTAAACTTCGTGAAGCTCTTCCCTCCCTCGATCGATTGATTCCGTCGTCGCACATGTTTACGCTTCCCTTATCGTCAGCTCTCGAGGCTTTTCCCCCGCCGCCAAAGTTAATGCCTTCTCGGAGAATCCATGTCGAGCGCCTCTTCGGTGGCTCCCGCAGTTCAGCTCCCGCTCTGTTTTATCGGGGATTCTCTCCCGACTGCCACCTTCAAATCCTTCGATTCTAACGCACGATGGTAGAACGAACGAGCTTTCCCCAAATGTGCGAGCATGGCTAGAGTTTTGCCGCATCTGCAAATTTCGTCAACGCAGCTTCAGCCGCAGGTCCATGCCAAACATACACGCTTTCAACCTAGCTCGTTCCTCTATTCATGGACTCCTCTCTCGGTCGAACAGCCTCACCATTGGGAGGAATCCACCAGGGAAGGCGAGCGGTCGCGGAACGAGTTTTGAGTTTGCCTACTTTCTCATCTCGTTGCCTCTCAATCGTTCACAACTCCAATTTCAACTTTGGAATAGTTCCTTTTTCTTGGCCCGATCCTGCGCGGCCTGAGGAATGATGAAAAAAATAGAGATAGAACAGCGGGGATGAACGTCGGGCACCGAGCGACCGAGGGGAAGACACAGAGATCGTCAACGGTGCAAACTCCAACCTTCAAATGCTTTCACGTTCGCACGTATCGCTGGCCGTCAACATGCTGTATTGTCTTGTTTCAGCCGCACCATTTCTACTACCCGGCTAGCACGGCCCAGGCGAGTACTCAGCCGACTGCTTCTGTTTCACAGGCTCCAGCTACAAGCACCGCGACTAATCTCAGCTCCATGTCCGGAAATCCCGGTAACAACTTCTGGCCAGGGCAACACGATTCGAGCAAGATCAACTCTGGTGAGCAGCTGTTCAGTTCACTCTACGCTCGGTGAAAACTGATTTCTTGCTCGGTCAGCGCGGGTATCTTATCCATGCAATGAAGAGTCCTTCGTCGCTACTTTCCGCCGAATCGGGATCGTTGTTGACTGGCGTCATTATGTGTCCGTGAGATGACTCCCATCGGCGTTGCAAATCTGTGGGGAACTCGCGCCTTGGCGGAGCTTCAGTCGATCCTCCATAGACTGAACCTTCACGACTCCATCGAATACCGAAAATGAAGCGTCAGAGTTGAAACCGAGTTTGTGCGAACTTAATGGAGCCGCGCACGACCACGATGTGTTTACGATTCGTATGCGATTGACATTTGAGATTCATGGGTGGTCGCAAATGGAAAACGGAAATGGCTGGTTGGCTTCCAAACCGGCTCCCTATCGTCGAGCGGAGTCTCCCCCAGGCTCCCGGAATCTCGATGTCGTCGACGGATTCCTCGAAAAACCGTCCTGTCTCACAGTTCTTGATTCAGTCCCGACGGCATGGATGCGCTCATGACTTTGGTCATCGGTAATCGGATGGTCAGGTCGAACGCTGTCCTGCGTCTGGCCGTGGGGACTTTCTTCAAACTCAGCTTATGCCCCGCAGATCGCTCCGATAACACCTCGTCGACTGAGCTCGCCGCGAGTCAGCGGATACCCAGGAACGCTCCACAACAACACTCGTTATCAGCGCTCCACTAGATAACTAGAACTCTGAGCTGTCGTTTGAACTCTATTCCGCGAGTCAGCTGGGAACGAAACGGGTTTCGCGCTGATAGATGCAGGAACACCCACATTGACGAAAGCACAAACTAACAACAATCATCATCGATAATAAAGCGAAAACAACGGCGTTCCGAGAGAGTCTTTGCAGAACAAGCCTCCGACCGACTGTATAGGGGTTAGCTGGAGGGTCGTATGGTCTCCCATCCAAATACCGTGTCATGGTGACTCGCACATGAGGATAACACCCGTTGTTCGCCGGGTTGAAAGTTTTTCGGGAGAGAGTAACCCATTCCGTGACGAAACACTGTCAAGCAAACGTATTCAGCTAGCAACCGACACACTCTATCTAACGGGAGTGTATCTCTCTCAACAGCATCCAGTCAACAACAGGCCGCATTACTAGCTGCTGCCGCCATGGAAAACTATCAGGCTCAACTCGTGCGATTCGCTTGCCTCCAGGCTCAGGTGTGTAGATAAACCCTTCAATTCCCGCGGCCAAGCCGACTTAGCAGATCGGGAGTGGGTCAGCGGCACCTCCGGCACTCCGTCTTATTGTTTCTCCCCGTGGATCGCTTACTCCAACTAAGAGCTATTTTTGATGCAGGCAGCCGCAGGATCCAACCCTGCTGTAACCTCCCTCTCGCCGAATATAACTTCGCTGTCCGGTGTGCAACAAGACGATGTCCCGAATAGATTCGTTAGGTAATCGCCTGCACAAACGAACGTTGTATCTGCGACCCATAGATTCTACCAATCATACGAGTGTGTGTATGTCCAATACAACGTGCCCTGTTTGACGGGCCAAGTACCCAACTGAATTCACTGGCTCTACGCTTTCCACACCGAAGATCATCTGGTTCTTAAAAGCACACTTGGCAAGAAAGAGGAAACACTGAATTTTACCCGATCAAAACTTCTGCCCGTGAGAACGACATGCTTCCCATTCGAATCGGCTTTGAGCTTCCGAGTTAAGAATCGTTCGCAAACCCGCGTCCTGGGGCCCTCACCGGGTGTCATGCTTGTCGGGAAAAACTGCTTCGCGAGAATATAAATCTTTCTGAACTTAGCCTCGAAAGAGTTCGAACGAGTTGACGCCAGATGAAATCCGGTGTGGACTGCGGGCACCTCGAGCATTATCGGACTGGAGCATTTTGGTGACAGGAAAGGAGCTAAACTTACAGTCAGACGTTGTTGCATCATATAAGACAATTGAAGAAAACAGACAAAGCGGTCATGTGAACCCGATTCAAACCCAATGAGCCTCGAGCGGCTGTTGACGACTAGCAACACAGAACTACAATGATATTCTACAACGGCAGAGTTTGTAACCCCGTTAGGCGTAGAGGAACAGATTATGACTATTATTGTGTTAAGCGCTGGAGAGGGAACCAATCAAACAATCAACCAATCGACCAACCAGTATTTGGAACAATCAAATATTCAACCTATCTAACACTTGATTCCAATGGATGAACGAATCGAAAATTCAAAGAGTACGCCTTCAAACGCAAGCAACATTACTATCGCAATGAGCCTAAGACAGGCGGTCAGCGAGCAGACAAGAAAGAGACAGACACGCGGTTTCGGTGCTCGAGCGCGAGTCGATAAGCTCGTTGTTGTGCGGCAGGTTATTGACGATTGACTTTCACAGTTTTGAATTGTGGTCAAGGTGGGGCCGCGTCGACTCGTCGAGCACCGCCACCGCCGGTTATGGACCAATGAACGACGCATACGACGACCGAAGTTACATTTGCTATTGTCTTCAAGACCTATTATTACTGAGATATGTATGAGCATCGTTCGTGATCAGTCGCCCTAGCGTTGAATGCTCGTCTCCGAATTCCTTCACGAAAATCGTAAAGTTTCTTCGGAAAGCTTCGGCATCGATGTGCGACCGGCCAGAGGGAGCACGCTGGGCTCGTTTCCCGAACCCTGCGATTGGAGGCTCCGATAGGCTGAAAAGGCGGTTCGTCGTCAGGTCGGTCGGCTCATCGTTCTTATCAATCGAATCATCCGGTATCTTTCAAGCTATTGACCAATCCACGAAAGTGAACCCACAACGCTTGCTGGCACCGAGCTGCGTCGCAAGCTCCGGACGCGGTACGATTCCGCGATTTTACAGTATTCATAATATATGCTCCACCGGACGGGAAGAATGAGGTGTCGGAAAGTGGAAATGTCATACATAAATATATATATGCTTACATACATGACACATGCATACATCCACTCACACTGACACACAGACTCTGTCAAATATATAAATATGTATGTACATTCGACCAATGCTCGGCGCCCGTGCAGGCAGCGTTGTAGTAGCGATTATAGCACTCCTAAGAAAACAAAGGCTGGTTGTATGGACGGAAATTCTTCATCGACATGTTTCAATGATACATCATTCTTGTTGGCAATAACATAGAGAGTAAACAATGGGAGGAAATGATAAGAGGTTGCGCCTCGTGCAGGCCGTGTTCGATCGGCACGTTCCTCCGTAATGATCCTGCGGGCCAGAAGGTGAGTGTTCATCTCTTTGAACAAAACCCCTTGATTGAATCTCGGGCCCGGTCCGATGGTTGACTCCGAAACCTGTGAAAGCTCGTTGAGATCTCCTCGGAAGAAACCTCGTCGCTGACTCCCCAATTTTTTCTCGCTGACACATGTAGATACGAGTTCGGATCTCATCATCTTATCGACCATCGACGTTCGACAGTTGTCACTGTAGGTGACGTTATCAGCAAATCCACCTTGAAAATCGATGATATGGATTATGACGATAACTTTGAAGTCACGACCGTAGACGAGGTTATCCAACGCTGAGTTTCTCGAATTTGGCTTCGAAAGATTCGGTGAGCGCCTTGATACCAGTGGAGCAAACATCTATTCGACTGGAGATTTCTCGTGCCTGTTTTCTTGAGTGAGTCTCCGGAAGGATCTCGGCGGCTTGGTCTCAGCTCAGGAGTCTCCCCCACCGCCGAAACATGGCCACCAATTTGGTCGTCTCCGCTGGTGATTGCCCTCGACACGGAATCGTTCTCTCCTTCTCCAAAAAGATCCGAAAGGGATGGGAGCAGAGATGAGTTCCGAGTGTGATAAAAAGTGGCGGGAGCCCTGGATATCCACCGTCGGATATCAAAACCGTCAGGCGAAGACTTCAACGGTTGAGATGACTATGATTCGATGTACGAAGGTGAGTACGATGATAGTTACGATTCGAGTCGAAGATCTCTCGGGTTGGGTTCCGCCTTTCCAGCAGTGTATTTCTCTGCTGGCGCGGCAACCTTCAAGTGAGTAACCCTTGATGCAAGCTTTTGATGCAACAAACTACGATGACCCGTTCAGAAATATCGCCGACTCTGTGATATGATTTTTAAGCACGGGAACGATAGCCGAAACGTAGCGTCTGGGAATCCGGTCGTGACAGTACGGACTAGTGACGGTATGTCCACTCAGTCAAGTCCCAGGGTCGATTACCAATCGGAGACTCATCAGCTTGAAACGGATCTCCCGACGATCTACACCAGCGACATTACTGACGAGATTGATATCATTTTCCCACCATTAGTATTACTACGACGGCCGCATAATCAATTCAACATCTACAGCCTAGTATTATTTATTATAAGATGACCAGTATCTAGCATCACAATTATTTATTGTACCATATCGATCGGATCCTTTTCCGGTAAGGTTCCCGGACACTGACAAGTGAATCCGTATACAATGATGACTTCGTTGAGCGGGGTCGTTTGCGACCTAGCGCTGCCCGTTTGAGACATAATCATATTGGAACCTATCGTAGACGACGAATCGGCGAGCGCAGCGGGCGGAATCGCGGGAACGGAGGAACAAGGAGCACGGCGCAGACTCTCGAAATTTCTTTAGCGGATCGATTTTTGTGCTCAACCTCTCAGTTCAAGTAGGGAATCGGGTGGGTTTTTCTACGGAGCCAGAGATGCAAGAACCGAAACGTAGACGACATTGACAACTACAGCATTCCAGTACGTGAGAACGCGACGCGTGCGCTCAGATCCCAAGCCCGGAAACGCATACATGCGGGCACGAATCATTCTCTTCCGTTCAGTCGACACCCAGCGCAGTACATATGCTGCAACAAGCATCTGATTCCCGGTCGAAATCTTCGTGCAACAATTGACTACCAGAAAATTATTCATTGCGCACGTCGAGTTTCACGTGCTCGGCTCCTGTCAGATTACATTCATGGCAGTCTCGATCGTTCATCTTGTTCGTCTCGTTCTTTGCACGCCGTTATTCGAATTCAGATAATGAAGCCAAAGCTCGGGAAGCGGCCTTTCTCACGTGGTTCACGGTCAAAGTTCGGTGTGCATATGCTTCGCCCTTCATCTATTGACTAACCAGCGATATCAGCCCGTTGGAACGCAGGTACTCAATAAGCGACTGAGCTGCGGCGACACTTGTAGCTTGATATAGAAAGAGATCGATTGATTAATCGATCATCGGAACAACCGACGGACATGTTGTAGGAACGTTGTACAGAGCGGAAATCGCAGCGGGATCTCTGGACTCGTTAGATAGAACGTCTTCACCAACAACTGCAGCACCAATGTAAAACCAACAACATGAACAATTGAAAATACGACAACATTCTGACTTCATTCGGCGCTAGACCCAGCACGAGGCCTCGTAGAGCTTGTGCGATGCGCGCTCATCCGAGACGGCGGTGGCTCGACATCGCCGACTCGGGCGGAGATCAACTCTCGAAATGTGCCCTTGAGACGTAAACGACATTAGAGCACGATGAAAAGTTCAAACTCGTACGAGAGGAACGGCAGATCAATGGATGGAAAAATCTTCTCAATTTCAATCCGCTAAAAAATGCGCGAAATTCAAGGTGCTGAAGGCGTCAACCTTAACGGCGGCAGAGATTTCTTATAGCGCACACAGACAACATACAAACAAAGATGATGATTGAAAACAAAATGACGACGAGGGGACGCGAGAGCTAGAGACCGGGAGCAATAAGTATGTAACCAAAGTCATCAGGGTTATGGAACTCTGCCTCTGGAAGAGTTCTGCCTCCGGGTATCACGATTGATAGCTCTAGCAAACAACCAAGAAACTGCCGTGGGTCATCGGCTGCAGCCTCGTGATTTATTCGTTCATGGTCCGTGTTCTCTATCTGGATCTGTGGAGCCATCAGGAAATCACGACCGTTTAATTTCTGTTTTCTTCCTGCTTTGAAGTTCATGCTAAAGTTCCGAGATTTTCTCGAAAATCTTCTCCAAGGGCTCGGCCAGCAATCGATCTATGGCCGGGGTTCAACGAAATCAGTTCACTATCGGAGAAAAGTAGTCTTCTCCCCCACCCCACACTGTGGGGAGTCGATGCGTGTCTGACCGCGTGATTGCGTATCGGTGCGTGCCTGCGTGCGTGGATGTGAGTGCGCGCATGAGCCCCACTTTTTCTCAAGCGGACAGAGTTCTCAAGATTCGCTGTGAGGCCCTCTGAACTTTTCTCGAGTTCGGCCGTTCGGCCACTTGACATGGTGGCATATCATGAGTAGCCCGTAGTGTGTGACTTGACCTCTGGAGAACTATCGAATAATAATGATGATGATGATGAGATCGCGATCATCACTTTGCTGAAGATGATTCTCAGCGGAATTACCGTAGGTTCATTGTAGCAGACAACGTTGACGACCAAGAACTCATCTGGTCAGCCACAATCCATATGGTGGTGACATGGATGACGACGATTACTCTAATGAATATTGTAATTGAGGAGACGAAAGGTTCAGAGATTGTCTGAATTTTCGAACTGCAAGCTCGTTCTTTGTTCACGGTCGGAGTGATTCTCGAGCGAGGAAGGATGGACTACCGGCAAGTCCCTTCTTCTCACAAACCGACTCGATCCGATCATTCCGGCCCACATGTTCGAAAGCTGTGCGGACTGCCCGTTGTAGGTGATGAAGATCATGATAACAATAATGTGAAGAGAAATGAGCGCCTGAGGGCGCGCCCGTGGACCAAATATCTCTGAGATGACATCAACAACAATAACAAGCAGTATAAACAAACAAACAGAATACAACATCAACAAAACAGTAATAAGACATCAAGAACATCAAGAACTGGAATGATACATCATCGTCGAGGGGATGATCGAAGAAATATTGACAAAAATCGAAAAAAAAAGATGACAAGATGAGGACAAATATACAAAAATATATCTATACATTATTAAATAAACAACGCTCTGTGTTTTCAAGTCGCATCTTTTCCTTTCCTCGTGATACGTTCCTTTTCGATGATTCTGATGGCGAGACATTCTCAGGATTACTGGGCCTCAGGTTCCATTTGCATGATGCGATAGAGTACCAGGAGCAGACATCAGGACCAGGAGGCTGCCGAATATTTCGAGGCCCTGGATTGCGATTCCATTCCTAGTAAGCACGAAAGAAATCAACTGCGTGGCCTACATGCTCGCTGTGCAACTCGTGAAGTCAGTGTCCAATGACATGCACATCAGCACTATGAGTCACAGACCATAGCTTGGAGCTGATTGAAGAATCAGTTCAGCGAGCGGTTGATGAATCGAGCGAAGCGAAGAATCGGCGGGATCGAACTTGGAGGAAAAATCTTGAGCCGAGAAAGCACTTGAGGAAATGTTGTGTCAGGAGATGTGATATTTTCCGAGTTGTCGAATGAAAGCATGGATATCGATACGTCATCCCCATGCCACCGATATGAGATGTCCGGCTAGGGACCGCGCAGGCAGCAGAAATACGGAGTTGAGAAGAGGCTGAAAACTCGGAAAAGGAGGACGAGCGCGGGCAGACGCTATCATTCAGGAAAGAAATCCTTCTGACTCAGTGAATCGCAACGACGTAACTGATACGCGACTACGTGAAGATCTCTCTTTGAGAAATCATTTCGTATCTATAGCATATGACACCTGCCAAGAAGCGTCCGACCTTCCTGACAGCACAATTCGTCGAAGTTGAAATGATATTCAATGCTTTCAGTGCTTTGCGGTATGGGTCGCCTTCATATTTGAGTGAATTCACGTTGCTCAATGCTGAGCTTAAGGTAAGGTTGAACTCGCTTCGCCACTGGTAGTTCCTCGGATATTTGGATGTTCCGTCGAGGGTGGACATCGGTCTGTCCGGCCGAGAGCTTTCTTGAGCGAAAAAACCGAATCATTTGTTTTGGAACACGCGCGCGAGTACTTATCGTACTATGGAAACGTTTTTTTCTTCTCAGCAAAGCGTATGGTGACGAGTCCGATTTCAAAGCAATGCGCTTAGTTTATCTCGACTATTTTATCCCCTGTTGATAGTGAACACCCAGGACGATAAACCCGAGAAACGGTGGCGAGGCCTCGAACAGATTCTCGTAGAATTAGGAACAGATATCTCCGGGGAGGCGATTGGTTTCCCCGTTTCCCGGGGGCTCTTGAGCGAGCTACAAATCCCACAAAAGTGTCGGGAATCATGGACTTGTCGACACCAGTTCTGGAGAGAAGTTTGGAAGAAGACGTGAACTTTTCCTGGAGAGCCACGAAGACATCGTCCTGCGAATTCCGGAGCAGGTGTCGAAAGGACAAGCTTCCGTGACCGAGAGTTAGATACGCGATCATTTCAGATCATGAGAGTGCCGTCTGGCGGAAGAGGGCTTGTAAGATAGCCTGAATCAGCCGAGTAGGGTAGACAACATGGACGAAAATGGAATGTCGCTCGATTCATGGGGAGAAGTTTCGTCAGATACAAGGGCTCACCTCGTGTATTCCCGGGCTCTTACAGACGATCAAAAGAGGACGATGCTACTAGTGATTCTCACTAGCGCTGCATGAGGCGAGCAGGCATCTCCTGCAATCTAGCGGGCACGCGAGCACCTGCCTCCTGCCCTCACGAATTTCTTCCGAAAAGATCTATGGCTCCTGGAATCTGAGGAGGAGTGGATGGCCAGGTTCCGCCAATGCCTCGAAACTGTGTGTGATGTCGAAACTACGCACCGGCGAATCCAATACGGAAGTCGGTTCATGATGAGAGAAGAACCTACATAATGATTCGAAAGTATCTTCCATGGCTGCGACAACGCTTGCTTGATAGCTTGATGTGGTCACTCTGGCATCTCGCCCTGGAGCCCAAAATCAATTGACGTTAAGTTCTGTAGCTCAGGAGGTAGTTGCGTAGTGAATTCGTGTGCCTCAGATGTTCCTCGATGCACCGCAGGCTACTCGAATATCGTGCCAGCATTCAACAGTATACCCTAGCGTCTATTCTCTCAGTGCTACGTGTCATTGCCGATCCAGTCGCTGCGAAGAGACTCCTTCCATTCGGCGAGTTTGATGAGATTCGTGTGCTCGCATCTTCTCCGGATGAAACCGAAATCAATGCGGAAGATCTCTCTTTCTCACCACCGCGTTCCTGCGAGCATCACCGGAGTCAACACTGTGAATTCCAGCATTCTAGTTTCATTCAGAGCCCGCATCCTCCTTCCCACACGACGATACGACTTTTGCGATTATGGCAGAGGCCAACCCTGATTCCTGGGAGAGGACGAAACAGATCGTTTTGCGGTTCACTCCGTCGTGGAGATACGGCAAATTCTTCCCTGGAAAATACGGAGTTTCAGCGGTGTCTCTAGCTAGTTACTCTGTATATGGGTGTTACGTAGGTCAGGAATTTTCGTACCCTTCCTTCTTTCAGTCGTGCCATAACCCGGTGGAACTTTAACGGCTCTTCAACTCTTCCGTCCTGGAAAAAAAAATGAATGAGCTCGATTTTCGGGCAGAAAAAGTGATGGCCGAGTCGAGCCGACAACTGCTTAGTCGGGTGCTTCAAAACAAATCCAAGAACTCTCCGATATCGGGAAATTTTCCGAATTGGGCTTTTGTAACGAGATACGGGAGGAATTGCACCGAGGACGACATCTGGTCAGCGGATCAGTGATTTCCGTGATGCTGATGCGATCGGTCGTCATTTCCGAGCTCTGGACCGACCTCACCATTTCTTCAGCGAATGTGGTGGCCCTTCGCCGCATCCAATGAAATCAATAAAAACTTGATCGGTTCACTTGGGACGTTTCACGGGCACTTTTTTGGGGAAGTTTGGAAAAAATTGGCATTCTTTGATGCAAGCTAGAGGACTAAATTCTCCACGCATCTACGCGAACTCCCTCCAACCGGAGACTCTCCTTCATCGATTCTGTCACGGCCAAGGAGTCCCCCAAAGTTCGATAACAGTGTATGCTCCCTCTTTTTTTGATAGGAAAACTAATTTTCCCAGTTATGATCACCGAGAGCAAGGGGGAAGAGTCATAGGTTCCATCGGAAATCCATGACTACCCCCCCCCCCCCCCCCCACTTGAGTCACTCCTGGATCCGCGATTGTGGTGGATGACCTGAACGACCGTATTCTTCCTGAAATTGCGCATCTGTACCCCATTCAGCGTGACAAGAGGAACAACCCGCGTCAATGATCAATCAGAGAGTGTTGCAGCGCCGGGCTCTGGAACCCCGCTAGGTTTGGAGTGGCTCTTGGAGAGTGGAACGTGGTTTCGAAATGTGTCGTTTTGGACGGCTGATTCCTTCCCTCCTCGCTAAATGAAATGAGCTTGCTGCCCTCCCGCAGTTCCACCGAGAGTGGTTTCACCGGGATCAGTCGACTGATACCGGAATTCCGCCGGTATCAGTCGTCTTCGTGCTGACTGGAGCCGTGGCTCCGCTGTCGCACTCGGGGAAATGAAGGAGTTCCTTCGCCTAAAAAGCCTCTCATCTCGGACGTCTGTTCCGGCGAACCCTGCGCCTTGGAATCACCGTACCGGTTATCAACTCAGGAAAGATTTACACTTTTTCCGCATGCGGTCTCCTTCACTTTTCATTTAGTCTCGTCCAGCGTTGTGTCTCACTGCTTCCCGTCGCCTCTCTCCTCGGGATAACCGATTGAGGCTCGTTCCGTTCCTTTCATCGTTGTGAAGTGTATAAAGCCTCGTTTTTCCTTCTGGCGAAGCTACCCTCTCTTTTCCTTAGCTTTGGGATGGTGGACCTCCCGACCTGAACGCTGCTCATGAAGGATGTCGTTACAGAAATAACTCGCAATCTCCCGAATCTAACGAACTCGGAAAAGATTTGAAAGGTTCGCCTCTCAGACTGTCAAGTCGTTCCCTCTCTGAGAGCGTTCTCCTCGTTCCCTTGAGAACTCTATGTGGACGAGCAGTTCACAGGATCTCTTTGAAATCGATTGGATTGATTCTACTCTGGCGAGGAAATAGAGTTAAGAAGCTCGGCGCCCTTTGAGATTCAATACGCTATTGGTCGGGTTACTCCCCAATTGTTGTTAACGGGGCGCACGGTTGGTCAGCAGCCGGCAAGGATCCGTTGCGGAAGTTTCGAAGTCACGAAATTGAGGGAGGCGCTTCCGTAACATGCACCCGATTCCGACGTCGATTACTGAATGGACTCCGGGTGAGCTCTGAGTTGAATCGTGACATTTGCCCAAATTCCGAACCGGAGATTCCCGGCAGGTAAGGTCGGTCCTGTCGGAGTATTCCAGGATACGGTGAGCCCCGTTTCGGAACACCGCACAGCTGTCCGCGACCCCCTTTCGGTGCGCTTCTCAACATTCCAGGTTCGAATCTCGAAGAGAAAAAAGGGGAGAAAGAACTGAGAGGCATTGTCATCCGATATTCCACTCGCGCTTGAGAATATGAGTCGCGAAGCTCTACCGGTGCAGTGGATTCTCGTCCGTCCCTGGCCTACTGCAGGACACCCAAAAGTTGTAGGTCTTTCCACCCATCCTTTGATTCTGACTCAAATCGAACGACCAGCTGGTGTTGAATCAGGCGTACCGGGGCGGTCTTTGAGTTCATACTGAATACTGTTCCTTCTCTCAGACTCAACGGTGTTTGCGGACCTGGCTCTTGTTGTCAGCGACAAATACCGATCTCGGAGTCTTCAAAAAGTGACTACTGCAGTCAGATCTTTGGAGGAGTCATCAGAAGGAGCTGTAGACTGCCCTGCCGCATTGACAGATGACTTGTGGTCGATGAAACGTTCACCGAAGCAGTCACGAGAGGGACCGATGAACTGAGAGTACACAAAGCTTGGCAGTTTCGTGCACGCAATCGCTCACGTTGGCCAGTCCGACCCACTCAAAGTCACTCGGAACACGCAGTGGAAGAGGAACCTCCCTGGGAACAGACCAGCAGCCTACGTTTTGCCGGCTAGACGTGATGTGCCCATGGAAATTAATGATCGGTCAACGTTCAGACAGTACCCGATAAGCCCTACGGTGTAAAACCGGCAACAGAGTCGCTCTACATCACATACATAGCAAGCTACCGCAGCCATCAGTCCGCCCTGATAGACAGAAGTACCATGCACCCCATGGAGCATGGTATCTTTCCCCCTGGAAAGAGCTCCTCCGCCAAGGGACAAGATCGCTCGTTGTTCCTGGATGGTGTTCCACAGCTAGACCCAAGAATCGGAGAAGAGGGAAATCCCTGAAGTTCTCTCGGGGAACGGGGCCGGACTCCGGATTCGCGGGCCAGGGGCTCAGATAGGTTATTCACTGTCGACCTGCGCGAGGAACGGTCTGGAGAACGAATCCTCTCGCTCAAATCCACCCGAGAGGGATTTGACTGGAAATGATGTTTGACACCTGTCGATTCCCCATCTATCGATCAGGAACTTATGATCATAGGGATAATGATGTTTCTGGGGCTCCAACCAGAGATGCTGATGAGACATCCGATGGAGCTGAAGAGGAGGAGAACTTGGAGTATCCTAGTTGAAAACAATTCAGGAGGGGCTCAAAGTAAAAATCTCGGGCTTCTGCGGCAACGTCGGTTCAACCGACGCGGCTGGGTCGGTTCTTTGTCAAGACAAGCAAACTTCGGCGTCTGTATGCGACGAACAAAATGCGATTCTTTGTTCGGCTGCAGCAGAGCGAGTAAGGCAAAAGAGGAAAATAATGAAAAGTACACTTTGTTACAACTCTGCCGTCTGCTCAAGATTCGCGCACCGCGGAAACCACACGAGACGGGCTTCGACCCAACCTTGATGACTGCGTGATAGTTTGACTGAACTAGTAGTTAGACCTGTGGTCTTACTGAAATCCGACTTTTCGAACTCGCTCCGACCCGATGTGCCCCCAAACAATCTCTTTGTAATTAGGTCAGGAGGCGGAAATTTGAACTCTGAGAGATGGAGGCGGGAACGAACAAGGACGGAATGAAAGTCGGAACAAAAGGGGCGGTGTTCGGTCACCGGAATGACGCGCAAACGAAAAATCCACGGGAAGCGTTCTGAAAATCTCGACGCGATAGCCTGGGCGTTTGATCGTGGGAGCATCGTTTCTCACACTTCCGTCCACCGGTCTTCGTTCGCCAGGTTGTACATAAGCGCCTTACGAGGGGGAGCGAGGACAAAGTCGCCTGATATCTTCGAGAACAAGTGAGCCTTGTGAGTGATTGTCAGCCCTTCACGGAGTCTGTCAGCAAGCTCGTCTCAAAGCGGCGAGGCTTCAGCTCGAAGAATCGTTAATAACAAAAGTTCGAAAATCTGTGTGACGGGGTCCGACTACATCAACAGGCGGAAGAAACTCGGCGCTCGGCTTGTGTACTGATTGTTCATCTCGCTCATACCGCGTCATAATTTTTTCCAGATCGGGGTCGAAGTCTTGAACCACTCATGGGGAGACCCATGTCGAGACTGGAGAGGATGAGATCTTCGTTGTTAGGCTGGACATCCGGGGCCTTGACCACGGTGGCCCTTGGCGCAGACAAACTCAGGTTTTCTTCCCGCAATCACATCTTCGAGCTGGAACGGTGTTAAATTCCTCCCGAACCACTAAGACCACCGGCACAAGATAATTCTCCATCACGGATAAATAGAATCGGAACCATCCCGCGCGTCTCACCATAAATAATTTCTGCTCAGTAGAATTCAATCGAGAGCTCCCTTTGCTACGTTCAGCTTCGGCTAGAGCCTTGCTGTACGATAAGAACAGTCGCTTTCCGCTCGCTGTTAGACGGAAAGCTCTCCGCTCATGTTGTTCTCCGCAATAGCCCAAGAGTTGCGCGGGAGAAACCTAGAATACAGGATAGCAGTCGACCATATCAGCTCCGGTACCAAAATCCACGCCGAGCTCGAGAGACCGTAAATTGGAATGATCAATGTCATGCTCTGACGGATCCAACAATTCGAGGGAACGAGCGAGAAACGTGTAGCGAACAGGCATACGAAGCGCACGTTTGGGATCCAATGCGGGAGCGTCCGATGACTACACAGGGTGATGGAGGAGGATGTGCGAGCCTGCATTAGGGCGTCGTGAAATGAGATGAACTCGATCATTATTTACGGATCTTTCGACGAAATTACCAGGCAACTCTGCGGAGCCTCATCGAATTGATGTTCATGCTAAATTCGCCATCTCAATTTCTTCCATTCTAGCTCAAATAGAAATCGACTCCGTGTAGTGAATTCTGTTACCAAACATGAGCCGTAAATGCGTCAGTCCTCCGATGAACAGATGCTTTGAAGGAGCATGGGCTGGGGCTACGGAGACAAGAAATTCGCAGGACTCGAGGGTATTCCCTATTATTTCGAGTAATTTGATCAAAAGTATGAGAAAACGACCCCGCTGAATTAGGTTATGAATTAGGTCGGAAACTCTTGACATTATCTGTCTGCGCCGCCCTTGGACAGGACTCACTTTGAAATGAATGTGGGTTCTCTTCCAGGTGATCAGATCCTCAATCGCGGGTTCCACCAGATGCTGATGCGGCGAACATAGCGTTACTCCATGACTTTTGATGGTGCATTCCCGTTTCAGCTCAATTCGACGATGGAATCCGCTTTCACATACGACAAGTTTTTAGTCAGCTTGCTTTCATCCTGGTCACACGTAGCATTGGGCGGCCCGTTTTTTTTCTTTGTTGAACAACGCACGAAGGGTAGACTACATGGTTCACAAAAGGAACCGCGAGTGCGGGAAAAAGGAGAATGGGGAAAGATGGAAGAGTCATGGGGCAGAATGCATCTACGCTCGACCCAGAAGGATGGAAAATTCAGCTGGAGGATGGGGCTCATTTGGATAATACCCACTAAAGAAACCTATGGCTCATCATTTTCGAAATGTGAGAGGATAGAAGTTCGAAAGAGTTTGGGATTGTAGGTTGAAGGGAAGGCTTGAGAACGGAGGGCATTCCAAAGGTGAGATGTTCGGGGAAAGAAGGTAGAGTCGAGCTGAGCAGAACGATTGGTGAATAATTGGACAGAATAGGGGTGTTGTTTGGCACTACGTCTGGTCACACGAAGGGGGGTCCGAAAGGGGGGGGGGGGACGAGGGAGAAGATTTCAGTGGAACATCTTCCATGGAAGTATCCGTAGAATAGGCAGAGGTCGGCGACCTTGCATCGGGAGGCCAAGGTTTCGATGGTGGAGGACAGCGTTACTTTTGGTGGAATTTCCCTCATAATGCTTCCGAAGTGTGGTGCCGCGCGAGACTGCATGCTTCGCACCGGCCGCCCTGATCGACAATCTACTAATAATCTAATACGCACTTTCATTCTTGATGTACACCATCAAGTATAATATATATGCACTCCCCTGAAGTTTTTGACAGGTACTGGGCATGATCGACCTCACATCTGCGGCTCGAGTTCTCTTCCTGACTGAAGCACTGGAACGGAACCTGGCGTCCACCGATTTTTTCTGCTCGAGGGAATGTCGACCGAGGTCGTCAAAAAGCCTGAAGGATGGGAATTTCTGAAAATACTGCACGGAGATACTCACGGCACTTGCTGAGAAGGTGCGCGATACGTCGTTTCCTTTCACGAAAGGAAGTATTCATTATGATTTGCCGAGAGGTGAACTTTGACGTATTTCCGGCACCGAAACGTGTGATGTTAGAACATGGCAGTGGAACTATCCCTGCTTAATATGACGAAAGTCGAGAACATGCTAAACGAGGCTGACTCGAATAGGATCATTGCGCTCGACCGCGCACGGTCCAAAAATGACTTATTTTCAGTACGAGAAAACAATAACCCAGTTTTTCGTAGAATCTGATCGCTTTCAGATTCCAGCATCGTCGCTCGGCTGGTGGCAACATTGGAGGAGACCCTTCAGCAAGACAAGTTGTTGAAGAAAGAAACTGCATCGGCTCTGGGAACGGGGGCTACGTTCCTCCTTGTACTTCCGCTCATGTCACGCGAGTCATGTGCACATAAGCTTTCTAAGACCAAGAGATCACTGGCCTTACCCTCGCACTGATTGAAGGAATGAACATGAACCGAGCATACATACAGGATGCTCAGATTAGTCGGGGAATTCGCTGCTCTCACTTCTATTCGTGATCCCGTTGTAGAAAATGAGGGAGGGAAATCGGATTCTGGGTTTCTCCTTCGCGATCGTTCGCTGCGGGGAAGCGCGTGTCTTAGTTTTCGAACGCGCCGATCGGTGGAGAATTGCCCATCCTAGAGCGCCTCAAAACTGTCCCTCTTTTCTCCGAACAATGAACAAGAGAAGAGAAAGGGAAAAATTCTCGACGCAATTCGAGAACCCTGTAATCGGTTCTGGGCCTTCTGAAAGTCATAGACACAGCATTCCTGCCAGTCCGCAGCTGTCGAGCTCCATATGAGAGGCCCCGCTCTGGTGCTCCGAGGGTAGAGTTGTCCAAGTTAGGATTCGAGCTTGTCGTTGTGCCTCATGAAAGACACGTCCGTTTGAACTTTTGAGGATGACCAGACCGAGGAAGAGTCGGATAGAAACTGATGAGTCGGAGAATTTGCGCTCCGTTCGATCTGGTGAGATCGATGAAACCTGTCGCTGCGGCCTTTCTCATGACAAAAACGTGGAGCTCACACGTCAAGAATTCGATTGTTTTTTTGGAGGAGGAATATATCCCAACAAGAGCGTGACGGCCCGCGATGACAAAGCTCGAAGGGCTAAAAGTTTTTGACGTCTACAAGGAAGCCCTCCACTACGATCGGCATCCTCTCTGCGGCACCTCCCAAGTCTTGTCCCGATGGATCGGATCGATCATTCAACATCACGCCGGAGACATTCACCTGCGTGAACCTTATAGACTGCCTTCGTCGAGCTTGAGAGATGAAGGGCAATGAGCTTCGGGAACCTCACTTTCGAGAGTAAGGTTTTCTGGTTGGCTGCACATCGACGGAGGGAGTAGGTGGCTATCCGAAGATCCACTCGAGACTGGTTCACCCGCGCCGAACGACGACACGATTCTACGGTGCCGCTCTCCTGCCTCAGCTGTAGACTATTCGGTTCCTCTGCTTCCAAGGAGCAGGGTCTCAACTACTCATTTGGTTTCAGCGAGTGGTGAAAGCGGCTCAAGGCGCATTGGTACTGTCTAAGTCCGGTTGATCAGCGCAGACGATCAGCCGCGTATGACAGAGGTATCCAACGAAACCGGCGCAACTTTAGAATTACCCGTTTGGGTACTGGATTCACCGTATAATCATTCGTCCTTGTTGTCAAGTTCCTCCTTCCACGTTTTCGAGCCAGCCCACTTCTTCGTTGCTCTGAACCCTTGTCGATTCAATCCTCCCGCGAGCAATCCCCTCCAGCAACGAACCACAGACCGGTACGTAATGATCCGCAGCACCAGAGGACCACCCCGATAGTGCGCTCTCCTACACGGAATCTTTGCCCCACGCTTCCGTTTACGACCCACTCGCAGATTAGCTCTATCACGGGCGTAGGTTTTCCTGTAGCGAGATAATCGTTGCTATGGTTGACTTGAGGCGCTAGTCTCTTCTGCAAACTCTATCTGGGTTATTGCGAGACCGCACAGCTCACCATCTTCTAAGATATCATTTTTTCGGCAAGTGTGAGATCTTTTAGAGCCATAACAGCAATTGGTGAAAAGATTTCCGGCGCAAGAAAAGAGAACGTCCTCGAGTGGAGCAGAGGGCTAGAACCTCGAGGATCATAGGCCGTTCGGACGCTCCCTCGAGTTTCCTGCAATCAATAAATCACGCAAGAAGCTAGGAAAGCTGATGTGGGATCAGCCATCGTCCATTATCCCAGTCCAGGAGGAGTTGAAATTGATAAGGATCTCTGTGCAGGATACGCAACACTCCGCCCACGTCCTTCTGTGGCTTTTCCCAATGCTCGGGAGGGAGTCAGATTCTCTATGAAGAACGTGTTTACTGGTGGAACTCCCGTGAAGGTCTTCGGCGCGTGGGCGAAGTTTCCGTCTCCGTGACGCCCAGAACTGATGTCGAACGACACCCACAGCGTTTCTTCACTGAGTGGAATCCACGCCATCTGATCGCGCTGTCTTCTCATTGTTCGTTTTCGGAGCCTTCGAGTTTGATGTAACGCTTCAGCCGAAAATCCGTGT
Source organism: Phytoseiulus persimilis (assembly GCA_037576195.1). Taxonomy (NCBI): domain Eukaryota; kingdom Metazoa; phylum Arthropoda; class Arachnida; order Mesostigmata; family Phytoseiidae; genus Phytoseiulus; species Phytoseiulus persimilis. Next base: position 5,531,698 of record CM075101.1, on the reverse strand, counting down.
TCAGTTGTGGAACCGATAGCGCAGCCATGCACTCTCCCACTCGGAGCACGAGTCGAAAACGTCAGAAATCGACGACCCCTCCCTACTTCGCCCATCCGTAGCGCCGATTGATAACAAGATTCTGTGACCCATTGTCACTCCACAATGAGACTTGTACCGCTACTATCGAAGCGGATCGAGTTCTGGCCGAACAATTGATCGAGACGGCGGAAGTTTTTGCGATGGGAGGAACTGCAGACAGAGCTTGGAAAACCGTTGCTCCCAACGTGCGCCTGATCACAGCTTGATGCGTCCTCCTGGATCCAATTCAAACACCCGTCCGAAAACACACTAACGCGCGTATTCAGGTATACATATACATTTATTTATATATTTGAATTCGTGTATCTAGCATCGACGCTCATAGAGTCATGTCAGGTCACTGATAGCGTTTATCTGAATGTAAAACATTGAACTTGCTCCGGCGAGTTAACATGGAGGTTTTTCAAAAGGAATTCCATAAAAGCGGAATATCATTCAAGCTTTTCTTAAACAACAGTTTTTCACGACAGGCAACCAACGGACAATTTCGTTTCCTTTTTTCTCTCACTCTCACTCTCTCTCTCTCTCTCTTGTTCGCTCGGAGAAGGTTCACGACTTCAAGGATTGTGCTCCCGGAGTATCTCTCCCAGTCATTTTGCTTATCACGGCACTCGCGAATTCCGCGATGTCGTTGTCCTTATTCCGTCTCAGAAACTCCGTTTCCAGGAGCTGACGGTATTTCGCTCGTTTCTCCCGGTCTTTCTGGAGACTAAACATGAGAGCTTTGTGAGAGGTGTTCCGCTCAATCAATCAAGAATAATCAATAAATTGTCAATGTCAAGTTGAGATTTCGAAGCACCGCTGAAATATTCGATACTCACCACATCTCAATGAATGTCTCATATTCTTTCGAGAACTTTCCAGCTGGGAGCCGTGGTGGATCGCGTTGCACCACCTGCTTGAGGTGTTCGAACACGTTCCTCATTGACGGATAAGGAAATTCGCCGATAGAGAGCTCCACCTGGAAGTGGACCAAACGACTCTTTAGACTTCGGGAGGAGGAATATCTTTCATGGAGAGATTCATGTCCATTTTCCGGGACAACTACGCCGCCTGGGAAAATATCACAGGAGCAGAGTTCAGCATGGTTTGCAATATGATTGCAATCAGTTACAGTCATGAATCATGATTATCATTATGCTCAACTCTGCGCGGGATATCTAATTGGCCCTTATCGTAGTAAGAGGCTCACCATGGTGATGCCTAAGCTCCATACGTCCGAACGAACATCGTACGTCTCGCACGCGTTTTCCATCTGAATGCGCTCAGGCTGAAGAAAAAAGCCGATGTGAAATGTGGGGGTCTCGAGGCCTAAAATTCCGCGAGACTGGAGAGTCGTCAATTCAGACTGACTTCTCCTGGACAATCGCGGACCACATGAAAGAAAGTTTTTACACCTACCGGCATGTAAGGCTTGCAACCCAAATTGCTTTTCGCGAACGAGTCCACCATCTGACCGGAGATGCCGAAGTCGCAGAGCTTGACGGCGCCCTGGGCGTTGATGAGAATATTCGACGGTTTCACATCCCTGGAAGAGAATCGGTTGAGAATGTGACATGAGCGATCCCACTCTGGAATATTTTGTTGCTACGAATAACTCACAACGTATGACACATGGCATTGACTCTGTTCCCACCTGTGCATGACTTTCAATTCCTCCTTGAGGTAGTCCAACGCGGTGACTATGCTGAAACCGATTCGGCCCAAAGCTTCTTCGGGGATTCCCCCACATTTGAAGGCTGCTTGATAGAACTTATCCAGCGAAGTGTCCATGACTTCCATGCAGATCCAGATGTCGCCCTCGCGGAAAAACGCGCCATAGAATCGCACGGTGTATTCACATTCGGCTTTCATATTAACGTTCAAATCCATCAAAGCATTGCGCTTTTCCGCCTCATCGAACGAAAAGGTAATCCGTTTCACGGCCATCAACGTCCCCGTGGGTTTGTGCCGCATTTTCTCAACGATTCCATACGCTCCTCGACCCAGTTCCATGAGGGTTTCCAACTCGTCGGCTCCAACCGTAAACTTTTGGCCTTCGAGAACAATCAGCGCCGACGAATCGAGGTTGGGGGGTGCGCTGGAAGACTCGAATTTCGAATGGATACGAGCAAAGCCATAACACCTGACGCCCTCATGGAGTCCATACCAGCTATCCTCCAAATCTGAGAGAAACTTACATTGCTTGCGGAGGCGGGGTTTGTACAGCCGGAATCGTGAACTTCGGTATGTTCACCGGCAGCCTCTTCCGACCTGGGGATCGATTGCATAATTAGACGCACAACTCGTGTCTTCACATTCCATGAGCCCTCACTCCTTCGTCTGTGCTTCGCCCTGAATTCGGTGCTTCCGACTTGGCACCTTCGTCACGGTACGAAACCAAGTCTTGGCGGGCAAGGTCTAGATCAGGGGTCGTCAAAGCTTGTGCCGCGGCTACCAGGGATCCCGTGGGGTGTCGAGGGAGGTACTTCGATGATAATTTTGCCTCGGTCACCGCAGCTCCTCGGCGGGCTACGCCTGCGATACCCCTCGGCACCCTGCGGATCCGATGTCGGAAAAGTTTGACGACCCCCGGCCTGAATGGAAACTGAACCAAAATGCAGCCGAGATCAGTGGTTCTAAAAGCTCGTCGAGGCAAAGGGCAGTGAGTCTACGGATTGAGGAAGTCCGGAAACCACTGGTTCAGATCAAACACATCGATTCATTCATTTATTTGATTATCGCTCGACACTTATGCACAGAGATATGGACGGGAAGGTTGCACCGCGAAATCGTTGAGCCGATGGATGAGCATATGCGGTCGGAAAATTCTCATTGCCCGAGCTTCGGATGCCCCACGAACCGAGTTTTCATCAAGCTGACAAGATCTCGTAAAACTCGGTTCCGATAATCGAGAGGGACGAATCAGACGAGCTCAAAGCTCCTCGAGTAGTAAGTGTGCAAATTCCAACTTCAGCTCCTCCCGCACTCGAGTTTTGGTGCAGGTGCCCATCAGCATCGAGGACAATTTCTTGCTTTCATTCTCGATTCCAAGCGGACTCTGATGTGGTACGCGGCGGTTCTCCATGATCGCTAGCGCAATTGTCAAATACATTACAGCCTCAGTCCATCAACCGTTGAGAACGTTTTCGGAGTATGCCGTGCAATCTATTCTGCGACAGCCTCTTTCCGGCTGTCAGTTCAATGGCTTGATCACAGCCGAAATAATAATGTGCTCCGTTCGCAGGTCTAAAGGTATGCATTATGAGCACAGGGAGAGAACACCACGAACGACGTTCATCAAAAGGTTCGCTGCGAGTCGCGGAAGCATTTCAAACAAGAGTATCATTGTAAGCAAACAGATCAAAAGATACTCGAGATTGAGAGATTTCACGACATAAACACGTAGTTATCACTTTGGAAGGAAAGACCTTGGAGGAAATCAGATTATCGGATCACCAAACATCCCCCGCATCAAACTTCCGATTCATTGGGAAAAGCTCGTGGAAGACCGAAGTCCGAGCCCGACAGGCCGTTAACTCGACCAGCGATTCCTTAGACGCGACGACCCTGCTCATGCTGAAGATGTCCAGGTTTGACCCTATCAGGAAGAGCTCTGACATCAGCACGCCCCCCGATCATGCGAGATCGATCAGAGAGCTCCCTCACAACGATGTGCATTCCCTGGCCCTCATCAAGAAAGGCTTGACCTTGAAAAAAATCGACGTTGGGAGCACGAGTTCGTTTTCTCGAAATCACAACTGTCACTACGACGGCGCATCTCGCGATCCCATCGGTTATCCAGGCCGGACTCGTCACTCCGGGGAGGAGCTGCGACGCCGTTGTTCCCATTCAACACGGACGCAGGTATTACACAGGTATCATGATGAATGCGAATGAGGTTGAACCCTAGGTCGTACTGCTCGAATATGGTTCTCGATCCTCATTAGGCACGCGAAGGGCTGCTCCAAAGGTGCGTTGACCTACTGAGACTCGCGAAAGACTTAAATGTTACGTCTATACGCAGTGATCTACCGGATGGAACCCTTAAACTACCTATACGAAAGGTTAGGCAGGAATTGGGAACACCCATCGTTCATCCAGCAATAGCGGATAGCAAATTCGTCCGCGAGTCCGCTTTCCGAAAATCCCACCCCATTCTCCGGCCATACTGTGCGTTGAAATTTCCCTAAGAGAGGTCTTCTCAGGTAGATTCTTCGAGCCAGCGAGTCGTAGTTTCGAACATCCACCATAAAACAGTTCTGCGCCCGACGAATTCACTCGTTCGGGGTGGAATCGCCCGGAATTTGACAGAATCCCACGGTGTATCATCTGCACATCGACACTCTCTCGATTTGAGTTGGTCTGGCAATCGGTGCAAAACAGGGGAGGTTCATGGCTTCTTCTCCGATGGCGAAATGTGTACGTATAAGGGTAACTGAATGGTTGAAATCGGAGACATGGTTTCGCTTCGACCTCTTCACGCGCTAACCTGAATTACTCATTGATGTGCGTTGCGATCAGTGGAAGCGAAGTTTATGGCATCCTAGTAGCTTCTCGGCTGATGTTGTTGGACCAAGGGTCTCTTCCTGAGACTTTGGCACAGGTCCTCTGCGGCGGATCACTACGCGACGACGAACAGTATTTATTGAGCGATGGATTCCATCAGTGGAAACAAGTTGTCAACTTCCAACGAAAACCATCAAATTGAGCGAGCCGGCGAGAACATTCAACTCCCCTCTACGGAACTCGTCGTTGTTGTACCACTGGCTCTCGTCGTAGACAGAAGAGACACAGTGGTCTCGTTACGTCGTCGGCATACACGACAAAATATCAACACAACACCAAAGATCAACGCGGGTGGCAGCAGACACTCGCACACCCCAACACAGACACACAGTCAGCCAGAGATATTGTGGAACGCGGGTAACGCAGGCGGCTCGGCAACAGGCAGCCTGGGCAAGACAACGCGCCAAAATTCGAATGATTGCGAGAGCCGTCGACCGGTATTAGTGTACGAAGCTCGACTGGGTGTTAACGCTTGGTGCTCTTCGGAGAACCCGGATAAATGTGTTGAACGCTTAGCAAAGACTCCGTGCTCGGGGTTGGTCAAAATTTTCAGAGCGCCGGTCCCTGACCAACCAATGAGGAGCGATTCCTAAAGAAGTAATTGAATTCCACAGCGGTCGTCAATGATATGCAACGAATCCTCAATGTAGAGCCTTAAACGAGGTTATCAGTGGGAGAGGACATTAATCCAACGGAAGCTCGGAGGCATCCTCTGAATCGAGAGCCAACAATTGGATGCACTCTGTTGAGGAATCGAGTATTCTATGGATTGCGGGTTGAGAAATTGGTGTAAGGGACTCCATTCAACGTTATAGTCTTTCGTACCGTCAATGATTTCCATGTGGTCGAGCTGGAGGTCAGCAAACCTACCCGACTTCCGCGTCGGGATGTGGCGTTCTCAGGCAGCCCGAACGTCCGAACCTCCCCTGGCATTGACCGATGGAGCACGCATGCGATTCTGAATTCTCCCTCCGAGTGGCCATAGTAATAATAGAGCAGAATACCACACGAGCTGAAAAGTGGCCACACTTCATTGAGGTTATTTTGAAGAGATCGAACAGTTTCTGCTTCCAGCGTGTGACTCAATCCCTTGAAACCGTGGATTGGGCCTCCATTCGGAAAATGTGTCCTCCATGAATCGACTGTTAAAATAATAGGGAACGCACATTTACAGGGTGGTCGAAGTTCGAAGCCGAGCTCTTTGCTCGACCCAGGCATCCACATTAAACGCTTCACTTTCGCTTGTTGAACTGAATAGCGTTTGAACAAGTAAGGCGCGATGTCGCATGATGGATAGGATCACCGCGGGGGATGGGAGAAGCTTTCCAATTCAGATTTCCGGCTCCAGAAGAGCGCATCTTCAGGCGGAGATTCGGGACCTCGTTTCTCGTGATCTTGCGACGAGTCAACACAGGACCAAGAAACAACGCTGGCTGCGGTTGACGCAATAGACAACGTCGACTTCAACCACACATTCCCTGCTATTTTCGCAGTCTTCCACAACATCGATCTCTTTGAGGTGAGCGACGAGCTCATCTTCATGAGTGATCCCGGTTCCAAAGTATGCTCCATGGCATATGAACGGCTGCGCATTATATTGTCGGCAGCTCGCTGCGAAAGCACCGAAACTGAATACTGACCACTGAGTGACACAGGCGCTTTGTGAATCATTTCAAGCCGACGCCACGGGGCTCCACCGCTATAAAAGCCGGATTCTTAAGAATAGATTCCAGAGGGTCCTGATCGAGAGAGGTCAGTTCGACCGGAGTGATAAAATTGAAGCTTCCGGGGATTCGGATCTCGGCCAAAACAAGAGATGGGTGAGGTTAACGTTCAACAATCACTCGCTGGATTCCCTGAATTCATCCGTTACCGCGATAGTATGATTTGGATTGAGGCCTCTCTCAGTTTTGCTTTTTCGTTGCTACCAGGCCCTCCTTTGGTTCCCTGTAACGTTGCTATTAGGGAACAGAGTCAATGCTTGACGCAAACTTCCGAGGGAACAGATAGCGGGTCTTTGACAAAAAAATCGCGAGCCTGGACAGTATTACTGCTTTCGGGCAACAGTGTGCCAGCGTACTCTCGCCCATTCCGTAAGCCCCCTGATAATATGGAGCGATCAAAACAATTGGGTAGAGCTTGCGAATCGCTTCGAGTCGACGTTCCCACCGGGGGAGAGACAAGCTGCCTGCTTCTTCGCTCCTGAGGCTGCTCCCCACCGGAACGAATCTCTCAATGCCGCTATGATACGTCATAGGTAATTGATAACTCGGAATTGATTAATTGCTCATGTTTCAGAGCTTTCCTCGACAAGTCAGCACGCAAATTCTCAGCTGCCAACAGCTCTCTTTCTCGAAACCAGAGCCATCGTTAATCGTGGATTCGAATGCACACAACTATTTGTTTACACAATTTGCAGCCATATTCTCCAGCTTTACCACCGGGAGCTGTTGAACCTATTGGTTTCACGTTAGCGGCTGAGACCACTTCCTCTCCAGACGTGTCGGTGGCTGTATACTCTAGAGAGAAGGTTGCTTGGATTCGACTGATATCGGGGCTATGTCTTGCATCCAGAAGAAGCCCCTGCGGTCGTCAATGATAGAAGAGTCATAAGTCCGGCCCGAACGAATTCGCGTATCAGCTCTCATTCTCAGAATCCATCGCTTGGTTCCGCAAAGGGTTACAGACCGTCTTCTTGAAGCCGTTTTCCCGAAACCGTTCCTGCCAACGTCATTCCTCGAAGCAGCTTCTCAGAGGCAATGCCCCCAAAGCCATCTTTCTCAAACCATTTCCTGTGGAAATGGCTATGCGGAGGGGTTTCGCAAAATGTTGGAAGACGAGCGACCGAGAGCGCAGCTGATCGACAGGTCCGCCGACTCCTACCATCCGTGGAACTTCCCAGCGTATTCCGTCTCGACTCCGCGTTTTGCACAGAGGCCTCATCCATTCGGGGGGCTTCGAGATCAGGAGAGTTCCTCCCAGGTTGGAGAGAAGATTTCGGGAAATCCGTTCGGGAGAAATGGTTTCGGGGCTTCGGGAGGACACCTCGCACACAGGAATGGAAGGTTTTCTCTTCCATTTCCCGGAGACAGCTTGCAGTTATCTGCGCTCTCACTCAAACGAAGGTGCAGGAAAGGATTGATCCCTTTTGCTGCAATTGCTCACATGTTCCTCAAGCCCAGTCTACAGCAGGCGTAAAGCCTCCCGTCGTGTGAACAGCTACCCGTATGACAATAGCTCCAGCCCGAGCAAACATGCTGCCAACTAGAGCCCTCAAGACGGACTCTGGATTAGAGCAAACCTGTCCCAGATGTGGTGTATACGATGCAACACGTTGTTTTCGGAAGCAACGACATCTGAAGATGAACTTCCGTACCGTGTCGGACTCCACGCAGAAGCGAATAATGCGACCGAAATGAGCAGTCTCGTAGCCAGGGTTCGGGCTGAGCAGGCTTTAGCCCCCCAAGATCTTTTGAGTTCGTGCAGTCGAGCTTCTGAAACAAAGTTTGGACCTCTAGCCTTTCGAAATCGAGCAGTCCATATGCGTAGGAAGCCCGGGTAGGTTTGTCCTAACTGAACCCCTCCGGTATTGATCGGATCGACGTGGAACCAACGGCATGTTGTAGGGCGGCTCACGAGGAAGGACATAGGCCACCCAACTCCGGATTTCTGTTCGCCGTTTGGAGGAAACGTGGGACCTCTCATGATCGCTCATCGACGAATATTCCTGTCCGAAGGAGCCGAATCCGCGTTCATCTTCGAAATGGAGAGCAGGCCAACCCACCGGACCGCTGAACCAAATCGAGCTATTAGCGTGCGCTCCTGATGACGAGCGAAACTATCTGATGTCCGCAGCGAGTAAACGGCTCAATCCGATTTTGTGTCGAAGAACTGGTCGGACCTGATTGTGTGTCAGGTTCTTCGGTCGGACGTCAGGAGAGCGGAACACTTGGAGTTTGTTTGCGAATCGACAAGATTGATTCGGCACCTCATACTTCTCTAGTTACACCTCTGGCATGGTGTCGAGTTTCGAGTCCATCTTCACTTCACCGCACCACGGACAATTGTATGGGCCGCTGATTACTGCTCGTTCACCATATGTCAGGGTAGCGTTGCTCCGAGAAAACGCCCCATTCAAGCAGCTATTTGATTTGAGTGGAAGAGAGAGAGAGAGAGAGAGAGAGAGCAAGTTCGCTGCTAGCTTTTCGACACCCTTGTTAACTCTGTTGAGTCTGTTGCCCGTCAGAACAACTGCTTCCCTTTCGAGCGACCGGCGAGCGGGTGACGGGACAGCCCGGCCTGCGGAGGAGCAGGAGAACAGTCCGCGACACGAACAGGAAGATGTTCCCCGTTTTCGTTCGGGTGTCGAAGCTGCTCCTTTCGAAACTTACGATCCTATTACGACCAGAGCCGGTGGCCGAACCACAATATACACCTTGATGAAGCGAATGTTGTCACTGACTTGCCGAACGATTCTGAATGCTCCCACTGATTGTCGCTTCGCGGCTCCCTGAGAGACGTGCCATCGATAAGCGCCGCCAGGTACCTGGACTCCCATGACGGGCGCGCCGAACGGGAATCTCGTCCCGAGTGGGGAACTCTGTTGCGTCGAGTAGTCTGGGGAAAACATCTGATTTCTCGTTCGGAATCACTGACATCTCTACGAGTCCCGATCGTTGGGATACAGCTCAATTCGGGAGAATATCCCACAAGCCGCGGCAAGTACCGACGGGGGAGCTTCGGAGAGTTCTCGACCGAAAATGAGAACATCAAAGACTCCTTGAAACGGACCCATAGCCGAGGTTGATGGGTGTTCGGACGTCATCTCGTGCGAGGTGATGACGCTCCCCGTTCTGCGACGCGGGCAAATTCATGACCAATTCCGTCTGAACCAACAATCACTTTCCGACGCTCGCTGCTGTGTTTCGTGAGGAACATAAGACACGCCACGTGATAACGGGGAGCGTCAGCGAAAGGTTCAAAGAAAGTTCAACGCACAAACAATGTGGACTCTTAAATCTGTAGTTCTTGCTGCCGCGTTCGTTGTCTCAGCTCGCGCTGAGAACTCAGAGTTCTGGGAGACCGAATTCGTGGCCACAACTGGATCGCCGCACTCCTGGAGCTATCAAAGTGGAGGTCAATCAGGACAGCCATTCACTTGGACTGAAATAGTCACTGAAACTGTCGTTTACAATGGGGGCAGCCAGTGGAGCTCGAGCGGCGGTTCTGGCGGCGGTTCTGGCGGCTCGGGTGGCGGAGCCCGATGGAGTTCAGGCTCAGCCTCGGGAGGAGGCGGTGGCTACGTGGTGAAGAAACAGGTGAGTGATTCCGGCTCGACCTCTCGCTCCCAATCCCCTGGCGAGGCGAAGCCAGGTCGGAGGGGCTCCAGCGAACTCAAAATTTTTCTCTCGCCCCCTCAAGGTGCAACATCCAGTCGGTGGTTCAGCTGTTCGGAGGAGCGGTGGTGGGGCCGTCGTTCAGGGGAACATGCCGATGGCGTCCATGGGGATGGTCGGCGGCCAGAAACGTTTGGCTGGCTACCAGATGGTTCCGGCAGGAGGGACTGCTAGCCTGACGTCTGGAATGGTGCCCAGCAGCATCGGAGGGACGTCAATGCTGACGAAAGGATCCACCGGCCTCCGCTCGGTCGGTATGACGAGTGCAGTTTCATCTGGGAGGGGGTCGGGATCGATCCTGCCCATGAGCGCCATCGGCAAGTGAATTCCCACCAATGCGGGATTTTCTGAGAGATTCTCGGAGGATCCTCTGAGTTTGATGAATAAACTTCCTCGTAAATCCTGATGGTTATCAGTTATCAGCCTGCTGGTTTCCACCAGCCGGAGGACCCTCAAACAGATTGTTCCCGTTCGCCATGAACCAGTGGTTCTCAACCTTCCGCCTCCCCCCCCCCCATAGGAGTTGGATTGGATCGCGCCCCGTCCGAAGGATGGAAGAAGAGAAAATCTCGAACGGAAAGAGAAACATGATGACATTGCCAAAAGAATGAGTAGCTGTCGTCGTAGGTGGATAACTTTGTATGTGAAAATCAATTCGGCGAGCTATTTAATAACGGACCGAGGAAGATCATTATTGCACTATGGTCGTATCGGGCTCGTCAACTGAATAGGCGATTTCAGTGAAACAACTGTTGGTGGAGTCAGGGGCGCACCCAGCTTCTTTTTGGGGGAAGGCCAAGGGTGTGATGATGACGATGATAATTACCATCATCGTCGCGAGCTTCTCATGACGCGTTCAACATGGTTTTCAAATCCGTGAGGATTTTCCTGATTAGACTGAATCTTCGCGGAACACTTTCGTCCATCGAAGTAGATTCCACTGCACCCTCCCCAATGTTATCAAGGAGTCTTCAGGGGGTGGCATTGCCCCCCACCCTTCTGGGTACGCCATTGAATCGTGAGCGGCCTCCATCGGAACTATGTTGGGTTGAAACTCTGTCTATGACAGATGCAATGCATACAGCGAGAACGTCCAACCTGTCCTGCTGCACGGCCGTGTTACCCACAAGGTGGAGGAGGCACACGAACAAGCCGAGGAGAACGAAGCCGAAATGAGCGAAGATGCGGGGTTCCTCGGTCGCAGGAGTGGCTTGTCCGTTTTGCTGATCCTTTCTTTACTCACAATATTTCGATTCGGCTTGCCAACCTCAGTGATCTACGTGCTTATTTGCGACACTTGGATGCTCAGTCTTCAGGACGCAGGCTAGCTTATACTGTTCCAGGTAGTCGTGTGCCGACACTTCCAGACACACGACACACATGGGTATGTCGAGCAAGTCACTGTTGGGGGCGAGCGTCTAGCTTCAAGTATTCGGTATCATAGGGCTTTTCATCCTAGTTAGGAGCATGTTCCGCTTCTCCTGCAGTGCTGGTTTCTGTCTTCACGGGTCGGGTTACGCCAGGCGCAGGAGCACCTGTACTTGATCCTCCGAGATTTTTGACGCTGAAAGTAACACGATCATTCCTGAAGAAATTCAGGATATCTGGGCGCTTGTTTTGGATTTTGCAGGAGTCGAGAGCACTATCGAGCTAAGTATCTCCGATGGATCATTCCGATGCGAGCCCGTGATTCCACAGATTTCGCGAGCCTCAGGAGAATGCCACTCCGTGCGTCACCAAGAGTGCTCAACATCAATTTCTGAATGTGTATTTTAAAATTTTGTGATCCCGAGTCACGGCTTAGAAATCAAGCGGGGCTCTCGGTAGAACATACGTGGACATCAACAACCAACATAGCGAACGTAAATACAGTGGACTCCGCTTAATGAGAACACCGTATAATCGGCGCATCCAATTATTCGGATCAACAGTCGAATTCCCCCTTTATCTTCAAAGAACACGCTCCGAGTTATCGATACAAGGCTCCTCGTACTCGAATTATTCCGTCACTTGCGGGATTTTCCTTAGAATGAAAGAATGAGAAAATTCCGCAATGAGGAACGCATGGCCGAATGGATCACTTTGTTACAGCCACGAGAGCTTGTCAGGTTCCAATGTTTCACTGCTCAAACCCTGCCAGTTTTCTCTAACTAAAAGACCGAACGGATTCCGATCTGCCCCCAGTTCGAAATCTCGGGACATCCTTGTCAATTTGACAGATGAAGTCCAGTGCCCCTCTTCGGTTGAACCTCACTGAGATGATATCGTCCAGGAAATCGCGGCAAATCGGGGCTGTGTGACTCCGGTTCAGAAATCGGAGGGGAGTGCCGAGAGGCGGAAAAGCTTGTAGCTGTGCATGGAGCTGAGCGAGGTATAGAACTACTCCAATGGTTTTTCATGCAAGATTTCGAGGGGGACTGCCCACGAACGTCTTCAGTTTGAGTCGAATTCGTTTGTGGGATGTCGAGGACGAAAAAAATGGACTTCAATTGATGGATTCATCGTCAAGCACTTGAAGCCCAATCGCTACATATTCCATCAACTCGTATCTTCGGGGAGAGCTTCATCGTATTGCTTCAAGTGTCGCATTCCGGGAACTATGAGCTCAAGCGCCTAAAGATCCACTCGTGATATTATGATGAGAATAGATACATTTCTGGCGAATATACAGTATCAGGAGTATGCTTCCTCTATTTCCCACTCAATCGGATCGTCCGCTTATTCAGATCAAGATGGTCTGGTCCCGATGTGTACCGGCTAGGCGCAGTCCACTGTAACAAGGATCTGGGGCGAAGGATCTGTTGGGCGCTGCCACCCCTCAAGGCGTAAGATCAATCCCAAGGAACAAGCCGTCGAAGCCGTTCGTTGAGACGTTCGATGATACCATTATAGTCGTTCCAACTATGCCAGATGGCGGTTGGAGCGCCTTTGCATCCGCAGTCATCGAGATAATCCAGGAGAGCTTCGAATAACTTTTCCGGACCTCGTGTCTCCTCTTGAGCATGTTGAAATTTCAATACACGCTCCAGGAAAAAGCGAAAACCTCGAAGCCCCCCTAGCGGAGCGCGCCCCATCGGTTGAGAACCACTCGGACGACCAAAGTAGCGTTCAGAACGGCAGGCGCCGGAGAATCGCATTCGGTCAGCTTTGCGAAGGTAGGAATAATGAGAGTCATCGTTCCCATCGATTTTGGGTCGGGCGCTTCCGAAGCGGCCGATCCCGGCGGTGGTGATGAGGTATTGACTCGGAGTTGCTCGAACCGTCAAATGCGACGCCACCGCAGATCCTTGCGAAGAGCCCGCTCGTCCATCAAGCGTTTCGAGATGAGGGCCTGATCGATACTGTCTCGGTTACGCAGTCTAACGCTGTGCTGCATTTCTTTGACCTCCTATGGGCTTCGCGTCGGAATCCCTCCTCGCTCAGATACCTCGGAGCTCAGGCCGAAAAAAAGACACGCTCATGGGACAGACCGCTCGCCATCGCTGCGACGGTCATGAGCGGCTACGCCAGATTGTTTGCCCGTTTCCCACTCGATTTACCGAAGTTTCGTTCGATATGTCTCCATCTCTCGCTCTTTCAGGATGCTGTCAGGAGTGTCAGTTTCGAGTGCCGCTCCCCTCTCCCCTTCTGACCGGGGAGAGGAATACAGCGAAGCCAAGAAGGCTAAAGAGGCTACGCCATAATAGATTTAAGTGTCGGGAAAGCCCGCACCTGTGTTCGGCACACGGCTGGCTCCCAAGATGCGTTGAAGGACCTCTTCGAAGCCGAGTGCACGGATAAATCCCAGCCCTAGAGCACTTTAAACGCTGGCTGGCTGGCTTGCTTGCTGACTAACTGGGCCAGCGACCGGACACTCGGTCGCAAGTCTCGCTTAGCTTTCTCGACTGGAAAAGACTTTCGTTTGCCGCTTTGAGGGGGAAAAAAAACTTCGAGAGTCCGACGGCCACCTTCGCGAAGCCCAGAACGCACCCAGAAGCGGCTCTCAGCCGAACTAATCGGATCCACCAGACACTTTGTAGGGGAGGCGTTGAGAACGAAATACCCGGAGGATATTTGGGTCGATCTCGGGAATGAAGACGTTTTCCTTCCCAGCCCCACTGGCGGCAGCTCAAATGACTGATTTGGTCCGAGACCCACAATCAGCTGTTCCGCTGTGAGTTGTTGGCAAACTTCTGCTGAACAAACAGCTGGACGCCTCCGAAAATTCCTCTTGAATTTCTCAGGACCAACAAAGTTCAGAGAAAGGGCCAGTCGTCATTCGAGAATTATGGACATCCTGAATTTCATTTCCGCATTACTGGAACTCGGATGGAACGAATAAGATCCATGTCGGAAATGCGCGTTTCGCCGCGGCATACTGGACACGTATCAAGTGAGCGTCGGGAACGAATAGAGGGAGGAACGCGTTGTTGCATGCACCTCGGCTCCGGAAGTTTCTCTCTGGAGGGATGAAATGTCTCTCTGAGGAAGAACAGCCAGGTATTTCCTCCAGAGTCACGCTGTCTCCCGCCCTGATTCCCTCCGTGTGGAAGTCCTCACCCTGCTCTGTGCCGCGTTAACGATCACCGCTGCGGTGGCGCCAAGACATCGTGACAGACACCCGTGTCGGAGGTGACCACCAACGCCTATCTATCAAGCAATCGATCAATCAATCGTGACCATTCATATTTCCTTGTGAGTTCGTTCGATCGCTCGCTCGGTCGACGACTGTGGAGTCTGACCCCGAAGTGCTGGGGGTTGGCTCGAGGTGTTTGAATGCTTCACCCAGACAGGAGAACGAGAGCAATGGATACACGCACCGCGAGATATGGAGAGAGAAAAATGGGAGGCGAGAGAAGCTATAGGATGAAGTGTGGAGTGTATCAAATAGCGTTCACAGGTGCGGGGCTTCGATCCGAAAGCTATGCGGGCGGGAAGCCGTACTGCCAGTCACTCGGTCCGGTGGTCGGCGAGCGAGTTAGCGAGCGCTCGGGTCGGGAGCCAGTCAATGTCTCCCACGAGCCCTCAAGAGATTATCATACCGGATACGCATATAGGATTGCTCTACAAATACAGAGATGATCGTCGATTTAGCCACGCTCGATTGGTGAATCATGAGCGCAATATAGCACTCTCGGACGAATCCTCGCTGACATCCTTCACCCGATCCGGATATCTTATTGAAAGGTGCAATCGCTGCCATTCCCCAAAGGAGTCATCTGTACGGAGGACTAGAAGGAGCGCCGTGACGAGTTCCCGGGAACAACGGCTGCCCGAGGAAGGAATCGTTCCGGGACTTCTCGAGGAGCAACTCCCGTTGTGCTCCTTAAAACGACCAGGATCAGACGGAGATTCATATCGAGGGCTGGCTCGCAACTAGCTCTCACCTAGGTAACTCTTCAATCTCTCTTTTTTTAGAATCCAAGGCTCATGATGGCCTGTGAGGTTGATATTTGCTTATGAACTGCGTCACGTCATCGACGCATCCATCGCTTCGCGCGGTTCGATAGCGCGGGTGACACTCAAACTCTCTCCTGCGAGGGACATTGCCCCCCTCCCTGTCTCCCCAACCCCCTACCTAGAGCACAATCCTCGCCTGCAGGTGAAATTGGCTTTTGGCCTCCGATGGAAAACGGCGTGACTCCACACGAGGCGTGAAGCCTTTTGCCGGTCGATCACAATAGAGACACGGAGCGACTGTGGCGAAGCAGCCTGGCACAAACATCCTGATGCTTGAGCTCCCTGTGACTTGGATAGATAGTGAAAGAAGTCCGTTATTGGTCGTTTATGCTTGGGGTCGAAGAGCGACAGAAATTCGGCGTCCTAAGAGAAGTCGTCGTTATCCCAGCGAAGCATGAAACTCAGAGATTTACTGGTTGATCGCTGCCCATTCTCAGCTGAATCTATTGTGATATGTTGTTGGTTCATATTCGTCCTCATGAACATTTTGTTCTTTTTTTTTTATTCTTCTTTTTATTTTGTTCTTGTTTTCTCCGCCGTTCTTTCCTTACTTCCGCGGCGATTCCATTGTGGCTGTCGGGTTGTTATTGAAAACATCGAACAGCAACACCCGCAATTTGCTCGAACTGGGATGAGAATAGTTCTTGTTCGATTAATTCTGGTGGTCTGCCTCATTGTAAAATGACTCCTTGACATTCTGTAAGAAACAGTGTGTCTCCTTCCGGAACGGTACTTCAATCCTCGTACTTCACGAACCGCTCCGTACAAGACGAAGCCCTCCGTTTGAGAAGCAATAGCCTAATAAATCAGAGGCGAATACAGGAGTCTGCGGAGGCATGAGACTCACTTACCAAGAAAATACTGAAAGAAGAGAAGAAGGAAGAGCCTGGGGACGAGACATGCTTCTGAAAACCAACTTGCCCCCATATCGGAAGGGGATAGCCGTGAAGATCGTGATCCGATCCCTGAGGCGGAAAAGCTCTAGGCATCTTTGGGCACAAGCCGATCGATGCTCGAGCTGGAGTCGAAATCGTCGATAGCACGCGCATACTGCGAATTGCCGGAGAAATTGAGCCCCAACTCGGCCGGTGAAAGTGTCCGTGACTCAACTTCTCTCCGGCTACGTGGAGGGCTGGAATCTTCAATCGGGTGGAGTCGGTGCCCATGACGAATTTCCAAATTCTCAGTCTGGATGAGGGACTGGATCTCACTAGCCTCGCGCTGCGTGCGCAACTCGTTACCCCTTCTGACCTATTCAGCGTCAGATACGATCCGAGTCCCTCGGCTTGAATTCGGATGGCAACAACGACTTTTCATGCGAGCCATCACACTTCTATCCGGAGCGTTGACGGTCGACATGTCTGCCTACATTGACAGGTAACGGCAGACGGAGACTCGTGCTTTCCTCGCGGCTCTCCAAATCCTCCAAAGTCTATAGTTGTTCCGCCGATGCCGCACTCGCTGCGGTTATCGTCGCGGCGACAGCGACAGCAGCGATGAAGACACGCATGCAGCAGTGTCGATTTTCAGGGAGGGAAAACAACAAAATCGAAAAAGGACATGTGGACATGGACAGCTTGCAAAGTGCTGCTCGATAAGAAGAAAAGGATATTAGAACACAGAACATGATCTGTGCATTTGGCTTTCAACCCCAGCCTCAACCATCTGCGGGATCCCACCGCTGCGTCGGCCGCGTGAGGCTGTCGGTCGGTCGGCCCGCCGGGCTCGGGGGGAGGGGGAGTCGCTTGCTCGGTCGGCCGGATCGACGGAGGCACTCGTCGGCTTGTTCGTTCACTCGCGGCGGTTGGTCGGTGCTTCGATAGCGAGCCAATGGCGGCAGCGCTGCGGGAGCAGGCCACGCCTCCTGCGACATTGGCCTATGGAGTGCGACTCCTGAACATTATGCGGCGTCCCGCGTCGACTCCTGATCCTAGTTGGTCTCCGAAGGCCCGGATCGAGTGAAGCACGACCAGGCCATTGTGCTCTCGGCGACCAGCGAACATTCGCCACCTCGTTCTCTCTTCCGTCAGTACTGCGACCGCGGACTTCATCTGTCTTCCGCTGAGTCACAGCTGTGCGAAATCGCTACTTGAGCTCAAGTCAGCGACAGGTTTTCCGCAATGCTGCCCGTCAGCCGGACCTCACCCAGCATTTCTGTCACGCAACTTCACAAAGGTTAGTCCACAATCTTGGGAAACTCGCCGCCGCGTCGCCAAGCCCGGGCGAATTCCGACTGAACTATGGCTTCGATCGATCCCTCTAAGGGAATGGAATCAAACCCATCTCAGTAGACTCTGATATGCCCCTTTCGAAGGGTGAAGAGAAAATCAGTCGGAAAAAAACTCAACCCGTAGTGTCTCCGAGCAGTTTGATTCTCGTGAGTTTGTCGTAGCGTGGGCTTCCATTTGAGTACCATCGACAGTGTCTCTCAAACAGGGTGATGGTTTCGGGTACTTGAAGTTCAGAACTGAACAACCTCAATTTCAATCTAAGAGGATTGAGATCCTGCCGCGAAGGGTTGACCCGATGGGAGGACGTAAAGCGTCGACTGCGACGCATGGACGGGAGCATCAGCGTCCAGCTCGTTAAGTTTCTTGGCTCTGATGTCGTATTCGAGAGATAATCCGCCGCTAGAAGTGCGACGTCGGAATCGGCCTAACAGAAGGCCTCGCTAAAGAGCTCGGGTGTTCTGTTGGGGGGTGATGCTGGCGAGGACTGGGCCAGAACTTGCTTTCCGTGAGTAATATCATGAATCAGTTTCCTCGCTCGCTGGAATTCTGAGAAGAAGTCAGTGGGGCTCCGGTCGAGCTCGGCAGTATCCATTTCTGAGACATCGAGGAATCGCATAACGGCTGAGCTTCGATGCTCTTTGGAAGGAATAGAGGAATAGAGTGGAAGTACCCCGCTCGCCGATCACGGTTCGGGGAGATGAATCTGCGAAGATTCGGCCGTCGAATGTTCAAAACTTCCGGCTCTCCTTCCAAGCACCTCAGTCCCCTGGCTTCCGAAGAGATAATCTCGACTCGATACTGTGGAGAACACATAGATTAAACCAGAGCATCTTCAATCCGATTGAAAGCCACTCCCCCTCCCCCGTCTTCCCAGTGAGAATTTCTGCGCACTGTCCTTCCGGAGAGGCAGAGACCGTTCGTTCGGCATTAGAATATCGTGAAATCCGCTGCTCAGTTGGGAACTCCGCGTGCCTGGAACCTCCGAAAAGAGACCCCATGAGATGGTCAAGTTCATTTTCCTCGCTCGAATTCTCCGACCGGAAATGAGGGCTCTGAAAATATTGAGGATCCTGCCCTATTGGCTCTGCGGGAATTCTGCCGAAGGGAACATGACCTCTGCATCCACGGTTCTCTCATGACATCTTTCGAAGAACGAAATCCAGTTTCTTCGGATGGCCAGCATTTCGATTGCTTCTCCCGGATCGACAACGATTCCAGGATGCGTGCTCATTGAGACCAGCCCGCTCGGCCTGTTTCCGATCTCGACTGATCATTGGCTCAAAGCTTCGATCGCGATCGCTGGTCCCTCGTCTGAAGAATCATCAGCCCATTTCACTTTCCATGCTTGGTACTCGTCACGCATCACGCTTGTTCTGCGATTCCATTCGGTCTCATGAAGAGTAAGTGCCACTTCCAAGTCTTCGAATCAAATCTTCTCTATAGATTCGGGTACCGAATACTGGAGTTTGCCCATGTCTTTCCGAAGACGCTGATCCATGAACCAAACTTTGCTATCAGTTGATCGCGGTGGGGCAAATATGGGCAGTCATGGCTGTTGAGAGACAATTCTCTCTGTGAGTTATCCTCCCGGAGAGCCGGGCGATCAGACCTCGACGTTGAGCTCAGCGCAAACTCGTGACGCCTTCTTGATTAGCTCTTGGATTCATATCGGCAGCGTTGCCAGTTGCCATGCTCTCGATAAGTTCCCGTTACGTAGACATATCGAGACCTTTTGCGCAGAACTTGATTGATACTGGAAGAAAGAGAGGAGCGGGATGTTGTGTTAGGGAGGAAACGTCAAGCTCAAGTGAAATAGTTCATTGCAGATCTTAGGCGCGGACACTTGAGCATCTTCCATCGTTGGTCAACGCTTATGAAACGCTGAAAAGGGAAACCAAGAGCTCTTTTGATGTGGGGTAGGCTCCGTGGGCTCCAACCCATCGTGTGGCGCAAAGAGGTTTGAGTCGCCGTACTCCATCCCCGGGCATGCTCGCTTACACGAGTTTCACTCGTTGTGATGAGCGACTGATGGATGAGTACCGCATTTCAGTCAAAGAGAGAAATGGGCACGTTCTGGTCGTATGGTCCACCGTTCCCTTTTTTTGTGGCGCAACCGCGGAATGGAAAAAGTTTGATCGCCCCGTGAGCACCATTTAGAATGCTCAGAAGGGGAGCGTCTTGATTTTGGTTCTTCTTGTAACTCGGGGTCGATGGTCCATATTGATCGCCGCTATGAGTGATTCATGGCTCAGCTCCGATTGATCAAAAATCCGTTTCGGATGCTTGACGTACATGCTGTGAACACAGAAGTTCTGGAAGCTGAAGCCTGTTCATCCCTGGCTGCGCTTCCAGATGCCATCCAAGGGAACTGACGGTGGATGTTCACGGACTCCGGCGAATATCAAGCTGCTTCTCCAAACGGAATTCGACTCGGGAAGGGAATGGTGATGTTCGTGAGTTGATCTCCTCAATGAGGGAATATCACCACAACTGACCCCAACTCCTGGGCCGAGTGCGGAAGCCAACAGTTCAGAACTCCGAGAACTGTTCGTTACCATCAAATCACCTTATATAACGGAGCTCATGAACGGAAAGTTTGAATCTCGCCGATCTCGTCGGAGCAAGATTTCGCCGAATCAGTCCACGAGTTGGCGAAGTCGTCAGATCGACAAAATCGTTGGTGTGGTTCTTAATTCATCACTGGTGTCCAGTTCTGCCTCGTCATATCACTACCACAAATCTTTTCGGACCTGAGACATTCGGAGATATCTGATCTCGAATCAAAAACACACGATCAATATCATTGTGGGAGAAACTTTATACCGGGTGGGCGCTATTCGCTGAAGTGTTTCTTCCCATCGCTTCCAACTGAATACGCTATACCCAAGCGGAGCATCCCATCGGCCGATCGGCAAAGACAGCGTCGGTCTTTTCTCAGGAGACTCCCCGGACGGAACATCTTTTCATTCCGAGGAATCGGAGAAATATGTTCGAGGAAATCAGGCATGGCTATCGGGACCGGTTGAGCAACGTGTGGTCATACTCTCGAGTTCCCCTCGAAGACTTATTCAGAGGAATTCAGGAATGATTTCGTAAAATCCAACCCACAGGAGTTTTTTTTTTTAGGCCTTTGTTGTATTTCAACTCCTTATGTATTATTAGAGAAATCGGTCTCGAGTCTGAGCTATGTTCAAGCATATTTTGAGATCGCTCTGACCATAATCCTGCGGAGTGCATGCCGCTGAGATCGAGCATTGTCCCGAGCGACATCCTGCGAGAAGAGTCGCTCGAAACGGAGCGCACAAATCTTGCGCTCAAAGAAAGCGGAGAGCTGCGCATCAGAACTCCTTAGGGAACACATTTTCTGCGATAAGAATACGACATTCCTATCACGATAGGCCAGAAGTACCAGGAAGATCGCTCAGGGCCAAGAATCGTGGAGGCTGAAGGAGAACCTTCCTCTGCCGGCCCGACGAACCACTCATGACGCGGTGTGTCCCCTTCCCGTCGTCTTGAAGGCCTGTGCCCGAATTTGGAAAAAATCGACGTGAGTCGAGTAGTTATTGTGTTTCCTATCGCTTATTCATTCGAGCAGCTTCAAGGCTGGAATCCTGACGACAGAGGTCATGAATGAGGAGCCATCTAATTCCTGGAAAACGCTCCAACTCCGTGATTTCTCCACTGCATTTCGGTGCTCGATGATGAGTTACCAAACCATCTTGAGAGCATCCTCATCTTATATACCACAGTACCCTGCCGATAACGAGTCGTGGTATTCGCCATATTTCGAACCGTCGACGTTCGCCACGATTTTCAGTTCAGGGACATACCACATCTCATCCATTATTGGTGGAGGATCCCATCGCGATGGAAGTCGTCCGAATCGCTCTCCCTTGGAATCTAAACTCCGATAAGAATTAGGAGTAGCTCTTGGAATAGTAGCCGCTCATTCTGAATGTCAACCAGACGGTCCCCACGTCTTGCCTCTTCAATTCGGCAATTGATTGAGGCGACGCAAGGCAGAACAAACGCGGGTGAGAAACATTTCGCGCGAGATCCGTTCGGGGAAGTGGAGCGTGGCCATGAGTAGCCCAGCTAAGGGTTCCGTTTGGCTGAGGAGTCTCAGTTTCACAGATATCTAAGAACCGAATCGGATTCCATATTCGAACTCTCGTCTGCAAAACTGCAATGAAGATGTGGTATGGGTGTGGAGGATAACTCCATCAACGATCCCTCCAACCGAGGAAGCCTCATTGTGCTCGTGCACTGCGTCGCTTAGTGGAAGGGTCTCGGCTTCGGTGCTCGAATTGAAGGTGCGAAAGGAATGCGAGGCTGTCACCAACCTCAATCCCGGGAACGATCAAAGTCGACAGGGGGGCGGGAGTTCTACGGCGGAGTTTGGCTCCACCGATAGCTGGAAGGTTCAGTTCGTCAAAAGAGGCATCTTTTCATCTTGCCAGGAGCTCAGTGGAGGGAGAGCCTGTTTCTCCATCTTACAGTAGGTTCGGACTCGACGTTTCGAGTCTAGCTTTTGTGTTGAGGAATCGTCTACGGCTTCGAGAGTGTCGACCGATCGCAGAGAGAGTTCTATGTTTGGAGCTGGATTCCATCGTACATGTGAATTCTGTCGGTGTCAAGGGAGGTTAAATACATCTATCTGATTTTGGAGTCCGATTGTCTCCAGCAAATACCTGAACGCATTCGCCCAGGTTCTTGACATCGATCATTCTATCACAGCACTGCTTTCTATAGAATCCATGCCTCCGATGGGATTGCCGTTTCGGAAATGCTCGGCTTCAAACCAAAAACAAGAAGTTTTTACTACATTGCTTTCGAGCCGCTCAGAAAATGCGTTTCGCCCGCAGACCTGAGAGTGAAAAGCTCCGTCAAACTACTTGTCTTCATTCTTCGGACATTATCCTCGGTCTCCTAGTTTCGCGGAGTAGAGTCGTTCCCAATCAGCTTCCTGTTCAGGATATGTTTTGTTTAGCCTCATGAGGAAAATATTAGATCTTCCGCCCTCTCGACGAACTAGCATCCATTTTGTGCTCCCTTCCCTGATTGCGAGACAACGTTCAGTTCATTCTGTCTCTGCCTCAGATCGGGGGACGATCCTTGTGAGAGGTTGCTCCCGAAAGCTGCAACTAAAGATTGAGCTCAAAAATATTCGTTCGAAATATAGTTATGACGCTCCCGCTCTTTCTAACTTCCGGCATAAGTTTCGCCACCATGTCACAAACGGGGTTGTCATTGCTTCTCATCCTATCTATTGAGCGATCCGTAAGAATGGGTTGGGAACGTCATCCAAGGTATCAGTCAGGGTGCGTTTCGCACGCATTTTTTTTCTTGAACCACACAGAAAAAAAAAGGCGGGCGTCAAGTGACAAGTCCGCCCGGGGCATCACAGATGCTGGCTCCGCCACGCTGTGGGGCCTGGAAAACTCCGGACTCGGGAAATGGGGCCTGGTGGGCTCGCTCGCGCGGCACACTGCTTTGAGTCACATGAAATTCAGGCGTCAACTGGCCTTGAATGATGTACAGGAACTAAATGCAGCGAGCGGGTCCGACAACTCCGAGCTTTCTTCGACTCCACTGACCATAGTTCCCGAATCTGGCTGGGTTTATCGAAGGGCGGGAAACAGTGCATGGAGTTAACTCCGTCAGAATCTGCTGCCAATCGATTATCTCCAAGACATTCATTGAAGAATATATACAAGCTGAGGTGAGAGAACTGAAATTTGCGTCCTACGATGATCGTCCTTTTCCAGATCGCGAGCCACTGTGCAGAGTTTGCGGGGACCGGGCTTCAGGTCGTCATTACGGAGTGGCATCGTGCGACGGTTGCCGCGGATTTTTCAAGCGCAGCGTACGGCGAGACCTACGTTATACCTGCAAGGAAGGCGGGATGTGCGTGGTCGACGTGGCACGGCGGAATCAATGTCAGGCTTGTCGACTCAAGAAGTGCCTCGCTGTGAACATGCGGCGCGAGGGTAAGACCATCATTCGTTCTCCCGGGATAGAGCTCGTTGTAGAATTGAGTAGAAAAGTAGAATGTCCAATTCCGCGCCGTGAGACTCCAACGGAGGTTGTTATTTGTGGAGAACTATCAGCTCGAGTTCCGAGAATCGTTTTCGAGCTGGGTCAAGAGATAGTTCCTCGCAAAGGAGAAAATGGGGAAGCGATTGAGCTCTCCGATTTCGAACTTTCGGAGCTTTCGCGGCCCTTCTCGAGTGTGTCGTCTCTTCTCGTGGGTCTATCGTGGATGCTTGAGGCAATCAAACTGAACGCTGGATTCAGAGTCGTCTGTTAGAGGGTTCTGTTTTTGACATGCGAGAGCGGAAACCAAAACGTTGAGTGTTCTGAAGGGCGACCAATCGGCTCAACAAACACGGAGCTTTAACTCGCCGTTGCGGAGGGATGTTCGGCTACACGAAAATGCTTTGGTCGAAGAAAACGGCTCGTGCGATATGGGATTGTTTCTTTGCGTCCGCGAAAACTGCAGTTTCAAAGACTTTCACTGCTCTCAGTTCTGTTTTCAGCGGTTCAGCACGAACGAGCGCCGCGGACCGGTCCTCGAAGGCGACTCCTAGATTCGATCTCTGGGCTGACTTTCTCCCTCACGGCGCCGACGGAGTTGCCTTTGCCATCCCCCGCTGTTTACGCCGCCTACCAGCTGTTGAACAGACCCCCGCCAGAGTTCGTTGAGCACACTCCGCTTTCGTCACTCTGGTCTTCTGATGCGCTCTCAAGAGACCCAGCGCCGCCATCAAAGCTTTCTGGCAACGAGAACGTTTCCGAAACGAAACACGAGTTGGACCTATCACCTCCGCGACCTCCAACCGAACGCTCTGACATCGAGATTTCGAGCCCTGTCATGAAACATTCGTCAACGTTTTCATTGGCTCCGAACCCCTTTATCTCATTGCCGAACCCGGACGAGAACCCGCAGGTGAGATTCTATTCCTTACAACGCGATACTCCTGCGCCGTGCTTATCATCTCAGCTGCATATCTAATGAGCTCAGGGTAAGAGTACTGAGAGCGGATGTCCGAGAACGAATGGTTTCGTTTTGCAGGAAACCGCCGCAAAACTCCTCTTCTGCAGCATGAGATGGATTCGTTCGACACCCGCCTTCCAGCAGCTGACTTGCGCCGATCAAATGATTCTAGTGGAATACTCGTGGGGTGATATTTTCCTCTGCACCGCTGCCCAGTCCCATTTCGCTCTCCCCACAGAAGGTAATTTGGAGAGAGAGATTGTGAGAGAGGAAGAGACGGGGAGAGAGGGGGAAGAAGGAGACTGGGAGGGAGAGAGGGATTTTACGGACTCTGGCCTTTGAATCCATCGACGCGCTTTTTCTTCTGTATGCACCGAACAGCCAGTTTCCTTGACCCCCTTGCCTCAGGGGGGACGGAAATCAGCTCGCGTTGGGATGAGGTTTTCGGGACGAGCCGCTGAGATTTTTCTGTTTTGACTCTGAGAAACCAACAAATTCTCCGAACAGGTATCTTCAACGAGCCAGAGAGCACGTTCAGTCGGAAGCATCTACACATCCTACGCAGAGCTCTCCAAGAGCTGATGGCTCTGAATGTCGACAACACCGAATACTCTTGTCTGAAAGCTCTAGCTCTCTTCCGGCCAGGTGAGTTGGAGGCTTACCGATTTCCCATTCCGTCGTATTTATGTTTCCCTTTCCCGTAATCTCCGATCGATGAAGCCGCGGTGATGATTCCTCCTCGATTGACAGAGTTGCCCGGACTCTTCGACGCCGGTCATGTAGAACGCGTCCAGGAACAAACACTCGAGGCCATAGAGCAACATCAGGTCGCGCAGGAGTCGATGTCGTCCGGGCGTTCGAACCGGCTGATTCTCCTTCTTGGTGTGCTTCGGTCTGCTAGGACATCAGTTCTCGAGGACGTGTATTTCAGATCTACGATAGGACCCGTGCCTATAGAGCGAATCCTTTGTGACGTTCTGCAATCTGCCACTTAGTAGAATCGCTCGCGGATTGTGGCGATCCCAACTCGGGAAGAGCCGAGCATAGGCGGCCCATCGCAGAGGCGCCCTTCAACATAGAGAAGAATTTCATAGGAGGATGCTTTCAGAAACGCACAGGTCCTGTCGGATAGCGGACTGGAGTCACCGTGGGAAAGGGGAAGAATTTCGATGATACTCGACAAAGCAGGGCAGTCATCGGATGACCGCAGCTCTTGATGTTGCTTGAATGAACTCACCACACAGCTTCGACGTGTGCAAAAAATGGATCTGCTCATTTCAGATCCGAGTGTTTAGTTGGCGACTTTCCGAATCCGGGAAGCTGACGTGCATTGATCGTCGGTGATCATAGTCAAATGACGATACGTACAAAACATGTATCTGAGTGTACAGCCTCGAGTGTGAATAAAAAAAATGAGGTGGTAGTGTTCCATTCTACCACCAGGAGCTGCGTGGTAAACGTCACTAAACGCGATCTTGCTTCGGAGCCCAGTTGTCAGGAACTGTGCCGAAAATAATCTCTACAGCATGCCAAATCCGGGACTGCATTCCGCATGATAGCACCGGCTGCATCCGTGATCGCGCTGTGGGAAAGCGTCTTTGGGTAATGTGTTACCTTGGTTTCGTCTGTTAGCCACCATTTTATCTACAGGGTCTTGGATGATAACACAGACAAAGTTCGAAACGTTGTGACAGCGATATGAGAGGTGGAAACAACGGAATGAACGCAATTTGTTCGCAGTTCTTCATTGTTATCCCGTGAACTTTCCCAACCTCCCATCCCTTCCTTCCTTCCCCCCATCCTTTCATCCCAACCTCGCAGTCGTGTCCCTTGTGGTTTCACAGCGGATATGCGTTTTGTTATGATACTTTTCCGCAAGGCAGGAGTCTTCAACGACGCCATCGTAGTGTTCAGGATGACCGTCGTGGAAGAGGCTGGAAGAAATACTCGATCCGCGGAGCATGGCGCAGAAGATTGAGAGACCGGTTCAGCGGAAAGATCTGAAGCCTTAAAAGCAACAACTTCTGAGAGTCGACGACAGAATTGTTCAGCTCCTGGGACGCCGCCAGTTGATCCACCGAGCCGCTGGGACTCTCCACCACAGATGTATTTCAATAGAGGAAATTGTGGAGGAATACTCGAAGTATCGAATATATCGCTGCGGGGGTTCAGGAGACCCTGCACACAGCGAGGCCAAAATGCTCAGTCCTTGATGGTTCGAGCTGGTTCTTGCACTGTTCGCGAAATTCGCCCAGTTCCCGCAGAAAAGGCGTGGGAAGAAACCAGGAAGTATGTTGGGAGAATATGTGAACAAGACATTTTACGGGTCATTCTTTGTCAACCCGCATCTGGCATATTTCCATTGGTGAGCTTCCCGCCCCATTTCCTGCTTGGTTCACCTCCTCCGCTTCATCATTTGAAACATGGGTGGTTCAGGATACTGCATAGGGTTGACGGAAGCGTTCCTTGCGTCGAACGGGGGCTTTGTTATCCGCGGATCTGATCCAGGCCCCAGTATCTCGGCTTCGGAAGGACAGATGAGCAATAGTCGATTCTTTCTCATCTCTCCCGGTCGATTCCATCCTACCCCGCTCGTCGCTCGTGGCTGTCCTTGTTCTCGCGGTTCGTATCTGGATCCTTTTCGTTGAGCTTCGAAATTGAAATGGCAGCCGTTGGATGGAACATGAATCTCACTCTTCGAGTACTAGTTCGCGCCGACAACCATTCCAGAGCGAGCATAACAATTTCCAGGAGCCAATCACTTCGTGCTGATCCGGGACTGTTCAGTTCAAAAGAACATAATCGAAACGATTATCTATACTTTTTCGCGAGATTCGCTGCGGGTCGCTGAAGGGAGGGGATCGGGGGACCGGGGGGTTGGTGCTGGATCCGTACGTGAGACCATCTGCTCCAATTATGACAGCAACAGATTCGAGGAGGGGCTCCCCCAGTAAAACACAGTCAGCCTAGCGCAGGCGAAGTCTCGGTGCGCAGTTTTCCTTGGGTTCCGCCAGGATGAATGAAAATGCATCACCCGACCAAATTTTCAAACAGATGGAGAAATTCGCACGCCTATAAAAACTCAGCTATCCTGCCCGGTCCACCTCCCATCCAATCCAAATATATCATGAACTGTCTCCATTTCCGGTCCCTGCCGCCATCGATCTTCCGTTACTCTATACCGAGGAGCGACGTTATGTCGGTAATCGATGACGAGATTGGCCGAAGTGGTCCGAGTGTGGAAAGAAACGATCACTGGGTTCGTGTGAAGTTTATTAGAAGAGACTTGTGCAGTGTTCACGTATTGAATCTTCCAATAATAGCAGGCGATTCATATGTGGTCGTCTGGGGCTAAATAAAGCCATCTCTGCGGTCCTCGAATCGACGATCACGACATTCACGGAAGGCATCGGTGTCGACTCCGAATTAATCAGTCCAGGAATCCGATTTCCTGACACCGAATCATTCAGAATACATATGCTCATTCGGCTCATGATCGAAATCTCCCTTGCCGCCGAATTCCAACGCACGATGATCAGAGAGTGATTTGAACGATGTCCTCACAACATCAGGCCTTGATGCGTGTCTCCCCGTTTCATAAACGCTCCATGAAGTCCGAAGGTATATTGATTTTGAACATGAAAACTATGCAGTCGTTCTTGCTGAACTGAGGAACCCCCGATTGCGTGGGTTCAAGGGTTTCAAACTTGACCTTTAAACAGAAACATCTCTTCAATTGGAGCGGCGCGACCTCCGAACGCTTCAAAACGAGATGATGCTCTCCATTCGAGCAATCATTACCCCGATAGTATCATTCATCCTACTGCGTGAATACCTGGAGATTCGGTGACCTCAGCACTCTCCCGGACTCTGTGGGTTTGTCCAAGTTGGCTGTCGCTCCCAAGGTGACAGTGAGATCCTTGTGCTGATTTTGACCACTTTGATCAACGAGCCTCAAAAGGTACTGCCAAAAAAAAAGAGATCGCTCTAGTTTCCAGCTTACTCGCATCGCGCAGGGAATCGTAAAATTGAATCTCGACACCTCGCGGGCTAACCTGCGCAGGAAACGGCCAAGGAATGATATTGTTGAATTGACCCGGGAGCAACTGCGGAGTCATATGGAGCAGTCGTGCCCTGTGATCAACGAGGAGGCGGAGCCTCATCTGAAAGAGGGCGAGATGAAATGGGGCGCATCAAAACCCGATTCGACTCCACTCCAAAGTCGTCAAAGTGATACGACTCGAGATCATTCGAAAGAGCTTCCTCATAGTTTCTGTCGAAGCCTCGTATACCTTATAGCCGGGTATTGAAGGGGTGTAGAAACTGTCGCTGTAAAGAACCTAGGAGGGAAGCATCGCTTTTAGTGTGAGGGCGAAAATTGAATCGTTCCTCCCCTGTTTTTTTTTTCAGCTACCTGAGCACCATCGCTTTCCACTTCAAGTATGGCTTTGTAGGGGCACAAATTCCAGAAGAAAGGATCTTCGACCAGGGCTGTTTTGATCAGCACGAGGCGATTGGAGAGCTGCAGAACTTGCGTTCGAAGAACTTCGACTGTCTGAAATCATGCAGGAGCTTGAGATCCAACGAGTCTAAACGGCATGATCTAAGTTCATGGATAACAGCCTCTATCCGCAGAGCGGGAGTGGAACTGTGTTCTACTTTTGCCAATTCGCTATTCTCTGACGAGGCATGAGCACTCTGTTTCAGTGTCTCTTCCAGGGCACGGATCCGCTCCGCTTGGGATTGAGTGAATTTTGAGAACAGCTCCATGTGGGAATCCATCTTCTCGTGGTCGCGGAGCTGAGCGTTTGTGGCCTTTTGGAAGAAAATATGTTTTTCAACTCCGAATCCGACTCAAGCGGTACCAACGATCGGAAGTCTCCCCAGTCAAGATGGAAATCGGGGAACGCTCACTTTGTGCTTGCAGCCTACGACGTGCATTCTACACGGTCTTTCCAGAGAGGTGCATTCCACTCGATGAGTCTCACTTTGGCCTCGTTTGATATCTCGTCGCCCGCAAATCATACAAAGGACTTCCACCTCCGGGCAAACGCTGATATGACGCTGCAGGAGGAAATGTATTCAGAGGCTGATCGTGGGACGAAGTACCTACTCTGATCACATATCATATTCGAGTCGAGATGCCGACCTCCAACGCCGATGCGAGAACCTGAGTGCCGCAAACTTCACAGGCAACCTGAAGTCGAGAGGAACAGACAATTGGACACTTTCCTGTTATCCTCGATCTGGGGCAAGCGATGGCAGAATGGGAACTGAACCTTTCTCTGTGCGCAGGTCGTACTCCTGTGAGAAGCCATCGCTCTGTACGAGAGACGTTTGTCGCAATCACCGCAGTTCTCCTCCCTGAAGATGCAGCGTGAGCTATGATCCTGGAAGGATGGTTCTCATGGTTGCGGTTGACAAACGAATATGATCACCCCAGCAGATGGGAATTATTCGACGAACCTGTATCGTGCCGAGCGGACCTTCGAAGTTGCAGCCGTCAGAATTCCAAATGCACATCGCTTTGAGATCCATGCAGAATGTGTAAACGTATGGATCCTCCACGAGCTGCTTCCGAGAAAGTCATGAATTGAATGAAGCTCACACCTAGCTGTTATTCTGAAACGCAGTTTCTTCCGATCGATTCGTGCTCCCGTCCTGTACCTCTGCTCGAGTCACTTTCACGCCGTGCGGTCGACATTTCGATGTGGAGTCCAAGTGCCTCATGCAAACCTCGCAGTAGGAGCAGCCGCACGGTGAGCGCATTAACATCCCGGCGACGCAGGCGCACGACGAACACCTCGCCAAGGGAGGAACACCTCTGATCGATATGAGCTGATCATGAGTCCAACCAGGAAAATCCCTGACAACCACCTGAGAACCCGGGCCGTCATGTCTGTCAATATCTCTGTTCACTGATACATCATGTCTCGAAGGGCCTCGAAAAAATCATCGATCATTCAGATTCCTGGTGTCACTGCGTGATCCAATTGTGAAGCTCAGGGAAATCTCCGGTAGCGATCCGCAAGGAGAATCGGAGATTGAGACCCCCTATTGGTTCTATCAAGCCGCAGTTTTGTGCAATTGTCGTCTCGTAGGCTCTAGATGGTCAGTTTTCCCAACGAGTGATTGTTCGTCATTTATCAGCTCGGGAGGAGGGGGAGGCTACGTCCAAGTGCGTCGAAAAACAAAGGCGATCCGCGGAGTTCAAGAGAATATGATTGATGTCAAGAATTGATGAGACATGTGATGAGAAGAATATGATTCACGACATCGAAGCTGCTCCCTTAGGCATCCGGGTCTCGCGAGCCGATATCTCCATGCGTCTGAACCCTCAGGGCGAACACACAATTCGCCGCGGCTCTCAAATCAGGAGATCGCAGACGCGGCATACCCTTAAGCGTCGCTCGCTACTTGACACAGAATACAGAGCTCCGTATGAGGTACATCTGCATTGGTGAACGACCCCTTCACTCGAAGGGCGCGAAGACAGCGGTTACGATGTGCGGGAGAAGGGAAATTATTCGGACCTCCGACCGGCAATCGTCGAGTGTCGATCGATGCCATTTACAGACGCGTGGACTTCACTGCCACACTCACGTGCGGCGAAGTGCCCACATTATATGGTACGCATCGCGTAACTCGCATCCTGGCGGCTGTGGAATTGTAAACGCATGATGTGGTCATGCGGAATTTCGAGTATCAGATGCCGGTAGAACTCCCCCACCGCTTCCAAAAACGAATCATGTTTCAGCTTAACTGAACCGGATCAGTATAGACTATCTCCAAGAGCTCTACCAAGAGTCTTACCAGCTCACCTTGACCAACTCATCAGAGCCCTGATTTGAGAGTGCCGTCGTGAAATTTCGCTGAGCCGCTGTTGGACTGGAACTCACAGAGGTCGAACGACCGGAAAATTTATGCGCCGCCACGTAGGCGGGTCGGGCCGGCGGGGCTGAAGATTCACTGGGCGCGGTGGATGTAGGCGTAGAGGAGCCGCTCTTTGACTTCCGAACGGAGCCGTGCTGGAAAGGAAGAGCATCGTCATGGCGGGTGACGAACGAAGATCGAAGCGAGAAGCGACGGGTCACGTCAGGACCCGCCCCGCGACCGAGCCCCGGTTGACCGCCCCTTGATTCAGTGTCGGTCTCATCATACTTTCCGTAGCACCAGGAGTGATATCATTCCGAGGTCGGTCTGAACACAATTTTCGCGGGACCTAGGAGCTATGCAGGGTTCAGGCTGACTCGGACCCCGGAATAACCGAGTTCGAAACAGCCATCGACCCCGTCGGGGTAAATTGGGCTGAAACGTCGAGGAGCTGCGTTCGGAAACAGGCTAAGAGGCAGATTTATCTCGCGGACATGAGAGAATCTCGCCCCGGCTGGAACTGTGTCACAAAAAATGCATCCACCCAAAAAATCTGGAAGAGCGGCATATTCGTCTGGGATATCTATTCAGGAGAACCCGGAATCGACAGAGAACATGCTCAACATGCACTGAAACATGCTCGATCTGGGAGCGCTCACTAACGAACTCACGGAGATACGATGAGCGTTGCTCTGTATCCGTCGATGACTCAACACGTGCGCACGCAACTTCTGAACCGAACCACCCGGAGATACAAGTTCGAAGAAAAATAACGAAAAAGTTCTTGACAGCACTGCGAATCGGTGTCGTCTGGTCCGGATCGGGCTTCCGGGGAGGCCCTCGGGCTGCATCCACATATTTACTCAGCTTCATTACGGACGGGATAGAGGAGGCGAAACCCACGAGCTTTGTTTTGTTCAACGGGTCTCCTCCGGCCGAGAGTCTCTCAGCGATAATTCTCTCTGATTGACGGATTCCAGCAACCGTTCGCCTGTTTCGGGCTGTGAGTTCCACTTTCCGCACGGTTTTCGGAGTCGGAAACGACGCACTTTCGGATTGGAATCTCGTTCCGCAGGGCATCGCGCTCTCTCCAGGTGGAGAAGAAACTTACTCTTGACAGAAACGACATCATCGGGAAGCACCACGCAGCAATACACGATCAAGCTGGCTCGATTGGTTCCAATGCGAGTCACTGTTTCCAGGATGAGCTAAAGAGGATTTGATTGTTTCTAGATAGGGGACAAGTGCTGGAGATTAAGTCCACCAACCACGATAGAGACGATCGTCGTCGTTGGAGCAACTCGCGTCGACCCTCCTGTCGTCAGTTGTAATCATCGGCGGCTTCCGATTGTGTTGACACATAAATCGGAATAAGCAGCGCATTCTGAATCGGAGGAGAGCGAAGCCCGAACCAAAAGCAGAGCCGAACGTTGATTACCGGACGATCACGTGCGAGATTTTTCGAAGACTCGAGGATTTTTTTGGGGGGAGCTCAGGGTTCCCTTCGTGCCTGCCTGAGCTGTTTCCTGCCAATTCCAAACGGGCGCTGCCTGCTCGACTGTGGCTCCTTGCTTGGTACCCTGAACGACGTACTCCAGTAGCGCCTGCTCACCGACACATGGTCAGGGTCTCCTAAGACGCACCGATGGATCGCCGTGTTTCCCCACATCTCCAATTCGAGGATGGCGGACGATCCGAGTGATTTAGCTTTCCGGTAACAGAGCCCATGAAGTACTCGTTCTATGAGCCACCAGCCTCGATGCTTTCACCCTCCGAACACTGTATGCCGCATCGTTACCGCAGCCGAATCTCGGATCCGCTCTATTATCTACTCATACTGGGCACAGTATCTGATGCATCAGTTCCCCGCACGATTCCCCCGCACCGAGTGACTTCATGGTGATCTTGACCGAATTTCCGGGAGAAACTTCAATTGCATCGTCAGCTGTTTCTCCGCGGCGGTTTCAAAGATTGCTACGAGCGTTTGCAACATGGGATTCAGCGGGTCCTCGATGATTGTGACGATTCTGTTCTCCTTCTCCTCTTGTCGCGAATCCAATCGGTTTGGCCTCCACCGAGTCGTGGATTCATTCAGCTCAGGACGAGATCCCGGAAACGGCTCTCTGAATTTCATGCTTCGGGTCCCATCCATCGGGAAGTTGTCGATTATCGGGGAAAATTTCCAACCAGTAGATCTCGAAGATTGTTTTTCAGGAAGGGTTTCAGTTATGATTGAAACCAAGAACGAACTCGCTGAGTCAGTGAGGCTTTTCTGTATGAGATATTCGTCGTTGACGACTGGAGTCTTCAAGGAAAACGTTTGAACTTTTGCTTTTTTAGTATAAACAGAGCTCAGCTATTGAGAGAGGTTCACATTTCTGCGAATTTCCAGGCTCGTTTTCCTTAACGCCATCATTACCTTCTAACGGACAACGCATATCCCGGAGTGAAATCTTCAACCGAAAGCTGAAGTCCTTGCTTTTACGACAAACCGCTCGGGATCGATTCCGGCCCGAATTCCAGGTCAGTAGGATTGCTTACGAATTCCGATTCCGGATGCTGAGCAACGGGATAGGAAGTCGAAGTGAGGAAATTGAGTGCATTTACCACTTCGTTTTGTCATCTCGACAAGTACTCGGCTATCAATGAGCCGGAACGCCCGCAGCGTGTGGGTCAGTGGGAGGAATGGATTGGAGATTTTCGGAACCAAGACCGATTGAGCCTTGCTAGGAGGCTGAAAGGGATCGTTAAATGCGGCTCATGTTTCAACTGAGCCCCCGTGGCCGGTTGTTGCGCCAACCTCAAACGATTGAAAATTGAAACGTGTGTTTCCCGAGTGCTGCGTTTTCGGTACTCTGATTAGAGTTCGAGATTCATTCGATTCATTCGGGTGACATCTTGCCGTGATTCGAGCGGGAAGATCGGAGTAGAGACCAATTCTTAGAATTTCAATGGATATATCGGATGAGCATGAGTCGAGCTGTTAGTCTTTGTTGGAACAGGGACGGAGACTCTCAGAAATTTGATGAATGAATCGACATGACTTCTTGGTGGAATCTTCTGAAAACCTCCAATCGATCGAGCTAGGATGCGAGTTTCCCTGGGTCTCCGGGATGACCATTGTCTCCGTTGGACGCCTCCCGAAGCTTCGCGATTCAGCGGATCCGACATCGCGCCCCGGTTCCATAGAGTTTCGCCAGCACTTCTGTCCAGAGTCGCAATTCTCACGCCGGAGAAGGAGACTGCTGCGACTGACCTCAATTTTCATTGTGGTGCGCTCGGCACCGTGATCTGCTCCCTGGAATCTCTCTGAGACTCAGACCGGCACTTCGCCTGGTTTTCTAGCTCAGCTGAGATTTCTATCCGGTCGCAATATCAATAGGCACACGGAGTTATCAACCAAGCATCATTCGCCTTGGGTTCGACTCGAGACCTGTTTTGAGGAAGCAGTCAACGCGGGGGTTCATCAGTCGAGGGAAGATGATTCATCGCTTGGACATATTTTCACCGTGGACGAAAAAGGAGAGCTCGAACGATTTGGGGGGGGGGGGGGGGGAAATGAAGAATTCAAAATTCATTCAGCTGTTATTGAACGCTATTGGAGTTTCCATTGTTTTTCGTGGCGCCTGTTTGTCGCCAAGAAAACAGCGGCGGAGTGAGAGAATCGTGCGGTTCAATTGTCAGCGCAGAGTCGTGATGTGACATAAAACTTCTGAAAAATAGGAATCGCTTATTCGCCTTGCGGAAGGTGATTATTCGAATCCCAGTTTCTCGTTTTACTCAAAGACTAGAAAGCCGATGTTGGATCAGTTGGTTGACAAAAAAGTGATGTCTCAATCCAGAAGCTGTGGTTCAGCAGAATGTAAAATTACCGAAACTTTTGAACATGTTTGCGCACGTGTTCACTCAATTTTTTCACTCTGATGGGTCAATCGTCAGGAGCGCTCAAAACTATGACTCAACTCCATCGAGATTCGCTCGAGCCGAACAGAAATTAAGAGCACCTGAACGATCTGTTAGTGAGAGACTGGGAAAGAAGTCGGAGATGCTGTAGAGCACATTCAAATCTTCCCGACTCTGGATCGGAAAGTCGATTCCTGGGGAACTGTTGAGAGTTGCGAGTCAGCGAAGAATTGGAAAACTCAGAAGTAATCGGATGATTTTCTGGAATAAACAGAAATGCTCAATTAGTGACAATGGGACGTGTAGAATGGAAGACACCTGAATCCAAGGCGTGTTGGCGGCAGCTCGCGAGAAGCCGGCGGTTCGAATCAGCAAGGCATCACTAGCGTTCGCAATCAGTTCGCCGAAAGTATCCGTGCTAGTTGAGAGCTCGGTTGTCTGGGACTGAAGCGGAGAAGCTTTGAAAACACGCTGTATCTGCAGGAATCATTCCCTGCGTAGCGCCAGCGACTTTTTACTCGGCGCTCAGTGGGCACATCGATCTTGGCACCAGTATTCAAAACCGAACAGCCGCGTGAGGATTCGCACGAGAGGAGCCCTACGTGCTTTCTGTGAAGTTTCTCGTACGTGCTTCCAATGTTGAATATAATCTACGTGACTCTGCTAGATTCGCTTCCAGCAATGTCACGGATTTCAATGTTTCAGAGAAAAGTTCCGTTCGAGTACAGCCCGATTTCCTGTCCCGGGAGAACAAAGGGCTGAAAATTCACAGCGCCAATGTTGATGATCCTTTGGAATGAGACGAATTCAGACCTGTCGGCTCTGATTTCCCTTCCTTGAGATGATCCACTCTTTGAGAGTGGCAATTGTGAGCGGTGGAAGAGGTCATATCTTCGATTTTACCAGTTCTAGTCGCCTTTTCCCCGTGATACCATGTGCTCCGCAATAAGCGGGAGGAAAGAGGAAAGGAAACAAAACTCGATCTGTCTTTCTCGGTAACCCACGCATTGCACAACGAACGATTTTTCGTTCCGAGTTCGCACAAGGTTCGTCGGGTGGCTCAGCGCAAGGCTTTCGGAACTCCCGGCAGAAATATGCCGCATTCGTCGATACTTCGGAGAGCGAAGTCGCCGAGCCAGTTCTGCAATGGGACGCAAACCCGCAAATCTAAAAGTGATCTAGCTCCTCTGCTGCAAGGTGAAGATGGCCAGATGAACATGATTATTGTCGATGGCGGATCAGTCCGTGGCAGAGAGAAACACTATACGAGTCCGTCGAGACAACGGGGAGAGTCTGCTGTCCACGGGAAGCAGCAAGTCGAGCAGAGATTCAGTATGGAACTCAGGCCGTTTTCCTGAATATGTTTTGGACTCCTGAGAAAGTTGGGGATAGAGGCACTTCTGGAAACTCTATATCCAAGTCTGGCCTCGAAATCGTCATTCCCGAGGAATCAGACTCAGACAACAGTAGTCAAACGAAGCAGGATTCTGAAATCTAATATCATAATAAGAATGCGCGGAGATCCTATGCCGCCGCTGCCGCCTCCGGAAGTCAATGCGAGTCTGTTTCATTCCTGACTCCATTGGAAATATGAATTTGTTCCATTATACTCGTTGCAAACCTGCATCCCACCAACGCGAAGTTATTCTGGATCCAAGTTCTATTGATGTCTGCAAAGTTATCATAAGCAAATCAATCTCTAGCAGACGCTTCGAATACCCGCGATTTCCGTCGTGAGCAACCGGAAAATAGTAATTCGAGTCCGTCGCATGAGGACAAGCTCGAAGCTGAGCCGTTGCCGGTCCATTGTTTCCTGCCAGCTTGCAGGATACTGACCAGAATAGAACTGTTTCCCGGAACGACAAGAGTTGTTCTTCAATCACACCTCGGCCGTGTGCACTTCCTCGGAATCCCCTTCGGGGTATCCGAGGGACTGAGCAAGGGACCGGGGGCGTTCCTAGAACCCCGAAAGATTTTCGTGGGTTGTAACAAGCGAACGCCCGTCAAGCGGAAAATCCGGGAATGAGCTGGAGTGGTGTTTCAACTGTTCTTAATGAAGATTGGATCTCGGTGATGATAAGATCGAGGGTCGCGGGAAACATCCACATTGACGCATACGGCAATGCTCGGCGAAAGTTTCCCTCGATCGAACTGTTTTTCTCTGCGTTGATTAGCTGTGTTTATAGTTCGTGACGTCGTGGGTGCCACACGCAGTTTCTTCCCGTTGTACCTTGACGATATTGTAGATAACTGCCAGCAGATAGTCTGAGGGATCCAGTTCGCCAAATGTCATCAGTTCGATGAATGTCACGAGCGGAACGTCGATGGAAACTGTCTGTTTTCATCGCCGTGAACCTTTCAGTCAGTTATGCGACCCTGAGAATAGTTTAACCGAAGCTGCCGCAGCCGTTGCTGGAAGACTACAACTAGCCGATCAGCTCATGGCCCCCTTTCCGGACGTTCTAATCTTTTGTTGTTGCCGTCATGCCGCTGTTGGAAAAGAAGAACATGATGAAGCCAATAGTGGCGGTGGCGCATCTCACGCAGTCACCTTATCTTCACGGATCTGCTGAGCGTTCGACACTTCCTAACTAATCCTTGACGAATTACCTCAGGGTTCGATCCTTATGTCGACGTCCTGAACGCTTATCAAACATCGTAAGGGTTCAATGATGCCTCGGGGTTTACAACAATGTCCTAGGAATATATTTTCGTGTCCGACTGCGGTAGGAAGCAACCGATTCTGCCCCACCCCAGGTTCTTCGACGCCGAACGTCAGTAATTCAAAACTCATGGGGAGATAAATTGGATTCCATGGCTCCTGATCAGTGCTCCAACTCTCTCAGCAACCTCAATCATTAACGAAGGATGCCTTTCGATGATCGTTGAGAAGTAGAAACACCGTGAGAAAAGAGAGAGGTTTCTGCACCGCGTGATCAGTGATGTTGTCAGGAGAGGCTGACAAATAGACGAAACGATACACAATTCTGGCAGGAGAACTTCAGAAACGTTATCTCAAGTCGGCTGGATTTCAGCCTAGTTTTCGTATGATGTGCGGACTTCCGAAGCGCTGTTCCCATCCGCGAATCGTTGAGTGCGAGATCCTGCCTTGTCTCGTTGCCCAAATCTCTGGTGGAAATGACTTCGTTCGGATTGGACGCGATGATCCGTCAGCGCCTGGGGAGCGTCGTAGCGTCTTTGTGTCCCTCCGGAGAGTACTGCGTCCGAGAATCAGATTGTTCGGCGAGCGAGATTCTGCCGAGCTGGCTTCGTTCAGCAGCCAGGCTCTCAACGAATTATCGAATGAATCACAAGCGTATCGATAGAAAAGCGTTTCGAGAAACAGTGAACTGACTTTCTGTCACGGCTCTAATTGGGTCAGTTTCTCATACGGGCTAGACCAGTTCTGACAAGTATCAACAATATCGCTGACGGAACTTGCCATGCTCCCCACGACGTTCTCTTTTCCACGGTCCGTTGCTCGAACGGCTCTTTCATCTCAAGTCGTCAACACGAGATCATTACGTCACACAGAGTGGAAGCGGGAATCATGCGACTAAAATTCAAAATCACCATCGATTCATCCCGTTGGACGAAGCTGACTCACATTGGAATCAAGAGTTCTCATTCTTTCGATCCGTCACTGACGCGTGGCGGGCACTTAGTGAGTAACGATGTTCATTGTTCACCCTTTTCGGTTTTCGTTATTTTTTTCTCCCGGGTCCCTTGAAGCTAGCTCGCCGGGTGCTCGCTCTGCTGTCGAACTGCTCTGATAGATCGCCTTCCTGTTAGCAATTTCATTAGACCCCTCAGTTTATCAATAAATGCCGACTATTTATCTACTTTTCATTCATTTTCCCATGGCAAGTCTCTATCTAGTTGTCTAAGAATCTGTTGGCCGGCTTTTCAGCCGCACTTTCCTTCTCGTTATAGCCGGGAACAGACTCGCCCGGATTGAAGTGAAACATTCTTAATGCCGCCGCAGTTGTTGTTGCTGCTGCTGTTGTCTTGATATAGTTTGTGTAGTTGGCGCCGCGCCGTGAAGTAGCAGTGCTTCAACTTTGAGCCGCAGCAGTGCTGCCGTTGGACTGGCTCACTCGGTGGCGAGCCAGCTAACGTCAAACTATAGTTCCAGCCCTCTTTCCATGATTCCTTTTCAGTAGTGTAGTTGCTGTCGACCACGCTGCCGTCTCTGGCGGTGGTCGCGGCGGTTCAGCAGAACCGACGGCACCGTTGGCAGCGCTAGTCCGTTCTATTCCCATCTGATGTAGTATTTGTTGCTGTCGACAAGGGAGCACGGAAGGGAACGAAGTTGGAAAGATTCCGCCATGTTCCGTTCTGGACACCACCGAGCTATCTGCTCTGTTCTGTCGCTGTGAGCGTGGTATTACCGACAGATCCTCCGCGCTCCACCTCGGGTCGGCTCTAAGTCGACCGAGTTTCAACCCGAAGCCTCTGGCTCAGGTATCACGTTGATTTTGCTCCATTGATGTCGGCGAACCTTCTCGTCCTGCGGGAAATACCATCAGACCTATTGGATGGAGCTCCGTAGTTTGTTTTCCGCGCAGTGTAGCAGCGGTAAAAACCATCAGTATTAAGCGGGCGACTCTGGCGGGCGGTGGTGGTGTTGACGCTGCCGCTGCTTCTTTGGCAAGCTGCCGCTACTTCCACTGCCCTCCTTACCCAAGACCCTTTCTCGATTCGGCCTACATTTGCCATCCAAACCAAGATGGCGACGATCATGGCCGAGCAGACTTTGTTTTGTTCTGGGGCGGTCGTGTGTGTTACTTGCCTCTTGTGTGCTTCTCCGCTCAAAGCCAGAGTGGCCGGCGGACCCTCACAATCTGCTCTATGAGAGCTTCGCTCTAGCCGCAGGTGGTTGGCCAACTGCTCTTTCGCATGAATCGCTCGGAGCAGCTCGTCGGGTCTCGTCCCGCCATTTCGTGGGGTAGCACCTGTTGTACTTGGGACTGCCTCCGTCCATGTACACACAGACACTGCTCACTCTTTCACTCACTGACAAGTGGAACGACTGGTACCCAGCTGACGTTCAGAGCGATCAGCTGTTATTTGTAACAGGGGTTCCTCTCGCGCTGACTGTGCGGGATTTCTTATGGTGCGAATCGGATTTCGTGTATTCTGTGTTCAACGTCATCGTGCCCATTGTTGCAAGTGCAAGCCGGGCTGGTTTACTGCAACAAGTGCCATCTTCGAAGACATGAGAACCGCTTGCGTTCGCAAATCACCACTGTGCAAAGGAACTGCTCAGGACAGCATGAATTTTGCCGGTGTGAATTCGTGCTTCCCTATAATTTCTCTCCTGTGGACACGGAGGAGGAAGTTCGGATTCCGGAAGAGTATGCAACGAGTGAAGAACAATGCCAGTTGGGATCCGTCCTCGCTGAACGTGAGTCGCCGAATAGATTGGCACTGCCCCGGAAAAATTATCGGAAATCATCTTGTGCAAAAAGAGCTTCTCCTGTATAGTTAGATATGCGAACGGTGAGTGAGTGAGTGTGGCCATGGTGTGTGACTGCTGCGAGAGTCGGTTCGCTCTGGAAGAAGAGGCCAAAAGAAAACAAGAAAGATTTGTTAAAACAAGGAAATGAGTCGTGAGCTGGGAGGAAAACCATCGACGACTCTGAAGAACGATTTTCCAGAATGATTAGGAACTCGTTTCACATTTTGGTCACGGCAGCCGAAAGGGCCATTAGACTTGGCTCTGATCACTATTCCATAGAGAATTATTCAACAGAGAAAAGATCGCGAATCAAATAAACGCGTTGAATTAATCGAACCGATCGAGCTAGAGGAACTAGCTGACCGGCTACGACGGCTAAACTTCGTCGATAGAGACGAGCCGATCTGAAGAGGATGTCGAGATTGGAGAAGAAAGTAGACATTTGTCACGAATCCCCAAGAAACTCTTTCGTATTCAGATGATGGAGCCCCGAGATCAACGGCGCGGAGTCAATGCCGGTGACGGCGACGGCGCTGACCGCCCTGTTCGATTCGTCGTTTGCTTGTTGCCGCAGTCTTTCATTGGCTCTCCTGAACTAAATCTGTTCTCTTCGCTCAATTTGCTTGCTCGTGGATTCGCACCTCCGGAGTCAAGCCGCGCCTAGGAGTTGCCTTCTTCCGATTGGTCTTGCTACGGTGGTTCGTCACTTCATAGTCTCCTCTCGTCCCGGACACTTCCATCTCGAACTTTGAAGCTCGACCTTTGTATGAAGCGAGCTCGTGCTCCGGCCGTCGTTTTGCACAAAACTCATTGATTTCTAAGATCCGGTAGTTCGCACTGTATCCTAAACAGCGTGGACTTCGAGGCCGCCCGCGGCGATTCAACTCCGAATCCACGAGGAATTCCGTGTGCGCCGAATCTGGATGCCGCGCAAAACGGCTCCGAGTTTCCCAGACCGACGGATTTGGGCCGAGTTTCCAATTCGGATCCGTCGAGTCGTTGAGGAGGTTCACGACCTCTCGAAGCTCGAGTAGCTCACGTTATTCTCGTCGAGACTCCGGTGTTCGTAAAAGTTCGCAACCTTCCGATCGGATCACCATCAAGCTGATTTCCCTTGCGCAAGTGAGGCGATTATTTCGGGATGATCTGAAACTTCAAGTTGACCTCGACTAGAAGTTCGTTCAAGTGTTCCCGAAAGCTCGGTGCGAATCGATTCGATGTCGTGGCTCTGTCATCTCAATACTCCGAAACTATGTCTTTCTGAGAATCCGTTGCTCTCAATATTTGCGGGTCGTCGGCTGGTGGAGATGGCGCGTAGCGAAAACTTTTCAGAACTGCATCGACTGTAAAAATAAAAGCCGCTAGACGAGCCCG
This sequence comes from Phytoseiulus persimilis, assembly GCA_037576195.1. Lineage (NCBI taxonomy): Eukaryota > Metazoa > Arthropoda > Arachnida > Mesostigmata > Phytoseiidae > Phytoseiulus > Phytoseiulus persimilis. The sequence continues at coordinate 5,489,395 of CM075101.1, read as the reverse complement.
AGAAACACCTGGGCTCTCAAGTGGTGTTTCGCTGCTGTCGTTGTCGTCGTCGTCATGGCAGTTCTTGCAGTAGCCGGAAGAGTTGCATTCGTGAAGCTGTTCTCTCCTAAGACTTTAGGGTGGCTCCGTGCGTTCTGATTGAGAGGCAGTGCACAACAAATGGTTTCGATTCCTCTTACTCCGAACGTTCTGTCTGAGCGAGCTCGGATAGTATGGTTGCGCTAGATTGCATCTTCCGATGTGGCACACGAGCGAGCTTCGTATACTCAATGAGTTGATTCCTATCCAGAGCCAACCACTCAAACATGCGGCGCGAATTCGAATAGAATCGGGAAGATTCTCTTCGGTATGGTTCCCTCCGGCAGCGATCAGCTGAGCAAGGCTCCTTTCTCAAGCTGAGAAAAGAATTCAAGTCGCACGAGCTTCAAAACTTCCGAATCGTTCTTGATGAAAGCGTTCATTTGTGAGCTCAGTGCTCAGAGTCACTTGTACCGATACGCGGATGAGGCCGGCCAAATTATGCAGTTGAAATGATTGGCGAGAGGAAGCCTCGCTGTTCTTGGCTTGCCGAGGAAGCGTTTCAGAAAAGCTATTTTCGTTCTGACTCGAGGTCGGCGGTGAGTCGCGGCCTTTGCGAAGGAGAAAGAAGAATCGCGCGTGCTGCATGCTGCATGCATGCATCTCAGTGCCGCACGACCAAAGCAACCTGTTTGGTAAGGGGCTTGACGAGCGGGCCAGGCTTGCAGCCGACTGTTCGCTCGCCCCGAGTCTCCCAGCGAGCTCAGGAAGGAAATTACGAAGGAAGAAAATCAACCTGGAGCAGCATCGGCCGCGGTGCGAATCAAGACCCAGGAACAAAGGTTTGAAACCTCCTTGTCAAAATAGCCTAATATCGATGTACGACATACGACGCTGGTAAGAGAATGAACTTATTTGTCCCGATGTGAAATCTTCCGGTTGGCGTTCGAGAGGTCGCATAGCATGACCAGTTGAAGATCATCATGGATTTGATACGTCTCATGCCTATCAATATGCAAAGTCAGAGCCTTAAGCAATAGAGCGAGCTCGCGCGCTTTGCCTCTACCGTGATGATTGCACAGGTCTCGTTATGTAACACTTGCAACTCGTTGTTGTTTCTTTTATCTCGTTGAGTGGCGCTCACCGCAACAACAGATCCATCCGACAGAGGACGAGCCTCCATAAATGAGCATTATGACCGAATCACATCCACGCTCAGGGGACAGCAATCGTTTTCGAATACAACTCTTCAGACTCGAGTTCTGTATTCCTACTCTCGATGTCGCATCAGACATGGGATATATTGAGGCGTTAGCGAGCCCTCTGGAAGAGCATGTCCCTGCGCACCAGGATATTGGAATTCAGTCGACGTTTATATGATGACAAATTCTTCGTGAAACTCGAGACTGACTCATCGGGTTTCAATGGATTGATTCTCTCGATCTCGCGCTATATTTCCTTTGATCACCGAACGCTCGAAATCTGAATTCGTTTCTCTCTTGATTTACTTCCATCTCTGGGAGTGAGCATCGATTTAGAGATATCGTTCCTCGGCACGTCACATCACAGGCTTGGATTTTGGACCGCGCTGTTCCCGTTCGCGACAGTCTTTCTTCAAAAGAATCTGAATGTAACTTGAGGTCGAAACTGGGTCGGTGGTTATCATGATCCCGGAGTGTAATCTCCCTTCGCGTAATTGCGGACGTGGGGAACGTCCTGCTCAAAGTACTCGAGAGTACTGAATTCATCATTTTCGAATCGCGTATCCCGTAGCGTCGAATTCTCGTAAAACATCGATCCGGCTGGAACCTGTGGTGTTTGAATTTCTGAACGACGATATTCTAGTTGGAATTCATTTCTTCCGCAGTTGACTCATTTCGTTTGCGAGAGTTGAATCTTGACTATCGATCTCTTGTAAAAACCGAGTAGCCTGGAGAACAGCTGTAAACAAGCGTCGATGAAAGTGGCTCCTCGATTGATAATTGCATTCCACAATCAGAGCGTCGCTCCCTCCAAACTAAAGAAAACGAAAACTAAACCATCTGTGTCTACAAGCGAATAAATTAGCCTAACAAACAAGGCCGACCGAAGTCGCGGACAGTGTGTGAACGGCTGCTCATGAGAGTATTATTGAAGTCGTTAAAATAAGTCCGAACGGGCTGGGCCTCGGAATGACACCGGCCGAGAAAACCTGTCTCGCGAAGAAAACGCTTGATGTAGCCACCGACTCGCCGACTCTCAGGGTGGTTGGTTGAGCACTCGTTCATATGTAAGGTCCGCCTCGCCGCTCTGCTTGCTCGCTCGCCTGCCTGGCTAGCCACCGGCCGGCCTTTCTATGTCCTATAAGAAAGAGATCACATCAGTGTACCTTGTGTGTGAGAGCGAGCATTGCGTTGCCAAAAGGTTCGCTTCAAGATGACCAGAATGGTACGAGTCGCGTACCTTACATCTGAGGAAACCGCTTTTCCTGCTTGCGTTTGCTCCCGCAACTGCGGAGAGTACTACCAGCGGTTCGCGTCCCGGTGCGGAATCGCCCCCTACCCCCCGTGAAGAGACGAGAAAAACGGTCCTCATAAGCAGGATCCCGGTCGGAGATCATTTGAAGAGCAGCGCGTGGTAGATTCCAAACTCCCTCAGTTGCGAGCATAGCATGAGCGCCTACGGCCGGAGGCTGTTGTTGAAGTCCAGAGTTTTACCCGCGAACGGATCGGAGCAGACGGAGTTGGAACAAACAGACTTATCGTGGAGTTGAACGTTCTGGCTCGTCATCCAGCTTGGTATCTTTCGAAGGTGCGGTTTCCCAGAATGACAGCCTGAGCAAAGCGAAGGTATTTCAAAGCTTGATTATACCATCGGAGTAACCCGAGCGGAGGAAGTTATCCATCGTGGGGGTGCGTGGGAGGCATGCCTTCCTGAATCCGAAATCGGCGATGCATTTGTCTCGGATTGCCACCAGAAGTAAATAAACATCCGGGCTCCGTCTTGCCGGAATTCCTCGGAAATTGAGTCTTCTTGAGACCGGAGACTCGTTGTTCAGCCGAACGATTCTGCCATTTATGCTCAATAAGTACGTCCTTCGGAGACTCCGGAACTATTCTTGATCACGAGAGAGAGAGAGAGAGAGAGAGTCGTCGGTGGGAGTAGCGAGCTGCGTTGACGGTAGCTCAGTTCGACTGAATTCCGTGTTCACTTGAAACCGTTTCGATGAAGCTGGAGAGACGTGTCTGGCGCCGCAACCCGAGTCTCGGATCTTGTCAAGTATCTGAGACGTTTCTGTTCCCAGCGCAAAGAGAGAGACAGATTCCCCGATTATGTTGGCGAAAAGTTGACCTTTGTCGATATCACAGAGCGGGAGAGAGAATATTCCAATCGCCTCGAGTCGTGCACATCGAAAAACTAAGGGCATTGCATTCGATTTGACTTTTTTTCCTCAACAAAAAATTGACTCGGTTCCGAACCTCGCTGCGCTTGGAGGTCCCCTCGAAAGTACTCTACGTCTTATCTGAGGAGACTCGCTCTGCCTCCCGAGCATCCAAGCTACGCCATTGCTCAGGGACGCGACTACTCCGCCCTCGGGAGATCCATCAGAAGGGCGATCTACTGGGGCGATTGTCCGAAGAGATTGGAAATCATCCAGGCCCGCTTTGAGGGTCTCAGCCGTTGGAATTGAACCCATCGCGCTTAGCTTACGTTGAGACAGCATCCGAGCCTTGCTGACCGCTCGGCAGGACTGCCTCGGAGGGAGGTCGAATTCCAAGCTGTCCCGATGGGAATCCATCTCGTTTACACCCTGATTTTCATTTGATCCTCGATCTCCCAGGTCGAGAGGCTGGCTCCAGATGCGCAGAGAAAGGGGAACGAAGCGATGATACCTCTATTTTAAATCAGAATAGCCCATGGAAGCTAAGTTGAGAGGTCCGTTGTGCAGACATCTCCTCGTTTGCGACGGCGAAGCGTGGAATGCACTCATCAGGCACCAATACACGATTTGGAATGCTGAACAAGGCGGAAAGCGAATTTGCACAATGCACCACGTGTGAACGCGAAAATCCACGATCACGCGCGCCGTCAGAGCACGCCTCCTCGCCGGTTTCCATCGCCGCCTGCTTCGGAGTAGATTGAATGACGTTCGGTGGGATCGCATGATGTCCGCGAATTCCTGCGAAATTTCTCCTCTGGAAGATTCTGCGAATGTATTTGCTGGTTTCCTCGGGATAGTTACTCTCTCGCTGGGTCGTCTTCAACAATCTCGCGGACCAAGTTGTCGTTTCCAGGTCTTCTGACTGATGAGTGTCAAATGCCCCGAAAGTTCGTTCACGCGTGGCGCGCTCAGGAACACGTCTCTTCCGGGCGCCTCGATCAGCCGCAAACTCCCGCCGTGGATTCCGCAGAGGCACTCGCACCCACCACAGCTGACAGCCGGATGCTTTTTCCGGCAATCTCCGATTGAATATGCGCATGCAACTTTCACAGCAGACGCTGCCTTGGGCTCCCATGATCTCCTTCGACAGAGACGTCAGCAGCCTTGGAACTGACTTCTGCCACTCGAATCTTGAGCCGTCGATCTCCAACTCTTGATGCAGTTTGAGTTTCGGCTCTTTCTCTGGTTGTCGAGTTTCCAAGAATTCACACCTTGTGTACTCTGGTGAGCCATGTAGTAAAACGCCTCTCTCCCGCTCACAGTGGTCGTGGACTATGACATCTCGTGAGAATTTACTCCTTTGGCTGAGCGATGACGTCGACTCCTTCCATTCTACTTCCAGAGAGAAACGAGCGGACAAGCGTTCCGTAATCAGAGCGAATCAAGCTCACAACCGTTCCGATTGGAGGACGTGTGACGTAAACTCTCAAGCATACACCTTCAATCCTATAGTTCACTGGAGATCCAGCTCGGAGGAGTTGATCTCGGATCAGACACGAGTTCGAGCCGAGTACTTGGACGAGGGAGTACTCGAGGAGCTCCTTTCCTGCTATCCTGTACGGAGGCTAATGTCATGGGTGATGGAGAATTTCGATCTGTTGACTCGGAATGCTCCTCGCTGCCAGTTGTTGCATCTATGCGAGAACGCTCAGACACTTTCACGAGCAGCCGGTGAACAATCTTTTCACGGGGAGCAGCCATTCGAGCAACAAGTGGTCAATGTTTTTCACATAACGTCTCGGAAGATTGCGCTCCGCGACGATTTATATTTCGCTCCGAGGAACGGACAAGGTTCATCGGGAAGTGGAAGAAACTCCCCGAACTGTGTTTCGAAGCTCTTAAAAGGTATTCCTGTCGAGTATCCAAGACTTGGTAGAAGGAATACGTTCCCGCTTCCGACGTGAATTCAGAACAACAGACCGCGTGGAGCACACATCCTCGATACGTGGCGATGAATGATGTGAAAAATCCAGACTATCTCGGAGTCCCTGAACTCGACGTCTTCGAGAACTTTGGGAGAAAATCTACCGAACGTCTCTTCCCATCAACGTTCCAGCGTCAAACCGCACGCATGCGTGAAGGGAAACACTGCGTTTCAGTCGATAGTTTCCGCTCATCCATCCGGCTCATGTGGTCAGCCAAGTATTTCCTACATGAACGGCATGTGCTACAGATAGGATGAGGCATCTCGTTCCGATCGACGTATTTCTCCGCGCTCCTCGCAGCTGGAAAGCCACTCAACGTCAGAATCGAACGAAACCTGTCCTCCCCGTGCTTTCCAGCGACCTTTGAAAGCGTTCTATGCAGAAAACTGTATCTAATGCAATGCATGGGGTTTCTGGACAGGAGGAGCTGAGGACCGCAGTACGTCAGAGAGATCCGATGAATCATCATTGCGATTTAGAAGCGAGCTGTCGAGGTTTCGATGAATCGATGGAAAATACGCGCGTCCTATTCTCAGCGAACGAGACCCTGACGGGTCGCTCCATGGTACCGATGTAGGTTGTGGCTCCAAACCAGTAACTGTTTTCAGTCGTGGTTGGGTCGGTGTTTGACATCTATCCTTGTTTGGCCGTCGCCGTTGACGCCGGCGCCTGTGTGTTCCATCGCTGACTTCGACTACCTTCCACTGGGTTTCATGCATTGGTGGCTTTCCGCCTATCCAACCTTCTGGCTCCGTCCGTGTTGTCAGTCCTTGGCAGCTCCGATCGAAATAGGTTTTCAGTAAGAGCCTTTTGTCTATGGGCCAACGTTGCATGGCGAGTATTTATTAACAATATAGCTTCGATCCTATTCGCATCACCCACCGCCGCCACCGCCGCCGCCGCCGCTAGGAGGAACGTCGCCCGCCGCACACTGACGACTACCGAATGTATTCCTCACCGGTCGCGCATCGTTGCTGCACAATCGAAATTTATGTTCTCTCTGTTCTGCTTTGCTCACTAGGCTCGTTTTCCGTGGGCCAATTATTGCTCTTCAAATGGATCGCGACGCAGACCTGAGGGCTTTGGCGCACGTAGGAGCTCATGCATCGTTCTGCTCCCGGACCGGCATCGAGAAGCGTTGCTCGGTGCCGATTCTGACCAGGCTGAGGGGGAAGCCTCAGGAAATGAAGCCGAGTTATTAGAAAGTTGCTTTTAATCCCCTCAGAGCCGTCTAGCCCCGGCTGCTGTCACTTTCGTCCAGCTCGCGGAAATTGAATTTGAATGGCTGATCTCGGCTAAGCCTCAGTTTGAGCGGGGAGAGACAATAGCCTTTAATTTGCTCCGACACTGAAGGGCTGGTTCCTCGATTCCACCCGAGCTTGAGGTTGGTACCCGGAATCTTGGAAATCCATCCCGCCCTGCTGGGTGACCACCTCGGAATCCGTTGGCAGCCATCCATTCTTCGGCTCAGAATCTCATGCGCGGAACGAAGATTTCGTCTACGACGCATAACCAAGCTTCGGTGGCCACTCCGTGAGGGAGCAGAAACTCTGCTCGTTGGATCGACACTGTTGGAAGAGGTTCCGAGGGAGGAAACAGCGGAGTTGTGGTGGGCTGCTTCGTGGTTGCCATGGTTTTTAGACAGATGAGGGGTTGTCTACTTGCCAAATATCACGAGAACAAATTAATTCTCTCCGAGAAAACGCTCCACAACGGCTCACTCAGGATGACCGAATATGGGTCTGTCGCGCTGATTCTTTCGGAAAACTCGCAATAATGGCCAGCATCGACGCGGCGTGGTTCCTACAGACTCCGATGATCCTTGAGGCGGTATCGAGCCGGGTTACAGTTTGTTTGCAGTTGGACGGCTGACATTCTGGGAAGCTGGGAAACGAAGCGGCTCTCCTGGCTCACCGTAAACTATTTCGGGAGCATCTTAGAAGCAGATCGGACAACTGCCATGAGATTCAGCCCCTACCGGAGAAGAAACCATTTGCGCAACCACAAGCGACAACCGAGCCTGAGACTCATATCGTTGCGTCTACCACCTGAGGGAACTTGACCTTGTTGCTGAGCATCCGCAAGGCTCGGCCCGTGGTCGCAAAATGCAATTTGTCATCGTTTCCCTCCACGAGCCCGGGGAAATACGAACAGGTTCACAATTCGTCGGGCGCCTAGTGAGCGAATACTTCCCTATACCCGACTCCGGTTCACTGCGCGCTTCGAGGATCACCGCTCGAAAGCCTTACCAACAGTGCGCACGACTTCCCCCTCTATCGAGCTGACCGTCACCGACGGAACTTCAGACTCGGTTCAGGTTTGTCCGTGAGGCTACCGACAGCGTGATGTCGGGCGAACCGACCGTCCGACCGAATGAATGAGTGAACTAAGCTAGGAGGAAACGTCGCGTCCTAGCGAGCCGGACTTCAGCCGCTGATGTTTCCGGTCAAGCGAAGCGTTGGGCGGAGTCCTCGGGAGAAAAATGAGAGAGGAAGAATGAAAGGAAGAACGCGAGAAAATGTGCTTAGAAACATTCCTTCTGTCAAGCGGTGGTAGCAACAGCAGAAGCAGCACCGCACAGCCGCCCGCCTGCTTCAGCATTGCGGGACACAACAATAACATCGACAAGAGAAGAAGGAGCGAGAGACGAGAACGTCACTGAAGTAGAATACTTTGAGAAAAGCAAGGGAACTTGAAAAAGAACAGCAACAACTGGAAAGATGAAAGAGCTCAGCCACAAGAAAAGGAGAAAAACACGAATTCGCAATGCTAGGCGGGCAGGTGGGCAGGCGAGGAGACAGACGAGCACAGAAAATCAGCAGAGCGAGGACGGGAAGCGGGATCGGAGAGAAAAGAAAAGACATTCATTGACTCACATTTCCCCCTTCCCTTTCCTCATTCTCTTCACTCATCTCCGCTTCGATCATATTTTCTGCTGCGGTGCGTTAATCGTTCCTCCTCCTGAGCTAACATCGTTTTGTCGTGACACGCATTCATCGATCACCCGTTAGACTTATGGAGCGATAACGTGGTTAAGTTAGCTTGTTATCGGTTGTTTGTCTGCTCCAGAGGGTAGAGTTTCCCGGAATTCGGATCTTGGGGATCGGAACTGACGCCGAAATATGGCATGTGTAGCTGCGGTTTGAAATACGAGTTCGGCAGACTACTGGGGACCCGAGAGGCGAGTCGCCAGAAGTGACTTCAGCACTATCATTCCGAGCTGCGGGCACCCAAGGTTGTGCCCAAGGGAATTCACCAATATTCTTCCGGATGAGCTTTGATTGCGGACAAGTGCGCTGACAGCTAGTGAGAGGGGCGCTGCAAGCGCATTAGCAGTGCTGATCGGATTTCGCATCCACAAACCAAGCGCTACCTGCAATCGCTTTGGAGTTCCAGGAATTTCCTCCCGGTTATGAAAGGGATCTCGAAACAGATGCAAGAATGCGTTGCAGTTCTCTCTCGGGATTGTCCGCAAGATCTCTGATGATGTCCATGCGACGTTATCAATCCATCACTTCCCTTTTAGAAGAGGCTCCTTCTCCGCCGAGAAGGAGGAAGACGGAAAGGAAAAAAATGTTCTGAATTTCAATTCGTTGATCTGATGATTATTTTCACGAAAACAACTTCACTTGGGAGGAGGAAAGAATGTTTTTCATTCTCCTCAGCCTGCGTTTCGTGCAGTCATTAAGCATCAAGAAATCTTTCAATGGGTTTTCTGGTGGGCTGTTTCTTCTGTCCGAAATCGCCGACGTCTATGCGGAGAGGAAACAATGAAAGAAGAAAATATCCGCACTTGGTTTGGATAGAAACAAAGACTTCGACACAGAATTGGAGTGAGATTCCAAGTCGAAAACTTCGGTTCTTTCTCATGAGAACTGACTCCTTCAACCCTCGAGCTCAGAATCCGCACTCAGAGAATTCCGTAATTCAAGATCCGTACAGATTCACCGAAACTGCATGGAGACTTTTCTCCTTCGGTCGGAGTGATCGGAGCCGTGAGGTAGCCCCCATCTCGGAAACAGCCTGAGAGATAGCTGGAATTATGATGCCCTCTTCGATGATGCTGATTATGATTTCGCTGATGAATGTGTCAGCTCCTTTTCTAAAGGAATATTCAGTATCCAGTTCGAATCTATCCTCAGTGAATCGAATTGGATTGGAGGGGCCGTTAATCGCTCGATCTCCGATGAGGTTGGATCGTTCAGGGAGAGCGCTGAGGCAGCTGTTCATAAATCTCTCCCCCGAAGATGGGCGAGCTGCATCCCAGCAAAGAACCGTAACTATCTGTTTTATCAAATCAGCGGAAGGCTAAAGACAAAGAAAACACATAAAAACTCAAGACGAAGGCACGCGAAATAGAATAGTCTTGGAGGGTAGATAGTAGCATGCTCCTTGGAACAATGAAACGCGTTATCGGCTCCCTGGAACATCAGTTCGGATGACAGGGAGACTAATGAGTGGGGAACACAATGACAGAATGAAGAACTGCGAACACACACGAAATTTGACTCGTCATCGTTTCCAGTCCGCCAATCTTCGCCCACATGCGGCTTGGGACTCAAGCCCTTCATCCGACGTCCACCTCATGATGCCGTACTGAGCTTCGAGTGGAAAATACGTTCTTCTGTCTCGCGCATGAATTTAACGAGGGAGGAAGCGCGTATCGGATGGACTGTGGCTTCCGAGGATGAGCAAGCGCGAGAAATCCCCAGCGGCGATCGACCGGTATCAGGCACCGAGGTTGTGGGCTGGAATGAGCCGACGGACCCGGTAGCCAAACGGTTAGAATCGGAGCTGAATCAGAGGAAAACATGAGCCCGCATTGACAAAAACTGGCGGCAAACAGAGGACGCGACGAGGAATAGAGGGCATGGAGCAAAACGGGATTCATTGGGAGAATGAGAAGCGCAGACGAGACGGATGAAGGAGGACATAGGGGTGTGAGCGGAGGGAGTAGAAAAGAGCCAAGGACGATTGCAAAGAAAATTCCATCTGTTAACCGGAGACACGCTAGCCGGCTAGCGTGCCGTGTACGAAGCAACCCGCAGAGCAAACAAAGGTGCTGCGGGCAGGAACAGAACAAAAAGAAAAAACAGGAAGGAAGGAGAACAGGGAAACGGGGTGGCGGGTCAGACGCTCGGGTACCGGTTGTTCGAGGAAGGGGGGCGTTCGGGACAGAGGGGATAGAAAAAGGGTCAGCTAGACACAGAAAGAGAGGTTGTGGGAGAGGCGCTTGGTACAAACTCTCCATTCATCGTCCAGCCGCGACCGGACCAAGGAACGAATGAAGGAAAGAAGGAAATGAGAAAAGACTACCGAGTTTCCCTCTTACTCTTTCTCGTCGAGCTTTTTTCTTCATCTATCTCTCTCTGTCTGACTTCCTCCCCTTTCTTTCCACCTTAGTCCTCCGCTCTAGCTCCTCCTCGATCCCTTTCTGTTTCCGCTGCTTCGAGTCTATGGCGCGCATTCCTCCCTCCTTTTTGCCCTTCTTCTTTGGCATCGAATTGTCCCCTCCTCTGGTCCCCGCTCCTTTTTCTTTCCCTCGTGCTCTTTTCTTCTCCCGGCGCGTCTTCCTCCTATACCTTCTATTTTCCCTCTCCTCTCTCTCTCTCTTGTCCTTCCTCGGTTTCCCTTCCGCGGTCACATCCGATATTCCCACCGCTTCCCCCCTCTGAGGTGGACGGCGGGGTTTCCGGGTCTGTCTGTCCGTCTGATCATCTCTTCGTCTGTCTATCTGCTCCGCCGTAGGTTGGATGTAGGATTGGCTGGTCGCTCGACTTTCTATCCCTTTCTTCCTTCCTCGTCTTTTTCTTGCTTCCTTCCTTCGCCGTACTCGTCCCTCTCCATGGGGAAAAAGTTCCTCTCACCACATTTTCTCCGTCAGGTCCGGCTTTTCCTCGTTTGGTTTCGTTCCCTCGACGTCTCCGACGAGTCATTCCCGGCAAACTCAGAGAAAATAATTCCGCTACGTGTTTGTGACTCCCCTGCTCGTGTCTCTGATGAAATACCGTACGTAGGATTCTACGAACTTCACGAATCTCTCGCGGCTCCCCCGTTGGGCCAACGTTATCGACCTCATGGTGCTGTTGCTCCCCTTCGTCGCTGTCTGATGAGCGAGGAAGCCCAGTTGAAGATTCATTCTGTTGAGGATCCGAACGGTTTCCCACAGACAACACGTGTGACCGTGGAAAACCGGACCAATGATTGATATGCGACTCAGTTTATTCGCGCCAATTTCTCTCGCAGCGGAATTCGGGGAACACTGATTCTCCTCAACCATGGTTTGCTGTGGTGATTCTTGGAGCTGATTATGGTCTAGTACCCGATAAAGTTCGCGGATTCCTCCATAGAAGGCTCGACAGAACGCATTCCAGAGTGACTTTCATCGGATACGGAAGTGATTGTGGGCTAGCTCCGCAGAGGAGCATGGGCAACAAGTGTCTCGAAATCACCATCACTGCGCGAAAATCTTGTGGCTCACCCCCAGCGCTTCGCGAATAAGTGTCGGATTGAGTGACCGAACTGGCGTCGACATGTTGTCGCGGTATCAGCAATCTCGATCGAATTGTAATCCCTGGAGAACAACTTCAACAGTTGGGAAACTCTCAGAAAATGGAAGAATTCCGAAATGCTTCGCATTTCCCTTCAAGATGCTATTACGGATGGCCGTTCCTCGAGGATTCGCGTTGGATACGCGGGCTAACATGGGAAGCCAAAGTCTGAGAATCTGAGTCAAGAAAGCAGCCGATTACTGCTCTCAAAAAGTCCACCAGAAAATTGTCGTCCTAAGTCTTCGAGCAGCTAGCCAACCAGCGGACAGACAGAAGTTCTCTGCGATTGCCGACAAGATCTTTTGAAGTTTCCTCTCCCGCGACGAGAGATTCGAAGAAAATCGCAGAAAAATTGTTGAAGACCTCGCGCGAGGAATCGTTGAGGAATTATCGAACCTCCACCAGCGATCCGACAGGCGGGATATTCTTCCAAACAAGCTTGTGATAACCGGGATGTGTTTGCGAGTGCCTCTGTTTTTTAGCTCCTTCTTCGAACAACGTTTTACGCCGCCGTTGGAACCTCGAAGAGCGCCGGCAGGCTTTCCGCGCATTCGAAACTTTGCGAAGTTGGCGTTGAAATGGAGGCGTTCGATGAGTGGCCATTCAAAAACGTCCGCTCGCAGCTCGTTGGCTTCTCAACGATGATCAGTGGCTTTGCGACGCTTGTAAGGACAGTTATTTGCTACTAGTTCCGAAGAAGATGATAGTTCAAATCGAAGAAGATCGCTCGCTCAGTTCGACCGCGCGAGCGGGCAAACGCTCTGCCGCCAGCCTAACCACCAGCTTCGTTTACCAGGTGTAGATCCAGCACAAAGTTAGCGCACTCGCTATTTGGCTTAAGCAGCTGATGTGGCCGGCAAAAAAAGGACGCGCGGGACGACCGAAACAAACAAAAAAAAACTTCTTGAAATAAGGAGAATACGCTCTGGGAACAGCAGGCGTATTTCAGTTATGATGAGTGGCCACGACCGGCTCCACCCTGCGGCTTCTAGAAATTCATCTTTCCCGTTGGTTTCGTTTCTGCCCTTACTCAAAGATTTAGATTTCTATTTTCCTTCCTCGCAATTGACCACGGGACATTCGTCGATTTTTGAAGTCGGTAGAATGTTCGATTGCCTGTCGAAGTGTGTGTGTGTCTCGCTTCTGGTGCTGTGTGAGCGAGTCGTGTCAGGCCGTTCAGTTGAGTTACTGAGCACCACGGAGCTCTGGGCACTCGTCCCCGTTAGGCGGTCTCCGTGCAATCGGCCCTCAATCCGCCCGTCCGCTGCTTGAGCAGCACCTAAGTGAGAATATCACCATCGAAGAAATAGATGCTGTCAGATCGGCCACGTAGCTCTGACAAGGTGTCCATTCACTTTCAGGATCACAGAAGTGGAACCATGGGCCAACATCTGATCGAGTGTGTCTGGAATTCATCAGAATGCCGAACGCGGGTCCTGTCAATAGGAATCCCGTAAAGATAGTTCCCTGGGATTCATGCGGTCTGAAAGCGCGGCAACCGCGCCGAAGATAAAGAAACTTCGCCGGCTTCGTTGACGTGTGCTCGAATCCTGATACAAGTTCAACCCCGTCCACCGAACGCTTCCAATTGGTGAGCTACAAGTCTGTCCGAAAACCTGCTCGAGACAAGCGACTTCGAGGGATTTCGTCCGAGAGATTGGTTCACAGGTTCGGGGGCGATTCACAGTTCTTCCTCAGAGCTGTTAGTTCGGATTCTTCATGCAATGAATAAGACGCTCACAACAGTGACGAACGATGACGAGAGTCGGGCACGCGTCCCGATATTCGGAGATTGCTCCGGATATGATGACCGTGATTATCTAAAGAAGAGTAGATCTTTCTTCGCGATGGGACGCTGAAAGTGTGAACTCGGATCAATCGGAAGCGACGATCGGAACGCTCGCGGTTTCCAGCAACCACAATGAACGAACAGGAGCTGGAATGGTCACTGTCCACGTCGAGCAGAGCACCGAGTGGAGACTTTTGATTCATCCCGCCTTGATTTTCGTCCCGTGATCTAGTTCATGACCCCATACTCTGAGCGGACGGAGTTGCGAATGCGGGTTTTCGGCGCCGAATCAGGAAACCCGAGCAGTATACAGACACCGAGCTCAGAGGAGTTCGTCTCTCCTCAGAGGAGAAAAAGTCTCATCATGATCGTCGATGGCTGTCATGGCAACGGACAGTGTCAGTCAAGAGTTAGTGGAAATCCTCCGACCCACGAAACTGAGCTGTGCTCAGGAGCCATAAATGTGCTTGTTCGAGTTTTGTCTCGTCTCGGTTTATTCCCGATGCTCGGAGATTATTATTCGGCTGCGAAAGTGTGGTTGTCAGTCGGATAACCGCACCGCCTCGGAGGGATGCCTGCCCTGTTCAGATTTGGTGATACCCGCGGTCGGTCATGTCGCATGTTTGGGACACGGAGCTCCCAGCCCTGTTGTCATGATGACGATTGTGGGTATCTGATTCCGTCGAATATTTGCGCTGGCGCTGATCCGACGAACTAGCGATGACTTCCCAGAGAGTATCAGTTCACCTTACTTGACAACTGGCGCCGTCAGCATCGGGTATTTCGATCATAATTTCAAGCATCAAGCTCGAACGTCATTCCGGACTCAGCATTTCTGCCGAGACCGTTTCATCTAGATGGAAGGAGCTCCGTCGCACCGTTGACAACGTCACAACCCGTTTCGGGCCGCAACTTGGGAGCTCCGAAACCATTCCGAGGCAGATCAGCTCGGGTCCTGGATCACCCGGGTGAAACGAGCTAGATGAGCGTTGAATTTTCATCGGCGATCGATACAGGCTCAGGATGAGGTCATCGCCCCACTCCTGACCTCCTGTTCGATTGTCTCGATTGAGCGTGACGATCACCCCCCCCCCCCCTCTCCTCTGGAAACGTGGGGAAGAGGAGAGCAGATTCGCAGAACCAAACCGTGTCCCGGAGGCGTTCTCTTTCAAAATATTTGTTTACGCTTGAAACTCGATTGATCGATCGATGTTTCGGGGAGAAGGCGAACGTTCGATGAGATCGCTGCCTCGGTGTCTGTCTAGTCTACTGCTCCTGCTGTCTTGCCCGTTTCCAAGCGTTCCCCAGTCGCAGTCAATCAATACGGACGCGTATTCATGAAGCTGAAATCGATATCTCTTTCCTTCGCTAGAGATGGCCTACGAATAGCTCGATGCGGAGAGGAGTCAACAAAAGTGAATGGACACACTTTGGCCGACAAGAAGGCCGAAGCGAGATTCTGAAACGCGTCCCGTGACGGCGAACCCGAGCGAAGCCCGGACCGCGGAGCTTTCAGGCTGGAGAATCATCTCATTCGAGCGACCGGAGAGGAGAAGTACAAGAGGGACCTATGGATTGGTCGGCGGTGGAGTGTCCGCGAAAAGCAAGCGCTTCGGTCCGTTTCTCGTCTCCTCGGGGCTTCGGGGTTGAAGCGGGGGGTGGGCGGTTGTTGCCAAGGCTACATGAAGACAACAGTGGTACAACGCACTTCTACTCCATCCAGGAAGGAGAACAGCACACTGCACCACGGCTTGAGTTCAACATTAACGAGTGAAACAAACTCGCGCGAAACAGTTCCCCGAGCTATTTCGCGAGCTCGCGACGGCGCCGACGGGAACACGCGTCGTGGAGCATCCATCCGGACAGACGGAAGTCGGACCGAGCGGATGAGCAACGGGACGCGAAGAAGTAATCTGAGGGACCTATTGGAAAAAAGTGTTGCGACCCCATGCGCGGCGGCGTCTCTCCCGCGACGACCACGAGAAAATCAGCGAATCCTTTCCCTGGGAGCCCCAAAGTACGTCATCTAACTTTTTTACTTTGAACCTAACTTGCTATATCATCCGCGCCGAGAACGTCCGCATCTCTTCCTGGGATCAGTCCGAGTCGGCATCTTATGCGCCAAGTTCCTCTTTCTCCGTCCGAGCCCGAAAGCAGTTCTCGGAGTCATCGGGCTCATTTTATCGAGGGCGTTCGTTTCCTCGGAACCTTCGCGATGATGTTCGGCGTCTCAGATTTGAATATGCCTCCCGGCGGGCAGCCAAGATAAGTTCTAGGATTCCCTTCAGAATGTTGTTTGGCGCTGGGGGCTTCAGGTTTCGGATCGAAGTTATGTGGTCGGGGTCGAGGTGACTTTCCGAACTCGCCAAACGGAACGGCGGGCATTTGAACCCCCCGGACAAACCAGGAAACATCTCTCCCGGAGTGAATACCGGCGGTCGAGTTTATCGAGTTCCTTTTCGCTCTAGCCAGAAAAGTCCATTTTGAAACATTCTCAAGGCTCCGCTGATCGTGGAACCGGCGTTTTTTCTCGAATCTGGTCAGCTCCGAACGGAGCGAGGGCCTTCTACGGCCCATTCGGAAACTTCCGGCTCGGATCGCGCCCACTGAGCTCCCCCAGTCCGACGTGACGGTGTTGGGGATGCTGAATACAGAGACATTTTTGTCTCTGTCGGGCAGTCGGCAACTGACAAGACTGAAGCGTCGAGGATGCAACCGACGAGGCCGCACCCGAGGAAAACCGTTGAACCTTCAACGAATCGAAAGAAGTTCTCGACGCGCTGACCCCACGTCGGAAGAAACTCCGACGCTGATGTCATCAAGGGCCTTCAGTTGCCGTCCTTAGTCGCGATGGAAGAGGAAGCTGCTACCGCCATTGGTGGCAGCAGCGTCACCGCTACTACTTTCATACTAGGAAGACGACTGCAGAAAGAAAGCGGGCGGGCGAACGGGCGGGTGGATAGCCAGCAAGGCTGGCAGTCAAGCAAGCAGGCACATAGCGAGCTACCAAAGAACCTATCCATCCATCTAGCCAAACAGCCAGCCGGCTGGCTGGCAGGCGGGCAGGCAGGCAGCCAGGCTACCTACTAGAAATTGGAAAGAATGCCGCGCTCCTACGACGGCGACGTTGTCTGACTACGCTGAGTTCAGGCGAGCCGCTGTTTCTGCTTCTAGGCGGAGTTGTTTCTCGACGTAACGTTCTGCGGGCAATCCTCGCCGTTCCATCCCCGACTGTCTTAGCTTGCATCTGCTCACATTCTCGTTCAGCGAACATTGGCATGCTCATGTTGAAGTCGACCGATGCCGTTTCTCTTCTCTGACATCTCTGGCGGCGGCAGAGCTCGACAGCTCAGTGAGGACTACGTGCGGTGGAGATCGGCGTCGGAGCCCCAGCCAGCGACCTGAGAACCTTCAACCGGATCGGGCCGAGCGTGTCCCGATGGAAAGAATCTCTCAAGGGGGCCCCGATCCAAGCGTTGAGATCCGGAACGGGGCGAGGAACGGAGGGCGAATCAACGAGCCGAGGACGAGCGTTTCTTCCGCTACGGGGGTCTTGGTGCGCGTTTGTGTGTGTGTGTGTGTGTGTGTGTGTGTGTTGGAAACGAAGCTTGCGGACAACGCCGACGATCTCGAGGGTGAGCGTAAGAACTAATCACGACGACGCTCCCGTAAGTTTCGTACCCTTGGCATCATCGCCCGTAGGTGTGAGTGTGTCTGTGCTTGCGACCGTCTACACATCGGTGAGTGTGTGCGAGGGTTTGCGTTCTTGTATGGCAGACATTTGTTTGAGCGACCGGAGTTTCGTCGCTGAAATCCCGGCCCGTTGTTGCTGTGGTTGTCGTCGTCGGGTGTCTGTCCAGCCGACTGACTGACTTTCTGGTTCGGCGGAACCATCCATCTCGTTCAAATGTTTGCTCGCATCGGCCGGCGGAGGTTCGTCATTGGCGGTTTTCCAACTCTGTGTTCCAAGAGCGGTCCCGCTGGTTTCGCGAACTCGACAGAGAGCCATTCCGAGATGCGGCATCGGCTCCCGGGACAGTTTCCTCCCCGACCGTCGGGCGCCGTTATCCCGCCTGGTGGTTGTCAGGTGGTGCTTTGTGGAAAATCGAGGAGAACAACTGCGCTCGTGAGCTATGCGTGGCGCGCAGAAACCTCGAAGCCGCTCGGGAGAACGCGGAACTCAGCTGGAGCACGATTTTCGACCGTAAGTGATTACTGTGAGACGGAAGGAGCCCCGAGAGAAGTGCACGAGAAGGTCCACAGGAAGCTTCCGGCCGGGAGCGGTCGCTACATACTTGCTTTGGCGAAGTTGATTTGTCATGTGAAATATGTGGAGGCTATATCGGCCAGGGAGCGCTCGCGGCTCTTAGCGACGCGGTGTTTGCTTGGAAACGGGAGACCTGCTCTTTCTACCGTCATAGCATGGAATATCGATTGTGAATTAAGACTAACGGGACGTGACCCAGCGCTCCGAGGAAACCTACGGAGTTCTTAGGTTTCACGACGCTCCGAGATAGATGCATTTGCTTTTCTACGGAATGGAACAGTCGACCCGACGTGGATGAACGACGACGACCGGCCGAGCGAACAAACGTTCCCAACGATTAACCAAGCGAATACTGAGTAAATGGACGGACGGGGAGACGGAGTGAAAGACTCAACTCTGGAAAACAGAGATCGATGTCAAGTCGGGGACGGTTGCAAAGGTTCGTCCTTGAAACTTACCTGCTGTTCGCCTCCATAAAACGCTTGAGCTCGGGCTCACTGTGAGGTTGCTGGGCACGAAATTCCTGATCGATCCGAGATATCTCTCTCTCGAGCCAGATCGTCGCGGCTTCTCCTGAGAGTCGATTTCTCGATTGCGAGTCTCCCACGACGTTCGAATATTCTCCAATATTCGTCCTTCTGCTCGTTCTCCCCGCCGTTGGCGATGTGCCTTCACGATGGCTATGGCCGTCCGTTGCGGAAACATGAACATCTGCTGGCACTCTTTCGATCGATTCATGCAGCGCAATGATCCAAACTGATGTGTTCAGCGAGGTAATCCATTCCGATCCCGATTCGTCCTGATCATTATTTTCGTCAGTTTCCGCGAGCAGAATATGTTCGAATCAAGGTCCGTAAATGGACACTTTCGAATCAATGGTCAGATGGTCGAATGTGTGGTTAAATAATACGATCGGGATCAGCACTGCCGGGCTGAGCTTTCTCTCTCTAACGAAACTCGTACGTAATCGAATAAGTCAGTCTGATTGAAACGCATTATTACCCGTTATGTTAAAGGGTAATACCCATTCTCTCGCGATTCCTTCTCCTCCGTTCTTTTCCCTTTGTCAGTGTGAGGCAGTTCTCACGCGGCTCATCTATGTCGGCCCTGCTTCGAACTGACTCCGTGGTTGCTTTTCGTGCTCTGAAGTCCAAATCCAGCAATTGTTGAGAAGTCTGCCGCGAACTGCCTTTTATGCAAAACCTGGTCGATTCCGAAACTGACAACTTTTGCTCAGTCCCTATTTTCGTTCTCGAGTGGTCGCCCGGTTAACTACCACTACGGCAACAGCATCAACAGCGCACTGTGCCGAGCACGGCCGATTCTACTTGGAACTGAGAGCCGAATCGCGGGCGAGGAAATTTCGAGCCGCCAGATGCCGGAAAAATAACTGAGTCCCAAGAATAGGATTGTCCCAACTTCAGAGGGGAGGATTGGGTTGAACCAGTCGGATCTGGTGACAGCTTCAGGAAGTTATCAGGAGGACTTGGTGTTTCCGAGTACACGAGTAATTATTTCGATAACGGGAGGACCAAGCTGAAGACTTGGAGTATGTGGACAAGTATTCCTCCGACCAGCGGCTCCTTGTTTTTAGGAGCCGATGCGTTTTCCCCCGAACTCGACGCAGTGTCCACCAGCGTGACGTTACAGTCCGCCGGAGGGATTCTCCGAAACTTCGCGCCTGCTGGAACTCAGAGGGATTTTAGATCTTCTGAGATTGGTTCCGAGTCATGGAGAGGCTGAGATGGAAGATCTCACGATCATCGCTCACTCGCCGGGCCCTTGCGGACAAGCTCTAGCTCGGACGAATCAATGTTTTGAGTGTGGAAGCTCTGTCCCCAAAGAAGTATTTGAGGTCGTATTCCGTGCCTGAGCGGAAACGCTATGTAGGAATGCAACGGAGTGTTCCGCGAGCACAAGAAGACACAGGAACGACTGAGTCCAAACGAAAACCTCCGGTCCATATGTGACAAGCTACACCACGAGGCTCTCACAGCAGGGGTAAGAAGAAACTTCAAGGAGCGACTGAGAATACCCGCCTCTGGAGTGGAAGACGTGATCTCAAATATGACGACAAATAAATACCAAACAGCCAGTTCGGCTATCGTTCGCGACGAATTCTAAAACGGTTCCCCGCTCCTACTTCGCTTATCATTGACCTCCTCATAATATGAACGGTCATTCATGGGGCTATCTCGGAAAACACTCCGCTAACACAGATTCGACCGGAATCGGATCTGTGGATGTTTATCGTAGGTCTTATTTTTCGTTCTCGTTTCTTACAGGAGAGATTCAGGCCAGTGGAGCGCTGCTTATATGGACCTTGTTGCTTATCGCCCATGGAATCCGGAATTCGATAAGTAACACTCTGCTAAATTCGTTTCTTTCCGAAGGGCATAATTGGATCGAGAAGCCCGGGCTGGTTGTGATGAGCTCCGTTCAAGAATCGTCCGAACATCACCGGCTTGCGGGCCGTGACGAGTCGATCTCAGACACGAAGGAATACTCATCAGTCAAAGGGGGAATAGTACGCTGGAGGAAATTATCGAGAAACCTCTGTGCTGGCTTCACCGCACACGATTGGGAAGCTCTCGTAACTCGTCCGCCGACGGCCATTGGACCTCGCATACCAGAAGGTTCGCTCATCGACGTTTTCCGCGACCTTCCATCGGAGTGAAGGGCGACGACGAATCACTTTGAATTGGTTGACGGTGTCAGGCTAAGCCGAACCGAGCTGGCATAGGCCACGCGAGGCTGGGTGTTTCAGTGAAACATTCGCGCCGCTGGTTTCGACCTTCGGAAAGGCGCTTCAGGTCGATTCCAGTGGTGCTTCGAAAACGTTGCGTCGCCTTGTTTTGCTCATTGCGCGTCGGTGACGCTCCCTGCGTGGACCACGGCACAGGCGACAAGCCAAAGGAGGAGCACCCACAGTGTCGACGACGATTACCACGGCGACTTCCAGCTCCACCAGCACCACCACCACCGGTAGCATTATCATCATCAACAGGCATTGCTTAACAATGCGATGGACTACCTGCGCTCAGTAGTGTGCTTCGTGTGTGTGAGAGCCCGAGGAGCATTCATTTCAGCGTCGGAGCTGCTCGTGGATATTTCCATTCCGGTTGCTGCTTCCAGTCGGATCGGCGACCTACCTCTACCAACCGCTCCGAAGAGTCGGACAGAACAGCTTTTGAGTATGATTGTTTGTCTCTTCCGCCATGGCTCAAGTCTTTGCTAGGATGGGGCGTGAGGACCAGCTCCAGATTGGGAATCGGCTGAAGATCGTTCGCTCAGCGCTTCTGATCGGAATCAGGGCTTGTGGTTGTTCCGTCGCCGTCTACAATGTAGGAGCTCGGGAATCGAACGACTCGAAAAAGCCTCCACCAGTGTGCGACAGTTGCAGCTGATTCGTAGTGATTGTCCGAGATGTTCCCTCTGAAGTGCATCTACTCAGGAAACGGCTCAAAGAACGAGATTCCTTAAAATGAAGTGTGTGAGTGCTGAGTTAGACGTGTGATCCATAGTTTTGAAGAAACCACGCCGTTGCCTCGAACTGAGCCATCCGAGGGAACACGGGGAGCCTCCCGAACTCCCGGCCCTGTTGCTCCGGCAGGAACAGACGCTCCTCCAGAAGTCTTCCATACCTCGGACCGGAAGACTGCCGTGGATTTTACTCGAGAACTGTCGTGCGTTGAATTTTTTCGGATTTTCTTTGCAGGAACACTCCCAGATTTTGCAAGCTCCCGTCATTCGCTTGGTGCGACCATCGCAGCTGCTGGAAAGTGTCCTGTTCGCCGACAGGAAATGGGAGTGATGGAACGCTGATCCTCCGAGTAAATCGCGCTCTCCTTGCAGATGGCTCGCCACCGCGGTCGGAGGAAGAATACGGAGGCGTGCATGAAAAGCTTCCGCGTTCGTTATCAGCGAGGCCAACAAACCGACGGCCGGAGAGCGAACCCGCGTCGTCTTCGCACCCTAGAGACTCCGCGCCATCCTGTCTAAATATACCTCGCTAATAAACTTGACGCCAGCGGCATCCCCGCTGTGCGACGACGCTGTGGAACTTTTTTCCTTTCTTTTCTCCAGCCCTGAGGAAAACCACAGTGAGACGCTTTCTTGCACCTTCGAAACGCTTCCTGTCGCACACTGCACGAACCCCAGATGTTGCTCGTAGGATACAAATGAATGAAAGGATGTAATCTTTTCAGAGCTCATCCTCCAAGCCGCCCTGAACGGTGGATTTGAGCGCCTTCCGCGGTTAACCAACAGTCCCAAAAAGGAACTCGGGAAAGGTAATTGCCTCGGACTTTCCGCTGATTTCCAGGCCTGAGGCGGCAGTCGCGTTCACGATTGAGCGCGAGCGAAATTGTTCTCGGAATCCGTTGAGACTCCCTGGATGGCATCCGAGATTCGATTTGACGCGCATGGGCCATGCGCAGCCTTTCCCTTTCTTGCATTGTGATAAACTTCTTGTTTGCCCTTCCGTCAGCTCCAATCAGCCGAAAACAATCGCCTGTCTGTGCCGTCGAGAAATATGCATTCGACTCGCTCCGATCCTGGCCATCGTGCTCTCTCGCAAACAATGTACATTCTCGGAAAACGAAACCTAATTAGAAATGTTACTTCGCATGATGTCAATGGTAATGAAATGACTCCATGAACACTCGGATGAAACGAACGCACTGGGATCGGACGAGCTACATGATTGGTTTCAGCGTCCGGATCGTTCAGGGCGTTTCTTCGAACCGCTACACTGAGCGGGAATTCGGAGCGGCTCTTTTCGTTACACTTTTTTGTGCGAGACGGAAGCATTCCGAACTTTTTCTCGTGAACTTCGTCGAGGTCACTCCGCTAGGCTGCGGCAGCGAACTTATGTTGGCGGAGTACGCCACTCCCGTGGTTCCGATCGTGGACACGAGCGAGTCGCGAGTGCCACCATAATCGTAGAAGTAGACGACGGTCTGTTGAGCAGCGATTCCCGAGCGGCGGGCATGCGTTTGACAGACCACACGAGTTGTCTACGTTGAGAAAAAACCAAGCTAGCCACCAACCCACTGTCCTAGCGGTACTAAGCTAGCCGACATTTCTTTAATGCTCCTTCCACCGTCTCCGGCGATCCTCAGACCGGAACGAAATCACCCCGTCGAAACGTCAACACCACCGAGAAAAAAAAACATCGGCGACCGTAACTGGTTGATAGTTGCTCCCGTCGACTCCTCGAGTCGTTATAGGAAACCACGTGTGCGGCAGATCTGGTGGTTCTGAGCAAGTTCTTTCGCGATCGTTTCCGGAGCCAAATCGAGATGAAAGCATCTTTTGGGTCTCTCTTGAGATACGGAGACCACTGTCTAACGAAAACCGTATTCCAGGTAATTTCTCATGTTCTGCCTGTCACCTGAAGTTCCCATGGTTGTCAGATTTGCGTGCGCATTATCGCGCGAATCACTACCGGTGAGTGGGGGGAATCTCTGACCGATCGATCCAGATATTTATCATGAGCATCAGAGCGCGGGACCGGAATGAGAAATCAACTCGTTGATCCGATCGTTGATTGCAGGGGTGACGGAGAACGTCGCTTCGAGTGCTCGTTGTGTCATTACGAGTTCAAACAGAAGATCCATCTCCAACGACACATGGAAAAGAAGCACTTTGTTCCACAAATCAGATCCGCTCCGAAGGCGCGAAGTCCACTTCCTTCTAGTCAGATACAGCTTTTGGAGGGTGGAGGCTGCCACATGGCGAATCCCGCGAGGGATTTAGTGTCCAGCTTCAATCAAGGTGGACCTGGAAGCACCGAGATGTCACCCCTAGACTATCGAACTTTGCACAACGCGATGCTGGAAAACCTCCAGAAAGCAATCGAGGCACGAGCCGTTGCGGCAAACATCACCGAGTTCAACAATATGCTGAGCGGTAAGCGCGCTGCGAGGTTGGATCCCTCCAGCTTGGGCGACTTTTACGCGACGGATGTGTTATAATCTGTCGGAGAGCGCTCACTCCATCGAGTTCTCTGGAAATGCCGCCATAACTGAGGCATTAAACGCCTGTTCCTCGTTTCAGTGGCAGCGGCCGTCCGAGCAGCGGCTCCGCAGGAGAGAGACGAAGATGAAAAGTGAGAAGTTGAAACCGACAGAAGCATACAGTTCTTTCAACCAACAGAAACCAAGTGAATGTATGTGACTGGCAGATGAATAATCTAATAGATTATATCAAAGACGACGATGATGATGGAGCATTGACGGATGAAGTGCCAGTGCGTCAGGCTTAGCGAAAGCGCTCATCCAACAATCGATCAGCATTGTCGCAGTCCACTGTGTGAGAAGAGTGCTTCTCCTGAGCTTCCGGAGACAGACTTCCAACGGACGAAGAGAATTCCACACCCAGTCTTCTACTTTATTCTCGTCTACCTTGTTATTTCGAGCAGCGTTCGGCGCTATGATGCCGTCGGGCTTGTTAGTGGAGTTCGAACCCAGGGGTTCGAGCTCTCACAGGAGAGAGATCACGCCGAAGTCATGGTGCGTAGACGGAGTCTTCTGCTGTGATGATTCTTAACCGTCCCACAAGTGGACAGTTGTTAACAAATGAAATCATGATTAAGAGACGGATCCAATCGCGGAGTGTTGACAGAGGAACAGATGACAATGTTGATGATAAGCCTTCCCGGTCGCCAGCGCTCGATGTCGATGCTGCTGTCGTCGACGATGTCGATCCTTCCCCTTTACCAAAAGTGACAGCCACGCTAGTCATGAATCTCCGCTTAAGTCGCGACCCTCGTGTACCCCACCAGGATACAGAGCTTATCTTCGATCGCCCTTCCATTGCACCGATCTGTAGCAGACGACGACGTTCACGAACCTAATGATGAGCATCTACCGAGCGTCAGGTTTTCCATCTGCTACGGTCACTAGTGCTGCTGCTGCTTGTACTCGATGAGAGGGTCGCACTCACGGAGTCGAGCTTAGAATAGTACTAGAATTGTACTACTACAATAGTGAATACACACACATAACCCACACTAGCAGAATCGATGCATTCGAGGACGCAGAACACTAACTACATCCAACATCTACAGACCTATGATAACTTTGACGTTAATAATTAACTGCTCCCATCCGCTGGAACTCTTTCCGTTGGCGTACTTCATGAACTAAGTGAGTAAGGGTGAGCGAAAGAGAAAGGTCACTTTTGCAGAAGTTAGATCGAACAAGAGCTTTCAGAAGAGCACATGAAGCCGAATCGTTCGTGCAGCGTACTTTGAGATCGCTACCGGTCCGTGTCTTTCGCCCGACTCTATTTATCGCTAGGCTATTTATCGTCTTCCTGCTTGACGACTCATTTCGTCGAACACCGATTTTGAACTTATCCGACGCGTTCCAACTTCCGACGCTTCGCTCCTTCACACAAGATGAAAATCCGCCGAAGAGAGCGGATCGAGACATCCAAGCCTTATCGTGCGACGGTCCCCTTGTGTACTTTTTCCACATCAGCTAGTTCTTTACGGACTGAGGGACAGACACAATCTCCAAGATTGTCCCACAACGATGACTGCTGTCTATAGTTTCTGTCTTCCTATGAGAAAAATCGATCCGGCATCGAGAACGCGAACCATCGCCTATCTTCTCGGCGATCCCAGATTCGAGCGTCTTCCTCGCAATCGATCTGGAGAGCCATGTGAAAATCACGAAGAATATTGCGAATCGGCTTCAGCTTCGAAGTCTCGATTCATTCCAGAGCCGAATCTGGGTTCTTCAGTCCAGAGGCCCGCAAGGAGAAACACAGCCCCCTCTGCAATTGATGAGTGGGAACGCTTGGAGTGCTGTGGATCAATCAAGACCAGTGCTGCTCCAGAAACGACGCTAGCGCTAACTGAGCCACCAGTCTGCCGACCCTCAGTGGAACTCGAAATGTTCTCTTTCACTCCCCAATCCAGGCTGACAAGAAGATAATCTTATTGAACAGTGAAATACTGATATCGATCGACGTTTCTCTATGGCGAGCGCTTTATTTGACATCGACACATCTTCCACGAGTGGTGAGCTCGCACAGATGATTTTCCAACATTAGTCGACCGGCTTCCTGGACGCCGAGGATGATTCCGCAGGAGCGGTTCTGATCGATCAAGATAGAATGCTATACTGGAGTCGATGTTCTGAGAGAGTCAACTTTTCTGACTTCATGAGCATCGCATTCTCAGAAACGTGTCGGTTAATGTCGTTCAGAGACATCAGCACTTCGTTCAAAACCGGAACAAACAAAAACAATCACATTAACTCGGTGAGCGGCGTGCTTGAGAGTACTTAATCTACTTCGCTCCTCGCAATCCTCCAGAGGACAGCGCCGCCGTGCTGTACTTATCATAGCTGACAGGAGCATTTTGAACCAAAATCCGAGATGTGTCCTATTTTCAAGCAGCCATGGACCTTCGAGGGACATTTCAAAACCTGTATGTGCCTTCGTTGATTGCTCGTTGCCGGTTGAGGAATCTGGCTCGAATGATGGTGTATGGTCGGATTTTTTTCAACTGCTAGAAGGACGCGACAGCTTGACCAAAATCTAGGTAGGAACGATTCGCGGATTCTCCTGGAGAATTTATCAGATCAGGGCTCCAGCTGAGTTGAGCTTTGTCTCACTCTTCTCCGACCATGAGCGGAGCCGGACCTGATGAACATAAGAAACAACACACATATAACTCTATATGTGTAAATACTATATATATATATACACACATACACTACTTCTGAACTATATGTACGGTACAAGTCTGGAATTCATATATAGATAGTATAAGTAATCGATGAAAGCTTTTATCCAGTCCTCTTTCATGATCGTAACACTCCCAACAGACCGGGATACTCGTTCACCTGAATCTAGGGAGTAATCGACAGACGAACTGATTCCTCGAAACATTTGTTTCCCGCATGTGCCCAGCACACAAAGCCCAGCGAACGATCGGCGAACTATTTCGATTTCACACATTTCAAATCGACATTTTTTAAGCTCAAAAAAAGCTTTTCGTCCTGCCGTTTCAGGCCAGACGCAAACAAACGCAGCGTTGGCGTTCATTGGTGCAAAAATGTGTTCCTGTCTCAGGAAGGTCTCAGATTATTGTTTTCAACGTTTCATTGAAGAGGCAACAGGAAGAAGGAAATAAGATTCGATAGCCCGCATCTTCTGGTCTGCACGGCAGGTCATGTACGACGCACTGGTGCGCGCAGAAATATCGTGAAGTCCGTTTGTGAAGCTCGCTGGAAGCCGTCTCCGAGAGGAATGGTCCTTGTACAATCGATGTTTCTGTGGTCACGAAATTCCGTCAGTACATTTGAGCTTCCCTGTAGAACCTGAGCGGTGCAGAGTCGGAGCCCCGCCACTAGCTCTTGCATTCGGCAACGTGAAGGTCGCTCGGGAGCCGAAGTGAATCCCGAATCAGTCACAAAAATCTGACCAAGTGATCAAGAGCTATACGCCGGCCCGACTCGTCAAAGAACTTGAAGAAACGAAACTCCTGTCACAGACCTGATTGAATGTGTTGGAAACACTGGGTACAAAAACAGGCAGCGGAGCGAGGAACCAGCACCCACCAACTGTACGCTGCGAACATACTAAGAGACGGAGGGAAGGCGACAGTAGCAACTGTAGACCCACCCAATCCATTCCAAGCACCGCCCAAATATAGCCCACCAGCGTTAAATAATCTCTATTCCACTGACATCCATTTTGTTATTATCTCTGTTGAGTCGTCGCGATTTTCTTCGCGGACTTTTGAGCTTGTCGACCTGATCGACGACCTACACAGTGATTTCTATAATTTAATTCTCTAGGTGAAACGACCCCCGAGGGTCAGTGGAATTCCCGCGGCTGGGACAGCTTGCGGGACATTGTTATGATTTAAGTCTTGCCTAATATTTACGAGCACAAACGACGTCTTCGTTCAGCGTTTGCCCTACTCTGCCAAAGGCGTCAGTCAGATGATCATATTTGAACGTGTTGGACAGTCACTTCGTCCAAGCACCTGCTCCACAATAGCGAAGAGCGTGCTCTTCCAGCAAAAAACGTTCAAATCGTGCGAAATTCGATGCGTATCATAGACCTTCCTATTGAGACTTCGAGGTGACTCGAGCTACCGAAACCATCGCTTCCACCGAGTCTTCCTTCTAGAGCTGCCGATCCCTCTTCTGGGGATTTTCTCGTTACGATGTCATTCTCGAGTTTTTCTCAGCGAGCGATCGAATGACGCGTGAACGTCGGGTGCGAAGCATGCCTTGCGCCAGCCGCCTGGAGCCAATCCAGACAGAAAAACCAAAGAATATGTGAAAGTCGTGCTCTAAATGAGATGGTTTGTGCAATCTGACCGCTCGCATCCTTGGCGCTCTGAAGTACAGCAGCTCGCTCGACGCACGGGTTGGTCTGTTTTGGTGACGGATTGTCGAAGCGCAGACATCACCATCGTGGGTTTTTCCCCCCGTCTGTTGTCCGATGCATCGCAGACATCCTCCGTGTGCGAACGTGCTCGTCGAGAACCTGTAACGTCAGCGCGCATCGATATTCGCCTCCGTCGGATGAGTCTCGCTGGGGAGCTTCTTGGCCGATTTCGTTCCGCGCGGATCAGTTCCACCGTACTTCAGAAGCTTCGGTTCTCGCCGAGAGAGCTCTGCTGCCGCAAAGCCGCTTGTTCTGTTACCCGACCCGTAAACACGGTTGTGAGTTGATGAGTACGTGGGAAAGTCGTGTGTGCTTGATCAATGATAGATAGGGAGACCTTGGTTCCAACCGAAAGGAAGAATTACAATAAAACTGATAATAATGATAATGGAAGAGTACAGTTGGATGATCTGACAGTGTTTTTTGCCATGCGAATCCACTGCCCGCTGTTCGGAGTAATCTAAACACTGGACGCTAATTTTAAAACTTGAGAAATTCGAAAGAAGCAATTTGTCGGACAATATGGTATCAAAAAGTCGATTGCGGTGATGATCCAGTCACTCCGTTCGAGTCTCGGCCGGTATCCGCGAGCTTCCGTTTCCATCCGTCGGAAGACATCCTGAATGTGATGCTCCGCGGTCGTTCACTCGAGGAGGGATCCTGGTCACCAACACGATCATCCAGCACAGAGACGAGCAGTGGATTCGTGAAGGCGCGAGATCGCACATCTAACCCAGAATTCATCTGTTGTGAACGACTCCCAGGAGCTCTCTCTCCAATGAGCTCCTCGATCTGATAATCTCTGCAGGAATTTAGGCAGGAATAGAAAACTTTGAGGAACGGGACATCGAGCACATGACTCCTTTTTCCTGAATCATGTTCCACAACCCCGTCGCTTCTGAGCGTTCACCACAGGCAACTCTGTATCTCTGATCTGTTGACCAGTCAATTAGCCCGAAAGGAATTCGATACCGCCGATGAAGAGTGTGTGGTTTTCTTATTCCGGATATTTTGTGAACCCACGGCGCTACCTGCCATCAACACAACTAACGAAGCGGTGGCCATCATTCCACGAGTGCTGTTCATATTGGATCGATGCCACTCGCTAATCTCTGATTCGCATCCGATTCCTGAATTAATAAGAAATACCGTTCTGAGGGCTCCAACCAATGTCACGAATTTCTCTTGTCATTCTCGAGGATCACGAGAGATGCGTTCTGTTATCTTACCGAGCTTCCACCGTTAGCCATCCTTGAATGTTTTCTGAGCGATTGTTTGTTTTCGAATTTTTACGACTTGCTCTGACGACACAGCTACGATGCTTACCAAATATTTCTATCGAGCTTTGCATCTGAGAGAAATGGTTTCGTTCAAGGCAGGAATCGAGACTCCTCACTTGTAACAAATGTGACGAGCTGAGTAGGACATCCCCAGGTGATGATTGTGATTTTATATCTGATTGAACATTTTACCTTGAAGAGGAACTTATGACCCTGATATCTCCATACTGAATATTGAATGATGGAACTACATGAAATATGCTCGATCATCTATCGAGCCCGCCCGACCACTGATCGTCTTCAGCGATGCAGGCTGCAACGAAGGCTGAAGGCGGTCGACTCTGCGGAGCAAAAGTGAGCGGCAGACGACTCTATGAGCGTAAGTCTTTTGGAATTGATGCAACAAAAAGATAGCAAACTCGACCACCCCAAACCATTGAACAATGGAGAGAACACAACAGCAGCAGATATCAAAGAACCATGGTGGAAAGAGAAACGCGAAAGAGTTGGACTGAGCGTACGCGAGTTGATGCATCGAGAACTATATACGGTGTGAACGCCCGCCGGAATAAGATATATTATAAATATATATGAGAGCTGTGAGAAATGAAGAGTTATGATGATAATAATATTGATTTTATTGAATACCCCATCGATGAACAATTGAGGTGATGAGAATACGATTATTGAGGATGAAACATGTAATACCAACAACATCAACAACAGCAGCAGCCGCCTTTATAGAGCGAATAAAGTCACTAAAAAATAGCGAAAATCCACCGAGTCGTCTTTTTGATAGTTATCGTTTCCAGTTGGCGAAGCTCCTTTTTTCTGATGGGTCGTTTGAGTTCTCGTCAGCTCTTTCGGCTGTGGTAGAGGGTGGAACGTGAGCGCACCGGGTAGAGCGAACCTGAGATAGGGCCCACCTGTATAATAAGACCACTTGGGGTATCGGACCGCATTTCGGCTGTATCCTGGGTGGTCAATCAGTTGGGGTTCACTGTAGTTCCACACTTACACAAACCACGACTCCCCGATTCTCCTCAACCGGCCAAACGACAACACCGCGGAATCGTTCTTTCGACGGCACCGACGTCTCCCTTGGCGAGCTGCTGTTTGCCGTAGGCTCGACAGGACGGTCGAGTGCTCAGTGCCTGAGGTCGAGAAAGCGAGCAGCGCATCGCCGCTTTGAGACTACACACAGGAATCGTTAGCTCGGGAGCGAGCTTTGAAGCTGCCCATTCCTTCGCATTGTTCCATTTGCTTGACGAAAAAATTATCTTCCTATCCCGATATGCTCACTCTGGACAAAGAGGGTCGAAATTCAGAGCCAACTCTGAATCAGTCCTCAGAGCATGACAGACGTCAGCGCATGTTGAACATTCCTGCGGCAAACAATGTGATGGAACCCAATGGAACTTCCCATTCCCAGTTTCATTTCTCACCAGGCCGGAACGGCACGATATCTATAAGGCTAAATCGAAGATATTCTGGCTCCGTCTTCCGGTCTTCGGGAGCTTAGGGAATTCTAATCGTGCTCCGCCCGATCAAAGCCTACTCGAAAGCCATCATGTACCTCAAAAACACGTAGCACTACCTATGACTCTCAGACTTGGCAACCAACGGAAGTTCATCAGCTGTGGGGAAAGGAAATGAAAACTCTAGTATTTGGATGAATTTTAGCCCAATTTCTTTCATTTGAATGCTTCAAACAATTCCTCCCAATTTTAATCGTTCCATTCGCCAACGAAGTGCAGACTTCATTGAAACGCAGAAACTTCTCAGGAATCTGAAACGTCTGACAGCTCCTGCGTGTCGTGACGAACTTCAACAGCTGTGGCATTAAATGAGATGGATGCGAGGTTAAAACACTTCGTCAATTTCCTACACCGGAATGTATGGGATACGCACAAAGGGCATAGCCGAAATCACAACTGGCTCCGGCAACTTGGAAACTTGTCAAGCGTCACTCGAGCACGGTGAGCGACAGAGTGTTCCCTTTTCCTACTTCTTATATGTCTACAAACACAATTGACGCAAAAGCACAATCAGGATATAAAATGTTGTTCGAAATATGTGCTGGTGATGTTGACCGCCGATTGGAGTTTTCGATTCAGTCCGTATCTCCTTCCATGGCCTGTCCGAATATCCGTGCCGCCCGCGTCCAGCTTCCTCGGCTATCTCTTAAAACAAAGAGGAGCGTCTGGGAAGTCTGCTCGCCCGCAACTGAGGGCAATAACTTTTCGTGTGCGCCCTCTCCCCGCCGCCGTTGTTGCAAATCGGACAGTTGTAGGCTCTAAGAATGGGACACACGACCTTGCCTTCGGCGTCCCTTAAAATGTGTCCTCTGAAAGTAGACGGATCGACGTCAGACCCAATCAATCATCTTTAAAAGCCCCATCGAGCTTCCGGGGTCCTTCGACCACGAGCGCGGAAGAAAGAAAACGGCCCTCGTGGAGGTTCGATTCAACTTACCTGTAGAACTCTTCAGGCTCCCGGTTGTTCTGGCAGAACTGGCAGTAGTTCCAAATGACAACGCGTTGTCTGCTGGGGGTTTTCACTATGGTTGGAGGTTCCACGTGAGGTTTCCCCTGAGGTTGTTGGACGTTTCCGTAGTCCATCTGGTAATGTTGAGCACCCTGACGTACGTTGGGATAGTACGGCATCGGCACTGTGTACATTACAGTTGGCCCGTACGGTGTTCCACCTTGCGGGACGGCGGTGTACTGGTAGTACGGCGCGTAATACTGAGGATAGGCAGGAACCTGGGTTGCTGTCTTTCCGCCAGGCGTCATGCCGAGCATCGTGACACCGTCACACATCCCGCCTGACATCTGCATTTCCTCTTCCTCCTTGGAGTAGGTCCGGTCCCCTGGCTGAGGCGACGGCGTGCATGGTGGGGCCACAGGCATCTCAGTCATCGGCATGGACACGATCTCTGCGCACTCCATTGTTCTTTGAAGGATGAGTGTCTGAAATATTCATGGATGGGAGAACGGCGTTACGGTTGGAGCCATTTCCAGTCGTGCGTGCATGCGAAGGGATCCGAATGGGGAAGAAAATCTCAAAAGGTCAGTTCAAGGGCGCACGTCGATCTTGGATCAAGAATCCGTCAGGTATAGGACCGCGACGGAGTAATTCTGAGCGAATCGAGAGGAGCGAAGTCCATCGCTTTAGAGCGATGTTTGGATACTCGGAGGATCTTTGGGAGTTGACCAGAATGGCGGGTCGCCAGACATAGCTGGTTTTTCGAACCGAGGGAGACTCCTCTCAGGGAAACCGATTCGCAACAAAACTGGTTGCGGGAAGTTCGCCAGTCTCGATTCAGCACCGCACGCAGAGGAGAAAGCGATTTTGCTTGGAAACAGAAGGCGAGAGCTCATCGGAAACATCGGAAGGCGACTCACCTTTTCGCGGAGCGGTCGAACGGCGGCTTTGGAATGACTGACAACGGAACTGGTTGTGACCGCGGATCGCCTTTAAATACGTTCGCACATGGATGTTCCGGAGAGGATGTGCAATGCGCGGATGTATGGCTCATCGTTAGAGGGATCTTCAAGGCGCTGATTTTGAAATCTCGCTGCTTGCACGACGCGGTTTCCGCTTTTCCTGCTCGGAAATACCGTGTGGTCCTTATCCTTACTCCAGAACGTTATCTTGAGGAACTTGCCGTCAAGTCATGCGATGACGATCTGGACAGTCCTCAAATCTCTGCGAATGCCATATCGGTGCAGCCTGGAGAACTCATTTTCCAACTGGAATCGATCGTGAAGCATGAGCGTCGTGGCACCTGATTGCGAACCAAGATCCAATTGGATTTTGGGACGATCTTATCTGTCATGTTCACCACGAGGATCAACCCCACCACGAAAACACTGAGGGTATGAAGTCACCCGAGCCGCAATGGAGATGCGTGATGAATCATGTGTCTTTCAGCTGATTCACGGAACTACTAAGACTAGCGGGCTCAATTCCTTGGTCATACACAAGATGCGATTTGACCGTGGATTGACGGGACTGCCAATTCTCCCTCCCGTCGCTCCCTTCCATGGGAACAGCGGATCAAGTCTGGAACAGGTTGAAACGGAACCTGATGGGATTTCACAGGGATCAATGGGACAGAAAATCAGGAGAACCCCACTGATGTGGGGTGGAAAGGGTCTGCAGATTGAACGAGCTCCGTT
This sequence comes from Phytoseiulus persimilis, assembly GCA_037576195.1. Lineage (NCBI taxonomy): Eukaryota > Metazoa > Arthropoda > Arachnida > Mesostigmata > Phytoseiidae > Phytoseiulus > Phytoseiulus persimilis. The sequence continues at coordinate 5,455,541 of CM075101.1, read as the reverse complement.
CATAATTTACTGAATCATTCCATATGACCCGGCTCCGTGCCTCTCAGCGTCTGAATGGATATCCGCTCTTCTGTATGAATATGATTGTTTATCGGTACACGTCTGAGATTCTTCCGAACGAGTGATGCACATGGCATGGGTCGTATTCCGTGTCGAAGAGCTGACGCAGTCGGGATGTGGTGGAAATAGTGGACGTTATATCTTGAGATGCTGCGTCTGTTCCCGCACCTAGTGGATCTTCAGGAGAGTGAAGGGATCGCCGAGAAAGCTGAGAGTTGGGAATTCTTCCCCACGTTTCATATCTCCCTCCCTCTCTCTGGACCCATCATGGCCCAGGTTAACTCTGGTTCGAAACACTTTAGGAGTTCTGAGACGAACGTGCGCATGCGGATTGCAAACTAAGCAGACGACCCCTTTTGTATATGGACTGGTATACACCGAGTTCACTTTTCAGGCGGGCAGATTTTGCTTCGTCCCATCTGCACCGGTGTCGGGTGCTCAGATGGTTCCATACCAGTCGTATTCGGCAGCAGGCAACGCCTGATTCCACAAGGATCAGTTTCAGAGCGGTGTCAAGTGGGAGTTTTTGAGTCAATATGAATGGAATCGGAACAAATTCAGCACGACGCATGTGCTATTTGAGACAGGCTCATGTTCTCCTCGTTATCATCCCAAGAGGCGTGAAGATTGGGCTCTTGATTTCGTTGACATCGGATAAATGATAATTTTCAGGCGAGCAACTCCATCTCGTCTGAACCCCGTTGCCTCGATTTCCCTCTCGTTCATCGAATGGCGCTCCCCCTCGGGGAGAAGATCGTACCACGTCTGGAGCAGATCGCCTGTGATGAACTCCAGGATCGGGAAAATAGCTGAATTAAATTACAGCGAAAAATTGTGACTTTCTCGGGGTGACCGTCACGGTTTCCGCGCCCGTATTTCATCCTTGGTTTCCGAGCAGTGTCTGGCTATTCCACTGATAGTGAGACTAGTGGGGGGCTGCCCGCCTTCAGTTCTGTTCCATTCCCTCCATAAAAATTGCGTGGGAGCATTCTTTTCAACGGACTTCCCTGGTGGTCAGATTGGTAACTTGCCGTGACCCATTAGTGTAGCATGGATGTCACAGAGCAATCCCATTGACTGATTTACGTAAAAACATTTATTACGAGCAGCTAGACATCATGAAGAAATGGCCACCGCGTAACTTTACATCAACTGCCTAGCTTGGAACATGACTGACACAAGGGAACCTAACTGTATGCTCTCCGACGATCCGGCGGCGAGGCGTTTCCTGAAAGTGCAGGAACGTCAAACTATGCCTTCAACAGTACTGACTTTTCTAGGTCAGTTCTTGAAGAGACTCACTCCAGCTGGCCGAGCTTGGATAAAATGAATATCTTCACTCTTGGTTCAAGTTTGATGTCCATGACGCTCTGATGAACCCTGTGAACAATGTCTTGAAGGGCCAAGCTCTTCGTGGTTTTGATGTCCTGGATCTGCAAGCGATCACTGCTGTTGAGATTCATGTCCTTAATACAAAGTTCGCGCAGCAGGAAACCATGATCGAGCATTGAAACCATGGCCTGTCGATTGGTTATCAGAAAGGGGAACTCGCCTTGTTATAAGCCGTCGTCACGTCGTCGTTCATGAGATGTGTCATGATGTCCTTGATCACATTTTTCTGTGGTGCACCGACGCACTGATAAACCTCCGACTCGTCAATCTTCTCCTGTGCAAAAAGTTTGCATCTCGGAAAATTCTCGTCACAGGTTCCCTGTCTCCGGCGGTGAGGAGAGATTTGTTTCCGCACCGCGGATACCGACCTACTGCGGCCGGCCGGTCGAAAGTCTCATCCTACTGTGACCCATGGACTTGCATTACCTTTTCGCTGAAAGCCATGTAGGCGGCCTGCAGAATGTTGAGCGATTTCCTCATATCACCCTCAGCGAGGTCAACGATCGCTTGTTTGCCCGCAGGTGTGATTGGGATGCTGATGGGGGAGATTTCTTTTAGAAGAATATGCTTTGCCGAGCTCGTCGATCATCATGCATACATCATCGTTTGCTGTGAAATCTTACTCTTCTGTTTTGATGACCGTCTCTATGCGGGGGACCATCTGATCTGTTGAAAGCGGGCCGAACCTGAACCGCGTACACCTCGACTGCAGTGGAGGGATTATTTTCGACAGGTAGTTGCAAATGATACAGAAGCGAGCATTATCAGCGTATTTCTCGATGACTCTGTAAGTAATGATACGTTTCTCAAGTGAGTGAGTTCTCATGAACCCGCAAAACAAATGATCGCTCCTCGGCGGATGAGGAACTCGATCGCACAGCGAACGTGAAAATTTGGGTGATTGTGTTCACATCAAACATGGGCTGAAATAACCAACGGCTTCCGCAGGCAGAGTATTCTCACCTTCGGAGCGCATTCTGAGCATCGTGGGTCATGGCGTCGGCTTCATCGAGAATGATTAGTTTGAACTTCTTGTTGAAGATTGTTCTTGTTGAGGCGAAATTCAGAATTTCTCCGCGAACGATCCCGATACCCCGATCGTCTGACGCGTTCAGCTCCAGCACCTGTGGTAAGCAGAGCAGAGATTGATCGATTGTAGAGCCTTCAAATATCCTCCGTCCTCGTATCAATCCAGCGCGAGAGAGAAATTTTCAATCCCAACGAACCATCGAACTGAATTCTTTGGGCTCATACAACTGACGAGCTGTCGCTAGGATCGTGGATGTTTTTCCTGTCCCTGGGGGTCCGTAGAAAAGAAGGTGGGGGAAGCGGTCTTGTGTGACGAACCGGTCGACTGCGAAAATGAATTAGCTCTAATGAAACACGAAGGTTCCACCCGTTATTTCCTAGGACTCGGATGTTCAACGTTGGTCGCTGAAGATGACCGAAGCCGATACGCTGTGTTTTCGTAGAAGAGAATAAACTCATACTTGTCGATATTATGTCCTCGTGAGCGATGAGATCATCCAGAGTCTTGGGCCGATATTTCTCCACCCTAGAAATTCGAACGATTCACACAGACTGATTCTCAGCCATACTCTCGTCTCTCTGCCGTATTCTTCGCATCAGCTTCACCCTTATCGGACTACATCTGCATGCGTTACCCCGCCAAAGATCCCCCTGACACTTCTAACCGCGATCAGAGGCCTCAGCAAAAACCAAACTATAAAGCCACTGAATTTGAAGCCCTCTTCGGAGAGGCCGCAGAATATTCATTTACCAAGGTAGGTTGTTCAGGTCTGTCATAGTCGTTCCTCGTGAGGCGCCGACAGAGGAAAATCAATGTCTGGTCTTCCGAGAACGATGTATTCCTTGCGTTTTCGCTGCTGGTTAGATGAACCTTTCCAAGACGTTTCTTTCGAACACTTTGGCGCCTTCAAACAGACTAAGCGCAGGCTGAAAACAGGCGGGAAAGGGTGGAGTGGGAGCGAAGCGCGAAATTCGAATGCTTTCAACTCCCGCTATTTTCCGAAGATCAACACGACGGAAATTTTCTTATCCATCGCAGACGTCAGCGAAGGAAGTGCACGAAATCCAACGCGGAGGGCAGGGATAAGCTAGGAACCAGATTCAGATGAAACCGTGGCAGAAGGGAGTGCGTGGAGAGCGTGCGACTACTATCCTCAAATGCTGATGTCATCCTGAGGGGAGAGCAGCAAGATGAGAGAGCTGGGAGAGGGTATTGCGGCCGAATGAGCGACCCGTCTGCTCGCTCGTGCCGTTGTACAACAATAAACACACAGTGAATTTTTCGCGAACACTCTCAGCTGCTCGTGAACGTCAGTGAAGCTTCTCTAACGGTGTTCCTTCGCAAGGACTCGTGAACTATCGCAGACGCTGCGTCGCCTTACGAAGCGTTAGTTGACTGTTTTTTGCGACGTTCAGAAGTCAGTGACATATTTAGGCATTCGGAGCGTTCGATCGAGTTTCAAGATTCGCAGACGGAGGAATATGAACTTCGTACCTAGTCCCCCGCGCACAGGGTAAGTATTCTTGATTCCATCGAGGAGTCTTGTGAGATTGGCTGAAACGCAGCGGGATGCCTCCTATGTTACGATTTTCGTTCCCGGAAATACGTTCTCAATCGTTTTTCCGGCGGTGAAGAAGGTGTTATCCGAGAAAGTTGAGCCCGCTCGTGCTAATCCTCACCTGCATTGAGCTGCGCGCACAGAGTTTTCCTATCGAAAGTTCTTGAAACCATTGACTGCTACTCGCAGTCTAAGATCTTGCTCCGACCTATGGGGTCGAACTCCGCTCGCCCGTTGCTGCATTGTTGACCCCTTTTCCCGACTCATCATTTAAAGCATGACGAAAACTCTCGTTTTTGAGCACCAGATATTATTTCTATGCAGATATCAGTCGTCTCATCCTCCCCTAGAATACCAGTCCTTTCGACGGAGGATGTATACTCTGAAGTGAGATCACTGTGAACTGAGCAACAGCCTTTCTTGACCCAAGTACGATCAGACCTTGAGCGGAGTTTCGAAGTGGAGCTTCCCCAAACGGGATCCCGTTACAACGGAGCAGGCGTGCGTGCGTGAAATTGAATTTCACAGTGACGCCGTTTTTTGCCCGATTTCGATCACCGTGCTCTCGCACGCGTTTCCCGGACATTCTTGAAAGATCCCTCGTGAAGAAGTATTCCCAGTTCGACCAATCTTGAGATGCGGATACCAGAGCTCAAGTGGCGCATCGTTGGGAAAACTGAGAGAGTTTCGAGTGACCGGACGCTTACTTCGCAGAATCGTGCAGCCGGCATCACAATGGAGCCATGCAGTGCCCGCCTACATGCCTTGGGCTCATCAAAGCAATCCTGCTCACTTCATGCGTTTCCAGGCTGGTCAAATGCCAGCTCCGGGACAGATCGCAACCCCCGGCATCACTGCTTGCTTAGCTGAACAGTATGTCCATCCTGGCGATCCGTGTTCTTCGAGAGCTGTTCCGCCAGCTCAAGGTGAGAATTTTCCCGGAAAGAGACGCACCACGAAGCAGTTATAAATCCCAGTTTTTTTGCTCGGAAAACTGAAAATTCTCATGAGCAACTTCTCCATCAGCGGGCCCGATTCCCTATCCGTCGTTTCCATCGACTTCCTACTGCATCCCGCGGTTCAAACGGAAAATGACATGCGACCCCTGGGAGCAGATTCCAGCGAAGCAACTTGTGACAGAACGAATGCTGGAACGGCTAAATGGTCTCACCTTGCAGGAACCCTGTACAAGGTATTCTACGGTTCCATCTCAGTGGACTGGACTTTCCCAATACAGACATTCTCTTGCTCAATGGGCTCCAAGCTCCTTTTGGCAACCTGTTTTAAGGTTCACTGCGCTGAAATTCCCCCTTGTTTTTTTCAGCGGCTACGTTCCGCCAAAGACTGCGGCCACCCCACCGGCGGAAGAAGGGCTCATGACGGCGGATAATACATTTGAGTTCGCGGACTCCAAGCTGAATGACAGCAGTGTGTCGGATTCCGCAGGAAGCCTCATCTTCACAGACACTTTGAAAGAAATCCAGCGGAGTCACCTAAACGCATCCTCCTTGGAGGAGCGATTGGCGCTAAACGAGTGAGTTCGCACCCCCAGAAAACGATCCAAATTTTCATGTGCTGTCATTGCTTCGTGGTTCTGACCGATTGTGTGAAAAAAATCTCTTCAGCATCAGTTCTTGTTTACAGAGTCAAGAAGGCCACGATGGCACTAGTACCTTGGTCACCCCCGATCCTCCCTGTCAATGAGAAGAAGTTCAAGGAATTCTCGCAGCCATCTGAGAAAAGTGAAGAGGAAGACTGTGAAGCGAGTATGGAAATGTGATCGAGCCTTTTCGTCGACGACACCGTGATAAGCATATCTCGATTCTCCAGTATCAAAGTCAAGACGTGATGTATCAAAAAATTTTGCTGCGGTCATCCGATCTCAAGTGTGTTTCTCTAAGCAAGATGCGACAATGGACAAACGAACCATGAGTAAATGGGTAATCTGCGCGTCGATCGACTCGAATCCATTGGAAAATAGGAAGACACTGCCTAGATGTTTGAAACTCAGCAACCAAGGATGATGGGGCAGTCAAAAATATGGGATCTATCTCTGCATATCTGAACTGGATTGCTCTGGAGTTTCGATTCGCGACTGGAGTCTGCCTCTGACGAAGCCACAGGGGCCACAAGATGCGTTTAACCCATGAATATACCTGCATTTCAAACCAGCCAACCCCATTGGAATATACATTTTTACATTAATGCTGTCATCGATTCCTTCATTTTGACGTTTGACTGATGAGAATCTGTATATGAGTGTTCGTATTCGTCGAGAATCCCCATGAGGGATGACACTGGAGCCATTGATACGTACAGCCTGCGAAGGCCACTCCCATTAGGTATCTTGTATATTTGCGTTCAATATGTATGTGAATAAGTGAACGAGAGATTATCCTTCTGAGAATGAATAAACCCACAATGAGATGAAATGAACGGTTTATTTATTTCTTGTCGAATGTCTAGCTTCCTATCACATTGAGACACTCTTTTCCGAAGCCTCATTCTCAACTCTCAGATTAAAATCAAGTGCGGACCCTTCTGCCGGATACGAATTGTGATTTTCGTTTTCTCTTGAAGGATGCATGCACCGTCTTCCTCATTCTGATTGTTTCTCTCCACGACCTTCACATGACCATGCAGTCTCTCTCTGAGCTGCTTGTCGGCACCTGCATCGCAACGGGAACAAAAATTTAGGAGAATCTACTATGAAAGTTTCGAACTTGATCCCGGAGCAGCGGAAACAAATCTAACAGAACGAGAATATCGGGCCAAGCTCCGGTGGCACAGCAACGAATCAAAGTCTCACCTTTTCGTCCCCGTCGGAAGATGTTCTCTTGCGAGGCGTGAGAACCTTCTTCAAGAGCGCTTTGCGGGCTTCCAATGTCACCGGGGTGCCGTTTTCACCTTTTCGATTTGGGGTGCTTCCCCCCGAGCTCAAGATGCGTGAGCCGAGATTGAACGACGGAGACTCGAGCTCAAGTGAAGTCCGGAGTCTCTTCGTGCCCGAAGGCGTCCGATAAAATGTGTTCTCATCGATGTCCAAGCCCTCGAGTAACTTGCGATAGGTCTCCAACTCGGTGCGGATCTCATCTAGGTCTCGACTTTGAGCCAAGAGTCTTTTGTTGATCCTTTCCCGTCTCCTTTTCTCGTCCGCCATTCTCTTCTGATGGGACTTCTCGAGATTCTGGATCTCGTCCCGTAGTTCCCGGATACAATGGTCTCGTTGTTCAAGCATGATCTCAGCCTGTTCGGCGCGTTTGAGGCTCGTCGCGACTTCTGTTTGGAGAGCTGCGTGGTCTTCGGAGGCGACGTACGTTTTCAGAGTCTCGTGGAGCCTTTTCTCTGCTTCGTCGCGACAGAGTTTCAGCTCCGAGCTGTGTTTGCGGCGGAGCTCCTCAAGTTTCTCCATGCCGATCGCCTCGAGCCGCTTACGCTGCTCCGCGAGCTTCTTCGAGAGGTCCTGTGAGGAATAAAGGAGATCTTTCTCGACCGCCGCCGCCTTGCTCTCGTGCATGGTCATCTCGAGGGAAGCAACCTTCAGCCGTTCTTGCAACTTTGCGGCTTCAACCTTGAGCCGCGTGCACTCGTCTTTCAAGCTCTCCCGTTCTTCGTGAGCTTTCATGAAGGCCTCCTTGAATTCCGCCGCTTTCCGCGCTTCCTTCATCGTCACCTGCTTCTCTCTGACCAGGGCCTGCTCCAGTTCTTCCTGTTGGAGCCTGTGAGCCTCAAGTGCTTCGTCGCGGTTCGCGAGCGCCTGCTCATGTTTTGTGAGCCTTTGCTGGAGCTCAGCCTGTTTCTCTTCGGCAATGACAGCCTGTCGAACTCTTTCGTCAAGCTCGGATCGGAGTAGAGTGGCTTGCTTTGCGTGAGCTAACTTCAAGTTTTCTATTTGCTTCTCCAAAGTTCGTTTTGCGTTCGTGGCCTCAGCCAAGCTCGCTTCAGTATGCCGCACTCGATCCACGTACGTAAGGAGCCTGAAAGTTGTGAACACTTGAAGATACTGTGCGGGGGATACCTTCGTACAATCTTCAATACAGCGGGTATTCACCGCAACGACCAACGCGAACTGCACATCTCCATCCTGCTCGAACGGGAAAACTTGACTCTAACCTGTTGTTCAAGCTGGTGAATTCTTCCTTGACGTGCTCGTGCCCTTTGACTTCGGACGAGGCCACATCTGAGGTTTCAAGACCGCTCATCAGAACGCCGGGTTGCTCCACGGGTGGTTTGATGTCCTGAGTTTCATCGAGTCCCGGACTATCTACGGGTCTCGAACTACCATGGTTTGAAACTTTAGCCATTCGCGTGGATTCCAACGGCTGGCTGATTCTCGAAGACTTCAACCCCTGGCTGTAGGGAACACTTTGGAATCAGTCAGGGTTTCTATACACGCCGGGGTGCTTTCCAAGGTCCGAGTTTTCGTGGAATTCTACAATTCTTTCATTGAATGTTGTTTGTGCCGGAAAAGTAACCCAGACAGACGGGCTCTGCGAATCATCTCCCAGTAATTGCTGAATATTTGCTGCTAGACGATTCGCCCACGGTGGGCATACCACCGGTGCACTCGAAATTTTTGAACTATCCCGGAACACACTAACCTGAAATCGTTGCCCTCCTCCATGATTCGGGGAAAAAATCCGACCGCAGCTGGCTCAGGACACGTAGAGTGATCTGGGTGTATCGGCGACTGTTTCGAATGAGCTCCGTTGACCGCCTGCCACCCGGTTTCAATACACAGTTGAAACCGGAAGACGTGCGCGGTGTGAGAATAACTTCCATGTAACAACAGGAAAGGGCTCCGCAAAGCGCCTCTTCTCACATCAGCACTCATCTGGGACCCCAACTCATTCTGAATCGCTCTTCGCTCGTGGCTGCAGTCCAATCTCGAACTCTATGAGGGGCAGCTCATCAGCACTAAATCGAATCGAATCCTAATTGCGGCAGAAGTCTCTGCTCAGTTCGCATCCTTTCTCGGGCTAAAAGTTACCGAAGCTGAGAACTCCCCTTAAGCATTCCACCGGCAGAAAAATAGGGGTGAACCGGCATGCAAACGGTGGTCGTGTCTAGTCACTTCGAGGTACGAGAAATCGATTCTCCCGAGCAACAGTTCGAGATTGTATTGAGTCCGATCCGCCTATTTTTCTTTTTCGAATCAACTCGGGATGGGCTCTCAGTCTGATGACTCCAAGTTTCTCAGAAAACTCATCAACTCAAGAGAACGATCTCGAGTTTCTATTGAGTGGCTCTATGGGGGAGAGGAAGTGAGTTACTCAGAAGGAGAGCAGACCCAAGCCAGATATGGGCACACCCACTCATAGAAGAAACCGCGGATTCGGAATAAGAACGATTTGTCGTTCGGTACGAGAATTGAGTTTCTTTTATTCAATGTCATATTCATCTCGTTGAGAGTCTTGCTAGGGTAGCCAATATTTCCAAACTGCGTTCGAGAGTTGAGTCAAGTCGAAGCTCCCGACTCTAATCTATGGAGGTCATGTTCAGCTGGCATTATTCAGATACCTCGATCGTTGTCGGATATTATGGAAACTGGTTTACAGTAAAAAGCACTCAAAAACATTCTCGACGACGCAAAGTCGCACCCCCGTGGCGAAAAATTATCGACGGTGATTCTTACATAGGTCCTTCGTAGTGATCTGAGGAGTTGTTATCTTCTCGGAGAAGGTTATTGCGACTTTGAGAAAAACCGCTGGTCGATGCAACGACGAGCTCTTCCTGGCCGTGTCCTACTTCCCTATCCATGGAAACGTGATGCACCATTCGTCATTGTGTGGGGCTTAGCCGCGCGTGGATTTTGGAGAATATCGAGTCTTCGATCGAGCAGAGCTCGATCCTGGGCCGAATCAGTGGGTATGGTGAGGTGTGCGTTAGGGGCACTCATTCCTCAACGGATTTCAGGGACGTTTTTCCAGGAAAATTAATCAATTCGGCGAACTCGCGGAGCCCCGTTTGAGGGATGAAATCGCCTCTCAGTTGTTGTCCACCACAAAGGAAATTATCTTAAATTAAACTCTCAGGCTCTGACCGCAATATTTACCTTGTGATACTCGAGGCTACGAATAGGCTTGTGAAGTCTAGGTTTACAGTGACTGTTTACAGTGGAAACGAAAGTTCACAGGGTTTGGCAATGGTGTGGACAGGTGTACTCGCTCCTTTTTTCCTAAATGACAGTGAGAGACTTTGAGCCGCCAGTAATCGATTGTGTCTAAGATTTGCCGAGGAACTGTGGAATGGCATGGTTTAGGTACAAGATCTCTACTCGAGTAGAAACGTCATTAATACAGCACTCGCAGGGACGGCGAAGATATGTTCACAAAGAACGTCGATGGAAGTTCTCTATTTTGACGACCTTCGAACAAATCACGGAGAGATTGCGTGCAGTTCAGTGCATGGAGAAGGTTCTTCGTCCTGTACTGGCTGTACGATCCTGTGAGTGGCTCTCCTCCATATCTGGTCGCAGGTCCCACGTCTGTTGATATTCTACGAGGTAGCGGATGCACACCTGCTGAGGTTTATAAACAACATATTCATTAAATGCGCGTTCTTGAGCTTCGGAGTTTCCGTTAAAAACCGTTGGCCCCAACGGTAGTAGGCAGCTTTGCCAGGAGACATGGTCGGCCGCATCGGGTCCCCAGCGGCCTTTGAGCGCTACGCTGTTACCGCCATTCGCTTTTCCGGGTCTGCCGTTTTGGTCCCCAAGAGCGACCTGGCACAGTAGCTCGAATTTCAGACAGGTAGGATCTCTCTGGACGTAGGTTCCGTGCTCGAATCTGCAATCAACGGAAACGTCAGACTGGAAAGGGGAAGAGCGTCGATCGAGGCTAATTTCCCCCTGAGTTTCCATCTCCCCGCTTCTCCTCGGCAGAGGAACTCACCGATCATAAAATTTGATCCCTTTCACTTGCGTCGGCCATCCACATCCCAAAGCCGTAGCCTGGACGCCTCGGTAAAGCACGGAAAGCAGACTTGTGGTTTCAACCGGATGCCAAAGCAACCAGTGGTTGCCCACTTCCCCCTTGGCCATGATTTCCTCCTCGGATTCCCTCGATAAACGGTAGATGTTCTTCACGATTTGTTCGTGACGGCCTGATCGGGGAGGAAGAGGGGTTTATTTTTGCGAAAATATGCAGCGTGCTCGGTATGCTCTCGACGAATTAACTCACTTGAATTGTGGATGTATTGCAAAACCGTTTGCATCTCGAGGGATTTGATGTCGAGAAGCTCCATTCTACATTCCGATGAACGATACACGTAATCTAGGGGATTGATTTCGTTCGAGGCGAACAGAGCACCTCTCAGAACTTTCTGGGAGATTAGTATGCCCTGGTAGTGCGAAACCCGTTCCAGCTGTTTGTCGATCTGGAAGAATGGGGAAGCGGGCTGTCACAGACGGCTCCCAGGACGGTCTTTCGATCTCTTCCGAGTCTGAAACTCACCTGAGCTTCAGTCCAGAGCGGTTCAATTTGTTCCAGGCCCATAGGTGACCTGGCGGGAGTCGACATCGTTGTGGATTCTTCGGGCGGCAGTAGCGCATGGAATTGATGACTCCTCTCGGCCAGGCAGATCATCAGTTCAGCCAATTGTTGCTCTTCAGTCTGACAACCTCTTTCGAGTTCTCTCTTCTCGCCGGAAAGATGTCGCATCTCCTCCAGGATCGATAAAGCACGACGCAGGCAGTCGTCGGTTGGCACGGACGGTGCTCGACTGCACCCCTGCAAGGACGAAAGTTGTTCTAGCACTCCGTGCTGTTCCTGTCCGCTGGATCATGCCTGGGAGGCCGAGTGTTCTGTTTCCGCTCACCTGGATGATGGTCCTGAGGAGATCCTGCAGCGGTTGAGGTAGTTTGCTCCGCGGAGCAGTGGACAGGACTTCGATCACGTCGCTGGCGGGTTCCCTGTTGTTCCGTTGGCGAGGTGGACTGGGTCTGCTCACAGTCACTGGCCTGAACACGTCAGGAGCAGGCCGCAGAGTCGATGCTTCTTCGAATCTGGCTCCTGTGCGTAATTGGAATAACCGGCAGAACTCCTGGACTGCTTCGGATTCCGTGGAGCAGGAGGTTCGGTTGGCGGTGCCCACGTCGCCAACGCGGCCAGACCTCTCCACGACGACGAACCTGCTCCGGTCTAGCGTCGTCACCAGTTGGAGTTTGCAGAACGAATAAATCTGGAAAATCGCAGGGTTTACTCAACCCGAACGTACCACTCCGGACACGGTTCGAAACGCCGCAGCTAGAGCCGGGGATAACTTACGAAATGGCGATTCAGCTTCGTGAGGAGAACGTCATACGCTGTGTTGGTTCTGACGTCAGTAACGATTTCCCATTCTTGAGGCTCGGAAAGTCCGAACGAATCGACAGTGCACTCCAGACCGCGTTCCCCGTCGGTCCCTCCATGACCGTTGTTGGTACCATGCTTGCGCCTCTGCTGTTCTTCGTAGGCCTCACTGTCCGCGTTGATGTTCCGCGCGGGGACAGTTTGCATGATAGCGTCTTCGGCTATTGGAGGCAGCCCGTGGTACGCTACGGACGAAAAATTCTCTGTGAGATCGCATCGCCACGAATCCACCTCATATTCGTCTTCCTGATCGCTCCATTAGACCCACCGATGCAGGGACAGGGGTTGCCGTCCGCAATGAGCTTCTGCAGAGCAAGTGTCAAGCTCTCGACACCTCTCGCGGCGCTCAGATGCAGAGGCAAGATCTTGTTCCGATCCGGCACTGTCAAGGGCGCTCGGACTGTGGCCAGCAGTCGAAGCATTCGCGTCGAAGCGTAGGTCATCTCGGGTAGGGGAGCGACGACATGGTGAATGATCGTCCAGCCGTATATGTCCTGCAAAGGTTTCAGAGCGATATGAGTCCTCCTGTCGGATGGCGCGAGCCTCTCGAATGAGTAGCCGGCAACTCCGGGAACTTGGCGCACCTGATGCCCGAGATCAACGGGCGATGTTTTGATGTAGTTCTTTATGTCTTCGTCTTCGCGACGCGAGGCCTCCAGGCTGGGCAGACAACCGTTTATGACCGAGTTGAACTTGTCCTTCTTGATGTCGTAGTCGTAGTTCAAGAGCAGCTTCGCCATGCTGACATCGTTCAACTTTATTGCGTACATCAACGCGTTCCTCTGCTGCCCATCCACGAAATTCGGGTTTGCTCCACCCTCCCTGTGAGAGAAAAATGCCCAATGACGCCCAGCGACTCAACAGGCACGTGACTCGTTTCACTGATAGAGAACGTGACACGAGAGCCAACTTTACCTGAGGAGGAACCTAGCTGTCTCGTGGTTCTTCTTACAAACAGCCATTATGAGCGGAGAAATTCTGGCCGCAGCCGTTTGGACGACGTGCATGGCGTTCTGTGACACACAGACGGTTCCGGGAAACTCGAGGTTGAGGACGGGATAACAACTTAGAACATTTATGTTCGCACCGGCCCTGGAAGCGGAGAATCCCCGTCGTGTATCTGTCTCTGCGTCGCACTGGCGTTCTCCATACAACGGAGACACTGTGAGCCTGCTTACCGAATCAATCGCAAAGCGATATCGATCATGGGCTGGGGGATTGGTTTCTGCTCCATCCTCCAAAAGATGGCGGACAGCGGCGTACGGAAAGACAGGTCCGCTCGTAGCTGAGCGGCACTCTCTATCCCCATTCTGTCGATGAGGAAATTCGCCAAACTGAAACGCAACCCAATTTAAGCAATGGCGGGCAGAGCTAATTTCACGAGGGAAGATAGGAACCCCACAACATATTCCCGCAGCGCACTCGCTCCCTATCTGGATGTTTCCTGAGCGATAGAAGCAATACTCACACATGATTCCAATTTATATTCGCATACGTGAGCGCACTGCAGCCGTGCTCATCGAGAGCTTCGGGTGACATTTCCTTGTCGAGGAGAGCTCGGACAACTTTCATCTGACCATCACTGTACTTCTGCTGTGCCACCAAATGAAGCATAGTTTGCTTACGAAGTATCAGCGTCAACGTCCATCCGCTTTCGACTCTGCAGAAAACATTCAAAAATCCGTTGAGCTCTACTGACTTCTCAGGAAAGGCTCCTCCGGAGAGTCTCCTCGGTGCTCCGGCGCAACAGGAGGAATCTCCCGCCGGATGGGCTGAGATGAGCGACCAGGTATAAGTGAGGGAAACCTACCTTGTGAGCAACTTCAGCGCTAGATCGTAGTTCTCAGCGCGGACTGCTGCATCCACAGCGAGGGAGAGAGGAAGCTCCTTCGTCTCCAGCTGATCGATGAGCAGCCCTGGAATAAGTGTGGTCCACGGCGACTTCGACCATGGTCGAGATCGCCGTCTTTTTCGGTCCAAAACGCTCCGCCTGATTGGAATGTCATCCTCGCTTCTCCTTAGAGTCTGCAGTGGCTTTTCGTCCGCGTTCGATACGTCGGCATCCTCCGAACAATCCGAGCCTCTCGCTCCGATTTCGAAAACCGCTTGCAAGAGCGTTTTCCGCGAGGGCAGGGTTTGCTTGGGGTAAACATACCTGGAAGGGCCCGAGCTGATGAAAAAAAACCTGACGCCGAGAGGAAAAGCGAAATCACCGATGTAAAACGAAGCAGAAACCGCGTGTTCACCGCCGGGAGACACTCACCTCCATATGAGTTGTGAATTGGGAGCAGGTTCGGCGGGTGGGGGCGCGCAGACTTCCTCCGTGACGGAGCAGCCGCGCTCAATCAACGTGAGCAACGTGTCTGCTCTTTTGTTGAGAACTGTCAACGCGGCCGGGGTGTTGCCGTGTTTGTTGCGGAGCTCGATGCTGATTCCGAGCGAGAGCACGTAGCGACAACAGAGCGTCGCGCCTGCAGCCGCCATGTAGTGCAGAACTGTCTGCAGCTCCGATCGGTCGGGGGTCGCGTCGAGGAGGTGCGCCATCGACTTCTGGACGAGAAGCTTGCACACCTCGATGGGATCTTTCTCCGCGCTCGCGCTCAGGAACAGGTAGTGCACCGGCAGCCGGTTCTCCAGGTCGACCGCTTCGATGCAGGCTTTGGCCTTGATGAGTGAATGCTCGACGCTCGGATCACCGGTGGTGTTGTTGAGCGCCGCGAGATGGAGCGGGCTCTGTTTGAGCACGTTGAGAGCGTTCGGCAGCAAGCCTTTCTCCAGGAGAAGCTCGACGGTCGCGACCCTCTCTCCGATCGTCCAGCTCCGTTTCTGAACGACGTAATGCAACGCCGAATCACCCGTCATGGGATGAATGCCGAGGAGATCGGGTGTCTCCTTGGTCACCATGGCCTGGATGACGTCACCACTGAAAGGACTGTCCGGCTTGCAGCAGAACAGGAACAACGGTATCGCCGCCTCGCCCATCGACGGCGGCATCATGAGGTCGGTCTTCGCACCGTGCTGAACCAAGAGCAGAACTGCCTCCGAGTTTCCCTGGATGGCAGCTTCTTGAAGAGCCGTCAGGCCCTTCAGACGGCACTCCCGGTTCAGCCCGCTGCCGGCACATCTCAGGATCGTGCCGAGGAACTCTGGAGACCGACACCGCACAGCCGCGTGGAGTATCGGTCCCGAAGGATCGTGTTCGAGCACCGAGAATAGGAAATTGATGAACGAGCAAACGTTGTTCACTTTCCAGGGAACCTCGACGTCCTCAGCGCTCTGCAACGCCAGCGAGAGGATGTTGACTCCTTTCTGCAGGAGACCTCTCGACACTTTCTTCAACGATTCGACGTCAGCCTTGTTGTCCAGGAGCGACGACAGGAGATCGGTGGTGCTGTAAGACGCGCAGTACGTCGCGAGCTTCTTCATGGCGTGCTCTGTCCTGAAGGCGGCTCTGAGCGTCGGCAGGGACGTTTGGCCGTAGCGCGCCGCGAACCAAATACATCCGTAGGATAGCGCGGTGGACACCGGTGTTTCTTTCTCGCTGTTCATTGCTCCGAGCGCTTTGCCGGCGACGGGCAAACTCAACACGAGATCCACGATATCAGCCAAACACTCATGATGTTCCTGGAGCGTGTGGTCGCTTTTGTCCAGCTGCTGGAGCATAACCCGATGCTCCATGTGCACCAGCCGATGGAAGAGGTTGTTTCC
The DNA here is from genome assembly GCA_037576195.1 of Phytoseiulus persimilis. Taxonomy (NCBI): domain Eukaryota; kingdom Metazoa; phylum Arthropoda; class Arachnida; order Mesostigmata; family Phytoseiidae; genus Phytoseiulus; species Phytoseiulus persimilis. The sequence goes on along the minus strand of CM075101.1, from coordinate 5,439,442 downwards.
CTGGCTATCGGTTTTCAGGGCCAGCTGAGGACAGGATTTGAGGAGAACCCCGAACCGAGCGACCTGCGTCGGCTCGAGCAGGTCCCCCATCTGAACGCAGGAGGCGAGGAGCTTCTCGCCCAGTTCACAGTCGAAACCGCGCGCGAAACAACCTAAGCCGAGCATATACTTCACGAGACCAATGTGTCCCTTACGGAACGCTACCTCTAAGGAGCACATCTTAGCGTCGTTTAGCTGCGCAGGGCTTAGATTAGCGATTTCGACCAAAAGCTTGACCACGAACAGGTGGCCATAGGCAGCTGCATGGTGGAGGGCACAGTTGCCGCTGTGGTCCACCAAATGAGGATTGGCACCGTGCCGCAAAAGCAGACAGGCTGCCGCGGTGTGGCCGTTAATGGCGGCGTGTATCAGGGCTGAGCACCCCCGTTTGTCCTGTGGAAGAGCATCGGAGTTCAGAAGCCCGCGTTCGAGAACGATCGATCGAGGGGAACAGACCCGGAATCTCACCTGAGCGTCGACTCTGTCGACGTGTTTGAGGAGACTGATGACCATCTGCAGATGATTGCCTCTCTGGGCTGCTAGCATGAGCGGAGTCACCCTGTCAGAGTGGGAGCCAAGAGGTTTATTGGCATCTGCTCCGAAGGCTGGAACAACGAGGTTTCTTTGAGCGTTCTACGTTTCGATACCGTGTCCGTGCATATCTCCCGTCGGGAACCGAATCAACGAAATCCACGAAACAACTCCACGAAAACAACTCACCCAACAACCGCTCGAGAATTCGGGGTTGGCTCGATAAAATCGCTCTATGTAGAGGGTTTTGCCCGTAGCGATCCAGATCGTCGAGATGCGCGCTCCCGGGCATCTTCATTAGGAGGGTCAACGATTCTACTCGTCCGTGCGACGCGATCAAGTGCAGCACGTTGCGGCCGTCGTTGTCGGCTTGATACAAGCTACACCCGCGGTCGATCAGCCACTCCAGGCTCGATGTTGTGCGAGCTACCGCGGCGTAATGTATCGGAGTCCTGCCGCAGCGGTCTCGCTTCGCAAGGAGGTCCCGGATGCTCTGATCCATGTTGACTCGTCTGCTCGAATACAGGACGCTCGAAAGGACGTCCAAGTGAGGCATGGCCATGAGCAGGTGGAAGACCGTGGTTTGGTTCGAGTTGACTTCTTTGAACAGATCGCTCGCGCGGAGCCCGCCCGAGATCAGAATCTTTTTCATCAACGGCTCCTCGCCGCTATCGGTCAGAGGGAGGGCGGAGGCAATGGAGACTGCCAACTCATGGTTTCCGTGTTCCATGGCTTTGATCGCGTTTGATTCCGAGATCGCTTCTTTCCCGAGCAGTTCCTCCAGCACGTCTATGCGTACGCCTCTCTCGAGAGCGAAGTCTTTCACATTGGAGATCGCGGCTGCCATGCTCAGTGGGGGATCCAGGACGTAATCCCTCAGAAGGGCCCCGTTCCCCTCCTTTTTGTTGCGCTCCCCGCCATGGCATCTCAGCAAGTTGGTCTGTTTCTTGCAAGTCCTGATGGTGCAGTCTCGACCGAGGAGGATCCGAATACTGGCAATGTCGTTAGCCTCGACCGCGTAGCTGAGAGCGAGTCTTCGGACGTGGACGCTTTGATACATGTACGGAGAGATGATCCGCGCCGAGGACAGCAGGCGCCGCAGACAGACGTGATCTCTCTGGAAAACGCAAGCGAACAAACGATCCGTCGAATCGCTCGTCGGCGATATGTTCCCGCCTTCGGGATTGTTGTCATCCCAGAGAGGGTCTTCAGTCATTTGAGGGATGTTCGAGGCCAGCAGCGAACTCGAGTGGTCGTCGTTCACCCTTCGAATGGTCAGCCTCATTCCACCTGGTCCATCAGTTTTGATCTTCTCCGGCTCCACGCCATTTCGTTTCTCGGACGCGTTCGACTTCGATGCGCAGACCCCGTTTTCCGCCGCGCCCCTGGAGCCTTTGGATTTCTCGCGTCGTTCCGCGAGACATTTCTCGGCACGCTTCCTCTCCGCAGTGGTCAGCTGTATGCGACCTCGGTCCTTCCGCGTGACCGTGAGCTACGAGAAAAGGAAAACTCGAGTTATTGGCAAGCACGAGCACGGCGTGCCTTCGACGATTTCGTCCGGATTCTACTCACCTTCGTCAGAATGCTCTCTGTTTGGATCGTGTCGGCGTAATCCAGGACGTACATGTTTGGGAATTTCGGCTCTGCGTTCAGCCACTGTATTTGAGCAGTTTTAGCGGCTTGGTGAATATTGGCCGAAACTTTGCACATGTAGAAGCCGTCCGAGGCATTTTGAACGGCTAGGAATTCTCCCTTCGAGTAGATAACACCCTGAGGAACAGGTTTCGGCTCTTTCAATCTAGGAACTTTGACTGGCAGCGCTTCTTCGAAGACGTCATCATCTTCGGACAACGAGTCGTCCCGACTCTTCGCGGATTTTCTCCGGTGGCTCTTGCGACCGCGTTTCTTGGGTTTGGGCCCCGCCTTGTCTTTGCCGTCGGCCTCTTCCTCGGCTTCCGGGTCCTCTTCTGTGACCAGCGACACGTCCAAACCGTCCGCGGTGAGGTCCTTGGGGTCCGGAGGGGGGAGCTCTCCGTTTTGAACCCTGATGGCTCGATTCAGGATGTTCAACGTTCGGAGCCTTTCCTCATCTGGCAGCTGCATACGTGACCCAGCCTTCTGCATCGAGAGGTTCGTGAGGATTGTTTCCCTCTCGATGATATCAGCGAAGTCAAGTTTATAGTACTTTTTCGAAGACTGGTCTTCGTTGTTGAGCCAATGGATCTTGATCTTCTTCGAAGAACGATAGACGTTCTGTAAGGCTTTGCAGATGAAGAAATCGTCTCCATCGCATCGGACGGCGAGGTACTCTCCCTTCTCGTAGAGTACGACCTTAGCTCCACCGGAAGAGCCTTGCTGTTGTTTCTCCCGAGCGCTCTCGGCCACAACCTAGAAAAACAATGCGTTCGACTCAGTTTTCGAGTCTGGCGAGAAAAACCTCCGAGACCGTAATCGGGAATCATCGGGAAGATTCTCGAATGCCAACCTGCTGTATCTGGTCGACCATGGAGCTCTGGAACGGCTGAGTTGATGTTCGAGATCTCTTCTCCCTCGGTTCCGGAGTGTCCGCTGGAGGCCTGGGCGCTGCAGTGGAGGCTTCTGCGGTTGCTGAAGGACAGAAAGAGAGGTCGGGAATCGCCCAGTTAGAACACTCTCCATCTTGTTTGGGACAGCTGTCTTGTGTCATAGCTAAAACGTCGTGGTGACGCTGAACGAAAAATACGGGCTCACAGCCCACGGCTCGAGCTGTCCCTTGGTTGAGATCATGGAGGAGTACGTCAGAGCAGAAAAGACAAAACGGAAGAATCCTCACCCTTTTCAGCCTTTTTCTTGCGATTCGTCTTCATAGGAGCCTCCGGAACTTTTGGTGGCTCAGGGTCAGCCCCAGCATCTCGTCCTGTGGATCCATTCTCAACCGTCTTCGTTGGCAAAGTTTCAGCCTTTGACTGAAAGGACACAGAGCCGCTGAAGTTGGTCATGTCTCGGGTTGATTGCGGATGGCCTTTCAGTCCTTGCCAAAGGCTCACATCTTGTTGCTCTCGAGATCGGCCCGACGAACTTTGGGAATTCCTGAGCGCTAGTTTATATCTGCTCAAGGCACCCATTTCGGGTCGAATCTCTATGAGTACCGCTGCGCGATCCACGGACGAAATTCGCAATATCCACTCGGAGCACAGCGGAGCGATAGAAATATTTGAACTATTGAATTCCTTTTCAGCCGTGAACAAGCAGAAACTCCTGGCGGAAGATGGAATCCGTTTTGCCCACGAACGGCAACGCTAGGAAAACTTTCCAAGAGCACTCTCAGACAGCTGTGATAAACCCAGGGATGCTACACATACGTCGGATGCTGAGAGCGTTTCGTTCAGTATTGCTGCACAAATGAGTCAGATTTCCCGACGGAAGGGCTCGAAATGCCGTGCGGAACGACCGCGTCTTGCACTGTCCAGGTCGACTCAATCGGATTAGCGATGTGTGCGCAGCAAATCGTTCCTGAGTTCAAGTTTGGATTCAGGACTGAGCCCACGATTTGAAAAATTGTGATCCGGCATGTCCTCATGAGCCGGGCCGAGTTTCGGGTTAGGGCGAAGAGATAAAATGAATCTCCGGGCGCCTGATTCGAGAAATATCGAAGTTCCGAGAGGCCCCATGTGTTTTCTCCCTAGATTTGTCGCCGCTCGTTGCGATTTTTCCGAAAAGGGTGAATTAGAAGGCTTTTAGTCTCACCTGCGCGCTTTCGGCGCCGTCGGCGCTCTCCTTCATGATGGGATGTGTGAGTCGAAGCTCAGGAGGAACTCTTCGTTGGGCCGAACTTTCACAGCGCCGATTTTTCATACACTGAGCGAACCGCCATCGAGATGATCAATCGAGAGTTTATTGCAAGCCCCGGCCGACTGGCTACAGTGGGTGTGTGGAAGTTTCTCTCACTTCAGTCCTCATACGCTCCTACGAGCACTCAGCCAGCGGGGTAGTTAGCCAGGAAGACAGTAAGACAGAACGCATGAGAAACAGCTCAAGGCTCCGGTGCTCGGTTCCTCAGAAACGCGGCTTCTCTGGTACCACCGTTCAGCAACACTACTGCAGCTCTTTCACTCACTGTCTATCAGTGTTCGAGCTAAACAGCCACCCTCACAGCAACACACCGCTGCCGCTGTTCTACACTGCTGACAAGCAAGCGGCTGGAGAGAGAGCCGGCTGTCTGCGCTCGGTAAAACCAGCTTCGTGCCGAACGCTCGCCGCTAGGGCCGATGTAACGCTGCGGCAAGCAGACGACAAGACAAACCTCTTTCGAATTTACCCGCCAGACGCTTCAATGCACGATGAGTATTCTTCCGCCGTGACACTGCATCTCGCGTGCGATACACGACGACAAAGCTATTCAAATCGGGCGCCGCAGATGGTGCCGGCCATTGAAGGCCACTTGAGACTTCGGTCGACATAGAAGAACGCGACGGAGAAACCGTCGCGTTCCGCTCTTAGAACTACTCGTTAAGAAGTCAGCGTGCATTACGATCGAAGGATCATTCCCTGAACCCAGAGCTACAGATTAGATACTCGAACTCCTACACAACTTGACGATGAATATCAGCGATCTGGCAGTTCATCAACTTGCTTCAACGAGTCTTCGTCCTGCTATATGAAGACTTCCTCCTGATCGAGTTCTCTAAGGAAGGAACACATTCTTCAAACGCGATTGAAGCCTCCAAAATCTTCCTCTCAGTACAGTGCTTCGATCATCGAATCATTCAAGACTGCTGATATCCCAGCGTTGCAGAAATGACGCAGAGGAAGCGAGGCGAAGTCTCCTTCATGTCGCCAACGAATAAGAATGAGATGATCGCACTCCTCAGACACCAGGTTCTGTGAAAAAATATTGAAGCAGATGGTTGGAGACAAATATTTTTGCACAGTCGTTTATTGCACGCTAGACGGGTCGCATGACGTTCAGATGAGCCAGAAACCGCGCCACGGGAATATCGATGTATCCCAGATCAGAGTGGTCGAATCTTTCGTTGATTACATCGAAGCGGAGGGTGAATCGGCAGAGGAGCTGATACAGTTGATCCTACAGAATATAGAATCTGACAATCTCGACACCAACGAGGGAGGGTTCAAAGTCGAGCGGAAACGGCTCCAGGAATATTTTGGTTGAGAGCAATCCGCTTGAGTTTCTGCTGTCCATAAATGACTACGAGCTCGATATTTGTGTAGCAAACATGGTCGCTTGCTTGCGAATCTTCTTGGCGGTGGCGTAAAGCTCTGTTGGCTGTGAGAGAAGTTCTCCGAAGTTCCAGCTTATCAAGCCCTATCTGCAGTCAAGTATGAGTCAGCTGCGTTCATCAAATCCCGCGATCCCCTCCATGGAGAACGAGCTGTTTCGTAGATCGAAGGATTAGATTTCAAGGTACATGAGACCAAGATCTGAGAACGCGTGAAAATCAAATAATATACTCCAATCATTCCGTGCCAAAGTTCTAGCATCTTCCCCTCATGACCGGCTTCACGAGATCACACACAAGAGCTTTCCAAGTTCCTTGAGAGTGAGAGCGGTATATTCGGAATCTCGGAGTTTCGGCCCGGGCCGCTCTTCGTCCAGCTGGGCCTCTGCTCCGAGCATGAGATTCTGGATGGCGAGAGGCCTGCTGACTTGGAAGGCATGATCCGGAAGGTACTCGGGTTTCCTGCAAACAGCGCCCAAATCTTATTCCACAGCAAAAGGATGTTGTAGGAATGGCGAAAGAACAACTCTTCCCGGTCATCCATTGAACGATGAGAGACCGATCGATTAGCCAAATTATCCTCGATATTGCACGAAGTTATCAAAAGGATGAATCATATAATCCCCTTTTCGGCTGGCGAATAGAGATAGAGAGAATTCGTGAGCGACTCCTTCGCGGGCGTCAGAGACCCGAACATTCTCCGGGCTTCTATCCAATTTCCCCGGATCCGATCCGGAGGAGCGAGGCGAACTCAAAGCTGACGATTCGAGTCACAGAGCTAAACTACAACCGAGTAAGCAGTGCCAAGGAATGTCAGAGAATCTCTCCCTGTACTCATCTCTCATTTCAACCCGGCCCAGAGCCAACCTGAGAGCTCGAGTGGTCAACGACTCGACTTTCGAAAGTGAGCTCACCCTCTTCACGGGCTCCGCAGACGGAAAGTTCATTGCGATCCATCGCATGCGAGAGAGTATTTACACAGACTGGGAATGACAATGACAGACCACCGAATGGCCTCGAGAGGTTGCGGTCGAACTCTGGGTGGACTTGATTCAACAAGGTCCATGTTTTCTAACTGTGTCAGTCCCAAGAGAAGTCTTCTCCTTGGAAATCGAGATAACATAGAATGAGGAAACTCCGGGCGGAGAATGAAATGTCTGTAACGGAAACGGACCAGGGAAGGGTACTTCATACCGCGAGCTACCCCATAGAATTTCGAGTCCTTCCTTCTTCTCACGATGGCGGGAGCTCTGCTTGACATCGCGATGGACCTGATGCCGGGGCTTCCAATGCCCCCAATCTCATTGATGTTCGGAAAGACGTCATGCTTGACGATGTTGGAAATCTCCCGAACCATAGTCAGCTTCGGTAACGGGAATCCGATTCTTCATCTTCTTGGCGATGGCCCTTGCGGTCAAATTCTCCAGAATTACTCCGTAGAGGATGTCTCTGAATGCAAGCTTCCCTGCTCTCGTTCGGGATCCTTCGCGGAATCGTAACAAAGAGCGGTTATGGAATTTGTGTGGGGCAGAACGGAACGAATCGAGTCTTGAACTTGCACTGATCTTCGGTGGGAACGATTGATCGCTAACGTCAAAGGCAGGGTCACTCATCACGAACACGATATGTGGTGTTTTCTGTTTTCCATTTTGAGCCGGATTCGTTACATTGAGGAACCTTCTGCAGAGCTCGCAGTTCTCTGCGGATCCAGGATTCTGGCTTTCCGCGGGAAACGAGCTCTGTATCAGCTCATTTGGTCCACCTTGGATATGGCTCCATATCATGGAATCAAGTTCTGAAAACCGTCCGGCACGCTTCAACTTCATCGGCACGACACAGATTCTCCCATAATCAGGCACTTTCGTGTTCCCCAAACGAAGCGCGACAACACGGCCCGATGAGCTTCGGCAGACATTATCGATTCCCGCGAGGGGGACCTGGAGCTCGGGACTCGTCATTTGTACAGCCCCGGCTGAGAGAGCAAGGCTCGTTCGCGAATACCGTTTTTGCAGAGCGGTTTCGAATGGGGGGCAGTTCGCTCGGCAGATTCCAGCGCGTCATTTTCTTCATTTCATCTCGGAAACAGGTTCGATCATCTTGAGTCGGGAGTCGGGAAAACAAACTAACATGGACAGTTCCCGGATTCGGAGTCACAGCTCGCAAGTTCCGGAGGTGCAGCGAAAGGCGACGAGAGTCGCGGTGGAAGTCAGAATCGTTTCTCGGAGCGATTCCAGTGTCTTGTTCTCCCGCCTTCGCCCTCTCGCCGGGAACCCATCTCTACGTCTGATCGGGCCGGGCCGTTTCTTTGTACCTTTTTCTTACAGTCATCACAAGCTACCGAAAGCTAGACCCTATTTGTTGGATAGCATTGATGGCTGATCTGGATGAAACACGAACACTCAACACTATCGAGCCATTCAAAACCGCGAACGTACCGTCCGTACTCAGCGCCGCGGCGGAGACGTCCGAGGCGGCATCATGCTCGCTCTCTGTTGCCACGGCGGAAGAAAGAAACCACGGAAAGGGAGGAAGCTCCCTTGAAGAAGCAAGTGCGAGTTGGAGGAAGGAGCTCGCTCCCTTCCGCACACAAAGCTTCGGGCTCTTCTGGAACGACCTTCTTCCTGCCCATTATTATATGTGCTCCTTCGTCGTTGCCCTTCTCGAAGTTCATCGCGAGGTCGGTCGCATCATCATCTTCTAGATACCTTCCTATACTCAACGAGCATGTTCACTGAATTCGTGGGTCGAGCGGTCGGAGGACCGTTGTTAGAAAGCATCGACCCCACACTGCCTAACAGAAATTCAAAACAAGTCGGTTCGAACTGTCTCGAACATCACTGCGGCACAGCCGGACTGAGGGTGAAGCTTGAGCTCCCCTGATGAACTAAGCGAGCCTTGGCTGCTCTCTGTATGGAAGCTCCGCCGAGCAAACGACTTTGATCTCCTTTTCAACAGGTTCGCATAACGCTATAGCTCTCTCTGAGATTCGGGTTTTTCTAGCTTGTGTAGACTCCGCACGGGTTCGAGAGAGGAAAGGAGACGTGAAATCGATCACGTTGGGATACTCTCAATATTGTATATCGATTTGAGAAAACGAGGAAACTCCGGGACAAAGAATCGAGAGTCACCCTGGGAGTGATGGCTCAGATCGGTAGCGTAGCTCTCGGCGGCGCGGGGTTGCGGTCCGCACCGGGCGGCACCAGGGGCGGCACATTCCACTTTAAAGTACATCATGAAAACGCGGTAACGATGAAATAATATACTCTCAACATTCCGTACCGAAGTTCTGGTATTTCCGCTGTCGTGTTCGGCTGCATGAGGTCACGCAGACGGGCTTTTTGAGTTCCCCGAAGCTCAGGGGGCACTTGGCCTAGCTACGCCCCTGACCCAGATGTCCCCGGATCACCAGCTCCGCTAATGAGCACCTAAGGAAATTTCGGCCAACATCGTCGCTGAGCCTATATGGACTGGAGGACGTGGCTCATGAGTCATGACTAGGACTCCCATATGTCCGGCCATTTTTTTCGCGAAAAGCGGACATTTGTCCGGCGGACATTTTGCCTGAGACCGGACAAGGAGGCGGACATGCAAATTTCGGGCTTCCTCCAGATAAATTGAGCATTTGAGAGTGTTGAATGAGGACCTTTTTTATCGGACTAGCTTGGGTACCGTTCAAGGCTTTTTATTCGCCGAAAAGTAGGTCCGCATAAACTGTATCGATAAGGGCCTCTTTGTGTTCGATCGTGACAAGCTATGTGTCCTGTCCGAAAAAAAGTTCTTGTACATAGAAAAGAAACTGGTCATCGACTTAGGCTTTAGGCGAGGGCTGTCCGCAGGTTTTACGTTTATCTTCGAGACGAACGATTCGATTTCTTCAAAATTTTCATGAGGGTGGAATGCGGTGCTCAGAAATGTACCCAGCGTGTAATCACTGGCTCAGGGGGTTTCATATCGACGAGGCCGCCAGAGGGCATTACCTCCATCGCTCCGCAAATAAAGAGCGAGGATCGATATTCCGGCTACTGGAAAACCGCTACTCACTCATCCCCTTACAATCCCGGAATCATTTCGCGCTCTGTTGCCCGAAACCCATCGATTTTATCGATGGGGAAATTCATTCAAAGTCATGGTTGGCCACTCGATCTGTGTGCCCTAAAAACCGGACATTTCCTCGGTTGCTCAAGAAAACCGGATCAACGGACGGAAAAGGACATGTCCGGTTATATGGGAGCTCTAGTCATGACTCATGATTCCTAGTGACGAAACAGGTCTGCTGTTGGCCGTGTGAAGCTCTCAAGCACCGGGTCGCTGGATAATCACAACTTCGGAATCGAGCACTTTGTTCGTTCAAGGTTTCCCGCATGATGGCTGAACGATCGGCTCGCGAAGACCAAAACTACATCGAATTTGGAGGAGGAAGGCCGTGGCGGTGGGCTGCCCGGCAGCTTCGAGATACCTTACATGATTGTTGTCAAGGTATACACACCGGAGAGAAGATATTCTCGCTTAGCAGACGAGAGCGATGCCTTCAAGTTTGTTCGCTTAGTTCGCCGAAGCTCCAACGTTAAAACGTTCCGCCATCTCGTCGGTGGCGATCGACGGATTATCAGCGACATAGGCCATTAACAGATTGTCATCCACTCCGTGGGCATACCCGATCGCGGTACATCACTCAGGCTCATATCGCTGCTCCGAAATTCGGCGGACCATTGCCTGGGGTTGGCTTCGCACGGAGTCGCTACATTTAACACTGTTTCCATTTCCGATGTTCCGAATAATAACGTGTGAACTTCCAACGACGACGCTCCGACGATCTGGCCGTACCTTGGCATAGTCGGTTTCTGCCCAAAACTCGATGCCTGGAAACCGCCTCAATTGTTGGATAAGCTCAAAAGTGACCGATTCGAGGTCGCCACAACTCTTCTGGCCAGGCAGGAAAGAGAGGCCGACTTCCGAGGCTGAGTCCCTCATTTTTCTCTCTGAAATAGCTCGATTTTCGACGTACTCTATGATCTTGAAGAGAGAATAGAGGGTCATGGTCTCAGTTTCGTCGGATTCGCAAAATTGCGATTTTCCGACTTTCTACTATTTCGGTAAAACTTTCGGTGTCAGCAGGCCTTCGGATCAACACGAACTAAGCGTGGCGTACTGAGACGTCCGATTGGGGCGCACATCGATGTAGCGCAATTCCATTTGACTGACAATGAGAATAACGGACTCGCCTCCCCGGGCCTTCGGACTCGCTCGTGCTGGTCTCCTACAGAGTCCGTGTGACTATGAGTCGACTATCACTGACGAGATGAAATGCAAGTTTTGTGAGCAAAAGAGCGCACGCAGTTGAATTTGGCAAGCGACTCGCAGAGGTAACGATGCAGACGACAGGTAATATGTGAGGATTCGTGAATAATGTATCTTCTCAAGTCGACGTTAGAGGATGAGCCGTCGTCAAGAGATAGTGGTCGGCTCTTCAGTACCGTCTGAGACAAATTTGTTAAATGCGTTGCCAGACGGTGTGGTGTCTCCCCAGACTCCATCGACCTACCTCGAATTGTGAATCTTCATGAAAACGCTGACATCAACATGCTCAAGAAAATCATACGCACCGATAAACTTCACCAATATTTTGAAGTTACGTCAAAAAACAGGAGATCGGGTATACACCTAAAGTCAAAGTGTATCGCACGCTCCGATAGAGTCAATAACCTCTACTCATGGCGTATTTCGAGAGAGCCAAACTTGTACAAACCTTTATCCACGAATAAAGAGATCTGAATCTGAATCAACCAAGCCGTCTCAGCCCCAATCCCGCGAGCGACGAATCCAAAAGAAAGGGACTCCTGGGGAAATGAGTCGCTCCTCAATGAAACCAGTTCCGGTAAATCACGTTTCGATGGATACCGGTGTCGGATGTTCCCGCTCATATTCGGGATTTGACGAGCAGACATCAGGAGAGCTAGCACACAGATTGAACCAGACACTATCCTCCCCTGGGTTAAGCATATGTTTATCCCGTCAGAACGCTGGCTGCTTCTGAATAATGGAAGTTACCCCAGACGCCACAGACGATAACATTCATCGAGTTTGTACCCGAATTCATTCCTAGAGCGACTGCGCCGAGGACTTCTGAATATTCTCGGGTAATTCTTGGAGAGACTTGCTGATGCTTTCGAAAGAGTATGACAATTTTTATCCACCTCCATACGTGAGCTGGTACAGGGTAAGAGCGTACTGGCGGTCACCCCATCCGGAGCGTCAAGGAGGCGATCCGAGAACGCTCCGATTGATACTCCCCCCACGCGAATAAGTTCGATCGACCTGATAGGAACTTTTCACCGCAATCTCATATGGGCGACGAGTTATCTTCGCAATAGATTCCGCTGCGTTTTTTGGTACACGGACAAAATTCCGGGTTGGTAGCATCACACACTGCCGCTTGCTTTGCATGAGAACGTAGAGTATTTGCTTTGTAGCCCTAGGCGAACCAGCCATGATTCTTCTTCCAGTCTCGACGGGGAAAAGCTTATCGCCACAGTCAAGAAAATTTCAAAGCTAGCGACCATTTTCGACGCTTAAATATTCAGCCTGTAGCTCTTCATGAGCCCCAGAAGCTCAGGGTACAGATGATGAAGTGGATTACCTTGAAGAGAATTCACAGACAGTATGAGAGTGGCTCATATGGGCTTTCACTCCCATGCTCGGTTGATTCCACTGCGTCTCTCGGCAACCGAAAAAAACCGGATAGTCATGCTGATTTCCGACCTTTCCAAGGGGTGAGCATGTTTGTCCTGGACTCAATCTCAAACTGCTCGAGTGAATGCCGGAATAGAATGAGGCCTTCTCCGGTAAATTTGTGACCCTCTCTAGAAAATCGAAGCTTTTTCTGTTCATCCCGAGCGAAGTTTGAGGACAAAGCGGGGCCTCAAAATTCCTTGCGCGAGTGACGAAGTACTAGCAAGTGCAGCAAAGCCGCAAGGAACGACGGTTTCACGTGGAAGGGTCATTCGTTCATATTCTCGACCTTTCCCGCAGACAATCTTCAATCGTTCGGGACAGCAGGACCAACGTTGAATGAGTGCTCCTGCCGAAAACTTGCTAACCTTCAGAAAAAAACAGGAGCGTTATGGGATAGTCAAGAACGGAGTTTAGAGACGGATCTGAGCTCCAAAATCCTTGACTTGAAGATGACGAAGTAGTGTCAAACCGACGCGAGGGCTAGGAGAGGGACGTTTTTACGTCAAAAGTCACACATATCAACCTCTTGCCGTCCAGCTGGATAGCTCGAGCCGCCTTTTTCAAGCGCTTGGGCCGGGTGGTCCCTTTATCCGTCCCGTTCCACGCCGAGCTTGATGACTCGAACACAGCGAGACGTTCATTGAAACGGACTTGAGAGAACGCGGGTCGAATCCAATCAACGCTTCGCCTACGAGGCGTTCAACCTTCCGGAACTCTTCAAGCTATTCGAACTTCCGAGAGCTGAGGGGCTCCGAGTTCCGACAGGGCAAAACTAGCCCGTAAAAAAAATAAAACGAAGTTCCGCAGATTATCAATGTATTCTCGTCCAACTTTTCTCGTTGTCTCAGGCCGAAGTTGTGCATTCATTCGGAGCTGCCGGAGCCCTCAGCGCCACGGGTCCCATGTCTGGGACCAGACGAAATAAGGATGTTGCACAATTTCTCGGTGGGATGCGACCCCTGGATGCAGCTCATAGTTTCTCCAACCGGTTAAGATGCATCGTTCCTCCTGTTGTGAGGAGCTGTCCCATGCTCATCAGCTTTTCCTGTCTATTATTACTCAAGTTTCCTTTCTCTGTCGATTCTCACGGCTCCGTTGGCAGAAGCATCAATTGTGCTGAATCAAGGCGGATACACTTCCCAGATTACGAGGAATATTGATTCCAAAGAGATCTGTAGTCGGAGCAGTTGGAGAAGTGAACTTCTCTCGCTCTGAGAACATATCGGCGCGCTCCGTATATCACCGTATCGGAGTTTGCTCCAAGCCCGTGAAGGGGATCGTGAGTTGGAGAAAAGATGTAGTTGCAAAGCCAGAATGAAACGGCAAGCGGAGCTGTTTGGATGATCTGATTTGCAAGAGAAACCCCATTCATCGCGCTGAGGTGTCGAAATCGATCAGCAGGTATGCTCCCACGCAAAGCTTAGGAATCGCGCAACAGGGTATCTGCTTCACCCAAGGTGGGGGGGTAGAGGCCTCACAAATTTTAGGAACAAGGTCTCGATTGGACCACCGAAGCGGACACTCGCAGGCCGGACCTGCGGTCAGTTCCCACCATCAATCAATGCAACAGCAAAATTCTGGGACCTCCGTAACTCCGAAATTCCGAGAGATCGGTACGTTTCTTTGGAAGAGGCATGGTTTGCCTCGCCGAACTGTCACATTCACCTCCCGCATCGACAGATGTGACAATCAATAGGAGAAGGGTTGACGACGGGCCACGATCATGACCCAATACGCGATTTCTCCATCCCACCGTCGTCCGCTCCCCGATCCACGGGAGGGTCCACGTCGCTGTGGTGTTCGAACCCCGACGGTCCCAAGTCGCGCGTCCCTCTCTCAGTGAGGGTCCTCTCCCGGCCAGACTGAGCTCGACCGACGGCGATGCCCCCAACGAGGGCCTAAGTATCTTTCGCTTCGGCTAACATCAACAAAGCATATTCCGATTGGACGTGCTCTCGCGCAGCAGAATCGCCGACCGAGGGATTTCTCACCAGTTGAGCTTGCTCATGCGTTTCCACCTTTCCCCGGAGCCCCTTCTCTCGAAGCCTCACCAGCCATCCCAAGATTGAGGCGAGCCGCGCAACTCCAACCGCATCGTATATCTGTACAGGTATGTCTATTTTTTACCGCACGCTCGCGATCGCTGCGCAATTGCCCTCCGCTTCCAATGAGCCTCGACGAGCTCGTTTGAGGCTCGCGTGTGGGTCGCCACGAGACTGAGATCTCATTCCGTGCTCCTGTCACAAAGTCCTATCGGGAGTCAGGACTCGACATGTGAGTGCACCTGGTCACATGGTCGATTCAGGACAAGTGGCGTTGACCAGGGCGAAATTAGCGCGAGGTTTTCCGGTGCAAAAGTGTTTCAAAATATAGACTTTTGCAGATACCTAGTCGAACTTTACTCGAGTGTCGAGTGAAGACGTCTCTCACTGGTGATGCTTTGAGGTGCTCGTTCCGTACAGCTGTGGAGCCTCGCCGCTGAATTTCCGCTTCTCCGAGGCGAACCGAGCTCTCTGCGAAAATGCAGAATATATTGAGAAAGCAGAACACCGTGGCCGAAATTCCTGTCGGCCCGAAGGTACGTCTGTCCTTCACCTCACACCCTCGGGGTTCGGGACTCACGTCACGTTATTGAACCACAAAGGTTCTGAGTCGCGGTTTCGAACGGTTCCAGGTCGAGCTGCGTGAAATGCAAGGACCCCTACTGGCCGACGGCAACGACCAATCCAATCACATTGTGAGTTCACGAAACAGGATCAGAACGGATTTCGGAATATTGAGCTAGCGGGAACGCGATGTCTTTCGCGCCAAGTTCGGTGGCGTCGTCGCTCTCTGATCACAGGGACTCGCTAGTTTCAATCGAGACCGCTGGAAACTCGAGCTCGACGAAACCGTCTGTCCGTCTCAAAAAAAACCGTTGCGAATAAATATAACAGCCGCAGCCTGGTTTACCGATTTTCGAAATCGATTTCTGAGCTTTTCTCCCGGGAGCATGGTCGCCTAGGTGTATCAGATGGTGAGAACTTGTCCTCTTTAAGCTGAGCTATGGCGCGACGAATCAAGCGTTCGAGGCGGATGTGGTACCAGCGACGTCGGTTGAAGCCGATGAAATCGCCTCGCCAGAAGTCACGAAAAGTGGGAGACGTGTCTTCAAAGTGAGTGTGCACTCTGTCTGCCAGTTTCCGAATTTCCATCCCAAACCATCAGAGCAGACACCGCCTGTCGTTGAGTGCTCGGTTAGAGTTAGTGTTGTCGGGCCCCACTCAGACGGAGAGACTGCGCACATTTCCAGGCGAGTTGTCCCGAAGGAGCCGAAGAAGGCAGAGAGTCCTGGGACTCGGAACTCCAGTTTATCCTCGCAACCATCGGCTACGCGGTGGGCTTGGGAAACGTGTGGCGGTTCCCTTACCTGGCTCAGAAGAACGGAGGCGGTATGTTCGTGTTTTATGTTCGCCACTCGGGAGCCCGCAGTCGACAGCCAGGCACTGTTATCACGTAAATGATGAACTCCGGGGAACGAGGTAGATTACGAGCAGAGAGATTGATGCCGACGAGCCTTCGATTCAGGGGCCTTCCTCATTCCGTACTTCATCATGTTGGCAATCGAGGGTCTTCCAATCTTCTATATGGAGTTGGCCGTTGGTCAAAGGCTGCGCAAAGGAGCGATCGGAGCTTGGAATCTCGTCTCGCCCTACTGTGGAGGGATCGGTGAGTAGAGTCGCGGGAGTGATTTCGCAGACTTCAGGAACGAATCGGAGCTGTTAATGATGGTGATGGTCAAGTCGTTCTCCTGCTATCGCAGGCTTGGCGTCGGCCGTCGTGTCTTTCAATGTCGCTCTCTATTACAACACCATCATCGCTTGGTGCCTGTATTACTTCATGCAGAGTTTTGGCTCCCCTCTGCCTTGGGCGGAGTGTCCGCATACCCGGTCTCCGAATGGAACGGCGGTCATCGTTCCTGAATGTCAGGTGACTTGTGTGATCTTAGTATCAGCGATGTCAGGAGGGAGGTTCAATGTCTCGCTCCCAGGTTTCGTCGCGTGTGTTCGGTCCGATCGTAATTACCCCGCCTTCCCCTCCATCTTGCAGAAAAGCAGCCCCACTCAATATTTTTGGTATCGAGTCACGCTTGACGTCTCATCCGATATCGAAGATCCTGCGCCGTTCAATTTCAAAATTGCTTTCTGTCTCGTCCTGGCGTGGATTCTCTGCTACTTGTGTATGATCAAAGGCATCGCATCATCGGGGAAGGTGAACATGGCGAATCGAATCTCTCGGAGAATATTGAGTCGTCGAGAATTCTTCTCGAATCAGGATAATTGAGCTGACCGCTCTCTCTCCCTCAGGTGGTTTACGTCACCGCAACGTTTCCGTACTTCGTTCTTCTCATTTTCTTCATTCGGGGCATAACTCTCGAAGGAATGGAGGACGGACTGATTCATCTTTTCAAACCCGATGTGAGCCTTCTCAGAGTGTTAGCACCGCTACCGTAGGAACTCTGTCGCGATACTAAATCGGAAACTCACTCCATAGTGGTCGAAGCTGGGGGATCCCATGGTTTGGCTGGAAGCCGGAACCCAGATATTCTTTTCGTTGGGCCTAGCCTTCGGAGGCCTGATCGCGTTCTCGTCCTATAATCCAGTCCACAACAACTGTTTCCGGTACGCATCATCCCAACGCATTCATGGCGCTGGCCGTGGGTTTCGATGAAGAGGACTCAAAAAGTGACTTTCTCACCTCCGTTCCAGAGACGCCATACTCGTGTCTTGCTGCAATTGCGGCACGTCCATGTTTGCCGGGATCGTCGTCTTCTCAATTCTAGGTAATCTCGGCGAGATCACTGGCGTTTCTGTATCAGGAATGGTGGGTCATATGTGGGATACGAGGTTTTCTCGATCTATTCAGGGTTCAAGGCTCACTTGACGAACAAAAAGTGCCTCGAGGAACGTGCTCTCCTCTTCCCCAATATGACTCACGCCCCACCTGGGGCCGTGGGTTGGACGGAGTGCAGTTTGGAAGAAGAACTTCAGCAAAGTGCCTCAGGCCCCGGCCTCGCGTTCATCGCCTTCACGGAAGCCATAAACCAGTTTCCAGGTGGGTCAACCTCAACAACGGAGTCAACCTCGATGAACAGTGGGACTCCGTAACTCAAAGACGGTGTTCACAGGAGCTCCGTTATGGTCGGTCCTGTTCTTCTTGATGCTCTTCTTTCTGGGCATCGACAGTCAATTCGGGACGTTGGAGGGCGTGGTCACATCCGTGGTCGACCTGAAACTTTTTCCCAATCTCAGGAAGGAGCTTCTCACAGGTAGAGATAGGGTTCCCGAAGACTATGTATTGGAAGATTCAATGAGCTCATCGAAGTGAGTATGTTCGTCAAACTCCAGGAAGCATCTGTGCCTTTTCTTGCCTGTTGTCTATGGTTTTCGCGAACGGCGCAGGGAATTATGTATTCACGTTATTCGACAACTTCGCGGGGAGTTTCCCTCTGCTCATCATCGCTCTAGGCGAAGCGATCGCCATCTCGTGGATCTACGGACTGAAGAGGTGACTTCGCAGCGGGAATATGCGAGCTTGAGCAATAATTGTCGGGGCCGATTCTTAAATGAGAACTCTGCACACAGATTCAACGACGATATTGAGCTGATGACGGGCACCCGCCCCGGTTTTTACTTCAACGTCTGTTGGAAGTACCTGGCTCCGGCAACAATGCTGACGATCCTTGGAGCTTCCTTCTATCAGATTTTCACTGGCGGCATCCGCTACGAGGCTTGGGACCGGGAAAATGTGCGCACCACTCTATTTCGCAGATATAAATGGCTATGGTGTTCGAATCGTTTCGCGTTCCCAATGGGCGTCGTGAGATCTGAATCCGAGCGATTTCCAGGCCGTTCCTGTCCCCATGAGTTGGCCGTCCTGGTGTGTTTTCCTGATAATATTCCTGATCGGCATATCGACCATTTGGATTCCCGGCGTGGCGATTCTCCGTTATTTCGGCGTGAATCTTCTTGCACCTGAGGAGCCCGCCTGGTTCCCTGCGGAGGACCTGCGGGATTTCTATGGCATAACGCGTCACGAGGTGAGGCATCAGCGGATGGATGGTATTCCTTAGCTGTCGACCGATCGAGGTGAAGGTTCCTGACGGAGAGGAGTCCCCTGCTTCAGAACCCGAGTTTTTCCCCAGATTACTCCTCTGGAAAAATGGCTATTCCGCATCGACGACAATGAAGAGCCCGCTGAATTCTGAATTGCTCAGAGCGCGACCCGCACACCACGAGACTCACTTCTCCCATGGCTATAATCGAGCTCTATCCAGACGAGAGACGCGGCTCAAGCTTCCAGTGTACAGAACTGCTGAATTCGCACCTTATCCCGCCTTCTGAGCCGCCGAACCACCCCACTTCTGTTTCCGTTGGAGGACGTCCGTAACCATGTGCGTGTTCGAGTCTCATTGAAACTCAACTGAACTATCCAATAGATATCGAGTTGAAAAAGGTCTTTCCGAAGTTTGTGGGTTCGCAGTTTACAACGATTCCGTTGATGAGAAATATGTCCTTCATTTACATGAGCCTAGCCATGACGATCCAGAGATACGTTCAAACACACAAATCATTCACTTATCCATCGTAAAGACGAATTCAAAGCGCAATGCGAGGCCATGATCATGGAACGAAGTGCTGAAGAATCAAAGGTGAGAGATGAGCGCCCCACCTCGTATCGGTTCGTGAAGATTGGTCTTTCGTTGATGACGCTGCGGTGAGCCAGAAATGATGCCGTGGCTCTGTCCCCAACCCAATTTGACCGCCCTGTGGATTTGAGTTCAAATCCCAGGGGCACAATGATCTCATCCTAGCATAGTAGAGCCTGTCGGAAATCTAGTTAGGTAAACGCACAAGTATTCGATTGTGCACATTCGTCGAAACGGAGGAAATTGTACGCTATCGGGCAAAGTGTCCAGTCGATTAACGACTCATCCTCCTGATCACTCGGCTGAACGATTTCCTCGTTGGTATTCTGTAGCGATGTACAAGTGAAATATGTGAGCTCCGATTGAGAGGTCAGTTCCACAGACTTTTGTGTGTTCACGTGGCTGATGCTACAAACCCTAATCCTAATCCTTGATGAGTCGGCACCGCACTAACGTAACACACGCTCGATGATACGAATCGAATTCTCACCGCCGGCAAGATGGCGAATTGTGGTCCCACTCTCTCCGCGAGAAACCTCCCTAATGCCATCGCAGGAGTGAGATTCATCGAACTTAAGCTCTTAAATGGAACACTTCCGAAAGCTGATTGTGATAATTTCCAAATGAGGGTCCGATTATTTTGTTGATTGCAACTTCTTACAATATGCCTCACAACGAGGATCTCGATACGTTGTACATTATGAAATCCTCACCGTTTCTAGAGCATTATGTGATTCATAGATATGCTATTTGTTGAGAGCCACTGTCTTCCAATTGCGCGTCCTCTCATCGTGGCTCGCGTCCGGAAGAGACAGAGGCAGCTCGGCTCTGTTGCTCGGTTACACTTGGTATCTTTGCGAAGATTGTCATCGAAGTAGATGGACGATTGTTCATCAACTTATCTCCCGAGACCCGCTGCCTGTGATGGGCATATTTCTCGCAGATATTCCATATAACATGTTGAACGTTGCTTTCCGAAGCTATGGTTGCTCATTGTTTCGAATCGTGATTGAGATCTCTTTGGAATATGTTCTCTGTGTGAATAACAAATGTGGAACGCTGATCCACAGTGCCAGCCGCCCGAAGAAGTGATATTCTAGTTCTAACCGAGAGTCTTTTCTCGCTCAAACCCGGAGCTCCCGAACGTGTTCACTCGTGCTGAAAGGTCTTTCGATTCTCTCTAATCAGTGCCTATCCTGAAAGAACATTACAGGCTCCCGAGTCAGAAATTTCAATGAAAACTTGGCGGCGCTCCTCTGGCGAATAATGTCCACGACCAACAAAACCAAACACCCTTTCGAAATGTGACTCCGTGTACAGCTGAATATAGAGCACTCGGAAATCTACCGTGGATGGACGTGATTGCTGATAACATATTCGGTACGAATGAGGAGATTGAGTTACTCCAATTCTGTCGTTTCGTCGATATCCGCCAAGTCATTCATGGGCGACGGAAGGCGGAGTACCGGAGCTGGACAGGAGTGCCATGGACACCTAATTTCTAATGACTGAAGCTGTAAAGGTCGGTCATGTTCGAGTGAGATTCCCTTCTCGCGCGACCTGAACGGAGCTTTCATCCGATACTCAGAGAGTTCCAGAACATACAAGGTATTAATGAGATGAGTTTCTAGTTTGCGTTCGTGTCAGAGGGACCTTCAGTCCACTAGGGCCAAACGAACTCAGCCGCTTTTTCTCAGTGGAAACATCGTTCCGCAACACCTCAGCCCGGTATAGATCCAGGAAGATGATGATAACTACCATACACAACATTCCATTGTTCAAAGGGAAGAGGAAGGGATGATAATACACATTGAAAGTTTCATGAGCGATCCTGCAGGTCCTGAAGTATCAATGAATCAATTCCAAAGCATGCAAAACGAATCGCCCGCTAATTCCGTTCCAATGACAATAAATCACATGACAGCGAGAGGTTTTCTCTTCACTCTCTAAAATCTGGGGGGGGGGGGGCGGGGAGGACTCCGAGTCGATGCCAATGGTCATCTGGCTGGAACTGGGTGAGCCGGACGAGAATATCGGCGAGGATGGTGCAAGCTAGCTTCCAAGCGAGCGTTTGATATGCACCATCGACCCGCCTGCTTTCCACATGATTCCGAACATTATTTTCAGCATCTGTGTCATCATTTGATCGAACGCTCAAGAATAAGGCCCGTTCCGGTGCAGAGGTCGAGTCTCCCAAACCTCATCTTCTCGCGTGATCATTCAGCCTTCCTTCAAGAATCATCACTCGCTGATCACTAACGAAACCTGCCGATACCCCCAATGGAGCATTCCAGGAGACCGCCGTGAGACTTTGTCCTCGAGATATGACGGCTTTGACTCCAGTTCCCCTTCTCTTCCCACGAAGCGATGTTCGGGGGAACGCCGTATCTGTGTATCAAGGAAGGACTCCTGACGTGTTCCCGCGAAAAGTCCGGGAGGTTTTCGGAGGAGTCCATCGTTTTTCTGGCTTCGACTGAGAACGTGATGCCGTCAACGGAGCCTCAAGTCGCCTTAAATCGATCTGGATCAGCGGTCTCGAAGAGAGGATCGAGCTCCGCTTCGAATAGATGCTGAGCTGCCTCTCAAGTCTCGGATGTGGTTTGAGGATCATGAGCAGAACAAAGTGAAAGTGGAGCAAAATTCATTCGAAGTTGAAGTGAATCGGACGCTATCGAGCGAATTGAATATGCGATTTCCTGTTACTAGGAGAAAGACAAGACAGCAGCTCAGGCTGGCAATTAAGGGAACGCCGATCGAAGATCACCAAAACACTTTTGATTCTCGGCTCGACCGATTGATGAAGTTGGTCTGAATGGAGCTCAGCAGTTGCTCATTGCCTAGCTTCCCGATAAACCGAATATTAACGGAGTTAGGTTGAGTTTGAGCGGACTGCCCATGTTTCTTCTGTTCTTGAACTCTGGCAGGCTTCCGAGCAGTGACAGAAGCGAATTTCACAATTCCGTTCCCGCTGAGAATCCCACCATGCCAAGGAGATGATTCGCCCGGTGTTTCACCTCATTACTCGCCATCCTGACAATCGGTCCCACGCTGACCACAGAGGACTGTACAGTCCACTCCCACGAAGTGAGATCAGAAACTTGACATCGGAAGCAGACTTAAACGCCCATGTTGCCTTCCCTACATCTGTCGGAAACCGTCATTCAGCGAATAGGACTTTGAGCGCTGGACCCTGCTATCGGTGTCAAACGATCGATTTGGTTCCGTTGAAATCGACTCTCCAGTCCTCTACGGTCAGTTTGGGACCGATGGTCAGTACTCAAACTGTCACCTCGGAGATCCTCGAGTAAAAGAGGGAACTTGGAGCGTCAACCTGCCACCTGATTCCTAGGATTGGATCCGATTTGGCTGAGTTGTGGCCTCTGGGAGCAGCGAAAAAAAGTTAGCGAGTTGGAGGGGCCGGTATGTTGCCCGCGAAATGGCAAAGAATAGGAAAACCCGGGTTGTTCTGGTGGCGGTGTTCAGCGGAGTTGTGGACTTTGACAGGCGGGCACCTTGGGGGCGTTCTGCTTGGCTCCATCCCGGAAAGTGAACCTTGGCGCGTTGGGACTAGGCCTTCCAGCGGATCCGTAGGATCCATGAGATATCCGCGGATCCGGATCCGCAAGACCAGCGCATATTTAATCGTGAGATTCCATGAGGAAATTGTCGTAGGCCAAACACGGATTACCTGTCTTTTGTAGTGGTTATCGCCCGTGGTTCCGTAGCCCGCTGGTTTCAGCCGTACAGGGTATTTTTAAGTCGGGAATTTTCGAGCCCGATTCTGTTTTGTTTGTTCGTTTGTGTGTTCGTATCGAGCAACAGTAGCCCAGAGGCAGCTGTCAATGCTTCAACAGCTAACTGTAAGCTGGCTTTGCTCGGGAGAGGGCTTTTCCGAGATGACATCCCATCAGTATCGCACCCGGCATATTGTACTGGGGTCAGAATATGACCTCCGTTCAGCCCGAACAGGACCTTAGCATCTTGCGAATTATCCTCGGTGAAAACCGCGTGAGCCTCAAACCAGAAAGTTTGAACGATATTTCTATGCTCCGAAGAGCTTTTGAATCGGCAATAAGGAAACCATCAAAATCCACCTATGATCCGAGCAAGAATTTGTAAATGAGAAATTCGTGATGAAACTCGCTTTTTGATGTACATAGTCCATTGTATGCTTGTTTTCTTTCGTTAAATTAAACAATTCGTCCATTTTGCGAGTTGCCGCATGAATGCAAGAGCTCATATAGTGTGTACTTGGTTTTGCTTCTCTCACTGCTCCCCCATATCAAATTATGAAAAGAAGATGCACTGAATCACGCCTCGAGGACAGCGTGTTGCGAGTCTATTTGGTAGCAATGAGCTGGAAACAGTTTGAGTCGACCGTGAAACTTTGCGGATCCGTTCTGCAGACATCCGCGGATCTCAAAATTTGCGGATCTTTGGAAGGCCTAGTTGGGACTACGGAAGGATCCAGCGGAAGGGCAACTGTACAGCTGTGTGGAGTTCTTCGCTCTCGAATCGATCGAAATACGCAGGATAACTTCCAGGATGTCGACGATGACAAGCGATATTCTCCGGTTCCGGTGCAGACACTGCATTCAGAGCCGCGGCCCGATCTTATCGGCTCAGCACGAGATTATCGACTCAGCTAGACAATCTCAATGTGGGAAGACCTCTCGGCGTTGATGCAATCGAGTGAAGGCCGCCAGCTGTTGTGGTTCCCGAGATGTTTGCGTTTTATTGAGCAATGTCCCGAACTCCGAATCGTGTTACTCAGCGCCAGCTACACTTGCTTGCGTCATCTTATAGATAACCAGAGCTGCCCGATGTCACCCTCAACGGTCCCCTCAGCGCTGAACCACAAGATTCCAGAGCCTCCTTCGATCGGAGCCCAATCTGAAACAAGAGAAAACGGAGCCTCGCCGTATGACCTGTCGGTGCGAGCTCCGATTCCACGCATCATGATGAGCTGGGTTGGGGTGCCTTCGTTCTTTTGCTTTCACTCGTTTCGATTGTGTTGCGTGGCTTAATGGTCTTGGCTCCAGCCTCGTCGCTGACGACGCCAGGCCGCTAGAAACAAGAGTCGTTCGAGATCTGTGATAGACCGTGCAAAGAGTCGATGAATGATATTGAGTTGAAATCGAAGAGAAGTTGAAGAACTTCACGATTCGTCACACCGAAACGAGCGCTTCTAACCTGTGCTCGAAGAGTTGCGGCACGAATCTCTGAATGGCAGTTCTTCACAAGAATACATGTGCGGAGCGCTTTATCGCGAGCGCAATCACCCAAACTAGTCTTTCGAATCCATTGAAAGCCGATTCTCAAAGTTGCGTTGCCGGTCATGCTCTAACGTGAGCTAAGGGGAAACTAACAAGGACGGTTTCGGGAAGCGGCGAATATTTGCGAGGAAACGTTTGAGTATGTTTGAGCGGTCATTTGTTGAGTTCACCATCGGGCTTCGGAGATATGGAGCCGCATTTGACCGAATTCTCGGAGAGCTCAGTTGAGACAAGTTCATCGAATCCCATCGCGAAAGACGGCGCGCTTCGCGACCTTCGGAAATCAAAGGCGACAACACGATCGAAGATATTGTCACTCGTTTCCACGTCATTGAGAACGGATTCCGAGCATGGACTCTGATCGATCGGGATTGAGCTCAGAAGCTTGTCAGATAAGCTACTCACATTCGATAAAGAATGTTCGACAGAGGTATGCAGTCTTGGGCCTTCAGAGGGATTGGTTCTGACATATAGTGGCATCGCGCTAGCGAGACCCATCTCTGGCTGTAAAATGACACAAGAGCGTTGTTGCCGAGGCAAAGTCACAAGATCTCAGAGCTGATTCAAGTTCCCGAGTTATTCTGGTCTCCGAGTAGCGAAAGGAAGTCCATGGATTGGTTTGCCGAACATCGGAATACCATCTCTCGAACATTCTTTGTGGAAAACGACCAAGCTCTCTCATCGTTCCCTGAATTTTTCATCAACAATCCGTTGCAGTGGGGGATTCTGGGAACAGGAAGAGTAGCGACGAATCACTGAACGACTTCGTACGTCAGAAAGGCATGCCATCTCCGTTCTGGGCCAGTGACTCTGCAATCAGCTGCTACATAAGTTGATAGGAGGTCTAAGATCCTTCTCTGAGACTCGGAAACCGCTGGTTGAACGTAAGGCCAGGCGTCTCCATCGAGAACGCTCGGAGTCGCGATGCTCCAATTTCATGGATCAAAATGAATTTCTCTTAACTCAAGAGGATCATGGAGCTGATTAAGACTGACAGACAGGCGGCATCTGATTTGTGAAAAAGCTGCAGATGATCCAATTCCGTGGAAGTAGTCGTCAACCAAACGAGGGACCCAATCGATTCGGCACACGAACTCTAATATTTCAGACTCTTCTCAAACTCTAATTTAGGTTTCGTTGTACCGCACCCCCGTTTTCGAAGGGTTTCAGCTTTCGACAGATGCTCAAGATCCGGACCCGAAACCGTCCCCGAGTAGAGACACTGCTGACTCGACCTCAATCTGCCTACGCGGTGCGGCTCATTCAATCAAACGCGGTCCAGTCGACGCGGACGAACCTTGGGCGCCGCAGTTCTCGCCGCACGGCCGGCTCGATCACAAAGGACAGCGCTCGGAGTCCAATGGCGGGCCGGACAGTTACCCCTGTTTCCGAGAGAAGGCGAGTCAACGTGGAAACAGCTGTCGATCGTTTCAGGAGAATCTGACAATGGTCAGGCGAAGCGCTCGATGGTCTGTGTTCTCTCTGCCAGAAAGCGCTGAGGTGGAACAAAATGTATCCGAGACAAGCATTCCTTCTCGGTTCCGCAAAGTGGTCACCTCATTGAATCGTTGAAGTAAAGCTTTCGGCAACCTTGAGGGAGCCAGAGGGAAGCTCGAACCGGGTTGTGCATGACAACTCCTGTCTAGGACAGCCGAGGCAGCTTTCTCGGTCTCGCAGCCTCCCGAGATACAGACGCCGAGTCCTGCGGACCCCTTGCCTCTTTCGCAGCTCTCGGACTTGCAATGTGGAGAAGGGAGATGACTACTATGAACACATATTCATCGACAAGAAATAGCAGACCTAAGCGGTTGGGCGAGGTTTGAACTCAGATATGCTTTGCAAAGTATCGCTCTTTGTTTCTCACCCCAATCTGAAAATGATTTAGAGCGAGTCACTTTGAACGAGATCAGACTTGTCCTGGGGGGAACGAGCCATGCGCGCAGAGCGATATCCGGGAGCATGCCTCGTGCGACGAGTTCTGTACCGTCACAACGAGGCTCCACAGAGCCCTTATCAGAATCAGGCGGTTCCTTTTCTTTCGGCCACAGACTCACGCAGAAGAGCGCTCCCTCTTTAAGCGGCTGAGACGCTGTAGGTCCCCATCCGACTTGACCGTACGAGGTGACCCCCGGCCCATTAGTTGATTGATCGTTTCTCGTCATGTAGAGAAACAATGCTCCGATTCAAATGTCGCTCGGTCTCGCCAGCAGGGCATCTCATCATGGGAAACGCCAGAGTCGACCCTAGCCCACCAAGATCTTTTCTCGGCAATCGGACGACGATCGAGATGACGGTGCGAACGGTGTTCACTCGGACAACTCGATAATCCTCAGAACTATCAACAGAGTGGTGCCGCACAAAATTGGCCTCACCTCAGGGACTGGATTGAGGTCTTGGTCCCTACCCTCGCCATCTACACTCTCGGTTCCGCCGTACATTTAAACCCCGTAGAAACACGAACGAGCACATTCTAGCTCTGCTATACCGTAGTTGAAGTCGATCCGAAAATGTCTCTCCGCCTCGAAACGGTCCTGGTGCTGCTGCAGGAGAAATTGGCGCAACTGAACTTGGACAAGAGTGCTGGTGATGATCCGCTCCCCGAGGAAGAACAGATCGCCGAGGATCTGTTCTGCGCACTCCGCGAGTTGGATGAGGTGGACTCCGACGAGAGCGAGGAGTCTTCCAGTTCGACCGACGACAGCGACGAATACGACGAGAGCGAGGAGTCTTCCAGTTCGACCGATGACAGCGACGAATACGACAAGACTGAAAGCGACTCTGAAAGCGGAAGCTCAGACAGTGACGGACAGGACGACGATCTCGAATCCACCGATCCAAAACTCAGCAAGAAACCAGGAGACTCTACGATCAGGCTCATCGGAAGCTTCCGCAACAATTTTGTGAGTTTATGCTGTGATTGTCATGGCGGCGGAGGTGACAACCGCTCATGCGAGTCTCCCACAGGCGAGAGCTAAACTGTCACAGGATGATCAAGAGCATGATACTCTTCTCTTCGAGTTCAGCATGGAGAAAATGTGCTCGCCGCTGCTTGTAGTTTATCTTGGTCTCTGAACGATACTACCGTCAGGCGTCTCGGATGTACGTACAAAGTACATCAGAGAACCGGGCTCACCATCTGCGGACGAGCGCGAAGCCACAAGTGGCACTGCTGCGGAGGATGTGGCGAGAGTATCTTCTCCGCGCCATCCAACCGAGAATCAAGCATGATGATGAATAACTCTTGAAATCAGCCGCTTCAAAGCATTTTTCGCCGACAATCCAAACTCACGGTCATCTTAATTTCGCAGACGATGAAACCAAACGTGGACCTGGAACACGAGCTCGTCCGGTGAGTTTTGGACCGAAGATTTTTATTTCCGCAGAAACTGAACACAATTCGAATCCGCGTCGTATCATGGTACCCTGGTGTTTTCTCACAGATATTTACCTACCCCACAGGCTCGATGAAGACGAGAAAACCCTCCTGGCTTGGAGGAAGGAGTGAGTACTCTTTTTTCCACCGAGGAGATGTTCAGAGAGCTCCTGCTTAGAGGGCTCTCGCTATCGGAGGAGACTCATTGATGATGCTGACAAAAAACGATCCATGAGATGATATCTGATCGTGATTTTCTTCTGCTCTCCTCAGACTCGAAAGTGAAGCGCGCGTCCTGGATGAGCGCGTCAACGAGCTCAACAAAGATGAGGAGGAGCTCGTTAGGACGCTGACGGCGATCCGAGCGGCGCGGATCTCCATGCAAGACAGGCTCGAGCGAGAGGTCAGTATTCACTCTATTCAAACCTACCGTACTCTGAGTATACATCTGTTCTCGTGCACAGCCTAACTTGTGGTGAACTCAACAGCGAAAGTTGAAGCAGCGACGTCGAGATGAGCAACGGCCAAGCACTCTCGATGGCTTAGTGCAAGATGAGGTGAGTTGGTATTTGCATCAGCAATTCGAACATATGGAAGTCGTTCACCTTCAGAGCCACGGGGAGGACTTCTCTGACGTTCCTCGCTATCGTTACGAGACGAGATGATCCACGAATTGAGACTTTCAAAGTGATCGGCTCGTCGGATGTCGGTTTCGAGAGCGCCCCTGTCGTTCGGAAAGATCTTCTTCCGATGATCTCAACGATCACTCTCATTGACTTTCAGCCTGTTACTCATCTCGCCGCATCAACTGGCGCTCCAGGAAGCTCCAGCATGGTGTACCCGAAAGAAACATTCCGGGCATGCCATGCATGTGGCCATTGTGAGCCGATCGTAGAGTCATCGACGGATGCAGGCTCACAGACGGGTCCTCGGGGAGCCCAGCAAACGATCCAGGGGCTTGAGCTCCCTGCACATATTCCCGAGCAAGTCGGACGGTGCAGAGGAAACGTCGAATGGTTCGTCTACTCTCCCGACTTTGGCATTAAGTTTCCGCTGTGGAAATGCAAGCTCTGTGGGGCCTGGCGTCTTGCAGACTTCGTGCCGGAGGCGGAAGAGGATGAATCAGAAAAGGAGACGTAGCTTCGTGGGATCGACATTGCGGTACAGAAAAGTGAGCGGTGATTGTACCGTCGTGATTGCGCGAAACGCCGAATCGCCCGGTTGAGTTCTGTCACTCATGTACGCGGTTGAGAGACAGATAGTGAATCTATTCCATAAAAGTGGAGGGAGGTTAATCGGCATTGGTTATTTGATATTGGGCATGTGTTCACCTCATTATTCACGAGGATCACTGTCCAACCAGAGTAATATATATGTGGGCGTGGGTTAGACCCTTGCTGAAATTCTGTACTCATGAACTAGTCAACAACGCGGTGAAGGCCGGACGGATGCTCGATTTCTCGGTAGTTCAGAGAGACATCGCGACATAGACCAGTTTATGCGGGTGGATCGCGCAGCTTACCGGGCTTCCTGCGACCGAATACGCCTTCTCACAATGTCTCAGTTCTTCGAAATGCATAGATTTGTATCCGCCAGAGAGCCAGCTCAAAATGTGTATATAACTTGGAAAACGTTAGGCTCACTAGCTGTCGAATCATCGCAAATAAATCTTTCTGCCGAGAAGACCAGTACTTCGCTGAATTTCTGATAGTTTCCGACAAAGCATCATTCGGGTCTACTATGCCCTGAGTCAGATTCCCTGTTGTTCTGGAACATTCGAACATGTTCTGAGTGAGCATACGCATTATGGTGGATCGCCGTTTCCCGAGTCGAACATTTATTTCCGTGTCGGAAATTATTTTCCGAGTTCCGAGTCTGGAAAATAAACGCCTAGCCCTACATGATCCATTTTGAAGGGTAATGGAGCCTTTATTAAACTCCTGTATTTTGAATCGAGGAACGGGCGTCTACATTTATGAATCTGTTCGGCAGCGTTCGTCGAAGAGAGCTTCCAATAAGCCGGACTGAACTGCTCCAGAAGTGGCTTGACTACGATGAACAGTGGCGCAATCAGGATCTGTGTAGGGTCTGCTGATACGACCCTCTTCCCCAAAAGACTTGGATTGGAGTATAATGTGCTCCTCCGACGGGATTCTCTGCAACTGACAGAATACTCATGTTTGGAATCGCGTAACCGGGGGTTACCTACATTGTTTCCGGAAAGTGGGTGGTGATGACTGGAGCCTGGAAGTTTAGCTGATTTTTCGGAATTGTCCCCTCATCGCAATGAATCAATCCCGGTCGCTCGATGGAATTATTTCAAAAGATCACCCAAACATCCAGGCCCCAGTGATGACACACAAGAAAAGTGAGCAAACTCGTTCAATCGAGCTCATTGAATGACGTTGGTGAGGTCTCGGATGATTCATGCTAACGCCGAATTTGAAGTTCTTGTTTCAAGAGCGCAGTTTCTGATATTCGTCTTCATTCGGTTCAATGAGCTGAAACTTCTTTCACAGCTTCCGTGTGAAACAGAAACGCTCAGGTGGTTAAGGTAGGTGCCAGTGGGGTGGATTGGTAGCTGGTTGAGTAGATACCGGTTTATGGTACATGAGAACACCCGAGAAGGCCGTTTTCTGGTCCTCTTTCGTCGCGCGCTCAACACTCGGACGCCCGATCGATTGGAAGGAGATGGAATGCATTTGCGATCATGATGTTTGCAGTTTCCCAGCGCTTCTTTGTGAACCTCAGACTCGAGAAGCTTGGAACAGCTCCGATTGCGGGTTTCGTTGAAGAAGTAAAACATTTTCATGAAGTGCAGTGGAATTTTCCATGCCCGGGAGTTAGAATCAGTCGAGATGCCCATCCATATCATCCACCACTGCCAGGTCCGCTAAGTCCGTTGAGAAAAACAATCCGGTCCCGGCATTACGCCCCCCTCGTGATGAGTATACTGGATGAGTATACGTCATTGTCTCTGATCGTGACACTGACTATTTGCAAGTACTTTATCTGCATAAAATCTTCCTCTGGGCTTTTGCAGTGCGGCTTCAAGCCCGACGCCGAGAGCATCCACACGCTCCATCCTCCCCAAGCAATCTTCCTTGAAAATGTCGACGAACTCCCCTGCGTGGCTCTCAACATGAAGACTCCAACTGCTATGGTCAGAAAGATTCTGTGAGCACCTTTGTAGTTCCCAGAAAGTAAGGTGACATCGACCACAGAACCGCCTCCTTTGACTCGGAAGAGTATAGTCAAATCAAATCCGGAATGACCCCCCCTAGATTCCGGGAAATCCATCAGATCGATCCCGGAGGCAACTCCTCGAGCTCCGAGAGTGAGGCCAGATCGATTCCGAAACTAGCTCCGTAGATTCCGAAAAGTTAGGAGCGACGACTCACCAGACCGCTCACCCAAGCAACACGGCAAACACGGTGAGTGCCGCCACAGTGACCGGCCTACCTCCCAGCAACATGACATATGGCGAAGTCGCAAGTCGCGACTCTGTAACCCGAGACCGAAAAAAAAACAATTTAATAAGGAAGACAGACGAATAGGAACGATGCCTTTACTGCACTTGAAGTAATGGCACACCAGTTCCCAGAGAAGCTGAATTTCCTAATTGAGGAGTATTAGTCCGGGCTCGGTCCCAGTTGGGTTCTCTCTAGAGCGAGTGCCAAACTACCAGAGTTGTCCCCCAGGTGAGCGTGAATGCCAAATTCTCCGGCCAACAACAGCGGCCCCGAAGCCTGAGACGGCGAAAAAAGAAGATTTTTGAAAAGTATGGTCAGATCGATGCCGAAACAATCTCTACATTCCATTGCAGTCAGTGGCGTTCCCAGTTGGTGAGAACGTCCCCCACCTCGGCGTACGCGCCCGACAGATCGATGGAAGTGACTCAGCAAACTGCGCTGTTGGAAGTGTTCGATTTCTCATTGACCTCTCCTTTTCCGAGTTCCCGTCCCATTATGTCGTGGAATTCGAGTGATATGAACGGGAATCAGGCCCTAGCGAAAAATCGATCGATCTTTCAACTCGCAGACTGCTCAAAATCTCGTTTCTTGGGAGAGAACTCCCACAGGTGGGATCGGCCCTTTTCAACCATCTCGCATTCTTTGGGAAGCACATTCAACTTCCGAGATGACACGTTTGATTCGTGCAGGAGAGGGAAAACGTTCGTGCATCGCTGTACGCATTTATTCATTGACCAAGCCTTCCCGTGAATAATGTGCAGTGCACCACAGAGAGAAGGTCATCATGTGAGTGATTTGATACGGCGACTTTTCCATCAGATGGGTCCCTATCGTTCAGTGTTTGAAGGCTGTGGGTTCCTCATCGAGCGATGTCGAAGAATCGGCATCGCGAGCGCCCATCTTCGAGTTCTGCAACTTCGGCAGTTTTCCTCGTTCAATATCCGGAAACCAACCGAGATTGACGGCTGTGTTCTGTCTGATGTCACAGTGATCGCGAGTCACAATGACTACGCCCTGGTGGAATGCTCGTTTTGACAGCCATTTTGAGGCTTAATCGCCGCACGGTCTAAACTGAAAAGAAATAATCGAATATATCTCCTTCGAGAACTGTTGATGGAAGCCGAAGCAGCTTAGACTCCCATTCATCTCTGGCACTCCGGATCCATTCATGTGAGAGTATCCCTACAGGATGGGCCCGCAATAATGCTGGCTCCGTCGAGCCCACATCCAAGGCAAAGAAAATTTCCCGGTTCGAAAGACTCCTCCAGGAGGAAGCATTCGATCAAAATTAGTAGCGCACCGACCTTCGACGATGCCCGGGGCGAACCCTCGGCCTGATGCCCCATGTCATCCTGCGCGGCACGTCGCAATCTAGATGATGCATGATAAAAATGTATTTCATATTCCTGCGTATGAGTGGAATCAAGGCACAGCTATGCGCGCAGAGGGATATCCGGGCGTGTTCCGTGCAGTTATCAGGCCGATTTCTTGATTAGTGAGGAACCAATTGTTTCCCGAGCCTCTGTGCAGTTGACCGAGATGAGCCAATATTGAGACCGGATCGGGAGAATGGTTGCGTATGAGAATGACACTGCTGTTTTTCCACGAGCCGTTCGCTGCCTTCAGATGCCGATTCGGTGCTGTTTTACCTGCAGGACCGCAGACCATGAGCGGTTCGATGCGCTCAGAGACCGTGGGAATTTCACGAATATTCAGATTTTAGAACAGCGGAGAGATGAGTGGAATGTTGCGAAAAACTTCATTGACTGGCATTCGAGAGACCTCAGACAAGAGGAAAGTGGATTGCTGAGAAGCTCAAAACGTGAGCGTGATACCAAAAGGCGGTTCCTGTGAGCAGGGCCGGAAGTCCTGGGCCTCACCATAGAACCATCAGGTTTGAGCCCGAATGATGTTCTGAGAACTCTCTCAATCAGTCTTTCGGAGAGGCTGTGGGCCCGAGATCTTCCCCGCTCTCCACAATCCTAGCTTCTCAACGAGTCTCCCAGCCTTCAGTGACGATAGGTAGACGAGGTATTTCAGCGGCTGGTGGAGGGACCAAACCGCTCTTCGACGAAGGCTTCCCCGAGAACCACGCTGTCTAGTTTAGGCACTTCAGCATGGAGAAAATGTGCGGGATTCCGGAACCTGGAATCTGGAAGTGATTGATATAGGTAGATTGAAAAAACGCTTCTCGCTGCTGTTTGTGGTTGACACGATCTTGGCGTCGACTTGAACGATTCCACCGTCAGGCGTCTCGGATGTAAGTACAAAGTACATCAGAGAACCGGGCTAACCACCTGGGGACGAGCGCGAAGCCACAAGTGGCATTGCTGCGGAGGATGTGGCGAGAGTATCTTCTCCGCGCCATCCAACCGAGAACCAAGCATGATGATGAATAACTCTTGAAATCAGCCGCTTCAAAGCATTTTTCGCCGACAATCCAAACTCACGGTCATCTTAATTTCGCAGACGATGAAACCAAACGTGGACCTGGAACACGAGCTCGTCCGGTGTGTTTTGGACCGAAGATTTTTATTTCCGCAGAAACTGAACACAATTCGGATCCGCGTCGTATCATGGTACCCTGGTGTTTTCTCACAGATATTTCCCTCCCCCACAGGCTCTATGAAGACGAGAACACCCTCCTGGCTTGGGGGAAGGAGTGAGTACTCTTTTTTCCACCGAAGAGATATTCAGAAAGCTCCTGCTTAGAGGGCTCTCGCTATCGGAGGAGACTCATTGATGATACTGACAAAAAACGATCCATGAGATGATATCTGATCGTGATTTTCTTCTGCTCTCCTCAGACTCGAAACTGAAGCGAGCGTCCTGGATGAGCGCGTCGACGAGCTCAAGAAAGATGAGGAGGAGCTCGTTAGGACGCTGACGGCGATCCGAGCGGCGCGGATCTCCATGCAAGACAGGCTCGAGCGAGAGGTCAGTATTCACTCTGTTCAAACCTACCGTACTCTGAGTATACATCTGTTCTCGTGCACAGCCTAACTTGTGGTGAACTCAACAGCGAAAGTTGAAGCAGGGACGTCGAGATGAGCAACGGCCAAGCACTCTTGATGGCGTAGTGCAAGATGAGGTGAGTTGGTATTTGCATCAGCAATTCGAACATATGGAAGTCGTTCACCTTCAGAGCCACGGGGAGGACTTCTCTGACGTTCCTCGCAATCGTTACGAGACGAGATGACGAGCTCGACTCCAAACGGCGATAAGTCAATTTTTGATTATTTCGAGAAAATCGTTTTTTCATTCTGGTGAAAGCTGTGAGCGCATGATCACGGTAGAGCTGCGGGATCAGATAGGCAGAAACACGAAGAGCCTAATCCAGAGTACTTCGAAAAGCTCGTCATATCGATAAATCAATCGAAATCCGGAATTTGACCAAAATGGACTTATCGCCGTTTGGAGTCGAGCTCGTCAGATGATCCACGAATTGAGAATTTCAAAGTGATCGGCTCGTCGGATGTCGGTTTCGAGAGCGCCCCTGTCGTACGGGAAGATCTTCTTCCGATGATCTCAACGATCACTCTCATTGACTTTCAGCCTGTTACTCATCTCGCCGCATCAACTGGCGCTCCAGGAAGCTCCAGCATGGTGTACCCGAAAGAAACATTCCGGGCATGCCATGCATGTGGCCATTGTGAGCCGATCGTAGAGTCATCGACGGATGCAGGCTCACAGACGGGTCCTCGGGGAGCCCAGCAAACGATCCAGGGGCTTGAGCTTCCTGCACATATTCCCGAGCAAGTCGGGCGGTGCAGAGGAAACGTCGAATGGTTCGTCTACTCTCCCGACTTTGGCATTAAGTTTCCGCTGTGGAAATGCAAGCTCTGTGGGGCCTGGCGTCTTGCAGACTTCGTGCCGGAGGCGGAAGAGGATGAATCAGAAAAGGAGACGTAGCTTCGTGGGATCGACATTCCGGTACAGAAAAGTGAGCGGTGATTGTACCGTCGTGATTGCGCGAAATGCCGAATCGCCCGGTTGAGTTCTGTCACTCATGTACGCGGTTGAGAGACAGAAAGTGAATCTATTCCAAAAAGGTGGAGGGAGGTTTATCGGCATTGGTTATTTGATATTGGGCATGTGTTCACCTCATTATTCACAAGGATCACTGTCGACGAGAAGAATGTGACGATGGCTGCTCGGGATACCGATCCTTCGACATCGCTTGAGTAGGAACCCTCAGCCGTCAAACACTGAACGATGGGAACCCATCAGAGGGAAGAGTCGCTGCATAGAATCACACACATGATTACTTTCTCGCGCTTGGGCACTGTCCATTATTCACTGAATGTTTCAATGAATAAATGCGTACAGCGATGGATGAACGTTTTCGCTCTCTACTTCTCATTGAACGTGTCACCTTGAATAGTGAATAAGCTCCCCAGAGAATGCAAGATGGTTGAGGAGGGCCGATTCTATTAATGTGAGGTCACTCTCAAGAAACAGCGGTTGCCGCCGCGGACCCGCTTTCGATCAGTCTGTGAGTCGACCGATCGATTGCTTGATTTAGCCTGATTCATGTTCAAATCACTCGAATTCCCGGACATACATGGACAGAAACTCTCCGCAGGGGTCATGAAGGAATCGAACTGGTCAACGACGCGGTTCGCGGGGTCATTTCCATCGATTCGGCGGGTGCGTACAGACAAAAATCTCAACTGCCGTGAGTTCTGCGTGAGAACGTAGTCCGTTGCCTCCTTCATGTACCTGCTTCCGATTTCGGGACAGGGTGGCAGGTTCAAAATGGTGACGCAGCCGCTGTCTGCAGGCAGCGGCGTGTGGGGTTGTTAGTTTTCTGTGCGAGAGCCACAAAAGTATGGTCAGATCGACTCCGCAATCACCGATCCACTCTTTCGGCACGGGAGAACGTCATGAAGATGGTGGAGAAAGAGAAGCAAAGACCCTGGCAACCTCGTCACAGATGGCTCATGGTTCTGTCGGTCGTTCAGAACTTTAACCTTTAACTTTAACTTAATCGAGTGGACAGTCATTTTGGCGGAAACGGAACATCTCCCCCTATCTTCGGAGGGTACTCGGATCCCACCTGCAGGACCGCTACGTTGCCGATGGAGGAGGGAAAACGCACAGGATGACAGCGGGGGTCCCGCAAGGCTCAGTGCTCGGGCCGACGCTCTGGAATATCGGCTATGACGATAAGCTCCGTGTCAGGCTGCCGGAAGGCACAACAACCATAGGCAGATGATTTGGCGCCAGACGCCATGAGCAGATCGATTGAGGAACTCGAAGAGATGACTCAGGACTCATTGGACGCAATATCTCGGCGGCTGAGGGGAAACTCTCTCTCCCTGGCACCGGAGAAGACAGAAACTGTCATGCTATTGAAGGAATGAGCGGAAAGGATCCCACAGCTCCATGTCTCAGGTGATGGGAGTGGCATATGTCAAAGCAGCCACGGAACGAGCAGCGAGGGCCGCAGCGGACATATCCAAGATTCTTCCCCGTACTCATGGAGCGAGCGAGACGCAGCGGAGGATGCTTGACACGGTGTCTCACTCAGTCGATCGCGCTCTACGCGGCACCAACCAGGGCGGTGGACGCGCTCAGACTGCAGAGGAGCCGAAAAACCCTTGAGCGAGCTTGACGAGTCAGTGGGATTCGGAGTGCTCGCTGCGAACTGTCTCTGCAGTCGCGATTATGGTTCTGGACAGGATCATTCCATGGTCATTGCTGGCAGGCGAGCGCACCGAGTTGCACAGAATCGAGCGAATCCAGAAACGGCCATACAGCTCTGATTAGTTGGAAGAGCCAGATGGGACTGAGGGAGCCATGAGGGAGGAGAATTTCGCCAAGTGGCGGTCGAATTGGGACGCAGCGACGCACGGAATATGGACACATATGTGTATACCAGATGTGAAAATATGGTATTAAAGGACATTTGGAGAACTCACCTATTACACGTCGCAGATGCTCACAGGTCATGGGTCGTTCCAGAAGTTCCTTTATTCGATTGGGAAAGCCGCGAGCACGATATGCATCCACTGCGGCGGTGGGAAGGAAGATGATGCGCACCACACCATACCGGGTGGTCTTCGTAAGTCGGGAATTCTCTACTCCCTCTTCTCTTGCTCAAATATCGGTAAAAAACTATCCGATCCTGCGTGTTTTCTGATTTTTTTTTCTACGTTTGATAGCTGGAAAGATGACGCATTTTTTTGTTCCCGATTTCTGTGAATCGGTAGAGAATTGAATTTCGCAAATCGGCTCAATGATTGTTTTTTTTTTTCAATTTCCCTGAAAAAACCAGTCGACAAAATTCTAAAGTCGGCCGATCGAACAGAATGTGGTTGGAACGACCCGGCGAATCCGTTGTCGGGTAGTTTGGATCACTCCGAGAACTTTCCGCCATCAGACAATTTTTCGAATCCGGCTTTCCTGCGGAAAAAACGGGAGGAATAGCATCGAGAACCAGATTTTGTCAGCAGATCAGTAATTTTTGTGATGCTGATGCGAGCGGTCGGCGATTTCGAGCACTAGACCGATCCTCCCCATGTCTCCTCGCCAGCGAATGTGGGGAGTCCTTTGCCGCATCCAATCAAACCAATCACTGACAGTATTTGGTCGAAAAGGCCGACAAAATAGGAGTTTTTTGAGGTTTTCCAGGAACTTTGCTCGACCGAAAGACGCGAATAAATAGAGAGCGATGTCACCCTTTCGGCTATCGATCGCAGAGAGTTTTTCAGAATCGAACCATTCTCCACCAAGTAATGGGCAAAAAGAGGGATGTATGTAAATTCCCGGCTTACGTTGACTACTCTGAATAATAGGGATAATCGCATTCGGATTCACATTGATTCGATGATGTTCATCCGACTCCGGATCTCGGTAAACTCGTGATCACCGCGATGGCATCAACGAGGAAGCGTCGAACCCGACCAACGATTCCATAACAGCCTCCATGGCGTAAACGACGGAATTACATGAAAGGAATCCGATGTGAATTCAAACGCTCTGTGAGCGGACTCAATCACGATGAATTCCACGGCTTCCGGTACCCAACGAACCTGTCGATTGTAGGTTTCTTTTTCTTTCACAAGCTTTAAAGCCGCTTGGCTAGTGAGCACCAGACCCTACAGTGAATCCATACGGGCTCCGCACGTTTTTCAAATGTATCTGATCCTGCTCGACTCTTTCTCCGGAGGTGGTTGGAATGAAGTGGACAGGGGACAGTAGACAGGGGGGAAACGGGAAGTCAACCAAGAGAGCCTGCGAATCGACATCTGCGAGACTTGGACATCCAGAGAGATTGGCTGCCGACAACGGATCCCAATTAACCATTCGCCTACTCAATAACCAAAGAGCCAGACAAGGAAGTTCGTCGGCATTTTCAAGGAAGTTTGCTGGGAGAGGCAGGAACGGTTGAGTGCTCTCGCGGTTGGGTTCGTGGCCGCACGGCGGGAGCCCTGCGGGAGATATTGTGCAGATGAATCATTCTCAAAAAGTAGGTGTCGAGCCACTCCAGTGACTTTCGCAGGATTCCCGATGAGAACATGATATTATTGACGCGCCATTGATTCGCTCCCGGAGCGTTGAGCGTTTGGGCCGGCGCCTTGGTTCTTTGAATTGTCAACCGTACCGGGTTTACCGCCCCGGACCTCTGATCTTCAATTCGATGAGTCGAAGCGCTGATCGGCTCGCGCGTGGATTTTGTATCCTGTCCTGAGGCAGCTTATTCCAAGCTAGCTTCGACAGATGCTGCCGAAAAGATTCATAACTGTAGACGCCCGTTTCTCGATTGAAACGATAGGATTGTAATGAGGAATTTATCGGTCTTCAAAATGAATCTTATAGGGTTCGTCAGCCCTATACGTCTCGAATCCGTCGATCATTCAACGATCGGCTCACAATGGCCACATGCGTGACATGTCCGGAATGTCTCCTTCGGGTATACCAGGTTTGCTCTTCCTTGAGCTTCGCGAGGGGCGAGGGATTCCGATTCTGGTGAACGACCTGCAGGCGCTTGTTGGACGGGTTGTGCAGTTGCTCCGATCGTCTCCGCTCCTACTTGGGAGCCTCTAGCCGCCCCTTGAGCGCCAGTTCTCACAGACGAAGGCGCTCTAGAGACCGATAGCCGACGAGCGGATCAGTTTGCAGTCCTCGATCCATGAGGAACGTCAGAGGAGTTCTTCCCGTGGCCCTGAGGTTGAACGACTCCCATTAAAACGGATCGCTGATGCAAATGCCAACTTACTTCATCTTGCAATATGCAATCCCGTTGTGATGGCGTCTTCGGTTGTTGTTGTTCTCGGGGCGCCGTTTGCGGGGACGGCTCCTGATCGAGAGTGCTTGACAGTTGCTCATCTCGACGTCGCTGCTTCAACTTTCGCTGTTGAGTTCACTACAGATTAGGCTCAGCACGAAAACAGATGAATACTGAGAGTACGGTAGGTTTGAATGGAGTGAATACTGACATCTCGCTCGAGCCTGTCTTGCATGGAGATCCGCGCCGCTAGGATCGCCGTCAGCGTCTCCCCGAGCTCCTCTTCATCTTTCTTGAGCTCGTTGACGCGCTCATCCAGGACGCTCGCTTCAGTTTCGAGTCTGAGGAGAGCAGAAGAAAATCACGATCAGATATATTCTCATGGATAATCTCAGTGCAGGAGCTTTTGAACATCTCTTCGGCGGAAAAAAAAGTAATTACTCGTTCCTCCAAGCCACGAGGATGTTCTCGTCTTCATCGAGCCCGTTGGGAAAGGGAAATGTCTGTGAGAAAACATCAGGCTATCACGACACGACGCGGATCCAAATTGTGCTCAGTTTCAGCCAAAAAAAATCTTCGGTCCAAAACTCACCGCAAAAGCTCGTGTTCCAGGAGCATGTTTTTCATCCTCCTGCAGTACTGCCACTTGTGGTTTGCGCTCGGCCGCATATAGTGAGCCCGGTTCTTTGATGTACTTCGTACGTATATCCGAGACGCCTGACGGTGAAATCGTACAAGTCGAGGCCAAGATCGTGTGAACTACAAGCAGCAGCGGGAAGCGTTTTTTCAGTCAACCTATATATATATATATCACTTCCAGATTCCAGGTTCTGGAATTCCGCACATTTTCTCCGTGCTGAAGGGCCGGAACTAGACAGCGTGGTTCTCGGGGAAGCCTACCCCCGACGAACTCTGGACTCATATATTGAAAACCGATGGATGATAGACGAAGAAGGGAACGAACATGAAATGACTGCCGGAGTTCCGCAGGGAGGGGTCCTAGGCCCGACTTTGTGGAACATTGGATACGATGGACTCCTCCGTGAAAAGCTCCCGGATGGGGCTACCACGATAGCCTACGCAGATAACCTGGGCATCATGGCCAGAACTGGAGGAGATCGCGAACGACTCGCTCGCGATACTAGAATGGTGGTGCAAGGCCATCAAACTTGAGTTAGCTCCCGAAAAAAAAGAAGCGGTAATTCTCCTCAGTCGAAGAAATGAGAGAAGCCCGACACTCAAACTGGGGGATCACTTGGTCAAACCCACAAAACACGCCAGATACCTCGGAGGTCTCCTGGGTGAAGAACTGAAAGGTGGCGCACATGTGCAAGCAGCAACTCTAAAAGCAGCGCTCGTGGAACTCGCCCGCACACCGCCATGGAGACTCCTTGCGACGGAAAGATCACGTCTATGGGAAGAAAACAAGAAGAGAAGCGATTCCTACAACTCAGAGTATGAGGATAACACAGTCGACGATGAGACAATAAAGGAAAAGACCCTCTCGGAATGGCAATCCGAGTGGGACTCCGGTAGGTGGACACACAAATGCATACCCGACATCAGAAAGTGGATCACGAGGGAGTTCGGTGACCTTACATACAGGGGGGTAGCTGGGCAAACTGCCGCCCGGGGTGGAACTTGGAGATTCCGAGGATGTCGCCCTTCCTCAACCATCGGGGGACTTTAAAAAACTCTAGTGCGCTACCTCGTGCAGCCGAATCTGAGAAAAAAATGCCAGAACGTTGGTACGGAATGTTGCCAGTATATTATTCCATTTCCACCGCGTTCTCAAACTTCATAATGTGCTTTACAGTCTGATCCGCCGAGCTCGGACGATAGCGAATTCATGTAACGCTTCTCCAAAGTCGATGCTACTGGACAGCTCGTTCTCAATGGAGAGGCTCGCGAGATTTCACACAGAAATCCCTTCTAGCTAGCAGAGCTTATCGCCAACGTCAAGAGGTTTGCAAGCAAACGATCAGGTTCGCGACACAAACGTCGAGCCCTTGGCTCATTATGAACTGCAGATGCTAGAGCAGACTCCTTTCGACAATTGCATCCTTTCCCTGCGTTGACTACCTTCCAAGACTGTTTTCCACTGGCCAAGGAGAGCAGCGAGGTGATCATCGCTGTAACATAATTCATTGCATCCGAAGATCCCGTGGGCGAGTGTTTCGTGGCGAACTCCATATCGGTCGCAGAATGTGTCTGGGCAGTCTTCTGAAGGATCAACTGTGTCAGCTCCTCTGCAGACTCACCCTCCGCTTCGATGAAATGAGCGGAAGAGTCCACTGCGCTGATATGGGATCCACAGACACTCACGCAGCGAAGTGACGCTCATTTGATCGTCATGCGACACTCCTGTTGTGCTGTCACAGGCGATTCAAAAATGTCAAGCTTCCACCCTCGCTTCAAAAATTGTCCCCGGTCATGATTTCTTAGGTGAGGGATTATTTCATTTTGAAATGTTCGCGAAATGTGGGACACTTTCCTTCACATCCTAGCGTCACTTTCGCAACTCTGGGGGGCCGGTGTTCTCGAATAACCCGACGATCGAATTACAGTGCTGGAAGGCAGGTTTCGGAGGCTTCTCCTAATTTTGAAGAATGTGTGTCTCGTTCGGGATCGTGATGAGAGAGAAGGTCTCCATGAAGCGGAATGAGGGGATGCAATCCAATTGAGGAAGCCGCTAGATCGATGGTACTGATCGTCAAGTATTTTGCGAAATGTGTCGTTATTGGTTCGAATGCAACTCTTCCTCTGTACTCACAATGACTGGTATAACGCGTTAGATTTCAAGTCAATAAAAATGAATCGACGAATCGAGTGGGATTAGCTCCGCTCAGCCTGCATCGTTTTTCCATCGAATCTTCCTTTGTAGTTCCTGGATTCGCCTCGGGTGATTGACTCCCCTCCAGCTCAAAACTCTTGTTTCTGCAACAGCTCATCAACCAGAGCGCTTGATAAAAAAGCCAGGAGCAGCAATGCCGCCCCTGGTGCCGCCGTGAGATGTGGCGCCCGGTGCGGGCCGCACCCTGCCCCGAGGAACCCTCACCTTCAGGGGAATCCCGGAGATGGTCGACAAGATGC
The DNA here is from genome assembly GCA_037576195.1 of Phytoseiulus persimilis. Taxonomy (NCBI): domain Eukaryota; kingdom Metazoa; phylum Arthropoda; class Arachnida; order Mesostigmata; family Phytoseiidae; genus Phytoseiulus; species Phytoseiulus persimilis. The sequence continues at coordinate 5,396,785 of CM075101.1, read as the reverse complement.
TGGAGAATGAGGAAAATTTGAAAGGTATCAGGAAAACCATCGGTAGCATTCTCACCAGGGAGCCTGTTCTGGGAAACTGCCGACTTGCAAGACTCGGAGCGGCATCCCGACCAAGGCGCCGACGCAACGCAACGAAGTATATCGAACACGCAGAATATGCAGAATGATAAGGCAGGTCCCCTGAAGTAGAGGCCTACTCGGAAGGAAAAACAGCAGTCTAACTGGGCTGAGTCCTCGGTCATCTAGCGGCAGAGATAGAAGTGTTTTGGAGGAATCACCTTGTTGGGACCTGAGGCTAGCCCGGTCCCGCTTCGTTGTAAAACATGCAAATAAAAGTGAGCGGCCATATTGGCCACGATTCATTCTGCACTAGATGTGTGTGCGCTCCCTTTGTCTCTCTTCTAGAGCTTGTCTAGAGAACCCAACACACCTCATAACCGGAGTAAAGGCCCTCACAGGCCGATCTCCGGTATTCGAAGGGATTTCACTCCGACCCTATAACAGGAAAGAAGAAAAAAAAACTTGGAAAGTAACGGTCAGATTGGTCTCGGAATCAGCCCGGAACAGGCTACTACCACATACTGATCGGAGCCCAAGGAGGTGGCTTCGGTCCCGATCTGATCATACTTTCCAGGGGACCACGGAGCTGCTCCCACAACCGATTTGCCTATGGCTGTGATTTTTTTTCCGGGGCCAGGATGGAGAGTTCGTCGACCACACTTTTCGGAACCTTGGTGGGTGGTCTCGAAATCTATCTGACCATAGCTTTAGACCACGGGGATGCCTCCGGGATCTGACCATACTCTTTGGAATCTGGGGGGTTGATCCCGGAATCGATTCGACCATACTTTCTATGGACTATACCATAGCTGTGATGCCGTTTGACTATCGCTGTGAGAGTATTTATTTTTGGGGCAAAGCAGGGAAATTCGTCGAAATTTCCGAGATAGTTTGCTTGCGAAGGATGGAGCGTGTGGACGCTCCTGCGGTCGGGCTTGGGCCACACAGCAGAAGCCCAGAAGAAGATTTTGTGCGGATAAACTATTCCCAAACAGTCAGTGTCACCATCAGACACAATGACGTATATTCATCCAGTGACGTAAGGAGGGGGACGCAATGTCGGGACCCGGATTTTTTGTCAGCGGGCTCAGCGGACCTGGCAGTGGTGGATGAGATGGATGGGGATCTCGACTCATCATCTCTCCCGGGCATTGCAAATTCCACAGCACTTCATGAAAACATTTCACTTGTTCGACGTGTTGTGCACTACATGGCCATGATATTGGGTGCGTGCAAAAGTTCTGAGCGCTAAACTTTGACAGCTCATAACTCCGCTCCCAGGAGTCGCAGACAGATCATAAAGTACTCAAAATACGAGGAATTTAGTCAGCTTCCAGATGCTGTTGATCGCGTTCTGATTGAACAAACGGCCTGCCCACACTGACGGTTTTACTGAAAGGCTGGGAAATCGAAAGATCGCGATTTTTCGATTCCGGCGAAACTAAGATTATGACCCCCTGTTTTCTCTTTGGAATCACAAAGCTCGTCAAAAGCAAGCTGTTTCAAAAAAAGAAATGAGCGATTCGGCCGCAGCCAAGCGGAGATATCGGCTTCGTAAGTTTCGATTTTTAGCCCTCTCGATCTATGCTGAGTGAATAGGAATAAAATGGGCTCTCTCCAAAAATGCTCCATCTCCCCCAAAAGACGAGCAAATTTGAGATACTGCACAGCACATGCTATAGCCGGGTTCGAGGCTTCGAAAACATGTCATATTATCCAATTTCAGGCTTTCCAAGAGTTTCCAGGGAAAATCGTGCCGGTGGCGGCGAACCCAAAAATTGGATCAGATGACATATTTCGAAGCTTTGAGCCCAGCTATACGATGTGCTATGCGGCATCTCGAATTGGCTTGTCTTTGGGTGAAGAGGAAGCATTTTTTGAGAAGGCCCATATTTTTCCCATTAACTCAGTATAGATCGGGAGGGCTAAAAATCGAAACTTACGAAGCCGATATCTCCGCTCGGCCGCGGCTGAATCGCTCGATTCCGAAGAGAAAACAGGGGGTCTTAATCTTAGTTTCGTTGGAATCGAGAAATCGTGATTTTTCGATTTCCGACCCTTTCAGTAAAACCGTCAGCGTGGGCAGGCCGTTTGTTGAATCAGGAAGCGGTCACAAACAGCATCTGAAAGCTGACTGGATTCCGCGTATTTTGAGCATTTTGTGATCTGTCTGCGACTCCTGGGAGCGGAGTTATGAGCTGTCAAAGTTTAGCGCTCAGAACTTTTGCACGCACCCAATACTTCGTCTCTGGGTACAATACGGTGCTTGAAACATGATCGGATGTGCCGGAACAATAGGGACTGACTTCAGGCCTAATAGAAAATCGCGACTTTGTTGAACGCACGATAGACTCTGATGACTCTTCGTTGGAAATAATCAGGGATCCTGCCCAGCACTCTGGACTGCGCGAGTCGAAGAGCCGAGACATTGTGAGAAGGCATTTGATCGCAGATAGCCTGGTGAACGGCGTAAATCCATTCGCATAAACTGATCCATGTCGCAATGTCTCTATGAACTATCGAGGAATCGAGCCCCCGTTCAGCCTAAACCGCGTTCTTGACTAGTTCATGAGTATAGAACTCCAGCATCGGGCTAATCCACTCCCACATGTTTATTTCTCTTGTTGCAACTTCGGCAGCTTCTCTCTTTCAACATCCGGGAACCAACCGAGATTATCTGCTATGAGGTGTCTATTTTCACAGTGATCGCAAGTCACAATTACCACGCCATGGTCATATGCTTGCTTCGACAGCCATTTCGAGACAGAATTGCCACATGGTCCACACTGAAAAAGAGAATCAAAAATGTCCTTGTCAAGAACCGTTGATGGCAGCGGAGGCAGCTTGTACTCTCATCTAGTTCTGGCTTAGCGAACCATATTATATGAGAATATTTTCAGTCCTTTCGTTATTGTACTTCCTACCGAGAAAGTGGGTATCAGGCTCTTCGGACTCCTGCAAACCTTGTCAAGTGGTACATACCGTGAAGCTGAGATAAAGTCTCCTATCGGGAAGCTTTCCGAGCTCGGCAGCAGCGGCTCCATTCGGGATCGTCTTGTTGCAGAAGAATCTTCTCAACGCACATGCGCTCCAGCTGATGATGCTGCGCTGCATTTCGCACTCCTCCCAGAGTTGGCCCTCGTGAGTCGGTAGCTCGGATCCGCGATGAGTCGAGCGGCAGTATTCAGCTCATTGGAACATGAACAGCGAAGTTTCCTGGCCGTATATCATATCATGCGGCGCATCTTTCGCAGAATTCTGCGTTGCTTCCAATGCGCGGTACGATGTCGTCAGTCACAAGTTGCACGGGAGTCATAGCTGGAACGGCATCTCGGACTGCCCTTAAACGACTGACAAGCTCCTAAGCGACGGAATACCGGAACGGCGGTCGGAGGTTAGAGCTCGCGGGAGCCTCGCGTTTAGCCGATTATAGCACTTCCCGAGAATGAAGCTTGGAACTTCGTTTACTTGGGATCGATTTGGAAGTCTACTTGAATGATGGATTCTAGGTGAGATCAGTGAGGGGAGTTCATGATATCGCTCCGAATGTCTCGTTTTCCAACCAGGATGACGAACGAGATTCAGGGATTGCCGGTTCTGTATGGTGAAGAAAAAATGGTTTCCGCTCGAAGTTTTAACCGTCAGTGGTGGTTGTGCTCAATTCCGATTCAGGGGAGGTTGAAAGAAGCCAGCTTCCGTTTGGAACTAGTGATGCCGGCATTCAGAACTCATTGAGTTGGCGACCATCTTCGTCCTCCTCTCCCAGCAGTTTCAATGAGACTTCCAGTGTGGGGGGGACCCCTGAATGTAATTCCCACTTCCCGTCTGGGCTGGCATCAGGCGTGGATGTGATTGCCCATCTCATTCACTCCCCCTCCGAGCTCATCGTTTGAGAGTTCATGCCTTCGAACTGATTCATCTGCTTGGGAAATGAGAAAGACGAATCGCGCTAAGTTTCTCGGCCACGGGGATTGTTATCGGGGGATGATCATAATATGATATCCATGATGGAATAAGATCCATGATTGGTATCAGAGAGAAGATGGGACATCGAATGTTGCATATCTGGTATTAGTCACCAGTCAGGTAACATGGAGCTACGTCTATGGGACTTTGACATGGAGCCATGTCTATGTGACTTCGATACGCCAAGTCCATGGCGTCATAACTCGCGCAAAACAGGTGGTGTCTTAAACAGGTTTGACACTTTTAGTGTTCATAACTGGCTCACAGCTCTTCAGTATTCCAAGGCCCATATCGACTTTCCAACGCGGAAGAGGTCCCAGAGAGGGTTTGGCTCACACACCAGGAGAACGATTCGCAGCGCGTAGTGATCTATCCCGTTCCTTTCCCTCGATTTCGTAACATCTTGATGCTCAAGACGATGGGATTCCAAACCAGCAGATTGGAATCAGAAGACCTTCGTTGTCTTCCTTCCTGGGGCACTCTACTCTCCGCATCGCTTTTCGAAGAGACTTCGTTCTATTCAGCCCATCGTGCTTTGCGCCCGAGTTGTTGCTGAACTCGAGTCAAGCGAATATCTGCTCAAGATAATCGTCCCACTTCCCTCTGAATCCTCCGCGGAGGACATACGGTAATGAGCTCTCTCAGCCAGGACTCCTCAACCTCGCGGACCCAGAGCAATCCTTTCATCGGCAGGGTTGACTCGTGGAGAACACCTGACATTCCCCTCTCATCTTGCAGAGACTGCACTTGACTACAAGAGAGGTTTTCGGAGAAGGATGTGTGTGAGGCGCGGAAGAATAACTCAACCCACCTTTGCGCAAAAGCGATTGCTCTAGTTCTTGCGTTGCCATCTTCCACAGCTCTCCCACAAAGCTTGGGAACAGGATCTCACTCGTTGGTAACATCCTGAGACGGGAAAGCGACTGAAGCCGCCACTCCCATGACTTTTTCGGAAAAGAGGAACTCATCGGATCTAAAGCGACGATCACCTTCTCTGATAACAGCATCACTCCAGGGCCTCCTTAGCGGGGGTCTTCCTATCTTAACGTTCGAGCTGCGTCACCCGAGAACACAGTACCTATTGGGACCTTGGGTTCACTATCGGTTTTCTTCTTCAGTACGAAAGCTATGATCCTTTCCCTCCCGCTTGCATTTCACCCACAATCCATCCAGCAGTAACAGCGGAACTTTGATTGATAAAGCGATGGCTCCCGAAGTGGCAGCTCCCTGTCAGGTACATGACTGCGGGTGAAAACTGTAGCAAATTAAGAAAACTGCAGGGAACTTATCAAGCTTTGAGAAAGAATTGGATCCACTGGATGGGGCTCGAAACTATTTCCAAAGTGCGTGGACGGAGAACACAGGTACCCTCACGCTGAGACCGCTTCTCAATCGACCTGGAATGAACAAGAAGTATCGCGAGAGTCATTATTCCATTGAATGCTGCAGAGAAAGAACTCCCGCGGAATCTCTCTCCGAGTTCTGATTCATCTTCAAGGAGACACACGAATATCTTGAGCTCTCGAGAAAATATCCACTCAAGAAAGGTTGGAACGGCATAGAACTGGTTCCCTTGATCGTGTTCTCCCTTTCGTTGAGGGATAATGGACGGCGGAATGTTCGCACCATCTCACAATTGTGGCTTTGGGTCATCGACGCGCTGTTCCACGGAGTAAGGACAAAGTCGTGCTGCGCTTCTCCCGGGATCAGCCCGGAGGTTTTCTTTCCGACGGTCGAATACATTCATGACTAGGTCTGGACGTTCATCAAGGAATCATGGCCGGGAATTCGCGGCGTCATCGCGGGTTTTTTTGACGAAAGTTCGTGGGCGCCGTGAAATCCACAGCGAACGATGTGGAGGGAGGGAGGGATAAGTCAGAATGTATCGTGGCAAGCAACCCGCCAGAACAGTAAGAACTTGTTTTTATTCCCGATTCTCGACAAACGAGAAGTTCGGGTATGATATCACGCGATGAGTATCACAAATTGGAGCTGGTTGTTCCGATATAGTAAGCTGTACGTTGAGAGGTTGTCGTCCTTTTTCGGGCGTCTGTCATCGCGTCCACTCGTGCCCCGATAACATCATTGCCGATGTGTTCGTTTTGAAAGATAGAATCGCTCAAAGGTTCCGATCGCTCCGCGTTCATCTCGTAAGTTTCCACGGTGCCGCTACATTTGAGCGGAGGTCCAATTTGAGCGGAGTCCCGATTTTAGCGGAGACCCAATTTGAGCGAAGGCCCGATTTGAGCGAAAGCCCGATTTGAGCGGAGGTCCGATTTGAGCTTCTTCCACTTCGTTCCTTTCGAATGTATCGGTTTCAGGTAGAGCCTCGCAGGACTGCGTGCGCGCGTTGTGCCGGAATGCGAAGCAAGTATGCCGCCGAGCTTCGTGGATTCGGCCAGAGGGCAACCTTTGCTCATCGTTGACCACTATTATCCTTTGCGTCGCCGCCATTTACGGCCCACCGACTAGCGAGAATCGGAGTGCCCCGCGAGCGTAGCGAGCGGCGTTGACAGCAGCTTTTCGATGAGGCGCAAGCCCTCAAATCAGCGATCGGTGTCTTGAACTCCCTCAAGGAATTGGACTCAGAGAACGCAGGCTCTTTTCGGTGCCATGAGCAGTGTTCTATGGTACTGGCTCAAGAAACGAGGGCTGCAGCCTGCAGCTCTTCTTCAGTCATGATCGCCATCAGAAGGTGCCGGACCCAACTCTAGCGCGAGCAACGGTACCACAGCCGCTGTTGGCTTCCGCTCAAATCGGGCCTCCGCTCAAATCGGGCCTTCGCTCAAATCGGGCCTTCGCTCAAATTGGGTCTCCGCTCAGATCGGGACTTCGCTCAAATCGGGCCTCCGCTCAAATCGGGCGGAATCAGTTTCCACGAGGTATTTCGAACTCATGCTGTTCTAACTCGTTGCGAACGCATCCTGCGAGTGCAGCTTCAACGGAAGAAAATTCTCCTACTCGGAGCTTCCCCCCCCCTTGACATAAGTGTCGTGGCCCGCGAGTGTTATGCTAAATGGTTCGACGGTGCAAGACAGGGCACCTCCCGACAACGTTGTAGTTTTGTCGCATTTCGCAGTCGAGCGATTTTGGATTCTTGGATGCACTTTCCGTCGAAAAAACTCCCCTTGGAAGGTGATACCCAAGAGAAACTATCAATCGAGAGAGCGCGTGTCGGGCTGGTGATGAAATAATCTGGAGATGCGCCTCTCCCAACATCTCACGTAGGAATTAATCATGTTCGCGTACGGTCCTGAGCAAGTAAGGGAGTCAAGCTGTCGCGATATTGTCCATTGAACACGTTATCACATGAGGATCCCGATTCATTCATAGATGACTTGCAGCGCGAGGTGATCGGAAGTATCATCGTCTGAAAAATGGCTGAACGATATCCTTCGCCGGAGAGGGCCTTGATGTGGACTCTCAAACGAGACTACATTTTCGTCGTCAAACTCCAGCTTCGCATGAAAAAAAAGTGTCAACGCCACCTGCCGACTTCTCTTCTACTCTTTCTGAAAAATCCGTACTTGTTTCGGAAAGTTCGTGTGTCGCAATTTCTCTCACTGGGAGGCTTGGAACATCAGACCAAGTTTCTGGAGATGAAATTTCGGAAGGCTGAAGCAACGGAACGCGCGTTCTAGAGGTCGCAAACTTCCATAGAATGATTCTGTGTCGAGCCGTCGTGGGCAGTTAAGCGGACATTTTCCTCGGAATGGGCCGCAGGATCTATCTTCTACGAATCTGAGAAAGAGTGCGATTGTCGCGGGAATGCAGGGTTGCGCCTCAGTTAGTCCGAGCAGACGAACCTTATCTCAGCTTTCACGACATCCCGATGTTCCATCCACAGGCTCAACTGGCCAGCTTGCGAAAACAGCTTCGAGAGTGAGCTCGGATCTCACGACTGAGCACACTCCGAACTCCCATCGAGTTATCGCTCTCCTCGGATTCGTGGAAGAAGAGATGAGCTGCACTATAGACCTCGTTTTCGCAATGGGGAGCCGAGTTTTCTGCGAAGCCGAAATCCACGACAAGGTTTGTCAGGCTGGAACAGAAACTCTCCTCCATTCCGGGATCATTTCTCTCGCCCCATCAATACACTCATGATGATTTCAGCCTCAAGGACTTCTTCGGAAACTACAGTAGGAGCGGCAGCCACAAGGAGTGAGTCGACGATTGCTTCGAAAATGCATAGCCCTCAGAGCTCGCTCTGGGTTTCCGCTGCATGATCTCAAGAGCAGATCTAATTCATCTCAGCCCCGCTCTCCGACTGCGGACAGGAGGGCAGAGCGAGGACCACTCAGTCTGCGAAATTCGCCCGACCCAGCTCGTCAAGATGTTCGCAGCTCCCGAACTGAAAGTGGGCGGGATCACACATCGGCAAACCTCTCTCAAGGTCCTGAGCCGTTTCCTCAGGATCCTCGTATAATTGAACTCTCGTTCAGTTCCGGGGCCTCGAGCTCATCTCGACAGGTGAGGCATCTGAAGATTCTGGACGAAACTTCATAATCCTTTCTCGGGGCCTCTCCAGAACCGGGCTAAACTGTTCGACTCATCATAGGAGTGATGCCAGGGTGCTGCGTACTGTTCCAGTCAGATATTTGGGAACAAATCTGATTATCCATCGTCCGAGAACTCGACGACAGAACCAACACGGAAAGAATCATCCTCCCGATTCCGTCGGCACCAAATGACCCCCTCTCACGAAAGCGAAGCCTCCGAGCCACATATCCCTATTTCCAGACCTCACAGAAGATATCAGCTTTCTCCATTCGGCTCCACGGCTGTGGGTTGACCATATAATGGCCCGCCAGCGTGTGGGCCACATCATGTTCCGTCGGCGTGTGGGCCACATCATGTTCCGTCAGCGTATGGACCATATCAGATTCCGTCAGTGTGCAGGTCAAGTTGTCCCCAGCCAGTGTATGCGCCTCATCATACAATGTCAGCGTGCCATCCATGTGGCTCCCAGCCAGCGCGGGGACCTTGGTCATTCGGACCACATTAGTTCCATCACAGCGTACAACGCGCACATCGCACAGCAAACCCTACTCCCCGAGCAACTCTCGAAGATAGTTCTAAACGAGTGGATCTTCAACAATGGCCAACATCCTGCATCCCAGCGAGGAATGAACTTCCCGTCTCTGTTACAAAGAATGTGCCAATGAAAACGTTGCTATTTTTACCATGCATCGGGCCTTCAGATGACAGCAAATTCTCGCTGGACGATCGATTACACGAAACCATCCACGGGAAACTACCTCCAATCACCTTAATGTCTCCAGTTGACTCTCATGGTGCATGATAGTCCCGAACTCCAAGCAATCCTCCCCGCCGATGATATTTGAAAACGTGACCCCGCTGACAAAAAAAGGCTCAACGTGTGACATGAGGTGCTTATATCGTTCCTTCCCGAGTACAGAGTCTCACCTGAAAGTGGAAGAGGTCTCGCCGGGGGAAGAACAATCAGCGCACCTAGCTCTGCGATTCCTTCTCTCGATGGATGATCGTGTTTGCCCCGAGAACAGTGTTCCACTATGCCATTGCAGCCTTCCTGCTCGTCTCTGCTGCGATGAGAAGAGCTCCAGTTTCCGATCATTGAGCCTCTCGTTCATTCGCTTCAAGACATCGTTCCCCTCTCTCCAGAGACCCAGAGTCTGCACAGCTAATCAGTGGGCCAAAGGCTCCATTGATGATGATCTTCCCGAGAGTCGGACCCAAGACTAAACAGTGTCACACTTGCAGTCATTTCGCAGGTCAAGTTCTCACAGCTCGCCTCTCTCTCACTGCGATGGTTGAAAAAGTTATTCTCGGTGTAGTTTCCGGCGCTGCTGGTGTACCGATGGACGCAGTCGACAGATTCGTCAAACGATGGTTCCAGTCAAAGGAAGATCAAGATCTGATCAGTGATTCTGAGTGGTTCCGCATTGCAACAGATTTGGGAGTGCACTGAGAGCATGATTCTGCTGTTTCAAGCGAAAATTATGATGCCTTCTCACACGGCCGATTCTGCCAAGTTAAAGAAATCCTTGGAGATCTGGAGGGGAACTTTTCCGGAAAGTCGTTGGCAACGAGTCGTTGCCGACGAGATCACTTGCTTGAGGTGAACGGGTCAGCTCTCAGCCAACAGTATATTGAGGGTTATTCGGACCGACCTGTTCTTTTCTTTCACCGTTCCCACGCTGAGCCGTTCTCAGCTTTCGGACGTCTTACCAGGATGATTCTGAATGCGCATCGAATGATCGGGGGTAGAGGATATCTTCGCCGCTATTACCCATGCAATGGCGTTATCGGAGTGGAAAATGCGAGATTTGCCTGAGATCCGTGGGTCGAGAATCGACATCATTTCGCGGAGGCCGGGATTCGACGCGGGTCGAACGGTCCGGAATTCGAATTCTCGGATCAAAGAGTCCGGAAAATCATTTGTCGTGGTCCGATGGTCTGGAAAGTAATTTTCCGTAAGGAGAGACCCTAGTGAGGGATTTTACGCCGATCTAGGCTCGAGAAAGCTTCAGAAAAAGAAGGAAGTGGTTCAGCTTCGTTGCGAAACGCAACTCTATAGCGATCGGAACGTATAGAGATCCAAATGAAGAAAATAGTATGGAGAACACGCGCCCACCTACAAACCAGCGATAGCATAAAAAAACTGAAATCCGTAGGTCCACCGCGAAGTATTCAGCGGAAGCAGTCGATGATTGTCGTAATTCATGAGAATCCCAGCTTCAAGTGTCCAGTTGCTCGGTCAGCGCTCCGGTGGAGCGGGAGGGTCAATCTATAGGACTTGACCCGTGGCTGAGCCCACGTGAATCGTCGGGCAAGGCAAAGCGAGTTCGACGGCACAACCAGTTCGAGAACTTCATGCTCGCTCTTCATGCTCTCCACGCGAGGTGGGAGGACGAAGAGGAACATCCTGCTTCCTCCGTTCAGGCCCTCCTGTTGTGTGAACTCCGGAGTGAACCCATAGTATTTATTAGTCTGCAGCGACAATGTGCGGCATTCGACATTCGCCGAATCATCATGTGAGAGCTTTCGGGAGGTCCGACTGATGACGATATCGCTCCCGGGCGAACGGAGGCTAAGCATGAGAAGTGCCGCCCTCGTTATGAATCTGCGTTGGAAATACGGCGAAGCATGAACTCGTCCCATGCTGCATCCCTCCGTACTCGGTGTCCTCCGTGTCCATAGCCTGGGCGACGAACAGCTGACGTCTCCCCAGCCGCGACACCTTGGAGCTTGGGAGTCCTGTTCCAGAGATTCGTTGGTGGAGGATGCAATTCATGAATGTCTGCTCCCGTTATCGGCCTCGTCAAGCGGTTGTGTGCTTTCTCTCTTTAGCAAGAGGTGATGACAGCGCAGCATCAGCTGTTTGAAACGCGCATCGTCTGCTTCGACAACAACAGAACTCTCACGCACGCTACCCTCCACTGCTGGGAGCACTTCCAAAATCGGCGTTTCGTCGTTCCCTTTGAGTCGTATCTGAGGTCTACTCAAAGACAGTTACATTCGTAATCTGAATTCTTCCACCATGGAAACTGTTAATTCCAATGAGTCCGAAAAATGTCGCCAGTGCACTTTCCGAGTAGTCTGTGCGGAGATACTCGAGTAGTCCGTCGGTCAACATCTGAGAGAGGTGAGTGTCTAGTCTCTGGAAAGTATCACCTGCAGTCTGCGCTAGACCCGCTGTTAGCTCACCCGAATAATCTCGGGCCGTAGTCGGGTCCACGCTGGATTCCGTGACTATGTGGGGCCACAATTTCATCCTAAGAAAGAATCAGGGTACCGGAAATCAGGATCGCGGGAGCTCTTGCGCGGAGTTCATGACTCTCTCATTCGTTTGACACTTGTACTCTGCCAGCCGACTCTGCTATTCATCAGAATTACACAGGAGCTCGACCTTGAAAATTCACCGTTCATTAAAAATGTCCGTTTCGATCAAGGGATATTCGTGTCCGGCTCCCGAAGAAGAGTTCCGTCATGCCGCGCTTCTGGCTCGGATTGCGCAGAGGGCTTTCGAAAAGCATCTTCGCGGTTGCGGGAGCAGTGGTATTTGTCGACCTCGTTGGTAGACCGGCGAAGGTGGGTAACTTGAGGAGATTGATTGGGAGATTAATCCATCAGATGATAGTGCCTCTGTCCTGACTGATTTAACACAAAGCGCAGAGATTCGTCGGTATAATTGGGAACGATGAGGTCCTCGCAACTTATCCTATTCATTGATTGAGAATTTATCTTCGCTCACCTATTGTATTCAGGTGGAGGGCCGTTCCATGCAGCCGCTATTCAACCCGGACGCAAACGATCACTGTGACGTGGTTTTCTTGAACCGCGCTGTCAGCTTCGGTTATCACAAGGTTAGAACATCTCCCGCGGTCTAGTTCGCCCTATTGGAACTGAGCGATAATCTTCTCCCGCTCTTTCAAACTAAGGACGTTCTTCTCCCCCGGGAAACGACTGATCCGACCTTAGCTCCGACTTATTTTCCAGATCAAGCGTGGTGACGTCATTGCGCTGAACTCACCGAAGGATCCGTCGCAGAAATTGATCAAAAGAGTGATCGCTCTGCAGGGAGACTCGATAAGAACGCTGAAGGTGTGCTTTCCTCTATTTTGACTCGAGTTCTTGGGTCTCAAGGGACGCGTCTTCACCGTGAGATGTTTTCGGAAGAACCGTCCATTATCGGCAGAGCTAGACATTGAAACAGGACGTGCATTTTGAAGGTGCTTGGGATCGTGATCGTTCCGCGACACAATTCCTTGAAAACATGACTTTTCGCTCCGGGATCTAGGGATCGGGTATTTTCCCCTCCAGACGAGTCCGACGGGCAAAGACGTCTCCCATAGAGTCGCCTCTCCAGCCATCTAGCGTGGATGGCGACGAGCTCGACCCCAAACGGCGATAAGTCCATTTTTGTCAAATTCTGGATTTCGATTGATATCGCCGTTTCAAGTGCTGGTCTCAGATCGACGATATTCGTTCGCAACTTCTGTGGAGGAAGGGCTCGAGGACAAGTTCATTTCCCAAAGAGATAAGTCCGACAGAAGTTCATTGTCAGAAGGGAATGAATCAAAGACAGCTGTAGGTCGAGGAGAAAATGTCCCGAAAAGGCTCCCTTTTTAGGATAAACGGACATCTACACATGGGCGTGCGCTTGGCAATCTCGTAGGCTCAGAACCTGGGACAATACATCGCCCCCCCCCCTCCAGTACATGCGAACGCTGTTTACTTTGAAGAACCACGGTCGTTTCTGTTCTGCTGAGTTCATTGTTTCATGCAGGAATTATCATTGATGACAATGTTCTTATCCGATGTCTCGAACGCTGTGTCTTATACTGAATGCTCTCCACCTCGGCTCGAGAAACAAGACTCCTGATCGGAGGGGTAAGCCGAATGTCTTCCGTCCACACCAATATCTAAACTCAGCTCATGACGTCGCATCGAGAGTCTCGATCTGGGGTCCAACATCTCGAAGCTTCACGGTGATCACGCGCTCACAGCTTTCCCCAGAATGGAGAGACGATTCCCTCGAAGTAAAAAAAATGGACTCATGGCCATTTGGAGTCGAGCTCATCATCTGGGTTGGGAGTTCTCATCTCCGCTCCGAAGAATATAATAGCTTCTGCGGCAGTGATTGATCGTAAATTCCCTGAAATTTCGTATCCATCTTCCAGGGAGACGAGTTGGTTCACATTCCGCAGGGACACATGTGGGTCGAAGGAGATAACCATGAGCAGTCTTTCGACTCAAATCATTTCGGCCCCATAAGTATGGGTGAGTGTGAGGGGCTTTCCAGAGTCACGGAGTGCATCGACAGGCTGAGACCTTACTCCAATCTCCGAGACGAATTCATCTTCCAGGACTTATGGTTGCCAAAGCTACGCACATCCTTTGGCCACCGAAGAGAGTGTCGACGATAGAAAGTACAGTCCCTGCGAATCGGACTCCTGTCCAGAGGCATATTTGTCAGCAGTGCCTCCAGAAAGAGGTGGAGCCATCCGTGAAAAATGAAGTAGCCAACATCTTTATCTGACAGACTAAAGTGTGGTGTCACTCGCTGCTAGTCGATGCTTGCCAAATATCATCATTCACCCAAGAACGCGCGGAGGAATTCACGGATGCAATACAGCCCGGTGTGGGGCTTGGCAGGGACCAATGCCCTTCGTTCAACTCGCCCTTGTTTGATATGATTTCTCTCCTCTGAGCCTTCTCCGGAAGACTTAGAACCAAAAGCACACCACGGATGAAACGAGTGGGAGTCGTCTCGGAAGGAGTTTTCCGGGATGATCATTCCGTGGTCCGTGTTTTCATTGAATCCCGCGCCCTTTGTAGATTTGTGAATTCAATAAAAAAATTAACGGGTTTTGACGGGGAGCAGATTTGATCATTTCCACAATAACACTCATGCAATCAATGGATCAATGGATGGACAGTGATTCAACGAGGAGATTGCGAACATCGCGAAGAGAAGCTAGGTTCAGTTTCGGAACCTACGGAGTTGCGTTTTTGGAATCGAGCTAACCTTGGATCGGCCATTCACGCAGGAACCAAAGGACACAATATCCATCACATAGTCAGGAATGACGATATCGAAATTATAGGAAACATAATTATGTTTTCTATAATTTCGATATCGATCGATTATAATCGAGACCCAATGCTCCCCGCTGTTCAAACTTTTGGCCACATATGACACGGCGAGCTTTTTTCCACATAAAAAGAGAAAACCATTCGGTTCGCGTCACCTAGTTCTCCTTCTATCTCCGCGATCAAGCGCCGGTGCCCAGGTTTTCTCCGGCAGCTCGTCTGGGGGACTTTCGTCCATAGGTGGGTTTCCTGGTGCTCTGTATGCTGTACTATGGGGCTCCGATAGATTTGAAGTCTGCACAGCACAATGGAAAGCGACCTCAGTTCCGAAACCAACTTAAGCGAACTCGGTCCTGGAGTCAACAGGAACGCTCCTCGAAGCGCTGGAAAAAGGCAACGGGAAGCCGGCAGATGGGCCCCAAGCATCCCTACCACAAGAGTCGCGAGCGAGTTCATCACTGGAGGACTCGACTCGTCCTCGTTTCAGTCAAGGGAAGCACAGTATCAGGAAGCCTTCTCGGGAGTCAGGTTCCTCCCCAGACAGAGCGATAAGCTAGCCGCATTCTGCGTCATGTACCGTTCCAATTCCTCGAGACAATGACACACGGAGGGCAGCTCCAAAGGAAGCATCCGCTTCAATTCCCGCAAAGATTCAACGATTTCGCCACACCCGTCAACCGCTGGTGCCAAGCGAGTTCAAGAGGCTGGTCACGAAATATGGCCCGTCGTCGCAAAGTCGATTAGAGTCACTCCAATGGCGAAAGATTCGTCAACGCTGGATTCAACGAAACTCGTCCAGGAAAACTGGGCCGGACGCTGATCCCTGCGAAAATTACGAGTCGTACTCCGAGAAAATTCCGACTAGGTTCAATCAATTTCTCTGAGTAAAGACACGGTGTGTAGGAAGATCGATCAGAAGGGAGAATGTGAAAAACCAACTGACGCAAAATCCACGAGCGAGTCGGTTTTTTCGGCGTGTTTCCGGTGATTGGATGAAGGATGCTTGCACGATGAGATGTTAGTTCGCGATGTCTAGAAACGAGGACGACAGCAAAAGAAATCTCCGAGGCTCGGCATGAGTACCTTTCTGAGAACGACATCCCGAGGAGAAACTTTGTCCTTCGTATAGCTGATGGCGTACCCACAATTATGGGGAAACGACACGGCTGTCTGAGAACGACTGAAGAACGAAATCCTGATATACTGAAAATCCATTGCGTGATCCGCGAACAGAACTTGGTCGCCAAGAACCTTCCTACCGTTTTGCTAGAACTAATGAAGCTGTGATCAATTGCCTGATGATATGCATCGTGATCGCATCGAGCTGTGGAAATATCCGGCCACTGTATGCCGTATGTAGAAACTCCATCGCTTCCCCTGACTCGAGAGAAAAAGTCTATACATCCTACACGAGAGTTCTCGCTGGTTATTGCAGACCCAGCGGTGTCCATTCAGGCTCGAATCACCCGTCCTGCTCTCAAGATATGAAGGGCCTTCTTCTTGCTATCAGGGAGCGAAGAGGCTGCGTGGCTTCGCGGTTCGTCGACATCTCATTTCGCACTGATTGGGCCGCGAGCCCACATGATGCGACAGGAAGTACAGTGGTGGAAGTTCGGATGAGGCCACCCTATATTTCGGAAGTGTAGGGTTCCGAGCGCAGACGCTATCGCGGCAGTCCCGTAGAGTTCCGATGTCCTTGTATCCGAGCGCTCTTTGTGCTTCTCAACATCATGGGCCGAGAAAGCAGACAAGTCACACCGAAAAGAGGCCCATCCGTGCTTATCGTGGAAGCGGTTTGTCCATGAACGAAATAGCGATCAAACTCAAACGTTCGAGATGCGTGGTGCAGAATTCCTCGAAAGACCCGACAACGTATAGCAAGTATTTCAGTCGGAATGATAATCCTACGTCATGCTCCGAGATGTGGATCGAGTTCCTCGGATCAGAGCCGAGTTAGATCCGCCAGACAAATAAGGAGCATTGTTGCGGGCGCTGAGCATCGGAAATGGCAGAATAAGGCACCTGCTCCCCGGTTGAGAGAGCATCATCTTGGGAACCGAATCGATGAAGCGACGAGCGGTCTCGAGCTGGGTCAGGGGTGGGAGTCAGTCATATTTTCGGATGGAAAGAAGTTCAATTCGAAAGAGCGGATGGTTTTCGCAATTATTGGCGTGATCTGCGCAAGGAGAAACGCAGCCTCCTGAGCCGAAACTTCGGTGAGGATTTGGTGATGGTTTGCGCTGCTCTCCCCGCTGAAGGTGAATCTCGACTCGCATACCGAGCCGGTAGGCAAACCAGACTCATACGCTTATACATTGGTGGACTCCCTGTTGCCATTCGCGGGCGAACTCCATGGTCCAGGAACAATTTTCGTGCAAGACAACGCCGCGGTTTATGCCTCAGAGCTCATGAAGAGATGGACTGAGAGGAATTCCATTTCCATGAGAGAGAATCGGGGTAACATCCAACTTTCCTTCATCAAGCAGCTCATCGACTCGATGTCGATTCACATCGGGGACGTTCTCAGGAACGAAGGTTTGATGACAAAAAAACTGATGTGGAGATTTCGTGAATTGATTTTCAGCTTATACTGAATGAAACTGGGTGGCCTTATCCGCATTTCCAACTCGAAATTGCACATTTTCCGAGGAAATCGATAGAAATCGCCTCTGACGGCCGAATTTCTTTTGAGACTAAAGCGTTGATCGTGCGAATAGGTCGACGAAGAAAAAGGGGGAGCCTCATCCCCATTGCCCCCACTGTGGCAACGAAAATCAAGCACCCCAATTTTTGGAGTCTGAAATTGCGCCTCTCACACTCTGCGGCATCATTGCTGACAAGCTGAGCGTATTTCTAGACTACGATGCGTGGCCTGTTTCATCAATCATTTAATCCGGGAGACTCATTCGCGGGCGTATCTCTTGATGCGTTCGTGTTCCGTCATTGACCCATGGAGGGCTTACCTATACCATCCACTTTGAGAGCGTCACGCTTGAGTATCGCATCCGATCGAAATTCGGATGCAAACAGCTCCGATCGGTTTTTTTTTACTGAGCCCAGCTATCTATCGAATCAAGCAAGGCAATCAGGAGCCCATCTATATCAGGTCGAATGGGTGCGGCTTCCCGAGGAAGTTGAGTCGGATCACACAGTCACGCATGTTCGCTGATTGGTTACATCAGTACCGCCGGACAAGCAGAATGGAGAACTTCTGCTTCCTGTTGGAAACGTATTTCGAGAGCATCAACCACCTCTACATTGTCCACAACGGAAGCCCCTACGTGGACGGCGCGCTCCTGGCGGCACTCAACGGGACTAACTTAAGTGGTCTCACCAAAACTTTCGCGTTCGTATCGAGATGCGGCGAGCGAGCGCCAATGAAAGCAGTGGCTCCGATCTTCTTCATTCTCGGTGATTTGAGTGACGATCCCGCTAGGTATCGGAAACTTCTGACCTACTGTTTCCCATGGATAAACATCATGTGTCGCCTACAGCTGTCGTCGGGGCCGCTGACCCAAGGTCACTGAACATCTCTAGAGACGAACTTGAGTGTTGCGATTCCTTCTCTCTTGATTTCGCCCGTGATTCGCTCGCGATGATTCTAACGCTTTCTTCAACTTTGAGAGGATACGGTGAACGCGCGGCTCTCTCAGCTGGTTCGCGATCAAATCAAGAACGCTGTGCTCGCGGTGTGGCTGGACTAGAAGCGAAGAAGGAGGTGAATTGACCACAGAATTCAAGAATGCGAGCTTGCACTTATTGATTTACGACTACCTGACCTGTACAGGTCTCCCACAGGCGCAGAGAGTAAGACTTTCGGACACTTCGAATCATTTCATTGACAAGGAGGGTTTCGAAAGAGCCTTCGTACGGCATGTTGCGCGGAAGTTCCACTTCAGGTTGATGGAGAGAAAAATTCCTGCGAACGTCATGTGCGGTTTGTATCCGGATCATGATTTGAACACGACCGACAAGACAATCATCACCAGGCTTTTGAGCAGAGAGTTCCACATGATTTACGGAGACGTGAGCATCGAGGGAACCCGGCTTCAGTACAGAGACTTCAGTTCCTCCCTCGACATCGACCAAGTGAAGGCTGCGTCGAAAATCGTAGCAGAAACACGATCCTTTGCCGGTTTGATTGGAAGCTCCTTGGTGATCTACCACGTCTGCTCATCTTTCGCTCTGGCATCGTGCTTATCTCGGCGAAGCGAACGATTCCAATGTTCGGCGATCCTCAAAGATTATGTGGCAGTGGTACTCCGTCCGATCCATCCGCAGGGAGGAGTCTCTCGCCTGAGAACCCCGAGTTTTGCCTCGAAGTTGATTTCCACTCTGCATAACATGTGCGTCCTCGTGCTATCCAGTGTTATCTCGGCTGTCCTCATTGCTTCACTCTCGAGAGAAACGTTCTCAGGCTTGTTCGACACGCCGAGCGAAGCGTTAGAAGTGTTATCCTCCTCGGACTCTGAAGTCAGATTCTCTTCGACTGCGAATGATTTATTCCGGGCGGGCGATGATGAGTACGCGAGGAAGATGATGGAAATACGGACACCATGCATGAGAGGATTTTTAAACTGTTTCGACGCGTGCATAGTTAGCCGCACTTGGACCTGCATGGTATTTGGAGAAGCAATGGCTTTGATGGAAGTTATATTTCTAAGGGGGGCTCTCCATAAGATGCATGTGTGCCCAAAGCTGGGCTTCGATCTCCTCAAGGGTTTCTTGTTCAACAAAGGCTGTTTCCTCAACAGATTCATATCGAAAGAAGTTCGAAGGGCGGATGAGCAGCATCAGCTCCATCGTTTCAAAATCAACGCTGAAATAGTATCCTACGATCTCAAGAAGCAATCTATCAACGTCAACGCCGTGTCCATGAAAGCGTGCCAAGATCTGGCATCCATTGATTGGTGGGCTTGGGCAGCAGCCTTGTTGACTCTTCTCATCGAGAACGTGCTCAACGCAGCGGGAAATTTCGACTGCGATCCTCTCTCTCTCTCTCTCTGCTCCCGCGTCTCATCCGAAAAATTTGCAGAACTGTTCACCCGAGGTTGAAGTGATTGCCCTGGAGAACGATTTCGGAAACTTCGTCACAGTCCGTGACACGGAAGCTTGATGTTCCTTCTCGACCTGTTAAATGTACAGCATCACTTCTTGTGCATCTCATCTGCTTCCCAACGATGTTTCCGGGCCCAAGAGCGGTATCCTGGATCGGCTTGAGTGCTCAGCTCTGTTTGCTGTGGAGAAGCTTCGGAACCTCAAGGTTGAGTGAATCAATAGCATCTGAGAACAGGGGCCGCCGAAGTGCGTCGATGATACGCTAAAGTTCTGAATTTAATTTTTCAAAACCGTTTCCGAGCAGCCTACGAGACCGTATACGAGATCCATTGTATGTCTACGAGAGTATACGGGAAGGTTTTCGAGAGTCCACAACTGTATACGACCCCGAGCTACGAGCAGAGCTCCGGGAACACCTGCAGCAGTTAAACGTTGTATTTGAAAAGCTAAAACCAAATTCAGGAGAAATCTGAGGGATTCTTCATCGACGGAAATCCCGGACTTTGTTCGGCCTGCTGCTTGGACTCCTCAAGAAGGCGCAGCTCAGGTCAAGCTTTTCATGATGCCATGAATCAACGAGCATTGCTCCATCCTATTGTTATGGGCCTTGCACATGCTGTCATACAGTGGCGTACCCAAAGAGGGAGGGGGACAAAAGCCCTCCCCCCCCCCCAAAAACTCTTTGATGATATTGGGGAGGGTGGGCTATATTCTACTTCGATGAACGAAAAAGTTCCGCAAAGAATCAGTCTCATCAGGGAAATCCTCACGGGCTCCAAATCCATGTTGATTGTGTGATGAAAGGCTCATACCGTCGTCCCATCCTGATTTCAAAGTGCGATCAACTATAAATCGTGATGACATCGAGCTGTGGAAATATCTGACTTACTTTCCACCGTACGCAGATCCCTCACTTGGCGTTCAAAAAGCACTCCTTCGGTGATTGACAGGGATACATCAAAACTATTCTGTCGTCATGAGTCCCCCACTTTCTGTGAGCACATTCTTCACAGATTGGACGCATTTCTGGATCGCGATGCGAGCCGTGTTGCATCACTGCAATCATCCGAGATCCTTACTAGGGTGTGGGCGTATCCCTCTATGCGTTGGTGCCTCATGATCATTCCATCGCGAGCACCGAACCTCTGATGGCAAACAGCAACAAGCCGTCTATTTACTGAACGAAGCGATCTGTCAAAGCAACCCCGATTACCTGTTTCTGCTCTCGCGGCTCATCCGGAAAATTTGTAGCCATGTTGACCACAAATCTGTGGTTAGTGCAACAGAAAACGATTCGGAAGACTTGGTCAGTGCCCGTGCCACGGAAAACTGTTATTTGCTTCATAGCCGATTCAAGCAGCTCAAGAGTATGCTGATTCCATGCGCGCCAGAACAATAAGAATCAAGGCTCGTGGTTGGGAATCGCGAACGGTCGACGCCGTTGGCCTCCTGGCACTCCGCCTCAAATACGTTACAATCATATCTACGGAGGGTCCCCGACCGTGCGCGGGGCCTTCTCCGTATTCCGACTCTGTTTTCGGCTGAACCTCTCAGCCAGCCCTCAGGAGTGTCCCGGATTCACCTTTTCGGTATTGCTTCAGTAACACTCCCTATCGCCTCGCAAATCCCATTGCGGGCGGTGGGCTTGGGTCTTAAGATGGTTCAGATTTAATTCTGACCGAATTAATTTAATCCGTATTCCGACTAAACGAGATTATTATTCCATGCGCTTGCAGTCACGCTATATCAAACGAAGAAATTGTTTCTCGCGACTAGTCACAACGAGGTCACAGCATGATCGCTGGTAGACCCTTCACTGGATCATGGACTATCAGTTCCGTTAACTGCGCGACTTGTGCGTTCGTCGATCTCGACTCGTTCAAGATGGCGCAGGCAGGCGAGGCCGCCAGACTTCGCCTCAGCCGCAAGGAGGGCTCCCATATCGGCCCCTTGGCCGTATGAGTGTCATCGGCGTCGCCAAAAGCCGTCTCCCAGAAACCTTAAGTTCCCAATCATTTCTCCCATCTCTCTCCGAATCGACGCCCTCGCCGCGATCACTGAGCGGGCGGGAGGGCTCGATTTGCGAGTCCGCAGCGTACTCTTGCGAGTTGGCCTGGGCAGGCCGCGGGTACATCGTCTAGCCGTACAGTGGCCAGCAGAGTAGACAGAGGATTGGTAGCTGTTCATGGAGCACCGCGGCTGTCGTTGACCAATCCCCGGAGCCTTGTGACGCCGCCTTGTTGACCTAGTAGCCTGCTTTGGCTCCTTGTCATATCCCATCCCATTCCGATCTTAAAGCCATCCAGATTTTTATGTTCTCCTCGTGTAGGATTATGCACTCAATCGGTCCCCCTACCCTACAGAGCCGGGAGCAGGGGTGGGCAGAGTGCGGCTCGCGGTCCGTTTTTTCCGCGCGCGCTCCGGGCCACACCATCTTGCCCATGCCTGGTCTGGAGTACAGTCCTCCCTCGCTACTTCGCGGTTCGATCATCCCGGTTTCACTGTATCGCGGTTTTTCCGAGCCGACCGAGATGGGTCATTGAAACTGGAGGAAAGCCTTCTGTCATACAAAACTCCGATGAATACATAGATTGCATGGATTTTCTCGTAAATGATAACTTCTTTTCGGAAGTTTTCCATCCTGTAATCGCACCTGAAATGAACAACTTGAGAAAGATGGATCGATTGGCTGGATGTGCACATTCTGCGCTGCGCAGGTGTGCAAGAAGTTGTGCGGTAACCTGGAAGCTGAAACCGCTCTCTGTTTTGATCTGGCAGTTGGGAGGTTGCTTCAACCTAAACGAGAGACACCCTTGGCGTTGTTCGCAATTGTTTCGACGAGGCTGGTTCTATTGTGACATCCGGGTAAACGCCGGTGGTACCGTCGGTGGTAGGACCAAGAAGCCGGTGGATTCCTCGAATCAACGCTTCCTCGTTGTCAGGATCAGAATCCAAGGCTTCGAGACGCCGTGTGCTTCTGAGAATTACCTTATCGGAATCAGAATGAGTTTGAAACAGTCTTGGCAGACATGTTTGAGCAAAATGAGACGTCGCAGGAAGATGCTCACGTTGCGGGAGAAGGTCGAGCTTCTGGATATGATCGCAGGAGGCAAGAAGGCCGCGGACGTTGGACGGCACTACAACTTCAAGGAGTATTCCATTCACTCTATCCGTGAAGAAGAGATCAAAATACGCAAAACGGTCGCCATCTGTTTCAACAGAAATGCGGAACGTACGATTACGGCTCAGAATGAGTCCATGGTGAGAACCGAATCCGCCCTGGCTCTGTGGATAAACGAGAAACGCAAGCGACGAATCCCGCTGGATTCGGCAACTATCCGACATTAAGCGATGCGATTTTTCGGACGTTTCTCTCCAAGAGAACCCTCATCTTGTTGCGGCTTGGAGGAACAGGACGGTGATCCAGGTCCGTCCCGAAGCTCGGAGTTTTCTGCGAGCAAAGGCTGGTTCGACAAATTCCAAAAGAGATACTATTTGAAAAATCTCAAGTTACACGGAGAAGGAGCCTCCGCGGATGAGCTCGCAGCAAATGAGTATGTCGCCAACACATTTCCAGCAATGATGAAGGAAGGCGAGTACCGCTCGAAACAAGTTTTCAATATGCACGATACGGGTCTGTTTTGGAAGGGGATGCCCTCTCGGACCTACATTTTCAGAATTGAATCGAAGGTCAGAGGCTTCAAGACCTCCAAGGATCGTGTGACTATCATCATGTGTGGGAATGCTGCCGGGTTCCTTCTCAAGCCCACGCTCATTAACAAATCAAAGAACCCAAGAGCTCTCAAGAACAAGAATCTCCTCCCGGTGCACTGGATGCACAATAATAAAGGCTGGATCACTAAACAGTTGACAGTGGAATAGTTCAAGGAAAGTTTCATCCCTCAAGTGAAAGAGTATCTCGCCGAGAAAGGTTTACAATTTAAAGTGCTGCTCCTTATGGATGATGCAGGCGGTCATCCGCAAGACATGACTCATGTGGGAGTGACTATCAAATTCCTACCTCCCAATACCTGCGCGCTTATCCAAGCCATGGATCAGAGAGTGATCCGCGCGTTCGAGGCTATCTACGTTCGCATCACCCTTCGGCATCTTGTTGACTCCATGGATTGCGAGGAAGAGTTTCCGGTCACCGAATACTGGCGGAAGTTCACGATAGCGTCCTGTTTGGAGGCTATCAGAATCGCTTTGAAATGCATGAAAGCTGAGACTGCGGCTGCAAGCTGGAAAAAGTTGTGGCCTGGAATCTTCGAAGACAACTGTGGTCCGACTCTCGAAGACGCAAGCGATTCTGCGCTGCACGAAGCAGTCCAGCTGGCTCATGAGCTTGGACGCGAAGGGTTTGACGACATGACCGTCGCTAACGTCAGCGAACTGCTGGACGCAGGTTCGCAAACCTTGACGGACGACGACTTATTCGCTGTCGAAAGTTCAATTCAGGAAGGAGTTGAACCAGAGGAAGAGTACGACCACATCAACGTCCAGGATGAAGATGAAGGTCTCTCATTAGAGCGTCTCTCACGATTGGTGGGGGGTCTCAGAGAGATGCAAGATCAAATCGGCTCATGGGATCCTCACATGAGCCGAGCACTTCAATTCCGCAACGCTGTCGATGAGGCGATGAAAAAAGAACGGAAACAACTACCAATAACCATGCTCCTGAACCCTCAGCATATAACTCCCCCGCAGACTCCACCGGCGGAAGAACACCGCGTAGCCCGCTGATTTTATCAAGAGCCATACATTGAGGGCGATAAACCGACCCTCGAAGTCAACTCTGGCTTATTCTAGTAGATATGTCAGATTCTTCCTTGGAATTTCCTCTTCATTCTCCATGCATTAAGATGAAATCCGGGTGTAGAATCTACTCATGCAGGTCAGAGAAAGCATTTTCCCAATAATCTACCCCACTTCGCAGAAATTCATTTATCGCGCTCGGTTCTGGAACGAATTAACCGCGATAAATGAGGGAATGCTGTACATGTAAGTTGGAAAGTGATTATTGTGCGAGTTTGATGCGCCTATCGCCTTTGAGTATCGCCTGCACCCTCCGGGTCACGATCTTATACTCCGACCCGTTCCTCTTGGTTTCCGAGGACAAAGGCACTTTCTTCAGTTACCGGATCAGATTACACTTCATCGAAGGCACGCCGGAAACCTCGAAACAGAGTGCTGAATTTGCGCAAATAAATGGAGCTTCTGTTGATATAAAGCAGGCGATGCATTTCCTTGTCTCGTACATATCATGCATGTCTTTGCACACCTCCGATGATTCCGGAAAAAAGACGTCCGCTGTTCTTTGCTCTGTCGTGAGACTTGGCTAAATACCGGGCAGCGGTTCTTCGTGGCAAGGGTTGCGGCCAACGAGCGAACTTGCTCGTATCTGGACTTGACTCGCAGTCCGGACGAAAGTCATCGCTTAAATTCGGTATCCTGAGGATTGGAGGTTGTGAGAAGCCGGAACCCACTCTCATTTTTAATCCGAGATAGTTTTTCCGCTTCCTGAGTGCCCCGCAAAATGAGCAGAATAGGCCCCCCCATTTTTTTCGTTGTTCACCCGTTCAGCGGATATGAAGATTGAAAGCGGAGGTACTCCGATGGTGTATGGATTCGACAATTCTCTTGAGATCTGAAACAAGACACGGAGTCACTCCGCCCGCCCTTCATGGAGCTGTGGCATTCGTATGAGCCCTATGAAAATCCGTGAAATCACGCCGGAAATCGCCCATTTCGACAGACGGTGGAAATATGTTCGCCGTCATTCGCAGGTCACGTGGTCGGTACCATGTTTCAGCCTCTCCTGTCCAGCTTTTCACCCTAGCGGTACTTGGTTCCGGAAGTTAACGGAAATATTTTTTTCCCCCTAAAAGTGGGAGGCCATATCCATGCATGCTGACACCGGTGAATATTGCTGATTTCGACGGAGGGTCGGGAGTTTTCTACGAGCGCGACAGAACCACTCCAACTTAATTTCTGACGGTCGGCAATGAGTCCGGGAGCTAAGAGCAGTTGGACATAGGACCCGAATAATTTTGTCCACCCAGAACTCAATCTTCGGTCACTCTGCGTCGGTAATTGGTGCCCGCGGGAGCGACGTGAGTAGAAAACCGACGTAGGTCGAAATCACGGTTTTTCCATATCATTGATGAGGTTTTGAATATATGAGCCGGGCCACGTCCCCCCTGACAACGTAACCCCCATGAAAGAATCATTCTGGGGAAGATGGAATCTGGAAAGGACTCAGTACTACTGAGTCAGTAGTGAAGGTGAAACCCTCCGGTTAAAACCCTGTAAACGCCCCTCCAGGACACTGAGAGGCGACTCAATGCCCTGATGAGCGTCTGCTCAACTCGGAATCGAAACTGAGGAGTCGAAGCAGCGCGGAAATGGAAGAAATTGCTCGAAAAAAAGAACACGCGGGTTCGAGAACGACCTAAGTCGAGGGACGACTGTACTCAAACGACGAGCGCATCCATGGGCTATACAGCAGTTAGGGATTCCGGTCGTACTTGCCAAGCTCAGGTACTTGAGAATATTTGTTCGACTCCGAGAATCCCGGATTTGCATTCGAAAAGATCCGCATGAAGTCGTAAATCGCTCGCACGCGCGCTCTTGTTCCTCCCGCTCTCGTCTTGCTTCCACACTCAACTCCCTACACCTCCCAGTCGGGTCGATTGGACCCGTGGGAGTGAGATCAGGGGAAAAATGACACTCACAAAGGTCCTCCGTAGTCGAGCGTCTTCGAATCGTCGATGGCATTGTCTGTTGGAGCTCTCAAGTCGCCTATATAAAGGATCTCACTCTAGTCGACGACCAGTGTACATCGTCGGAGGGTCAGGAACAACATCTGCTTCGCAATGCTCAGGTATGTAAGGATAGTCTTGTTCTGAAATTCCTACTGCGTGGAGGATTTCAACCAGCGAGTGAGCCCCGTAGTCGACACACGAAGCGAGTCAACTGGGCCACGCGGACGACCGGAGTCAGGAGTCAGGTAGGCTTCGAGGTCAACTGAGCCAACCGATAGCGGCATCCGAGGAGGAAGTTTTTCTGTGCTTACCAGGGACAGGGGCGAAGACAGAGGCGAATCTCGCGAAAAACTTGTTTTTCGTGCCTGTATTCATTGTGATTTTCGGGTGCGCTGGGGAAAAGTGTGTGTATTGTGTCTCTCAAGAGTGCGTCAGGTAGTTGAGTTCGGGGGAGCCTAAGTTTGTCTGCTATGATTTTGTATCCTGTGTTCCGGGGGTACTTTTCTATGTCATCACAGAGTTTTTTCCACTTGTTCTTTTTAGATTTGAGTATCGTTGTTCGTCATACAGTGTTTTTTCCGAGTCTCTGTTTGTTGGGTCTGCTCTGGAGTATGTTCTTCTGGCGTTGATGCAGAGTCTCCGGGCCTCGGAAACCTCTGCATTCCACCAGTAGCTTCCTCGGTTCTGTGTTTGTGTCTTCATCTTCGATTTCTTGCATTCGGTGTGTGTGATGTTCGTGAGGAGTTCTGCTGTGAGGTTTGCTCGGGCGTTTGAGAGCTTTTCGAATTCCATCGTGAACTTTACGGGGTCTATGTTTCTGTAGTTGTGTTTGTAGCGCTTGTTTTTTGTTCTGTTGGCTCGGTGTGGCTCATGCGTTGTTATGTCGTATCTGATGTATTTGTGGTCGCTTAGGCTCTCGAGCTCCGGGAGGACGAATCAGTTTTTATGGTGTGTCTTGTCCTATTGTTTGTGAATGTGACGTCAACATGTGATCTCTGGTTCCCTCTTTCAAAAGTCGGTCTGTCCCCGGTGTTTGCAACCGTGAGGTCATTTGCTGCACACCACTCGAGGAGGAGACGGCCTCTCCTATTGGTGTACGCGGTGCCCCAGACAGCAGACGCCGAGTTGAAGCCCCTGAGATTATTATTTTTTTGTTAGGCGGTTGGTTGTGGAGGCTAACAGATATGTCGTGTAATGGTGAGCTTGTTTTGACGAATTTCAAGGCCGCTGAGTTACTCTCTAGGTCGGTTATCCAAGTGTTGTCGAGTGTTGCGATGTTTGGCTTTGAGACGGTCAAGATTTGTATTCGCTTTTCCGAACCTAATTGAGTTGCGAGGTCCTGTGCTGTTCGGCTCCGATTGAGGTTGATTTGAGGAACTCTGTTCAAATTACTGTTTTTGTTCGTGTTCATGGTTTGGTATTTGGGGTTGCTGCTCGTGGATTGTCGTCTGTTGGTGATGCTGTCTTGGTTTCTTGTGTTGTGTTCACGTTTTTTTCTCGGTGTCTTCGATCTTTTCGGCAATGAGTTTCTTATACTGCGGGCATTCCCTAGATAAGCTGGAGTGATTCGATGTGTAACATTCTAGAAATCTGGCGGGTCCCGTGCATTCTCCCCCCGGGTGTTCCCTGAGTGTACATAGGTAGCATTTCTTATACAGTACAACCTCGATTATTTCAACTGATTGATGCAAAAAAAAGTTGGAATAATCGAGAGATGAAGAAATCACCCACATTCTTGGACTCCGAAACCCATTCGGGAATGAGAGTCCGAGTTCGAACGCTAACCGATCCAGAATGAAACGAGATATATTGACGATGGAAGATTCTGAAACGTTGGATTCATCTTCCACATAAAAATACGCTTCCGGTCGACATCCTTCGGCCTGTTCCGCAGAGTTGAAATAATCGAGGTTGAAATGCGAAAGGTTGAAATAATCAAAATTGAAATATTCGGGGTTGAAATAATCGAGGTTGTACTGTATTCCGATTGTGGCTCTTTGCAGCATTTGCTAAGGTGTCCGAGTTTGAGGCAGTTGAAGCAGAGTGTGACTGTGATTTTTTCCGTAACCCTGCAGAAGTTCCATCCGATTCTCATGCCCCTACCCCTCAGGAGCGTCTCAGTGGAACTCCAGCTCCCGTTGGTGGAATTTTTCGGCTCGAAGACTTTGATTGGCTGCTCGCATTGAGTTTGTTCCCGTATGCGAGTTTCTATGTCTCTTTCGTCCGTAACCCCATCCAGATCATGTATTATCAGCAGTTTTTTAGTTTCTCTGAGGATTTCAGCTCCTGAGCCCGTTTTGTTTCTGATAAGTTCTGTGTGGCTGGTTGATGCTCCTGGAGTTTCTTCCTCTGTTTTGATTGGTATGTTTCCTTCTTTTGTTTCAGTTATCCTCCGCATGTCAAGTCTTGCTGGGGCTGCTCCTATTGATTCCTTTATACTCTTGAGCATATCGGCGTATGTTTTCCCCTCTGTTTTCTGTATGATAGGGTTCCTGTCTTCTGTATTTACTTTCGTTTTCCTTCCGGACCTGCCTTTTGTGCAGAAGTCCGCTTTGTGAGTTGTGGGATCCAGACAGCATTCAATGATTTCTGTAGCTAGTTCTGAGCTGATATCTTCCGTGATGTTGATTGTGAGATGCTGGTCCGGGTTCTCCAGACAATTCTCTCTACGGCTGTGGTTATTTCTTTTGTGGATGATGTTTCTAATTTGTGGGCTATCATGCTGAGAGTTTCTTCTTCATCATCCGGGCTCCCCTGTCTGAGAGTCACGCTGGTGCTGTTCTCCTTGTTACATTTCGTAAAGTTTTTCGTGATTCTGGTGTACATTGCGCCCGAGCGTTTAATTGTGTCCATATCTTTTTTGTTGTCTTCGTTGATGATGAGGATTATACTTAGGGAGGGGGCAAGAATGCTCTATTTTATGCATTTGACTTTGGTGAAGCTTTTAGGGGGCCAGATGTAATCGAGGAGCTGTTCTACGTCTTCTGGGGTTTCGATTTTGCTGAGTTTGTCGGAGAGTTCCTTGCTATCAATGTGCCGGAGTCTTTTGTTCCTATCGAGGGCGGTTCGGAGTGCTAGGTTCTCGTTTCTGCTGGTATCTAACTGTTCCCTAGTTGTCTCTAACTCTTTTTGTAGTCTCTTTATTTCTGAGTGGAGTAGTGTGGTTTCTTCAGTGTGTGCATCGGCATGGCGATTCGATTCCTCCGCAATGCTTTGTGCTATCTCTTTGTTCATCGACTTGATTTTTCTGATTTGGCGGCAGATATCGCTCGCTCCCTTCTTAATTTCTAACTTGGTGTTCGGGCATTGTACTATACACATGTGTTCGAGTTTATCGGCTGCTTCTAGCAGGCTATCGATTTCTACGCTGATACTGTCGCTTCTTGGTAAGGTTTCGTCTTCTGGGGGGGAAGAGGGTTTCTTCCTCTTTTTGCTCTTCTTCTCCGGGATTCTGAATTCGTCGGCTTCTTCTGGCCTGCTTTTTTCAATTTCGATTTCGATATTTTGGGCTGTTCCGTCTGTGTTTCCTACTTGCTCATCTATTTCTTGATTTTGGCTTATAGCTGGTGGGGAGCGCGGCAAGGCCGTCTTGGGGGCGAAGGGGTTTTCCTCCGTATTCCCGTCCATCTCGAATCTAATAGTTGTTTGGTTACGAGTTGCCGTAGGGATCCTTGTGGGAGCTGAAGTTGCATTGGCTGAAAGCATCCAAACCCGCTCAGACGACAGAGTATGTTCTCAACATTAAGTCGTCGGAACCGAGTGGAATCTGTCAGACTCCTCGGGCTCCTCCCTCGATTTGTCTCGGTTCAGGAAGAGCTTGCTTGAATCCGCCGGAAATATGTGTACGAAGCCTGTGTAGAAGAAAACTCCTCTGGCCGATTTCCGGCGACTGCGCTCGAATGACTACCACGGATTCCCATGGACTGGAATGATGGATCTTGGCGCGACGGGCCGAACTCAATGGGATACCTCTCCACCCGCGCCGTTTCTACTTGATATAATTCCTCAGATATCCCGTTCGAAACCTCGACCACATTTTAATCTATTCGCGAATGCTCCAACTGGCCCATGGAACTCGTTATTGTCTCCACCCCAGCGTTACGACATACATACTCAATCTGGCGGTTATGTATCGCTGTCCACGGAGAGCTCGAGATCTCACAATTCGTTAGCAAAATCGTCCTCAGGAACGAATGCATTGGAATCTTCACAGGCATTGACGATAACCAGGACATGTTAGGAGATAGAATAGACTGGAGGCTGGCAGCTGTTCTGGCCAGTGTTTTCACCGTGTTCATCGGCAACAGTGCGATCGTGGAAACAAAGGAGTTCGACGTCAATGCACTGCTTTCGACCAGCGGTGCTGACAATCATGTAATGCTACTTGGCCCGGAAGCTCTCAATGAATGGAGAGAGAAATTCGAAGCGCGCTCCCAAGACGATTGGGGGCGTTTATGGAACGTTGAGAAGCACCGACGGTAAGTCATAATAGTTCCGAATCGAAGACGAACAGGATGCAGCTTCGAATCATGTCTCTCGATGAACACTCGCTGAACCCCAAAGCGGATGTATTCACGGAAATGTGAATGGATATGATGACGATCATCATCGTCGTCGCGAGTTCTTCATGACGCAATCAACATTGTTTTCAAACCTGCGAAGGTTTTCCTAATAACACAGAATCTTTGCGGAACGATTTCATCCATCGAAGTGGTATTTAATCCACCCCCAATATCATTGAGGAGTTTCGGGGGGGCCATGCCCGTCACATACAAAGGCCTGGAGCAAGACTTCGGAATGGCTGAGTGAAACGGATACGCGTTCTGCAGGTGTTACAGTGACCTTCAAACTCATATGGAGTGGTTCTGCCGGAGCGGCTTATCTCTCGCCAAAAGGTCAGGCAGGAACGCTGATACCTTCGGCCGATCAGCAGGATTGCATCGTCTGCCACCGAGTCTTCTCTACGCTCTCCGTAAAGTAGAGCACGAGATCGAAGACGTCGACTTGCGCGACGACGATTTCTATGAGCAAAACAGGCTTGGTGCGTTTTCAACAGCTCTAACGAAGGGATGTTCCAGAATGGCAGCCGAAAAAAATTGTCGCATTGATTCCGCATAATCACTTGGCTGTTCCCTTCCTAGGTCCGTACGGTCAACCGGCGGCTCAAGCCCTCCAGCTGCTAAGGAAAACATCTGGAGGACGAGGGAAACGCAAAGAACTAGGAATAATGGACGAGTGCTGCCATCAGAACGATGGCTGCTCCTGGGAGGAGTACGCTGAATACTGTGATGTAGGTAGCCGAGAGAGGCGCAGACTCGTGCCAAGTGCAACGGTCTGAGAGGAAACCTATCGGATGGTGCAATAAATAGTCGATGTAAGACGAGGAGAGAGGATCTCTCCTGCGGCTCAAGAGGCATGCTCCATGCTATAACAAGCGGAAATGAGCTGCACTTCGCTTAAAAATTCAGTGCTCAGATTCCCGGAACCCTGATTCCGCCACTTCATGTCTCGACTGCTGAAGAAATAAAGAATCTGCAGGGAATGTCGCCAATGTGATCCCGAACAAATACAATAATCTCTCGAGAGGAAGAGGAGGTTTTTCAACATGCTTATCACGAACACAGAATCAATACACGGAGTGCTCCCGAAAATAAAAGAAAGACATATGAATTTTCGAGGGAAAGTTCACGTCGCTGTCCTTTCCACGCGAGACGATACGAGAAGGATGATTGGGCCATCCAATCGAATGCGTCATCCCACTGGATTCGGGTGTATGGGGGCGAGCATAACCGACTGCGTCAACAAAGAACCTTATACATGTCGGGACATAAGTCTACCTCTCGGGGACAATCCTTGAAGATCCTCAGTGATGTGAACGCGTTTGTTCGCGGATGAATGATTGTCACCGAGCCAACCTAAACAAAGAGAGGCACTCGTATCAAGACCGCGGGTCCTGAATGAGTCGTAATGTAACAGTAGCGTGGAGTCATGAAATCCGAAGAGGTTGTGACGCTGGCACGTTGACTGCGATCGATCGCGTCATTCCATCCACAGCGGTTCGGAGATGTATTCTCATATTCCCTTAGGATCAATGACACACTCTGAATCCCGCTCGCGGATCGAAACTCAGAAGTTTCCTCATCTAGCGCGCCGGTAAGACGATAGAATCGTCGCCGCAAACAGACATTTCATGCCCTCGGGCGGGCATCGAGTGAATGAATACCGGCTGTTTACAGACTAGCCAAAGGTTCCCGAGAAGATTCCCGAAAAATTATGAACTTTCGGGTGTTGACTTGGAAAAGAAAAGAGGTCGAATGTGGTAACACCGTATATTACGCCAGCCGTAAGTTAACATCATCCAGATCCACTACTCATGAGGAACTTGAACGTTCGCGGTTATTCAGCTCGACGACTGGGGCGACGCGGTGGAGGGTTTCTCGGGCTCGCTGGAGCT
Source organism: Phytoseiulus persimilis (assembly GCA_037576195.1). Taxonomy (NCBI): domain Eukaryota; kingdom Metazoa; phylum Arthropoda; class Arachnida; order Mesostigmata; family Phytoseiidae; genus Phytoseiulus; species Phytoseiulus persimilis. The sequence continues at coordinate 5,363,905 of CM075101.1, read as the reverse complement.
CTTCGGAACTTCTGCCGCGGGGGGCACAGGAGTTCCCGCATCTTTGGGTGCGGCAGGAGTCGTCACCTCTTGTGCAGGGGCTGCCGGTGACAGTGCCATGGGTGACCTTGTCTCTCTTGTCCGGCATTGCTTCTCTTGAGTTGCTTTTGGGCTCTTTTGCGCTCGGAACACTCTCTGCGACCGGTGTTGCGGCTGTGGAAGAGAGTTCCAACGGCTCGACGTGGACGTTGCGTGCTGCCGGCGCTGCGCTGGATGCTTCCGGGGTTTCGCTTGCGTCGGTGGTGGCGATTTTAGTTTCAGAGGCTGGAGCTGAGGTCGTCGCCGTGGACTCGGCAGGGGCAGCGGTGGATGAACTCGCGGCCGGGTCGAAGGCTTCTGCGGATTGTTTCGTTTCTGTTTTTGGTACTTGTGCGTTTGGCCCCCTCTTCGGAAGCGGCGCGAAAAACAGCCTAAATGGCGATTTCTCAGCTCGTCAGCCGGCGGTACAGGGAGAAAGGAGACGGAGGAAGGAGACGAAGTTAAGAAACGGGTCGGAGTTTCCTCAGGCAGTTCGAATATCGCGCCTTTGGGAGCGGCGTTCCAGCCGCCGCGTCAGCCATCGTCGGCTGTCGGCTGGCGGGTTAGCAGGCTGTGATTTTAGAAGAGGGGGCCAAACGCACAAGAACACTGTTTTCTTCTCAGCCGCAGCTTCTGATGCTGGGGAGGCGGCCGCGTACTCGGCGGCGTCGGCCGATTTGACGGGCCCCGTTGGAGCTGGCTCGGAACTCAGGGAGCTCGCTGTTTTTCCATCGATGTGAATATCTTGTGCATCCTTTCAGTGGACCCTCGCTCGGTTTAGACGTCACAGATGAGTTGAGGAAAGCATGGGAAGCGTATGCGCTCCTTGTTCATCAAATAGCCCGGACAAATCCAACGGAGATTCATGCGTCTCATCCACATGTGTACAATGCAACTGCACCACCACATGCTCCTGGTGTGCCGGGTACATGACTCGGCCCACAACGTGAGACGATGGGTGGAGGAGCCATCGCTCAAGGGAGCAACTTCTTCGGAAGAAGCCCGTGTCCGACCTTAGAACGACCAGGATTCTCAAGGAGTCGCCGAGACCCAGCAGATCGACTCTGGTGCGCTGGGATCATTCTCAAATTCAGGATTATTTCTTGACGGTCGAGTCTGGGATAATTCCAGTGGTCTCTCTCTCGTTCTCAGAGGAAGTCAAGCGTCCCTACAACCTTGTGCGGAAGCGCAGATCGCTGACCGAGGAATGCTGCTACAGCGAAGACGTTTGCACTTGGGCAGACTATGCTGAAAACTGCGACACTCCTTACCACAGGGTGCATCCGCGTCTCTCGTGAATCGAGCAGCCAATAAATCGAAGGCTTTAATTGTGGCCGCTTATACATGGCTCGCAGACGATAACCTATCTCAACGTGTACAGTCTTCCCTCGCTACTTCGCGGTTCGATCATCGCGGTTTCACTGTATCGCGGTTTTTCCGAGCCGACCGAGATGGGTCATTGAACTGGAGGAAAGCCTTCTGTCATACAAAACTCCGATGAATACATAGATTGCATGGATTTTCTCGTAAATGATAACTTCTTTTCGGAAGTTTTCCATCCTGTAATCGCACCTGAAATGAACAACTTGAGAAAGATGGATCGATTGGCTGGATGTGCACATTCTGCGCAGGTGTGCAAGAAGTTGTGCGGTAACGTGGAAGCTGAAACCGCTCTCTGTTTTGATCTGGCAGTTGGGAGGTTGCTTCAACCTAAACGAGAGACACCCTTGGCGTTGTTCGCAATTGTTTCGACGAGGCTGGTTCTATTGTGACATCCGGGTAAACGCCGGTGGTACCGTCGGTGGTAGGACCAAGAAGCCGGTGGATTCCTCGAATCAAGCGCTTCCTCGTTGTCAGTATCAGAATCCAAGGCTTCGAAACGCCGTGTGCTTCTGACAATTACCTTATCGGAATCAGAATGAGTTTGAAACAGTCTTGGCAGACATGTTTGAGCAAAGTGAGACGTCGCAGGAAGATACTCACGTTGCAGGAGAAGGTCGAGCTTCTGGATATGATCGCAGGAGGCAAGAAGGCCGCGGACGTTGGACGGCACTACAACTTCAACGAGTCTTCCACTCGTTCGATCCGTAAAGAAGAGATCAAAATACGCAAAACGGCCGCCATCTGTTTCAACAGAAATGCGAAACGTACGATTACGGCTCAGAATGAGTCCATGGTGAGAACCGAATCCGCCCTGGCTCTGTGGATAAACGAGAAACGCAAGCGACGAATCCCGCTGGATTCGGCAACTATCCGACAGGAAGCGATGCAATTTTTCGGACGTTTCTCTCCAAGAGAACCCTCATCTTATTGCGGCTTGGAGGAACAGGACGGTGATCCAGGTCCGTCCCGAAGCTCGGAGTTTTCTGCGAGCAAAGGCTGGTTCGACAAACTCCAAAAGAGATACCATTTGAAAAATCTCAAGTTACAAGGAGAAGTAGCCTCCGCGGATGAGTTCGCAGCAAATGAGTATGCCGCCAACACATTTCCGGCAATGATGAAGAAGGCGAGGACCGCTCGAAACAAGCTTTCAATATGCACGAGACGGGTCTGTTTTGTAAGAGGATGCCCTCTCGGACCTACATTTTCAGAATTGAATCGAAGGTCAGAGGCTTCAAGACCTCCAAGGATCGTGTGACTATCATCATGTGTGGGAATGCTGCCGGGTTCCTTCTCAAGCCCACGCTCATTAACAAATCAAAGAACCCAAGAGCTCTCAAGAACAAGAATCTCCTCCCGGCGCACTGGATGCACAATAATAAAGGCTGGATCACTAAACAGTTGACAGTGGAATAGTTCAGAGAAAGTTTCATCCCTCGAGTGAAAGAGTATCTCGCCGAGAAAGGTTTACAATTTAAAGTGCTGCTCCTTATGGATAATGCAGGCGGTCATTCGCAAGACATGACTCATGTAGGAGTGACTATCAAATTCCTACCTCCCAATACCACCGCGCTTATCCAAGCCATGGATCAGAGAGTGATCCGCGCGTTCGAGGCTATCTACGTTCGCATCACCCTTCGGCATCTTGTTGACTCCATGGATTGCGAGGAAGAGTTTTCGGTCACCGGATACTGGCGGAAGTTCACGATAGCGTCCTCTTTGGAGGCTATCGGAATCGCTTTGAAATGCACAAAAGCTGAGACTGTGGCTGCAAGCTGGAAAAAGTTGTGGCCTGGAATCTTCGAAGAAAACTGTGGTCCGACTCTCGAAGACGCAAGCGATAGCAGTCCAGCTGGCTCATGAGCTTGGACGCGAAGGGTTTGACGACATGACCGTCGCTAACGTCAGCGAACTGCTGGACGCAGGTTCGTAAACCTTGACGGACGACGACTTATTCGCTGTCGAAAGTTCAATTCAGGAAGGAGTTGAACCAGAGGAAGAGTACGACCACATCAACGTCTAGGATGAAGGTCTCTCATTAGAGCGTCTCTCACGATGGGTGAGGGGTCTCAGAGAGATGCAAGATCAAATCGGTTCATGGGATTCTCACATGAGCCGAGCACTTCAATTCCGCAACGCTATCGATGAGGCGATGAAAAAAGAGCGGAAACAACTACCAATAACCATGCTCCTGAACCCTCAGCATATAACTCCACCGGCGGAAGAACACCGCGTAGCCCGCTGATTTTATCAAGAGCCATACATTGAGGGCAATAAACCGACCCTCGAAGTCAACTCTGGCTTATTCTAGTAGATATGTCAGATTCTTCCTTGGAATTTCCTCTTCATTCTCCAATGTAGGCCTGGGTCGAGTTCCAGAGGATGCATTAAGATGAAATCCGGGTGTAGAATCTACTCATGCAGGTCAGAGAAAGCATTTTCCCAATAATCTACTCCACTTCGTAGAAATTCATTTATCGCGCTCGGTCCTGGAACGAATTAACCGCGATAAATGAGGGATGATTATTCTGCGAGTTTGATGCTATCGCCTGCACCCCACGGGTCACGATCTTATACTCCAGCCCGTTCCTCTTGGTTTCAGAGGACAAAGGCACTTTCTTCAGTTACCGGATCAGATTACACTTCATCGAAGGCACGCCGGAAACCTCGAAGCGGAGTGCTGAATTTGCGCAAATAAATGGAGCTTCTGTTGATATAAAGCAGGCGGTGCATTTCCTTGTCTCGTACATATCATGCATGTCTTTGTACACCTTCGATGATTCCGGAAAAAAGACGTCCGCTGTTCTTTGCTTTGTCGTGAGACTTGGCCAAATACCGGGCAGCGGTTCTTCGTGGCAGAAGTTGCGGCCAACGAGCGAACTTGCTCGTATCTGGACTTGACTCGCAGTCCGGACGAAAGTCATCGCTTAAATTCGGTATCCTGAGGATTGGAGGTTGTGAGAAGCCGGAACCCACTCTCATTTTTAATCCGAGATAGTTTTTCCGCTTCCTGAGCGCCCCGCAAAATGAGCAGAATAGGCCCTCCCCATTTTTTTCGTTGTTCACCCGTTCAGCGGATATGAAGATTGAAAGCGGAGGTACTCCGATGGTGTATGGATTCGACAATTCTCTTGAGATCTGAAACAAGACACGGAGTCACTCCGCCCGCCCTTCATGGAGCAGTGGCATTCGTATGAGCCCTATGAAAATCCGTGAAATCACGCCGGAAATCGCCCATTTCGACAGACGGTGGAAATATGTTCGCCGTCATTCGCAGGTCACGTGGTCGGTACCATGTTTCAGCCTCTCCTGCCCAGCTTTTTACCCTAGCGGTACTTGGTTCCGGAAGTTAACGGAAATATTTTTTTCCCCCTAAAAGTGGGAGGCCATATCCATGCATGCTGACACCGGTGACTATTGCTGATTTCGACGGAGGGTCGGGAGTTTTCTACGAGCGCGACAGAACCACTCCAACTTAATTTCTGACGGTCGGCAATGAGTCCGGGAGCTAAGAGCAGTTGGACATAGGACCCGAATAATTTTGTCCACCCAGAACTCAATCTTCGGTCACTCTGCGTCGGTAATTGGTGCCCGCGGGAGCGACGTGAGTAGAAAACCGACGTAGGTCGAAATCACGGTTTTTCCATATCATTGATGAGGTTTTGAATATATGAGCCGGGCCACGTCCCCCCTGACAACGTAATCCCCATGAAAGAATCATTCTGGGGAAGATGGAATCTGGAAAGGACTCAGTACTACTGAGTCAGTAGTGAAGGTGAAACCCTCCGGTTAAAACCCTGTAAACGCCCCTCCAGTACACTAGGAGGCGACTCAATGCCCTGATGAGCGTCTGCTCAACTCGGAATCGAGACTGAGGAGTCGAAGAAACGCGGAAATGGAAGAAATTGCCCGAAAAAAAGAACACGCGGGTTCGAGAACGACCTAAGTCAAGGGACGACTGTACTCAAACGACGAGCGCATCCATGGGCTATACAGCAGTTAGGGATTCCGGTCGTACTTGCCAAGCTCAGGTACTTGAGAATATTTGTTCGACTCCGAGAATCCCGGATTTGCATTCGAAAAGATCCGCATGAAGTCGTAAATCGCTCGCACGCGCGTTCTTGTTCCTCCCGCTCTCGTCTTGCTTCCACACTCAACTCCCTCCACCTCCCAGTCGAGTCGATTGGACCCATGGGAGTGAGATCAGGGGAAAAATAACACTCACAAAGGTCCTCCGTAGTCGAGCGTCTTCGAATCGTCGATGGCATTGTCTGTTGGAGCTCTCAAGTCGCCTATATAAAGGATCTCACTCTAGTCGACGACCAGTGTACATCGTCGGAGGGTCAGGAACAACATCTGCTTCGCAATGCTCAGGTATGTAAGGATAGTCTTGTTCTGAAATTCCTACTGCGTGGAGGATTTCAACCAGCGAGTGAGCCCCGTAGTCGACACACGAAGCGAGTCAACTGGGCCACGCGGACGACCCGAGTCAGGAGTCAGGTAGGCTTCGAGGTCAACTGAGCCAACCGATAGAGGCATCCGAGGAGGAAGTTTTTCTGTGCCTACCAGGGACAGGGGCGAAGACAGAGGCGAATCTCGCGAAAAACTTGTTTTTCGTGCCTGTATTCATTGTGATTTTCGGGTGCGCTGGGGAAAAGTGTGTGTATTGTGTCTCTCAAGAGTGCGTCAGGTAGTTGAGTTCGGGGGAGCCTAAGTTTGTCTGCTATGATTTTGTATCCTGTGTTCCGGGGGTACTTTTCTATGTCATCACAGAGTTTTTTCCACTTGTTCTTTTCAGATTTGAGTATCGTTGTTCGTCATACAGTGTTTTTTCCGAGTCTCTGTTTGTTGGGTCTGCTCTGGAGTATGTTCTTCTGGCGTTGATGCAGAGTCTCCGGGCCTCGGAAACCTCTGCATTCCACCAGTAGCTTCCTCGGTTCTGTGTTTGTGTCTTCATCTTCGATTTCTTGCATTCGGTGTGTGTGATGTTCGTGAGGAGTTCTGCTGTGAGGTTTGCTCGGGCGTTTGAGAGCTTTTCGAATTCCATCGTGAACTTTACGGGGTCTATGTTTCTGTAGTTGTGTTTGTAGCGCTTGTTTTTTGTTCTGTTGGCTCGGTGTGGCTCATGCGTTGTTATGTCGTATCTGATGTATTTGTGGTCGCTTAGGCTCTCGAGCTCCGGGAGGACGAATCAGTTTTTATGGTGTGTCTTGTCCTATTGTTTGTGAATGTGACGTCAACATGTGATCTCTGGTTCCCTCTTTCAAAAGTCGGTCTGTCCCCGGTGTTTGCAACCGTGAGGTCATTTGCTGCACACCACTCGAGGAGGAGACGGCCTCTCCTATTGGTGTACGCGGTGCCCCAGACAGCAGACGCCGAGTTGAAGCCCCTGAGATTATTATTTTTTTGTTAGGCGGTTGGTTGTGGAGGCTGACAGATATGTCGTGTAATGGTGAGCTTGTTTTGACGAATTTCAAGGCCGCTGAGTTACTCTCTAGGTCGGTTATCCAAGTGTTGTCGAGTGTTGGGATGTTTGGCTTTGAGACGGTCAAGATTTGTATTCGCTTTTCCGAACCTAATTGAGTTGCGAGGTCCTGTGCTGTTCGGCTCCGATTGAGGTTGATTTGAGGAACTCTGTTCAAATTACTGTTTTTGTTCGTGTTCATGGTTTGGTATTTGGGGTTGCTGCTCGTGGATTGTCGTCTGTTGGTGATGCTGTCTTGGTTTCTTGTGTTGTGTTGACGTTTTTTTCTCGGTGTCTTCGATCTTTTCGGCAATGAGTTTCTTATACTGCGGGCATTCCCTAGATAAGCTGGAGTGATTCGATGTGTAACATTCTAGAAATCTGGCGGGTCCCGTGCATTCTCCCCCCGGGTGTTCCCTGAGTGTACATCGGTAGCATTTCTTATACAGTACAACCTCGATTATTTCAACTGATTGATGCAAAAAAAAGTTGGAATAATCAAAAGTTGAAATAATCGAGAGATGAAGAAATCACCCACATTCTTGGACTCCGAAACCCATTCGGGAATGAGAGTCCGAGTTCGAACGCTAACCGATCCAGAATGATACGAGATATATTGACGATGGAAGATTCTGAAACGATGGATTCATCTTCCACATAAAAATACGCTTCCGGTCGACATCCTTCGGCCTGTTCCACAGAGTTGAAATAATCGAGGTTGAAATGCGAAAGGTTGAAATAATCAAAATTGAAATAATCGGGGTTGAAATAATCGAGGTTGTACTGTATTCCGATTGTGGCTCTTTGCAGCATTTGCTAAGGTGTCCGAGTTTGAGGCAGTTGAAGCAGACTGTGACTGTGATTTTTTCCGTAACCCTGCAGAAGTTCCATCCGATTCTCATGCCCCTACCCCTCAGGAGCGTCTCAGTGGAACTCCAGCTCCCGTTGGTGGAATTTTTCGGCTCGAAGACTTTGATTGGTTGATCGCATTGAGTTTGTTCCCGTATCCGAGTTTCTATTTCTCTTTCGTCCATAACCCCATCCAGCTCATGTATTATCAGCAGTTTTTTAGTTTCTCTGAGGATTTCAGCTGAGAGTTTCTTCTTCATCATCCGGGCTTCCATGTCTGAGAGTCACGCTGGTGCTGTTCTCCTTGTTACATTTCGTAAAGTTTTTCGTGATTCTGGGGTACATTGCGCCCAAGCGTTTTATTGTGTCCATATCTTTTTTGTTGTCTTCGTTGATGATGAGGATTCTACTTAGGGAGGGGGCAAGAATGCTCTCTTTGATGCATTTGACTTTTGTGAAGCTTTTAGGGGGCCAGATGTAATCGGGGAGCTGTTCTACGTCTTCTGGGGTTTCGATTTTGCCGAGTTTGTCGGAGAGTTCCTTGCTATCAATGTGCCGGAGTCTTTTGTTCCTATTGAGGGCGGTTCGGAGTGCTAGGTTCTCGTTTCTGCTGGTATCTAACTGTTCCCTAGTTGTCTCTAACTCTTTTTGTAGTCTGTTTATTTCTGAGTGGAGTAGTGTGGTTTCTTCAGTGTGTGCATCGGCATGGCGATTCGATTCCTCCGCAATGCTTTGTGCTATCTCTTTGTTCATCGACTTGATTTTTCTGATTTGGCGGCAGATATCGCTCGCTCCCTTCTTAATTTCTAACTTGGTGTTCGGGCATTGTACTATACACATGTGTTCGAGTTTATCGGCTGCTTCTAGCAGGCTATCGATCTCTCCGCTGATACTGTCGGTTCTTGGTAAGGTTTCGTCTTCTGGGGGGGAGGAGGGTTTCTTCCTCTTTTGCTCTTCTTCTCCGGGGTTTTGAATACTACGGCTTCTTCTGGCCTGCTCTTTTCAATTTCGATTTCGATATTTTGGGCTGTTCCGTCTGTGTTTCCTACTTGCTCATCTATTTCTTGATTTTGGCTAATAGCTGGTGGGGAGCGCGGCAAGGCCGTCTTGGGGGCGAAGGGGTTTTCCTCCGTATCCCCATCCATCTCGAATCTGATAGTTGTTTGGTTACGAGTTGCCGTAGGGATCCTTGTGGGAGCTGAAGTTGCATTGGCTGAAAGCAGTCAAACCCGCTCAGACGATAGAGTATGTTCTCAACGTTAAGTCGTCGGAGCCGAGTGGAATCTGTCAGACTCCTCGGGCTCCTCCCTCGATTTGTCTCGGTTCAGGAAGAGCTTGCTTGAATCCGCCGGAAATATGTGTACGAAGCCTGTTTAGGAGAAAACTCCTCTGGCCGATTTCCGGCGACCGCGCTCGAATGACTACCACGGATTCCCATGGACTGGAATGACGGATCTTGGCGCGACGGGCCGAACTCAATGGGATACCTCTCCACGCGCGCCGTTTCTACTTGATATAATTCCTCAGATATCCCGTTCGAAACCTCGACCACAATTTATTCGATTCGCGAATGCTCCAACTGGCCCATGGAACTCGTTATTCTCTCCACCCCAGCGTTACGACATACATACTCAATCTGGCGGTTATGTATCGCTGTCCACGGAGAGCTCGAGATCTCATAATTCGTTAGCAAAATCGTCCTCAGGAACGAATGCATTGGAATCTTCACAGGCATTGACGATAACCAGGACATGTTAGGAGATAGAATAGACTGGAGGCTGGCAGCTGTTCTGGCCGGTGTTTCCACCGTGTTCATCGGCAACAGTGCGATCGTGGAAACAAAGGAGTTCGACGTCAATGCACTGCTTTCGACCAGCGGTGCTGACAATCAAGGAATGCTACTAGGCCCAGAAGCTCTCAATGAATGGAGAGAGAAATTCGAAGCGCGCTCCCAAGACGATTGGGGGCGTTTATGGAACGTTGAGAAGCACCGACGGTAAGTCATAATAGTTCCGAATCGAAGACGAACAGGATGCAGCTTCGAATCATGTCTCTCGATGAACACTCGCTGAACCCCAAAGCGGATGTATTCACGGAAATGTGAATGGATGTGATGACGATCATCATCGTCGTCGCGAGTTCTTCATGACGCAATCAACATTGTTTTCAAACCTGCGAAGGTTTTCCTAATAACACAGAATATTTGCGGAACGATTTCGTCCATCGAAGTGGTATTTAATCCACCCCCAATATCATTGAGGAGTTTCGGGGGGGCCATGCCCGTCACATACTAAGACCTGGATCAAGACTCCGGAATGGCTGAGTGAAACGGATACGCGTTCTGCAGTTGTTACAGTGACCTTCAAACTCATATGGAGTGGTTCTGCCGGAGCGGCTTATCTCTCGCCAAAAGGTCAGGCAGGAACGCTGATACCTTCGGCCGATCAGCAGGATTGCATCGTCTGCCACCGAGTCTTCTCTACGCTCTCCGTAAAGTAGAGCACGAGATCGAAGACGTCGACTTGCGCGACGACGATTTCTATGAGCAAAACAGGCTTGGTGCGTTTTCAACAGTTCTAACCAGGGGATGTTCCAGGATGGCAGCCGAAAAAAATTGTCGCATTGATTCCGCATAATCACTTGGCTGTTCCCTTCCTAGGTCCGTACGGTCAGCCGGCGGCTCAAGCCCTCCAGCTGCTAAGGAAAACATCTGGAGGACGACGGAAACGCAAAGAACTAGGAATCATGGACGAGTGCTGCCATCAGAACGATGGCTGCTCCTGGGAGGAGTACGCTGAATACTGTGATGTAGGTAGCCGAGAGAGGCGCAGACTCGTGCCAAGTGCAACGGTCTGAGAGGAAACCTATCGGATGGTGCAATAAATAGTCGATGTAAGACGAGGAGAGAGGATCTCTCCTGCGGCTCAAGAGGCATGCTCCATGCTATTACAAGAGGAAATGAGCTGCACTTCGCCTAAAAATCCAGTGCTCAGATTCCCGGAACCCTGATTCCGCCACTTCATGTCTCGACTGCTGAAGAGATAAAGAATCTGCAGGGAATGTCGCCAATGTGATCCCGAACAAATACAATAATCTCTCGAGAGGAAGAGGAGGTTTTTCAACATGCTTATCAAGAACACAGAATCAATACACGGAGTGCTCCCGAAAATAAAAGAAAGACATATGAATTTTTGAGGGAAAGTTCACGTCGTTGTCCTTTCCACGCGAGACGATACGAGAAGGATGATTGGGCCATCCAATCGAATGCGTCATCCCACTGGATTCGGGTGTGTGGGGGCGAGCATAACCGACTGCGTCAACAAAGAACCTTATACATGTCGGGACATAAGTCTGCCTCTCGGGGACAATCCTTGAAGATCCTCAGTGATGTGAACGCGTTTGTTCGCGGATGAATGATTGTCACCGAGCCAACCTAAACAAAGAGAGGCACTCGTATCAAGACCGCGGGTCCTGAATGAGTCGTAATGTAACAGTAGCGTGGAGTCATGAAATCCGAAGAGGTTGTGACGCTGGCACGTTGACTGCGATCGATCGCGTCATTCCATCCACAGCGGTTCGGAGATGTATTCTCATATTCCCTTAGGATCAATGACACACTCTGAATCCCGCTCGCGGATCGAAACTCAGAAGTTTCCTCATCTAGCGCGCCGGTAAGACGATAGAATCGTCGCCGCAAACAGACATTTCATGCCCTCGGGCGGGCATCGAGTGAATGAATACCGGCTGTTTACAGACTAGCCAAAGGTTCCCGAGAAGATTCCCGAAAAATTATGAACTTTCGGGTGTTGACTTGGAAAAGAAAAGAGGTCGAATGTGGTAACACCGTATATTACGCCAGCCGTAAGTTAACATCATCTAGATCCACTACTCATGAGGAACTTGAACGTTCGCGGTTATTCAGCTCGACGACTGGGGCGACGCGGTGGAGGGTTTCTCGGGCTCGCTGGAGCTCTTCGGAACTTCTGCCGCGGGGGGCACAGCAGTTCCCGCATCTTTGGGTGCGGCAGGAGTCGTCACCTCTTGTGCAGGGGCTGCCGGTGACAGTGCCATGGGTGACCTTGTCTCTCTTGTCCGGCATTGCTTCTCTTGAGTTGCTTTTGGGCTCTTTTGCGCTCGGAACACTCTCTGCGACCGGTGTTGCGGCTGTGGAAGAGAGTTCCAACGGCTCGACGTGGACGTTGCGTGCTGCCGGCGCTGCGCTGGATGCTTCCGGGGTTTCGCTTGCGTCGGTGGTGGCGATTTTAGTTTCAGAGGCTGGAGCTGAGGTCGTCGCCGTGGACTCGGCAGGGGCAGCGGTGGATGAACTCGCGGCCGGGTCGAAGGCTTCTGCGGATTGTTTCGTTTCTGTTTTTGGTACTTGTGCGTTTGGCCCCCTCTTCGGAAGCGGCGCGAAAAACAGCCTAAATGGCGATTTCTCAGCTCGTCAGCCGGCTGTACAGGGAGAAAGGAGACGGAGGAAGGAGACGAAGTTAAGAAACGGGTCGGAGTTTCCTCAGGCAGTTCGAATATCGCGCCTTTGGAAGCGGCGTTCCAGCCGCCGCGTCAGCCATCGTCGGCTGTCGGCTGGCGGGTTAGCAGGCTGTGATTTTAGAAGAGGGGGCCAAACGCACAAGAACACTGTTTTCTTCTCAGCCGCAGCTTCTGATGCTGGGGAGGCGGCCGCGTACTCGGCGGCGTCGGCCGATTTGACGGGCCCCGTTGGAGCTGGCTCGGAACTCAGGGAGCTCGCTGTTTTTCCATCGATGTGAATATCTTGTGCATCCTTTCAGTGGACCCTCGCTCGGTTTAGACGTCACAGATGAGTTGAGGAAAGCATGGGAAGCGTATGCGCTCCTTGTTCATCAAATAGCCCGGACAAATCCAACGGAGATTCATGCGTCTCATCCACATGTGTACAATGCAACTGCACCACCACATGCTCCTGGTGTGCCGGGTACATGACTCGGCCAACAACGTGAGACGATGGGTGGAGGAGCCATCGCTCAAGGGAGCAACTTCTTCGGAAGAAGCCCGTGTCCGACCTTAGAACGACCAGGATTCTCAAGGAGTCGCCGAGACCCAGCAGATCGACTCTGGTGCGCTGGGATCATTCTCAAATTCAGGATTATTTCTTGACGGTCGAGTCTGGGATAATTCCAGTGGTCTTTCTCTCGTTCTCAGAGGAAGTCAAGCGTCCCTACAACCTTGTGCGGAAGCGTAGATCGCTGACCGAGGAATGCTGCTACAGCGAAGACGTTTGCACTTGGGCAGACTATGCTGAAAACTGCGACACTCCTTACCACAGGGTGCATCCGCGTCTCTCGTGAATCGAGCAGCCAATAAATCGAAGGCTTTAATTGTGGCCGCTTATACATGGCTCGCAGACGATAACCTATCTCAACGTGTACAGTCTTCCCTCGCTACTTCGCGGTTCGATCATCGCGGTTTCACTGTATCGCGGTTTTTCCGAGCCGACCGAGATGGGTCATTGAAACTGGAGGAAAGCCTTCTGTCATACAAAACTCCGATGAACACATAGATTGCATAGACTTTCTCGTAAATGATAACTTCTTTTCGGAAGTTTTCCATCCTGTAATCGCACCTGAAATGAACAACTTGAGAAAGATGGATCGATTGGCTGGATGTGCACATTCTGCGCAGGTGTGCAAGAAGTTGTGCGGTAACGTGGAAGCTGAAACCGCTCTCTGTTTTGATCTGGCAGTTGGGAGGTTGCTTCAACCTAAACGAGAGACACCCTTGGCGTTGTTCGCAATTGTTTCGACGAGGCTGGTTCTATTGTGACATCCGGGTAAACGCCGGTGGTAGGACCAAGAAGCCGGTGGATTCCTCGAATCAAGCGCTTCCTCGTTGTCAGTATCAGAATCCAAGGCTTCGAAACGCCGTGTGCTTCTGAGAATTACCTTATCGGAATCAGAATGAGTTTGAAACAGTCTTGGCAGACATGTTTAAGCAAAGTGAGACGTCGCAGGAAGATGCTCACGTTGCAGGAGAAGGTCGAGCTTCTGGATATGATCGCAGGAGGCAAGAAGGCCGCGGACGTTGGACGGCACTACAACTTCAACGAGTCTTCCACTCGTTCGATCCGTAAAGAAGAGATCAAAATACGCAAAACGGCCGCCATCTGTTTCAACAGAAATGCGAAACGTACGATTACGGCTCAGAATGAGTCCATGGTGAGAATCGAATCCGCCCTGGCTCTGTGGATAAACGAGAAACGCAAGCGACGAATCCCGCTGGATTCGGCAACTATCCGACAGGAAGCGATGCAATTTTTCGGACGTTTCTCTCCAAGAGAACCCTCATCTTATTGCGGCTTGGAGGAACAGGACGGTGATCCAGGTCCGTCCCGAAGCTCGGAGTTTTCTGCGAGCAAAGGCTGGTTCGACAAACTCCAAAAGAGATACCATTTGAAAAATATCAAGTTACAAGGAGAAGTAGCCTCCGCGGATGAGCTCGCAGCAAATGAGTATGCCGCCAACACATTTCCGGCAATGATGAAGAAGGCGAGGACCGCTCGAAACAAGTTTTCAATATGCACGAGACGGGTCTGTTTTGTAAGAGGATGCCCTCTCGGACCTACATTTTCAGAAACGAATCGAAGGTCAGAGGCTTCAAGACCTCCAAGGATCGTGTGACTATCATCATGTTTGGGAATGCTGCCGGGTTCCTTCTCAAGCCCACGCTCATTCACAAATCAAAGAACCCAAGAGCTCTCAAGAACAAGAATCTCCTCCCGGCGCACTGGATGCACAATAATAAAGGCTGGATCACTAAACAGTTGACAGTGGAATAGTTCAAGGAAAGTTTCATCACTCAAGTGAAAGAGTATCTCGCCGAGAAAGGTTTACAATTTAAAGTGCTGCTCCTTATGGATAATGCAGGCGGTCATCCGCAAGACATGACTCATGTAGGAGTGACTATCAAATTCCTACCTCCCAATACCACCGCGCTTATCCAAGCCATGGATCAGAGAGTGATCCGCGCGTTCGAGGCTATCTACGTTCGCATCACCCTTCGACATCTTGTTGACTCCATGGATCGCGAGGAAGAGTTTTCGGTCACCGAATACTGGCGGAAGTTCACGATAGCGTCCTCTTTGGAGGCTATCGGAATCGCTTTGAAATGCACAAAAGCTGAGACTGTGGCTGCAAGCTGGAAAAAGTTGTGGCCTGGAATCTTCGAAGAAAACTGTGGTCCGACTCTCGAAGACGCAAGCGATAGCAGTCCAGCTGGCTCATGAGCTTGGACGCGAAGGGTTTGACGAAATGACCGTCGCTAACGTCAGCGAACTGCTGGACGCAGGTTCGCAAACCTTGACGGACGACGACTTATTCGCTGTCGAAAGTTCAATTCAGGAAGGAGTTGAACCAGAGGAAGAGTACGACCACATCAACGTCTAGGATGAAGGTCTCTCATTAGAGCGTCTCTCACGATTGGTGAGGGGTCTCAGAGAGATGCAAGATCAAATCGGTTCATGGGATTCTCACATGAGCCGAGCACTTCAATTCCGCAACGCTATCGATGAGGCGATGAAAAAAGAGCGGAAACAACTACCAATAACCATGCTCCTGAACCCTCAGCATATAACTCCCCCGCAGACTCCACCGGCGGAAGAACACCGCGTAGCCCGCTGATTTTATCAAGAGCCATACATTGAGGGCAATAAACCGACCCTCGAAGTCAACTCTGGCTTATTCTAGTAGATATGTCAGGTTCTTCCTTGGAATTTCCTCTTCATTCTCCAATGTAGGCCTGGGTCGAGTTCCAGAGAATGCATTAAGATGAAATCCGGGTGTAGAATCTACTCATGAAGGTCAGAGAAAGCATTTCCCCAATAATCTACCCCACTTCGCAGAAATTCATTCATCGCGCTCGGTCCTGGAACGAATTAACCGCGATAAATGAGGGATGATTATTCTGCGAGTTTGATGCTATCGCCTGCACCCCACGGGTCACGATCTTATACTCCAGCCCGTTCCTCTTGGTTTCAGAGGACAAAGGCACTTTCTTCAGTTACCGGATCAGATTACACTTCATCGAAGGCACACCGGAAACCTCGAAACGGAGTGCTGAATTCGCGCAAATAAATGGAGCTTCTGTTGATATAAAGCAGGCGATGCATTTCCTTGTCTCGTACATATCATGCATGTCTTTGTACACCTTTGATGATTCCGGAAAAAAGACGTCCGCTGTTCTTTGCTCTGTCGTGAGACTTGGCCAAATACCGGGCAGCGGTTCTTCGTGGCAGAAGTTGCGGCCAACGAGCGAACTTGCTCGTATCTGGACTTGACTCGCAGTCCGGACGAAAGTCATCGCTTGAATTCGGTATCCTGAGGGTTGGAGGTTGTGAGAAGCCGGAACCCACTCTCATTTTTGATCCGAGATAGTTTTTCCGCTTCCAGAGCGCCCCGCAAAATGAGCAGAATAGCCCCCCCCCCCATTTTTTTCGTTGTTCACCCGTTCAGCGGATATGAAGATTGAAAACGGAGGTACTCCGATGGTGTATGGATTTGACAATTCTCTTGAGATCTGAAACAAGACACGGAGTCACTCCGCCCGCCCTTCATGGAGCTGTGGCATTCGTATGAGCCCTATGAAAATCCGTGAAATCACGCCGGAAATCGCCCATTTCGACAGACGGTGGAAATATGTTCGCCGTCATTCGCAGGTCACGTGGTCGGTACCATGTTTCAGCCTCTCCTGTCCAGCTTTTTACCCTAGCGGTACTTGGTTCCGGAAGTTAACGGAAATATTTTCTTCCCCCTAAAAGTGGGAGGCCATATCCATGCATGCTGACACCGGTGAATATTGCTGATTTCGACGGAGGGTCGGGAGTTTTCTACGAGCGCGACAGAACCACTCCAACTTAATTTCTGACGGTCGGCAATGAGTCCGGGTGCTAAGAGCAGTTGGACATAGGACCCGAATAATTTTGTCCACCCAGAACTCAATCTTCGGTCACTCTGCGTCGGTAATTGGTGCCTGCGGGAGCGACGTGAGTAGAAAACCGACGTAGGTCGAAATCACGGTTTTTCCATATCATTGATGAGGTTTTGAATATATGAGCCGGGTCACGTCCCCCCTGACAACGTAACCCCCATGAAAGAATCATTCTGGGGAAGATGGAATCTGGAAAGGACTCAGTACTACTGAGTCAGTAGTGAAGGTGAAGCCCTCCGGTTAAAACCCTGTAAACGCCCCTCCAGGACACTAGGAGGCGACTCAATGCCCTAATGAGCGTCTGCTCAACTCGGAATCGAGCCTGAGGAGTCGAAGAAACGCGGAAATGGAAAAAATTGCCCGAAAAAAAGAACACGCGGGTTCGAGAACGACCTAAGTCAAGGGACGACTGTACTCAAACGACGAGCGCATCCATGGGCTATACAGCAGTCAGGGATTCCGGTCGTACTTGCCAAGCTCAGGTACTTGAGAATATTTGTTCGACTCCGAAAATCCCGGATTTGCATTCGAAAAGATCCGCATGAAGTCGTAAATCGCTCGCACGCGCGTTCTTGTTCCTCCCGCTCTCGTCTTGCTTCCACACTCAACTCCCTCCACCTCCCAGTCGAGTCGATTGGACCCGTGGGAGTGAGATCAGGGGAAAAATAACACTCACAAAGGTCCTCCGTAGTCGAGCGTCTTCGAATCGTCGATGGCATTGTCTGTTGGAGCTCTCCAGTCGCCTATATAAAGGATCTCACTCTAGTCGACGACCAGTGTACATCGTCGGAGGGTCAGGAACAACATCTGCTTCGCAATGCTCAGGTATGTAAGGATAGTCTTGTTCTGAAATTCCTACTGCGTGGAGGATTTCAACCAGCGAGTGAGCCCCGTAGTCGACACACGAAGCGAGTCAAGTGGGCCACGCGGACGAACGGAGTCAGGAGTCAGGTAGGCTTCGAGGTCAACTGAGCCAACCGATAGCGGCATCCGAGGAGGAAGTTTTTCTGTGCTTACCAGGGACAGGGGCGAAGACAGGGGCGAATCTCGGGAAAAACTTGTTTTTCGTGCCTGTATTCATTGTGATTTTCGGGTGCGCTGGGGAAAAGTGTGTGTATTGTGTCTCTCAAGAGTGCGTCAGGTAGTTGAGTTCGGGGGAGCCTAAGTTTGTCTGCTATGATTTTGTATCCTGTGTTCCGGGGGTACTTTTCTATGTCATCACAGAGTTTTTTCCACTTGTTCTTTTTAGATTTGAGTATCGTTGTTCGTCATACAGTGTTTTTTCCGAGTCTCTGTTTGTTGGGTCTGCTCTGGAGTATGTTCTTCTGGCGTTGATGCAGAGTCACCGGGCCTCGGAAACCTCTGCATTCCACCAGTAGCTTCCTCGGTTCTGTGTTTGTGTCTTCATCTTCGATTTCTTGCATTCGGTGTGTGTGATGTTCGTGAGGAGTTCTGCTGTGAGGTTTGCTCGGGCGTTTGAGAGCTTTTCGAATTCCATCGTGAACTTTACGGGGTCTATGTTTCTGTAGTTGTGTTTGTAGCGCTTGTTTTTTGTTCTGTTGGCTCGGTGTGGCTCATGCGTTGTTATGTCGTATCTGATGTATTTGTGGTCGCTTAGGCTCTCGAGCTCCGGGAGGACGAATCAGTTTTTATGGTGTGTCTTGTCCTATTGTTTGTGAATGTGACGTCAACATGTGATCTCTGGTTCCCTCTTTCAAAAGTCGGTCTGTCCCCGGTGTTTGCAACCGTCAGGTCATTTGCTGCACACCACTCGAGGAGGAGACGGCCTCTCCTATTGGTGTACGCGGTGCCCCAGACAGCAGACGCCGAGTTGAAGCCCCTGAGATTATTATTTTTTTGTTAGGCGGTTGGTTGTGGAAGCTGACAGATATGTCGTGTAATGGTGAGCTTGTTTTGACGAATTTCAAGGCCGCTGAGTTACTCTCTAGGTCGGTTATCCAAGTGTTGTCGAGTGTTGGGATGTTTGGCTTTGAGACGGTCAAGATTTGTATTCGCTTTTCCGAACCTAATTGAGTTGCGAGGTCCTGTGCTGTTCGGCTCCGATTGAGGTTGATTTGAGGAACTCTGTTCAAATTACTGTTTTTGTTCGTGTTCATGGTTTGGTATTTGGGGTTGCTGCTCGTGGATTGTCGTCTGTTGGTGATGCTGTCTTGGTTTCTTGTGTTGTGTTCACGTTTTTTTCTCGGTGTCTTCGATCTTTTCGGCAATGAGTTTCTTATACTGCGGGCATTCCCTAGATAAGCTGGAGTGATTCGATGTGTAACATTCTAGAAATCTGGCGGGTCCCGTGCATTCTCCCCCCGGGTGTTCCCTGAGTGTACATCGGTAGCATTTCTTATACAGTACAACCTCGATTATTTCAACTGATTGATGCAAAAAAAAGTTGGAATAATCAAAAGTTGAAATAATCGAGAGATGAAGAAATCACCCACATTCTTGGACTCCGAAACCCATTCGGGAATGAGAGTCCGAGTTCGAGCGCTAACCGATCCAGAATGATACGAGATATATTGACGATGGAAGATTCTGAAACGATGGATTCATCTTCCACATAAAAATACGCTTCCGGTCGACATCCTTCGGCCTGTTCCACAGAGTTGAAATAATCGAGGTTGAAATGCGAAAGGTTGAAATAATCAAAATTGAAATAATCGGGGTTGAAATAATCGAGGTTGTACTGTATTCCGATTGTGGCTCTTTGCAGCATTTGCTAAGGTGTCCGAGTTTGAGGCAGTTGAAGCAGACTGTGACTGTGATTTTTTCCGTAACCCTGCAGAAGTTCCATCCGATTCTCATGCCCCTACCCCTCAGGAGCGTCTCAGTGGAACTCCAGCTCCCGTTGGTGGAATTTTTCGGCTCGAAGACTTTGATTGGTTGATCGCATTGAGTTTGTTCCCGTATCCGAGTTTCTATTTCTCTTTCGTCCATAACCCCATCCAGCTCCTGAGGATTTCAGCTGAGAGTTTCTTCTTCATCATCCGGGCTTCCATGTCTGAGAGTCACGCTGGTGCTGTTCTCCTTGTTACATTTCGTAAAGTTTTTCGTGATTCTGGGGTACATTGCGCCCAAGCGTTTTATTGTGTCCATATCTTTTTTGTTGTCTTCGTTGATGATGAGGATTCTACTTAGGGAGGGGGCAAGAATGCTCTCTTTGATGCATTTGACTTTTGTGAAGCTTTTAGGGGGCCAGATGTAATCGGGGAGCTGTTCTACGTCTTCTGGGGTTTCGATTTTGCCGAGTTTGTCGGAGAGTTCCTTGCTATCAATGTGCCGGAGTCTTTTGTTCCTATTGAGGGCGGTTCGGAGTGCTAGGTTCTCGTTTCTGCTGGTATCTAACTGTTCCCTAGTTGTCTCTAACTCTTTTTGTAGTCTGTTTATTTCTGAGTGGAGTAGTGTGGTTTCTTCAGTGTGTGCATCGGCATGGCGATTCGATTCCTCCGCAATGCTTTGTGCTATCTCTTTGTTCATCGACTTGATTTTTCGCTTTTGATATCGCTCGCTTCCTTCTTAATTTCTAACTTGGTGTTCGGGCATTGTACTATACACATGTGTTCGAGTTTATCGGCTGCTTCTAGCAGGCTATCGATCTCTCCGCTGATACTGTCGGTTCTTGGTGAGGTTTCGTCTTCTGGGGGGGAGGAGGGTTTCTTCCTCTCTTGCTCTTCTTCTCCGGGGTTTTGAATTCGTCGGCTTCTTCTGGCCTGCTCTTTTCAATTTCGATTTCGATATTTTGGGCTGTTCCGTCTGTGTTTCCTACTTGCTCATCTATTTCTTGATTTTGGCTAATAGCTGGTGGGGAGCGCGGCAAGGCCGTCTTGGGGGCGAAGGGGTTTTCCTCCGTATCCCCATCCATCTCGAATCTGATAGTTGTTTGGTTACGAGTTGCCGTAGGGATCCTTGTGGGAGCTGAAGTTGCATTGGCTGAAAGCAGTCAAACCCGCTCAGACGATAGAGTATGTTCTCAACGTTAAGTCGTCGGAGCCGAGTGGAATCTGTCAGACTCCTCGGGCTCCTCCCTCGATTTGTCTCGGTTCAGGAAGAGCTTGCTTGAATCCGCCGGGAATATGTGTACGAAGCCTGTTTAGGAGAAAACTCCTCTGGCCGATTTCCGGCGACCGCGCTCGAATGACTACCACGGATTCCCATGGACTGGAATGACGGATCTTGGCGCGACGGGCCGAACTCAATGGGATACCTCTCCACGCGCGCCGTTTCTACTTGATATAATTCCTCAGATATCCCGTTCGAAACCTCGACCACAATTTATTCGATTCGCGAATGCTCCAACTGGCCCATGGAACTCGTTATTCTCTCCACCCCAGCGTTACGACATACATACTCAATCTGGCGGTTATGTATCGCTGTCCACGGAGAGCTCGAGATCTCATAATTCGTTAGCAAAATCGTCCTCAGGAACGAATGCATTGGAATCTTCACAGGCATTGACGATAACCAGGACATGTTGGGAGGTAGAATAGACTGGAGGCTGGCAGCTGTTCTGGCCGGTGTTTTCACCGTGTTCATCGGCAACAGTGCGATCGTGGAAACAAAGGAGTTCGACGTCAATGCACTGCTTTCGACCAGCGGTGCTGACAATCAAGGAATGCTACTAGGCCCAGAAGCTCTCAATGAATGGAGAGAGAAATTCGAAGCGCGCTCCCAAGACGATTGGGGGCGTTTATGGAACGTTGAGAAGCACCGACGGTAAGTCATAATAGTTCCGAATCGAAGACGAACAGGATGCAGCTTCGAATCATGTCTCTCGATGAACACTCGCTGAACCCCAAAGCGGATGTATTCACGGAAATGTGAATGGATGTGATGACGATCATCATCGTCGTCGCGAGTTCTTCATGACGCAATCAACATTGTTTTCAAACCTGCGAAGGTTTTCCTAATAACACAGAATATTTGCGGAACGATTTCGTCCATCGAAGTGGTATTTAATCCACCCCCAATATCATTGAGGAGTTTCGGGGGGGCAATGCCCGTCACATACAAAGGCCTGGAGCAAGACTTCGGAATGGCTGAGTGAAACGGATACGCGTTCTGCAGTTGTTACAGTGACCTTCAAACTCATATGGAGTGGTTCTGCCGGAGCGGCTTATCTCTCGCCAAAAGGTCAGGCAGGAACGCTGATACCTTCGGCCGATCAGCAGGATTGCATCGTCTGCCACCGAGTCTTCTCTACGCTCTCCGTAAAGTAGAGCACGAGATCGAAGACGTCGACTTGCGCGACGACGATTTCTATGAGCAAAACAGGCTTGGTGCGTTTTCAACAGTTCTAACCAGGGGATGTTCCAGGATGGCAGCCGAAAAAAATTGTCGCATTGATTCCGCATAATCACTTGGCTGTTCCCTTCCTAGGTCCGTACGGTCAGCCGGCGGCTCAAGCCCTCCAGCTGCTAAGGAAAACATCTGGAGGACGACGGAAACGCAAAGAACTAGGAATCATGGACGAGTGCTGCCATCAGAACGATGGCTGCTCCTGGGAGGAGTACGCTGAATACTGTGATGTAGGTAGCCGAGAGAGGCGCAGACTCGTGCCAAGTGCAACGGTCTGAGAGCAAACCCATGGGATGGTGCAATAAATAGTCGTTGTAAGACGAGGAGAGAGGATCTCTCCTGCGGCTCAAGAGGCATGCTCCATGCTATTACAAGAGGAAATGAGCTGCACTTCGCCTAAAAATCCAGTGCTCAGATTCCCGGAACCCTGATTCCGCCACTTCATGTCTCGACTGCTGAAGAGATAAAGAATCTGCAGGGGATGTCGCCAATGTGATCCCGAACAAATACAATAATCTCTCGAGAGGAAGAGGAGGTTTTTCAACATGCTTATCAAGAACACAGAATCAATACACGGAGTGCTCCCGAAAATAAAAGAAAGACATATGAATCTTCGAGGGAAAGTTCACGTCGTTGTCCTTTCCACGCGAGACGATACGAGAAGGATGATTGGGCCATCCAATCGAATGCGTCATCCCACTGGATTCGGGTGTGTGGGGGCGAGCATAACCGACTGCGTCAACAAAGAACCTTATACATGTCGGGACATAAGTCTACCTCTAGGGGACAATCCTTGAAGATCCTCAGTGATGTGAACGCGTTTGTTCGCGGATGAATGATTGTCACCGAGCCAACCTAAACAAAGAGAGGCACTCGCATCAAGACCGCGGGTCCTGAATGAGTCGTAATGTAACAGTAGCGTGGAGTCATGAAATCCGAAGAGGTTGTGACGCTGGCACGTTGACTGCGATCGATCGCGTCATTCCATCCACAGCGTTTCGGAGATGTATTCTCATATTCCCTTAGGATCAAAGACACACTCTGAATCCCGCCCGCGGATCGAAACTCGGAAGTTTCCTCATCTAGCGCTGGTAAGACGATAGAATCGTCGCCGCAAACAGACATTTCATGCCCTCGGGCGGGCATCGAGTGAATGAATACCGGCTGTTTACAGACTAGCCAAAGGTTCCCGAGAAGATTCCCGAAAAATTATGAACTTTCGGGTGTTGACTTGGAAAAGAAAAGAGGTCGAATGTGGTAACACCGTATATTACGCCAGCCGTAAGTTAACATCATCTAGATCCACTACTCATGAGGAACTTGAACGTTCGCGGTTATTCAGCTCGACGACTGGGGCGACGCGGTGGAGGGTTTCTCGGGCTCGCTGGAGCTCTTCGGAACTTCTGCCGCGGGGGGCACAGCAGTTCCCGCATCTTTGGGTGCGGCAGGAGTCGTCACCTCTTGTGCAGGGGCTGCCGGTGACAGTGCCATGGGTGACCTTGTCTCTCTTGTCCGGCATTGCTTCTCTTGAGTTGCTTTTGGGCTCTTTTGCGCTCGGAACACTCTCTGCGACCGGTGTTGCGGCTGTGGAAGAGAGTTCCAACGGCTCGACGTGGACGTTGCGTGCTGCCGGCGCTGCGCTGGATGCTTCCGGGGTTTCGCTTGCGTCGGTGGTGGCGATTTTAGTTTCAGAGGCTGGAGCTGAGGTCGTCGCCGTGGACTCGGCAGGGGCAGCGGTGGATGAACTCGCGGCCGGGTCGAAGGCTTCTGCGGATTGTTTCGTTTCTGTTTTTGGTACTTGTGCGTTTGGCCCCCTCTTCGGAAGCGGCGCGAAAAACAGCCTAAATGGCGATTTCTCAGCTCGTCAGCCGGCTGTACAGGGAGAAAGGAGACGGAGGAAGGAGACGAAGTTAAGAAACGGGTCGGAGTTTCCTCAGGCAGTTCGAATATCGCGCCTTTGGAAGCGGCGTTCCAGCCGCCGCGTCAGCCATCGTCGGCTGTCGGCTGGCGGGTTAGCAGGCTGTGATTTTAGAAGAGGGGGCCAAACGCACAAGAACACTGTTTTCTTCTCAGCCGCAGCTTCTGATGCTGGGGAGGCGGCCGCGTACTCGGCGGCGTCGGCCGATTTGACGGGCCCCGTTGGAGCTGGCTCGGAACTCAGGGAGCTCGCTGTTTTTCCATCGATGTGAATATCTTGTGCATCCTTTCAGTGGACCCTCGCTCGGTTTAGACGTCACAGATGAGTTGAGGAAAGCATGGGAAGCGTATGCGCTCCTTGTTCATCAAATAGCCCGGACAAATCCAACGGAGATTCATGCGTCTCATCCACATGTGTACAATGCAACTGCACCACCACATGCTCCTGGTGTGCCGGGTACATGACTCGGCCCACAACGTGAGACGATGGGTGGAGGAGCCATCGCTCAAGGGAGACAACTTCTTCGGAAGAAGCCCGTGTCCGACCTTAGAACGACCAGGATTCTCAAGGAGTCGCCGAGACCCAGCAGATCGACTCTGGTGCGCTGGGATCATTCTCAAATTCAGGATTATTTCTTGACGGTCGAGTCTGGGATAATTCCAGTGGTCTCTCTCTCGTTCTCAGAGGAAGTCAAGCGTCCCTACAACCTTGTGCGGAAGCGTAGATCGCTGACCGAGGAATGCTGCTACAGCGAAGACGTTTGCACTTGGGCAGACTATGCTGAAAACTGCGACACTCCTTACCACAGAGTGCATCCGCGTCTCTCGTGAATCGAGCAGCCAATAAATCGAAGGCTTTAATTGTGGCCGCTTATACATGGCTCGCAGACGATAACCTATCTCAACGTGTACAGTCTTCCCTCGCTACTTCGCGGTTCGATCATCGCGGTTTCACTGTATCGCGGTTTTTCCGAGCCGACCGAGATGGGTCATTGAAACTGGAGGAAAGCCTTCTGTCATACAAAACTCCGATGAATACATAGATTGCATAGACTTTCTCGTAAATGATAACTTCTTTTCGGAAGTTTTCCATCCTGTA
This sequence comes from Phytoseiulus persimilis, assembly GCA_037576195.1. Lineage (NCBI taxonomy): Eukaryota > Metazoa > Arthropoda > Arachnida > Mesostigmata > Phytoseiidae > Phytoseiulus > Phytoseiulus persimilis. The sequence continues at coordinate 5,338,871 of CM075101.1, read as the reverse complement.
ATCGCACCTGAAATGAACAACTTGAGAAAGATGGATCGATTGGCTGGATGTGCACATTCTGCGCAGGTGTGCAAGAAGTTGTGCGGTAACGTGGAAGCTGAAACCGCTCTCTGTTTTGATCTGGCAGTTGGGAGGTTGCTTCAACCTAAACGAGAGACACCCTTCGCGTTGTTCGCAATTGTTTCGACGAGGCTGGTTCTATTGTGACATCCGGGTAAACGCCGGTGGTACCGTCGGTGGTAGGACCAAGAAGCCGGTGGATTCCTCGAATCAAGCGCTTCCTCGTTGTCAGTATCAGAATCCAAGGCTTCGAAACGCCGTGTGCTTCTGACAATTACCTTATCGGAATCAGAATGAGTTTGAAACAGTCTTGGCAGACATGTTTGAGCAAAGTGAGACGTCGCAGGAAGATGCTCACGTTGCAGGAGAAGGTCGAGCTTCTGGATATGATCGCAGGAGGCAAGAAGGCCGCGGACGTTGGACGGCACTACAACTTCAACGAGTCTTCAACTCGTTCGATCCGTAAAGAAGAGATCAAAATACGCAAAACGGCCGCCATCTGGACGGAGATCCAGGTCCGTCCCGACGCTCGGAGTTTTCTGCGAGCAAAGGCTGGTTCGACAAATTCCAAAAGAGATACCATTTGAAAAATCTCAAGTTACAAGGAGAAGTAGCCTCCGCGGATGAACTCGCAGCAAATGAGTACGTCGCCAACACATTTCCGGCAATGATGAAGGAAGGCGAGGACCGCTCGAAACGATTTTTCAATATGGACGAGACGGGTCTGTTTTGTAAGAGGATGCCCTCTCGGACCTACATTTTCAGAATTGAATCGAAGGTCAGAGGCTTCAAGACCTCCAAGGATCGTGTGACTATCATCATGTGTGGGAATGCTGCCGGGTTCCTTCTCAAGCCCACGCTCATTAACAAATCAAAGAACCCAAGAGCTCTCAAGAACAAGAATCTCCTCCCGGCGCACTGGATGCACAATAATAAAGGCTGGATCACTAAACAGTTGACAGTGGAATAGTTCAAGGAAAGTTTCATCACTCAAGTGAAAGAGTATCTCGCCGAGAAAGGTTTACAATTTAAAGTGCTGCTCCTTATGGATAATGCAGGCGGTCATCCGCAAGACATGACTCATGTAGGAGTGACTATCAAATTCCTACCTCCCAATACCACCGCGCTTATCCAAGCCATGGATCAGAGAGTGATCCGCGCGTTCGAGGCTATCTACGTTCGCATCACCCTTCGACATCTTGTTGACTCCATGGATCGCGAGGAAGAGCTTTCGGTCACCGAATACTGGCGGAAGTTCACGATAGCTTCCTCTTTGGAGGCTATCGGAATCGCTTTGAAATGCACAAAAGCTGAGACTGTGGCTGCAAGCTGGAAAAAGTTGTGGCCTGGAATCTTCGAAGAAAACTGTGGTCCGACTCTCGAAGACGCAAGCGATAGCAGTCCAGCTGGCTCATGAGCTTGGACGCGAAGGGTTTGACGACATGACCGTCGCTAACGTCAGCGAACTGCTGGACGCAGGTTCGCAAACCTTGACGGACGACGACTTATTCGCTGTCGAAGGCTCAATTCAGGAAGGAGTTGAACCAGAGGAAGAGTACGACCACATCAACGTCTAGGATGAAGGTCTCTCATTAGAGCGTCTCTCACGATTGGTGAGGGGTCTCAGAGAGATGCAAGATCAAATCGGTTCATGGGATTCTCACATGAGCCGAGCACTTCAATTCCGCAACGCTATCGATGAGGCGATGAAAAAAGAGCGGAAACAACTACCAATAACCATGCTCCTGAACCCTCAGCATATAACTCCCCCGCAGACTCCACCGGCGGAAGAACACCGCGTAGCCCGCTGATTTTATCAAGAGCCATACATTGAGGGCAATAAACCGACCCTCGAAGTCAACTCTGGCTTATTCTAGTAGATATGTCAGATTCTTCCTTGGAATTTCCTCTTCATTCTCCAATGTAGGCCTGGGTCGAGTTCCAGAGGATGCATTAAGATGAAATCCGGGTGTAGAATCTACTCATAAAGGTCAGAGAAAGCATTTTCCCAATAATCTACCCCACTTCGCAGAAATTCATTCATCGCGCTCGGTCCTGGAACGAATTAACCGCGATAAATGAGGGATGATTATTCTGCGAGTTTGATGCTATCGCCTGCACCCCACGGGTCACGATCTTATACCCCAGCCCGTTCCTCTTGGTTTCAGAGGACAAAGGCACTTTCTTCAGTTACCGGATCAGATTACACTTCATCGAAGGCACACCGGAAACCTCGAAACGGAGTGCTGAATTCGCGCAAATAAATGGAGCTTCTGTTGATATAAAGCAGGCGATGCATTTCCTTGTCTCGTACATATCATGCATGTCTTTGTACACCTTTGATGATTCCGGAAAAAAGACGTCCGCTGTTCTTTGCTCTGTCGTGAGACTTGGCCAAATACCGGGCAGCGGTTCTTCGTGGCAGAAGTTGCGGCCAACGAGCGAACTTGCTCGTATCTGGACTTGACTCGCAGTCCGGACGAAAGTCATCGCTTGAATTCGGTATCCTGAGGGTTGGAGGTTGTGAGAAGCCGGAACCCACTCTCATTTTTAATCCGAGATAGTTTTTCCGCTTCCTGAGCGCCCCGCAAAATGAGCAGAATAGGCCCCCCCCCCCCCATTTTTTTCGTTGTTCACCCGTTCAGCGGATATGAAGATTGAAAACGGAGGTAATCCGATGGTGTATGGATTCGACAATTCTCTTGAGATCTGAAACAAGACACGGAGTCACTCCGCCCGCCCTTCATGGAGCTGTGGCATTCGTATGAGCCCTATGAAAATCCGTGAAATCACGCCGGAAATCGCCCATTTCGACAGACGGTGGAAATATGTTCGCCGTCATTCGCAGGTCACGTGGTCGGTACCATGTTTCAGCCTCTCCTGTCCAGCTTTTTACCCTAGCGGTACTTGGTTCCGGAAGTTAACGGAAATATTTTCTTCCCCCTAAAAGTGGGAGGCCATATCCATGCATGCTGACACCGGTGAATATTGCTGATTTCGACGGAGGGTCGGGAGTTTTCTACGAGCGCGACAGAACCACTCCAACTTAATTTCTGACGGTCGGCAATGAGTCCGGGTGCTAAGAGCAGTTGGACATAGGACCCGAATAATTTTGTCCACCCAGAACTCAATCTTCGGTCACTCTGCGTCGGTAATTGGTGCCTGCGGGAGCGACGTGAGTAGAAAACCGACGTAGGTCGAAATCACGGTTTTTCCATATCATTGATGAGGTTTTGAATATATGAGCCGGGTCACGTCCCCCCTGACAACGTAACCCCCATGAAAGAATCATTCTGGGGAAGATGGAATCTGGAAAGGACTCAGTACTACTGAGTCAGTAGTGAAGGTGAAGCCCTCCGGTTAAAACCCTGTAAACGCCCCTCCAGGACACTAGGAGGCGACTCAATGCCCTAATGAGCGTCTGCTCAACTCGGAATCGAGCCTGAGGAGTCGAAGAAACGCGGAAATGAAAAAAATTGCCCGAAAAAAAGAACACGCGGGTTCGAGAACGACCTAAGTCAAGGGACGACTGTACTCAAACGACGAGCGCATCCATGGGCTATACAGCAGTCAGGGATTCCGGTCGTACTTGCCAAGCTCAGGTACTTGAGAATATTTGTTCGACTCCGAGAATCCCGGATTTGCATTCGAAAAGATCCGCATGAAGTCGTAAATCGCTCGCACGCGCGTTCTTGTTCCTCCCGCTCTCGTCTTGCTTCCACACTCAACTCCCTCCACCTCCCAGTCGAGTCGATTGGACCCGTGGGAGTGAGATCAGGGGAAAAATAACACTCACAAAGGTCCTCCGTAGTCGAGCGTCTTCGAATCGTCGATGGCATTGTCTGTTGGAGCTCTCCAGTCGCCTATATAAAGGATCTCACTCTAGTCGACGACCAGTGTACATCGTCGGAGGGTCAGGAACAACATCTGCTTCGCAATGCTCAGGTATGTAAGGATAGTCTTGTTCTGAAATTCCTACTGCGTGGAGGATTTCAACCAGCGAGTGAGCCCCGTAGTCGACACACGAAGCGAGTCAAGTGGGCCACGCGGACGAACGGAGTCAGGAGTCAGGTAGGCTTCGAGGTCAACTGAGCCAACCGATAGCGGCATCCGAGGAGGAAGTTTTTCTGTGCTTACCAGGGACAGGGGCGAAGACAGGGGCGAATCTCGGGAAAAACTTGTTTTTCGTGCCTGTATTCATTGTGATTTTCGGGTGCGCTGGGGAAAAGTGTGTGTATTGTGTCTCTCAAGAGTGCGTCAGGTAGTTGAGTTCGGGGGAGCCTAAGTTTGTCTGCTATGATTTTGTATCCTGTGTTCCGGGGGTACTTTTCTATGTCATCACAGAGTTTTTTCCACTTGTTCTTTTTAGATTTGAGTATCGTTGTTCGTCATACAGTGTTTTTTCCGAGTCTCTGTTTGTTGGGTCTGCTCTGGAGTATGTTCTTCTGGCGTTGATGTAGAGTCTCCGGGCCTCGGAAACCTCTGCATTCCACCAGTAGCTTCCTCGGTTCTGTGTTTGTGTCTTCATCTTCGATTTCTTGCATTCGGTGTGTGTGATGTTCGTGAGGAGTTCTGCTGTGAGGTTTGCTCGGGCGTTTGAGAGCTTTTCGAATTCCATCGTAAACTTTACGGGGTCTATGTTTCTGTAGTTGTGTTTGTACCGCTTGTTTTTTGTTCTGTTGGCTCGGTGTGGCTCATGCGTTGTTATGTCGTATCTGATGTATTTGTGGTCGCTTAGGCTCTCGAGCTCCGGGAGGACGAATCAGTTTTTATGGTGTGTCTTGTCCTATTGTTTGTGAATGTGACGTCAACATGTGATCTCTGGTTCCCTCTTTCAAAAGTCGGTCTGTCCCCGGTGTTTGCAACCGTGAGGTCATTTGCTGCACACCACTCGAGGAGGAGACGGCCTCTCCTATTGGTGTACGCGGTGCCCCAGACAGCAGACGCCGAGTTGAAGCCCCTGAGATTATTATTTTTTTGTTAGGCGGTTGGTTGTGGAGGCTGACAGATATGTCGTGTAATGGTGAGCTTGTTTTGACGAATTTCAAGGCCGCTGAGTTACTCTCTAGGTCGGTTATCCAAGTGTTGTCGAGTGTTGGGATGTTTGGCTTTGAGACGGTCAAGTTTTGTATTCGCTTTTCCGAACCTAATTGAGTTGCGAGGTCCTGTGCTGTTCGGCTCCGATTGAGGTTGATTTGAGGAACTCTGTTCAAATTACTGTTTTTGTTCGTGTTCATGGTTTGGTATTTGGGGTTGCTGCTCGTGGATTGTCGTCTGTTGGTGATGCTGTCTTGGTTTCTTGTGTTGTGTTCACGTTTTTTTCTCGGTGTCTTCGATCTTTTCGGCAATGAGTTTCTTATACTGCGGGCATTCCCTAGATAAGCTGGAGTGATTCGATGTGTAACATTCTAGAAATCTGGCGGGTCCCGTGCATTCTCCCCCCGGGTGTTCCCTGAGTGTACATCGGTAGCATTTCTTATACAGTACAACCTCGATTATTTCAACTGATTGATGCAAAAAAAAGTTGGAATAATCAAAAGTTGAAATAATCGAGAGATGAAGAAATCACCCACATTCTTGGACTCCGAAACCCATTCGGGAATGAGAGTCCGAGTTCGAACGCTAACCGATCCAGAATGATACGAGATATATTGACGATGGAAGATTCTGAAACGATGGATTCATCTTCCACATAAAAATACGCTTCCGGTCGACATCCTTCGGCCTGTTCCACAGAGTTGAAATAATCGAGGTTGAAATGCGAAAGGTTGAAATAATCAAAATTGAAATAATCGGGGTTGAAATAATCGAGGTTGTACTGTATTCCGATTGTGGCTCTTTGCAGCATTTGCTAAGGTGTCCGAGTTTGAGGCAGTTGAAGCAGACTGTGACTGTGATTTTTTCCGTAACCCTGCAGAAGTTCCATCCGATTCTCATGCCCCTACCCCTCAGGAGCGTCTCAGTGGAACTCCAGCTCCCGTTGGTGGAATTTTTCGGCTCGAAGACTTTGATTGGTTGATCGCATTGAGTTTGTTCCCGTATCCGAGTTTCTATTTCTCTTTCGTCCATAACCCCATCCAGCTCATGTATTATCAGCAGTTTTTTAGTTTCTCTGAGGATTTCAGCTGAGAGTTTCTTCTTCATCATCCGGGCTTCCATGTCTGAGAGTCACGCTGGTGCTGTTCTCCTTGTTACATTTCGTAAAGTTTTTCGTGATTCTGGGGTACATTGCGCCCAAGCGTTTTATTGTGTCCATATCTTTCTTGTTGTCTTCGTTGATGATGAGGATTCTACTTAGGGAGGGGGCAAGAATGCTCTCTTTGATGCATTTGACTTTTGTGAAGCTTTTAGGGGGCCAGATGTAATCGGGGAGCTGTTCTACGTCTTCTGGGGTTTCGATTTTGCCGAGTTTGTCGGAGAGTTCCTTGCTATCAATGTGCCGGAGTCTTTTGTTCCTATTGAGGGCGGTTCGGAGTGCTAGGTTCTCGTTTCTGCTGGTATCTAACTGTTCCCTAGTTGTCTCTAACTCTTTTTGTAGTCTGTTTATTTCTGAGTGGAGTAGTGTGGTTTCTTCAGTGTGTGCATCGGCATGGCGATTCGATTCCTCCGCAATGCTTTGTGCTATCTCTTTGTTCATCGACTTGATTTTTCTGATTTGGCGGCAGATATCGCTCGCTCCCTTCTTAATTTCTAACTTGGTGTTCGGGCATTGTACTATACACATGTGTTCGAGTTTATCGGCTGCTTCTAGCAGGCTATCGATCTCTCCGCTGATACTGTCGGTTCTTGGTAAGGTTTCGTCTTCTGGGGAGGAGGAGGGTTTCTTCCTCTTTTGCTCTTCTTCTCCGGGGTTTTGAATTCGTCGGCTTCTTCTGGCCTGCTCTTTTCAATTTCGATTTCGATATTTTGGGCTGTTCCGTCTGTGTTTCCTACTTGCTCATCTATTTCTTGATTTTGGCTAATAGCTGGTGGGGAGCGCGGCAAGGCCGTCTTGGGGGCGAAGGGGTTTTCCTCCGTATCCCCATCCATCTCGAATCTGATAGTTGTTTGGTTACGAGTTGCCGTAGGGATCCTTGTGGGAGCTGAAGTTGCATTGGCTGAAAGCAGTCAAACCCGCTCAGACGATAGAGTATGTTCTCAACGTTAAGTCGTCGGAGCCGAGTGGAATCTGTCAGACTCCTCGGGCTCCTCCCTCGATTTGTCTCGGTTCAGGAAGAGCTTGCTTGAATCCGCCGGAAATATGTGTACGAAGCCTGTTTAGGAGAAAACTCCTCTGGCCGATTTCCGGCGACCGCGCTCGAATGACTACCACGGATTCCCATGGACTGGAATGACGGATCTTGGCGCGACGGGCCGAACTCAATGGGATACCTCTCCACGCGCGCCGTTTCTACTTGATATAATTCCTCAGATATCCCGTTCGAAACCTCGACCACAATTTATTCGATTCGCGAATGCTCCAACTGGCCCATGGAACTCGTTATTCTCTCCACCCCAGCGTTACGACATACATACTCAATCTGGCGGTTATGTATCGCTGTCCACGGAGAGCTCGAGATCTCATAATTCGTTAGCAAAATCGTCCTCAGGAACGAATGCATTGGAATCTTCACAGGCATTGACGATAACCAGGACATGTTAGGAGATAGAATAGACTGGAGGCTGGCAGCTGTTCTGGCCGGTGTTTTCACCGTGTTCATCGGCAACAGTGCGATCGTGGAAACAAAGGAGTTCGACGTCAATGCACTGCTTTCGACCAGCGGTGCTGACAATCAAGGAATGCTACTAGGCCCAGAAGCTCTCAATGAATGGAGAGAGAAATTCGAAGCGCGCTCCCAAGACGATTGGGGGCGTTTATGGAACGTTGAGAAGCACCGACGGTAAGTCATAATAGTTCCGAATCGAAGACGAACAGGATGCAGCTTCGAATCATGTCTCTCGATGAACACTCGCTGAACCCCAAAGCGGATGTATTCACGGAAATGTGAATGGATGTGATGACGATCATCATCGTCGTCGCGAGTTCTTCATGACGCAATCAACATTGTTTTCAAACCTGCGAAGGTTTTACTAATAACACAGAATATTTGCGGAACGATTTCGTCCATCGAAGTGGTATTTAATCCACCCCCAATATCATTGAGGAGTTTCGGGGGGGCAATGCCCGTCACATACAAAGGCCTGGAGCAAGACTTCGGAATGGCTGAGTGAAACGGATACGCGTTCTGCAGTTGTTACAGTGACCTTCAAACTCATATGGAGTGGTTCTGTCGGAGCGGCTTATCTCTCGCCAAAAGGTCAGGCAGGAACGCTGATACCTTCGGCCGATCAGCAGGATTGCATCGTCTGCCACCGAGTCTTCTCTACGCTCTCCGTAAAGTAGAGCACGAGATCGAAGACGTCGACTTGCGCGACGACGATTTCTATGAGCAAAACAGGCTTGGTGCGTTTTCAACAGTTCTAACCAGGGGATGTTCCAGGATGGCAGCCGAAAAAAATTGTCGCATTGATTCCGCATAATCACTTGGCTGTTCCCTTCCCAGGTCCGTACGGTCAACCGGCGGCTCAAGCCCTCCAGCTGCTAAGGAAAACATCTGGAGGACGACGGAAACGCAAAGAACTAGGAATCATGGACGAGTGCTGCCATCAGAACGATGGCTGCTCCTGGGAGGAGTACGCTGAATACTGTGATGTAGGTAGCCGAGAGAGGCGCAGACTCGTGCCAAGTGCAACGGTCTGAGAGCAAACCCATGGGATGGTGCAATAAATAGTCGTTGTAAGACGAGGAGAGAGGATCTCTCCTGCGGCTCAAGAGGCATGCTCCATGCTATTACAAGAGGAAATGAGCTGCACTTCGCCTAAAAATCCAGTGCTCAGATTCCCGGAACCCTGATTCCGCCACTTCATGTCTCGACTGCTGAAGAGATAAAGAATCTGCAGGGGATGTCGCCAATGTGATCCCGAACAAATACAATAATCTCTCGAGAGGAAGAGGAGGTTTTTCAACATGCTTATCAAGAACACAGAATCAATACACGGAGTGCTCCCGAAAATAAAAGAAAGACATATGAATCTTCGAGGGAAAGTTCACGTCGTTGTCCTTTCCACGCGAGACGATACGAGAAGGATGATTGGGCCATCCAATCGAATGCGTCATCCCACTGGATTCGGGTGTGTGGGGGCGAGCATAACCGACTGCGTCAACAAAGAACCTTATACATGTCGGGACATAAGTCTACCTCTAGGGGACAATCCTTGAAGATCCTCAGTGATGTGAACGCGTTTGTTCGCGGATGAATGATTGTCACCGAGCCAACCTAAACAAAGAGAGGCACTCGCATCAAGACCGCGGGTCCTGAATGAGTCGTAATGTAACAGTAGCGTGGAGTCATGAAATCCGAAGAGGTTGTGACGCTGGCACGTTGACTGCGATCGATCGCGTCATTCCATCCACAGCGTTTCGGAGATGTATTCTCATATTCCCTTAGGATCAAAGACACACTCTGAATCCCGCCCGCGGATCGAAACTCGGAAGTTTCCTCATCTAGCGCGCCGGTAAGACGATAGAATCGTCGCCGCAAACAGACATTTCATGCCCTCGGGCGGGCATCGAGTGAATGAATACCGGCTGTTTACAGACTAGCCAAAGGTTCCCGAGAAGATTCCCGAAAAATTATGAACTTTCGGGTGTTGACTTGGAAAAGAAAAGAGGTCGAATGTGGTAACACCGTATATTACGCCAGCCGTAAGTTAACATCATCTAGATCCACTACTCATGAGGAACTTGAACGTTCGCGGTAATTCAGCTCGACGACTGGGGCGACGCGGTGGAGGGTTTCTCGGGCTCGCTGGAGCTCTTCGGAACTTCTGCCGCGGGGGGCACAGCAGTTCCCGCATCTTTGGGTGCGGCAGGAGTCGTCACCTCTTGTGCAGGGGCTGCCGGTGACAGTGCCATGGGTGAACACTCTCTCTTGTCCGGCATTGCTTCTCTTGAGTTGCTTTCGGGCTCTTTTGCGCTCGGAACACTCTCTGCGACCGGTGTTGCGGCTGTGGAAGAGGCTTCCAACGGCTCGATGTGAACGTTGCGTGCTGCCGGCGCTGCGCTGGATGCTTCCGGGGTTTCGCTTGCGTCGGTGGTGGCGATTTTAGTTTCAGAGGCTGGAGCTGAGGTCGTCACCGTGGACTCGGCAGGGGCAGCGGTGGATGAACTCGCGGCCGGGTCGGAGGCTTCTGCGGATTGTTTCTGTTTTCTTCTCAGCCGCTGCTTCTGATGCTGGGGAGGCGGCCGCGTACTCGGCGACGTCGGCCGATTTGGCGGGCCCCGTGGGAGCTGACTCGGAACTCAGGGAGCTCGCTGTTTTTCCATCGATGTGAATATCTTGTGCATCCTTTCAGTGGACCCTCGCTCGGTTTAGACGTCACAGATGAGTTGAGGAAAGCATGGGAAGCGTATGCGCTCCTTGTTCATCAAATAGCCCGGACAAATCCAACGGAGATTCATGCGTCTCATCCACATGTGTACAATGCAACTGCACCACCACATGCTCCTGGTGTGCCGGGTACATGACTCGGCACACAACGTGAGACGATGGGTGGAGGAGCCATCGCTCAAGGGAGCAACTTCTTCGGAAGAAGCCCGTGTCCGACCTGAGAACGACCAGGATTCTCAAGGAGTCGCCGAGACCCAGCAGATCGACTCTGGTGCGCTGGGATCATTCTCAAATTCAGGATTATTTCTTGACGGTCGAGTCTGGGATAATTCCAGTGGTCTTTCTCTCGTTCTCAGAGGAAGTCAAGCGTCCCTACAACCTTGTGCGGAAGCGCAGATCGCTGACCGAGGAATGCTGCTACAGCGAAGACGTTTGCACTTGGGCAGACTATGCTGAAAACTGCGACACTCCTTACCACAGGGTGCATCCGCGTCTCTCGTGAATCGAGCAGCCAATAAATCGAAGGCTTTAATTGTGGCCGCTTATACATGGCTCGCAGACGATAACCTATCTCAACGTGTACAGTCTTCCCTCGCTACTTCGCGGTTCGATCATCGCGGTGTCACTGTATCGCGGTTTTTCCGAGCCGACCGAGATGGGTCATTGAACTGGAGGAAAGCCTTCTGTCATACAAAACTCCGATGAATACATAGATTGCATGGATTTTCTCGTAAATGATAACTTCTTTTCGGAAGTTTTCCATCCTGTAATCGCACCTGAAATGAACAACTTGAGAAAGCTGGATCGATTGGCTGGATGTGCACATTCTGCGCAGGTGTGCAAGAAGTTGTGCGGTAACGTGGAAGCTGAAACCGCTCTCTGTTTTGATCTGGCAGTTGGGAGGTTGCTTCAACCTAAACGAGAGACACCCTTGGCGTTGTTCGCAATTGTTTCGACGAGGCTGGTTCTATTGTGACATCCGGGTAAACGCCGGTGGTACCGTCGGTGGTAGGACCAAGAAGCCGGTGGATTCCTCGAATCAAGCGCTTCCTCGTTGTCAGTATCAGAATCCAAGGCTTCGAAACGCCGTGTGCTTCTGACAATTACCTTATCGGAATCAGAATGAGTTTGAAACAGTCTTGGCAGACATGTTTGAGCAAAGTGAGACGTCGCAGGAAGATGCTCACGTTGCAGGAGAAGGTCGAGCTTCTGGATATGATCGCAGGAGGCAAGAAGGCCGCGGACGTTGGACGGCACTACAACTTCAACGAGTCTTCCACTCGTTCGATCCGTAAAGAAGAGATCAAAATACGCAAAACGGCCGCCATCTGTTTCAACAGAAATGCGAAACGTACGATTACGGCTCAGAATGAGTCCATGGTGAGAACCGAATCCGCCCTGGCTCTGTGGATAAACGAGAAACGCAAGCGACGAATCCCGCTGGATTCGGCAACTATCCGACAGGAAGCGATGCAATTTTTCGGACGTTTCTCTCCAAGAGAACCCTCATCTTATTGCGGCTTGGAGGAACAGGACGGTGATCCAGGTCCGTCCCGAAGCTCGGAGTTTTCTGCGAGCAAAGGCTGGTTCGATAAACTCCAAAAGAGATACCATTTGAAAAATCTCAAGTTACAAGGAGAAGTAGCCTCCGCGGATGAGCTCGCAGCAAATGAGTATGCCGCCAACACATTTCCGGCAATGATGAAGAAGGCGAGGACCGCTCGAAACAAGTTTTCAATATGCACGAGACGGGTCTGTTTTGTAAGAGGATGCCCTCTCGGACCTACATTTTCAGAATTGAATCGAAGGTCAGAGGCTTCAAGACCTCCAAGGATCGTGTGACTATCATCATGTTTGGGAATGCTGCCGGGTTCCTTCTCAAGCCCACGCTCATTAACAAATCAAAGAACCCAAGAGCTCTCAAGAACAAGAATCTCCTCCCGGTGCACTGGATGCACAATAATAAAGGCTGGATCACTAAACAGTTGACAGTGGAATAGTTCAAGGAAAGTTTCATCCCTCAAGTGAAAGAGTATCTCGCCGAGAAAGGTTTACAATTTAAAGTGCTGCTCCTTATGGATAATGCAGGCGGTCATCCGCAAGACATGACTCATGTAGGAGTGACTATCAAATTCCTACCTCCCAATACCACCGCGCTTATCCAAGCCATGGATCAGAGAGTGATCCGCGCGTTCGAGGCTATCTACGTTCGCATCACCCTTCGGCATCTTGTTGACTCCATGGATTGCGAGGAAGAGTTTTCGGTCACCGGATACTGGCGGAAGTTCACGATAGCGTCCTCTTTGGAGGCTATCGGAATCGCTTTGAAATGCACAAAAGCTGAGACTGTGGCTGCAAGCTGGAAAAAGTTGTGGCCTGGAATCTTCGAAGAAAACTGTGGTCCGACTCTCGAAGACGCAAGCGATAGCAGTCCAGCTGGCTCATGAGCTTGGACGCGAAGGGTTTGACGACATGACCGTCGCTAACGTCAGCGAACTGCTGGACGCAGCTTCGTAAACCTTGACGGACGACGACTTATTCGCTGTCGAAAGTTCAATTCAGGAAGGAGTTGAACCAGAGGAAGAGTACGACCACATCAACGTTCAGGATGAAGGTCTCTCATTAGAGCGTCTCTCACGATTGGTGAGGGGTCTCAGAGAGATGCAAGATCAAATCGGTTCATGGGATTCTCACATGAGCCGAGCACTTCAATTCCGCAACGCTATCGATGAGGCGATGAAAAAAGAGCGGAAACAACTACCAATAACCATGCTCCTGAACCCTCAGCATATAACTCCCCCGCAGACTCCACCGGCGGAAGAACACCGCGTAGCCCGCTGATTTTATCAAGAGCCATACATTGAGGGCAATAAACCGACCCTCGAAGTCAACTCTGGCTTATTCTAGTAGATATGTCAGATTCTTCCTTGGAATTTCCTCTTCATTCTCCAATGTAGGCCTGGGTTTGGAGGTTGTGAGGAGCCGGAACCCACTCTCATTTTTAATCCGAGATAGTTTTTCCGCTTCCTGAGCGCCCCGCAAAATGAGCAGAATAGGCCCTCCCCATTTTTTTCGTTGTTCACCCGTTCAGCGGATATGAAGATTGAAAGCGAAGGTACTCCGATGGTGTATGGATTCGACAATTCTCTTGAGATCTGAAACAAGACACGGAGTCACTCCGCCCGCCCTTCATGGAGCAGTGGCATTCGTATGAGCCCTATGAAAATCCGTGAAATCACGCCGGAAATCGCCCATTGCGACAGACGGTGGAAATATGTTCGCCGTCATTCGCAGGTCACGTGGTCGGTACCATGTTTCAGCCTCTCCTGCCCAGCTTTTTACCCTAGCGGTACTTGGTTCCGGAAGTTAACGGAAATATTTTTTTCCCCCTAAAAGTGGGAGGCCATATCCATGCATGCTGACACCGGTGACTATTGCTGATTTCGACGGAGGGTCGGGAGTTTTCTACGAGCGCGACAGAACCACTCCAACTCAATTTCTGACGGTCGGCAATGAGTCCGGGAGCTAAGAGCAGTTGGACATAGGACCCGAATAATTTTGTCCACCCAGAACTCAATCTTCGGTCACTCTGCGTCGGTAATTGGTGCCCGCGGGAGCGACGTGAGTAGAAAACCGACGTAGGTCGAAATCACGGTTTTTCCATATCATTGATGAGGTTTTGAATATATGAGCCGGGCCACGTCCCCCCTGACAACGTAATCCCCATGAAAGAATCATTCTGGGGAAGATGGAATCTGGAAAGGACTCAGTACTACTGAGTCAGTAGTGAAGGTGAAACCCTCCGGTTAAAACCCTGTAAACGCCCCTCCAGTACACTAGGAGGCGACTCAATGCCCTGATGAGCGTCTGCTCAACTCGGAATCGAGACTGAGGAGTCGAAGAAACGCGGAAATGGAAGAAATTGCTCGAAAAAAAGAACACGCGGGTTCGAGAACGACCTAAGTCAAGGGACGACTGTACTCAAACGACGAGCGCATCCATGGGCTATACAGCAGTTAGGGATTCCGGTCGTACTTGCCAAGCTCAGGTACTTGAGAATATTTGTTCGACTCCGAGAATCCCGGATTTGCATTCGAAAAGATCCGCATGAAGTCGTAAATCGCTCGCACGCGCGCTCTTGTTCCTCCCGCTCTCGTCTTGCTTCCACACTCAACTCCCTACACCTCCCAGTCGGGTCGATTGGACCCGTGGGAGTGAGATCAGGGGAAAAATAACACTCACAAAGGTCCTCCGTAGTCGAGCGTCTTCGAATCGTCGATGGCATTGTCTGTTGGAGCTCTCAAGTCGCCTATATAAAGGATCTCACTCTAGTCGACGACCAGTGTACATCGTCGGAGGGTCAGGAACAACATCTGCTTCGCAATGCTCAGGTATGTAAGGATAGTCTTGTTCTGAAATTCCTACTGCGTGGAGGATTTCAACCAGCGAGTGAGCCCCGTAGTCGACACACGAAGCGAGTCAACTGGGCCACGCGGACGACCGGAGTCAGGAGTCAGGTAGGCTTCGAGGTCAACTGAGCCAACCGATAGCGGCATCCGAGGAGGAAGTTTTTCTGTGCTTACCAGGGACAGGGGCGAAGACAGAGGCGAATCTCGCGAAAAACTTGTTTTTCGTGCCTGTATTCATTGTGATTTTCGGGTGCGCTGGGGAAAAGTGTGTGTATTGTGTCTCTCAAGAGTGCGTCAGGTAGTTGAGTTCGGGGGAGCCTAAGTTTGTCTGCTATGATTTTGTATCCTGTGTTCCGGGGGTACTTTTCTATGTCATCACAGAGTTTTTTCCACTTATTCTTTTTAGATTGGAGTATCGTTGTTCGTCATACAGTGTTTTTTCCGAGTCTCTGTTTGTTGGGTCTGCTCTGGAGTATGTTCTTCTGGCGTTGATGCAGAGTCTCCGGGCCTCGGAAACCTCTGCATTCCACCAGTAGCTTCCTCGGTTCTGTGTTTGTGTCTTCATCTTCGATTTCTTGCATTCGGTGTGTGTGATGTTCGTGAGGAGTTCTGCTGTGAGGTTTGCTCGGGCGTTTGAGAGCTTTTCGAATTCCATCGTGAACTTTACGGGGTCTATGTTTCTGTAGTTGTGTTTGTAGCGCTTGTTTTTTGTTCTGTTGGCTCGGTGTGGCTCATGCGTTGTTATGTCGTATCTGATGTATTTGTGGTCGCTTAGGCTCTCGAGCTCCGGGAGGACGAATCAGTTTTTATGGTGTGTCTTGTCCTATTGTTTGTGAATGTGACGTCAACATGTGATCTCTGGTTCCCTCTTTCAAAAGTCGGTCTGTCCCCGGTGTTTGCAACCGTGAGGTCATTTGCTGCACACCACTCGAGGAGGAGACGGCCTCTCCTATTGGTGTACGCGGTGCCCCAGACAGCAGACGCCGAGTTGAAGCCCCTGAGATTATTATTTTTTTGTTAGGCGGTTGGTTGTGGAGGCTAACAGATATGTCGTGTAATGGTGAGCTTGTTTTGACGAATTTCAAGGCCGCTGAGTTACTCTCTAGGTCGGTTATCCAAGTGTTGTCGAGTGTTGGGATGTTTGGCTTTGAGACGGTCAAGATTTGTATTCGCTTTTCCGAACCTAATTGAGTTGCGAGGTCCTGTGCTGTTCGGCTCCGATTGAGGTTGATTTGAGGAACTCTGTTCAAATTACTGTTTTTGTTCGTGTTCATGGTTTGGTATTTGGGGTTGCTGCTCGTGGATTGTCGTCTGTTGGTGATGCTGTCTTGGTTTCTTGTGTTGTGTTCACGTTTTTTTCTCGGTGTCTTCGATCTTTTCGGCAATGAGTTTCTTATACTGCGGGCATTCCCTAGATAAGCTGGAGTGATTCGATGTGTAACATTCTAGAAATCTGGCGGGTCCCGTGCATTCTCCCCCCGGGTGTTCCCTGAGTGTACATCGGTAGCATTTCTTATACAGTACAACCTCGATTATTTCAACTGATTGATGCAAAAAAAAGTTGGAATAATCGAGAGATGAAGAAATCACCCACATTCTTGGACTCCGAAACCCATTCGGGAATGAGAGTCCGAGTTCGAACGCTAACCGATCCAGAATGAAACGAGATATATTGACGATGGAAGATTCTGAAACGTTGGATTCATCTTCCACATAAAAATACGCTTCCGGTCGACATCCTTCGGCCTGTTCCGCAGAGTTGAAATAATCGAGGTTGAAATGCGAAAGGTTGAAATAATCAAAATTGAAATATTCGGGGTTGAAATAATCGAGGTTGTACTGTATTCCGATTGTGGCTCTCTGCAGCATTTGCTAAGGTGTCCGAGTTTGAGGCAGTTGAAGCAGAGTGTGACTGTGATTTTTTCCGTAACCCTGCAGAAGTTCCATCCGATTCTCATGCCCCTACCCCTCAGGAGCGTCTCAGTGGAACTCCAGCTCCCGTTGGTGGAATTTTTCGGCTCGAAGACTTTGATTGGCTCCTCGCATTGAGTTTGTTCCCGTATGCGAGTTTCTATGTCTCTTTCGTGCGTAACCCCATCCAGATCATGTATTATCAGCAGTTTTTTAGTTTCTCTGAGGATTTCAGCTCCTGAGCCCGTTTTGTTTCTGATAAGTTCTGTGTGGTTGGTTGATGCTCCTGGAGTTTCTTCCTTTGTTTTGATTGGTATGTTTCCTTCTTTTGTTTCAGTTATCCTCCGCATGTCAAGTCTTGCTGGGGCTGCTCCTATTGATTCCTTTATACTCTTGAGCATATCGGCGTATGTTTTCCCCTCTGTTTTCTGCATGATAGGGTTCCTGTCTTCTGTATTTCCTTTCGTTTTCCTTCCGGACCTGCCTTTCGTGCAGAAGTCCGCTTTGTGAGTTGTGGGATCCAGACAGCATTCAATGATTTCTGTAGCTAGTTCTGAGCTGATATCTTCCGTGATGTTGATTGTGAGATGCTGGTCCGGGTTCTCCAGACAATTCTCTCTACGGCTGTGGTTATTTCTTTTGTGGATGATGCTTCTAATTTGTGGGCTATCATGCTGAGAGTTTCTTCTTCATCATCCGGGCTCCCCTGTCTGAGAGTCACGCTGGTGCTGTTCTCCTTGTTACATTTCGTAAAGTTTTTCGTGATTCTGGTGTACATTGCGCCCAAGCGTTTAATTGTGTCCATATCTTTTTTGTTGTCTTCGTTGATGATGAGGATTATACTTAGGGAGGGGGCAAGAATGCTCTCTTTTATGCATTTGACTTTGGTGAAGCTTTTAGGGGGCCAGATGTAATCGAGGAGCTGTTCTACGTCTTCTGGGGTTTCGATTTTGCTGAGTTTGTCGGAGAGTTCCTTGCTATCAATGTGCCGGAGTCTTTTGTTCCTATCGAGGGCGGTTCGGAGTGCTAGGTTCTCGTTTCTGCTGGTATCTAACTGTTCCCTAGTTGTCTCTAACTCTTTTTGTAGTCTCTTTATTTCTGAGTGGAGTAGTGTGGTTTCTTCAGTGTGTGCATCGGCATGGCGATTCGATTCCTCCGCAATGCTTTGTGCTATCTCTTTGTTCATCGACTTGATTTTTCTGATTTGGCGGCGGATATCGCTCGCTCCCTTCTTAATTTCTAACTTGGTGTTCGGGCATTGTACTTTACACATGTGTTCGAGTTTATCGGCTGCTTCTAGCAGGCTATCGATTTCTACGCTGATACTGTCGATTCTTGGTAAGGTTTCGTCTTCTGGGGGGGAAGAGGGTTTCTTCCTCTTTTTGCTCTTCTTCTCCGGGATTTTGAATTCGTCGGCTTCTTCTGGCCTGCTTTTTTCAATTTCGATTTCGATATTTTGGGCTGTTCCGTCTGTGTTTCCTACTTGCTCATCTATTTCTTGATTTTGGCTTATAGCTGGTGGGGAGCGCGGCAAGGCCGTCTTGGGGGCGAAGGGGTTTTCCTCCGTATTCCCGTCCATCTCGAATCTAATAGTTGTTTGGTTACGAGTTGCCGTAGGGATCCTTGTGGGAGCTGAAGTTGCATTGGCTGAAAGCATCCAAACCCGCTCAGACGATAGAGTATGTTCTCAACATTAAGTCGTCGGAACCGAGTGGAATCTGTCAGACTCCTCGGGCTCCTCCCTCGATTTGTCTCGGTTCAGGAAGAGCTTGCTTGAATCCGCCGGAAATATGTGTACGAAGCCTGTGTAGAAGAAAACTCCTCTGGCCGATTTCCGGCGACTGCGCTCGAATGACTACCACGGATTCCCATGGACTGGAATGATGGATCTTGGCGCGACGGGTCGAACTCAATGGGATACCTCTCCACCCGCGCCGTTTCTACTTGATATAATTCCTCAGATATCCCGTTCGAAACCTCGACCACATTTTAATCTATTCGCGAATGCTCCAACTGGCCCATGGAACTCGTTATTCTCTCCACCCCAGCGTTACGACATACATACTCAATCTGGCGGTTATGTATCGCTGTCCACGGAGAGCTCGAGATCTCACAATTCGTTAGCAAAATCGTCCTCAGGAACGAATGCATTGGAATCTTCACAGGCATTGACGATAACCAGGACATGTTAGGAGATAGAATAGACTGGAGGCTGGCAGCTGTTCTGGCCAGTGTTTTCACCGTGTTCATCGGCAACAGTGCGATCGTGGAAACAAAGGAGTTCGACGTCAATGCACTGCTTTCGACCAGCGGTGCTGACAATCATGTAATGCTACTTGGCCCGGAAGCTCTCAATGAATGGAGAGAGAAATTCGAAGCGCGCTCCCAAGACGATTGGGGGCGTTTATGGAACGTTGAGAAGCACCGACGGTAAGTCATAATAGTTCCGAATCGAAGACGAACAGGATGCAGCTTCGAATCATGTCTCTCGATGAACACTCGCTGAACCCCAAAGCGGATGTATTCACGGATATGTGAATGGATGTGATGACGATCATCATCGTCGTCGCGAGTTCTTCATGACGCAATCAACATTGTTTTCAAACCTGCGAAGGTTTTCCTAATAACACAGAATCTTTGCGGAACGATTTCATCCATCGAAGTGGTATTTAATCCACCCCCAATATCATTGAGGAGTTTCGGGGGGGCCATGCCCGTCACATACAAAGGCCTGGAGCAAGACTTCGGAATGGCTGAGTGAAACGGATACGCGTTCTGCAGGTGTTACAGTGACCTTCAAACTCATATGGAGTGGTTCTGCCGGAGCGGCTTATCTCTCGCCAAAAGGTCAGGCAGGAACGCTGATACCTTCGGCCGATCAGCAGGATTGCATCGTCTGCCACCCAGTCTTCTCTACGCTCTCCGTAAAGTAGAGCACGAGATCGAAGACGTCGACTTGCGCGACGACGATTTCTATGAGCAAAACAGGCTTGGTGCGTTTCCAACAGCTCTAACGAAGGGATGTTCCAGAATGGCAGCCGAAAAAAATTGTCGCATTGATTCCGCATAATCACTTGGCTGTTCCCTTCCCAGGTCCGTACGGTCAACCGGCGGCTCAAGCCCTCCAGCTGCTAAGGAAAACATCTGGAGGACGACGGAAACGCAAAGAACTAGGAATAATGGACGAGTGCTGCCATCAGAACGATGGCTGCTCCTGGGAGGAGTATGCTGAATACTGTGATGTAGGTAGCCGAGAGAGGCGCAGACTCGTGCCAAGTGCAACGGTCTGAGAGGAAACCCATGGGATGGTGCAATAAATAGTCGATGTAAGACGAGGAGAGAGGATCTCTCCTGCGGCTCAAGAGGCATGCTCCATGCTATAACAAGCGGAAATGAGCTGCACTTCGCTTAAAAATCCAGTGCTCAGATTCCCGGAACCCTGATTCCGCCACTTCATGTCTCGACTGCTGAAGAAATAAAGAATCTGCAGGGAATGTCGCCAATGTGATCCCGAACAAATACAATAATCTCTCGAGAGGAAGAGGAGGTTTTTCAACATGCTTATCACGAACACAGAATCAATACACGGAGTGCTCCCGAAAATAAAAGAAAGACATATGAATTTTCGAGGGAAAGTTCACGTCGTTGTCCTTTCCACGCGAGACGATACGAGAAGGATGATTGGGCCATCCAATCGAATGCGTCATCCCACTGGATTCGGGTGTGTGGGGGCGAGCATAACCGACTGCGTCAACAAAGAACCTTATACATGTCGGGACATAAGTCTACCTCTCGGGGACAATCCTTGAAGATCCTCAGTGATGTGAACGCGTTTGTTCGCGGATGAATGATTGTCACCGAGCCAACCTAAACAAAGAGAGGCACTCGTATCAAGACCGCGGGTCCTGAATGAGTCGTAATGTAACAGTAGCGTGGAGTCATGAAATCCGAAGAGGTTGTGACGCTGGCACGTTGACTGCGATCGATCGCGTCATTCCATCCACAGCGGTTCGGAGATGTATTCTCATATTCCCTTAGGATCAATGACACACTCTGAATCCCGCTCGCGGATCGAAACTCAGAAGTTTCCTCATCTAGCGCGCCGGTAAGACGAGAGAATCGTCGCCGCAAACAGACATTTCAGGCCCTCGGGCGGGCATCGAGTGAATGAATACCGGCTGTTTACAGACTAGCCAAAGGTTCCCGAGAAGATTCCCGAAAAATTATGAACTTTCGGGTGGTGACTTGGAAAAGAAAAGAGGTCGAATGTGGTAACACCGTATATTACGCCAGCCGTAAGTTTACATCATCTAGATCCACTACTCATGAGGAACTTGAACGTTCGCGATTATTCAGCTCGACGACTGGGGCGACGCGGTGGAGGGTTTCTCGGGCTCGCTGGAGCTCTTCGGAACTTCTGCCGCGGGGCGCACAGGAGTTCCCGCATCTTTAGGTGCGGCAGGAGTCGTCACCTCTTGTGCAGGGGCTGCCGGTGACAGTGCCATGGGTGAACACTCTCTCTTGTCCGGCATTGCTTCTCTTGAGTTGCTTTCGGGCTCTTTTGCGCTCGGAACACTCTCTGCGACCGGTGTTGCGGCTGTGGAAGAGGCTTCCAACGGCTCGATGTGAACGTTGCGTGCTGCCGGCGCTGCGCTGGATGCTTCCGGGGTTTCGCTTGCGTCGGTGGTGGCGATTTTAGTTTCAGAGGCTGGAGCTGAGGTCGTCACCGTGGACTCGGCAGGGGCAGCGGTGGATGAACTCGCGGCCGGGTCGGAGGCTTCTGCGGATTGTTTCTGTTTTCTTCTCAGCCGCTGCTTCTGATGCTGGGGAGGCGGCCGCGTACTCGGCGACGTCGGCCGATTTGGCGGGCCCCGTGGGAGCTGACTCGGAACTCAGGGAGCTCGCTGTTTTTCCATCGATGTGAATATCTTGTGCATCCTTTCAGTGGACCCTCGCTCGGTTTAGACGTCACAGATGAGTTGAGGAAAGCATGGGAAGCGTATGCGCTCCTTGTTCATCAAATAGCCCGGACAAATCCAACGGAGATTCATGCGTCTCATCCACATGTGTACAATGCAACTGCACCACCACATGCTCCTGGTGTGCCGGGTACATGACTCGGCACACAACGTGAGACGATGGGTGGAGGAGCCATCGCTCAAGGGAGCAACTTCTTCGGAAGAAGCCCGTGTCCGACCTGAGAACGACCAGGATTCTCAAGGAGTCGCCGAGACCCAGCAGATCGACTCTGGTGCGCTGGGATCATTCTCAAATTCAGGATTATTTCTTGACGGTCGAGTCTGGGATAATTCCAGTGGTCTTTCTCTCGTTCTCAGAGGAAGTCAAGCGTCCCTACAACCTTGTGCGGAAGCGCAGATCGCTGACCGAGGAATGCTGCTACAGCGAAGACGTTTGCACTTGGGCAGACTATGCTGAAAACTGCGACACTCCTTACCACAGGGTGCATCCGCGTCTCTCGTGAATCGAGCAGCCAATAAATCGAAGGCTTTAATTGTGGCCGCTTATACATGGCTCGCAGACGATAACCTATCTCAACGTGTACAGTCTTCCCTCGCTACTTCGCGGTTCGATCATCGCGGTTTCACTGTATCGCGGTTTTTCCGAGCCGACCGAGATGGGTCATTGAAACTGGAGGAAAGCCTTCTGTCATACAAAACTCCAATGAATACATAGATTGCATGGATTTTCTCGTAAATGATAACTTCTTTTCGGAAGTTTTCCATCCTGTAATCGCACCTGAAATGAACAACTTGAGAAAGATGGATCGATTGGCTGGATGTGCACATTCTGCGCTGCGCAGGTGTGCAAGAAGTTGTGCGGTAACGTGGAAGCTGGAACCGCTCTCTGTTTTGATCTGGCAGTTGGGAGGTTGCTTCAACCTGAACGAGAGACACCCTTGGCGTTGTTCGCAATTGTTTCGACGAGGCTGGTTCTATTGTGACATCCGGGTAAACGCCGGTGGTACCGTCGGTGGTAGGACCAAGAAGCCGGTGGATTCCTCGAATCAAGCGCTTCCTCGTTGTCAGTATCAGAATCCAAGGCTTCGAAACGCCGTGTGCTCCTGAGAATTACTTTATCGGAATCAGAATGAGTTTGAAACAGTCTTGGCAGACATGTTTGAGCAAAGTGAGACGTCGCAGGAAGATGCTCACGTTGCAGGAGAAGGTCGAGCTTCTGGATATGATCGCAGGAGGCAAGAAGGCCGCGGACGTTGGACGGCACTACAACTTCAACGAGTCTTCCACTCGTTCGATCCGTAAAGAAGAGATCAAAATACGCAAAACGGCCGCCATCTGGACGGAGATCCAGGTCCGTCCCGACGCTCGGAGTTTTCTGCGAGCAAAGGCTGGTTCGACAAATTCCAAAAGAGATACCATTTGAAAAATCTCAAGTTACACGGAGAAGGAGCCTCCGCGGACGAGCTCGCAGCAAATGAGTACGTCGCCAACACATTTCCGGCAATGATGAAGAAGGCGAGGACCGCTCGAAACAAGTTTTCAATATGCACGAGACGGGTCAGTTTTGTGAGAGGATGCCCTCTCGGACCTACATTTTCAGAAACGAATCGAAGGTCAGAGGCTTCAAGACCTCCAAGGATCGTGTGACTATCATCATGTGTGGGAATGCTGCCGGGTTCCTTCTCAAGCCCACGCTCATTAACAAATCAAAGAACCCAAGAGCTCTCAAGAACAAGAATCTCCTCCCGGTGCACTGGATGCACAATAATAAAGGCTGGATCACTAAACAATTGACAGTGGAATAGTTCAGAGAAAGTTTCATCCCTCGAGTGAAAGAGTATCTCGCCGAGAAAGGTTTACAATTTAAAGTGCTGCTCCTTATGGATAATGCAGGCGGTCATTCGCAAGACATGACTCATGTAGGAGTGACTATCAAATTCCTACCTCCCAATACCACCGCGCTTATCCAAGCCATGGATCAGGGAGTGATCCGCGCATTCGAGGCTATCTACGTTCGCAACACCCTTCGACATCTTGTTGACTCCATGGATTGCGAGGAAGAGTTTTCGGTCACCGAATACTGGCGGAAGTTCACGATAGCGTCCTGTTTGGAGGCTATCGGAATCGCTTTGAAATGCATGAAAGCTGAGACTGTGGCTGCAAGCTGGAAAAAGTTGTGGCCTGGAATCTTCGAAGAAAACTGTGGTCCGACTCTCGAAGACGCAAGCGATAGCAGTCCAGCTGGCTCATGAGCTTGGACGCGAAGGGTTTGACGACATGACCGTCGCTAACGTCAGCGAACTGCTGGACGCAGATTCGCAAACCTCGACGGACGACGACTTATCCGCTGTCGAAAGTTCAATTCAGGGAGGAGTTGAACCAGAGGAAGAGTACGACCGCATCAACGTCCAGGATGAAGATGAAGGTCTCTCATCAGAGCGTCTCTCACGATTGGTGAGGGGTCTCAGAGAGATGCAAGATCAAATCGGTTCATGGGATTCTCACATGACCCGAGCACTTCAATTTCGCAACGCTATCGATGAGGCGATGGGACCATACAGGAGCGTGCTCAATCAGATGAAAATAGAACGGAAACAACGACCAATAACCAAGTTCCTGAAGCCGATTCGATAGTTGGGTCGGGCTCCATCGATTACATTGTCATCGATAAGGGAGAATAGCCAAACCGCGTAGCCCGCTGATTTTATCAAGAGCCATACATTGAGGGCAATAAACCGACCTTCGAAGTCAACTCTGGCTTATTCTAGTAGAGATGTCAGATTCTTCCTTGAAATTTCCTCTTCATTCTCCAATGTAGGTCTGGGTCGAGTTCCAGAGAATGCATTAAGATGAAATCCGGGTGTAGGAGCTACTCATGCATGTCAGAGAAAGCATTTTCCCAATAAACTACCCCACTTCACGGAAATTCATTTATCGCGCTCGGTCCTGGAGCGAATTAACCGTGATAAATGAGGGAATACTGTATCGCCCTCCCAGGAGGCAGACTCGTCCTACGAGTGTGGATCTAAGCGGCGCTAAGTGGTCAGGATCTGATTAAGCCGCGATCGTTTCTTTGTCGATCGCCATGCCTGGAGCATCGCTCTTCGCATGTGTCAAACATGAGCGCCTACATCACGAGTCTGATCTCGTTCTTCGACTGTGGCCGTCGGTGAGCAAGGAAACTGGAAGCTACCCCGGTTCTCTTGTGCTGACCTCTCAAATTGGGTTCGAGCGGTGCTGGCTCTCAGTCGAAAGCTCCATGCTACAAGTTTCGATTTCATGTTCTCGACCAGCCGACCCTCACTGATTACGCTGGTCAGTATCCGGCCTGAGAAGTATTCCGCCGAGATCCGCTCCAGGTTGTCGAACATGGTCTACGTCGGGTTTGCCGTGAAGTTTTGCCAAAGTATCAGAACGGCCATCCCTTGAAGCTCCGTTGAGCCCTCCGCGCGGTCCTCCTGACACGTTCCGTCGCAGGTCTTTGTCAGTTCAACGTGAGTATCCCGTAACTCCGCATTCATGACCCGAACAACCTATGCACGAATTCGCAACGAACCTCTCCAGGAATATGATCAGAACGACTTCTCTTCTTTTCGTTTTCGGAACATTTCCAGGAATGCGTTCCGGTAGACCCTTTCTAGAAGGATCAGCGGATATTTCTGAAAGTATGATGAAGATAGACTCTATCCGGGAGTATCATCAAACCGATTGCCTATGACTCTTCCGGACTCTTCCATCGCTCTACAGCGTATCGCAAGTTTTATGCCCACTAGATGATCAATCCGGAAATCTATTGAGGACAGACAGATATGCGCTCAGCTCCCCTGACTAAACTCAGGTAAGGCTGCGGTTTCGACCACATGACAACAGCCCGACCGGATCCCGAGATTCGATGGTCTTCCCCAAGTGGAAACAATTTTCGAGTTTCTATACTTGATTTCACCATCAGATTTTTTTCCGAGATCCTCGCTCAAATCTCTTCAATCAATCTTTATCGCAACAGTTATATGGGTTTGGAAGTGGTATCACAAGCATCGGTCACGATGTTGTGTCATCATCCGAATTGGTAAATGCTCAATTGGAGCCAGTTTCGAGTTCTCAATCTCAGGGGCGTATCTAGGGGGGCAGAGTGGGCGCGCAGTTGGAGGACGCAAAGCTGATGGGGTGCGCAGTTATGGGGCGTGAAACCGTACTTGATTTTTTAATAGTCCTAACCGCGAAATGAACTTAATTTGTCTTCCAAACGGATAAACGCCACAGAGATCTGAGAGGCGTCAAATCGGAGTTGAAGTTTGTCCATATCCGGGTCTGCATTGGAGATTCGATTTGTCTCGGCAACGGAATCTCGCCTCAGAGAAGTCAGCGACGCGGAGCTGAGGGGCGCGGAAGAGATGAAGAACCATAAATGTCTCAGACTGCAATTTAAAACTCGCCTTAACTCAGGCACGGGAACATGCGGCAGAGGGCTGAGTGCTTGCATGTCTATCTCTTGAGGGCGCAAAGCTGAAGACACACGGATTCAAGGTTCTGTCAATCTCCCTCTTCTCCACTGCAGGAGGAATTCAATCGGAATCAAGAACGAAATCCTAACCCATTGAGCTGAAGGACGCAGAATCGGACCTCCACTCCGATCTATCGGAGAAACTTTATGATGATTAGAGCCTGGAAGTTTGCGTGATTTTTCGAAATTATCCCCTCGTCGCAATGGATCGATGCTGGGCGATTGATCGGATAATTTCGAAAATTCACCTAAACTTCCAGGCTCTAGTGATGATATAAATGGCTGTGAAACGTTTGTCAAACAA
Source organism: Phytoseiulus persimilis (assembly GCA_037576195.1). Classification (NCBI taxonomy): domain Eukaryota; kingdom Metazoa; phylum Arthropoda; class Arachnida; order Mesostigmata; family Phytoseiidae; genus Phytoseiulus; species Phytoseiulus persimilis. Next base: position 5,312,277 of record CM075101.1, on the reverse strand, counting down.
GATGAAACGTTGCCAGGGATCATTAGGATTCAAGAGAAGCTAGGCGTATTAGCATTTTTGAGCATTGAGAGACCAAACTAAAAAAAACGTTTTCGGAATTGTTGAATGATAGAAAGTTTCACCGCAGTTAAGGCTAATTGTGCGCGATTCAGATCACCACGCTATCGTGGTAACATTGATTGGACGTGACCTTGTTTTCAACGAGCAAGATCTCTTTTGATGGCTCGCCAAATTTTCGTGCGGGTTCGGAGGGGGGCACATTTTTGCTGGTTCGCCCCGGGCGCCGCTCGAGCCAGATACGCCACTATTCAATATCCTATCGCTATAACAACCAGATGAAAGATAGAAATATCCCAATGACCCCGGCGCTTCGCGCGGTCGGTGTAGTTGTTGGAATAGCAACTTCTTCCCCCCTTCTTTGGGTTAGCAGGCACATATCAACATAATGTCGTTATGAGGCTCTCATACTCTGCAACGTCATCATTCATGAATCAAACATATTTCCAGAGCTCAATGCGTGGCTTGCTGCATCAATAATCCAATCGGAGATCCTCCCTAGCGGGCGTGGCCCTATCTCTCGATGCGTTTGTATGCCGTGATCAGTCGATAAAGGGCTCACCCCTATATAAGATTCACTTTGAATGCATCGAGCAGAGCCGGAACCTCTGATCGAACTTTGACTGCGAACAGCTCAGAGCATTCTAAGCATTGAGCGCAACAATTAATTGAAGCAACCACGGCAGTTGGAAGACCATCGATAACACGTCGCCTGTGTGCGCCTTCCCGAGCAAGTTGAGTCGAAACACGGAGTCACGCATCTTCGCTGACTGGTGTCATCAGTCCCGCATCGGATTTCTTCGGATTTGCGGGATGGAGAGCTTCTGCTTCTTGTTGGAAACGTATTTCGAGAGCATCAACCATCTCTACATTGTCCACAACGGAAGCCCCCAGCCGGATGGCGGGCTCCAGGTGGCACTCGACGGGACAAACTTATGTGGTCACAACAAAACTTTCACGTTTGTATCGAGATGCGGCGAGCGAGCGCCAATGAAACCAGTGGCTCCGATTTTTTTCGTTCTCGGTAATTCAAGTGACGAGCCCGCTGAGTATCGGAAACTTCTCACCTACTGTTTCCCATGGATAAACATCATGTGTCGCCTACAGCTGTCGTCGGGGCCCGCTGACCCAAGGTCACTGAACATCTCTAGAGACGACCTTGAGTGTTGCGATTCCTTCTCCCTTCATTTCACCCGTGGTGGAGGGAATCATTCCCAACGTGATGATTCTAACGCTTTCTTCAACTTTGAGAGGATACGGAAGACGCGCGGCTCTCTCAGCTGGTTCGCGATCAAATCACGAACGCTGTGCTCGCGGTGTGGCTGGACCAGAGGCGAAGAAGAAGGCGAATTGACCACAGAAGTCAAAAATGCGAGCTTGCACTTATTGATTTACGACTACCTGACCTGTACAGGTCTCCCACAGGCGAAGAGAGTAAGACTTTCGGACACTTCGAATCATTTCATTGACAAGGAGGGTTTCGAAAGAGCCTTCGTGCGGCATGTTGCGCGGAAGTTCCACTTCAGGTTGATGAAGAGAAAAATTCCTGCGAACGTGATGTACGGTTTGTATCCGGATCATGATTTGAACACGACCGACAAGAAAATCATCACCAGGCTTCTGAGCAGAGAGTTTCACATGATTCACGGAGACGTGACCATCGAGGGAACCCGGCTTCAGTACGGAGACTTTAGTTCCTTCCTCGACATCGACCAAGTGACGGCTGCGTCGAAAGTCGTAGCAGAAACGCGATCCTTCGCCGGTTTGATCGGAAGCTCCTTGGTGATCTACCACGTCTGCTTATCTTCCGCTCTGGCATCGTGCTTATCTCGGCGAAGCGAACGATTCCAATGTTCGGCGATCCTCAAAGATTATGTGGCAGTGGTTCTCCGACCGATCTACCCACAGGGAGGAGTCTCCCGCCTGAGAACTCTGAGTTTTGCCTCGAAGTTGATTTCCACTCTGCATAGCATGTGCGTTCTCGTGCTGTCCAGTGTTATCTCGGCTGTCCTCATTGCTTCACTCTCGAGAGAGACATCCTCGGGCTTGTTCGACGCGCCGAGCGAGGCGATGGAAGCGTTGTCCTCCCCGGACTCCGTGGCCTTAGTCTCCAGGAGTGCGGAGGGTTTGTTCCCGGAGAGCGATGATGCATTCATGAAGAGAGTGAAAGAAAAATGGAAACTGTGCATGAGAGTAAATGCGGACTGTTTGGACACATGCATAACTGGCCGCGCTCGGACTTGCATGATATTCGGAGAAGCAGTTGACATGACGAAAGCTATTCTGGAACGGGGGGCTCTCCAGACGATGCGTGTATGCCCAAGCCTCGGCTTCAATGTATTTCATGGTTTCTTATTCAACAAAGGCTGCTTTCTCGACAGAATCATATCGCGGGAAGTCCGGAAGGCGGCTGAGCAGCATCTGCTCCATCGTTTCAAAATCAACGCTGGAATAGTATCCTACGATCTCAAGAAACAATCTATCACCCTCAGAGCCGTGTCCATGAAAACGTTCCAAGATCTGGCATCCATCTATTGGTGGGCTTGGGCAGCTGCCTTATTGACTCTCCTTGTGGAGAACGTGCTGCACGCAGTGGGAGTCTACCGCGATCTCCCGTTTTTGCTCTGGCGGGTGATCCGAAAGAAATCGCGGCAGTCTTGAGCTGGAATTTTTGATAATTACCGCAGAGAACCGTCCCGAAGGCTTCGTCACAGCCCGTGCTACGGAAACCTGATGTTTGTTTTATAACCTATTCATGTACAGCATCGAATGTATCTCATCTGGCTCTCTATGATGCCTCCGGATTCGACTGGAGGATCGCACCTCGACTTCAGATCTCAGCTCTGTGTGCTTTCGAGAAGCTTCAGCTCCGAGTCTACAGCTTTCCCACGGCAGATGGAAGCGTTAAAGTTCTGAATTTCATTTTTCGAGGTCGAAACGATCAACTCCTGCAGGGCGCGACACAAGACTCGCGCAGTCGAGGATGATGATCCCATGCGATTCAGAACAATTAAAATAAAGGCTCACGGTTGGGAATATCGAACGGTCGACTGGGATACTCGCTGATCTTCTGACACTTCGCCTCGAAAACGTCCAATGGTCGAACTATCCATAACGACGAAACTCCAAAATTGCCGACGAAGCACTGCCTGAACATCACAGCTGCTGGTGATGATAGCACTCTTAACTAGGCTCTGCAGCGGTTGTTAACCGCGAAATCGAAGGTGTATCTTGTCCGACAAGCATCGGATTTTTTGGGAGAGCATAATATCTGTTGAGCATGCTCAGGAGGACTGAGGTAAGAAATTGGGCGCTGAGAATTGAACAGAAACGAATTGATAGACGTGAAAGTTGCCCTCAGCATTCAGCTCGGCACAGCTGATGTTCAGAGACATTGTTCCGTGGAAATGTGATCTAATGATATTTGACCTGAGCCGTCGGAAAATATGAGACGCTCGGCATATTTGGTTTGCTCGCCGAACCAGTGAAATTCTGCGTGACGGCTTCCGTTGAACGAAGTTCGTACACGGCGATCATTCCTGGAGATCTTACGCATCACCTGTGGACTCTTGATGTATCCATTACTTCATGAGTCCAAGAACTTCATGTGAGAGCACTGTATGCGGAAGGTGCACATCCGGTTAGATCAAGAAATCAAGAACAGTAAAAGTTGCTATTGTGTGCGTCGCACCCGCATGTTGAGGCCAGGGGCATACCCAGCTTTTTTTTGGGGGGGGGGGGGCAAGAATGTGATGATTATGTCGATGATGATGATGTCGACGATTTTCATGACGCAATCAACATGGTTTTCAAACCTGTGAGAATTTTCCTGATAAGACTGAATCTTTGTGGAACTTTTTCGTCCATTGAAGTAGAACAGAATCCACCCTTCCCAATATTATCGAAGAGTTTTGGGGGGGGGCATGGCCCGCCGACCCCCGTAGAGCCCGAAAGAGACTTCAGTTCGGGGGAGAACCGTGCGAGGACGAGAGCGAACACTCTCGATGAGAGATTCTTCTTGTGGAAAGCATTCCATAACGGACTCTTTTGAAGCAAGAAATTGTGTTACAGAAAACTAGTCCCCTACCATGTGCCGCAATCGTTGTCTGCATGCATCGTTCCGTACCTCTCACAAGCTGATGGTCTCTCAACGTAAATCATGAAATTCCCTGGGGCTCCATCGATGCCGAAGATATGGGGTGGGTTTGCGAGAAAGTGAATAGTCAGTTCTTTGTCCATAGAATCATCTGGTTCGACACGTTATCAATATGAAACTCATTGCAGAATATCCCAGCCATGCCCAAGATTACTCTCTGAATGACTTGCGGTCATAACCGCGCTAGTGAGGTTGTTGTTATCAGTTTACCGTAACCGCGAGTATTTGAGAATGCGGTTACTTGCAAAGCCTACTCCCGGCCCGCGTTGGGCACTGCAAGGGTTTGGGCGGGGTCTGTCGCAATTCAGGCTGAAAAATATCATCGTTTACTCTCTGCAGTGTCGAACACAGGAGTTTTCCCCATATACCATGCACATTCGTCCGAGTCCATGCGATTCCGGAAATGGCCCAAAGTGATCAATAGAACATTTCTCCAAGGGTCGATGCACTGGTTGTATCGCATCACACAATCCTCATTCTTCCCTGAGATGTACTCACTGAAGATGCAATTTGGACAAATTTTCAGATGCAACTTCGTGTACTCCCTCATGTTTGGGGAAAAATTCGTTGCCCTCAGTATTTTCAAGGCTTCGTCCATTCCGAATTGTGGTTCCTTCGAATCGCCAATCTCCCTCTACGTGTCTGATGTTTCGACATTCTCTCGTCGCGTGACCGACTCCTTGGAAGCTAAAGCAAGTCACGCCTGGCGATGCACCCGACGTTGTTTCTGCTTCTCTAGCAGGTAGCCCTCCGCGTGGTTCACTCGCTCCCTTCAACAGATGTAGCAAGTCATCCTCATCTCTGTCTGATTTTCTTACCTAAATCCCGATGCTCGGTGCCGGCTTCTGCTTATGCATCCCCTTTCCATTGTTTCTCGAACATTCTTATACGTACAGCTCCGTCAAATTCCTGTGACTCCTTCCCATCATCAGCCCTTCTACGATTTGTTCTTCTACTCTCCGAGAGTCTCCACCTCGCCGCGACAACCCTCATACCACCACTTCGCCGGCAGAGCCAACTTCACTTGTCGCAGGCTTTTTGTGTATTCCTCGCTACATCTACCTCTCCTCTGGGCCTAAATCACACCTTGAAACCACTCTTCCGCCACAGCTACGGTCCCACCTGAGAATGTTCTTAGCGGAGTCGAGGTGTCCGCTCCGACGGAATCTTCGTGCCAGAGGATGTGCAAGTGACTTGAATAATGTCTGAAAATAATCTTCAGGTATTTGAGCTTGCTTCAATCTCTCCTCGCTCGCAGCTGAGCATCGCGGCTCCTCTACCTCCAAAGTAACTAGAAAGAGATTAGTGAATGAACGAAGTGAGAGTGAAATTCGGAAGACCAGGGAATAGCAGCAGAAGGATGGATGGGAAAGAGGAGGGGCTATCGACGCAAGAGGCATGCGATTTTTTGTGCACGACGACGCGTCTGAGAATGTTCTTAGCGAAGTTGAGGTGTCAACGAGGCGCTCCGTTCATTCCGTTTTTTTCCGCATCGACGAGTCCGCTCCTTCGTCGTTGTTTGGCGGCTGCTGATTCAGCACTCGCATCCCTTCCATCACCACTCTGAGTTCTTGCTTCTTCCTTTTCCATCGCGTTCTCTGTATTCCATGATATCGCTATCATCTCTTGTCCTTTCAACGCACCTTTGAAACTTCTGTTCTTTTTCGCCACTGCTGCTAGTTTAAGAGCGTCTTATGGGGCCCACGGTCTATCACTCAATCACACCATCACCGCTCGCACAATATCTTTCACTATGACTGGATATTCATAATCGCTCCCGCGTACACTTCCGTCGTACAATATACACTCAGAATGTAAGGGCTTCTATCCCGCAGGGACCGCTTCTTTCGTTATGTATTCTCTCATCCTCGACTGACTCCCTCTTCCCCTTTTCTCCGAACTGCTGCCTGTTTCTGCTGACCACCGGTTCTGTTCGCTGGGCTCAAGTTCCGTCTCTGTGAAAATATATACACCTATTCCCATTTATATAGTATTCCTAGTTCTCAATGGTTTCCTGCGTCGAAAAGCTGCGACTTCTCAGTACAACACTCACAAAGTCGGGATGGATGCCGGTCACTGAGAATTCAAATTTCCCTCCATTATCACTGCGAAGATCCGATTGTCCCGCAGCTCAAATATCAAAGACTCAATGGCTGGTTGATTGAATGGCTGGTTCAAGTGGGATGGTTCCCATCGGTTCGAATAAGGGCTCCACCGATTCTGTCCATTCGAGCCCCCCCTTATGAGACACCAGGTTTGTTAGTGTGTCTACAACTCCCTGTCCACTGTGTTGGGGCCAGGCTCTGCAAATACCGTATTTCCTCAAATAACTGGGCATGCTCTATTGACTGGGCATGCTCTCATGAGCAGGCATCCAGAGCGGGTTCGAAAAACAGGCGGGCATGCCCGGTTATCAGAGGAAATACGGTAACCGCAGTTTGAATGACCGCGGGGTAACCGATAACCGCGAATCTGTAACCGCAATCGCGGTAAACGACAAAATGAGGAACGGAAACCGCGGTCATAACCGCAAAAAACGCGGTTTCATTGGAATCAGATCGGATTCACTTCGATATCACATGAGCATATAGCAAAGTGCCCGGAGATGTGATTCCGAATAGATCCGAAGTTGATACCATTGTTTCCACGCCAGATCATACTGGAACGAGCCATTGCTGGTGACGAAGGTAAGATACTACCACTCCTCGAAATCCTTCCCAGTCTTTTGAGGGACAGTTTCCACATGAGGGAGAAAACTCTGTATGATTCCCAGGAAGCTTCTCCTCTTTTCTTTGAGAAAAAGTTCTTCAATTAACGAATACAACGGGGTCTCAAAACACATCTCATAAAAAGCTCGTTTGTGACAACTCGACCTTTATGAGATGGGTCCGGGGACATCGGTTGAGCGTTTCAAGTCAGGAGATCCCTGACACAATATCCCAATCCAAGAGCGACCATCTCATGTTGTAGAGCCTCCCGTCCGATGAATGTAGTCAGCAACTCCGGATTCAGCCGCCCACGAACCGCTGAGGAAGTTTTGCAAAATCCGAAATGAAGCTTCGGGGCCGAGTTTTGAACGATCTCACCGAGCGTAGAGTGCCTAATGCAAGGTTTCTTCGTAGGGTTGGGACGACTCAAGTGAATTCGACGTCCTTATTCTCGAGCTTTTCATCGGGAATCCTCGGACTCCTCTATCGAGCTGCGTCTAGTTTTCTCCGACTCCGAGTGATTGCTACCGACTCCGAACGGCTTGTTTATGGGTACATGGATAGGCTGCACCTGATGTGTGATATCTCCAGGTATGATTGCTAGCTGAGTGCTCATTTCGGAAGCGTGAACAAACTCCGTTAAACGCGGACAACAAAATGTCACTACTTCCACAAGCTACTCAATTCTTTCCGCCTTATCCCAGATCTCAGTCCTCCCGAGTACGCTCATTATACAAGGCGCTGCCTCAGAAAAACATACGCATCGCGAAGCTGCGGCTGAATGCGGTTACAACCGCAATTTGTACGCGCTCATCGCGGTCAATAACCGGAAAATATTGCGGTTATCAACCGCGGTTGTGGTACAGTCTTCATCACGCATCTTGCTTCCTGGACCTCGCGAAAGAGGGATCCCTGAATAGATGGTCAGATCTACTCCGGAATCACCTCTATGAGTCTGTATCCGGCCATTGACCCCGCTGAAAGACGGCCGTCGACCCTCAGGGGTCGATATCGACCACTTGAGAACCACTGGGCTAGCTGATGCGACAGAAAGGGGCAACGAAAATCGAGTGCGCGGGCTTTATGTCCTGGAATCGACGGCGACATCTCAAGGCTATCACATCGTTATGAGTCCCTCTCTGTCTCTTTGTAACGTCCTTGTTCATAAATTGAGCGTATCCCCAGATCTCAATACAAGGCGTGTCGCATCTATTATTCAATCCGAGATCATCACTCGCGGGCGTGGGCGTATCTCTTGATGAGTTTGTGTGTCGTGATCAGTCGATGGCGGGCTTGCCTTTATGATAAAGAATTCACTTTGAAAGATTCGAGCTGAATCATAACCTCTGATCAAACTTTGGCTGCAAACATATCCGAGCAGTCTGTGCATTGATCGCAGCAATTAATTGGAGCAACCACGGCAGTTGGAAGACCATCGATAACACGTCGACTGGGTGCGCCTTCCCGAGCAAGTTGAGTCGGGACTCGGAGCAACGCATCCTCGCTGACTGGTGTTATCAGTCCCGCATCGGATTTCTTCGGATTCGCAGGATGGAGAGCTTCTGCTTCTTGTTGGAAACGTATTTCAAGAGCATCAACCATCTCTACATTGTCCACAACGGAAGCCCCCAGCCGGATGGCGGGCTCCAGGTGGCACTCGACGGGACAAACTTATGTGGTCACAACAAAACTTTCACGTTTGTATCGAGATGCGGCGAGCGAGCGCCAATGAAAGCAGTGGCTCCGATTTTTTTCGTTCGCGGTAATTCAAGTGACGAGCCCGCTGAGTATCGGAAACTTCTCACCTACTGTTTCCCATGGATAAACATCATGTGCCGCCTACAGTTGTCGTCGATGCCCGCTGACCCAAGGTCACTGAACATCTCTAGAGACGACCTTGAGTGTTGCGATTCGTTCTCCCTTGATTTCGCCCGTAGTGGAGGAAATCTTTCCCGACGTGATGATTCTAACGCTTTCGTGAACTTCGAGAGGATACGGAAGACGCGCGGCTTTCTCAGCTGGTTCGCGGTCAAATCACGAACGCTGTGCTCGCGGTGTGGCTGGACCAGAGGCGAAGAAGGAGGAGAATTGACCACAGAAGTAAAAAATGCGAGCTTGCACTTGTTGATATACGACGACTTGCACTACTCACGATTGCCACAGAAAGAGAAAGTGAGACTGTCGAACATTGCAAACAATTTTGGCGACAAGGAAGGATTCGAAAGAGCCTTCGTGCGACATATTGCGTCTAAGTTCCACTTCAGGCTGATAGAGAGAAAAACCCCTGCGACCGAAGCGTACGGTTTGTTCCCGAACAGCGATTTCAGCTCCAGCAATGGGTCAATCATCACCAGGCTTCTGAGCAGGGAGTTTCACATGATTTACGGAGACGTCAGCCTCGAAAGAACCCGGCTCCTGTACGGGGACTTCGGTGCCATCCTCGACATCGACCACGTGACGGCTGCGTCGAAAGTGGTCGCGGATACACGCTCCTTAGCCGGCTTATTTGGGAGCTCATTGGTGTTCTTCCATGTTTGCTTTTCTCTCGCCCTAGCGTCGCTCTTATCTGGACGGAGCAAACGATTAAAAATCTCAGCGATCCTGAGGGGAGCTGTGGCAATGATTCTCCGTCCGATCTACCCGCACGCAGACGTCTCCCGCTCGAGAACTCTGAGTTCTGCCTCAAAGTTCATTTCAACCTTGCATGGCATGTGCGCTCTCGTGATATCCGCCGCTCTCTCGGCTGTCCTCATGGCTATGCTGTCAAGAGAGACATTCTCAGGCTTATTCGACACGCCGAGGGAGGCCCTGGAAGCGTTATCCTCCGCGGACTCAAAGGTCTTGGTCTCTGAAACTATGGAGGATTTCTTGCCAGACAGCAATGAGGAGTTCATCAAACGAGTGAGAGAGGAGCGGGCACTATGCTCAAGCATAGAAGACGATTGTTTGGAGGCGTGCATAACTGGCCAAGCTCGGATTTGCATGATATTCGGTGGAGCAGTAGCTTTGACGACAGCTATATTGCAACGGGAGGTTTCCCAGGCCATGAGTGTGTGCCCCAGCCTGGGAAACAATATCTTCGAGGGTTTCCTGTTCAACAAAGGCTGTTTCCTCGAGCGCATCATATCGCAGGAAGTACGGAGGGCTGCTGAGCAGCATCTCCTCTATCGATTCAAAGTCAACTCCGGAATATTATTCTTCGAGCTCAAGAAACAATCCATCACCGTCAGAGCCGTGTCCATGCAAACTTTCCAAGATCTAGCGTTCATTTATCGGTGGGCTTGGATAGCAGCCTTGTCGACTCTCCTTATCGAGAACGTACTGCACGCAGTGGGGAGTTCCGGTCGCGTTCCCCTGACTCTCCTCTCGCAATCCATTCAAAAAAAGAACAAGGATCTGGTTCGACCGGCGCGGAGGAATGCGCAACAGGCAGCAGAAACTAGGAGGTACTTTATCAGGAAAGTTCATTTGTTGTGAGTTCCTTGAAACGACGACAGAATATTTCCGGGGGTTCTGTTCAACCTCCTCGAGAGGGAGGAATGTTTCAGCACATCGTGACAACTGAATTGGAGGATAATACATTAAGATCTGACTAAGAAACTGATCTCGTCTGACAGCCATCGAATTTCTAACCACCCATGTTCCGATTGCAACCGTATTATAATGCATTGTCAGAAATGAAGTAAATATCAGATACGACAATGGCGTTCAAGTTATGGTTCGAATGATTCATAGCTCAATATCACGGATGAATTCATTGAGAGCAAGCCCTGAAGCACAGTCGATCACAGGAGGAACGTCTCCTCTGAAGCCGGTCTCGGGACGGAGCAATTAACGTGAAGCGAATAACTGATGAATTCTCCATCTAGATCTGCGCCGAATCGTCCGTTTCGACAGAACGCCTGAATGTCCGCGACCAGAACATTCGTGCCGAAATGTCGTGACCCGTTTCCAGCTTCCCCGGTGAACCGTCAGGAGAACGAGCATCAAATCTGGCAGGAAGAATCGTCAGCCAGGGGTGAAGTGGCAGATCAAATTCCAGCCCGATATCTATGCCCGATTCTCCTCCAAAAGTCTCCGCGGACTGGTTCAGGGACATGGAATCGCCTCCGGAACGCTTCCCAAAAACTGACTCAAAAGTCGAGCATTTTTCTAACTCGGAGTTTTGACGCCGGTATTCCCACCGAAATCCTAGTGCTTTAAGAGGCCGCGCTGGGTAAGGAGGCTGGGAAACGCAAGCGGAAGCGGTTCTCCACGACGACACCGTCGAGACTCGACGAATCCCTGGGCGGGCCTTCTGTTTGCACTCACAGCTCCTTGTGTGAATCATAGGGTCTACCCTTCGTGAGTTCTTCCGAAGTGGAGAATGAGAAAAGACTCCAGAAGCTGCTCAATGCCATCAGCCCCAGACCGTCGAGTGCGTTCGCTCGATTCTGCGATTGTCCGCCCGTGAGAGCGCAGGAGTTGGGATTCGGATGGATGATGACGAGCCAGGTCACTACGATTTGGGCTTGCTCCTTCCATATTCAACTTTGTGTCACGAACATACCCGCCGGGGATGAGGTTCTCACTGCTTTTAGGCATCTTGAATGTTGCTGCTCTCCTCGATGAGCTCTTCTCAGGTGGATGTTCACAACACCACGGACTTCAAGAATTAATGCCGAGCATGCATAGTTCGGTGCTCTGTAGAGCGCGCTCAGACTCGGCAGAAAGCGATCGCATCTGGTGTGGTTTTCGAGAAAAAATTGAAAGAAATTGAAAATTGAATCGTTGACTGCGGGATTTTGGGGTAGCTTGTTTTTTTGAAGAACTTCTACGTTCCGTGAATTCTCTCCATGACTCCACAGGGGGGGGGGGGACGCCCCCCCTCTCGCTACGCTACTGGCACTGACGCTAGTCAAGGGCTAGGCACGCCGCTGAGCGGGTTCTTCAATTTCTCCTATCGCGTGCATTGCTCAATCTGGTTAATCCTTATCCCTTAAGTCACCTAGTTCAGACGATGAACTCCACTATGGGAGTGTTCCAGATCCATCCCTGGATTGATCACGACCGAGTTCGGCAGCGCCGGTATCTTCATCCATAAGGAACGCCGGCGAGCGATTATCTTTCGGTGACGGGCAGAGGTCCTCGTTGGAACTTCGGGCTGCAGAACGGTTCTCCTTCGGCTCATTTTGGCCCTCAACGACCACAAAGTCGCAGATGCGGCGACGAGCAATCCAACAAGGAGCGGAAAGAACGCGATGTCCAGATGCTGTAGAGTTACTGCCTTGGGGCCCTCTTGGGAAGGTTCAAATGCCTGGAAACGTCTTTTGACGAAAGCTGTGTAGTTGCTGACGAGAGGAATGACAGTTTCGAATAGGTGCATGTTCAGAACGCGCAAATCGCGTTCGAAAGGCAACCACGGCGCCTGCGGGAAACCCGCCGAGACGGGGCTAATCGTCCTTCTTCCAAGATGGAGATTTGTTCGGTCGAATGTGGTGTTCAATAGAACAAGGGTGCTGTACAGCAACGTGGCGTGCCCCTTGTTTCCTCTGACATAGTTCAAGCAATCTGGCGCGGACTCTCCATTAATGACGCGGTTCCATCTCTTCTCATGCCCCAAGTAGCGGAGGTTGGGGTCGGGGGAGCGCACACTGATCAAACTGTTCACATGGTCGGTAACACCAATGCAAACGCGTTTGATCATTTTATGGCGAGAGAGGTAGCGCAAGTCTTCGGAATCATCCAGAGTGAGCCAGATGGATATGTTCAGGCACGAAGTGAGTTTGTTCTTGAAAACCAAACATAGAAAGAAGGTTCCGATATGGAGGCAATAGATGTTGATCGACCAAGATCTCGAGGGTCGGAAAAGTTTCAAGGGCTGGCCTAGGAAGCACGACGAAACCGACACTAACGCGTATGAAAAATCTCGCACGAACAAGCCGGCGGAAAGTAGAGTTTGTCCGACGGCTAGAACGGAGAGCGAGAGCCAAACCCATGAATCAAAAACTTCCGTCAAACCCTCGCTCCCCAAACTGTCGAAACGCTGTCGCCAAGAAATGAACCGGTAGCCACCGAAAGTGTTAGGATAGCTCATGTGAACAGTAGAATAACGTTGACTGCTGATGGCATACAATTGAAGGCAAATCAGCGCTCTGCGTTGGTTGAGCATTCTAAATGTTTCTTCTTTGTAGTTCTTCCGGGGCAGAGAGCCGACGCTCCACGACGAAATATTCAAAAATTTCGTCACAATACCGAGGTAGCTGTCGATGTCCTCGGCGACGCATTCGACGACACAAATGGCTGCGAAGTTATCGAGACGGAAATCCTCGGGCGCTTTCTCGGACTCCGCATGGATTTCCTTCCTGGAGTCGCAGCTCACAAAGTCAGCTGGAACATCTGCGATATTCCCTCTTAGGAAAGTCGTCACACACAGGAAAAACCTCGGGTACAGTTGCCTGATCCTCGTAGAATCCGTTCTGTTTTCTGGTACAAGCCACCGACTCAGTCCTAGGGTGCTGGTGTAATTGTGTATGAGCTCTCGGTGAATCAGTAAACTTTCTGGGCTCTGGAGGACCACTAGAATCTTCTTTCTCACCGCGAAACTCTTTGAAACATGTTCGAACAGTTCGGTAGCGTTGGTCATCGTCATGTAACTTATGTTCACCAATCCGGTCAAGTCCTTCACACTGCCGGAGCGAGCTCCATAAAATAGTAGTTCGACTCGGAACTTTACACTGTAGAGAGTAATGAGCGCTGCCATTGCCGAAACGTCTCCAGGGGGTTCGGCTCGCATTTTCGGAGATTCGTATCTGAGATCAAGACTCGGAGAGGGCTGCTAGCTCCATGAGGCCCATCAGATGAATCTCTCGTTGATGGTCGGAAGCTGCCCTGACGAGCGGCGAAATTTTCCAAGTCGGGACTCTCCCCACGCTGTGACCAAGGATTTGATCGATTCCGAGTTTCCGCTGATCTATTTATGATGGTACTGACGAATAAAGTTCCGCTAAGGCGTAATGATGGTGCATTGACCATGGACTTTGAGCCATTCTGAATCGTTCTATCAAGCGCGGGAAGTATACTATTACTCGAATCATCAGGAATTTCACGAACACTCGAAACGCGTTCGAAAGTACTTCCCGCAATTGGCGGATGTCGGACTCGAACCCATCGTGAATTTCTCGTTCTCTGCCAACAACGTCGATTACAAAGCAATTTCTCTAACTCCATGACGTGCGATTCGGACGGAGTTTGCTTGAGGAAGTGTTTTTGATCTCAGCGCACAAGGGTACGTGATGAGTTCAAGTTCGAATACAGATGAAGAACTAAAGAACCTGAAAAGCGCCGTTGACCGGGAATCGTGGAACGCTCACGGCTCAGGATGGGAAACCGACAGATGAGCGAACCAGGACATGCCTTTCGAGGAATTACACTTATATACAGACAGAGGGCAGTCGCTCCGCAAAAACTCGGATGGCGGCTGCATTCAAGCTCAGAACGGGCAGAGCACGGCAAAGACGGCGAGGATTTGTCTGACCCGGGTGAACTCCGGGGTTCTTTCGGGATGCCTCCAGGAGTGTTTCGCGGAGTGTGTAGCAAGAGTCTCGCTCTGTCGTCTTCACACAAAATGAACATTGGATCTCCAGGGTATCGAGATACATTGAGTTCTCCCGTTTCGTGTGCACGGGGGAAAAGAGAAAAACATCGAAGTTCATCAGCGATTTTCGGAGGAGGAGTGCACCGACCAGAATTATTCTCCGCTGGGTCCCAGAGGCCATCATTCCGGCGATTTCCGAGAGGTTCCGGAATGTTTTTTTCCCGACGACGAATGAGAATCGAGGCGCATATTTCGATACTTCGTTGAAACTCTGAGCGAATGGAGTGAGGTTCAGGCTTCAGTCCTTCCCGGGCTTCAACCATGGAGAATCTCAGCTCACCGCAATCAATCCCATGCCTCATTATCGGTATTATCTGTTGCGAGCGCAATTCATTATTTCGGCGCAAGATCAACCAGGAGAAGAATGGGCATTCGCTGTGTCAGACGACCCCAATGAATCATTTGCACTTGTTCACTGATAGATACCATCTATGTGGAGATAGGAACTGTCCGCATGCGCCAAGCAAAGGTGGGCTACTCCATCGCACCTCGAGAAACGTGCCCTCGACGATCTTGTCGGGACAGAATAACAAAAAAGCCGGGTTCCCCATCTGTACGCCCAGACTTGGCGTACCTGATCGTGTTTCTAGGCCATGGTGAAGAACGAGGGACTGGAGGGCCAAATATTGCCAGATGACATTTGTGGAACTCGGTCTCATCAACAACAGTGTACGTAAGAAGTAGACGAATGACTAGTAAGGCCAGTGGGAGAACACACCAAGGAAGGCGTTGGCCCTGTCGTCGTTCGTTCTGTACCCGTTATTCCGTTCCGACACGATCTTCGCGAACACATGTTTCCGTTGTAATGAGCGGCCTCCATCAATTACGCGCATCGCGAGAGGCGCGTGTGCCTGGCTGATGATATGTGGACCGATGTCCACATAAATCACCTATTGGGTAACCCAGCGTCAACGAATCATCGCTTCATATAGCAAACACGTTCTTTTTTTCACGCTGAATGTTGCGCCCAATCCCTCCCCCTGCTAAGATATCGATCAACCAACGGCGTGAACGCGGTATTCTCTGAATTGCCGGGCGGTTCAAAGTAAAAAACGGGCAAAAAAGGTAGCTTAAGGTCGGGAATTTTCAGGTCTCTTTCTCCTTCTGGTCACACCTTGTGGCGAATGGATTTTGGATTTCTTGTTTTCAGATCGATAGATGAGAGAACGCGTGTTTTGGTCACTGAATCGCGAGAATCGGTCGAGATCTGAGCGTCTCTTCAATGGGCCGAGGGGGCGAATCACGTCAACCGTGCGAGTTCGGATGTGATTCGATGCGAGAAAAGAACACAAAGCGCATTCACTAGGGTCGCGCGGGAATTGGTCCTGAGGTCGGAAGATAGCGTGCGATGGTATCGTAGATCCCGGGGCTGAAAGGCTATTCGAAGAGAACTCGCGCTGAATGTGAGTCGAGGCCAGAGCTATGCGCCATGGTTTTTCTCGTCTGTGGCGCCGGGAGGTTGCGTCGTTTTGAGCTCTACTTCTGAAAGTATCCGACGGATCGCCGCTCGTGGAAGCTTCGCCGCTCCCAGAGAAATCGCCGTCCCAGGTCAGCTTTCTGGTGAATCCCGTTCTGACTGCGCCTGCCGAGGATTCGATTTTGAGAGTATTCGTTGAGACCGACACCCTGACATTGAGCCATCGCTCGAAAGTTTTTAGTCGCTAGTTTCCTTTGGTTCTGCGCAAGAAGGAGGAGGGGTCCGCCCTCCGACTCGAGTCATCTGTGAGAATCATTTTTAGGCACCTCTTCATAACAGGCACAATGGAAGAGCCCAGGTGCACCATAAAACTCGTTTTTGCAAGAACGAACTCATGCTCCCGCACATTAGTGTAGGCCTTCGCGAACCCGCGACCTCTGATTTTATTTTCGACTGATTGCGATCATTTACTCATCAGTCTCTTGGGGACAGTCGATTCTGGAATCCGCAGAAGAGTGTCAATCTGACCGGGGTATCTGAATCTATCCTGTCAAAACCCAGGTTTCGACGAATTTCCAAGAGATCGCACACACATTGTTTAATTGACTCCTCACTGGGTGAGTACTTGAAACTGATCTAGACCAATGCCCGTTACTCTAGACACTAGGCTGCTCCATATTGTTCCACAATTGGATGGAACAGTTGTTCATGATAATTTTTAGGGCTGTGAGGGGATCAATGTCGAACAGAGAGATCCAAATGGAACCGGACTCAAACAGAGGATTCTCGCGTTGATTCTGCACACTCTCGAGGAAGACCAGACCCCAGTCGGCCGGACTCCAGCGAAGTTTGGGGACAAAACTCAGTTTCGAGCTCATCATGTTTTCGTTTCATGAATGACGGCGTATGCATTTATCGTCATTGGGAAAATGTTTCTACTTCGATGATTATGGGAGCAGGAGCGAGAAAACGGCGCAAAATGAGATCTTGCGCTGAGCAGCGGTGATCGATGTCTTAACAACGCAGTTCGCAAGAGGAAAACTCAAGAAGATAGAGTCCCAACTCCAGACGTTCCTCCTCATATCCGCAGGGTGAGGTAAATATCTGTGGATCCGTTCACCCTGATTTCCATGGTTCGCGCGGCTAGATGCGAGCCACCTCTCTTCGCTGCGAGTTTGGTTTGTTTGTTGTTGACGGTTCCCATAAAATCGTCTGCTCCGCTCGAATTTCGCTGGCTGGGAATCGTTCGATTGGCTGACAGGCAGCTACAGTTTTGTAAACACTAATACCGCAGCGGAAAGACTCCGCATTGTTCAGGTCTTGGAAAGGCTCTAATTTTCTTCGGAGGACCGATCTCTCGATTTTCCTCTACCTAGAGGCGACTGAACCGCAACTCGCGGAAGTGAATTCAACGGCGCGATGGCTGAAGAAGTTCCAGCGGACGCTCCACAGGTTCAACTGGGGTTTCAGAGCACGGAGCCAGCTGACGCAGAGAAAGGTAAAAAACCTGTCAGGCTCACCTCAATCTACATTCCGACTATTTCCTCATAAACAGCCGAACAGCCTGTGAAACCGGCGTCACGAAGCTTGTGATCTGCTTCTCAGTTCTTCTGTTTGGCAAAGTTTCAACAGCATTCGTCCCGGGGGAGGTTTGGAATGAGTCGAAGCAGTCAACAGCAGCCAAATCCATAGGAGTGGCCCGCGCATCAGCGAGCTATAACCACGATGGCGTTCGGAGTCTTGGAGCCGACTACGGATTCCATCGGAAAATGCCTTGACTCCTGCGACGCAATGTCAGGCAAAGCAAATTCATTCGAAAGATGAGTCACTGGTCGCGACCAGTTGACAACGGCTCGGCCTTCGTACGAACTCTGTTGCGAAACGGTTGCTACAAAAAGTTGAGAAAGACTCAAAAAAATCAAGCTGCGTTTCTTTCACTCCATACGCCGGATAACAACGAACGCATTAGGATTGCTGAGCCCTGCTATAGGACCGAGTAGGCCAGAAACATGAATCGTCACCGGAAGCATGCCTTCACTTACTACGGAAGGCGCAACCTTATTCGAGCATCCAATGGGAAATTGTCCGACATGGATGGCTCACTTAGCTAATGGGTGGCTCAATCCAGCGTCTGGTGATTCACCTTTGTTTCCCAGAGGGATAAGTTCCCAAACTGAGCCAAAGTGTCAGTGTGAAGTTTCAGTTATCTCCACTCGTCGACTCCAAGCGATTCTCAATCAATCGGGCGGGGCTCCGTGCAAACATCGCCTACTAGGCTTCTGACAGATCGGTCAGTCGAAGTCACGTACGGAATCCAAAACGAGTTGATCCTGGATCAAGCGACTCAATTATCAGTGCAATGACAACCAGCGTCAAGTGCGGGTCGGAAGAGAGACATTATGACGACGCTTTGATTTGAGCCCGGGAGATTATTTCATTTTACTTCCAGGTAAAGCTCGTCGTGTTCCGCGTCGTATAGTCTACTTCCAGAACGGTGATGAATTAGAGGAATATTCGACTGAAGAAGAAGAGGATGAGCCTGATCGAGTGAGTGGATTCAGCATGCGTCTCGCTCTCAGAATGGATAGAATCCTAGTAGCTTTCCGAAAGCGATCAGAGAGAACCGATGAAGAGGATGCCGCGTCTTTCCAGATCGATTTCGCCGTGGCCGAGTTCAACAGGTTGGATTGGAAGGAAATGGGCTGGGGATCGTACATCACAAACCTCGGCATTTTCGGTCTTCTCAAAACCTTCAAGAAATTCGAGCGCGCAGGTACGTTCCTCAGAACCACACGATGGACGAGAGGAAGATCTCAAGGACACGATAACTCGTCCTGATTCCTTGACTTACGGCAGTTCATGAGTCTGATACCCGATCCCTCCCAGGTGAAGTAATATCAGATCTCTTCGGCATCACGTCCCCGAAGTATCAATCCGAAATCGAGGAGGCGGAGCGTATGGAAGCCGAGGAAGCCGAGGAGAAAAAACGCGCTCACGAAAACGACGCCTCGTGGAAAGCCGGATCCCCTACTGATCCTCAGCTCACCACGCCTCAGAGGAATTTCAAACCCCCCGAGGGTATGCGCCTCTCCTCCCCCATCGCTAGCTCGACCCCGTTCCGTCATTAGTCAATGACTCTGATACACGGAGTGACTCCTCCGCCCGAAAACCGCAACGAATCCGGCTTCGGGACTTCGTAGCCAGACACTCCCTTCGTCCTTCCGTTCGTTCTTACATCCTGGACTCTCATCTCTGAAATCTATCAGTCCTGGTTCGCAGTACCGGTCCATGTTACATGTTACTTTTGTCGTCTATCTAGTATCGTCCTGATGGACTCCCCTTGGCTAGGTATTCCACTGTGTTTTCAAATGGCAACGTAAACTTGAATGTACATATTCGTAAGTGTTTTTGGTGCTCGAAATAGAATTCCTCAGCCCCGCTCATCCCGGGCGTTCCTATTGTGAAGATTTGGCTTCAAGAAAAGCAACGGTTACCACTGCATGCATTGTTCGCAAGCAAAGTTTGCACGGAAGTCCTCCATTATTCGAAACGTGGATGTCCGCATGCCCCCCTTACCGATCCCTTGGAGCGTCCCTCTTTCAATTCGAGGTGATTGATTCTGGAATGACCCCTTCTCGATGGGCTTCTAAGTTGAATTGTGTCTCGGTTTCAGCGAGGGCGCATTTCGACGGGGAGAAGGTTGCGATCAGTGCGTTGTAGATGGATCGTCCTCTTTCTAATGCCGCCGAAAACCACGCCAGTCGTTTGGATCGCCAACGGCCGAATCTGAATTTCAAGCTGAGGAGTTTGAGCATAAATTATACTGTACAGTTGCAATCTGACTCATATATCGAGTCGACTCGTCGCAGCTTATCACGAGACCTACGAGGTTGAAGGAATAATCACTCTACATTCCCCGTCTCTCAATGGAGGAAGATGCATGGATGAGTTTCGATGACTGACTTTAGCAGTTCTCGTCGCAATGATGGATCAATCATTTCTACCATGCATTTACCCATAGATACATGAATTGATCAATGATGCCCGACCTCCCCTAGCTTTAGTTATTGCTCTTAATTCTCAACGAGCGGAGGAGCTTGAAATGATCCCATGAAGCACAGCGTTGGCAGCGGACCCACCTGAATGAATCTCACGATGAGTCGTGGTCTTTGGAAGATCGGAGAGGCAAGAGCCAAAGCGACCTGTGAACGTTTCCCTCCGAGAAGACTGAATGCATCATCGAAAATGTCGATTGGGAAGGAGCGAAATCCACGACCCGGTTCCAATACTGCTACATCGAAAGCTGAAGCGCTGTTCGTTCACAAGTTTCGAACTGGGGCGCGCTGAAACTCTCACAGAACTCCAACGGATCACTCACAGGAAATAGTCATTGTGTCCTTAGAAATCTCGGCGGTTCGCGTTCGATAGCTGGAAGAATGGCGCATATTTCCCTTATTTTCTTGAATGGGAATCGAGCACAGGCTCAGAAAGTTCTCAAATTGGTCCGTGATAAACTTCTCCTGACCAAGGTAGCGCCAGCAGCGTACCCAGGGGGGGGGGGGGGGCTCTTCGATCATATCGGGAAGAGTGGATCAGACTCTTTCTCTGATGGATGAGATCCCGCAACGATCCAATCTTATCAGAAACATCCTCACAGGTTTGGAAATCATGTTGATTGCTTCATGGAAACCTCGAAACGATCATGATCATCAGAGCTCGGGAGTTCAGCCATTATCCATTGGTCATCGTCCATCAATCTATGGATATATGAGTAGATGATTTGATAATTAGATTGATGTGCTATGCAGTTATGCCTCATTGCCATGAGAACTAATAAACTCGGCCATCAGAGACTTATTTATCCTTCTTCCGGAGTGGATGGACGGGAGGAATGAAATTATGAATCCCTGAACTTCCAAGCTCTCATCATCATCATCGTTGCATCCGTCGGCCTGAAAAAAGCCTGGGTATCACCCATGAACGGCAAGACCAATGGAATGCATACCACTGCATTATCACTAGAGCACTACCGCTATCAGGGAGCGCTTCCGCCATACCTGCAACCTCTGAGAGCTCGGTTGATCGGTCGGCGATGAATCCGAAGCATGATTGATACAGTAGAATCGGACCGATTATTGGAGCTGTATTCGCTGGAGACCAAGAGTTCTTACAATCAATGAGCTGAGGTTCGCTAGTTCTCATGGGTATCATCCGAGCCCTCGCGCGATACTCTGGAGCACCTCAACCGTTCACGGAAGCTTCGCAGGCCGATTTTGCTCGGCCTGATGACAGGCCACTGTGAGCTGCGCCGACAGGAGCCAGAACAACTGTATTCCGATGGGGCTGCTTCGTTTGGCCTCGTGAGCTCAAGCTGTGAGGCCAAGGTCAGTAATTGAGTCACGATCGAGTGCCGGGGAGTCCATTCGCTCCGCACGCGTGCCCCATGAGGAGAAAACTCGATTGGTCAGCTTTTTGCCCCGCTCATTCTTATCGTTGGTCAGAGAGTTTGACGCAGAGACACAGACTTAGTTGCGAGCTCTGTTCTCTATGACCAATCGAGAACCCTGCCGTGTCGTTCCTGCGACGAATAACAAGCTCATTCTTGAAGAACGATCGTAAGATGAAGAAACAACGAAATGAAGTGAATATCGACCACTCAGAGAGCTCGATTACCGAATTCTATCATCGTTTCAATGCGTATACGCAGGGAGAGAGACTTCGGGCTAAGCTCTGCCTGAGGAGCCTGCTACATGGGCCTCGGCCGTACGTGAGACCGCAGCCCAGGGACGTATCGCCTGCTGCGGAATCATACGGAGCCCAATCGAGCGGTGCTCTTGTCGCTAAGTGTCCGCGGCATCGAACGCCCCTCTTCCAGAACGATTGCTCAGACTCTCCTCGACGTCTTGGTAACTATTCCAGGGCACGGTTGACCCGCGGTGCTTCCAGGCAGCCGACGACAAAGTTCGCCGGACCAGAGTGCAGACGGTGTCCAGCGTACCTTTTCAAGGATTTGACAAACTCTGCTGATGAGAATAGAAGTTACGAGGCCAGGGGGGCGCTCAATGTCAGTATCGATCGAGAAGGCTTCAGGGAACTCATGGAGAAAAGTAGGAGCAAAAACGCTCGGAAGAACTGATCGTCATAGAACTGTCGGCAGCTCCCCATAAAATCGGTTTGCCTGTAAAGCCGAATCTTTTTGATTCAACCGGTAGCGGCGACGGTTGGCAGTACCGATGATTCCGCTTTGAAATTTCAATCATTATGAGGATGGCTCCTTGGACAAGATCTCTTCGCAACAGCGGATGGCAGGACTTCGCACCAAGTACGTATCAAGCAAGACGAGAGAGCTCCCGGATACTGTGTGACCGCTTGTCGTAGCGCTCGTGGAGCCATTTCTCCCGAAACGGGCTCGGAATGCTGGGAAACGCTTCCTGTAGTTCCGCAGGCTGTACCGCCCTGTAGCTCCAGAGCCCCCTGGCCTGATGCTGCTCTTATCCCGCTCCCTGGATAATCGACACCGGGCGACGTGGAGAAAAAAACCGAGAATATCTCCTGTGTATCATTCGGAAAATTGAGACATTCTTGAGGTTCAGAAACCAACAGAGGATATTGAAGCATGGGTGTTCAATTGAGTGTATTGGATTTCGCCAGGTTTCAAATTACACAGCAGAAAGAGATAGCTTCATTCCAGAGACGAAGATCTCTCTTAAAGCCGGTGTAAAGGTATCTCCCACCCTGGGAAACTATGCCCGTTCCCGC
The DNA here is from genome assembly GCA_037576195.1 of Phytoseiulus persimilis. Taxonomy (NCBI): domain Eukaryota; kingdom Metazoa; phylum Arthropoda; class Arachnida; order Mesostigmata; family Phytoseiidae; genus Phytoseiulus; species Phytoseiulus persimilis. The sequence continues at coordinate 5,289,544 of CM075101.1, read as the reverse complement.
AAGAGGAGCGCTATCAAACACGGATCAATCTGTACTCGCGGGATTTCGTTGTCTGATGGCGTTTCGGTAACGCCAAAGAATGAAATTCCCCTGGCGCTTGTAGGAACTCGCAGACTTCACATCGATCATCTCCTTAGATTCCGTAAAGTAGAGTCAGATCAAGCCCGGAACCACCTTCTCAGACCCTGACAAGTAGGCTCAGATCCATCCCAGAATAGATTCCATGGAGGCCGGAACGTGTGGTCCTACCTACCCCGGATGTGTGGTCAGGTGGATTCCTGAATCACCTCCTCAGTCTCCGCACAGTACGGTCAGACCGATCCCGTAATTACCTCCTTAAGCTTCGAAAATTATTGCCAGATCGACGCCCTAATCACCTCCTCGGATTCCGGAAAGAAATGTCGGATCGACGCCGGAATCACCTCTTCAGACCCAGAAAAGTCCCGGAATCACCTCCTCAGACTCTGGGGAGTATGGTCAGATTAACTCCGGAATAACCTCCATACGCTCCGAGAAGTATGGATCCCAAAACCACCTTCTCAGACTCCAAAGCGAATGATCAGATCTATCCCGGAATCACCTGCACGGCCTCACGGAAGTATGCGCAGATTTATCTCGGAATCAGGTCCTTTTTTTGTTAATAGAGAGGTGTGTCAGAATGTCAGAAATGCGTTTACGCACGCCACGAGCTGAACGGAAATGTTGACTCCAATGTTGACTGAAATGTTGACCCGTGGAAGTGTAGGCCTCCAGCTTTGCGAGGTGGGAGCCAATATTCATGATCAGAATGCTCCAACGATATCGGTTAAGAATGTAAGCTCGAATCGATTGATTCATTCATGTTTCAACCCGAGTAACACTTCTGCGCAGCAAGAGCGGGGGGAGGTGCGCCTCTGTACCGTCGCATTGCTCGCGATCATATCGGTCATGCGCTCATGACCGATCGGGAAACGTTTGGCTCTCGTATTTGGTTTTCGTACCGTCTGTTCGGATCGATTTCGCGCAACAACGAGCGCTCCTCCTTGATCATTACCGACACAAATATCGACTTCTCGGGAATTTTCCCGGGACAGTCAAGGAATCGCCGAGAGGAAAACCTGGGTGGATGCAGTCCAATAGGAGTGTCGATAGTTGCCCATGGTGTCAGTCTGTCTCTGAGACCGAGCCTGTCCATCCAAACCGGTTACAGTAAAATGACGGCGAAATCGGGTATCAGAGCCTCGATGAAGACGGAAAGGAACCATCAGCGGTCACGGATCGTAGGAGGAAGTTTAACCGCAAAGCCGCGCAAGAGTTCACTCGGAGTCCTCGCGACAATCCTCTTGGAACCTCGGTAATTTCCAACGCCTTTAATGATAGAGCGGCTCGCCAGTGACAGCTACGCGTCATCAACCTGAAACTGCTCCCCAGTTAGGGTCATGGGATGAACTTGGAGAGAGGATTGTGCCCCGACGGTGCGGGCGCCGAAAACTCTGAGGTCCCATTGGGATCCGAAACACCCTGGACCAGAGCCTCGAATCGCCGCCTTGATGGAAAATAGAGAAAACCCGCGGCTCTCGCGCGACGGAGAAGCGCGTCCCTGTCGACTCACTGGCCCTGTGTTGGCAGAACCGCCATCAAGTTCTCCACTCTCTCGTTGCTCCCGCTCTCTTATCCCGTTCGGAGCAGGCTGTTTACGAGCCCTCCCCCTCCCAAAGGCGCTGCTTCTACCGTCTGCCAGACGAGTCTCGTAGTAGCTTCCTGTGTACCGGAGAGACAACAACAGAACTCCCCCACTTGTTACACACTATTCTCGACTGATTCAATTGACCCAAACAATGAGCCGGTGTGGAATTGTGTCTCCTTGAAGTTCGTGAGAACCGCCAGGCTCCGACTGCCTTGCACAGAGCTGTGCTCACTGTCAGCTGTGATCGTGAACCGGAGGGTCGCGGAGAGCGTTCCGCTTGAGCGCCCCATGCTCCGAATCTCGATGCGCGCTTCAGAGCTACAGCTGATCATGCATTCCGAATTGACAAAATCGCAGACTCGGGACTGGGAAAATTTCTGAGTTAGTTCAACCTTTGTGAAGATGGATCCTCCTCAGCCGATAGGAGCTCCGCAAGGGGCGATTGCGCAGCCGGCTGCGTCGCCAGGCGGCGGGGCTCCAGCGCCCACTTCGGCGGACGCTTGTCTTTCGATAGTTCACAGCCTCATGTGTCATCGACAGGGGGGAGAGAGTGAGAGTTTTTCGAAAAGGTGCGCCCATTGGTCATGATTCCCGATGCTGGCTGCTCCCACAGAGACGGAATGATTTCCTAGAGCCCTTCTCTTGTTAACAGGGCGATCGAGTCTCTCGTGAAGAAGCTTAAGGAGAAAAGAGACGAATTGGACTCATTGATCACGGCCATCACAACTAATGGAGCCCATCCCTCCAAATGTGTCACTATCCAGAGGACCCTCGACGGAAGGTTACAGGTGACGAGCTCTTAGGTTTACCTATGTCGTGACTTCGCTCAACGAACTTGCTCTCATTGATACTGGCCGCTTAACGCTGGAACTTTCATCCAGGTTGCCGGCAAGAAAGGTTTCCCACATGTCGTTTACGCGAAAATATGGCGCTGGCCGGACTTGCACAAGAACGAACTAAAACACGTGAAATACTGTCAATACGCCTTCGACCTGAAGTGTGACTCAGTGTGCGTGAACCCCTATCATTACGAACGGGTCGTGTCGCCTGGAATAGATCTTTCTTCCCTCTCCCTCCAAGTGCCAAGCAGCTCTGCAGGTCCTTCTGAGTCATCGGTGGTTCCTCATGGCGGTCATGATGAAGAAATCGTCAAGAATGAATACTTCAATTCCCCCGACGGCCCAACGGCTCCGTCCGGCGTCTATCAAATCGCACCGGAGCATAGGGGAAACCCCTTTCTTGTCGGGGTAGGTCTCTGTCGGGAAGTCCCCCCACCTGAAATGACCAAGAGACCAGTGAAAATCATCCGAGTTTGATTATCGCATTCAAACAATACGTTGTTTGTAGCAATCTGAGGCCAGAACGCCGGAAGAAGGCACGGGTTACACCAATGGAACCTGGACAGGCCCTCCCGATCCCGGGAACAGTAGCTCCGGGGGGAGCACTCTGCAGTACATCGGAGGAGAGGCGAAGCAATTTTGGCAGGTGATTGAGGAATCGTTGGGTTCTGAGCACTCAAGCACCGAAGACGGATACGCTGTCAACGAGACTGTCGCCCCACGAACTCTTGCAATCCTGACGTTGTGAGCTCATACATCATTTTCCAAACAGGGTATTTTACGATTTCCAGGGGCAAACGTCCGATCCCGCAGCTGAAATCGTTCCACCTGCCCTCCTGAGCAATCAGCCCGCCCCAGAGTTCTGGTGCAGCATCGCTTATTTCGAACAAGACCAACAGGTATTTCGTAGATCACTCCAGTGTATCTCAATTACTTTGATCGTCGAGGATAATGATTCAATGGAAAGAAAACCCAGCTTTGATTCGACCGCTGAAACTGCAGGTTGGCGAAACCTTCAAAGTTTCTTCGGCGTACAGTTACGTGATTGTCGATGGTTATGTGGATCCATCCGGCGGCAGCAGGTTTTGCCTAGGAGCTCTTTCCAACGTGCGTAGGTGAGTGTAACTCCCCTCAATTTTTATCGGCACAGTTCTCCCCGGAACTCTTCAAGCATATTCCATTCAACTGATCAACTCTCTTCCCAGGAGTGAGCTGTCAGAACGAGCTCGTCTCCACATCGGAAAAGGTGTCCAGCTCGATGTGAAAGGCGAGGGTGATGTCTGGCTGAGGTGAGACAGAGAGCAAATATATTACGTAATTTCGGAGGTCGACGGAATCCCGTTCAGAAAGAGAGCGAACTGGAATGCCGATCTCCTCGTTCCACATCCCAGGTGTTTATCCGATCACTCGGTCTTCGTCCAGAGCTATTATCTCGATCGAGAAGCCGGTCGTCAGCCCGGTGACGCAGTGCACAAAATATACCCTTATGCATACATAAAGGTAAAAGAGAGGATTCCACTACAAAGAAACATATGACCGTTTCGGAACAGACAAAACAAGAGTTCCACCCGCAGGTTTTCGATCTGGCTCAATGTCATTCTCAAATGCAAGCTCAAGCCCAAACAGCTCAGGCTGCCGCGGCAGCCCAAGCGGCCGCTGTGGCAGGCCACGTTGGCGGATCAGTGGCTCCAGGTCAAGGAGGAGGTTTGGCGCCTGCGATCTCGTTGTCAGCAGCTGCTGGTATAGGCGTAGATGATTTGCGACGTCTCTGCATTTTGAGACTCAGCTTCGTTAAGGGCTGGGGACCCGATTACCCACGAGCGTCGATTAAGCAAACCCCTTGCTGGATAGAAGTCCACCTGCATCGGGCACTTCAGTTGCTCGATGAAGTCCTCCACAGTATACCGCGTCCGTCTGGTCAGGGCGAATAACTCCTGTACACTCCTGAACGGCAGCAGCCTAATCTCAAATGAATCTCTATGACAGACAGGGATATACTGTCTCTATTGTGAAACTTTGTTACTCATAATACTTGAAAACCATCGTTTGTAGATAGTTTCAATAAAGTGAAACAATCATCAAAGATCTCATTGAGGACTCTTGCAGCTGAAGGTAACGCTTGAGGTGGCACTTGCGGTCGGCGTTCACAAGAGCGCTCGACGGACTTGAGAAGCTAACTCGCACCTACATTTCGGTCAATTGGGAGCTCGGGGTTGAACTGTCGTATCTCCCTCCCTGGAATTCCATTCTACTGGAGCACTCGAGGAAGGAAAGACTCCCCGTTTTTCCACGAACGTTTGGGACGAGGCTGGGGTTCTTCTCCGTATGGGCGCGCCCACGTGTCTCGGACAGCATCATAGGAGCTCAGACGCGATTCTCCTGCTTCGGCTTTAATGAACTTTCCGGAATCCAACCCACGTAAGGATACGTAATCGCAAGCACAGATAGTGATTCGAATCGAGGACTCGCGGTTATGGGGTATCCGCCGCATTATGAGTTTGATCCTGACCATCGCCTGAAGCCCTGTTCTCCTTGACTGCTTCATGTGTCAATATCCCCGCGTACAGGTAACGCTGCGTAGCGCAAGCTGACTCTCCTGCGGAATGATCTCACGGCAGCATGGGGGGGGATAAGGAGGCCTCCCCCCCCCCAAAAAAAAACCCTCCGGTAATAGTGGGAAGGGTAGATCAAATTCGACTTAGACGAAATTGTTCCGCAAACATTCAGTGTTACCAGGAAAATCAGTATTGTCGTTAAACAATGCACAGGTGCAACGGAAATCCTTTCGTGACTGGAAACTGCTTCAACTATATCAAGCTCCAACCTGGAAGCAAGCATAACAAAATAAGACCCCTTGACCTGGGTGCGAAGTTGTGTAGCTTGCCCCTCCTGACAGAGCATCTGATAGTTCTTCAAAAAAAACGACGGAAAAAAGGTCTCGGCAGTTCTTCGGCACTTTTGGCCTTTGGTCGGAGATCCGAATAAAATCTATTGGGTCGCGTCAGTCGGCTCCCCATTCGGAAAGAACACTTTATGTCCAGTCGGGGTGTGCTCCGAGCCGCCTCGATTCCTCCTTGATAGCATGAAACATCTTCCGATAATATGGCACAGAAGACCTTCTCTGTATGTCGCTTCGACGATTTTGGGTCGCGCCTCGCTACCATGTACACGCACTGGATAGAGCGTACGAATGAAAAAGCAAAATGTGCGTCTTCCGAGCTTTCCGAAAGAAATTATTCAGGATGGGTTGAGATTCGGCTGAGCTACCGTATCCGGGAGTCCCCGGAGTTGAGTCCAACCCGACTCTTTACATCTTAGGCTTCTCGGCAGAATCTCGAAACTGAATTCCGGATTCATCAAAACTCCCAATGAACTGGGCGCGCATCCGATGCGACGCAGCCCCGGCTCTCCTCTGCAGGAGAGTCTCCATCACCGGCTTCACGTATGTGGATGAATCCACTCTTTTCCGAGAGCGTTGTTCTTCCCCGATAGAATCGACTGTGTAGCACGCTGGATCGCGGGCTGGTGGCCCGCCTCATTTGAGGCACCGAGGTTTTGATTCTGATAGTCGAATCATGAGCATTCACTGAGAGTGGTGAACTGAGAGGTAGAACCCAAGGGCCCCCCGACTTCGTTTTTCCTCCGCCGCTGAAAAATCGCACGCCAGCGAGACGCTGGAAACATTGAGATTCTTCAGCTCTTCTCATCCGGTATAGCTTGAATCTGAGCCGTTTAGGCTACTGCTGACAACTGCGTATGGACCCCTAACTAAATTTGGACTTTGGTGACCCATAGACAATGTCCGAGCTTGGAAGTGATGTGGATCATGTGGAACACGTAGAGGTGATCTCTTAAAATCGCTGCATAGTTTAGAGCGGGGGCTCTCAACCTGCCTCATCGCAAGGACCCTCTCGTCCGCTCCGAGGATCTCCCACCCACCAGCACAGGAACGAGAACCTGCTCGCAACCATCGGTAATGACGATGACAGAACAAAATCGATGTATTTATTCAGCTCAGAACCACAGTTAGACCTGTTTGTCGATTCCTGTCGTCGCGGGCGATTCAAAGGGATGTTGAGTTGACGCGCACGTTCGCCTCGCTGGATACTTGGGGACCGCGTCGAATCGAATGAAAAAAATCAAAGAGCCTAGAACTGTCGAGGAGAACGTCATTACGCAATCCTCCGAGAGGACCTGGGGAGGTCGCGCTGAGAATCTATCACAAAACCGGTAAAGAAGGCGGAGCGCCTACGATCGGGGAAAGACTTGTGAAGCCCTGCTCACTCGAGGTCGCTGAGTGTCAACCCAACGAGAGACAGATCGAACGGATTCAGCTCAGAACCGTGTAACACGATTGTTGATTGCTGAGGTTGTGGTTGCTGGCGATCCGAGAAGACGTTGAGTTGACGTCCACGTTTCCCTCGCTCAACGCTTCTGGAACAGTATCGAATCGAATGCGTACACACCTTGTAATGAAGACAGAACAGGGTCGCGTGAGCATTCCAGAGCCACGCAATAAATGTAACGTTGACCCATGAGCAATAGAACAGGTCCCGGATTGGGCATGAGGGAAAAAAGAGAAAACTCTGAAAATGCTGAATGTTGCAGAATCAGAAGGCGAAATCGAATATTCTAAATATGAGGTTAGTTCCAGGGACGGTCCTCATTTCCTCCTTACGGACCCCCGCCCCGGAAAGGCCTGACGGACGTCCCGGGGTCCACGGACCCCAGGTTGAGAGCCACTGGTTCAGAGACTGTATTTTATATGATCTACATCAGCTCAAAGCTCGGACGTTGAAGACATGGAGTTGGGGTGGCTCCATTTTGCAGCCGATGACTGACTCGAGTAAGAACATCCGTGACTCTTGACCCAAGTGACCGACTCCACAGAGTAAAAGCGGGTATGGAAGCTTTGTTGTCGGACTACAATATGACTCAGTTATGGCTGCCAATCCTGCATCCGTAGCTCCCGACCCAGGTGTCCGATTTCAAGAGTACAATCGAAAGCTTTCTTCGTGCGCCATTATATGATCCACTCATAACAGCGTGTTGTCACCGTCGTTCCGACCTACTGGAATTCGGAAACGACTCCGAAAATCAGAAACTTGGCAAACTACGGAGTCGATTGCCTCCGCTATGATGGATTTTTTTTATCGGAAATCGCATCGGGTTTGAAGAAAGCTCCGATCTCTGAGTGTGGCTCTATTTCATTGAACGACACTGTGTCAGTGGATACCACAAAGGTTGGAGAAGGAAGGGCGAATGATGAAGGGGGCATGGGGTGGCCCATGCCCTTTCCTGTGACTCGCTCAACAAGTTGCAAAAGAGCTCATCCCTATCGGGCTCTCGACGTCGGAGGTGATCTCTATCCCACAAACAAACCGACAGGCGTTTGACTCTGGTTTATATAGATGAGTGGTTTTCAACCTTTTCTGGCCTGTCGCCCTTAGCGAGAGGGATTCGTGGCCCCCAAAACTCCGTCACAAACTCCGAGAGCGGGAACGAACAATATGATGCTGGAGTTTATGAGGACTTCGGAGGTACCATTAAGTTTCACGATAGCCGCATATTACGAAAGATTCCTCTCGATTTTGAGCAAGGGTCCAAACTACTCGTTCGTTCAACCCCACAGTTAAAGATCCAACCCCATGTCCGTTTGACCACTATTTATACATAGATTACTTCGTGTACATTTGCTTGACTGATCTGACACTATTTTGGTGGCTCGTTGCTCACAAAGGATCAGCTCTGAGTTCACGTCGGCCTTCCTGATCATCTGGCAGAAGCTCACTCGGTCGCTATCTCAGTGGACGGGACAGGTCACGTCTCAGAGCATTGGCGATGCGGCTCGGAACTCCGTTGGGAGAAGAATGGAATAGATGGGGAGTCTCGACACGAATTCGAGTGGTCCCTTTCGATTGATGCTCGCTGGAGAGCGAAGTTTCAGCGCGCTAGTCTGTTTTTTCTCATTGACAAGTCGGGATGCGCTTAGCATATAAATAGCTGGCAAAGGGGTGGGCAGAGCTATATCAGGGATGCTTGATAAGCGATCATCTCGGCCGTGCCATCTGGAAGACTCGATGTCATTGCGGTCGGGTCTCATTGTGGAGAAGAGAAAGCCGTTGAAGTAAGCCCAGAATTCTGATCACGTTTGGAAGTTCTGTCAGGATCGGTGACGCTTCTCCAAACTATGCTTGCTTGACGCTACCCGTCGCCCTCCTAACCTTCTCGGCTGATATTTGTTTCTTCTTCCTCTCTCTTCCACACATACACATCTTCACGATAGTTTGCCGAGAAAACGAGTTGCTTCTACAGAACGTTCCTCTCACACGCTTGGTTGAAGGATCGTGCCTGGTCTCCCTTCTGGACGGGCAATTATGATTCTTTGTGAGGTCTAATTGATTCCGTTTGAAGGCACTCGTCCCGCGCCAACTCTCTTTGTTCGGTATTCGGCGTTCCCTCCTTTCGCGCCTGGAGACTGGACCGGGCAGTTCGACTGAGCAGGCATCCCGACATCTTAAGCCGAGTTTGGAGGAATCGACGTCCCGTCGAGCGATAAACTTCACACCCCACAGAGCTTCATCTTGCCGGCTGAAATTATCCGAGCGATCCGGACTCGCACTCGGAAATCTTCCCGGATCGCCCGCTGCTTGGAGCGCCGAAGGTATTTCTATTCTTTCCCGTCCTGAAACTTCCTCGCGGTACATAATGGCTGATTGATGAGGAAAGCTCCTCCACTTTGAGAGACCCTCTCGAAGGTCACAGCTGAAGATTCTCCTTCATCGACTGCGACGCCGTCGGGCAAGACCGGACGAGAGACACCTTGAGCTTCATCCTTGTCTGATGAGAAATGTCACAAGGCTGCCCAAACGGCACATCGCCGACCTTCGGGGTCAAGAGGGGAAAAAAACTGTTGGGCTGACACTCTTTCATGTGAAGCGCATCTTTGCGCTCCATCGAGAATTGTGCGCATCGAGAGATTCCGTGACTCGTCTCACCCTTCCATAGAATCTAGCTTGAGCGAACAAAAGCCGAGAGGAAAGCTGCCGCTTGCTTCGTCGCGCAGGCTGGCTGTCAGAGAAGAACTTCATATTAAAGACTATATATGTCATGCGGGCGGACCGATGGGACAGAGCTCGACAGGTGAGGATGGAAAAGGGAAAGAGTCCCCTCCTCGACATTCAAATTTGGCGTCTTTTCATCTCTTGTCGGCCAGCTGAGGGAAGGCGGGAGGGAGGGAATGGGGCTGGCCGGCTGCCGTCTGTCTGTCGTCTTGTTCGCCCGCCTGTTCGAAGCCCGTCCGTCCGCCCACCCGCCCGTCCGGTCGTCTGACTGACTGCCTGCCTGCGTACCAGTCTGCTTGAGTGCTTGCCCGTTCAGGGGTCCAGAACCAGGCTAGGGGAGAAGGTTCCTTTCCCACAGCAGTGCTCTCCCGCTGAGCGAACTTCATGGCCTCGTCCTGCTCTTCATCGAAGCTTCGGCATCCGTCCACGGCCAAGACCGCCACTGGCAATCTATCATCAGCGAACACGTCCGAAAGGCAGAATTCCGAGTGTCTTCAGCGGCTCTGACCTCGCTCAAACCAACTCGTCGGCGGGCTCACCGGCCTTCCTGAACACACCGTCTCCGAAGTGTGAGTAAAAGCATTCAAACTTCAGCCACTTTGTGCTCGTCGGCAAGTTCTTTCCCTCATCGAGTCCGCGCGACGGCGGACGAACCTCTGAAGTCGATGGAATCACTTCCGCGAGAGTCCGCTCCGCAATGCGTTAGTGTGGACTGCGCTCGCGGTGGTCTACGAGGAACTCCGTTGTTTACAAAGCCATCACTGTTGAGACGATAGCCAGCAGCCAGAACAGTCAGACGTCGTTCTAGGGCACACAGCCTGGCGGGTCCCGATTGACGCACAGAAGCTGTGGAGTATTCAAGCGGTCATGAGTGAGTTGTTTCGGAGATAGATTTTTTCGGAGGAGCGAATGATCCGGAGGAACCCGAATCTCAGACGAGTGATCCGCTAATCACCACAAAAGGAGTGCGTTTGCCGTTACAATGGTCATTGGAACGAGGGAGTCCCAGGATCCATCGTTGAAGTTCGGGTCGCTCCTCGATTTCTAGCCGTCGGCGGTTTCGACGAAACAGCTCGAGCAGCTCTGCGGCCTTTCGTTGAGGTGGATGTGGAGCATTCAGAGGCGAAGCGTCGCTCTGGAAAATTTCTTCTTCCGAGAAGCTCGGACCCTCTGACGGAAAGTAACCCGGCACTCATAAGAAGAGCCTATTTCGTATGAACCAGTTTCAAATCGTTGGAACGGGACACCCCTTATTCGATTGACGGATCGCTTCAACATGAACCATACTGCGGCCAGCCTATGCCTGAAAGGCAGGTATCGATGAGGTGACTCTGAGCGCGCGGTTGCCATCCGCTCACAACGTAATGACTCACAACCTCGAACATCAGGGAGAAAGGCCCCAAATCTACTATGGACTCGACAAACGGCACAGAACCTGTTTCCTGTACCCTCCGAGTGGAAGTTTTTCGATCCTTAGAGGATCCAGGTCGAGTTGATCCGTTCGTCAATTGTTCTTGTGAGCGATCGCTGAAACGACGAATTCGAGTGCGTCTACGAGTTTGAGCCTGGTGGGAGGGCGTCAATATGAGGCCGAAGGCGCACCGGATTATTAATATGGAAGGAATTCTTTTCATTGCGAACGTCAGTCAGAAGGAGGGTTGCTGGCTGGCCCTCTCGTTGGCCCGCTCGGCGAACTAACTGTCGAGCTACGCATAGGAAAGCGCGGGGACTTTCTGCAGATTACGCAGGTACAATTTCAGCTTTCGACAGGCTCAGAAAGGCTCGTTGGAGTAATCGCTGGAGCCGACCTATACTGAAACCATGCCGACTGGAGCTGTACCGGGAAACTTGGAAGGCTCATCTCGGAAGACAAGCAGCGCGAGTATCGGTTCAAGTCGAAGCCATTCTCGAGATTCGGGGAACGAGACACGCGAATGCGCGTCAAGAACCCCTCCCGAGGGCAGCAGTGCGGAGCGGGCCAAGCTTTGGCGGACGCTGATGTTTTGTTCGCGACCTGCATCACATAGCTCGGAATAGCCTCGGAGTCCTCATCGGGTTTCTTGCATTAACTCGAAGGTCAAGCGGACTCTTAGCGCAGCGATGACTTCAATGAGCTCGACTCACTGAATATCCGCGATTCGAACATTGGGACGGGACAACGGGTCGTCTCGTGCGTCATGCGAGCGGAAGAATTTGCTCATATCTATAAATAATGCTCAGAGAAAAGTGCTCATGGATATTCGAGCGTCATGGCCGCCTACGGGCTCGAGCTTCAGGAATGTACATCAGAAGAGTGTAGTGGCTCAGTTAACTCGACGTTGAGCCATCGCGTGTGGATATTTCGAGTCGAGCTTGTGACTCGGAATTCGAGGTATTGGATCCATGTTGTACTTGGCGCGCTTTGCAGCCCGACGAGACGCGTCCCCGTCATGACTCGACGAGCGTGTTCAGCATTGAACTCTCCGACTGAGAGTTCCTCGCTTCACAGCACTGTTAGACCTGCTCGGGCCCGCTGTTCGATTCTAGAGAAGAGATCAAAAGGAAGTTATTTCCCGAATTAGCGCATCGAAGCTGATTTGCTAACGAAATGAGAATATTTCTGTGAAAATAATTCCATCTCGCGCCTCGAACGTCGAGTTGAAACGACCCGATACGGGAGGCGCTGGAGCGACGACAGTTCTGAGGACTAGCTGTGACACGGAGACTCGATGCAGGATATTCCCTCTCGCTCACGGCTCAAAGTCAGCCGTTTTTGCGCGCGTAACTCCCATCGTGACGATCTCTCGATCACAGCGAGCCATAAAAACTCTAGCTAACTGCGTCGATCTCGGAGCACTGCTCTGAATTGGGATTCCACATGAATAGTTATTCATGGCCACAACATCCATCGTCATGTTCCCTCCTACGGCATTCGCGCGTCTGGAGGTTGAACAGATGAAAAGCTTCGTCTTTATGGTTCTTCGCTTCGGACGTCGTCGTCGTCGTCGCGCGTTCGAGCTCCTGTCAGGGAAAACTCGTTCGAAGGATCCGCTCTGACGGGAACTTTCGCCTGAAGGTGATCCCGGAGAGCACGAGCGGCGTCAAATCTTCCGAAACTTGCGATCGGGGCGGACGAGGCTGCACATTCCTCTTGCTCAGCCCGAGGAAGGAGAGGGAAACGGAAATATGAACCTCTCGTGGGTGCAGAAGCTGCTCCCGAAGTCCGTGGAGAACAACAGTCCGCAGCAGTCCCCTCAACATTGTTCAAATCTCTGCCCCAATACCCCCCGGAAACTCAATCAATCGCCGCACCATCGACCTGTCTTGCGTAAGTTCCGCGGTATTCCCACTGCCGCCGTGCGCTTGTCAAAAGTAAATGTCCGCTCGAATCTCTGTCGATGGAGGAACGCCCGATGACGTACCTCTTCCCTGTCGGAACCAACGCAGCGGACGGCTACGAACGTGGAGAGGACACTAGATATGGTATGGACACCGAGGAGTTCCGGTTGAAGGGTCGAGACATGGTGGATTACATTGCCGAATACCTCGAGAATATAGGTCAGCGGAGAGTGACCCCGAAGTGTGAGCCAGGATACCTCAAAGGTGGGCGATCAATCGTCGAACAATCATTGCTCGAAGCTGCCTCGACTCAAACGCTAGCGCCAAGATGTCGAGCGGTTTCTAAGATCGATTTTTTAAGATTTGCTGCCAAGAAAGGCTCCTCAGAAGCCCGAGGACTGGGACATCATCATGGCCGACTTCGAAAAATTCATCATGCCTGGCGTGAGTTGAACGTGCTCCTCTTTCTCTGAAGGTTTTTTTTCCAAGAAGTCCTGGAACCAGACACCTGCTCGCCGTCCACAGGTGACGCACTGGCAACATCCGAGGTTCCACGCCTACTTCCCCGCTGGCAATAGCTATCCGTCGATTTTAGCGGACATGGTGTCCGATGCTATAGGCTGCGTCGGTTTCAGTTGGGTAAATACCGTTTCTGAAGAACGTGGCTTCTCGGAATACGCTGTAATGTGTATCAGGAACATAGCCTAACATGTTGCGTTCTCATTGCACGGTCCACAGGCTGCCAGTCCGGTCTGCACAGAGCTCGAAATCATCATGCTTGATTGGCTGGGTGAGTTTCCCTTTCCTCTCACGACAGAATCAATTCAGAGGATCTCCTCCAGAGATCCTATTCCTCTCATCCGGCTTGGGGACTCAGAGATTCTTCCACTCATGACCAGGAAAAATGATTGGATTACCCGAGGAATTCCTGTGCTTGCATGGAGACAGCAAAGGCGGAGGAGTGATCCAGGTAGGACGTCTTCGAGATGTCGCCGTCGATACTATCTCAACTAACCGTTCCGATCCCGATCGGATCAATCACTACCTTCCGGCGTTCTCTCCAGACCTCTGCGTCAGAGTGCGTGTTGGTATCGCTGTTGGCAGCTCGTTACGACGCGATCAAGAAAGCGAAACTCAAATATCCGAGTCTCGATGACTACGCCATCCTCCCTAAACTCATGGCGTACTGCTCAACTGAGGTACGTTCAAACCGATCATGTGCGCCACACGCGCTTCATTTCCACCTTCGGTGAGCCTGTTTCAGTCCGGTGTTCTCTTATTACCTTGCAGTCTCATTCCTGCGTGGAGAAGGCAGCCCGCATCGGCTTTGTGAAGCTCCGAATCCTCGACACCGATCCGACAAACCGCCTGCGAGGCAACGTGCTAGCCAAGGCGATTAAAGAGGACAAAGCTGCCGGATCGATTCCTTTCTTCGTGAGTGGAGCTCAAATACGTTTGGAGTCGTTTTTGATGTCAGAAGAAGTACGAGGTATTCTTGGGTCACAATTGACTATCTCTCAAGGTTTCGACGACGTTGGGGACCACGTCCTGCTGTTCGTTCGATCCTCTGGACGAGATCGGACCTATTTGCAAGCAGGAAGAAATCTGGCTGCATGTTGATGCCGCCTTCGCCGGCTCTGCCTTCATATGCCCTGAGTTCCAACACCTCACAGACGGTATCGAGCACGCAATGTCTTTCAACACCAACCCGAACAAGTGGATGTTGGTGAATTTCGATTGTTCGACGATGTGGTGAGTTCCTCCTTTCGCGAACGTGCCTGCGCCCAAGCGCTGCGGCATTTATCGGATGACATGATGTCGTGAATGGTGAGAGGAGGGCTCATCTCATCGCAGGCGAATCCCCGTGAAGAAATAACTATCACTGAGATCGTTTTTGGTCGATGTGTTTTCCTAACTAGTCAGCTCTCTTCGTAGGGTAAAAGATCGGTTCAAGTTGACAGAGGCTCTCGTGGTGGATCCGCTCTATCTCCAACACAGTTACTCCGACAAAGCCATAGACTACAGGGTTGGTAGACGCTCTGAGATCGTAGATCCCTTTCCGGGGCAAAAAATTGGAGTCGAATTATGAATCTCACCTTCCAACAAATTCTCAGCACTGGGGAATACCGTTGAGCCGACGATTCCGCTCCTTGAAACTCTGGTTCGTGATCCGACGCTACGGTGTCGAAGGTCTGCAACGCTACATCCGAGACCATGTTCGCCTCGCGAAAAAATTCGAATGCCTGGTACGGCACGACGATCGATTCGAGGTCTGCAACGAAGTCATCCTTTCGCTCGTCTGTTTCCGGCTGAAAGTGAGTTGAATGAGGGGACTTGAACAACTTTGCCTTCGATGCATCATGGAATATATATCGCTTTCCATCTCCTGCATCCCGCTCACACCGATCCGACTCCATTGAAATTCGCTGTTGAACGCGGTGGTTTTGAATCCGAATTCCTCAGGGAAGCAACGCCTTGAACAAGAAGCTGCTGACTATCATCAATGCTAGCGGCAAACTTCACATGGTGCCAGCTTCGCTCCACAATCGGTTCGTCATCCGGTTCTGCGTTTGTGCTCAGAATGCAACCGATGAGGACATCGGGTACGCGTGGGACGTGATCAGCCAGACCACGACCGAGCTCCTTGAGGTGGGCCCCGGAGATGAGAGGAGTCCGCGCCTCCCTGGCATATTTCTCTTCCTCGAAATCCAATCAGGTACCGGATTCTGGCTGGTTCTGTCTTGTTAGTGCGTCGCTTCGTTCCAGGAGACCGAATACGAGGCAGCAGAACCAGATGAAGTGTTCCTGCTGGACAAGAAGCGTCACTCGCTCAGGTACAAAAGATCGTTTTTCGTGCGAATGGTGTCCGACCCGAAGCTGTACAACCCGAAGATTGTTCGCGCGCTGTCCGACAACGAGAGTGGCAAAGCCGAAGAATCTGCCGATGGTGCGAAGAAAATGTCATCGTCCGCTGAAAAACTCCAGAACATAAACGCCGTTGGAATGTAAACAATCTAGTACGGAACCCCTGATGAGACGAAGGCTCGTCAGCTCATTGGTGCGACTCCTGGCATCCGACTCAATAGTTTCCGACGCGAAATATGGCAAATGGATCCATTCGAAGCGTTGGAGAGTAACCAATAACTTCTCATTTAGATTGGAGTTAGGCTTCGGGATGATCTGAATCCCTTCTGCATCAGTAGAAGCAGGAAGTGGGGAGTCATGTGTGCTCACAGAGAAGCAACGTTTCATGCTCGGAACGAGCAGTCTTTATTTTTACGTGTGGAAGTTTACAGTGAGCAGCTCTTAACCTCTGACTACAGGATTGAACTACGGATTCGACGCACGCGGCGCCCGGCAATATGGAACCGTGCGTCCTCTGATTCGGACGTTATTGGATAATAATCCTTACTATGGCTTCGGATCAACTCAGCTGAGTGATCTCGCTCCGGGCCAACATTCTTGCTGACATCGCCTTCCGTCAAGTCCTATGATATGATACAATACATCTAAACGATATTGTGGACAGCGTCTGAAATATGCAAGTGCGCGAAAAGATATGGATTTCGGGTCACCGTTTCGTGGGACTTTAGCTGCGAGGCAGGATATCGACATCGTAACAATCTGTTGGAAGCCGGTAGAAGAGATGTCTGTGACACGACTGCTTTCTCCTCACCGTTCGTGGGAATAATTAACCCTGAGATAACCTCGAAAACCAGCATCAGTCGCTTCGCCGAGAGTTTCGATCCGCTAGGTTTAGAGAGCCGTGACTGACCGCTTCATTTGAGTGTAGTGGTACATGAGTATGGCATTATATTAGGTTTCATCTGAGGGTGCGCTTAACGCTCGCTCGGCTATACAATACTGTAACCGGGAGCATGACTGTCTTGAAGCGCACAACGTATTCCTCATTCAGAGCTCGATTTTGTGAACGAAATACTTCTCCAGCTGACGGCCGAACAGAATAAAAACGATAGTTGTCCATCGCAACGCTTGCTCCCTGATTCTAGTCGTCACAAGTCATTGGTTTCGTGGTAGTGGATGTGAACCAGAGAGCCCGCGCTCCCGCGCTACGTAGGTCGGTGGGGTGATTTACAGGGTACAACTCGTCCACTCCCGTTCTCGAGGAAGCTGGGGCCGTCTTTTCTGGAGTCCATACTCCTCGTTGAGCCTCCAGGGGCGCAGTCTGGGAGTTATCGACATAGTGGAGAGGATTCATTCTACCAGAACATTTTCTGGCATTTGTTCGCTCCCAGTTTCGGGTACGACGCAAGCACCGCCCTCCCTTCTCCTGTCGATTACGCCGCGCCCCAGCCTCCGCCATCACGAGAGCAGATGTTTCCCAAGCGCTGGTTCTTCCTGGTCCTTGGGTTCATCCGACACTTTCTCTTCCTTCTCCTCCTTGTCGGAGTTTTCGTCATCCTTCTTCGATTCGTCGTCCGGATCTCTGTCGTCATCAGTTTCCATCATACTCTCGGGTTCCTTCTCATCTCGAATATCTTCTTCGATGCTGTTGGCCTTGTTTTTAATGCTATGCTTGGACAGCGCACTCTGACCACCGCCGCTTTTGGCAGATCGCTTGCCACTGCTCCGGCTGCTGCGGACGGAGCGAACTGTCTGACGATCCTCTTCCACCATTCGTTCAGATCCGGTTTTCGAAATCCCCGAATCTGACGAGTTGGACTTGATTTCTTCTTCTTCTTCAGCCAATGTCCTGAGCTCCTCCTCTATCTCCGGTGTCGTCATCTCAATCGTTGTTTGTCGTAAGGTGGCTGCCGAACTTCTGCGAGATTCGACCATTTTCTTCCCCATGAGAACGTGTCCGGGGGTGGACGCCCTGAAACATAAGGATTATGGTCGTAGATGAGAAGCGCATTCTCTCGACGAGAACGTGAGGAGGAAGGGAGAGAGCTCTCCGCTGGCCGAGCAAGGATACATACCTCCTGCTTGGAATCACTTCGACAGGGGTCAGGGATTTCTCTGAAGACCTCCTCGACGTGCGGAGAGATTTCTGCGGCGTCACCTCATCCGACTTGCGACAGAATGTGCAGCGCCAGGTGAGATGGAGGTATGCCATGTAGAGAATGCCAGAAACGATCATGTACCCGATGAGGAAGTAGAGCATCCAAATCACCTAGAGGGATAATTCGGCTTCGTGTATTCCTCTGACCGATGCGAATGGAAATTTGAAACATTCTCACTCCCTGAATAATGCGACCAACCTTTGCAGCACGATCTTGCTGTATGACGATGAAAGTGAAGACATCATCTCCACCGAACCGAGTCAGATGAGTCATCGGGGATGTCGTGAGCCCGAGATTGGGAGTGATTCCTCCAATGGTCGTGAAAATCAAATAACCTGAAACGTGGTTCTCATGACTTGGGACCAATATTGGCGGTGCCTCGCTTTGGACGTGAATTCTCTCACGTGGCCGGTCGCAAGAGGTCCGCGGACTGGATCCGAGCTCGTGACGCAGGAATAAATGTCGGCGAAAAGACATCGATTCGGAAAAGAACGGCCCTCACTGAGAGCAGATCATGGGGGCATTCGCTTCCAAGTTTCGTTCACTGTGCATGGGGCACGCAACTCCAGGTCAAGGACCATCTGCTCCCATTTCGCTCGACGCTCATCGGACAGTGTTGGCGAAGCCTATTTCACAACTCAAGGACGCTTACTTCCGTCACGGAATAGAAGCATTTGTGCGCTGATCACGTAAAGATCGACGATAGCGTCATACATGCCCTGGTCAATATTTATTCAGCTGCATTTCAGAGGCGACCCCCTTTTCAAATCGGTAACTACGCTGAAATCGCGGGTATCAGGCGCGGATCCCGACGACCAGATTAAGCCCTCATGACAGAAGCGATTCAAGCAGGGGCATGTACGGAACAGTTTGTTGCACAAACTCACCATAGAAGAATGCGGTCATGAACGACACTCCATGACTCACGGCACCGAACGTGGCTCCAAATATAGAGTACAGGAGAAAGAAGAGACTGAGGGTCCACATTGGCATGATGAGATCCCCACGAACGAGTCTGAAGTAATCGTCGAAGTTTTCAGGTTGAACGAGGACGTTGCGCTCCGAATCGACAAGATCGTCGATGATGGAGATCGGAGACGAGGGAACCGAAGGAGAAGCTTTCGCCTTCCCACAAGACATCAGCTCCGGTGTCACGCTCCGCCTTCGGCTGATTCGATTGAAGAGTCTCCGAAACACCGACACATCCGCGCGCTCAACCAACGACATGCCGCAGCAGCACGAGTGCAGGCACAACATTATCCAGAACTGTGCCATCGATCGGCCCATGAGACAAATCCAGATCAACAGCAACGGAATCCCGATAGCAGTGTATAAGATCACGACAAACTGAGTCGCGTCCGGCAAGCGAAGCAGATTGCCCGAGGCTGGAAAGGAACTCAGGCTCAGTCCATAATTCGCTCTGGTGACAGCTCCAGCTCAATAATGAGATTTCAATCATGGAAAGGACATCCTTGAACTGCAAAGACCTCTGACCCTTCAAACTGCGTGCTCCGAGAGCCTCACCTGTTGCTGTGATAAGAGAGAGCGTGAAGTATAGCGAGTTCTCGAAGTTATTGCTCCGGTATTCCCCATGCGTCGCGTCCGCGGTCTGAGAGGTCTGCAACAGCTCGTCCACGGGGCTCTGGACTCGCGTTCGATCAAGCTCACGCTCATATGTCAGGAGGAATCTGCAAGCGGAAATCCTTTGAGTTGAACTGGAATGGATCCCAATCTCGTAACCGTAGAGACTGCGGTGCTCCGTGTATACTCCGCACACGATGGTACCGTACGTCCCGGGATTCCAAGTGAGCTCGGCTAGCATTGGTCAACCACATTCGGTTGATAGCAAGGTATGGGAGACTATAAGTCGTTCAAGGTAGAATAATGTGGTCCAACCAGAACGAACAAAATATTCAAGCCCGCTGTCCTCGACCGCAGATATCGAAAAACAGGTCAAACAAGCTTTCGGCTGCGCAAAACGTGCGCACGTTCGCATCTCCGCAGTGCTACATGGGCTTGAGCGAATCTCGAGCTGTAATTTTGAGACTCTCCTGTTCGCGATCCTTAGGTTTTCACGATAATTTTCTCGCCCGTTGCAATGATTCGCATCTAACGAGAAAGCCACGAAGTGAAACCATCTCAACAGGATGGTTGAGATGGCCTAACCATCAATTCCGCATGCTAAGGATCAGGGGACGCTCCATCCGGGGCACTTATTCGGCCCGTAACATGAAAAATGCCTCCGCGGTACCTCATGGCCATGCATTGGAATGCCACCCATCTTCCCTCACGGTCGCGAAAGAACTCTCAAGTGTGACGATCCCGAAAAGAAACTTGATTAGCTCACATCGGCAACTCGATAAACACGGCGGTCATCGCGAGTCAGGAACTTTCGTACCCTCTCTCCTTTCGCTCATCAATCGGCGAAAGAATGATCCGATTCGCGATAAGTGGGAGCAGGACGCATCTTTCTCTCTTCAGGACTGAAAATATCTCTCAGAGCTGGAAGCTGGGAAAGCTCGGTTTTCGGGCAAGGAAAAAAAGGGGTCGGATCGAGCCAAAGCTCCGTAGTTGGGCAGTTGGGATCGATCTGAGTACTTTCTGCCATCTTCTCGAAATCGGAATTTGGCTTCTCTGAGGAGAAACGGGGAAGGCATCTAGGACGCGTTTCGTCAACAGGTCAGCTCTTGACGTGAGATTGAGACGCTCGTTCGGTTTTCTCCTGGATCCTGAGGTGGACATCTGGAGTTGCCGGATGTTTGAGCAGCATCCTATCCCGCGTCGAGCCGGTCACTTCCAAACTCTATCGATTAACTTTGGGGGTTTCTCGGTCAGTTTCTCGGAAAGAAGGAAATGAAGGCATTTTAGCCGCTCCACAAAATGCGAACCTCGACCGATTCACGCGAATGAAAGTTGCGCAATTCTTCCAGCTATCAATGGGACAAAATGGAATTCAGAGTCGGAATTCACAATTTTTCACCGAGTAATGAGCAAAAGTAGAGAAGGTGAGAAAGCCCCCGACTCACGATGACCATTTGCTATTTTGGATTCGGCGACCCTCCGCATTGACGGATCTATCCGCTCATTGGAGCTGATGGCCACAGTTATGAGCCCATGAAACAGGGTCATTTGCATTTGGACAAGATATGTATGAAGTAGCCGACAACAGTGGGACAAGCTAAAACAAGGCCTGGTCATAGCGGAATTCAAACTCATCGATATCTAATCATGGGCGACCATGCTCGGCCCCGAGAATGAGAGGAACGCTTGAGTGCATCCCATGCGGAAACGCGCCACGATGTGGGTCAACTATCTAACGAGCTCGGAGCAGCATTCAAATATCAACATAAAACTCCTGCACACCCGTACGATGTGTAACTCATGCTCGCCAGGCAGGAGACCCGTATGATCAGAGACAGATCTACATCTCACGTTTTTCTTTTCATGTTTTCATTCTGCTCTTCGATGTCTCCGCCTCCAATGGAATCTGTTGCATGAGTGATAAGAAAATCTACCCGGGAGAAAGGGAGAGCTCTGACTCACTTGTGTACGATTTGAGAAGCTCTCTCGACATCTTCGATTTGCAACTCCGTCACCAAAAGTTTCGAAGTGTCGTTCCTGATCCGGGCCATTTTGTCCTGCACGACAACTCCTTGGGCTGACGGAGCTAATATGACGACGAATATAGCGGCCCCCGTGAGTATGTATAGCAGTATGATTATCGACAGAGCGACTCGCAGGAACAACGGTTTCACCCATGGGCAATCGCGGACGACTTCCACAATCCTTGTCACATCCATTCTCAAGCGCCGCTGGAGGCTTCTCAAGCGTTCGTTCAAATCCAGTTCTGAGCTATCCGAGGCCGAAATGAGCCGGCCGGAGTTCTGAGTTAAACGCACTGTTCAAGCTGCTCACGCCGGAACGTCCGTTCACTGAATCCAATGCCGGGTAGTCTTCAATTAGTCCTGATGTGGTCGTTGGGTGTCTTGTTCGCTGAAGATTTTGTTCACAATTTTGCGCAGAGCACCGATAGCAAGTCCTAGTGCAATCCCTTTGATTATCATGGAATAGATATCACTGCGATCGACGAGCACATTCCACAGATTCCGAAGCTCTTCTGATGTCAAATTAAACAACCCGGAAAATCCGAAATCTTCTCTTGCGACATTTTGCCTGGACGCTTCCACATTTTCACTCATATCAGTAACTCGATGGTAGTCTGGAAAGATAATTTTCTGGTCAGTATTCGAACACCAGGGAGTCGCGCCTTCCTCACGTGCGAAACCGTGAGCACATTTGGGACGAAAAAGAAGCTACAGACACGTCTTGAGGAACTTCGCGAACATGCGGAAACGCATTGCGATCGTGCGGACGGAAGCTTCACTGGGATAAAATGGACAACCCTCACAGGAGCAGTTGCTGTGGAACAATGAGGGGCGACTGACCTGAATAAGCATCAACGGACTCCGTGAAGTCCGTGGTCACGTTTCGGCGGCCGGGGTTCCGCTCTCAGTTTAATACCCTGACCGGGAGAGAGGTCGCCGTGAGGAAGAGCATTTTTGCCATTGATCAGAGCGACCCCTCATCGGGAACGTTCGGAGTGTTGGGTTTTCGCAGTCGATCTCGGTGTTCGGAATGAATTTCGGAGTTTCCCCGAGTTTTCCCCGCACGGATTCGTCTCTAGAAGCTCCGATCGGAGCTCGAGAGCGAGTCGTAGAACCTGCCGTCGTATCATAAGGATCGCATCAGCTCTTTGGGTCACAGTCACAGACACCGAGTTTGCATTTAGTATCTGGGCGTCTGGCTGGTGACGGAAGGCGGCGGACGGTCTCGGAGCACCCTCAACGAAACTAGTGCTGAGCCTGAAGCCGTTGTCCGAGATGTTCACTTCCTCGTCGCTTGCGGCGATGACAACTAATTGTACGCGACTCGGCTTCACATAAAGGCTCCTGTATCTAGGTCACTAGTTACGTTCGAGGAAGGTAACCATTGTTGATGGCTTCTGGACGATTCTGGCACACTTCCGATCGATGCGAATGCATTCGACGGTTTAATGGCTTGCATGGCCGGAACCTCGGACGAAACGTTGAATTTTCCGGCAACACATTATCGACGGAATATAGAGCATTACGCTGGACTCCAGTGGACATCAGAGAGCCAATAACTCTGGCAGATGATTCGTCGAGTTGATCAATCTCTGCACAATCTAAGTGCGAATCAGCGCTCGGGAAACCACGACCTCACTACTTTCACCGAGCAGAGGCCGGATACTGCTGAAGATAGAGCAATCGATGATGAACATATCGAAGGAACGGACTAACTAACGTCCAAGTCAAAAGAGCGGATCGAGACCCGGGGGAAGGGCATCCGGACTTCCTGAACCCGTGGATAGAATTACGTCTTGACGTCTTTGTCCCCGAGGGTCAGTTCGGTCAGAGTTTTGAATTTATTGCTGTTGTCCATGATTCGCCAACTCGGGTCCCGTGGGCCTTGGCGCGTAAAATAGTGTTTGGAAAATGCGTCGGACGTCGTGGGTACTATGGAGTTGTTATTCACGAGTTAGCTGTCGGGAGACGTTGTCTCCCTTGCCAAGCAAGTAGAAACTCGGAGAGAGTCACATCATTTACGCAAGATTGACATCCCAAAGTTCGTTTGGAATACATACATATATCGAGAGAAAACGAATCACGGTCTCTCTCCCACCATCGGTTCAGATTCGGCCTTCGGCTCCTGTCTGAAAACCTCGATTCACGCGCTCCGATTGCTGGAATCCTGGAGGGTAGTAGGTTGACGACTCCCTGCTCAGTCGTCTAAGCTCATATATCGGAAGGTCCGGAAGTAGAGTCACCGTGACCCGCCGTGGGGGAGGGAATCCGCCGTGATCACTAAGCGACACGTCCAAGACTCTCCCGGAAACCGACTTTATGTCAGGTCAGACAGCTCTCCGAAACGCATGTAGCTGATCTTGTTGAAGCATATTCATTTTAACGGCGAACAACTCGCTATCATTGCACAGGCCGTGGAGCAACCTCCGTGCTGGGCGAAGGTGAGCGAGTTTCATTGCACGGCCCCGGGGACACACGGAGTCACGTGCGACGTGGACGCGGAAGGAAGTCATACTCTCTCTCTGACCAACGTTGCGACCCCGGTTAACCACAGAACTAGACAGCGGAATTGACGTACCGGGACCAATGTCAGCGATTCTCTGACTCTATAGACTAGTTTTGCATCATTAAAAAGGCACGGCCGAACTTGGCGCTGGCGATGCGCCGCGGACGCTTCGGACTGGGTGGAGAGACTGGGCCTCGAGCTCGATAATCCCGGAACAGGAAACGACGCGTCACGTACTCAATCAAAATTTCGCGAGGGGTGAGAGCTCCCGGAAGAACCCTACGTGAGATCGAGTGCATTCTACCTCAAATCGCTCCCTTTCCGAGGCCCTATTAGCAGAACCGTTCTGGTCGTACCGGAAGCAACGTCTGGTTCCGCAGCGCTTGCGCATGTCATTTTCATCTCATTATTATCTCATTTTTTCCCGCAGATTTTCCCGCCATCATCCATCGCAATCCCAGGCCCTCCTGTTTTTGCCCGTTCGGGTTCTCATGACTTCGGTGCGAATATCTGGACATTGTACTGGAGCGACTTTTAGAGCGAATGTCCTGATCGTGAGCTTCGATGCATTCGCCGGCGGTCAAGTTCACAATGCAGGAAATCCCAGCATACATGACGAATGCTCAGGTCAACTATATTGACTAGGCATCAGCTTCAAGAATTGTAGCCGATAGTCTCAACCTCGAACGCCTCAGATTGGAGAGAAAGTGTATAGTACTTAACCGGTTCTAACGTCCGTCTCGGTCAACGATGTCCGTCAGATCGGAGTCCATATTGGGGAAAAATGTCAGGGGTTACCAATCGATACCGTGCCAGTCGATTTGAGCGCGGACCGATTTGAGCGCAGTTGATTTGAGCACAACAGATTCACTCGCTGTGAGTGAAGGGGAGAGTATGAGGCCGAGGGAGAGGAAAATTCCTCACCTATTCGCCGATTGCAGACTGCTCGAATAACAAAGAGAGTACGGTTTCTCGGCGGAGTATTAAAAGAAGAAAGCAGACGACGGAATGAGATACCTCGGTGACGACATTCCCTCGATGAACCAGACGAATGGACGTAGCTTAGCTCGAGAGGGCGAAATGTGTCTGATGAGGTCCGGTTCCTCTTCTTCATATTTCCCCGATAAGCCGTACTTTCTCTGTTCGTCGAGTAGTCTGCGATCGGCGGGTAGGTGAGGGATTTTCCTCTTACTCTGTGTGGTACTCTACACTCAAAGCAGCTCATTCACATACGTGCCTCACGGCGTTCGCCTTCCTGCCTCTTGGTGTGACATCAGTGATGCAAGAACGATGATTGCTGAGGAGGGCAGTATGTTAACATTCAGAACCCTTCCATAAAATTGATCAAGCTGATTCTCCGGATCACGGTCGAAACGCCAGAGGGATGAAGTCCAAGCGTCACCAGAAATATCAGGGAGTCACAAACTATGCAGCGGATTTGCCGGGCGCTGAGAATCGTGTCCTCTCCTTCGACGAGCAGATCCTGCCACAGATAAGACCACATTTTTCGACCGAATGGAAGGGAATGAATGGACCGAATTGATGGTCTTCGATGTAGCAAGATGATGTTTTTGACAGTCATCGCCCCCCGCGATCGAGAGAGAACAAGCTCCGCCATTTGGAACGTTCTGCCGCTTTTTATTCACGAAGCCCAGCATGATACACGTGCGAAATCGTTGCCGCGAAGTCCCGAATAATTAATTTCATCATCCGTCCTGTGCTGATCGATTCTCCGTACAATGGTGCCGGTGAAATTTCGATAGCATGTGGTTGAGGCAAAACGAGGTGAAGTCAAGAGTAATGCAACAGTTAACAGGAGTTAAGTGATCAATGTTCTCTACCTTGATCTCAGAAGGCTTCTACCACAACCAGGCTCATACTCGTATCGATGCAGGATAGGATTAGTGCTTAAGGATGAGACGGAGAACATCTTGTTGGTTTCTCGCTCCTGTCCTGATCCCTCAAAGTGGAAACACTTTCATTGATGATTTCGTATTGAAGAGTCAGTTATTTACCTAGAATATCACGTCTACAGATCACTTTGTTCGAGCAGAACTTCGAAGATCTATGTCTGAATCGGTGCACGAAATTCGCCCAATCAGCTTCCAGTCCTAAGCGATAATTTCCCTCCGCGGCGAGTCAAAAATATAGTGATGAATCCGTCCATGTACATTCGATTTGTGATTGCTACTGATCCACTAAAGAATTGCAGCTAGACATTCCGGTTTTGTTCATCCCAGAGGCAGAATGCCTTGTCAGGTGGATGAAGCGACGACTGCAATTCAAATCCACTCAGTGGCGTGCCAAGGATAAGGGCCGGAGTGTTCATGGCCCCAAACTTCCCGTCCGGTCCATGGGATCCCATCATGGAGTCCGTCGAATCAATCTGCTGGTCGCCTCCAAAACCATGTTAGACTTATCTCCCCCTCCCCCCCCCCCTCCCCTGTTCTGGCCACGCCTCTGATTGCGAGGATCATGATGCCTTTGATATCCTTGGGTTGAGCTCCATCGTGCTGCAGTCGATGGATCTCGGAGCTCATACTGAGCACTACAGACCCTCCAAGGTTAGAATCGCTCGAATAAAATCTTATATGGTCGCGTCATGAGATAAGGCGAACGCATGTTCTGTCGAGCTTCTTCGTTCAATACAATGTTTGATCAGTATCCAGAGGGCGGAATCCCAGCTTCCAAATCGGAGAGAGTTTGGATTCGCCGAGAAACGGAATCGACTGAGCTCGACAGCATGAGATTCGCGGGGCTCTCCTAGCGCTCCGGTCGCAATCGAATATTGAGCGGATCCACTAGAGTATACATTGTTCAATGTGACCACGTCTCGCTAATCTTTTGGAGTGCGATCAGGAGGGCAGCCGTGAGTACGGGCTAGCACGCTGCGTGCTCATCGAGACTATGCTTATCGCCGCCGTAGGCAGTGGCATTCTGTCCTCTTATACTCTCTCGGGGAGGGACAAGCACGGAAGGGGAAGAACTCGATTCCTGTCAAGACTGAGAGACCGCAGTGCTGATGTGCTTTATGGCGTGTAGTGGGCTAATCGAGGCGAAATTCGGAGGGAGGATGACCCCATAAATCTCAGAGAGTACGTGTCATTTGCGAAAATGGACCTCGAATATCGATAAAGCTGTATGTCGAACGAATCTGGACAATCAATCGGACGGAGTCATGCATCCCTTCAAGACTCAGATGCTCGTTACGTGTCACGGCGCTCTACTCAATTGCCCTTCCCAGCGCAGGCGAAAAACATGACAGTTATTCGAACGGCTTCAACCGGAAATTTCTCGGTAGAGTTCCAAAACAACGGGCCGCCTCGGAGCTCCGAACGGACTCCGGGAAAGAATGAGCCCCACGCGCAGTGAGCTCCAACAGGAGCTATACCCTGATTGGGCGGTGCAGGGGGAAGCGTTCACGGAAACTACATGGTACTCATGCGCATGCTCAGCATAGCATCTATGCGGCGGAGTGGCTCCGTACCGCAATTGGGAGCGAGGAAGACCCTCCCAGTCTTTGACGGGAATGCTGCTCGTCGCATGAAGACGAACAACTTCGGCTCGTCCTTCGGCCCGAACGTACTCCTCCCTCCCGCTGCTCAGAGGACTTTCAAGGATTGAATTAGCTCGTACACACTCTTATTTTTCGTCTTTATCTTCGGTGTCTTTGAGAGAATGCCACTGAGCTATGGGCCTCCTCGGAGAAGCCAGCATATCCATCCAATGACGAAGCTCAGTCCCGGTGGCGTTGCAGCCTAGAGTCACTTTCCCGATGGGGTCGGACGTCCCGATGCGGTCGTAGTCCACCACGGTAACGACCAACTGGACTTTTTGAATTTGCTCAAAGGGCACTTCGAACGAAAACGATTCGTTGTAATAAGGGTTCAGAGTACATTTCTTGATGCTCGTCTTCTTCTTCTTCAGACGCTTGCCGTTCATCATGAGAACAATTTTCACGTAAGGATCCGACAAACCTCCCACATCCATCTTCTTCAGGTTCTTCGCTTCGAGTACCACAACAGTCAGCTTGCCGGCCGTGGGGACATACCGCAACGAGAAACAGATGTCTCCAAGTATCTCTTTGTTGTGGTCAACGCTGGTCAAGTCTCGCCATTCCTCTATGGTTTGGGCGAGATCTACGGTGGTCATGGGAATTTTAACCTCGCCGATTTGGTCATGCTTGCTGAAGCGATCGAAGTCGTAGACAGCGAAAATGAGTGTTTTCGTGGTAATATCCGAGTATGCAATCTGGAACAACGTATTCCGTGAGACCTTGGTATCTTCCCACCGGGGAGGGGGTGAATTACGGAGATTTACTGAGGAGCCACCTTGAAATTGAAAGTTTCGTTGAAAACGGGGTTCAACGTTTTGCGATGAACTCTGGTTTCGAACTTCTTCTTCTGGTCGGGGACCATGTACACCTGTCGAAGGGGAATTGGGTTTGAAACAGCCGGAATCCTCGGTTCGGGCGAGGTGCTCGTACCCTTCGCTAGAATGGAAATCGAGCGTGGCTTCTCTCGAGACGACTGACCTTCACGTACGGATCGGAAGTCCCTGACATATCGAGACCGGGAAGATCTTCGGCCTGCATGACGGTCACAGCGAGGTTGTTCGAATTGAAGTCGTAGTCCAGTTTCATTTGTAGGCGTCCCAGTTTCCGCTCGTCTTTCTTAACTACCTCGGCCACTTCGTTTTCCTCCATGTTCTCAACCAACTCGTCGTCGTCTTTCTGTTTCTGCTGGGCAGACGCAAATGCCTAATCTTTAACTTCATAGAAACAAGAACACAGACATGGATTTCTGAGAGTGAGTCACTCACCGGAGTCGGGTCCACCCCTTTCGATTCCGGGGAGCCTTTGAGTGATTTCTTGTCTTTCTTCCGGCGCCTTTCCCAGAGCCGGCGGATGCAGATGATCGAAATAAGCACTACCAGTAAGAAGCAGAGGATTCCAACGCTCGCGATACCCATTGATGAGGCTGCAATAGAAGGAGCAAGACTTTCCCGCGTTTTTTCACTTCAGACAATGCGACGGTTTGGACCATCAAAATAAATTTTATTGGGCGGTTTCTAAATCTCTACTCCGCAGGAACGCAACAGGTTGATTTTCAGCAGCCATTTCTGTCGGAGAGAAGATTCTAAAAAACTATCTCAGTGAGAGTGTCTGCGCGTAGCCACTAAGACAGCCCCCAAGTGATGCGCAACACGGAGACAGCTCGTCGTCTCACCCGGATGTTGATAATCAGAGAAGTTGACGCGAACTCTCGTGGTCATAACTGGACTCGCAATCCTCACTGCTGGCTAACAACTCCGTTCAACCGGGATGGAACTCGCTGATCGAAGCTCCAACGGGCTAGAGTGAGGAGCTCATGTTACTTACATTCGGCAGCGACTTTCGCTTGCGGCTGGCCTGGATGGGTGCTGTTTAGCTGTTTTCCAGGGTGCGTGGATCCATGGACTTCAACCACCATCCCTTGCGTTGTTATTGTTCCATCTGTCGATGACACCATGGTTGATGTTGGTCGGGTTGTCCCCGACTCCGTTGTCTCCGGCGCCAGTGTAGTTGCGGATGAGGTGACGTCCCGGGTGTCTCCGAAGTTGTCGTTGAAGTTGTCGTGGATGGAGTCGTTTGAGTTGGGGTCGAAGAAGTCGTGGTCGAAGGAGTCGTCGAAGTTGTGGTCGAATAAATCGTCGAAGATGACAATGAACTATCCGCCTCGTCCGCTCGGGATCTTGGAAGTTCGGTTGTCAAGAGCAGGAGGGCAACGCGGTAGCCGCTCTGTAATGTGTCTCGTGTCATGAACGCAAAATAATGCAGTGGGCGATTCAGGCGGAGCGTGCGACTGTCCCAAAACCTAACACGGGTTCGAAGTTTCTGCGAGCGACCGGAGTTCAGAGCGGAGCTCCTAACACAGCCTAGCTGCTGAATCAGAGAGAGTCTCCATCGAAGGCGAACCTGACATCAATTGGCCAGTGTCCGAGCCACCGCCGTCAGTGGATAGGTTCCACATTATGTGTGTCAAGATGACGATATCGGCTAGAAGTCAGCTCCACACCGATAGGCCCAGTGACCTTTACAGCATAGAGGGAAACTGGCTAGAAAGGAGTCGGACATCCGCAAATCTGAAGTGAGCTCCCGATGACCGCGCAGGAGTAATATTGACCGTGGGAGCTTGCCTTTCCTCGAGAGCCGAGCGGTCACCGGCGCGGGGAAGTGATTTCCTTCAACTCCGAGACAGTGAAAAAAAGAGATGACGATGTCTAGCAAAGCCTCGTCCCCGAAAAGCTCGCCCCTTCGCTCAGCGGGAATGCGCGAGCCGGATTCTGTCATGATTTTTGAAAACGGATATGCTGACCGTTGGCGCTGAAGCGGGCCCTGAGTCTTTTTTTACGTTTGAAGCGGAATCTTCAATTTCGGAGATACCGTTCCGAAAACAAGCCCGAGACAGTTCCCAATCCTTTCACATCACCAAAGCTGTCAGTAGAAGCTAGAGGAGAAGCGAGAGACGCATCGAGCGATCTGCCCGCCCGTCCATCCAT
Organism: Phytoseiulus persimilis; assembly: GCA_037576195.1. NCBI lineage: Eukaryota > Metazoa > Arthropoda > Arachnida > Mesostigmata > Phytoseiidae > Phytoseiulus > Phytoseiulus persimilis. The sequence goes on along the minus strand of CM075101.1, from coordinate 5,258,982 downwards.
TCAATCCGCCAGTCCGACGACCGACTAACGAGACGGCCTACTGGGTACAGCCCTCACTTATCGATCTCGATCGCTCGATCTCTTGGGGGCTGATCCTGACTTCTCCGCCATTTGAGCATTTATTCCCCTGCACCAGTTCTTCATGTCCCTTAGCTATTTCAAATTTTCTCAGTACGGAAGAACATTGGTGAATGAATCAAGACAGATCGCCCGAGCAAAGGGAAAGAGAAGTTATTCAGTTGGAACCTGTCTGTGCCGTGTAACAGAGCTTCACGTAGTCGAGCCTGAAACTCATTCTTGTTCCAAGTTTGACCTCGACGAGTCCCGAGGAGGACCTCCAAAAGTTTTTCAGCATCGGTCGGTCCATGGAATTTAAAGATCCATGTGAGGAGCTCGGATGATGATCCGAGAAAGAAGGCCGCCAACTCCGGAAGCGGGACGGAATCCGGGCTTCCTCGACGGATTGTCACGAACATCCTCCCCGCCAGCGGTCTGTGCAGACTTCAGAATCTGGAGCGCATGCCCGGAAAGATCGCCGGAGCGAGGATCCCAGAGGGTTAACGTGTCGGGACTCGATGGGAATTTATGGATCTCCGATAAACCTCGCCAGCCCTCCAGAGAACTTCTGACATGCAGCCCCCGCACGGAGCTCCCTCGTCCCCAGCTGGGGCAAAATACTACCGCACAACAGACACGAGCCGCAAGCATCGCCGCATGCGAAATTCGACGGCCACTCTGTCCCATCGGGTTGATAGAGCCGTAGAACTTCTCAACTCCTGACGGTATGAATCGTGTCTCGCCAGCGCGAGCGGGACAGCGATACCTCCTTGCTAACCTTTGATCATGGACAGCTGTTCTGAGAGAATTCTCGGAGGGACTGGAAACAAAAGTCGAAAGGTCGAGAAGTGAGCTTCCAGCGATCTTCGATGCGCCCAGGGATTCTTCCAACACAGATCCGTTCCTGGCCGCGTTCGCTCAGAGACCGTCGTCGTTTGGTCGAGTCCATCATCTCATTAGGGCGGTGACAATGGCGATCGCTGAATCGTGCCCTTCTCAATACGAGCGATCGGCGATTGAGCGAGCTGCCAGGGTTCGGAAGTGGAGGACTCCGGATCAGTTGAGGAGAGAATCCCTTGATGCGTCTGGAAACTGAGATTCCCTGACTCACCAGCAGCATTTGGAAAATTCCAAGTTTCAACTGTGTTCTCTTCATTTTTTCGGGAACGAATTCTGATTATCGGGCAGATTCGCCGAGGGTGTGCTTCTACTTTGCCAGAAGGCCTGGAATCAATCGACCACGAACGTATTTTCAGGGAGTTCAGCCTTTAGGCCCGTCTCGCCATTCGTTAAGGACCGTCATAGCAACAAGTCCTCACAAAACAAAAGATTCACGTTATTTCCGTGATTTACGATTTATATTCTCGTCACGGAATAAGGACGAGGGAAGTCGGCAGCTGAACTCTGAACCTCGAGATACGACACTTCCTCGATGTCAACCGACCTCCATCGGTGTCACTCTCGATACGCTTCACGGGCTTTTGCGGATCTCCCATGGGGAGTTTCGACGGACTTGACAACGATTACGACTGCTGCTTGCGCCTCCGAAACGAGACAGTCATTCTGAGCGGAGAGCGGACCAGCTCTGGTTCGAAACGGCAATGGAGCCGCAATCTGTTATCGTATGTTCACCGGAGAGAGCATCAGAAGAGTTCGAAAAATTTGCGAAGTCATCGGAATCCACGTACGGCCTCCGAATACTTGCGGGTAACGATGGCAGTTGAGATAAAAATCCTTCAGCGAACAAGCGATGAATGCCGATCGCAACCTGTTTGCGTCTCGGGCCTGTTACCCGTTGGTCTTCGTTCCGATCGAAGCGCGCACTCGCTGTCAATCGACTAGCGTGTTTACCTTCGGAGAAACTAGGCAGGCAACTACACTAAGCGCGAGTCACAGCGGAGTTTCGCTGACACCTAGCCGGTAAGATCCGGCGTTTCCCGAACGAGAGACCTCGAATATCTGCGTTTCTACTCGTCTAAAAGAAGGCCCGACTCCCTCGGCGAGACCCTTTCCTTCGATCAACTTTGAATCCCTTTCCCGGCTCTTAGCGCGATTCGCTCCTGCCGAAACGCCATGTCTAAGCTTTCTCTTCGGCACAACTTCGTCAAGGATCCAGCAAAACTCCAACCCGCGGCCTGCTCCGCACACAGCGTACAAAAAAGTTCTCTGTGCGCTGTCTGAGCATCCTCACATCGGTGGACTTTGCAATCGGAGCATATTCGCCAACAATATCACCGAAATCAACTCGAGAATCCCTCTCGCTTCTTCTTGGCCATATGGGCACATATGGAGCATGGCTTGAAACCGTCTCCGGCGGTCCTTCCCGACAACCACGTCCCAGATTATCTGAGAATCGTTTTTCCGAACGTTCTGACCGCCCTGGTGTTGGCTGAGGCGGAGTGGGTATCCGAAACAAGTTTCTCGCATTGATTGTCCACCGTCTCCACGAATCATCTCCAGACCTCGTGGAGATCGGGAGACAGCTGGAGAGATCAAAAGCAGTGCTGTTTCCAATCAGAGGGCAAGCTCCTGGTGGCAGAACCGAAAGTGCCCGAGAAGGGTCGATGTCTGAGCTCTGTGCACGATAGACTTCCAGTTCGAAGCGAACAACTCGATGGCTCCCCCGACTTGACAGTTGGAACGTGACGATGAAAATGAAAGCTCGAGTCAGTCAGAGCAGATATTGCGTCGGGAGTGGCAGGCTGGGAGATAGCCCTGGATTGACGCCATAGGAATAGGCGAGGAAGCGCAGCGGGAGTGTAATCCATTCTGCGTTTATACGAAAGGCAAACAAAACGCTTCATTTGGCTTCCGAGCATCCGCATCTCCTGGGCTCAACGATTTCCATATTGCCAGACTCCGACGCCCGCTCGTGCTATTTGGGGCAGCGCTCGATCCGTCCCAACAGGGCATTGGCTGGAACCCCATCAGGCTAATCGAGTTTTGATCGGACAATGGATACTTCGGGTATTGGAGCAGCATTTCCGGAAATGCGTCGAAAATGACTCCAGCTGCTCGCTCGAGCTCAATGGACCTGTTCGAAGGTTGAACATCACTTGCAGACTCAGGCAAATACAGCTCGAGGTGACCCTCGTTCTCGAAAAAGATATTAACCTCTTTCGCCACTATAAATAGCCGCTATCTCTTCTCGACGCGCTTGTGGGAAACCCGAGGGAGTTCATACCCGACAAGCTCCAATGACTCGCTGCCCCAATGTATTGCCTTCCGCCGGCGGATACTTGCAATATTCCAAGGCATCCAGAAGACACGAGCTGGATTCATCAGCTGGCTGCGATGTTTGGCAGGATTTTGCTTGTGTATCACGGAATAGAATACGTTTCCAGCCTGACAGTGTTCGTGAAGAAAACTCTCGAGCAGATCCGATGAAGAAGAATCAGCGAGGCAAATCAAGGGAGCGCTAGCCAGGACAAGTCGACAGAAAGAAACATCGTCCACCGCCTGCTGAACACGGCAGCACTGGCTTCAAGTTCCAGCGGAATTTTCGCTAGATGTTGACTTCTGGGGACGTTGATGGGATTTCAGTCTCCCTTGTGAATACACGAATGAACTCGCGCCAAGGCCCATCAGACTGAATCTCAGAGTGGGCCCTGGCTGCTCCCAAGGCTGTTCGTTCGACTATTTGTAGAGATTCGAATTTGGAAACCTGGAGCTGAGACGATAAACTTGCGCGATCGTCGCAATCAGGACACGATTCCGGAACGAGGAGCAAACTTAGAGCAGAGGAGTCTGTGAGGATGTAAGTGCTTACAAAAACCAATATGCTCCAATGCGTGCCAATTTTTACTGAATGGAGGACTCTCAGAGCGGCGAACTCGGTGCGACGGAAACTGTAAGAGCCATGAGGCCGGGAACCAGCGGAAGGGACAGCCAGATATGAGTTGGATGGAATCTCTTCCAGTTGTCGAACTTCTGACATAATTGTCGCGAAGGCCAAGTGGACGGGAGGACTAGTATTTTCTCTCCTGGCATGCTTTGTCAAACTTGTCGTGCCGATCGAACAAGCTAGGTAAGGCAACTCCGGAGAGCTCATTGTTGTGCGAAAGAGCAAATAATTCGGAGTATCAATTCGTACAATATTCAGGTTGCCTTTCCCCGTCAGACTGGTTAGAAACGAAAGGATCTCATTTTGCTTGTGACCGGAGAACTTGAAGAAAATATCGTTCAGTTGCAAGCCGAAAATATTAGACAGAAGCTCTAGAACCTCGCAATTTCTAGAAAATAAATGTTTCGGAAGAGATGGCTATTATACTCGGTGCTCCGAAGATACGAATGCATAATCTGCTAACCCTCATATCTTCAGAACGAAGCATCCTCTTGAGCAGAGTTTTCGAGCTTGGGACCAACCTGGCGCTTCCGATGAATTTCGGAAAGCTTAGAACGATATCCAAAATGGAAATGGAGCGAAGTGAGGCAGAAATTTTCATACCTTCCCTCAAGTAGCCGTGATGCCCTATGATCTTTAACAAAAAGTGCTTCCGCGTCAGACTAATGGGCGGCAAATAGGGACTCCGCATTTCCAGTCGCCTGTGTACCGGTCGGAATCCAGCTCACGAGAAGAATCATTCCTGAGGAATGCAAAGAGCTAATTCAGCCATTGCTTCTTCCGACCATGTAATTCCTCGGTCCGTTTCATACCAGATGCTGTCATCGACGTGACTCTGTCCAACATACGGCACCGGGACAATATCTACGCCCCGCAGTCCTCTGTTCTCTCCCAGATCAGCGCGCCGCACTTCACGTATACGGTCGGATATGCCTTTGAAAAGTCGGGGTATACGAACGCGGCGCGCGCACCATGGATCTCCCCTCTCACTTTCTGTTTCGACTAGGTGGTCGACGACTAGGTGCGGGGCGGAGGCCAATTGTGGGTCTCGTTTTGAGCGCTCCGTTGAAGGAAAATTTCGCGGCGCTCTGAGCCTGAAGAGGACAAAGGAATGCACGGCCAACATCTTGGCCCATGCTGCCATATGCATAACAGAGTTCCGTTGATGAGAGTTCCGTTATATTAATCGGACGAGTCATTTATACGGTCGGAGAAAGGCGAAGAACAATGCTTCAGTTGGACCTGTATAAGACCCAGGATTATTTCCCTGACCTGTATCCCGGTTGGTGTACAGGCACCTGGAAGTCATCTGGAAGAACGGAGTCACTATTTGTCCCTATTCGTGTACCACGGTAAGCACTTCTCTTGCGATTCTAGGTCATACTCGGCAACATGAGAGGAGACATGAAAACTTCATTCTCACCTCGAAGTAACAAATCGCAACAGCATTCTCGGTCTTCACCTCTGAAACCAGAGTCGCGATAGCTTCCTCCTCCGACAGACTGGCTCTTGGGCTGACGAACAAAGCCCTGCTCACTGCATCCATTCCGACAGGGGGCGCCCTCCCATGGTAGAACACGAAGCGTTTGGAGCGGAAATCACCTCTGTTAGGTCATGACAAGACATTCATTCCAACGAGCGAATACCCAATGAGAGTCTGGGAATTAACGGACTTACTCTCCCAGTCCGGCAACAGCTCTGAGATGCGAGCATACAGGAGGAGTCTGAAAAGACTGTGTTCATGAAACCTCCTGTCATCTATCCTATATTAATCGGTGGAGTTGAGCACTCGGAGTCGAGATGCGCTCATCCCCAACATGAACCTCGAAAGCTTTGACGCTGACGAGCCAAGTTCTCGAGTATCCTCCTCGATACTGAAATCAACCAGAGCTGCCAAGGTGCAAACTCGGTACCAGCACAGATCCTGTCTCTCAAATTATTTCACGGGTTTTCTTCCGTCGCTCGTTGCACCAATATTGGCGGCATTTCTTAACAGCAGAATTTCGTTCCATATAGGGAATCGTCGGTCCCTGAGGTTTTCGCTGTTAGGAGTCTTTATGCGGCTCCGACGGTGTGGTTGCATCATGTTGTCGTGGAATCGTTATGTAAGCAAAAGAATACCACAATAGAATTTGGATCAGACCAAGCTCTCAACTGCCTGCCTAGTGCCAATGAAGGGCTGTAAGTTGGAAACGAGGTACAATTCAACCACCGTGGCAGTCGTCATGATACGATCATGCCATGACCTGCATCGCTCTGGGAAGCGGCGATTCGTCTTCGGGACCCGGCTGGGATTTGGAGGAAAACTGCCCACTGGCCAACGGCCATCAATGACCAACGTCATACAAGAAAGAAGAGAGCACATGGAGTTAGAAATTCGTCGAATCCCGCACTTTGCCCAAAACATCGACACGTCCATCTAGCTCGTGCTCAGAAGGATTCCGGAAGTTTGCTTGCCAGAGCGCCTGCCGGTCCCACGGGAATGGTTGCCTCACTTTGCATCGATACTCGTACCGCTATCGGTAACGACAACAGGGCGTGGGAGAGGAAGGGTCTCCCGCGGGCCATTGTAAGCATGAGATTTATGGAATATAGGTACAGTAAGAGACAACCGATCGGTAGCCATCCACGCTTTCAGTGATGAAGACTTACGAGGCAGAGATGAAAAAGACTCGCGATGGAACGGGGTGCCGCTAGGCATAGATTCGATCAGGGATGGGAGTGTCTACGCGTGCAATTAAGCCCAACCGGAGCTACCGGCGCTTCCTAGCTCCTGGTCGCGGTGATTCTCTTGTCCTTGTCTCCTCCACCTAGCTGCTTTCAAGCGTTCTCAATCGATTACGAACCGGTGGCTGAGGTGACCGAAAGAGTAGTGCAACTCTTCTCCCTTCAAGCTCGTCTTTCACGACCCTGTGTGTTCGCGGTCATTGTCCTGTTGGGATGTGCAATCAGATGCCATGCACCGGCTCGCGCGCGATCGTTTCTCGGTAGCCCCAGCCACTCCGCCACCTTCGATCGCTGCGACTTCGTGACACCTCAGGTGCGGCTTAGAGTCCGTGCCACTTCGCGTCCATCATTGGTGGTTCGGATCAATGCGAAGCGTGGATGAGCGGCCGAAAAAAAAACAGATCCAGTTTCAGACACCGGGTCCACAAGCTCGCGCCTTGCAGCGCAGAGTTTCTTGTTTTCTGCGAGCTCGCCGAAATGCCTGCCCTATGTTTCGGCTCTATGAGCACGGTGACCACAAGGTTGGCGATCACCAGCCCGAGAATTCGATCCCGGAACGCAGGTCACCGAAGCCAATGAGCCCGAAGTGACGAACCAGACTATGTCGAACCCGAAACGGATGGGCTCGAAGTGAATGAGCCCGAATATATCCTCTCCTCATAGCGAAGCGGTCGGGACTGGCTAAGCGGGAGGATGTTCGGTACCGTTGTGAGACTCTAAAGAAGAATGATGATCCCCAAGCATCCATATTTCCAGACTGAAATCGTATTTCGCATCGCTGAATCAGCCAGCACCATCAAGTTTCGGACTCGAATTTTTCGGGCTGCAGGGTATACACCGACCACAGACATATTGAAGTGGGAACAACGGAATTACGTTTCGGGAGGCGGTCCCGAGCGATCGTTGCTCCTCATCTGAGAACTGTTTTCTCTCTGTATCAGATTCTCCCGATGGATGCGAAGGTCTTCTCTTCTCTGCCGATGCTCACTTCATCATAACAGCGAGCAGTAATGCGGACCGCGCGGTCTCTGATTGAGTGCAATCTCGGAAGCAGAGAGACGAATCAGTAACTAATCGGGCATGAGATAAAATGGATCTTCGAAATGCCTCAACGTCACCGGGAGTCTTTGTCGCGTACGATTGGCCTCCGATTCGTCATTCTTCTCGGCCGTTTTCGTAACGGCCGGGCATCCCTTGCGCCGGATCCCATTCCTGTATACCGCGCCTCATCTCCGCATGGTGACGGCGCATCATAATGCGATTTCTGAGAAAATAAATCGCTCGATCTGTAATATGGAAAGAATCGTCGTTCCTTTTTCTGGTTACAGAACTCTGTTAACTATGGTCCGATTTCGGATTATTCTTTCTTCGATGTTTCGAAGGATCATGCGTATATGGGACCTTGAATCGTGCAGACCTATTGAGTTTTGCCTTCCCTAGAGCTTCTCAAAGTCAGCGCATTTTTTTCGGAAAGTCCCATTCGACTGCCCGGGATGACGGTAAATTACGGCTGATCGAGCTCATTCGGGAATGGCTCGATACAGGGAAGGATGCCTTCTTGGACTCCCCACGGTTCGCAGCGACCGCTTCGGAACCAGAGCGATGGTGAGCCCAGGAGCGATTGGCCTAGGAATCTTCTGCTGCGATTTTCTCTGCTACTCCGCTCCCATCGGTTGTTCTCCAATGATCTTGGAACCGAATTCAAATGCACAGCCCAATCGATGATTGCGATCGAGATTTTTCACAGAACAGGATTTGGTGTAGCGAGAGAAGCAGTAGCTGTCAGACTTTTCGACCGGCTAGGCGACTTCGCTCCATGTGCGCGGAGCGGAATTGGTATGAGGCTCACATTCACCGCGGTTCCGCAGAGGCGAGCTATGTTTCCGTTCATCGTCTTGTCTGAAAAGGAATAGTCTTTCTCCATCGCGACAAGGATGCTTCCCTCGACATGATCGGTTCCGTAAACTTCAGCCCGGGAATCTCCAGGGCTGGGTTTGACAGTTCGAGAGGGGTTGAGACCCATCGTCTCAGCTGTTGGTCATCCGAATGTCGCAGTTTTCAGCAGATTTCGAGTGATGCACGGTGGCTGAAGTACATGAGAACTTTCGAGAGGAACCAAGTCTGGGCGTCGCTACGTCGTTGAACACGATCTTCATAGCGAGATAGTCTTGAAACGACGTCCCAAGTATTACCTCATAGCACTTTATTGCTTGGTGGGTGACCATCGTCAAAGCCACCCAGCTCTTTGCTCGGACATGCCATTCGTTCGTTTTCGCACATCAAGTCCAGCTTGATTTCCATGCTCGACAAAGTCCCAGAGAGACGCTACGAGTGGGCACGCCGATGCGGCTCATACGAAGAATACCAAGCGATACTTCTAAGGTATTCGGGTCTCCCTCCCTGTCGTGAAAGTGAGTGTCGTGGAAGTCGGTATTGCTTTCTGACTTTCTGGGAGCTCATAGAGGAGGCTGCGATACTTCAAGTAGCGTTTCTGCGTCCGCGCGTAGAGAATTCGGGTTCAGATTTTTCTAACCCCCGCTTGTTGAGCAAAAGGAGTTGACCGAAATACGTGGACTCGACGGCCAGATTTTCGAAAAAAATGTCGAGTTTGTGAGCCACTCTCGGGCGTTCCATGACTTGAGGTGATAATGGTCAATGAGAACCAAAAGAAATCATATCCACACTCCAGAAAAAGACTGCGAGCCGCTTTACGACCGGCTCTAAAGTTGGAGCGCCTCGGACGCCCGAGCAGCCATTGGGATCGAGCCCCCTTTTAGCGAAAGTTTGTTAGTGAGTAGAGCACAACCGAAATGGAAGCTCCGCAAAAATCAAAAGGTGAAGCAGCTGTCATCGAAAACCATGACGTGGTTGCGATCCCCGAGCTGCCCCACGTGAAAAGGTTACGCTCCCTCGCTGTTCCTTCTCGGTCGAAGGGTGCAGAGCCTTCCGTCTGGCTTTCTTCTGAGAATATCGCCGTTCACAAATACCGTGTTTCTGATCTCGAACTTGAACAGCGCGCTTTTTGACAGATGGACGGGGCCAGACTGTTCCTGGAGTTGGACGATCGCCGTTTCGTGTGCTTTTCTGAACTTCTTCAATTTGGCTCCCACGCGATGTAGCAGTGTTATATTTTTGAACACATTGAAGCATTACGACACAAGCCGCGCGGTAGCTTCGTGGCCTCCATCGCTCATCAATGCGGTTGCCAATCTCTCGGGTATGTTCTTTCCAATTTCCCAGTCTTCCGTCGTATTCTGGCAGGCGCAATCCAAATGACCTAACCGGAGTTCTCGAATTCCAAGGAATCGCTACCGGATACATAACGAAAAGATTTGGACCCCGAAAAGGGTCCTTTTTGGGATCAATCATAGCTTCGCTGTCCATCGCCGGCTGTTTCTTCGCCGACGATGTGACGAAATTGACGGTGTTCTGCGTTTTTCATGGTGAGTTCCGCTCTCGGTACCTTCGACGCGCTTTCCGCGTTGTGTTTTCGAGATATAAAACATCCACCCTCCAGAAATCCTTGCGCTCGAGTTCCGAAGATATTCCCTCCTGATGGCCGATTTTGGAAATGTTTCAGGTCTTGGACTCGGTTTGAACGTTCCCACTACAGCTGTTTGTCTGAATAGTTGGTTTCAGGAGAAGAAAGTGCTGGCCAGTGGGATCATTTTCACAGGGGCGGCCCTAGGTTCGTTTGTGTACCCGATTTTTCTCGAGTGGGTGTTTGACATTTTTGGATTTCGCGGCGGGCTTCTGATTTTCGGAGGGATCATGATGCACGCCATCGCAGCCGGCTTGTTCATTCGGATGCCGCCGTGGATAAACGCTGAGTGCGTTTGGCTCTCAAGTTATTGATCGATTGAATCAGATCAACTGCATGGAGGTGCCGGTTAAACTGTTCTCTTTCAGTGGAACTTCAAAACAAGTCTCGAGAAGGCCATCGGGCGTCGGGGGAGTCGCGGATACCGTTCCAATCCCTCCTCAAGAGCCAACGCTGAAACGGAGACCAATTATGATCCGATCGGTTTCCCAATCGTCGTTCGAGAGTCAGGATAGTAGGGAAGACCTGGACGATCAGAAATTCCATCGGTTCCACGAAGCTGTTCATCATGTCACCGTAGAAACCCTCCAGGAAGTCGACGAGGAGCGAGACCCGACGGGGAAGGATCCAGCAGATGAGGAGTGTTGCAAGAACGGTAGACTCGTTATTTCCGAAAACCGTGATCGATCCGCTCAGATATCTGTGGAGCTTTCCAGAATCCCTCACGCCCAGCTCACTTCCGAAGCTCGTCGGTCCGCCCAATGATCAACGCGCGCTCTCTATCTCTCAGGTGAACAGTGTCCCTCTATGACGTTGCGACGGCCTGACATAGATCGCGTTCGGAAAAACGTCGCTCAGAGTCGTTCCTTGAACTCCGGTTCCCTGGGCTCCTCCGAACGCTCTCATTCGGCGAGCTCGAGCTATGCTCGACGAGGCAACAGCGAGACGCGGCCGGTCTCCGTAGCCCGTGTCTCCATCTCTTCTGGATCTCGACCCCGGCTGAGGCGGGAATCGTCAGCGATATCAACTACGCTGTCGCTGTACGCGCCAGCAGTTTCGCCGTCAAGAGGGGCCGACTACGATTTCGAGGAGTACGAGAGAACTGACGAGGTGAAGAACAATCGAAACGATTCCCTCTGCTTTCTGTCCACACACGAGCGATCATTGATTTTTGAGCGATTCAAGAGCTGTTCGTTTCCAGATCGATGCTGCCCCCAAGATGAGCCCGATCATTTTACTGGTTGGCTGCACTTACGTGGTTTTCATCAACTGCAACATCGCCTTCCAGACCATCTTGCTGGACTTTGCCGCCGACAAAGATGTCGAGGTTCACCTGGCCGTTTACCTGCTGCCGGCGTTCGCGATTTTCGATATCGTGGGCCGTCTCACGGTGGGCCTCATTTCCGACAAAGGACTCTTGTCCCGCTCAGTGCTCATGGGCTGCACCACAATCCTGTTCGGCTGCGTCATGCAATTATTCCCGTTCGCCGATAGCTTCTGGGGGATTTGCATCCTTTGCATGATCGTTGGCTACGCTCTTGGAACGACTGTGGTCCTCGTGACCGTCCTCGTCGGAGACTACGCAGGCGAGATATCCAGGATTCCAATCATCATCGGATGGATGGCATTCTTTGCGGGAGTAACCGGACTCTCGAGACCCTTGCTTATAGGTGAGAAGCACATGCGTTTGACACTTCCTACGGTATCTCCGCAGGCTGTTATCCATTTGGAAGCGAATAACGGTCTTCTCCATCCAAAGGTTACTTCCGCGACACCATCGGAGATTACGATGGTCTCTTACATCTCATGGGGCTTTCGATGGCCGCGTGTGGAGTCGGCTGGATTTCGGTGAACGTTTACGAGAAGTGTGCAACGTCGATTGCCCAATCACGCGACGTGAACGAAGACAGAGGGAGAGTTGACAAAGAGGACAACACATGCCGCGACAGCCCAGTCCCAGAAAGCCAGCAACAATCCACCAAACTCTGATGATCCTACTCTAGGAATGCGGATTTTTGGTGGAGTGTCGTGACTAGAGAGAACGACGCTCTACTACAACAAGAAATGAGACCAAGATAGCCGAAATCGGAAGGAAGACTCGCTTGGTGACCGGATGCCATCGAATAAATGGCTGCAACATCGCTCCTTTGTCCCTCCCCCCGCCTCCCAACTGCTTACACTGGCCCTCGGATAGAATTATCTCGACCCATCTTTGATCTCTACTCGAGGCGAATATCGGAGCACGCGACGCGAAGGCTCCACGCGCGTTGTATAAAGTCGGATGCGTTCAGTACCAATCGTAAATAAGTCATTTTCGGGATTGAAACTCTCCGGAGAAGAGCAACGAATCCTCCGCTCATTAACTGGCACTCTCACATCACCGTATTTCGTGGGCAATGGTTTGATGCCTTTTCAGACAGCTCCCATCGTTTGGTGTCAGCCTGTCGCCACGCTGGCGAGGTAGGGATTACCTAGAGCGCGTGCGGCGTGCAGATCGATCGTGTCATCACCAACGACTGACAAGTGCCAACGTGCACCGCAATTCTGCTGTACAGTGTGATCTCCACGGATGATGTGTGTCATAGTCAGATGGCTGTCGCAGCTAACGAAGAGGAAGAGCGTGAAAATCGCTTCCTATCCGAAGCCTGGAATCCAGATCGGGAAAGGTTCAACTTTCCTACCTCATTCTCACTGCCCCATGCAACTTTCATTGCTGAACGTTGCATCATTCTACATTGTTCTCGGTAGTCCAACCTGTATGGATACGATCAACGATTGCCTGCGGATTAACTGCGAAACTAACTCGGTATCTCGAGGCAAGATGTCATGTATTATGAAATGGGATAAAACAGGTGGAGAAGAAACAATAAGGGATAGCGGGTCCACGAAGCAAAACATCGACGGTGAGAAATCGGTTCCATTAATGCAGAACCGCCGCTTACGCTATGGAGGCTGTTACGAAATCGTTGGTAAAATCATAAACTTCTCCGTTGATGTCAACACAATAGTCACGAGTTTACCGAGATTCTTGGATGAAGATCATGGACTCGACGTGAATTCGGAGGAGAAAATATTTTTCATGAATCGTCTTGGCTCAGTGGGTTTATCGAGGAGTCGACTGTAGTCGCTTGTCTGTATTCAACAGCTCAATCCCTGATGCGGATTTCGAGTGCAGATTGGGTGCCGGATCCCTAGTTGATCTACACCAGGCGGAAAATGATCATGTGGAACGTGGATCGAAATCTGGACGTCACCCCCGGGCGGCACCGCACACCGGAAAACCTCATTTTCGACGACTGGTCAGAGGAGCTCTCATTCTCCTCGACCTATTAAATTTCAGAGTCCCTCGTGATATCGTGTCGAACGACAGAGAAAGTATGCGTTCTACTGCCATGAGTAAATCCGAAACCCGAAGGAATGATCGCGGCGGAGTGACACCCGAACATGTACTCTACACGGCTAGGAGAACACTCGAATCAGTGTCTGAGACGCGAGAAAGCATGCATCAATGTATCGATCCCACACATGCATGAATGTATCGATACAAGACATGGATCTATCCTTTCGCTCGACGGAAAATGTGACTCGTGATCTGAGTGAAGATCCCTACTCCGCAGAACGACTGATCGACACCAATCGAGCATTTTTGAGAGCGATTGCAAAGTCTGTTCGGCATCGGGTCACTCCGCCGGACAGGACAGATACACCAGCACCCCGAAGCAAGGGCGCAACCAGCTTCTCTCGGCGGGGCCAAGGGATGAGATGACGATGATGGTGATCATCGTCGCGAGCTTCCCATGACGTAATCCACATGGCTCCCAAGCCTGTAAGGATGTTTCTGTCTTCAGAGCTTCCTCTCATTTCATCCCGTCGAAGGATGGAGAGTGTGGGTACCAGGAGAGCACAGATTACCGACCGCTGTTTGGCGGCTCTGGGAGGCGATCAAGCTCGGATGTGGTATTTTATTCCATACAGGAAGAAAATCCGTGTTGACATTGAAGCCTATCGCAAGTGTTCGAGCGAGGAGAATCTCTCAGGGAGCGCTTATGAACAGCGTTTAGTTCCTTTGAGTGAAGCGCCTATAGCTTCAACCGACACATCAACAGAACATTTTTCTCTACGTTTCATTCTCTATCGAAAGCTTCCTCCGGCTCCGACTCCAACATCGAGCGCAGAGCTCCGATTCTCCACTCAACGAGTCAGATTCTGGCCCCAGGAACCAGGCAGTCAGAAATACCGTTGAGCTGACGACAGTGAAGCTCTATGATGAAACATAGGACCGAAACTTGAGGCATGCATTTCGGAACTTCCTTGGAGCAGCGACTCCTGGACCGCCAAATGAGTCGATGCTCACGTCACCGTCACTCAGCGAAGCTGACTCGAATTTAAGGATTTCAGGGCTGAGCTCAACTCAGGGAGTTGGAATCAATATTCTTCCAGGAGGTCGTTTTATTCAAGGAGCGGAAAATGAATCCACTGTAGCTGGGGGAATTCGAACCTCAGGCTGCCGATTCAGCATCGGCGTCTGAGTTCCTCAGATCAGGCGAGCCTCGTAGGAAGGATATCTTCTTCGGATCCTTTCCGACGCCCCTCGGGATTTTTCCCGGCATGAGTTCATTGGAAATCGTTGCTTGAGCGGGAGCCCATAGCCAAGTGTTGAGGCTCCCATTTCCTGCGCAGTATTGATGTTCGGACCACCCGACAGAATGTCTCTTCCCACCGTTGACGACAGCTGGTCTCCGTCACAGGTCCGATCCTTAGTCGTGACACTCGACGTTCAGAGGACATGTCTCAGGACCGGGTCGTCGAACGAGCGAAATATGGAACGTAGGAAAGCTCCTACAGCTCCAAGATACAACTGAGATCAAAATTATCGCCTTGCAGTGTCGCATATTCACGCGAATCGGGTTCCCTGTCGGGCAAGTCGAGTCTCCGTTCAAGAGATCGAGAACGGAAAGTTGCACACCAAATCGCAAATGCTTTCGAAGGCTGCGGGCGGGATGTTCAAATAAAGATTCGGTTCAGGAATGTTTGTTTGGAAAAAGAGCCATTTATTAAATCTTCAGTGAAAGAAAAACAATCTCCCGCTTTTGACGTAGCAAGGAATGAAGGTACGTTACCGTTGAGGAAGCTGTCATCGGGGAAGAACCCGAATGATGATAAAGTAAACGAACTGTACAGGTGAATACCTAAGTGTAACAACGCACTCCGGTGTAACCGGTCCGAAGTTCTCATTGTAAAGGAGCGTGTCTGCAGGGGTGCTGGCATTAATGTAGAGCGGCAAAGTTGAGCCATCTTTACTTACGAGGTTGAACGTTTGAGTGGTTAGGATGGTCTCCGTTCGCCCACTGAATTCAAACTTTTCCGTGACTCGATCGGCTCCTCCCCATTCGTAGGTTGTTGCTTCTATGAGTTGCTCAACTCCGAGGGCTGCATATGCGACAGCTGGCTCGTAGTATTAAACAGTTGAATTCACTGTTTGACGGTGTTGGCTGGACACGCGGGGAGCCCTGTCAGCTCCTCTGGATACTTTCGCGAAGACTTTGTAGCTGCTGCGACTGAGCCATCATCTCTCGCTCCGTGACGCAAAGCTGGTCTGGCAGTAGATAACTTCGAATAAAACAGAAGTCGGCTCTCGAGGGAAACCGGACGAAGCCATCCTGTACTTTGGCGGGATGAGTGGATGAGGCACTCTGCCGACCCAGTCGAAATTAAATCTTCGGTGGCACATCCTTTGAGGCGTGGTTGCTATTCGGTATCCGTCGAAATTCACTGAAACCCGCCTCGGGGTCACTGATTCCGTGAAGGAATTCTTCTCTGCTCACCGGCGGAGTCTACTCACGCTCCGCTCAACAAGTTGTTTCGGTATCGTATGGTAGAGAGAGTGGAGCACCGGGCGGGAGTGGACAGAACGATCGGTTTGCATTCAATCTTCTATGTACACTCTCGTGTAACCACCGCTACCGATGTGCGTACGCGGAACGGCAGAGCAAAGCCGGCTGAACTTGTTACGACGTGAAACTACGTTTTCGTCTGCTTGAGCTGAGGAAAGCTCTGGATCGTTGTGGAGCTCATCGTATGCTCTGCCGCGGAATTTGCTCTGACCGAGGGGTTGCCGGTCGGGGGACAGGTGGTTGAACGATTGATCGGATGAGTGGATGGTCGAACGGATAGCTCGGAGAGTGGATGTATGGATAAACGGCTCCCGATCCGAAACAATGATGTTCGATACTCGCTGTTGGCACAAGTGTCTGCGAGATCTAAGACGTTTGCCCAAAAGATGCTTTGCAGTCTAAAGCGTTTCCTCGGACGACGGCGTTCTGGTCTTTCAGGAAGGCCTTCAGTTCCGCAATACCATTGAAACAGAGGCTGTTCTGAACAAAATCCAACGGCAAATCTGGACGGAATCTACAAAAATACAAAAATCGTTAGTGAAAATGCAACGTACGTGACCACCTCACACACCGACCAATTGAAGCGCTCGGGGGCGCGGTTTGAGCACGCAAGTTTGGAAATGGGTCGGATGCTATAGACGCTCTTCTTCTCCGGAAACGGAATCAGCTCCCGCGATGAGCTGAGCGAGGAGAACATTCGCGGAGCTCTCAGAGGTGACAGGCAATGAGTTTGGGAAGTATTGACTGCACAACACTGCAACCCCGGACGGATCACGAATAGATCAACCCAAACAGAATGTCACTGCGGCTAGAACCACTATCACAAATTCTCGATTCCATGGCTCTCATCCAAATCTGCGAGAGTAGCTTGAAGTGCAGATATCAACGACAACTCAGTCTCCGGTTGCCCCTGATGTCGGAGGAGACGACGGCAATGTAGATCGTTGAAGACTCCAGTGTAGAACTCGTCTCGACGGAAAAGTCTGTCGAAGTTGCGCGACGGGAACCTGGCTCCGTTCGATGCCTACACTATCCTGGTGCTATACTTACCCGAGATCTCAGCTGATCAGTCACCACCCCAGCTTCACATAAAAACGGGTGTAACCCCGATTCTCGCTCATTCCAGAATGACAACCCATATGGAGATGTACGCCCGATGAAGAAACAATTTGTACACCCTAGGAACCCCAAAACAACTACAAGTAGAACTTGTCTAACCGCGAGTACATACGCTTTGACTAGTGCCTTATAGGCCGCGATTCGCTCCTTGTCCAAACACCACTCCATGACATATGGTGACATTCGAGGAGCTGATCGATACAGATTAAACAGTCGATGGTAGTTTCTCGTGTTCCATGCCGAAATTACGCGCACCGCATGAGAGATCACCGGGTCGCTCCGCTCCATGCTCGTAAGCGAAGTCACCGTGTCGTTGATATCTGGAACCATGGGAACGTTAGCCGTGTTCCCGAATCGAAGCCCTCCTCCAGAGGCACTTCCTACTCCTTCGAGTGAGGGGGATCTAGATTCCACTCGTGACACTCACCTGTGACATTTTCGGTGAAAACTTGGTAGAGCAGTTTGTACCCGATGAACTCGTACCGATGCTCGGCCTCAGGGAACTCCGCGTAAAGAGACATGAGCTGTGTTTGGCATTGGTTGAATTCTTCGTGGTCGCCCTTCTCTAGCGCGATTCGCGCATGGGTTTCGTACACCTCAATGGTGAAAAGCGTTCGAACGCACTGAACAGTGAGATCCTGACGGAGTGACTTTAGCTGGTCACAGGCGTAATGATAGTCCTGCTTCGTGATCCAGTGCTTTTTGATCAATTCAAGAGACTTTCTCAAAATATGCACTGGTCGAACAGTGCCAGGATCGGGAGCGGACGTGAGCCGAAAGTAGGCCTTCTCGACATCGGTGCAAGTGCCTTCAATGGCGTTCTGTTGCCAATCCTCGTACGAGTTATCGGCGGCGAAAAGTGTGGAGTTCATGGACATGTCTGTTTTTCTAACTTTGACAGCTGGCTCCGCGCCGAAGCGTCTCGCGCGTTTCTGCAGGACGCTTGGATCGCAATCAGAATCGTCGTTCTCGAGCAACTTTCTGCTGAACTTTTTCTTTTTGAGCGACGAAGAACCGGAACCGTACGAATCCTTAGCACTGGCGTCGTCGCCTTTACCCCCCTTCGGAAAGCTTAACCTATCGACGACCGACTTGCGCTGTTTCGGAGAAGGCGATGAGAGAGAAAGGAATTCATTCTGCTGGCTGTTCGTTTTCTTATCACTATCTTTCCGGTTGGCTTTCGCGTTCCTGACGACTGATGAAACTGTTTGCAAATCGCTAGATTTCCTAAAGTCATTCTTTGCGGAATCGTCGTGAGCGCGGTTCGTTCCAGATGTCTTGCCCGAAGAGTTTTCGGCAGTGTATGAACTCATCGCTCTGCGAATTTTCTCTCGTTCCTTCTCCTTCAAGAACTCTTCACGTTCTCGTTTCAATCTCTGCTGTCGCTCTTCAGCTTCTTTTTTGGCTTTCTCCAATGTTTCGCTGTAAACGGTCGGTAGGGGTTCTTCGTCCCAGTTGATGGTCCAAAGACGGTCCGTTTCGATGGCTGCCGTGATTTTTCCTACGGGAACGAAAGATTTTCGTGAGCTCGAGTCGCAGGGGCTCATCTAGATGTTCGGTGCGATGGACCGGGAGCGGAGCTACTTCGGACAACTCACCTTTGAGGATGATTTCGACCTGATTCTTGTCAAAACGAGATTTGCATTTGGTGAAAGCTCGCGCTGCATACTCCTTGAGCTTGGGAGGCCAAGAATTCTGGTCCAGAGACTTCTTGTTCCCCCGCCCAGATATCGTAGTAGCGCTCTCACCATTCTGAGCGTTTGAGGCTGCTGTGTCCGTCGGTGGAGGCGGGGGATGCTTGGCGATCGGCGATCCCGCCGCTTGCTTCCCGTATTGTGTCTTACCTAAACCATTCGTCGGTCCGTTTAAATAATCGGTCGCTGGAGGACCAGGTCGCGGAGGGGTCGTATCTGAAGAATTCAACACGAATACTCAGTCTGTGCGATACGGGAGTTCCGTAAGACGTGTGAATCGAGCCATTACAACCGAAAATCTAAAAGAAGCTGTAGCTCGGAGACTCACAGTTCTGAGGTGGAGGTATCGCAGCCGGCGCTCGAGAACGAGCGTTTTTCTGTCGAGGCCCCACACCCCACCCCCAGGGCGCGGGTGGCGGGGTGACATATGATTCATAACCCGTTCCGTAATACAGCATATTCGTCCTGTTTTTGTATACCCAATCATTAGCCGGAGCCCAATAAGCGCCATTCTGAACACCGTAGGCGGAACTCTCGTCTGAAACTGCTTGTTGTATCACCATTGCAGACGATTGACTCAGTGCGGTTGATGATACGCCTTGAACCTTGAGAGAGAAAATAATCTCGAATAAATCCAAGCCGAGGATGAACTCCATCTCTGAGATTCGGGGGCGTTGATCAGACAGAGCCGGTGCCGGGAACCAGAAAGCTACCAACAAACCTTCTGAAGTTCCTCCATGGCTTTCTGCCATGCTGGAGTGGCGAATGAGCCCGCGGTTCCCATTTGAGTTTGAGGGCTAGCCTGCATAGAATTCGTTGACGACGGAAGTCCTGGAGGCAGGGGCAGGTCCGAAAGCTCAATATCCATGGAGGATTCTAAACAGTTGATACCTGAAAACTGATGTACGAACCCGAGCTTACTATCAATTCCGTTCCATTCCGTAGGCCGTTTGTGAACGCTGACGTCTACGCCCGATTCTGGTTCTGTGCGTCACAGATGACGAATGTGGAATCATATTCAGGTGACACCTGCCTCGGTTCCATCGGAAAGAAGTTCTGACTCCCTCGGAGGAGCGAGGTTCATAATTGGAATCAGGGGGAGCAGGATGAGAATGCAATATTGAGTGTCATTTCGAGCTATAGCGATGATTTGAGCTAATCTATCATTCAGATGTGTGTACTTGGTATGCTCCTGCGAACATCGTAGTTATGCGACTTTCGAGAAGGAACAGGCTTTCCAGCAGTCCATCGGTGACGAAGCATCCTTGAATGCCCGGTTTTACAAACCTGACTCATGGATCCGAGAGACGGAAACCACACCTCTGGTTTATCAGGAAGATAACGAGCCGTTACAGAAGTTGCCCTGCTCGAAGTTGCGTTCGCATCGAGTCACCTTTTCCTACACAAGGGACGACTCGACGCAAGCCAATCACTCAAACTTCTCGCTTGGCTTCGAATTTCAGTCCCGCTCGCTCCACTACTACAGCCAGATCGAAACGGTCACACACTTTCACTAAATGGAGTCTTCAAAGAACAATGATACGCTCTGACCCGTTGTTCGTCGTACCACGGAGTAGGAAGAAGCGAAGCTATGCGGTGGTTTTGGGCCATTGTGAGACCTTCCAAACGCGTGCCGTCCCTCGGCACCACAATCGAACCACAGCGTTTCAAAAGGAGCCCGGGCAGATGTACTTCGCCGCAGGCTCAGCTCAGAAGGTAGAACATTGACGCGACATGGACATAGGATAACGCGGAGGATCCTCGTTTTACATACAGGACTGAGCATCATTACGGGTGCCCGACGACGACCCGATGTCCGCCTCTCTTGAATGCCAGATCCTCAATGAGAAGCTTTGGGTTGGGCGTTTACAAGGTGGTGACATGGAGTATCAAAAGGACGAAGGCTCCTAGAAAATTCGTTCTCGACGAACCCTCTCATGAGTGTTCCCTGATTCCACTTGAGCTGAGTGTCACCTACTTAACATCAAATATGAGTCGGTCGGCGAACCTCAATCGGAGATTTCCAGGACTTTTCTGTCGAGTGGATCTCGAAGTGCATCTGAAGCTGCCGTCACTGAATACGAATTGGAACTCACGACTTCTAGAGATACAAATTAGTTCCTCTGATCGGTCCTCGAATGAGGCAAACCATGGAGAGTGATCAAATGCCGTGGTTATCTTCAGCGTTTCATAACGCCATGTTGAACACCCTTCACTATGTAATTCCACCATGTTGAACCTGTCATGAATGTCAAGGAATCTCCAACTCTGAATTATCGGAACAATCTACCAGACTCGTATATCTGGCATCGGTAACCAGAGAGCTGAGATCGTATCTGGACGGCGAAACCTCCCGTAGACCACCGCCAAAGTGCGAAAGTTAGAGGGGTGAGGTTGATTCTCTGTGAGACCCAACTCCGCCATCATAGATCTGCAGATGTGAGTGTTTTTCCAGACAGAATATGAAGCTTCATGACGAGCGATAATGGTGGACATCCGCCCAAAGGCTAGAACGTTATTCGGAAGTTGCACGAAGTGGAGTTGCTAGTTTTTGCAGGTGAGGTGCTCAGACAGGAGATTCCGTAAACTCTCGAACAGTAGGACGGGCGATCTCTAACGGGCAGGCAGTCTCGAACATTCGAAAACATAAACGAGCCTCCTCCAATGGATAGGCGGCCCCTGATATTCAGGCGGGCATCGAGCATTTGAGCATACAAGCGGGCGTTCTCTAATAAATGGGCTCATCACAGCGAGGTAGGAAAGCGGATGTACACTCCTCCAATATGAGCCAAGCTCTATCGGTATGATTCGCTGTCAAACACCGTGCATGAGCGTGGAGAGTTCCTCTCTGTGCTCGTTCGAAGACTTGAGCGAAGTCGATCATCCTGCAGTCAATCGACGAGCACAAAACTGGAAACAGCGTCTTCGGGGAGAATGTGCGCTCAAAATTCGCAATGTTCGTGTGTGCTGTTCCCTCTCTCTGAAACTTGTGATGAAGGTGATGGAAGTGAGCGAAACGATGGCTCAGACATCGGAACGGAATCGGAGTAGAGGGCGTGTACTCTCGAAGGGCCATTGAAATACACATGCCGTGCCGATATTTTCCTTTTGAGCTCCTGTGGTGTGATTGCCCGATTCAGGAAGATTCTCGTGAACTCCGATAATGCCGACTTGAAGGCGGTTTCCGGCTGTATCGGTTCCCAGTATCTGATCATACGATTGTTGCGCGGAAAATGGGAAGATCGGTTCATACAAGGTATAAAGCCCTTCATCAATCGACGAGCGACCTCAGATACGCAGACAGATCCCGAATATCTGAAAAAGTGAACAGGCATATCCCAATAGACGAGCAATCACTAACAGACAGGCTGGTCGGGAACATTGGAGAAACTAAACGGGCCGCCCTGATGTTTGAGGGTTTACGGTACATTGTCGAGCCGTCGTTCGGATCGCGACGTATCGCCAGCGGGAAACCGGATACGGTGAAGTCGCCAGGGGACGATCCTCCCATCCTCAGAACTTCGAAACCCTACCATTCAAAAAGTACGCCTCGTATGGGTAACTTTCCGACGAAGTTCTTCCTCGTGCATCTATGGAAATAACTTGAAGATAATCAGCATGGACGAGAATGCCGTTTCCTTCCGCACATAGTAACGAACATCTGAGACGTCATGAGTAGGCCTTACCAAATAGGAGGGTCGAGAAATCGGAGCGTGAGAGGACTGAAACTTCCGCAGAGTGCTTTTTCAGAAATCGGAGAACGCTCATGGAGTTTCATGGGGATTCGGACGCGGGGTATTTTTTGCAAGAGCCTTACCGCGAGCGAAAGAGATATTTTCCCAATACGGATCGAGGCGACGTTTGATGGTGAGTTACCAGCCGAACTGTTGCTGTGGGCACGAATTGTCTGACTATCCCAAAGCTCATTTATTGATCCGTTTCCCCAGCGTTTCACCAGCAGCTAAGCATGCCGCCGTAATGACGCAGCTCCCAGCTCGCACCGCTGGTCCTCGATCGTCATGCATCCCTAACAACTGTGATCACCTTAATCCGGCGCAAAAGAGTGGGTTTGCTCGAGCGTCGCTTGGCAGAACGTCCTCTGACAGTGATCGATTATCGGAGACATTGCTTGAATATGGAGTGACTTCGATATTGATCAATGCAGACCCCCGATTCGGAGACGTGAGCAGCGCCACTCTCCGTGTCAGAACTGGAATCTATTGATCATCAGGTGAGCTGGGAGCCGAACCGAAGGAGAACACTGCTCTGTCTAAGCCGACGATCGACAGACAGCATGTGGTTCCTTCTGCTACTCCGTGTCGCTGCAGCCTTCAACTTCGAATCCACGACTCCTGAGGTGAGTTGGCTCGTGGTGGGGATCTGCCTTCCAGAGAAGCTCGCTATCCATCTGATTTTATAATTTCTTCCACATCGCAGGCGTTCGTCGACTATGATACGTCCTCAGGAACTTTGGCCCCAACCACGGATTCTCGTATAAGCCGGAATTTCAACCCCGAGCCAGAAACTCTCGGTTCTCTTCAACCTCGGCGTTTCGCCTCCAGCCGTTACCGCAGCCACCGACGACTGTCGCTAGCACCCATAGTGAAAACAGTGAACGGTTAGATAATATCGATGACGGACGAATCGTCATGGGCCTGCATCCGGAGCTGGTGCTCGAACGATTTAATTCGTATTGTGTTCCAGGTCTAAACAAACTCCCATCGTACCACTGTCTACACCATTGTCTGCAATTGGGGAAATCCTGCGCTGCTTTCAATTATGCTCGGGAAGAAGGTGTCTGCGAATTGCTTGGTGCCCATGTGTGTAATCAATCGGGCATCCGCTTAGAGAACAGCAACTCGTTCACTTATTTCGATGTCTACGATGTCCCAGGCATGGAGGTGGGTTCGAGTGGGGTCTTCGCGGTTTTCGCTCACGGATCGTGGGAGCTGATGCAGTTTTCGATCCGTTGTTCGATGAGCTCCCAAGGGGGCTTGAGCTCGATATCAGGAATTTGTTCCCGGGCCTAACTGATTTCTATTCCAATCACACCGACAGGAAGAAGGGTCAATATTCAAGTCACCATATTGCTCAAAAATTGGACTCTGTAATCCGGCTTGTGCACAATGTGAGTATGCTAGGCGCGTGAGAGCGGCCTATCGGGTAGAAAAATCAAAAATAACATCAGAGTTCTCCCATTGAGTCGTTGCAATCAGTGGCCACAGGGGGCTCGGGTTTCACTATACACCCTAACTCTTTAGTCTTGATCATGGTGGTTAGCTGTATCGCTGCATTCTACAAGATAGTGACGACGTGATGTAAGACTATTCGAGCGAATTCCGAAACTTCGGAGCACCCCATACGATTTCAGGGGCTCGGATGCCGTTGCTGGATGAACCCTGCATGGACGACTTCGAATGTCAAATGAAAGTCGGAGACAACGCCATTTGCCGCGAGCCGATCGGCATGTGCAAGTGCCGAGAGGGTTACTACTTCGAAACACATGATGGAGCTTCGAAAATGGAGTGTCTCAAACGTAAGAGACTATCGGAGTTCAGCTAATTCGCTAGGAAGTTCTCGCTCCCGGACAGGGTGACTTCAGCTTCGGAACACCCCTTCTTCGGGGGATCATTCAAAGTTATCGCTGATGAACTGAGAAAATGTGGAGAGGGGACCGGTGTGGTGGTTTCCACCCGACCGTCCGGAATTCATTGCCTCCATAGAGACATCACTCAAACGATCAGACTAAAGTCAATCGAGGAGTCCAGATTCTGACCGCGAGAGGCTTCAATCCATTTGACGTCCGCTGCAAACTCTCTAAGAGCCACAGCAGCCCCGCAGTTCAGTTAGGAGTCATGACCATGTCAGAAAGACCAAGAAACCACGTCGAACTCACGCACGGAACGCAGAAATATGGCTCTGGGCATATCGAGCTCCTTTCTAGTCGAGGAGTTCATCGAGGGAAAATTCGTGTGGAGCCTCTTCGATGCCAGAGAAAACACCAGCTAAGCGACGCTCTCTGAGAGGAAGGGGCGAATTAACACAGATAGCCTGGACTTGTCTTCAAAGCCATCAAGTTCACTAAAGCCAAGAACTTTGTCGAAGAATTTGAAAGGCTCAAGAAACTGAGTTCGCATTGTCACACGAGAAGCATAGCCTCTCCGGGGATAGTGACTCACGAAACAGTGAAAAAAAGTAGCCTTGGGGTGCGAGGGAGAATCATTTCCTCCGTGGAAGTTTCCCTCCCTGGTGTTACTCCAACCCAACCCCGATGGGCTGGCCTAACATGACCGTGAACGCAAGACGACTCAAGGCTGCAATGAGAGGAATCAGAAGTACATACGAGAAATCGCGATAAGCCGAACGGTCAACAGAAACAACCTCTTTTCAGTGGACGTCGATGGGTACCGAATATTTCCTAACCTACGATCAGAAACCAAAACCGGTCTCTACTTCAAACTGATTCACATCAACATGGACTTTGAGAGCGCCTCCAATCATTGCATCGAGGTGAGCCAAATGAAAATTCTCGCATCGTTCTCGACTCCTGATCGCCCACGGAGTCACAAGCGACAGCGAGGAAGTATCGCGGAAGCTCCTTTTTTCTGCCTCGGAGGTCGCTACTCACTGCGCTAGCTGCGATGAACTCGTGATCCTGCCCCATTTCCCTAACAACTCCGAAGTATCCGAACAGACGTGAACTGTCAAATTGACTTCAAGGCTGAGGGAGGATTTCTGGCTGAGACCGAGGAGGGTGAAACTAACCGGTTCCTGCGTGAATACATGAGGAAGAACAAAGTGCGTTCGGCCTATTTGGGTCTGTCCGATCAGGCGCAGGTGAGTTCCTAATCCAATCTCGTGACGTATTCTCCCCAATAGCTGTCTGGAGGAGCATACCAATGCATTGAACTTACGGTAATGTTTACACGCTCGCAACTGCGCAAACTTTGGAAGTCGGCGAGCTTCGAGTGAATTCGAGCCTACACCGTCTCTTGGGGAATGCTACCGCGTTTGGACCACAGCACGCTGGAACCCGCAGTGATATGTTGGGGCGAATGTTCGCTATGGAGCATATTTCGCTATATCTTGGGAATATCTCTTCTCCAGGAAGGTAATTGGGTCTGGCGACACAGTGGACAAAAACTGAAGAGTTCCCAATTCTGGAAGAGTGGAGCCCCGGATAACTTCAATGACAACGAGCATTGTGCGACCATTACGAATGAAATCGATTTCGGCTGGGACGACATCCCATGTGATAAGCAAACGAAATTCTTCTGCCAAAGAGCAGAAACAAACTGACTCAGATGAGTTATGCCGCCTCCGCGTCGAATGTTGAGAGCTTCAAATAAAGCTTAGTATAACTCCGCAGGATTGTCGCCCTCCGCAGTTGCCGTGATTCTGGGGTGGTTCTACTTCTGTTCGAGCCTGTTCTCCAGATCAGCCTGGAGGGCTCCTGATTGGTTCGGAGGTGAACACTTCTCCACCCGGAGAGCCGTCCCACAACTCCACATCGATTTACGGAAGGTCTGCTCGAAGTTCTCTCTCGGATGAGGGAATAACGTGTGTCATTCCTTCATTATTCCCACATCATTTTCCGGAATCACTGAACAGCGGAAACAGAGCCTGTGCTCTGGGTAAAAGTGCCATCCTTCGTTGGACCAGAGACCTTCGCACACCCGGGGTGGTGTCGTGGTTCAGGCCGAAGGGCGCGAAACACTCTTCGGATGGAGCGAGAATCATATCTGACAGTATCGAAATTTCCATCCTGAGGCTTGATGCCGTTGATTTTCGTATTCGCTTGGATGCGATAGCGGCTCATCTTTGAAGGACATGACTGATTTCTTTGTAGAAACCGACGCTTGTCAACCCTATTGGATGTGGAAAGATCAAAGTGAGGGATTGCCAATCAAGGGTTTGGGCCATCATCATGCTCAAAACTCCGAGCAAACCACTTTTTCGCCATTCCGGACAACTTCGCCTTTTCGAACGACTAATCTTTGGATTCACCAACCACAGAGCAGGTTCTGTCTGATCCGGCCTTCAGCCCTGACAGGACATCGAATCTGCATTATTGGTCAGGGCGGCGACTTTCGAGCCCAGAACATCCGAAAACCACAGTTCAATCGCCTCAAGCAGATGAGGTTTGCTTGGTCTCATTGTCTTCCATCGTTCCTCCTCCGATGGAAGAATCGCATTTTCAGGTCACCAGTCAGAGACTGGAGCCATTATAGGGCTCGAAACGCCTAAAAACCTCCCTTCCGACCGGCTCCGGACTTCTCTGAAAAAGCCGCGGCTCAGAAGCATCCTGCATCCTGCCTCCTTCCAGTAAACGCCGATTCAGCGCGCTTCTTAGACCTCTGAGATAAGTTGAGGGATATCATGTTCCAAGTGTCCAGTGGGAATGAACTCGGAAAGACAGGGAAACTTGTCCTGCGCGAGCTTTCATGTTACGAGAGCAGCTTCAGAAAATTCCTCCCACCTATTCTTGTGTCTTGCCCAACTGTGCGGCATATGCCCAGTGAGCTGGAAACGAGATTCCTGAAGGCCAAATATGCTGAAACAACTTTCCCGTGAACCAGATCCTCGGAACTAAGATCGAGGAAAAATCCTCTCTCCTCCGAGCGCTTGAAGTCGTTTCAGCAGGAATAAACTACGGGTGTCTTGCTCGTGCTCGCTGACTTCGTCATCCTGAGAGTCGGCCTTCATCTACGCTGCCATAGGTTGAGCTGGAAGAGAAACTGATGATGGACCTTGGGATGGAGCGCGGGAGCGCACAGTCAGAATTAATGTTAATTGCAAAAGGTTAACGGGAAACAATCGTTTTCCGTCAACATGATCACTCCCAGTTCCAGAAGCCACGACATGACACAATAACGCGAGGTCGCCCTTGGATTGGGGATCGGAAGTTCTCAGAGATCTGGATTTCTAGGAACCGCGATTGGGAACCGGATTCCATTTTTTATGCTTCTCAGGAGTCTGTTCTTCCGAGGAACATGGCCGCGAGCCATGGTGCCCCCGTTGCAGCCGGGGATCGAGGAAAGCGGTTCCGACTTCGAGTTCAAGCAGAATCTAGCGGCTCTTTCCGGAACGATGCGACGTAGGGAGCAACAGAACCTGCCCATCCACAATAACACTGCTCAGTGCTCGGAATCTTTTTGTGATTCGCCCTCGACTTCGCTGAGCCCTTCTCTGTAGTTGGGGGTGTTATATGTAGTACAAGCATTGTGATGCCCACCCACGGAATACCACACACGAAGAAAAATCCCGCTCGATTCCTCGAGTTTGACTCGAAAACCACGCATCGAGGAGGAGAAGACCGCTTTCGGTATTCACAAACACACATGCGAGATATTTGAGCTGGAATCTCTCTATCTCCGCCATTGATGTCAAAAGGAGCGCCGGGTTTCGAGATACCACCCGAATCTCATAAACTTCCTCTCGACCCCGAATGACAGGAGTCATACGCTCCCGGGTACAATTCCTCCAGGAATAGGGGCGTTGAGCGAGATATTCAAGATAAGCGAGTCCTGTAGATGGAGTTCCAGACACTCAGATCCGAGCAGTTTCAAGCTGGCAAGCTCCCATGGAAAAGTTGGAACATTCGCGGCAGATCTCAGAAACGGAAAAGCTCCTCGCCAAAGGAACGACTTCCTCCAGAGCACTAGCTTTCCGAGTGAAAACCGAGAAACAAGATTCGAGCCAGTATGCGCCCCGCTTCCGATTGCAACTCCATCACATCTAAGGCCGATTCATCGCATTTTTCGTTCCCATCCGCTGTTCTCAAACTGTATTCAGCTGACGAGGCTCACAGAGACTATGACTGGATCCTCACCTTCGTTGATAGCAGATGTCTTCCAGTCCTTCCCCTGAGACGGACAAAGGGGACGCGAGAACGGACAGTATTGGCAGCTGGGATTCCGTTTGTCCGGGTGACTGATATTGATTCCACAATCGGTCCGTGATCTCGGTCCGCTGTATCGCCGTTGAAGCCTTTGTTCCATCTCGTTCGAACAGAAATCCAACCGCGATTCTGACCTCGAAGATATAGTGATAGTGGCGACCACTGGAGGCCGCGGGGCCGTTGGCCGTCGAGCTGAGAATGAATCAGCAAGACGGATACTCATCGTGTGACGGAGTCGAAGAGGTCGGACTCCTTTCTCCCTTAGTTTTCCGTTTCCCAACTTTCACCCAGAGCTATGATGGCTAAAAATCCGCAAACATTCCCATAGACGATGATTATCACCCTATTGTTCTTTGAAAAAAGAAAATATAGACCAAAAGCACCGATCGCGTTCGTCTGGGCCTTGCAGCGTTTTCAAACTGCGGTTTATGAACCGCGACAACCGCGGATTTCGGCTGCTCAATGCAGTACAACCTCGACTATTTAAACTGATCGATGCAGGAAACGGTTGAAATAATCGGACGGTGAAATCATCGGGTCGCCCTGTTATTCAAGTTGGAATAATCGCGGTTGACGTCCGGATGGTTGAAATGATCGAGACTGGGAAGCGAATGGTTGAAAGAATCGCCGCTGAAATAATCGAGGTTGTAACTATAAGAGCGAAAAATCGCAATCATCTGCAGTTTGAATCTCGCAGGCGTCAGCAAGAAATTCACGCCTGTACTATGCCTATTGGCTACACCTGTACATATATCGTGAGAATATCTCTTTTCACATGGAAATTATGGATTGTAGGCCCCATGAGAGCCCGCCAGGTATCGTTGGATCAATGGAATGCGAAGGGACAGCTCACCCCTGGAAGCTGCGAATTGTGGATGACTTGAGCATGATCCTTGAGGTCGGGAAAGTTCTTGCGCAGAATCATCAGCGATACTACCGAGACCGGGCCCCCAATATCAAATATCGGTGCACCAAGTTTTCGTCTCTTTCTCCGACATCCGACTGATTGACTTCGGGGAGATTCCAGGGAGCCGACTCTTCACTCAAAAACGTCATAGTGGTCGTATGCAGCCGAAATATTGGGGCAGAATAGGGGGCCGTGAGATTCCAGGAAACTGGCTGGGATTGAATAAAGTGTCATTTCCGGATGGCAACACCGTTTCTATACCAGAAGCGCGATGTCGGGTGCATCTTCGTGGCATGATCTCCTTGACGGTTCTCCTGCACAGTGGACTCTTGTTTCACTGAAAGAGGTCGATTTCCATCTGTAATCTCAATCGAATACCCAGCTCCGAACGCTTGGAATTATTTACAGAGCAAGAAAAGAAATTGCTGCCAAGCATTCATGCAGCGACGCCTGCTACCTGGAAAGTGACGAAGTTGTGGCATGAATCATTGACGTTCGGGATTTCTGGCTGCAAACTAGGCGAAATAACAGAGTTCAATCAAAGCGAGGCAATATGTTCATTCACGCCCATCATATATGTATGCGTGCGCAATGAATTGCAGTTATGTGCGGTTTCCGAATGCAGTCGACCGAAAACTGCCACTTGTCCCGTTAGGAGGGGAAGTCAAATTTCCCTTGAAATGAATGCGTGGAGTTTGAAGTGTGCGTCAGGCATTTAGGCCCGCTTCACCATCACCTCACCGAGTTTCGGCCGAATCGGTTTCTGCTTGGTTGCACAATCTCCTCGTCAGTACCATCTGAGAAGCCAAGATCCCATCTTCGGACACTCTTGGCGTGTCTCAAACAGCTCGGCTCTTTCTCATAAATGCCCGGCTCCAGCGATTGGCGCAGCCGAAGGAGTCCGCTCCGAGAGGCGAATCCGGATGGGCGGTAGTTTCAACGACATGGCAATTGTGGACCTTTCTAGATTGGAGAACTGATGTCCGAGAGAGATGCAATCGATTGTGAAGTGCATCAAAATTGATATTTTCGCGTTCGGATGATGATCGACTGATTCCCCCGTTGTATCCCGGGAGGGGTGGCGTTTCGCACAGTTGCATTGGTCAGCCAGATTGCTCACGTTCTCGTCGAAAAGATCACGAGACTTCAATTCGAACGCATATATACAGCGCTTCATACCAGAGGTCACAGTCGATTAGCACATGCATTGTATGTGTATGACAGCGGCACAGCTTCGATAAGAAGTGTGAAGTTCTCGAGAGCTCGATGTGATTCTAAGAAAGACCTCAAGCAAATCAGTTTCTCACTCCATAACCTGGACCTGGTAAATTGAGGCCGCAGGATACGGGTTCCGAGAATTCGTCATAGGTCAGTTCGGGTACCGTGCAAACATGTCCGAGCTCAACGGGGCTTGGAAATATTGAACCTAAGTCCCTACGAAGTCGCTCGAGGCTCCGTTCCTCGAATCGGAAAATGGAATATTCATCGAGGAATGGACGGCCAACCCCGGGCGAAAATTTTCCGCGATGATATATCAGCAAACGAGCTAAGAGCCGACAGTCGCGTGAATCCCCTCGCAGGGATAGGGAGCAGATTCTCTAATTGGTCTTCGGCTAGACGACAGGCTTTTTTTCAGCGTCGGCTACATCCAGGAGAATCTGGCGGCGCCCACTCGCTCCCAGGCCCTCGCGAGCAGACGACAGGAGACTCCGCAGTGGCGTCTGAAGGCCACAGATGAGTTTGCTACTCGTTGAGAGCTCTCAAACAGCTCCTCAGCTTGTCCGAGTGCGCAACGCGCTCACGTAAGCAAGCTGCAGCCAACCGTATGTGATTCAAACTGTCCAGAGGGTGCTAACTGGAAGTGGGCAAGGTTCCACGCGACCCGCCATGAGCCCGGGACGAGAGACCCCGTGCGGGCTCACCACACAGCCGGGTCTGCCGTTTTCCTCCGAGCTGGCGGTGTTCCTAGTCGCCGTCGCAATGCTGCTCGCTTCGCTGGTAGTTCTGTATCTCTACCTCAATCGACGTCTCTGCTTCGGCAACAACGACAAGCGCAAATACTCCGACTACTCCAGCAATACTCTCGGTGAGTCCTGCCTCATATTGGGTTCCATAGCTACGCAAATGGTCAATCCAGTGATGCCGAGCTCGATAGCGTGACATTTCACAGAACCTCCAATCTTTCCATTCTTGTCAACTGTCCCACCTTCAAGAATAACACGGAGGACGAGTTTGCTATTCAGAGTTACGCAATGCGGAAGAAAACGCTCAGCTTTCTTTGAACTCAGTTGGAGTTGACCGTCGTTGCCTGAACAATTTCTGATTTCGAGGCATATTGTTGCGAGTCCCTCCTTGACGGTTGCAAAAAGTCCTGCCTCGACTGTATCCAGTGGTATGAGCAGAAACAACGACACGTCGCGAGATGCGACTGCGGATGGCCTTGAACAATTCGGTCCGCTCAATTCCGAGCATCCATTGTTGCTCCGACAACAAGGTTCTTGTTCCTCGCAGGCTCTTCCCCAAGCTCGCACGATCAACCTACACAGACGAGATTCGAACAAATCCTGAAGACAGACGGTTTCGTGAGGAAAATTGTATCCATCGAGTCTCTTTTATTCCTCGATCGGTGGTTCGAATGTTTCATCTGCATCGACCAACTGCATTCCCCGGATCAGTCGGGCCAGAAAGGTTACTCACGGAAACACATCGATATTCTGCGTAATATGTGCGTTCCATGCATGCGCGGAGGCATTCAGACACTGATGATGGGTCGCCTCCTGTGTGTCTCGGATCGAGCACCGCAGAGAACGTCGGCGGCGACAAAGTACTCAAACAAAAGCACAAGTGGTGCAATGTACAAAGAGCGCGCTGAATACGAGGAACTCGTAGATAAACCAAGAGGGCCGCTCCTGATTGCGTCTCTGACGCCTCTTGCAGAAGGTGGCCGCTTTCGGTATTGATCGGCATTCAACGGGCACTGAACTCAAAACATAGGAGACGGACAGCCATGACTTACATGAGTAAGACAGAGCTCCCGGTGGCGGGCCGACGCAGTTTTGGTCGCAACTTTGTTGTCCCGGGTGAACTGTACCTCGTGTTATTGCGGGGGACGATTTTTGAGGACCGTGTTTTCTAGCATCATACATCCGCCAATCCGGAAATCCTATGATGATGGAAGAAAGTGGCCTCAGGCTTCGCGTACGTGCGTTGGGAAGAACACAATCCCCAGTAGTTTGCTCTTTTTAATCAAATTGTTTGCGACGAATCGAGGCTCCCGCTCTATCGCGAGCTGAAATAAATTATAACGTCCTGACATATGAAGGGATCAATCATCTCATCTCCCCTACTTCCCCTCGTTTCCTGTGGGCCATGCTGACTGCATCTTAACCGGTCGCAGAATCAGTTACTAGGAAGGATTCTCTGCAGAGAGCTGCGGGTCGGTAGGAGCCATTTCTCACTGAGAACACCGATTCTCCACACGCGGCACGAATCTGCGTCGTTGCTCCTCCCATAAAATTCACGCAGCTATTTTGCATCGGACGCGGCTTCGAGTATGAGGGCCCGATGAAGAGAAGAAGATTCCTGCTCTTGAGTTTCTCGCTCCCGGCTATTTGGTTCGCGAATACCGATACCCCAATGTGTCAACGCTGCCTTTGTGACAAGAGCACAGAGGCGGTCACTCATCGCTGAGGCCAGTGCGTGGATTTGGCTCGCTTCGTTCACATTACGCGTGCTCGAGCGCAGATGGTCAGGTCTTGAGCTCGAGCAAGAACAATCGATCTCCGGCCGGCTGCGTCCGGGCGTGCTCACTGCAACACCGAATGAGAGACATGGACGACTCCGTTAATCGGGAGACACGGACTCAGGAGAACGAACGCCGAGGGAAGACACGGACTCCCATTGAAATGTTTTTCCACGCGTTCCAAATCAGCGGGACATCTGATCAATGGGGGGTTGTGCTCAGGTCAACGTGCATGTTTCAGTATGAGGGGAGCCATCACTGATTTGTCGTGCCTTAATTTCCATGTGCAGCGGACGATACGTTCTGCTACTACGAAGATCTCAGCGCTAGCTCTGATTCCGACGAACACCTCTTGAACGACAATGAGAGATCGGCGTCCGTGTGCTCTCTCGATGAACGAAGAGAAACACATCCGTTCACCGAGCTCAATGCCAACCTCAACTACAATTCATGCTCTCAGACGAAAACTACCCCCGCGATAGGAGCCCCAACTCCAAAGGCGGCAACCACTCTCACGTCGGCAGTCGACGCACCAACTTCGGCCCCCGCTTCCGGCCAGCAGGTTAGTTTTGAGCGGCTGACCACCGTAGACGCTCGAGCAGTTCGATTCCACCCGAGAGCTCTCAGTCTCTCCAGTTCTCAGGGCCTCTCACACATACGTTACCGCTCCGAGTATTGCCATGATCCGATATCGGTACTCCGAATCGTTGGTTCGTGGATTCTCGCATCGATTCATTGCTCTCAAGCTTCAGCCTGGAATTGCAGGAAGTGCCATTCGCTGCCCGCGACGGAGGGTTCCTCGAGGTCATCGTCAACCACGACGCCCTCGCCCGCAGAGTGGTCGTGAGTTTGGTGCAGGCACGCAAGCTGCCCATGAAAACTCAGGGTGGCGCAAGCTCGTATCGGGTCAAGGTGACTGCAATCACCTCGAAACAAGCCGCCAATAATAAAATCATGAAACACAGCTCCAAAGTAAAGCAGGCCAACCAGCAGGGTGAGTGGATGAGCCGCCTCGCAGGAGTACCGTCGAGGAATCCCTCATTTCCTCGTGTCCTCCGAGAGCTCAGCTCGATGTCTCTAAGAGTATGCGCCTTTGCGTCCACGTTCTCCACGGACTCGAATTGAAATTCCTCTCATATCCGCCGAAGGTAACTGTATATTCAACGAAGACTTGGTGTTTTCCCGCATTTCGACCGATGCCCTGGCCAGCGTTCAACTGCGTTTCAGGATATATTCGGCACAGGAACGCCTGACACGACGACAGCGCTTAATCAGTGAGTTGAAACTATTATTCTCCCGCGTGACATTCAGTTCACGGTTTGGAACGAATACCAGCTCGAGATCTGAACCGGAGCGTTTCTTCCGAGATGAGTCTTGCCATAACGTGTCACACATCGATAATTTCTTGCCGAGCTGGTGCGAATATCTCATCCCTGGCTTGTTCGCAGGTGAAGCTACAATGGCATTATCGCAAGCGCATCTTCGCGAAACGTTGACGCTTGCTTTCGAAGCGCGTACACCAGTCACGAACGGCAGCGATTCCGAGCAAAGCGACTCGTCGACGGGCTCACTCAACTCGCTCCAGCACGTCGGGCTTTCGGCATCACCGGAACTCCTCGTCGGCCTCGCCTACAACGGCACCACCGGCAGACTGAGTGTCGAAGTGATCGGAGGCAGCCATCTTGGAGTTCTCCCGGGAATTCCTCATGTGAAGAGTTGTCCCAATCCCGACACTTTCGTCAAATTGAGCCTGCTTTCCTCGGCAGGAAGGGAGATTGCTTCTTCAAAGACCTCAGTCAGGCGGGGACAGGCGGATCCTGTTTACAAGGTACGCATTGAATAGTTATGCATAACCTTCCCCGGAACGTACGTGCATTTGCGGAGCAAATTGAGAAATGGACAGAGCATTGCATTGATAGAGGTGAGATCCAAGAAACGCGCTCCAGAGTTTATTGGAGAAATGTTCTCTTTGCAGGAAACGTTCGTATTCCAAGTCGCTCTCTTCCAGCTCACCGATGTGACTTTGGTACTGTCAGCGTACAAGCGCAACTCTATGAAAAGAAAACAGCTCATCGGCTGGGTTTCCTTCGGGTTGAATGCATCCTCTGACACGCAGTTGGTTCACTGGAGCGATATGAGAGACGGCCGAGGAGAGCAAATCGCTCGCTGGAATACTTTGATACAGACACCAGCATAAGTGATCACCGATTGCTGTCCG
Organism: Phytoseiulus persimilis; assembly: GCA_037576195.1. Taxonomy (NCBI): domain Eukaryota; kingdom Metazoa; phylum Arthropoda; class Arachnida; order Mesostigmata; family Phytoseiidae; genus Phytoseiulus; species Phytoseiulus persimilis. The sequence goes on along the minus strand of CM075101.1, from coordinate 5,223,338 downwards.
CGATAACACGAGGACGGAACGAAGATTGAAATCATTGACTACCCCCCCTTGACATGAGAATGCGAAACCCAAGAGCGTGAAGGGCGATTTATAGCTGCCGAGTCGACAGCGGTTCGAGGGATTCAAGGACCCTCCAGAATGTCGGATCTCCGAAACCTACCGAAGACCGAGATTAGCAACCTTCAAAGAGTTCCACTGCCAGAATTGAGGTCGGAAAACCTCAGGAGTGGAATCGAGGAACTACAAAATGACAAACGCACCCTCTCGAAAGCCCGACCCGTGTTCAATACATACCTTGGGCTCATCGTTGAATTTCTTTCCGAAATGGCAACCGACTGCGAAATTCCGTCGTGGGAATAGCCTCGGAAACTTCCAGGAGACATGGTCGGATGAGCAATTATCTCTCTCGAATCGACGACACTGCAAAGGCGCATTGTGAATATTTCATTGAAAATGTCTGCGATCGGTATAGTAGCTACAGTACAAGTCTTATCGGTGGAGAATCGAATACGGTGATTCCGTTCTCCTGTTCTCCAATAATTCCATAAAGCAGCGGCTCGTGTTGCGACGGCATACTACAGTGATAGCCCAGGCGGAAGGAGATCCAACTTTTCTGATGATTACTCGTTCTCAGCGTAGGAGAATCTCTGATTTAGACAGCCTCGCAAGTAATAATAGTTGAGTCCGCGACTATTTGCTAGTTTCTCACCCGTTCCAACGGGACACATTCGATTCTTCAAAGAGACAGAATGTCTTGCATTGGGACCTGGGTGACCCCGGCGAGATATCCTTCCGTCCAAATGAAGTTTTCAGGGCCTGTACCTCAGGAAGCTCAGTCATGAGTCGAGAATGGTACGTCTCCAAGCTCTACCATCGTATCCAAGGATGTACTGCGGTTGCGTGGACGTCGGATATCACGTCGAGAGGTCGCCTAATTATTCCAAATGACCTTGTGGTGGTTGGGCTCTTGAGGGACTTGTTCCGAAAGAACCATATGCGTGCCAAATTCGTCAACTCGGAAGAACACTTTGTAGTTCGTGCGTTTAGGGGTCTCTGATTTGCCACAAGTCGAAGCATCTTGATAGAAAGTCTTCGAGGTTTTTGCAAACCTATGTGAGTGCTCCTCGTTTCTGATCTCGCGTTTTCGCAATTATTGTTGGCGTTTCATACGATTCTCAGCGGGAAAAAATCCCCTGGGGAACAGCAATCGAAGCGGTGCACAAAATCTCAATCAGGAGAAAAACAAGGATGGACCTCCCGCGGTAGCGAATCCTTCGACGACCCAAGGATCACGAAGACCGGAAAGGACGTCAATGGAAGGCAATCCTAGATCATAGTTGAGGAAAATTGAAAAACTCTCGATTGCAGTGCGGTCAGAGCTCGTGGACGATTCGCAGCTCAGAAGCAATTTTCCTGCCTCATCGACGATGTTTTCCCAGTTCCGTGAGTCGCAGGAGATACTTGTATCAATTATCTTAATACTACTCAAACCTCACCAACGACTACTGCTTGTACAACTACAAAAGATTCCGGGCAATTTTCCACAGAATCAACCCTTGCAATATGTATCAACGACAAAGTTACTCTCAGGTGATAATCTCCTTTTCTACTAACATGGCAGTTTGTCTCGGTCAATGTCGAACTCCCAAGAGTTGATCGAGGACGATATTCGGCGTCGTAAAGTTCATCGGTGAATACAACGACTTTTCCGGTTGGCAAAGCCTTTCTCGTTTGAGCTTGAGGCTCATCGAGGCTGACCGGGGATGAGCCTAGCACGAATCCGTGGACCCGGTCCCTCGAGAAGGTGTATATATTTTTCTGTATATGAGGGAAATCGCCCTCGTAATGACTTGGCAACCATCCGTGTACTCAACTGAACTGCGGGCCAGGCTGCCGCATTCCGACCCAAGCATCGTATCTCGAGGAAATTTCTGCACTCGAGATACCACCATGTCGTTTGTGCGAAATTGACAATAAAGTTGAGAACACGAGCAATTCAAAGTAACCGATTCCGTGCTGTGCTTAATTCACCGAGGAGCCGAGCCTCAGGAATTCCCTCCATCGCAGGTGCTCAACGACTGGAACACTAACTGACGGTATTTCGAAAACGAACTGCGGAACGGAAGCGGACCGAAAGCGGAACCGGAGCTAATTCCTAAATGGAAGCTATTCTCTCGATCGACTCAAGAGTTTTCGATTAGTTTCCCTTACTATTGGGAGAGAAGAAGTGGAGATTTGAAATCAATCACGTTCTCGAGAAGCATCTGAGTCCAAGGTCACTGTCAAGGAACTGAAAGACCGAACGTCTCATGTATGATTGTCTGAGCTCATAAACCGGAGGAAACGCGGATCATCAATCACGGAGATTGGCAGCGTTGTTTCATCGTCATGGCGCTACCACCGAGAAGGTTTCTGATGGGAGAATTGAGGAGGCTTTCCCATCCTAGTGAGGCGTCCCGGGAACCCCATCCAAGCGCCAACTGAAATCTCTATGAGCTACCGTGTAGTATTCGACTTGGAAGCCGAACTCAGGTCTAGAGCTCGAGCAGGGAAGGACCGAATGAGGTCGTTTCCGTTACACTGAGCCCGATTTGGAGTGATTCCAGTTCGTCCATCAACTGCGCCAACCAGTATGGTACCAAGTATGGTAACAATACATCGGTATCGTGAGTTGACCTGCTCGAAGCTTTGAATAGCCTGTTTGCGGTCTCATTGCTTCAAAGCTCATTGATCATTCGGTCCGAATCGAGGCTCTGAAGGCCTCTGCATCCACGCGACTCCACTGAGATTCGCGATCAAGCTATTGTTCAAGATTGGAAAGCTCAGCTCTCGGGAAATCCGGTTAGGGCGCCAATGGTCAGTAGTCGGCACTCACTTATCCACCACTTTTCTGTTTTCAAACTCGAGAATGCTAAGAAAAGAAAGCCGTCGAGATCCGGAACTACCCGCGGAAATGTGGGACTCCGCGTATGAGATACCTTTTGGCACGCGAACCTTCTGAATAAGACACCTTCCATGGGTGAAACCTTAAGTGAGAGAATCCTGATACTCGCCCCAATCTGATACCCTAACAATAACCGAAGAGTATCAAGAGAAATATCGAACGATTCATCCAGGTACGAAGATAGCGTATAGTGACTACAGACTTTTTATTCCAGAGCGAGCTTGTTGAGCAGCGATGGCTGATATAAATATCGATAGGAGAGTTCAACGAATCTGTTGATCTGTTCATGATCTTAGAAGATCGGATTCAGTACGAGGAAGCATTCATGATCTTAGAAGATCGGATTCAGTACGAGGAAGCATTCATGATCTTAGAAGATCGGATTCAGTACGGGGAAGCATTCATGATGAAACGGTTCCAGGTCTTCATTCCGAGTCGAGCGACTCTGAGTTGTGACGTGGCAAAAACACAAAGAGTAGAGTATCATCAGCATCGTGGAAGACTTCGAAGTTGTCGAGCTAATCCCCACCAGTCAGTGAAGCGAGAGTTGTTGTGAGGAATCTTCCCGATTAGCGAGGCTTCCTCCTTATACGAAAAGTTTCTCCTGAAAGGGCACGTCCAGCTGATGGAGCGATAATCGTTCCTTGAGGAAACTATTCGCTGATCGGGCTCCTAGGAAGGACCATCGCAGCTTCGGCGCCAGCACCTCGAAAATGATACCGCATGAAGCTTATCGTCACGGGTAAGGAATCGTGCGGAGCGACAGTTCGAAGGATAGAAAAGTTGCTCCGCCGAGTCGAGAACGGAAAAAAAAAACGCTTCTCAGCAGTAAACTCTATCCAGAGCTCCAGCTTCCTCGTCTCACCGTGAAGGGCGAAGAGAACTGAGAAGGGGGAGGAGGGTTTAGCTTCAGAGCTCATCTCGAAACTAGTGTCCGGGGATGAATACACCTACTCCACTGCTCCATCGTCCGCCATCAAGTTTTGTCCACTTCTCCCGGAAGGGGCTGGGAGACCGCGAAAACGACGTTGTTTTCCAACGCGAACTGTTTGTGAAGAGAGTCACATTCTGTTATTCTTTGCGTGTTCGCGATTTTCCAGCTCGCACGGCGTAAACTCGCAAACTAAATAGTGGACGATGGGATCCCGAGACGGGCTCATCCATCGCTGTGCACCACTCTCAGGAAACGCTCCGGAACCGAACTCCCGGTTTCACCCGAGAACTCAATAGGGTGTCTCCCGAGAGAGAGGTTAGCTTCAACGATGGGCTACCACGGTCGCGATCCAAGCGGGCGTACAATGGTTCTTCAACTCCAGCTCTACAACTAATTTTCCAGTTTCCACGGAGAGCGCTGAGAGGAGCGCTCAATTCCCCATGATCCACGGAAGATCTGCCGAGGTTTTTCGCTGGGGTCTCTCGGTGGGGTTGGAGATCGGTCCCATCGTCGTTTCCAATCATCTCACAATCTTCCGAGCGGAATGATCGTCGATGGAACGATTCATGCGTCAACTCAAAACTGTTCGTCCATCACCAGTATTCTGGGTGCGGATCTGATGAGCTCAGCGGGAGATAGAGTGCAAGACCCACACTCAAAGATTGTTTTTAATTTATTCCCCCTAGCTAGAATATAAACAATGTAGTTGTGAGTTTCACGGGTTCCTGCTTGCCACATAACATTCACCAAAGCACAACGGCATCACCACGAACTCGAAGTCAGGTGATACTTCGGTTCGTGGTGTTCCTATCGCATGTGCTGCGGAGGTGCGAACATGGTCCCACTCTGCTTCGTCACTGCACGGGAAGGGGCGAAACCTAGGAGCTTCTGCACGTTCTGTTAACGAGAGAAGACATCAGAATTGAAGTCAGGTCGTCGACTCCTCCAGGATCTCAATTCCTCCGAGGAGCTCTTCGAAACTTTAATTCCATATCGAGGCATGAGATATTAGAAGGTCCACCGCTCAAAGCTCTTTGTACGAACCTGTCTGATGGACATCGTTGACAATATGTAAAGGAAAATGAATGAGCAGTCGGTGAAATCTTCGCCGGCAAGATTTCTATGGCTGATACCCTGGAACCAAGCAATGGGCACGAATGGAAGCTTAGCAACTACTCGTCCGTCGAAGCTGAAATGGACATAAAAGAGATCCGGGTCATTCTCCGGCGGAAACAAATGTTAACAAGAGGGAAGAACATAACTCCGAATACGACAGAACATCATCCACTATTCTACGAGCATCCATAGCTCAGGGACGGGTCCATGGAAGCTGCACTGGTCATAGAATCTCAAGGAAGAACCTCACATGTTGTTAAAGCATGAAAGCAGGGCGGTGAATGCCACTCCGATGGCGAACATCGACTTCATCTTCACAAAGTTGAGGTCTCTATTGTTATTTCGTAGCCTCTCCTCCTCTCGTTCGAGTCTTTTCTTAGACGCCTTGTCAGTCTCGGTGACGCTCACACATTCCTTCTTCTTCTCCACTTCAAATAATAATGAAAGATTAGACTATGAGCCTTATTCCCCACGAGAAACTGAACAGCTGATGTAATTTCACATGAATTCAGCAATCAGATATAACTTTTCCCTCACGTTTTTTACTCTGCTTTTCAACTTCAGCCTTAAGACGCTGATACTTCTGGGTACGGTAAACAGTCAGCCATGTGAGACCTGGAAGGGAATATTTCAGATATTGGAGCAAGCACATCTTGTCTCAGCTCAACGGATTCTGCGGGTCAACTATTTTCCAAACGCAATGATTTGATCGGAATGAGATTGAAAAATCAGCAGTGCGCCGGAAGAGCTTCCCAAACTCTCGTTTTTGGGTATCATGACCGGCGACGGAGGATGCTCCGAGTCTGATGATGAGCACTGGCTCAGAAAATCCGAAACGAACCTTCACCCACGAAAGCTGTGAAGAGTGAAATCGCCACGATCAGCAGTCCGTCCTCCCACATGATGGCACCAGGAAAACTCGAATCTTCCACCCCTGTCACACCGTCAATTTGAACTGATGATGATGTGTTTATGAGCTCGGTCGTGTGGTTGTGTCTGGCTTGAATGATGATGCTGGAGAGATGGATGATTCTGCTTCGAGGGAGGGGAGCTCCGGGCGGTCGGAACAGCGTTCTCCGAGCTCTGGCCCAGAGCACAACCTCGGGAGAATTCCAACTTCCGCGTTGTGGAGCATGATCCATTGAACTCCAGGAAGCCCGATATCATAATCTTCTCCCGGCGCTTGGGCCTCGAGATTTATTCGAGAGAATCATGGAGAAGGTCACAGCTGATCTAAGATAAACGTTCCATGGAGCGATTGCGTCGCTCACCTGTGTGGTTCGAGAATCGTACTTTTCCCCAGCTTTTCCAAGCACATATCGAATCCAATGCTCAGTTTGCGAGGCGTCTTGTGCAGCCCGCACTATGCTAGAGCTCTTAGTGGGCAGTGGAGAGTGATAGGTTCTGATCCCGACCGCTGCAACCCCAGTTTCCAGGCAAATGAAGTAAGTTGGAGACATCGGAACTCAACAGATGAGCGCAGCAACAGTGGAGCTACGGCTCATCGCAGCACAAGGCTCATCTGAAGCTTCGGCGGCTAGTCCCATCGAGAGACCCGAATTGTTGTTGTTCAGAATCAACTCTTTCTCGGAGTGGTGACCATGGAACTTCCTCTGCGACGCGCTGACCGCGCGAGAGTCAGAGCTCGAGCTTCTTCGGGGACGTTCTTTCGTACAAGCGACCGGGGAGAAATTGATTTTCGGCAACCCAGTTTCGACTCCATTGCAGACCGCGATGAGAGCCCTTGTGGAGGAACTTCATCGCAACGTAGCGCAAGTTGTCCTCGGTGGTGGGGAGAAGGCGCGACTCAGACATACATCCAAGGGCAAACTGCTGGTCAGAGATCGCATCAACACGCTTTTGGACCAAGGTTCCATAACGTCCCATTCGAGAGAGCCACGCTGAGTCTCTCGATGCAGAACATGTCGCTATGATTCACTGATTTGCAGGCTCTCCTTTCCTCGAATTGTCACAGCTAGCGGCATGGAATATGTACGGCGAGGATCAGATAGCCGGGGCGGGCTTGGTAGCAGGGATAGGACGTGTTTCTGGGAGGCAATGCATGGTGATTGCCAATGACGCGACCGTTAAGGGCAAGTTCGAGATTCTCAACTCGAGATAACTGAAACTCATTATCGCAGTTATAGAGTCGACGACTCGCCGCTCCATTCGATGAGTTGGTTGGTACTCTTATAGGGGGCACTTATTATCCCGAAACTGTAAAGAAACACCTTCGAGCTCAACACATCGCCAGAGAATCTCGTCTCCCATGTATTTACCTCGTGGACTCCGGAGGTGCTTTCCTTCCAAAACAGGCCGAGGTGTTCCCGGACAGAAATCATTTCGGGAGGATCTTCTTCAATCAGGTGAGTTTCAATCCGAGGAGTCTCCGAGTTTCTTCCCAGTACCAATTGAGTTCCCGAGCTGATGGCTGTTCAACAATGGAATCGGGTTCGGTTGAGGAATGCTCGAATATTCCAGGCAACGCTGTCAGCCGATGGTATCCCCCAAATAGCGGTTGTCCTGGGATCGTGCACGGCCGGCGGCGCTTACGTTCCTGCCATGAGTGACGAGTCCGTGATCGTGCAGAAACAAGGGACTATTTTCTTGGGAGGTCCTCCACTTGTCAAAGCATCCACCGGAGAAGAGATTTCCGCAGAAGACCTCGGCGGTGCGGACCTCCATTGCAGGTTCGCTTCGAGTCACGATGTTGGGGTTGTACTTCTGAGGACGACATTCCACGACTTCACTCCGATTTCTTGCAGGAAAAGTGGAGTAACAGATCACTTCGCTGTGGATGATGCTCACGCACTTCACCTGACAAGAGATATTGTTTCTAACTTGGGCGACCGCCCAGGCGAGTCTTTGGACCTTTCCGCGCCGGAGCCCCTGATGGATGCGAACGATATATACGGCATCGTCGGCAAGTGACCTGAAACTTTGAATTGTTGAGACAACCATAATGACCCGTCTTGTGGTGAACGAGGTCTGCCACGCTCGGAAACAGCCTGAACTGAGTATGAGCGTTCTTCAAGGGGCAAACTTGAAAAAACCCTACGACGTCCGAGAAGTCATCTCCCGCATTCTAGACGCTTCCCAGTTTTCGGAGTTCAAGCAGCTTTACGGTGAAACCTTGGTCACCGGCTTTGGGAGGCTCTACGGTCGAACTGTACGTGAGAATCCGGTATTTCTTTGTGAGTTCAGAGATGTTCATCCAGGATGTTTTCATCCACTCCAGCCGAAGACAGACAGCTTCCTCATCAGGGTTTCATCTCCCCCAGGTTGGGATCTTAGCAAACAATGGAGTTCTGTTTCCCGAAAGTGCGGTTAAAGGAGCGCACTTCATTGAACTCTGCTGCCAGAGGAATATTCCACTCATTTTCTTGCAAAATATCACTGGTGAGTCGGAACTTCATTTCAACTATCTCTGAATTTTCAACAGTTCATTTGACGTTGTTGAATTGTGGACGAGTCACGTGAAGGGCAACCACCGCATATTTCGAGGCTATTTAGAAAAATTGCACCCCTGAGCTCCTCTCCACGACTTCGCCACCTCAGATCCTTGAACTTGTGACTTGACTGCGTTCGCACCGCTGCGAAAGCAGTCTCGTCCGCGGGTGGTTGGAAACACTGACATACACTGTTCCTTACTCCTTTGCACTCCGTTGGCTTGCGATGAAACATTCTCAGCATGCCGAACACCACGAAGACGAAGTTCCGCGACTCCAACCGAGTGCTCGATCCCACTTTCTTCCCGTACGATGACAAGAAAACGGTTCGCAAGCTTTGCTCAGAAGTGTGTCCTGGAGCGAGAGATCCCGTTTCGCACAAAGTTGTGAAGACCGAAATGCCCAGAGACGCCTTCGTGCGTGCAGACGCGCGAAAGAGTGTTCCGAATCGTCTGCAAATGCTGTCAACCGTGACCGATCACTTGTTCGCAGCGTCATTACCATTAAACCACAGTGATGGATCCGAGCATGTACGGGCTACATGAGTTGACGCTGTGGGTTACCGTCATGAACTCCACCAGCAGCACTCGCGGGAGGAGCAAGTTCTGGAGGATAACCCTTGAAAATAACCGACATAACGGAGAACTCCTCCTAACCACCGAAGGCAATCACCGCCTTGGAAGGAAGAAACCCACCGGGAGGAAGCTTCCGCCACGACCAAAAGTTGAAGCAGATTTGTTTCGGCTTCCGGAAAGCTCTGCCTTGTTTTCCATGGGTTCGAGAAGTTCTGCACCGTTCCTCATGGCAAAGAGGGATTCGAAGGAGAAGGCCGACAGACACAAGCGATGGAGGGATCAATTCCCGTTTGTCATTCAAAGGAAGGCATTCGCTGAGATGCGCGCTTGTGACGTCGTGCTCGTCTAAGGGGTCGTCATCACTGTTCATGGGTTATTGGATCTGATTTGTGTATTCACAAATCAACCTTCCCACTCGGGGGGAGAATGTTAAGCGGATCATTCTCCGTTGCTTCTCATTCCATTAAAAACAAATAAAATTGTTCGCTGCGGGGAGAACTCTTGCACCTCGCCTAAAAACTTGGTGGGGAATATGAAGAGTTTCTTGGACTTGAAAACGAGGACCATCTCACTCAATCTTACCATGACACTATGCTGATCTGAATCGCAGAATATGAGCCTGACTGCAGCAAAACTTCCCATAATAGCCTCGAGGTCTGTTTTCTTCCGTTTTGTCTCTCTCAATGCTCAGAAGCGCTTATGCGCTCAGCCTCCCTTGACCCATGGTGATCAAGACTCATTTAACATTCATCTCATCACGGAGCAAAACTCCGAATACGTCCGTCCAGAGACGCATATGAACAAAACTTGAGCTCTGGTTTTGCATCCCTCCGATCTCTGGGTCAATCGGAGACGGATCGAGTTTGTTCCCTGGTTGCAGATGGCGTAAAAATCAACTACGGTCTCCCGCCTCTCAGATTCACGCCCCCTAACCGCGTGTCCCTCCAGCTTGAAGTCCTATGCCCCCTACTGTGGCTGTGAAGAAAACGTTACAACATTATGTTGGCAGGGTCTTAGCTCTCGCCAGGGCTAGCGAATACGATTCTCTACTGTTGTCATATTTGTGAGTGGCTGTGGTCCTCGACTCTCTATGGGCTCGATACAGCTCGATCGTGAATCTCCATCCCGTCCTCTCCTTATCCCGTACGGCCTCAGCGTTTTCGAACGGTTTCCGATAGTAGACTCCGAGAAGTGCTCGATTGTCAATTTCCTTATTCACCCGAATGCCAACGTGTTGATTGGGAGCTCCTGTGGATCATTGCGGCCGTGGGCAACAGCACCATGTCATTCGCGGAGAACATTCCGGGTAGCAGAAAATGTTCTGACTCCTGAGCATTCCAGAAATTCACTTCCTTCCTGATTCGAAGTCCGCGCTCGCTTTCGATCAGTAGTTTCTCCAGCTCAGCTATGTTTACTATATTACTAACTCACTTTGAAGCGGTTTGCGCGAAAACCGACTATATTTTTTTCCGTTCGAAGACATTAAACTGTTTGTAAATGAGGCACGTCATCGGAGCAAATGCGAATGGAGGAAGTGGTCGAATTTCGTTTTTATCCAAAAACTGCACACATGTTCGCACAGATCCCCTTTGTTTCGGCGTACTCTTCGTTGCCCCAAAAATCGATGTGCGAGGAAAGTACACGACTCCCGAAATTCGCCTTTTCCTCAGTCCTCGCTAGAACTCCCGTTACATTCTTTCCAGGCTTCATGGTTGGCCGTGATGCCGAGGCTGGGGGTATCGCCAAGCACGGTGCCAAACTCGTCACCGCGGTTTCTTGCGCCCGTGTTCCCAAGCTGACTGTCATAATCGGGGGATCGTATGGTGCTGGAAATTACGGGATGTGTGGCCGAGCGTATGGGCCCCGGTTCCTCTATATGTGGCCCAACTCTAGAATCTCAGTAATGGGAGGGGAACAGGTCAGTAGAAACTTGTGGCCAGGTTGAGAATGAACTTTATCACCGAGCGTTCTCATATATCTCGGAAACGCATGGGACTCCGAGTCCTTGGGACTTTCAGGCTGCCGGAGTTTTGACTCAAGTACAGAAAGATATAAGGACTCGCGAAGGGAAGCCGCCAATGAGCGTGGAGGAAGAAGCGACTTTGAAGAAGCCGATCATAGAGAAGTACGAGAGAGAGGGGAGTCCGTACTTCTCCAGCGCACGAATCTGGGACGACGGAGTCATTGATCCCAAGAACACTCGGAAGGTGATTCGTAACGGCATGACCTTGTCTCATTTGGAGGTTGGGAATAATCGCATGGGCAAATTTCTGATACGCTGAAAAAATCCTGAATTCCCGCAGGTTCTCGGGCTATCTTTAAACGCAGCTCTCAATGCTGAGAGGAGCCGCGAGCGAGAGCTTGCTTCCGAAAGAACTCGCTACGGAGTGTTCCGTATGTGAGGGCATGCCAACTGTGACCCGTTGCGGCTCATGTCGACTGACGAGAAGATGAACAAGCTCTCCAAGCTCGGTTGTCGGATGAGGTACCGGATTCGGCCACGATGCACAAATGGGAGCGCTCCTCATCCTGGCGTTCATTGCCAGAAAAATACTCCAACGACTCTCTCATCGCAGAGACCCATTTTCGCAAATAAATTAACACCTCATTGGGAGGCGTACGCTTACAGCAGAATACGTTCCGTCAAGTGGGAATTCTCGCGCATTCATCATAATTAACAAGACTATATTCCGTAATTTTTCAACATTTAATCATTCATTGAATCAGTCAACCGTCGTCGTGAGCGGACTGAGCTCACGACGAATTCGCTTCACAAGTTTTCAATCCTTTAAGGAAGTAGACAACCTCAGGTTGGAATGTTTTCTTGCTTCTGCGTTGGATGAAGAGCCGGAACAGTTCCGGGGATGATGTCGGAGAGTTCAATGAGTTTAAGTAGATTGCATGCCGTTTACGTGAGCTCTTGACATGTCACGCACCTCCAGGGAGATGTGGCGTCATTCCGGACGAAGATTGATCCTTTGCTCCGAAGAATTGAAATCTGGACGCATCCTGAATGGGTCCCCGTCCAAGACGCGATTTTTCGTCTGTTTTTGTGATTTCAAAACAACACAACCCTGATGTGGGACCGTCAACGGGAGCATGAGTCGAAGTTTTGGTCGATTATGCCCACGTCGACTATTGTCTCCCTTCGCAACAAAATCTGTGACCTTCCAACGCTGGGGTACTGATTAAGATATCGCACTCTGCTTCGTTTCCGGAGTGCTTCCGAGAGAACTTGGGAGTACATAAGTTCGAAGCTTCACAATTTTCACAGACTTATGAGGAATTTCTGTGAGATCCGCCTTGTGACGGGACGCTTCGGGACGCAATGACAGCTTCTTGATTCAAGATCTGCAAAGGAGAAAACAGAGCGAGTTTACAGAACCTGCCGAGCACAACTTTCGACGGTTAGAGATCACCTCGCCGGCTCCGCTGGGATTCGATCCAGATTAGCTTACCTCTAGATCTCCGTAGGCTGGAATGCACTGATTCCGGGACGAACATAGTATACACTTCCGACCCTCTTGTTTTCTCCGGTGACGATACGACGGATCTTCTCACGGTGGTAAATGAACACGGTGATGACCATCATAAAAGCCAGAACACAGGCGCACAGCGCGACCACTGCGACGTCGAGGAGAAAAAAATATTTATCATCGCCCTGCATTGCGGATGGGAACGTCTCGTTTGGATTCTTCTGATGTTTTTGATCGCTCCCTGATGACTTCGAACTTACTCATCAAGTTTGCGTCCGGGTAGGCCCATGCTGATCCCGATTGAGCTGCTTCAACTTTGCCACTGCTTTGAGCTAGTTGGCTCATGAATTTGGGCCCATGGTCAATGAAGTCCTGAACTCTGCTCCCCGGCTCCATGTCGTAATCTGCCATGATGAATCAGATCACACCACCTAAAATTGCGAGAGCCTCAGAATTATCTTGATACACAAGCCTTCTTCTTGTCGCTCGGGGGCTGCACGCCGCAACTGACGTCAATCGAGAGCACAGACGTTAACTACCTCGAGTTTAGAGCCACTGCAATCACTCGCGGTCACTCAGGACAACTTAGCTCACTGAGTCAATGAAAGCGCGGACGGAAAACTTGCTCTTACAGTCCCGGAACAATCACTGCATTGTTGAAGGAAGTAGAAGAAGATCTTCCAACTTTCACGGCGCTTTCCGTTCACGCCTACCTGTTTCGATCTACTCTAGATTACACACCGTTGTCTCGAAAGAATGGCGCGCCCTTCTTGTTTGTTTCTCGATCAACTAATCCCCTATCGACTGGAGCGAGGTCTGGGAGAGAAAGTTGCGGAACAACGACACCATTCGGAGTCTCCACGCGAGCGTGAGTAGCCACGCTTTCCGCGTAAATGTTGACAACTCCTCTTAGTCATTCGCCACTGTCAGAAAGCAAAACTGCAGGTCAAGATGGGAGACAAAACTGCGTTCCATCATGAGATGCGATCGCGTCGAGAGCATAGTTCTGACGCGCACGCACCGTAGTTCGCGCATTCTACAAGGCTCCTCCTCCGGATTTTCTAGCTTCCATAGATTTCCATTTTATGTTTCCGTGAGTCAATCTCAGAGACTTCCTCGATCCGTGAGTTATGCACATGCTGCAATTCCTCGAATTGAATTTCAACGTTTCCGAGTTCCGGCAGAGTGTTCTCTGGGAACTCTAGACTCTCAGCGCCTTTGTCGGGAAGTTTCACTCCTGGTTGATGGAACGCGTCAAACTCGATCGGTCGGCTGAGATTCTCTCACGAGGCAAACACGACCACGACATCCTGTAGGCTCGTTCGCGCAATTAATTGTTGCTATGACCCTTCTGGACTCACGCTGTTACGTCTATGGATTTCCAGCAGGTCACGTTCCGGTAACTCGAAAAGGGCAAATCCGTAATTCGCGAGTTGCGTCACGAGAGAATGAGCCGCTCGTCATTCGTCCCGCCTACTGCCGCACCAATCTCCCTGGCAAAGACGTACCTCCGTAGATGAGCAGAAAATGTACAGAAAGGAATGATGGGCGCAGACGCCAGGTCACAGACGCTAGGAGGAACGGACAGCGGCTTATATCATCCAAGAGCGTTCGATCGGGACTACGAGCAGAGGACTGAGATGACTACGACAGCGGCGACGCTTCAGTATACACCAGTACTGATGACGACCGCCTGGCACGGGTGTGCGGGAGTTCTTCGTAGGAGCCTGCAGGTGCGATCAGGGGATGTTGGGGGAGACTTCCGGGGACATGGACGGACGTGTAACTTCGACCGCTGACTGAGCGGCACCGGGCGTTGTGGAATTCTACTCCTAATATGGAATATCGTGTCTTCGAAGCAGTCCGTGAGACGTGTGGGCGTCGAAGCGCTTCGATTGAGCGGCACCATGAAACACTTCTCGTCGAACGATCGACCAGCAGATGGGGACGCGCGTGCTCATCTGAGAGGGCACTCAGTACTTCGGAGAGCGTGAGGCATGTGGTCCGGCCTCGGCTAGGACAAACCCCCGACCCTCTGGGAGTTTGTCGAGGGGGTGCAGAATCTCATTCTGATCTTCGGCTCCTCGACGTTCGCACTGACTCTCCTGAGATCCGGGACGAGCCTCAAAGATGAACCTCATCACATTTGTTTGGGGTGGCGTCGAAATGGAAGGGTGCTCCGAGTTTCCTAATGATACTCACGCTCGTTGACTACACATCTGTTTGTAGCAATCAGTACGAAACGATTATTCGGGCCTCTCAGTATTACTCATTCAGGTTAAGGAGCGTGTCAGGTTGCCGCGACCTAGCTTGTCGCTCACCACAAAATGATATGCCGGCAAGCTTTTATTATTCCTGCGACGCTGAGCGAGGAGCGAAATGTCATCGTTTTGAGCCTGGTTCACGATGCGTCCGAACCGATGGAAATGCGCAGACAAGCCAAGCACGGAATATACACTATCGACGGAGGAAAAGAGTCGTACGTCTTCACCACCCTTCCGAGTGAAGCGAACTTCCGTGAGGTTTCCAGCAACAAGTGGTTGTCTCGATCGGATCCACCACGAAGTCTCGTGTCCGATTTTGTGCCGTTCTTGCATAGTAAACAACGCGAGGAACTCAAAAACTTCGCTCACTCATTAGACAACCAATGAGACGGACATGCGACTGCTAAGAAGGAGCTCGTCTGTTCCGACAGAAGCTCCGTATCCGCTTCTATTCGTAGCTTCTGAGAGCGCAGAAATGTCGAACTCCGAGAACGCAATCGTCATCCCCGGAGCAACTAGAAAAATCCCAGTTCTCTCGTGGAGTTCTCAGATCCGGCAATCTGAGAAGCGATTATGGAATGAGCCGTGCTCAGAACAATGGATCAGACAAAAGGTATGCGATGGAAACTGCTCGTCAATGGCTGTGGTCGTCGTGATCCGATCCATCCGGCTTTCAGTCCGCAGCGTAATGATTTTCTGTCTAGCCTCATGATTCACGGCGCTTGAGCGATGCTCTCATTCCGGAATCTCCCGCAGAAACGGAATGACATGGAGTTTCGCGGGGCGTCAGGCGCTCGCTGGCCATCCTCCATGCCGCTCCATCCCGATTTTACTCCCAACAGCTCTGACGAAGCGCTCCGCAAAACTAGGAAGATGCCCACGCAACACCTGACAGAAGTCCGCTCATACCTAATACAGGCATGGACGCATCCTAACTTGGAGGGGAGACCAGTTTCCGATGCGAAAACCTACGGGTATCGGCATCGGGCTCAGACGGTTTCGCGAAGTTTCGAGCCGTCTCCCTCACCATGCATGCACAAGGGCGGTTTCGTCGAGCCGTTTTCCGGCCACAAGAGCATCCGACTCAGCAAACCATCGGCTATTTTTTGCCGATCCTCTTCGAACTCACATCAGATCACAATATCCACGTATCCTAGCGTCATTTTCGTACTCACGGTCTTCAGCTTCCTTCTTTCTGTGCACCTTCCAGTTCTACGAGCACGACGACTGAGTTGCTCGCCGATCGACTGACTGCAAACTGGCCAAAGAATGCTCCCATAGTCAGTCAGACAGGGATGGTACCGATGGCGCATGCGCTGTTCGTGAACGGCCGCTACGTCGAAGATGATTCCGCTCCGGATCGAGGCCCTCGCTAGACGCGCGGCCTTGTACGCTCGACGCAGAAACGTCTGAGTGAGTTCACTGAGCCCTCCCTCGACCTCCACTTCCGTTGTCGGTCATGTTGTTTCAAAGACGCGTTGAGAGTCAGAGAACGTACGCGTGTTTCGCATGCATCTCTGGAGAGCAAGAGATTTTCTGCCTGAGCGGATGAATATTTGCTCCTGTACGTGTTACGCATCGATTACTACAATCTATGAGAGGAGGGATAGAACTGCGCTCGTCCACTGAAATCGATCGATGCATCTTCCCGAACAGGAAGAACGATGCCTTCTGAGTTCAAATGACTCCGAGCGATGACTTCGTCCGCACGATGCCTCGTCATCGAATCGGAATGGAGAGCGAATCAGGCGCTCGTGGAGTACGAGTCAAGACCAATAATAGGGGAGCTGGCTCCCGTCATCTTAACAAAAAAGTCGGAGACCGCCGCCGTGATCCACGTTGCTAGGACTAGCTGTTTTCACAACAAGTCAGATCATAAGAGAGAAGAATGAAGGCTTATGAATCAGAATGCTCCCGTTTCTTGTTGCCGAATAAGTTCCGAGCTTATTACCGCGCGTGAAATGAGTGAGTGGTTCCGATATTATTGCGCAGACAAAAAAGCATGGATAAAGTCGTTTCCTTGCGCGATTATCCCCGTCAGCCACGGCTATTCTGCTCCAGGAGTAGAGCAAGAGCCTCTTCGGTTTCCCAGTATCCATAGCGATGGATTCTTCGAAGAGTGCAGGCGTTGTCAGAAGCGGACGCTTTCATGTTTCCAGTGAGAGTTTCTAACCTACTCATCCGCCATGTACGGTCAGGAACGCAGAATGCTCCTGATGCGACTGCTATACGGTGCGGCACCGTGTGGCTCCGAGCTAAAAATGATCGCGCTTCAGGATCGTTCGCATTCAGTTTCGGGCCTCACACGGGAAGATTTCTCTGCGGGATTTTCGAGGAAGTTACAATCTCGTTTCGTAAAAAATCTTCCGATTTATTGGATTCGCAGTTTTCGCTCGACGAAGTGGTCCGGGGATTGTCCTGATACACGGAGGAAGCTGCTCTCCTCCCTCATTCCTCTTAGATTAGACAAAATTTGCGATTTTATCGACGACTTCGCATTCACTGAACTCTTCCCCGCTTCATTCCCTCGTGGGAGGGATTGTGCCAATAATCTGGAAACAGTCCATGCATATACTGATGCATAGAAACCCGCACCGATTCCCCCGAGTGCAGGAGGGATACGTTACAAAAGCTATTTACACATTTCCTCAGACGACACAATGTGGATGGATAGATTTCTGTACAAAATGTTCAAATTCAGTTAATGGCGGCGGCAGCGAAGATCGTACGGCAGTGGCAAATGAGTGATTTGTTCAAGTGAAGAATGGATGAAAAAGAACCGCTTCCACCTCGGTTCCAGCTTTTCTACCCGTTTATCCGAATCGTAAAACCGTAGGACTCATCACACGGAACTCATGACTAGGGGACGTACCGAACAATGATCGATTGGCCCATCGGAGTTGGACGAATGGAGCATTCCGTCAGGCCCCAGTCACTCACGCGCAAGCCGGAGGTAATCATTTCTCTCTAACCTAAGATACAAGGTGTTCTCATTCACCTCATCTACAAGATCATCATATACAAGGTTTCCGCCGCCTCGATTCGTTTGTGTGAAATTCTCTGTGTGTCGTGGCGTTGCGCAATCTGACTTTTTTGCTACATTAGGCGGACTATGTTAAAATTCTAAAAGTTTGCTTTTGTGCTTCGCAATTGTGTCTTCTCCGACAAGTATAACCAACACGGATCCGGGCTCGATGAGATGTCTCAACTCCCGTTTGATAACCTTTCAGAGGATACCGTGCGTACTATTTCGTTCACGACACCATCGAGAATCCTTTTCACTGTGCTTAGAGTCAAACTCTGTTCGGAACTTTGGGATGAAGAATATATTCGGGACGGGAGATCACTCTCGTCGATCCCGTTCGCTTTGGCCGATTCCACCTCGACGATCTCCATGAGTTCAGCATCTTTCAGCGGATTGGCAGCATCCAGGGGTTCAACTTCTTCTTCGGGTTCAATTTGTGCGCATCCTGAAATAGTTCCGAGAGTTCCTCAGTTTCAATACTCCCATCCTTCCCCTCTGTCACTGGACCGCCCCGGGAGATGGTCGAGAAATTGTACGTGGATTGTTGGCGCCTCACCATTTTCGACAGACTGCCCGTTGACCCCGTTCAGGGAAACTCTTTTGTGCGCATTCTTTGGTGGTCTGCCTCGTTTCCGAACAGCGGTAGCTTTCTTCAGTAGCGGGAGCCCTTCGTTGTCGAGGCTGATAGCCCCGCTGAGGTTGTTCGTCGTCGATTTCGTTTCTTCGATGGGACCATGCTCGGGTCGATGGTCTCCGTTCTCCAAGGCGGACAGCTTACGTTTAACCGCTTTGAAAGTCACCCGCGCGACCTGTTGAGCTCGTAGCGAAGTCACTCTGGGAAGTTTGCCTGCAACGGATGAGGATGAATATCTCGACAGATGCAATCGGAAGCAGCGACTCGATGCTCGAAAGTACCATGCGGAGAAGGAAGAGGACAACTCACTCGAGCCACAAGGTTCCAGAGCTTTCAGCTGATGACTGTACTCAACGAAGATTCGCTGCAACTTCAAGTTGGTTGCAACGAACGGCAGGAACTCCTTGAGGAGCTCCCGCTTGTCTAATTCCAAGACTTCGGGATTCCAGTGCACGGGCGCGTCTGCGCCAACTGGTCCCAAGAGATCATCGAGGACGTGTCGCAAACGCAGCTCCATGCCCTCTTGAGTGAGGTAGCGGATCTGAGTAGCGAGCCAGTAACGGTACTCGTCTTTCGAGCCGAGGGTTTTTGAAGCGTTGATTTCTGATTCTATGAACGCCAGGGTAGTTGATCGCTGGATCGAGGGATTCGTGAGTAGGCTGCTTCGATTCCGCTCGGCAGTTGCCTTGAACATGGAGCCCTGAAGTCGTTCCAGGGGTCCCTTGGAGGCATCGTCTTCCAGTAAACTCGGAAGTGAACTGTAGTGGTCCGAGCACTGACTGATCAAGTCGGCATTGGCACTCACGAGACACCTGAGTGAGAACGAGGAATCAATCATTTGAAATTCGGGTCCGAATCGAGACGCCGTCTCTTGAAAATCGAGCTCGTTTTGTTTTTGTGAGCGAAGTCAAACGGTGAAGACATACCAGGACTGCGAGTTCTTCTCGAATAAGTAGCTCCGACCGTTCGAGAACGTGACTACTGCCCAGCCTTTCGCTATTATGTTAGCAGAACGCAGTGGAGACCCTCGATTCGCTTGTATCAAGGGTCGGAGATCTTCGCAGACGGTTCTTCTCATACCGATTTCCGAAACTCTTTCTACATCATATACACACAGTTTACCTGGAAGACGATGGTCATCATGCATGAGCCACTCAGAGATCTCCAGTAACAACTACAGGAGAAAAACAAACGGAGGAGCCTCGCTCCCCAAATCCGAATCTCGCCAATGCAACGTACCGTCCGACGTGACAACCAGGCAGAAATTGTCACGACAAGTGAGTTGAGCAACAGATGAGCTGGTTATCAATGGAATACAGAGTCTGCGCCCGGTGCGAGCGCAGAACAGAGTTAAAAGCTGATCATCGCCACAGACACAGACGATTCGTGAGGTTGCCGCGATCGCCACAAGTCGTCCCCCGACAACAGCATCCCAAATCTGAAGGGAACGATCATTTCTGTTAGGGCGATTTCTCGACGAATCCAATTTCGACTACGAGGATCGGGGAGGAAGATAGCGAGGAAATGGCGGTCTTCTAGTTCACCTCTTGCTGCATGAGTGCCACCAGTTCGGTCGAGGTATTCGTAGATTTACAAATGACCCGTGACAACGTTGAGCCTCCCGGAGCCGGGACGTCGGTGACAACTTCGATTGAGAAGCTGGAAATCGAAGGAATTCGTCACTTCACCCTAAAGGAACCTCTCTGGACACGACGCACCGTGCATGAAATACCATGAGGCGTTCGAGGGCAGTTGATTCATACCTTTGATCAACCCTGATGACGCAGGGCTGCTTGAGTCGCAAAGCCGGGAAGATGGAGGCCGTCTCCGAGCCCGACACCGCAGCGACCAAGGGTGCGGCAACTAGCTGCGTTGGAGCCTTCGTTCGGAAAAGTTCGAAAATTCAGTTTTGAGGCTTCAAGTTTCACGCGGAATCGCTGATAGACTTAGCGAGGGCGTCTCACCTTAGGTTTCTGATAATATGTCTGTTGCTGAATCGGTTCCGAACGTTGCGCGGTGGGCAGATCGTACTGCGCTGAGGTTGCGACCGCTGTTTCTGTTTCCTGGGAGCCACCGACTAGCGTGGGCTTTATTCGCTTGGGTTTCCCTTTTCCCGGAACAGCAGCATTACTCGCAATGGTCAAAGTCGTCGCTGAAGCAGGTTGAGACGACGGAACGGCCGGGACAGCTTCCTTCGTTTTGGCTACGGCAGCAGGAGCCGATCGGGAAGGTTCTTCGACAGATGCTGTCGGAGCCATCGAGGCTAACGGCGGCAGTGAGTTCGACTCGCGCTTTTCAACAATGATTTTCGACCTTTCCATGGTAGAACTGCTGAAAGTGGGCTGACCCAGGTCGGGACCTTCCAAGTCGAGGGGAATGTACAGGGGGGTTATTCGTCTTCTTCCGTTCGGCATGATCGTCTCGATCTGCCGGTCCGTCGGGCCTTTAGCGAGACGTTGGCTGGACAGCAGCGAAGTATTACTTTGAGTTTGAGAGATATCCGGCCTCGGAGCTTGGATCGCCTGGAATTGCGAAGAAATCGTCTGATATCCCTCCGATCTCGGGAGATGCGTCATCCGAATCCCTCGAAGAAGTCGATTGTTGACCAACAGCTTTACTCACCATCCCGTTGGTCTTGGCTTTTTCGTGCGCTTTCAGGACATCTACGTTTTCCACGAGAATGTTGCTCACAGAAGAGAGGCCACCGACAGTTTGTCCAGATATACCGTATATCTTATGGAAGAAACTCGTTCTCTCGTCCGCTGATAGTGGTTCGCCGAGTTCCGTCATGGAGAAGTCCAAAACCGCCAGACTCCCATCGGAAGAACAGACGAGAAGCTGGCTCGAGACAGGATTCCAACTCGCGTCCACCACGGAATTCGTGAACAAATCGTGGATGACGCAAAGAGGTCTCCGCTTGTCGTTCAGCCACACCGACACGGATCGATCTCTCGAGCCAATCGCCAAGCACGCGAAGTACTCGGTCTGACCCTCCTGATCGGTCCGCTTCATGATGCTGGGGAAGAAACGCACTACGGCCACTGCTTTTCGATGCCCGACGAAGTCCTTGTCGGTTTTCCAGGTTCCCCGCTCGATAATCTGAGCAGTAGGGCCACCATTGTTCATCGCATGCGCAGACACGAGGTACTGCCCGTCGGGTGACCAATTCAGCCTCAAAACGTGAGTTGTACCTGCAGGGAACATTCAGACAACCTCGGATTACATGCAATGACCGTCTGAGCTCTTTCGGGCATCGTCAGCGTCGGTAAGCATTCGTTGAATCCGTTGATAGAAAGCATCACTAACCTCCGCATTCCTCGAAAGGCTCTTTTATCACACATTCTTGCTGCCAGTCGTGCGTTCTCCAGATTCGTATGGTTTTGTCATCGCTTTGGGTGGCTATGTATTTGCCAACTGGATCCCAACTGACACCCTATCGACCGAGATAAAATGGACTCAGATTCGCTGGTCGACGTCAACAGAACCGAAAGTTCGAGGAATTTGCGAAACGTCCTCACCTTGACAAAACCTTGATGTCCCTTGAGTATGGCGATGCGATCGTGCCAGCGGCGTGTGTTCCAAATGATGCAGGTTGTGTCAACGGAGCAGGAAGCGATATACTGATCGGTAGGACACCACGATACATCCAAGATGTCTGGAATTAGGTTGTTTGAGCTCGTAGTCCGCTGTATCCTTCTCCGAACCTCGCCTTGGATAATTCATATGGGACTCCTTCTCATCGACATCGAGCAGAAATTACCTCCGTCGTGGCCTTTCAAACAGGCAACCGTTCGCCATTGTTCGACGTTAGCTTTCCCGAACGCCGCTCCGTAAGATCCCGGACCCGTTATGGTACGCCCTGTATAAAAAATGCAATGAAGCTTGTTTCCGACGGAGCCGCCTTCGACATAGAATCGGATCTTTTGAACATGGCTCAAGGAAGAATTCTCGCCGAAAGTTCCTCACCGATTTGCCAAATCATAATGGTCTTGTCGTCCCCAGTGGAAGCGAGGAAACGCCCGTCATGGGACCACCGCACACAATTGACGCAGGCTGGAACAGTCGTTGCATCGTTGAGAAGTGGTCTCATCTTCTAACTCATTGAGATTAAAAGATTCTGGATGGAAAACCGAGCTCACCTAGATGGTTGGTGAGTTGGCAGAGCAATTTGGGGACTGATTCCCTCCGCTCCTCGTCGGCGCGCAAGACAGGGCCCATACTCCAGATGCAGACCTAGGAAAAATCCAACGTTGACGAGTTATTCTCCCTCCTGTTATACAGCTGGGTTCAACATTCCTCACGTCACATTGACCGTGGAAGTGCATGCGATATTCTGTGTGTACCTGGCCACAATCCTGACCCTGGCCTCCCGTCGCGAAGCGACTTCCATCTGGGTGCACGTCGCAGGAGAAGATGGGGTTGCCTTGAAGGAGAACGGCTATTCTTAGTCACAAAAACCTCATAATGCCTACAAGGGAGCTTTGTTCTGGCAATCGCCTACGTGCAAGGAGGAGAATTCCCTTCATTCTCCAGGCTCGCTCTTTCCAAAGCAACGGAGTCAGTGGGCAGCACTGGGAGTTCTGCCCACGCTCCGAATACCAGTCTGATTCTGCATGCTAGCACCGAAGTGTGAGCTACTGTCCGGGAAAAGATACCAGTGGATCCATCACGTGATCCACATGATTCTGTTCACCATAATGTATCCCTTCAAAACACTTGGAATGGAACACAGGCCTCGTCCCAACGAGTCCTCATGAAACTGCAAGGGCCGTAAAAAGAGATGGCTAGTGAGCTGCACGACACGGGAGGATTTCAAGAATGCGCACTCACCATCGTGGCTGACCCAAGTGGGTTTGTAAAGCTTCACCATGATGTCGAAGATAAGATGTCCGATTCGTCGTCACAGCGAGACCCAACCGCCGAATCGACGAAACAGAGATGGTGAAGATGGTAATGTAGATGGTGGACGACCGTGATGGCCGTAGATGTCGCCGCCACTGTCGTGATGTTGTTCCTGTCCGTAGAAAATCAGGAGGAGAAAGCCCCGCCGAGCCGGGCCCCTGTGTTTTTGGGAACGCGGTTCGTGCCGGCCAAAGCAGTGCTCCGGGGCAAAGGGGAGTTTTCCAACGACTTCATCACATGCCCGCGAACGATCTCGGCTATGAACTGTTGTTGATCTCGTTCGCCCCGTAGGATGCTGTTGCCTCCACTGCACTTGCTGATGTTCTGCTGCTGCTGTCTCAGTTCGTCGTTTGCCGCCGCCGCCCGCTCACAATAGCAGCATTCGAGAGCAGCGGCCCCGACTCGTGATAGGACACAGTTTGCAGCGGAACGCAACCCCACCGAACGCTCCTAGTTGGGACCCGTCGGGTGTTCGGGAGTCGACCAAAACGTCGAAACACCGGGATAGGCAGAGGCACGACGGAGCACGGACGCTGAAACAATGAGAGCGTCTTCGTCGTCGTCGTCAAATCCGTCAGAGACACTTAATTCACACCTTCCTGATAATTGCAATTATCATGATGATGATTGCGATCAACGTTCACTAGAAGACAAGATGTAGAACAACTAAGAGTTCGCTGTAGCTTGGTGCTTCCCGAAGCCAACAGTGGAATACACACACAGAAACACACTCTCTCGCACAGATATTTTCAATGTGTGTTTGTTGTGTTCGTTATTTCCTCCTCTGTTCCACTCTTTGTTTTTCTCTCGCTGTGCTCACCCCGCGGCCGTCGTCGTACACACATCCAATTTTTTTGAAACGATGGAGCGGAAAAAATAGCCGCTGCTCGTGATAGAGAGAGCGGTTTCTTAACTCAATGTTCCGGAGGCAGAGCAGGAACGAATGGTGGAAAATGGCAGTAAAGGGTCCCAAATGGAAGGCTGGACGATCTTGGGTAGCAGACAAGGAGGTAGACGACGCTGGTGATGATGATTCTTGCTGGAAATGGACGCAACAATGCAGCTTATCGCAAACATGGACAGCCATATCAAGCAACGGAAGGAACGGTGTCTCAGCGATGCCTCCCGGAAGGATTCTGAGAACGGCCGCGGAAAATTATTCAGAGCGGACTCGAAGGCAATGCAGGGCGATCCCCGATGGCGGACGATTTGATGACGATGATTTCTACTAGACATGGGTGGAAGAGGAGAACTCGGATTTTCCGACAGACTGCGAGATCGGAGTGGGCAACGAGTTTCTAACAGAGCTACATATTTCGGAGAATCCATTCCAGCGGATTCTTCACCGAACCTCCTACGGCTTCATACAATTGAAAACCCGATTGACGGGCAATTACGATTTACCCTCTCCCGAGGCGAGCACCTCTGAAGTGCCGCTCGGGGCGGAAGCAGTGCCTTTTTAGACACTACCGCCCTTTCAGCAGCCCTGCGACCCAAGAATCGGCAGTGAATGACGTCGCTTAACATTGATGTCCTAGGAGGCCCGGAGGTGTGCCCCGAACTCCCGGAGAAAGTTAAATTCGCGGATGAGAGCGATGAAACTGGCCAGAGAGTCTCAGAACTTCTCTGATTGGGTATCAAGGATTCATTGTTGACCTGTTGGCAGAACCCATCAGGCTGGAAGCCGGAACCATTGAACTCTGCCACCATCGCTCGTTTAGGTCCAGGAGAGATATGCCTGGTGATGTATGAGGACCTAGGTGAAGATTATTTAAAATTTCGCCATCAGATTTTCTTTTGCATTTGATAACACAAGAGGGACGCCCGAGGATGCCAGCCCTCGGAGAGGTTCGCCGGGCGACACGCACGCTCCGCCTTCTCGATCCATTAAGATCACCTGATGCATTGCTCTTCTGCTCATCGGAGTGCCCCGCCACTCATGGAAACAACTTCTCATCATGTTTGAAATAACACACATTACACCTACAGAACATTCATTAAAGTAATGTTCTCGACGACATCGTATTAAACTCTTCGAGGCTTACGAATGCGCTGCAGCTTACTATCAGTTCCCCTCGCGCTGAGCACGATTCGATTTTTGACGTGACTTCTGGCTCTAAGCGAAGGGGGGGGGGGGCAAATGAGGGTTGTGATGTGCCGGACACTTATCAGATTCAATCATTACATTCTACCGGACACTCGCTAACGAAAACAGAAAATGGGCCCAATTTTCATTCGGATTGACTGCGGGCTCCACACAAGTCTTCTGTTTTCTGCAGTCTGCTGAGCATGTCCCTTATCCATTCCTCATAAAGATCCTCCGCGTTGAGCTTAATACAACGGTATCTCTCCGGATTGTGTTCTGTGAATTTGTGGAAACGATCCGTCAATAGGTTTTCGCGCCAATAGACAATGCTCTCCATATCAGTGTTGGAATATTTCGCAGACTGAACAGAGTCTATCAGTGAAGCAAAAGGTTTTCTCTGTCGCAAATCCGTATTTCACTACCTGGCGCACTTTGCAAGCTCTCCGGATGCTGGAGCGGGCTCAAAAACCAGGTGCTCCTCCGTTCGCCCTGGGTTCTTTCGGAGATAGTGGCGTCAGGAACCTCGGTGATGTTCTCCGGACTGGTAGCCAAATGACGTGTTTGTTGGAAGACTTGACGCAAATAATTGGGGTGAACTCGGGGGTGATTCGAGACTGACATCTTGAGTCCAGGAAGATTTTTTTTCGAGTTGAGGAGATCTTGAGTGCTCATCCATCTCGTGATTTTCTCCCCCACGGGCATAACCCCCCCCACCCCCCTCTTGTACCAGTTTTCCCCTCCGCTGTCTTCCAATCTCGCGCTAGGCAGTAACCACCGCCTTCAACGCCCGCAAGGTCGATGCTTCCTAGCAGACACATGGCATACTTTGCCATGGATCTGATTGATGGAGAAGCTCCAGCGCTACGGACATTTCGTATGCGTGAGCGGACTTCAAACGAACCAGGACGCGTCTGCTATAATCAGACCTTCACGGATGACCGATGGCCCACTGTTCTACTCTACATAGCAGATATATTATAGCTTATGTACACCAGATATCGGGTATCCGAGCAGATACGACGCTCTCACTGACAAGTCGGACCCCTAATGCTCGGCCGAGGGTCCAAGAATATGAGTTGATGAACGCAGCCCTCATATGAGTCGCTTCCAGAAGGGGAGAAACAGAGAGTTTTGGCACGAGTTTAATTATGACCCTACATCGGTGGGTTTCTCAAGAACACAAGACCCGCGAGTGAGGCCGAGAGTTTCTCACGGCATTTTGCTTTACACAATCACGGTGGAGTCCCAGCGCTTTCTTCCACGACATCCATGAGCTGTGCGAAGCAGCGGATTTCGCGAAATCTGATATCCTAGTTTCGCTGATAGCAAGATGTTTCCGTTCAGTGACAAATTCTACAGGGAAACTTTGTTCCTCGCCACAGACAAGAGTTGAAGTTCGGCCGTAAACCGCTGGGTCCCCGGCATTGCCCCTGGAGTGGAGTTCCCTTCCGGATTTTTCCATGTTTGAAAAAGAGCATTGGGGAGCCTCCCACCGTTCGTTCAACGAGCGAGAACAACCATGAAAAAGGCCCTCCTTGTAGCCGATGGTTTCGATGAAAACACCTATCTCAACCTGCATCTGAACAGTTGTGCTTGATGAAAGCAAAAAAATCATCCAAAATCCATGGACCAGGCGTGGGCAAACTGCGGCCTGCGAGTGGACCACTTTCAAGACATCTACTTTGGGGGACGATGTCCTGACAGAACGCGATGATCTCTTACTCCTTCGTACGCACGCGGTCGTTGCTGTCTCCAAGCGGGCTGTGAGACGGCCGCTGCTGCCTATGTGAGAGCGGTCGCACCAGGAGGAGGAGTTGCTGAGCCTTCGACATCACTCAGACTCCCACTGAAGCCGTCTTGACTGGGGATCGTGCCATCCGACGCGCGGCGTTCGGTAGCGAAACTGCATCCTCAAGTTCCAGCTCGTCGGGGCACGAAACTGCGGGAGAGCGTTTCCAGAGCTGGTTCAAGTGACGAACAAACATCTCGTGTTGATACAGGATTTCTGACATGGCCCTTCCCAGGAACCTTCCTTCTGTGCAGGGCAGGCGCGTGCCATTTGCCAACTCTACCGTTACGGCCTCCCCGACGAGGACTGTCGGCTGCGGGTCCTGTGATGACGGTCGAACTGAGTTTTCATCTCTCTCTGCCAGTCTGAAAGACCAGGCTGAGTTTCGAAACGCCTATAAACGTCGACCGGAGTGCGCACCTTCCTGCCGAAGAAAGCTTCCGCTGGCGACCTACCACCGATCGCCTCATTGCGTGTATAGTTGTAAGCGGGGACCGCCACATCCGGAGCTCTTGGCGATCTGTCCAAGGAATTCTGCACGGTGTGAACCATTTTTTCCGCACACCGCGAATATGTCACGTCGTACTCCGAGCAGAAAGCTGCGACGTCGACTGCTGTACACTGGCCCCAATTGTCTGAAACCTGTGTGTGAGGGGGACCGACTTTCATCATCGATCTTCATCAGACATCGACTCGTTCGATGTGTCCTACCTTGTTGCACTTCTTGCACTTCGTCGAAGCGCGTGGACATGCATACCGAGAATGTCCTTCACCGCAACCCAAGCAGCGGGTTGGGCCAAGTCGCTTGTTTTGCTGACCACCGCGTCCGTCACGACTGCCCCGCCCGCTTTGTCCGCTACGAGCGTTTCGCTGGACAAGATTCACGACCTCTGCGGGAAGAGACTCTGATCGAAGCGCCGATGTGTCCAGCGCAGCCTCTTTACTACGCTGAGCATACTGTTCCACGACTTCTCGAAGCTTGTCGACCGTCAAGTCGGGTTTTTCGTCCAGCACCCTTGGCACTAGCGTACGTAAGCTTTTGAAGGAGGGTCCAGAAGCGAAGATCATGCTGAC
Source organism: Phytoseiulus persimilis (assembly GCA_037576195.1). Taxonomy (NCBI): domain Eukaryota; kingdom Metazoa; phylum Arthropoda; class Arachnida; order Mesostigmata; family Phytoseiidae; genus Phytoseiulus; species Phytoseiulus persimilis. The sequence goes on along the minus strand of CM075101.1, from coordinate 5,195,070 downwards.
GAAAACCTTGAACCGATCCAGGGTCAGTTCCTCGAATTCGAATTCGTCTCCTTTGATATTTGCCAAATTGAGAACGTCCATGGGACGAGTCGAGGCGTCGACTCGAAAAGACAGGATGTCGTACCTCCGACGGGATAACGACATGGAAGAACCGAATGTGGTCTTCAGAAGCTCTAGCAAACGGTGGTTGTTGTCTACCACAAAATTGAACAGAATCTGAATCCGCAGACGCTCGTCTGTGATGGACGACTCCGGCATGGGCTGGTTGCGAAAGAGCCAGTCATCCAAAGTGAGCTCAGCCTCCGGACTGTGCGTAAATGTGCCAAGGGGAGGCTTCAGGTTGGGGAGATCGGAGCTGAAGGTGCATGTGCATCCTGCGACGCTGGACAAGCGGCCGTTGTCCGTGACTCAGCCAGCTTCTCCAAGAATGCTATGAGTCGAGTGAGGATGGACTTTTCTGACAGCTCACTTCCAGACTTCGCATTCTCCCGCTCAGATTCAGCATCGACTGCGCTAACTGTTTGGTCTTTCTGTTTGGCCCCGAGGAATGACATAGCGGAAGGAATACGAGTCGGACAGAATCTTTATCTCATGAAGAGACACACCTTATTCAGCTCATTGAGTCAGCGGCGGCGTCTCCAACATGAATATTGCAACGAATCAATTGCGCTCGTCTCACCGCCAGTCCGTCACGCCTCCTGCGTTCTCCGTGGCAAATACGTGAGTGCAATGTGTCATCCGCGGCAGATTCCGGTCTCGCGCGAACAGTTTCATCGGGTGAGACGCACCCCGGATCTTGAGCTGGACTTTTCGAAATCGCTATTCGAGGCTGTGAATATTCGGTGTCGCTCAATTTGAGCGGAAGGCCCGATCCGAGCGGACGGCAGCGAACCGTACGATGGGCCTAGAAACGGCCCGTGAGCGTAACGAGCGGCAACAATTGCCAGCACACCGATAGCCAGCTCTCTGGTGGGGCGTAAACCCACCAAGTAGCAATCGGTGTCTTGAACTCCCTCAACCGATTAAACTCACAGCCGCCGTTGGTTGGCCGTCGCCCGAATCCGGACTCAATATTTTCTAGAATTCCAATTCAGCAACTTATCTTCTGCCTCCCCTGAGTAACACTTGCAGAACAAGCTATCAGGGGCGACGCTCTCCGAGGGCTTGATCGGACTGAATAATAGCATCTCACAAAGAGTTTATCTGTCGTTGACCTTGTCAACCCCAGTCCATCTTTTGCTTGATCGTCGCCTTCAAGTCGTTGCGGTGCGACACCTTCCCGGTGGAGCTCCTGAGTCTCCCTAATGAATCCCAGATAACTCCACCGATCGTCTCCATGAGGATGAAGCTCTGTTGGTCGATCACACGATGAGCTTGTGATTCGTTTCCTCAGTCCCGACATGATGCAGGGAACGTACTTCTTCAACTCGAACGATTTGGAACGCGCCGAGTGATCTCGGCACAAAACGATGATCTTCAGAATGTCCACGTTCGAAATGCTCTCATCTTGCAAATGAAGAAGCCGTACCCTCCTCTGCGGAGGGAGAAAACAAGTCCACGAGGAGTTTGACGATCACAAGCGAGTGGTAGAAAGACTTTGTCTGCCTCGCCTCTCGACGTCCGATATCGGTCCTCACACTGAAAAGCGTTAAGCTCCGAATGATCTGTTACGGTCCTCCGAGAACAACGGAAAGCAGCGCGCACCAGTCTGAGCGGAGAAAATATGCTCTAGAGACGCTTGAAACTCCTGTCGAGACGAGCGAATTCGACGTCGTGAACGACCCCAATCGACAAGAGTTGATAGCGTATGGCTACTCTGAGGAAACGATTCGAGACAGACGGTTGATTTCTCCGGAGATGTAATCAACCTAATCGTTCCCTTCCGACCCTCAACACAAGAGTAAATTCCAAATCGCTGAGGCTTAGCTCGGTTCCGACCAGGAATAAGATCCGATCACATCGCTGGTCGTACAGGTCGTACCTCAAGGACCGTCTTAGCACTGGCCTCATACCATACCCGCCCTCCCGTGGGATGTGGCCAATGGCACCGCAGGACCACGAATAAGGGAGGGTTTGCATCGCTCTGCGTTTGCACCCCTGCTCCGAGTTTCGCGAGAATGCTGCTTGCCAATCGTTGAGCTCCCATGTAGCTCGAACATCATGTCGAACACGCTTGCCACCAGAGAGGTTGCACCGTTAGTCATACTCCTGATGTGAGACGCCAGAGTCTCCGGCCCGAGCACACGGGAACCCAGCCTGAACGGCGCTCGCGCTGTACGTCCGCCTCGAGAACTTCGCGATTCGAAGACCTGAGCTCTGTTTGTACCAACACTGGGGGTACCCGTCACAAAGGCGTAACCACGACGATGATGGATCTTTCCAGCTAGGAGTGTCGACTGGAGCGTCTCCCATCCTGGCAACACTTGTGCTCATCGCGATCCCATACGGCAATTGTGGGATTATTTCGGCGAGAACACTTTCAGTGACGAATCTTCATCCGTCTGGCTTGCAACGACACACACCCCGAGCTTTGTCATTTCTCCTGCTTTCCCTTGCACACTAGAGCGAACAAGCTCCCGTTATTTTCCGAAATCGCGCTCTCATGACGTTCGACTACGGAGGAGAAGCGGCTTCGATCATAGGATCCATCAGATAGTTTTCTTTCTGACGGTTTTAGGTCGCGCTCGATTCCCTCTTTGGACTTCTCGGAGCGCTCTCGAAACTCCGTCGCGCTTCGCCTAAAGAATCAGAGAACACCGTAACCCTCAAGGCGGAAGCAGGACTTTCTTCTATCCTCCTCGAGGAACATCCTCACGGATCGCCGAGAAAGTCTTCAGGGCGACCACCGGAAGGAATGTTCTGGAGTGATCATCGGAGAGAACACCGACAAATCATCACTACCACGCACGATTTCTTTCTTATCGTGGGGACCTCCTTGTGCTAGCTTGCTGGGCTCTGCTGAGAACCTGAGCTCGATCCATACTTTATACAATCGGCTCCGTCTGCGAGTTTGTCAGTTTGTCCGCACTTTCCCTGAAAGATATGGGGGTGATTCCGGGACAAATCGGAACATACTTTAAAAAACCTGGAGGAGTGATTCCGCGACCAATCCGACTATACTTCTCGAAACCATAATGCTGACCCAGTGAAGAGAGAGAGAGAGAAAAGTGCCTCGATGCCAGGGAACGCCGTCCAACCGCGCGATGGATGCTCCACTCTCAGCTGTGCTCTGATTCTCACAGGAATCTGATGCGATACTCTCGTTCGGAGCCGGTCATTTCGGCTCCAGACATTTCAGCATCGGACTTTCTCGCACGAACACTTTGGCTCCAAATAAATTTTGGCTTCAGACCTTTTGGCCTCGGAGGCATCCCGGCTCAGGACATTCTGGCTTTGAACAGTCTGGCTTGAGACCTTCGGACCTCAGACGTTTCGGCCTTCGATACCTTGAAGGTCCGATGAATGATTGTGTAGCCAATCCGTTGTCCTGCGGACCTGAGCTGACTTGGATGGGCCGCGGAAAGAGGGTTTGCGCGCAACATTCACAGGGCCAGCTTTCTGGTCCGAGCATCTCCCGCCAACAGAAGGCCGCGAGGAGTTCAAGTGGTAATTTTTGCTCCTTCGGGAAATGGAAAATCCCCCATATGAATGGATGCCTGTGGGTGAGATGTGGGTTGATAGAAGCCCCCATCTCTTATTCGATCACGCGCGTCCGAGCTTCATGGAGAATGCTCTACTTTCGATTCAGCTAAGTACAGATGAAGTTTGTGGTTGTGTGTGTTGGCTGTGAGTGATGTCTGACTCTCTGAGTGGGAAGGACAGGGAGCGCAAGGAAGACAACACGGTGATAATTTCTTCTCAGTCAGTTTTCAGAGCTCCGGAGTGGAGTCAAAACCTCCGATGCCAAATTTTCCAGAGCTACAATGTCCTGATTAGACATTTGTTTCCGCATTACGGCTTACGGAATCATTTCCGTATTACGGCATTACGGAAAATTCTCTCCGCCCAGATTCACACCCCAGATGTCCTTAATGTAACGATATTGAGTGTGTTTCTCATGACGAGCCGTGAGTACCGGATACCGGATGTCCAAATATCTGAGCGGAGTTATTTGAGATGATTCGTGCATGGAACATCATAACTCATAACATTATCCATGCTTCATTTAATTTCTTTCCCGTGATTCCGTATTGCGGAAAATATTTTCCGTAGTTCCGTATTACGGGTTTCATTTTCCGTGACGCCGTAATACGGCGAAATTCGATCATCCTCAACACGGAAATACATGTCTGGTCCCAAGCCAAGATGTCTCCGAGGCCAAAATGTCTGGAGCAAAAGTGTTCGTGCCAGAACGCCCGAAGCCCAAATGTCAAGAGCCACAATGTCCTAGACCTACTCTCGTCAGCTCGTACGATATCACTGGACTTGCATGCAAGTACTCACGTTCACACCGAGTTTCCGGCTCGATCTCTCCCCTCCGCCGAGATGAACTTATTGAGTCCTTGTTGGCCACAAGCGATCGTTCGAAGAGTGATCGCGCAGTGCCGGTCGGCTTCGAGCCGAATGCAGAATTACACAAACGCTTGTCTAAAACGTCGCAGCTCCATTTCACTTTGACGTAGATCTGGACGAGGCACGAACCCTCCTTGACGGTCCTCCAACGTTGCGATTTCGCGAACTGAGAAGAACGCGTTGAAAGATTCGAACCTATGCAGAGAAGGAGTACGGCGCCGATACCATGCATCTACGCTTCCTCCAGCCTGTCATTCAGAGCTGATTCGGGAAACTATTCATATGCGCTACTATCGGAGAGAGCGAAGCTGACCTGAAGACCCTTCGAGATCGCCTATCAACCGCCATCATAAATAGCAATACCTCTGAATGATCCTCCAAATGAATTCTCCTCCTTCGGAACGATCCGGAGCCGGTCATTTTGGCTTTGGACATTTTGGCTTCGGACGTTTTGCCACGGACTCTTTGGCTTTAGACATTTTGGCCTCGGAGACATCTTGGCTTTGGACAGTTTGGCCCCAGAGACATCTTGGCTTTGGACATTTTTGCCTCGGAGACATCTTGGCTTTGGACATTTTGGCCTCGGAGACATCCTGGCTTAGGACATCCTCATCTTCGGAGAGCGAGGTCGTATGGTACACCCGGATCTATGGTGCATCTCGTCCGCTATCTCAGAGCAGGAATGAATTCCGCACCACGGAGAGCGGGAATCACTTGATATCGATTCCTGCGAGGATCTTCCCATGTTGCCAACCATGATTCTATCCTCAATCGATCGGAAAGAGGCCTCGTAGGTTCGATAGAATCATGCTCAACAAAATACTAGCAGATATTATTGTCAGATGATTTCCGCTCTCCGTGGCGCGGAAATCATTCCGTACTCCTATATTCGGGTTACAAAGCTAGCGGTATGGATTCTGAAAACAGACTCGATTCGCGAGGGCCCACCTCAAGATCGGTAAGGGTCTGAAAACTGTCTTCGGGGCCAAAGTGTCCGTGCCGAAACGTCAAAAGCCAAAATGTCCTAGACCGTTCCGATCACGCATACCACGTTTCAACATACGCGATTCCTCCGACACTCCGCGCCAAGATTCACTTCGCAGCGGTCCGATCACCGGATACGCACATAGGGATCCGTCATCCATGGCGTCCAAGAGGGGAGGTTCATTTATTTAATTTGGGACTGTTATGATCTCCAACCGTTTCTTCCAAGTCCAGTAACCATTGTGGCTCTTCACCGAAGAGGTTGCGATGATGAAGTCTCATCGGGCAGACTATGTGGCATTCCTCTCGGAACACGGGGTCATCGCAGATTCTTTGTCTGCTCAAGTAGTCGCAGTAGTGTCCCGCGACCAGCCATGCTGCGAAAACGGATATATGAGTGAAATATCGGCATCATATTCAACTGCGACGTTGTCTTCAGATGAATGCAGAGCGAGAGAGTTCGCGATGAGAAAATATTGGTCTTCAATAACCCACGTAAAACCGACGACTTCTTATTGGCCAAAAAGCAAGTCGCTCAGGAGCTGTTTTCAGAGGAGCCTTCCGTCCTTAAACTCGGCAAGCCATTGCGCCAGTGAATGAAAAATTCTAGCATATCCGAGAGGGTGGCAGCCGTAGAACTTGAGTATGCTTGTCTGACATCGTTCATAGTTTGCCCAATCGTGGTTCGTTTCGATCTCGGTCAAGGTTTTCGGGGACGAACTTCGAACGGCGATCGGTGTCACCAACGACACTCTTCGAATTCGGGTGTCAAACTTCATCCTCAGATATTCCATTGCTCACCCAGAAAGAAACGGGAGGAAGAAGACGTGTGCATTCATGAGAGAGCTCGTAGCGCGATAGTATAAAAAAAATTCGGGAGCGTGCCGAGAAAAATCTTACTTGAACTGTTGAAACCGACCATGAACAAAATTGTGAGGATCCTCATTGCGCGGGCTGGGAAAAGGTGTCGTATCTCAGCCCATATATCATCGATGAGCACCGGCGGTTAGCAGAGGATATTTTGTAGGTTCGGATACCGTCAGTGATGTGATAAATCATAGAGTGCCCGACATTTGAGATTCCTGTTTCCCAATCTTATTGTCAGCATATCTGATCACGACAGTCACGATCTGTCGAACAGGGTGTCATCTATTATACGAAAGATGCTCAACTTCAATCTCACTGTAGATACGGATTCCCATTCAGTGGAGGGTCGCGGCACAGCGGTCCCACAATTATGAGTGGGAGGTCGAATCTTGAAGAGGCTGTAAAAGAGCCTCGGTCGCAGCCCACGGCCATATACGAGCCACCAGGAACCAGGAGTTCAGATTTCGCGCCCAGGATTTTTGTTCAGCTTTTTCATCCATTCTGCTCTCGTTGCCACCTCGTTTCCGGCACATTGGATGCAGTGATTTTCGGGCTGGCTTCCAGTTGAACATTATTGAGGAATTGGCGAGTGTTAAACAGAGAGCCAACATTTACAAGCACGGGAATCGACGCTGAACGAGCAAAGCGTACCATACCGTCAACGTGAGCTTTTGATCGAGCACGTCTTCACGAATTGGCCGCACATAGGCGTAATTGAGCCGCTGCTATGAAATGGAATAAGAGGGTCTGGTCTGAGATACGCGGTTCATATCGCCTCATCGCTCAAAAATTTCTGGTTCATGTATCAGCATGCGAGATGAGCCAGGGTCCTCAAGTTCGAGAACGTATCACCCGTACACTGCGCTTACTGTTTCGACATGATTTGCACTCCTCGAGACGACAACGCGAGCTTCGTAGAGGTGGGTGCACAGCCTCATAGTTCGACAGTTCATACCACCAGAACTCCACACAAGATCTTCTTTGTACAGTCCCGCAAGACCACGTTTGGTTCCGGTTTGCTCATTACTCGACTGGGATTGCTACCACATCTCGAATTCCACGATCATTTCGGGCTCATAAATCGATAGCAGGATGATAACTGCAGTATGAACAGAAAGCGAAGAAGAGTTTTTTCTCTCAAGTTGTTCGAGTCAGGCGTGTATAGGGCAAGCATTCGGTCTAGGAATGATCCAGGATAGCTGGCATTCCTGATCCTGAACGAATCGATCTCAATATTCTTAATCTTAATGAAATCAGACTTTCTCTCGCGAGGGTGCTGATCTAGTGCCGTCACTGCGTCCCGAACTTTCGCACCGGAAAAACGTGTCCTCGACCATCTTGCCGAAACCAAATGCTCGAGGCAATATCGAAAGGGCCGGATGCCTTGTTCTTCACTCCGATTCGGAGGAGGCCTAAATCATAATATTTTTGGACAGTGGAACCTCAAACTTGAACAGAACGATAGACTGTAGGCCCCGAGGCCATATGGTTGACTCGGCTCAATCAACAACTGTGTCCATAATCGAACGGGAGAACGACTTGTACGCACAGTAGGAGAACACATCCCATGACTGAATAAGGCTCGTGCATCCTCCTGGAATGGTTCTCTCAATCAGTTTGACTCCTATGTTCACTCTCTCACTTTGAATTCAAGCAAGAGCAGTTTGATTCCAGCCCCCCGACAAGAAGAGCTTCCCCAGAATCTCTCTGAAACTGGCAGAGTGATCGGGCCTTCGGGACTCAGCCGATAATGCGTATCATTTGTCCGCTCCTTTTCTGAGATTCATTGGGGAGTTCCAGCACAATGCCCTCAGTCATAACTGCCATATCTTTCTTTTCTGAAGATGAAATGGAAAAGTTAATACGGGGCTGCATTTCGATACCCTGGAGAACGAATATTAGTTGCCCAGCCGGCCCTTGGCCGACCAGAGTCCGCCGCGCTTCGCTACCTATTCGCGCACTATTACTACTACTACTACTATTGGACCACGATCCCTGGCCCCTGGCAGCGGGGCACTTTTATTCCTCTCCATTGGGTCAGCATCAATCCTGAAACTATCTTTCCTTGCGATTGACTGGTTGATGTTGTCATGGTCAGATGGACTCCGCAATCAGCTCCTTAGAATCCGAAGAATATGGTCAGGTTGATCCTGAAATCACTCCCATAGAGCTCGGAAAGAATGGTCAGACTGACCCCGAATCAGCTCCATAGCTTCGAGAAGGGTAGTCAAATCGACTTCAGATTATCCTCCATGGACCTCGGAAAGTATGGTCAGATGGACACCGGAAGCATATTTTTTGACCCAGAAAAGTATGGTCAGATTTGTCCCGAAACCACCCCTCCAGATTCGTAGAAGTATGGTCAGATTGGTCCCGGAATCACCCCTCAAGTTTTGCGATAGTATGGTCAGATTGATCCCGGAATCAACCCCCCCCCCCCCCCCACCTCCCACCCCCAGATTCGGAGAAGTATGGTCAGATTGGTCCCGGAATCACCCCTCAAGTTTTGTGAAAGTATGGTCAGATTGATCACGGAATCACCTCTCCAGATTTGGAGAAGTATGGTCAGCTTGGTCCCGGAATCCCACCCCCCCCGCCCAGACCTGGAAGAGTATGGTCAGATTGGTCCCGGAATCACCCCTGCACACTTGGAAAAGTATGGTCAGATTGGTCCCGGAATCACCCCTCCACACTTGGAAAAGTATGGTCAGATTGGTCCCACAATCACCCCTCCACACTTGGAAAAGTATGGTCAGATCGGTCTCGGAATCACCCCTCCAGACTTGGAAATGTATGGTCAGATCGGTCCCGGAATCACCCCTCCAGATTCGTCGAAGTATGGTCAGATTGGTCCCGGAATCACCCCTCAAGTTTTGTGAAAGTGTGGTCAGATCGGTCCCGGAATCACCCCTCCAGATTCGTCGAAGTATGGTCAGATTGGTCTTGGAATCACCCCTCAAGTTTTGTGAAAATATGGTCAGATTGATCCCGGAATCAACCACCCCATCCCCAAATTCGGAGAAGTATGGTCAGATTGGTCCCAGAATCACCCCTCTAGACTTGGAAAAGTATGCTCAGATTGCTCCCAGAATCACCCCTCAAGTTTTGGAAAAGTATGGTCAGATCGGTCCCGGAATCACCCCTCCACACTTGGAAAAGTATGGTAAGATTGGTTCCAGAATAACCCCTATACACTTGGAAAACTATGGTCAGATCGGTCCCGTAATCACCCCTCCTCACTTGAAAAAGTATGGTCAGATTGGTCCCGGAATCACCCCTCCAAACTTGCTAGAGTATGGTCAGATTGGTCCGGAGATCACCTCTCCAGACTTGGAAAAGTATGGTCAGCTTGGTCCCGGTAACACCCCTCTAGACTTGGAAATGTACGGTCAGGTTTGTCCCGGAATCACCCCTCTAGATTAAGAAAAGTATGGTCAGATTGGTCCTAGAATCACTGTCATATATTCTAGACGGAGTGCGGCCAAACTGACAGACGAAGCCGATTGTATATAGAAAGTATGGCTTATCCACCGCCGCCTCAAATTTCCTCTCTGAGAAGTGATCGTTGACGAGCCTGCGGCATCTGGCTCGGAAAGAGAGGAACTTGTGGTCTTAAAAACGAGATTTTATTTGCTTAGTCTCAGGATCCGATTTCTCCCATCATCCCATAAGATGTCGGCGTCACCATCATAAATACACGATACATGAGGAAAATTCCTTGTGAAATGCACAGGCTCAAATTCTCTGAATAAATCTAACTCCAAGACGAAGAGAAATGTCTCCACCATCCCGAGTTCGCCACGGTTGACAGGAACCAGTTAATGCGGCCCTATATCGCATGATTTCCAACCCGGCCGAATAACGGCAAGCGAAGCCAATACTTCCACTGAAGCGAGAGGGATCCCGTCGACGTGACGGAGGGTTCGAGCGACTCTGAGAATCACTCTTTCCAAAAACTAGCTCGGAATGCTTGGAGATTTTTCCTAACGACTATTCGGATAACTGTTCATTTCTCCAATCACTGGAAAGCATCACACCGCCGAATTACTATATGACAAGAGCTGAATCTGGACAACACGATTCATTCCATCGGTTTCAAAGAGCTATCCATAGATACAATAAACACATTTGAGGGGTATTAGAGTAGTGTCACCACAGCTGTTGATAAGTCAGCTGTAGGCATAGCAGCAACCCATCCACCGTTCTTTACGCTTGTGACGTGGAATCTATGGATCGCGGAGACTACACGGGACAAAGATCTTCCTTTTGGTCAGAATGAGTTTTTGTGCGGTTTTCCGTTGTGGAGGAGGACGGTCAGGATCCGGACTCCATCAGTTCTAGACTCTGTTCGAGAATTCTGAATGCTTAGAAGCTGCAGTCTGTTCTGAGTTCAGTGTGGGACTGACGACTCGATTCCGAATTCTCTACGCTCGCTTGCAATCGCAGAAACTCGTCGACAGCTTCATCGACAATCTCGTGGGCCGGATTTTCCGGCTGGCCATCCCCTAGGAAATGGGACTCTCACCGTTGGCTTGAGCCACCCGACATCGGTGCGCTATGGCGTCCTCGAACGCTTTCTTAACCGCCTTTCTTTCGGCGGGTTTCCGGCTCTCTTGCAGCTTCCGCTTATCAGTGTCGGCGTCGGGCCCCAGAGGAACAAGCTTACTCCGCGGCAGCCACTGCCACGTACGCTTCGCATCGAAGAACAGCACAAGGAACATCTGCTGATGATGATCCCTGACATTCTGGCTATTGCAACTGCTACTGCTGCTACTACTGCTACAACTACTGCTGTGCTGCTGCGACAAACCATTCACATTGACATTGCTTTGGTTGTTGGAATTGTTGCCGCCGCCGCCGCTAATGCTGTTGTTGTTGGTGCTGTTGTGGTGGTGACCGCCGGCTGCGTAAACGCTACTGCTGTTGCCTTTGTTGCTGCTGTTGGTGCCATTGACGTTGGCTGGAAGGTGTCGAGGATCCCGCTCCTTCGGGCGAAGCTGGAGGACTTGCGGCGGTGGCGTCGGAATCGAAACTCCGGACAGAACGGATTTCTGGTCTTTACCGCCGGCTGAGGACGCTTCGCCCGTCGGAATATCGGGATCTATTATCAGCGCAGGATACCACGGGTAGCCCCTACACTTGGCCCAGACCAGATCCAGGGGTTCGAGGGGTATGTTGTAGAGTTTCTGCTCGTCAAGCTCCTCGGCGATCGAGGAACTACCGCTCGACGCACGTCCTCGTTTTGCCTGAGATTTTTGATTGTTCGTTTTCGGTTTTGCTGACTTGGAAGCCATCCTGTTCTCGCCATTGATACCTCGTCGAGTCTGGGGCCCAGATGGTTTTGAAACTTTAGCAGGGGCGACGGGTTTCTTGCGGCCGCTGGATGACGTTCGCTTTGCGTTCGCAACAGATTTTCCGCGGCCGACCGGTGCGCTTGTATCGAGTTGATTGTGCTCATTGAGGGCATCATCATCCTCATCATCTCCATCATCGTCGTCGGGGCTGCTGCTGTGACCCTCTTGAGCAGGATTTTCAGGCTCATCCTGCTCATCGACGTTGTTTAGAGCGTCACCGTCGTCTTCTTCGTCATCGTCCTCTCCGTCGTCGTCGTCGTCGTCGTCGCCGTCTTCATCTTCCTCAGCTTCGTCAAGGCCCTGGTCGTCGTCTCCGCTGCCCTCGGCGTGATCAGCCTCGTCTTGAACATCTTCGATCGCTGCGTTCTCTTCATCCTCCTGCTCTTCGTCATCCCCGTCGTCTTCTTCATCCTCGTCCTCCTGATCATCCCCATGGTTTTCATCGGCTTCTCCATCCTCATCTTCGTCCTCTTCTTTTACTTCATCGTCGCTTTCCGACATCGCCTTCTCGGCCGACGACTTCTCCTTCGAGGAATCTCGGACATCAGACCTCTGACCCCGACGACGTTGCTGAGGGGCAGAGGAGGCTTGTCGCTCGCTGTCATCTCCTTCATCATTCTCATCGTCGTCCTCATCCTCATCACCCTCCCCTTCAGGATTTTCTTGCTCCTCTTCGTCGTCGTCAGGCTCGCCAACTTCACTTTGTTCGTCCTCACTGCCTGCGTTTGTTGTGCTCGATTCTGCTGTGGAGGCGTCATCGTTGTTCTCTCCATCGTGGTCGTCTTCAGGAGCGAGCTCACCGTCGCCCTCCTCCTCTTCGTCCTCTTCGTCCTCCTCCGCGTCCTCAGAGTTTGCATCGTCTTCATCGTTTCCTTCGTCATCCTCCTCATCGTCGCTGCCTTTGTCTCGATATACCTGCGAAGAATGCAAAGATCTTATTACCCGTCGTTCACACCACACCATTTACACGAACTCAATCAATCTGGAATGGCTTCTGCCCTTCACAACCAACGGCTTAGTGACATGCTCGACAGACACTCCAACGAAGACGGGGACAGCCCTGGGAGCTAGACTCGGACTTCTAAGAGACTTTTGATATCGAGTTTCTCACCGGTTCTTTCCAGAGCATCTTCAAAACTCGAATTCTCATGAGGGGGATGACCAAAAACGAACTCCGAGGGCTCTTTCGAAGGGTTTTCACTCCTCTCTCCCTCGAAATTTCGTCTCTCCTCCTTCAACTCAGCCAACAATGGCGCTCCGAAACATGGGTATGAACCCGAAAACTTTCCCAACTCAACTTATAACATCTGTTCTGTCTCCGTCAGTTTCATAGGCGACCATCCGTACTGTGTTCCCAACTCGTTGCAGCTTCTGTCTCAAGTGACCAAATAAGATACTGACCTTGAATGATTCCTTTTGGGGGTCCTGATTAGTAGAATGGTTGCTACCAGACCCAGGTACAGCACTCCCAGCAGCAGTCTTACAGCTGCTAGTTGCCGTGGGCGACGAATCCGTCTCAACGGTGGAATCGCTTTCCGTATCCGATTCTTCGTCGTCGGCAGGAGGAGCCGCGACTGCAACTGATTCCTCGGGCTCCTTCTTGATTCGTTTGATCGGAGGTCTCTCATCTTCGGCAGCTGCCAGTTTCTTGCGTAGCTTGATGATCTCCGCACGGACCCTTCTCTGGAGCTTGGTTTTCGTTGGAGAAGGCTCATCCCGGCACAGCTTTAGCTGGCGGCACAGAAGCACGTTCAGCTGATCTTCTGTGCTCAGCGAAACGCACTCTGATGGCAGCGACTGCAGAACGCTGCTGTTATCTGCATGCTCGCTCGCATTTCCACCCGCAGGATTCAGCAATGAAGAACGCTGCGCGCTACTCGACGAGTTCTGGGCTCTCCTCGATGACTCTGATTTGATTTCGGGCGGTTTGTCATTCGCTGACTTCGGCAGCGGTTTCAGTCTCCCAGTGGAGTAATCGAAATTCGTGGACAAATTCTCCCGATGCGCCCGGATGACTGCTCCTCCTTGATCTCTAAGTTTGATCGCCGCTCTGTAGAAGATGGTGTCTTTGGCATTGTAGGTCATGCAGTTGCTCACGATGAGCTGGAAGTCCTTCTCGAATTCGCTGAATGAGGCGTATTCGAGGTTGTTCACTTTGGTGCGCATCGTTGAGAAATCCATCGGCTCCTTTATCAGGGTCAGGTAGTCGGGAACTTCTTTTATATTGACAGGCTCCGCGAAGATCTTGCGCGGATCCTTTTCCTGAAGTACGGCGATGAGTTCGTTCAACACTTTGACGAGGGGTGAGATCTCGGTCAGGAAGACGCGTTCACGTAGCTTGACAAACTCGCGTTTGAGCTTCTCGCGTTTGCGGATCAGTTCGCACAGTAGTCGTGCCCGCTCGAGATCTTGACGTAACCGCTGCCAGTATTTGAGTTGATCGCGCAGCGCCGATGTCGCGCTGTCCATATCCGCCTCGTTCTTATTGTTGCGGCTCAGATGCGACATCTGCAAACGTCGCAAGAGGGAAACCCCGTTCCGCGATTGCCGTTTGAGCGTCCAGTAGCCCATGAGTCGTTTGACGAAGTCGGCTTTCTTGGGAACATCGACCAACGAAGAGATGTGGCTTATGCGTTCGGCGGGAATAGTCGGGATGGATACTACGGGAAGTGCCTTCGCCTTCTCCTGCAGAATTTTGCGGGCACTTCTCATTTTATCCGCCTTCTTGTACGAGACCGGGGCGTGGGTATCGCAGAATGCCGTTTTTCGCACACCAGTCTGTTCTCCGTTTCGACATTCTTCCAACTTCATATAAAGTCCCGCTTGTTGTGCGCATGTTACGTGGAATGCCGTATAGCAGTTAGCCTTATGACATTGAATACAAGCGCCTTGACCACGCTTCTTACAGATGTAACACGTCAGCTTCCAGCGAGCCGCAGGAATATTACAGATATTGTCGATAGGCTCGAGAAATACAGTATTAGCGAAGTAGACTTCCGGAACCCAGAGGGCGCACACGACATGACCCCACTTGCCGTCGGAGGTCTGTTTGAAAGCTCCACCACGGTTAGGGCACAGAACGCAGTCGACGGCCCTCGAGGGCGACTGAAGACAGCGTCTGCAGAGCCATTGGCCCTCCGGAATATAAGGAACGCCGTAGCACTCTTGGTGAACGGCCAGGTTGCACATGTCGCAGAAGAGGATGGCATTCGCATTGTGGCATTCACCGTCCTGGCAAATACAACAGACCGCGTCGTCATCGATCGCGCTCCCCACTGTAGCTGACGGAGTGTTCTGTGCTTGGAAATAACTTTCTTTTTCCAGTCGATCCATAAGAAATTCAAACGTGTCTCCACTAACATCATGCGGAATTCCCTGTAACAGCGTTCGCGAAAGTTAGACGGACCCCATCGTTCTGTGCAATCGGAACAACTCACGCTAGCGATACACTATCACATTCACTATCTTCAGACTTCGAGGGGACGAACCTGCTTCTTGCGCTTTTTGTTCATGATCTCAAGCCAGGCACAATCTTCTTCGTCCATATCGTACTCAACCATCTCATCCAACTCTTCAGCTGATTTTTCGATGAAACGATAGTACGAGCTCGGTCTCTCGGGGGCGTCTGCACATTCATAGTCGTCCATTTTCTCGACGATTGCTTCCGGTAGCCTGGGTTGGGCATCAGTTTGATCCTTCGCTTTGCCCTTGGCCGCCTGTAATAGCCCCGATCGGACGCTCAGAGTCGGAGGAAAACTCAAGATGCACTCTTGATCCAGAGAGCTGAATCAACTCGAACAAGCACAAGATCATAAATCATCAATCAACAGAAAACTCACTTTGCTGGGGCGACTACGCTTCCCTTTGCCTGATTTCTGGGGTGATTTGAACTTGTCAGGCTGACGAGCTCCCTCGGGAGTCGAATCATTCCGCTCAGAGCTGAGAACAATATTCAAGGGCTCTTCGATATTCAAACGATAGAGGCCTCCTTCAACTTCGATTTCCACCACTTCTGTGCCTCGGCATAGGTCAGGCCTTCCCGAGGTTGTTGCTGACCTCCACCTGAGCCTGCAGGAATTGGTGACGCGGTCCGGCCGGCCTCACTGGTGCTCTGGCCGCTCCCCTGGCCTTTAGCTGGCTCCGAGAGTCGCAGTTTCGAGTTGGTTGCCTTTGCCGCCGTTTGGCTCTGGAGCACCGAAGGGTCCCCACCCACTGTGGAGGCTTCTTGTGGTTGAGGCATTGTATGCAATTTATGTTTCGGATGCTGCTGTGGGCTCAGCTGTTGCTGCGGCGACATCTGCTGGCCGTCTCCGACCTGCTTCGACTGCTGATTGGCGTCTGGTAGCGACTGCCGTTGAGGAGATCGTAATCGAGTTTGCGCTCCAGACCTTGCTTGCGTTTTGCGCTGGTGTGGGGGAGATCGCAATCGATGTTGGACCCGGGATACTTCCTCGGTCAAAACGTTCTTCCGCTGATCCGATTGAACTTTGTGATGCGGCGACCTAAATCGCTGTAGAGGTCCCTCCTGAAGGCTGTTTTGGAGGGCTTGCAATTCTTGTTTCTTGACCGGAGATTGAGGACTCTGGGTTTTGCCTCGATCCGAGCTGTTCCGGTTCTTCCGAGGAGATCGGAACTTTTCACCGGCGGCAGCGACGGCAACGCTGGTGTGTCTCGAATTGAAGATGTGGAATTGAATACCGGAGAAAGTCCTGTACTCCCGGTCGCACTGGCCAATCGGACAATTATACGGGGGATTTTGTTTCCTCAGGGAGTCACAAATGAGCTTCAGCTGAACGGGATTTGAAGACATGCTCTAAATTCCGAACATCACATCGATCCACTCAACGAGATCTTCACCCAAAAGCTTCGTAGGGTTGCTCCAGGCCGATTAGAGTGCCATTCCACTCCGGGGGAGGGCGAGATAGATTCAGGATAACGCTTGATGGACCGAGGGAATACGGAGGATCGGGCGACGTTGACGGACTCATGCCATCGTTGGCACCCTGATTTGAGGACTGCAATGATCTAAGAATTTCTTCAATCCTCGTCTCCACGTCTCCAATGTGTGTTATCGTCCTTCAACGGTTTTCGATACCGAATACTGTATAAGTATCTGTATTTCCTTGAGGTCACCGACGCTCGGGCAACTCACACCCAAGTTCGCACGATCCACAATCAGCAGCAAGAGACAAGTCATTCCAGAAGGTGTTCCACATTATTCACAGCAAGCTGTAAGGATGTCCATGCACTTCAATCCAATCGCGCGCGAAGTTCGGCGGAGCTTGATGTCGCAGCATTCGGTGGAGTCGCAGCACGGCGCAAGCGGATCCAAAGGCTCCCTCTGCGATCACCTTGCACTGGTGTAGATCGCGGTTGATGATGTTCCCGGGCAGACTCGATCTGAACGATTTGCGCAACAATCGGTACACTGGCTTGAAACTCCCCGATAGACTCCGCGAGCAACCACTTCTCTGTTTTTCTCGGGGCCCGGAACGTATTCGGACGACTTCAAACTCGCGGGTTTTCTGAAGCTTGGTGAGGAACTTAAAGGCTGATGCTCGTTACTCCGCAGTTCGCGAGGGCGACAGCTTTCGGCTGGTCAAAACTGAAGAGACTGCGCATACAAGTAATTCGGCTGGACCATCACTCAAGAGAAGGGATCGTTTGAACGGTGTAGCCATAACCTGTTCGACAGTCGACAACAGATAGACTCGGCGCACTTCGAGGGATCGAAAAAGCGAATCATCGGTGATCATCGCGACCGGCACAATGAAGGCAACAAAGTTTATCTTAGTGCCTTCCCTAGCGAGAAGCGGCTATCAGTTTCGCCAATGCAAATCCGAAACGTTGATCCTGATTCGCGGTAAAGATTGGCGAATACGCACCCGTAGCACCCTGGCACGCGGGCACGCATGCGAACGGGGGCCAACCGAGGCCTCTCTTGAGCACGGTTCCAACTACGATTGCAACTTTCGACTTGCTGGCGGCGAAAAATATTGGTTACTCGTTCCGTTCGTTCAGTTGTGTTCTCCTCCAGCAGTGGTGGTGGAGGCCGCCCGCCGCTGCCTAAGCTTTTCGGCTCTCTTCTTCTTGTCTGTGTCTGGATTCGGCGGCGACGGCGGCTGCAGGCCGTCGTTCGTTCAACCTTAAACGAGAGGCGGCGAACAGTCCAACATACAAGCGAACTGGGAACCGCCGCCAGGAGCGTGTGTGGCACAACG
Source organism: Phytoseiulus persimilis (assembly GCA_037576195.1). Taxonomy (NCBI): domain Eukaryota; kingdom Metazoa; phylum Arthropoda; class Arachnida; order Mesostigmata; family Phytoseiidae; genus Phytoseiulus; species Phytoseiulus persimilis. The sequence continues at coordinate 5,177,132 of CM075101.1, read as the reverse complement.
CTTTTGCTTTCCGAGGCTCGGACGGTGGCGCCGCCAGTGGAGGGCCACTATCGTCGCTCGATGGACGAAGTAGCGCCTGCCTAGGATTTTGAGCGGCGTGGGTGAGAGGTATTGGCGGAGAAAGCTGGTGGAGAGGAGGTGTTGCTGTCTGCGAAGGCGCTCTGACCGATTCCAGCTGAGTCTGACCACTCTCAGGAAATGCTCTTAGAAATTTCCAAGAGAATGGAAACTGCGTATAAGCACAAGAAACTGCCTCGTTCCTCATCCTGATTGGAGTGTTACGAGTGATGACGTCGATAATATTTTCTTCCATTCTCATTCGCTCTCTTGTCTTGAATCGTTGCAATCTTTCTCTCCATCCCAGGAAGCCGTGACGATTGAGACGACCCGCATGAATGCATGAACATTTTTTATAAGATTTCTTCAGTGAGGCCCACATCTAAGGCTTCGAGGAGCATCGGAAGCATCCTCTACAAAGTGTTAAGGGAATCGAGATTCATTCTCCCAAGAATCTATCTGAACGTGATCCAGGAATGGAAGAGCCAGGAACGCGAGAAGACGAGAATCTAGCGCCTGAATCGTGAGGTGGGCAGTTTACGTATCATATCAGACCTAATTGACCTCAGATCACGGCTGCAATGAATCGCGGCTCCGAGTCGATCTCGATAAACGATTGCTGAGGTGAAAGTCGAAAAACCATCGAACGCGCGCTGGTTCCCGAGCTCGTTAGGCGGCCGATCGTTGCAAGATCATTCGCCGGCCCTTTCCCGAACGCAGAAATTGGCTCCACCAAAAAATATAAGCTGAAATTGAGCTCTCCGACGAGACATTCAGGCAAATTCGAACAACTCGAGCGAGTTACAACATATCTGAGCAACAGGATTATGATATGACCAACTGGATCACGATTCCTTGGTCAGTAACTTTCTTCACCTCAGGAGCATAGACAGGATGACAAGGTTGAAAGCCTCGTTTGTGACATGGTGTATCGTGAATGATTCTTGATGAGCTCCAGCTTTTACAAGCTTCGTTCGCATGCAGCAGAACTCATGCCAAGAGTCAGGGAGAGCCGGAGCATCATCACAATATTTGGAACAGTGATTTTCGCGCTGAATCGACAGATGAACTTGAGCAGCTCCAAGGGGTCACCCTCCCATGCGGATCGTTACCTGATCTCAGGCATGGAGGAAAACACAGCATGGATGATGGATGGTCAAGAATGCGAGAAATCAGATACATCAGTCGGACTTTCCCCGACTCCCAAGCACTTCGTGAAGAAATATTCTAGGTAGAACTCAAGTTTAGTGATACACCGGGAGGCATTCTGAATGCCGCGATGTGATTCCTGCACCAGACCGCCCCCCCTCCCTTGCTACGCTAGTGGCCTTAGTCGACATTCTTCGATGAAAATGAGATGTAATAAGATTCAGGGAATTTCGCTGATACAAGCTCCATCGAAATCGTCTGAATCAACTCCGATTTCGAGGAGGAAGATCTGGTAGGAATCAGCGCCGTCCACGAGCTCGAGTCGTTCCATCGGCTGATCACCGCCCTTCGGAGACTTTGCTTGGTTAGTTATCTTCAGAGTTGAGAATTTCAGGCATCAATCATCATCCATCAAATCAATGATCCATTGATAACTGCATCAATATATTGACGAATCAAACATCATGTCCATAAGAACTGATGAACTTCGCCATCCTTGAGACTCATTCATCCATCTGTCCATCTCCCTATAAGGACTAAATGGTGAATGCCTGAACTCCCTACCGCCAGTTGTTTCTTCTGGTGGATTCTTGGACGGTGGCCTCAAAAGTATGGTTTGATCCGTTTCAAAACAAATGAAGATGCAGAAAGTGCGTCGAACAGCCCTCGAGAGTCTGTATTTTTTCTTACTCTGTAGAAATGCATCTCTAGAGAGCCC